>OU026158.1:14593471-15977867 GCA_907269105.1 Volucella inanis
TTTCAGGAAGCACATAGTCCTTTAGCATGGCGCGATAACGGTAAGCATTGGCGGTAACATTCTGATTTGCCTTGCCTCATTTTTGAAGAAATATGGACCAATGATTCCATACCGTTATTTTTAATGGATATAATGGTAGCTCTTGGTACTTTTCGGGTTGCTCATCTGCCGAAATACGGCAATTTTATTTATTAACGTATCCATTGAGCCAGAAATGGGCTTCATCACAGAACAAAATTTCACTATAAAACACCGAATTTTAATTGAGTTTTTCCAGAGCCCATTCACTGAAAATATGATGCAAATTCAAGTCGCTTGGCTTTAATTCTTGCACAAGCTGAATTTTGTAAGCTTTTAGGCCGAGATCCTCACGTAAAATATTCCAAGTTATCGAATACGTCAAGCCAAGCTGCTGAGAACGACGATGAATCGATTCGTCACGGTCGTCACGTACACTCTCAGCTACAGCTGCTATAGTCTCTTCACTACGTGCTGGATGTGGTCTAACCGGTCGTGTATCATCCACTAATGTAAACTGGGACTCAAATTTGCGAATAGTATTGACAATAGTGGTTTCAGTATGTCTATTATGCGCACCGTAAATTCCTCGAATCGCACGAAAAACGTTTCTCCAGAACGCTGATTTTCGTAATACAGCTGAACAATTTGGAGACGCTGTTGTGGTGTGAGTTTTTCCACGATAACTTGCCAGGTGATACTAAACAAAAGTGACATACCAGTTTGTGGGAGTTACACGTGATCTGTCAAAAAAGCGTACTGAAAATCAAACCTCTCGATGAACCACCCCTTAGAAAAAGACTGTAAGCACAACAGACATCTGCACGGTTTTGGCTATCTATTAGACAACAGCACGCAATCGCAATTTTTTTTTCTACATGTTAGTTTGTATGAGCGGTGTCTCTGTTGATTACATATGTATGTCATACTACATTCTGGAGGCGTAGCGCAGCGCGTATATTTCTGACGTCAGCACCCGTTGTAGGGGCAGTTAATTGCCAATAAGAATTTTCGGACAACCTTCCGCTGTTTGGAATATCCAAAAAATTGTAAGACCCCTTCGCTGTGCTCAAAATCACAAGACGAACAGAATAGTAAGTGAGAGATACTAGACCTTGGTCGATTAGCAGTGATCAGAGATTGACATCCGATCATAATATATTTTTGTGTCTTAAAATCTACTTTAAAAAAAAACAGTAAAAATGTGAACGGTTTCCACAAACTAAGCAATCGTTGTGTTTACCATACTTTCTACAATAATGTCAATTGCGTATATTTCTCTGATAAACTCGAGTGTTACGTTTATGGTTATCGCGTGTTCATATTAACTTCGCCTAAGCTTTGGTTTTTTGACCGCTTACGAGTATGAATAACAAAAACTCCGCAACTTTACTTCAAAGATTTGCAAGTTAACATGTTACAGTCCGTCGGACCATGCTGTTTGTTTTAATGGAAAGATAACAAATAAAATATAGTATTAATAGATTCAGAGAAAACATCAAAGTTATTCCTATCGAACTGTTCACACGATCCTTCATGAAATTCCAGAATCCTTATCACTTCATGAGATTCCAGAATCTTTATCTCACTATTCACACGACCCTTCAAAGGATACCTAAAAATAACAGCACACAGCAATACTATATAAAGCATGGCCAGTATGGGGCCAGTAAGTTAGAATAAGATAGTTTTTTAAGTAATTTAAGCTAATTTTTGAGTGTTTTTTTTTGTATAGCTTGTAATAATATCAATGAATAAATTTAATAAAAATGTATATAATACGACAAAAAAAAAATGAAAAAATGGCCAAAGAGACCTAGGGCCGGTTTTATTTTCGTCATCACAGTCTAATCGTCTTAAGAAGTTGTAAGTATTTTTTATTAGACAAATTTTTTTTTTTTTTTTTTAAAAAGAATTATTATTTGGGGGCTCAAGCGGGATGCTTCACTAGTAAATATTTAAAAATAAAAAGTAAAATTAGTGAAAACATTCCCGTCATTAAAATTACTAAAAGTATCTATCAAAGATTAGAAAAAGTGTATCATAAACAAATAAAAACAGTTCATCAGATTCAGTATCGTTAAAACCAGCTTTGAAAGTCTCAGCAAGTTTCCAGACCAGGAGAAAAAATTATCGTAAGTAATTAATTATAAGAAATAAGAAGTGATTATAGAAAATCTTTTAAAATTAATGGATATAATAATTGGTAGAAACAAATAAGATAGTCAAAACAAAAGTAAACCTTACAAATTAATACCTGTAGATAAAAAATTTGAGTCATATTTAGAAAATAGAAAACAAGATATAGCTTATTTAAATACTACTTCTATGGAGGAAGCTATTGCAAGGGCACTCCAACAACAAGCCACCCGTATTGAGGCAACATTTCTAGAACAAAAAATACTTAACGATAAAAGAATAATTGATCTAGAGCAAATGCTCTCCAAGTTAACTACAGGTACCGAGGCTACTAAATACAAGACACAGGCTATTGACCCGGCAATTGTTTGTAACGAAACAATAGACGTAATAAAAAGTTTACCAGAATTCAGTGGAGAACAAGAGAGAAGCCGTCCACAGTATGAATGTTGCTTAGTAGATGTTTCTAGGCACCGCACAGTGTGACGAATCGCTGATTTAGCGGAATTAATTTAATAGCGCTCAGAAATAAATCTTTTTGTTCAGGTTGTTTGTTCTTATTTAATTGAAATTCAGAATAGCATATAACAAATTTTTTTAACATATGACTACAAATTTCAAGACAAAACAATACATAAAAAACAGCTAATTTTAATTTTTTTAATTATTAGGTACATCTAAAAGTTGCTAGACTTCATGTTCCATAACACATTTCTTTCTTCTCGGAAGCAAGGTTATCAGCAATCGATTTAAGAGGTCAGTATTTGTATCCACACGTGATATTTTTCTAGTAAACTGTTAACTAAACCTTCTATTTTCCTTGTTTTGTTTTGTTTTGTCCAATTGGAAGTATACAAGTAGAAATTATTTGTTTTTCATGAAACAAGATCTTATGTACACTTACTGGCATAAAATACCAGGCATAATTTTTAAGATATTGTTCCCTTGTTTCCTTTGCATACTTCTCAAAAGCATTTGCATCTATTGAGAACCCAGAACAGTTTTTTTCTCATCTCTAAAAAATCTTCTAGCCGTGATTCCGGTATAGTATTGCCAGACTGTTGGCATATCCACCAATAACCCTGTTCCTCTTCTAAATTTTTCTTGGATTAGTTTTTTTCTGGCTTTGACTTTTTCTTTACTGCCTTGGTCTCTTACCTGCCACACCTTGACATATAACCTGCACGCTATGTAAAGGATGCATTCCACAAATCGTATCCATGAGTGAAGGGGGCTTAATACAAAGGACACTGCTTCTTGGTTCACATGCCTAGTTGAAAGATTAGTTCATTTCGGAGGGTTTGGCACCGCAAATGTAACATGTTTGGGATGAAGATATTGTAAATGATAAAGCAATACAAATTTTTCCGTCAATCATAGTTGACAAAAAGACCGGTTTAATTATGACAAGCAAACTGTCAATGTTAAATTATAAAGGAAGTAGGGTTTTAATTTGATCTTGAATTGATTCTACCTCTGACTTGTTCTGTTCTGTTCTGTGGTTTTCTTAGCAAAATTTAATTTTATTGGTCGACAAAAATGGGGTTGATGATGGGGCAGGGCTTTGCCAAAGTACTTGCTTAATTTTATCCTTAAAGAAATACATCTGGATGGGAACCATTGAGATACAAAAAAGTTTTTCATCTGAATTATCACCAGCAGCAAATTTGTGTTTGCATGATTTCTGTTGAGCATCATCACAGCCCCATTTTATTACCAAGGATATTTCTTTTTTTAGGTCAGCAACGGAACTTAAAACGTCTTTTTAATCTAAACATAAACGCTCAACGATGTAATTTACTAAACTTTGCAATCCACATTGTGCAGAAGTTTTGCTCACAGTTTTATCATTTGGCTAGCATTTCATCTTAGCTTCTTTAATTTTGTAGTATGAAGGTAATAATTTGGGAACTTTGTTATTAATTTTTAGGCGTAGTAATTTGTACTGTTGAGTTAAAAGCTGAATGTCCGTGATTAATGCTAGTGCATCCTCTGCAGTTATTGGTAAAAATCCAAGAACAGGTGTTTTTAGCGTTTTCCTCACAATAACAAAATTTAACCTACAAGATTATTAAAAAAAACACACACACACACAACCATCAAACTTCGGTTCAGAGAACTTTCAAATAATTTTTTCATTGCAATAGCAGTATTTCTTTTTCCGCCTTTTCTCATGAACCATTGCAATTTCTTCAGCACTAAAAGAATCTAAAATGGTTTTAACTTTTCTCTTCTTGCTTTTCTCACAGCACTCATCAAAGCTTTTTCTCGGTCTTCCTACTCTAGATAAAGAAGATATTTTATCTAAGATATGTTGTGATAATGTTAGATTTTCATTTAGCCAAAGATTGTTGGAATTTTCGAAGCGCTCTCTATGCCGACAACTTTTGGCCGATCTCTCGTCAAATCTTAAACATAAAGTTTTTAAGGTTAATTTGATTCACTTTGTTGCAGCCTCAGAAAGTAGTATATGGCTAAAGTATTTTCACTTTAGAAATCCAAACATTAAAAATTAGCTTTTGCAAGAAGTTGAAACACATGCAAGGGTTTAGAACAAACATGGTCTCCAACATGTATAACACTGAACAACAACGTCCAATGAATACAAAAAACTCACATTTAATTTATAAATTTTACTTTCATTTACCCCTTATATTTAACAAAATCTCTAATTATTTAAGGGAAACTTACTTTTATATCAACTGACTGTTTACTTACTGAGAAAAAACAAAAAAAAAGCTATAAAATGTACGCGAACCAATTAATAACGATATAGACACTTGCTCTTCAAATTGACCTTCTTATAAAAAAAATTATATACAATTTGAAGTGTTTTTTTTTTGCATGGTCATTACGTAGGAGATTTACTCTCTGAGAGAAACCGGTTTTTGTTTAATTTTGTGCATGTCATTTTCTTAATTAAATCAAGCTAAATCAACGATTCGTCACATTTTGCATCATGCCCTGTGCTTTAAATTTGAACATTTATAATTTGGGAATCATGTTCATACCTGTGAGTGTCCCCAGTCCATTTAAGGTGAAGTGGGTGTGGAGTGCCTCTTACCATATATTCAAATTTTCGGCAACTTCTTTGTCTATAAGACAGACAGAGGATTATTCATCCAGAAAGGTAAAAGTATGCATTTCGCTCTTGTTGCCATAGAGTATCAGAGGTAAAATCCGGAACAGGATAGACTCACCCCAATGATCGTGAATACTACAGTGCTGCTGTGACGTTGTTGAGACCGCTCGCTGTAGCTCTGCACATGTGGTTAATGCACCATCTTCGTCATAGTTGTGTAGGAGGCTGTGGTACTGAAAAGTACAGCAATTTTGGCCACACACTGAAGAAGATGCACATCTGTTGTTTCCGTGCCTAGTGACACATCTTCCACAAATTTTATATTCTCTTATGGCAGCCCATTTCTCAAACACTTTGATACTGATGAGCATTTGCCGCCGCAAATAATGCAACCCGTCTTTGATGATTTCTTCGCATCTTTAAGTGTGCGTTTAAAAACCCTTTTCCTCTTAGACCTCTGCTGTGATTCATATTTTCATACGCCTTGCTATCGCGGCTCTGTGTGGAAAAACTTGGAAGGTTTACTCGATTTGCTGCTCCTGCAATTTTGTAACGCCATTCACTGAATTGAGCTATTGTGCACTGCGGAGTATTTGCAATGTAAATGCCCCAGTTGAGTCTAATGCTTGGTGATAACTTGTTTACAAGCTCTTGAAACAGCGTCGGTTTAAAAAAGTGGAAATTTAATCCAGTGGCCTCTAACGTATTGCATAAATTTTGAAACTCAACCGCAAAGTATACTAGGCAGTCAAGTTTGTCAGCTCTTAGAGGTCGAGTCATATGTATGCGATGAATAAGAGATTTGCTCTGGTTTGTTAAACATTAACTGAAACGTGCTGATAATTTTTTTCACACAGTTCAATTGTATTAACAAATTTCAAACTGCCTGTTGAGCCTTGACCTTTAACGCTCTTTGCAGACGTAGAGCAAATTCTTTGTCCGAAAACCCACATAGGTTTGTCGTTCTATGGAAAGTGGCTATAAATAGAGACCATTCTTCTAGATCTCTTGCAAAGGTTTGCAGATCGCGAGGACCGATTTGTCTCGCTGCAATTTGGCTTCTACTCAGTAAACCAGTGGTTGAACGTATGAGCGGCAGCCTGTAGTTGTTCTTTTCGCTGATTAAATGGCTTTGTGTATGGCTGCTGGTAAATAGCTGAGGTGGTTTGAGCAACATCATTTGTAAGTGGGAATTTTTTGAACAGGCTTTCATGTCCTTGCGGTGCGGTTTTGAAGCTCGCTTCGGTGGTATATGTTTGAAAGCCATGTGACGTTTCGGGCATAATATCTAATTTTTTGAAACAACCTTGTGCACCGAGCCATGTGTGCATTATCTTTATAGTTTTGATTTACAAAATTCGGGGCACTTGTTACCTTCGTCGATCATCTAGTCAGTGAATAACACTCTGTTTGGCTATAGACTCCGCCTCATCCTCAGTAATGGACAAATTTTCTTCCATTTGGCTAAAGAGTTTATATTTTTTGTCGATGTACTCCTGTTTAGCTCTTCTTTTTCGTTAAAGTTCTTCTCGGTCGCGTTTCTCTGCCAATTAAAGTTCCTCTTCTAATTTTTCAGCTCTATTTGGAGCTTTTTATGTAAACTCTTAGATTTCGACGATGTGGAAACGCGCTTAGCTTAGCTAAGCCAACCTTTATCAGCGATTTGGCTTTCAACGCCTGTGCAACAACAACTGTCGCACTGAACCATACTTTCTTGCGAATCTAGAGCATTGCAGATTGGCAGTTGTACTCCTCAATAGCATGAGATTCATTTCGTATTGGGTTCTCTTTGGTGTTTAAAATTGGTGATCGAAGCATTTTTCTAGACTCAGAGAAAGGGTCTGAACTTGCTCTTTTTATGTGCAACTCACAATAAAAGAATTTTGTAAAATGTTGTCGTGATATCGACAACTACAATTTCAGAGGATTAAAAAAAAACAAAAACACAAATAAGTTCGTTATCCACCATTTATTCCTATTTTTATTTAAGATATTAAAATTCAATTTATACATTCCTAAATATACTCATACATACTTTTAGTTTTTCTTTTCTTTTACACAATTTTATATGATTTTATTTTTCGTTCGCTTTCATCGCTCTATCTTCGATCATCTTCTTTTGTTATTGGTTCTTTGTGGTTTTTTTGTTGTTGTCATAATGACAGTACTTTTGAGACAATTGTCATCTCTTCTACATCTTACGCTCCAGGCTCGAAAGATGTAGAGAATTTTTTGACCTCGATGTCAGGGTTGTTTACACTCTAATTTCAAAAATTAGTGCTATTCTTTTTTACTTTTCATCTGTTACCACTTAACTAATACTTCTCATAATATATGTTTTATCCGCTCAACCTCTCTGCAGTTTATATTATACATAGATTATATACAATATTGTAATTTAATTTCAAGGCATTTAAATTTATATACCTTCAATTTTAATATTCTAAGTACTATATAAGATATTATCTTAATGTACCCCAACAAAATAAATAAATGAATTTAAATTAAAAAAAAAAATAAACTAAAATCACGTAAGATGAGTGCTTGCCTACAATACAAGAACAAGTCTAATTACACTACTATAATAATTAAGTTTCCCCATTAAATGTTGGATGCCGCCCATGGAGCGAAATAGCCACTGAACCCAAATATCTTTCATTCTCTTTCTGTAACATTTTCCGGAAAACTTAACACAAGCTTTGGCATCATAAGTTTACCCACTTGAATGTTAAACTCTTTTTTCAAAAAATAAAAAAAAAAACCCTCACTTTCTGTTTGGAGAGTTTTTTAATTGGGCGGTTATTTCCTTAGGCCTTAGGCTTTATGTGTGCAATTTTATGGACGAAGCATTTGTGCTAATTGATTGATGTTGTAAGTATATATGGTATGTATGCTCGTATATATATTTTAAGTTTAAGCATTTAAGTCTGGTTCTGAACATTTTGCAAGCAAAATGGCCCAATAAAAATATCAAGTTTTGAAATGTTTAAACGATTGTGATGAACCTGAGTTTGATCGATATCGCAAGTGAAGCTTCGCACTATGTAGTAAAAGAAATTCGTGGAGACACCGTCCTACTAACCGTAACCAAGGGAGTAACAACAGTGGTCAATCAACAGTAGTGCAACGAGCTACGAACCGAAAATGAAAAGCTAAAAGCTCTAGAGTAAATTAACTTGACAGCAAACTAAAATGGCTACAACAACATCTTCCCTCCAACTGCATCAAAATTGTTTGTATGCCCCGCAAATATTCTAAAATTCTTTGTCAGTTGATGCTCCCGATATGTCGGTATAGAGAGATGCTATGTGAAAAATGTGCGAAACAAAGAACAAAACGACAGACCTTCAAACAAATCGACAGGTTCACAGACCTGTAGATGAAGCAGTGGATCATGAGCGGGAAGAAGAAGGGAACCCTAATTTGTAACGCGATTGATAACGAGAACGCCCCAGCAGCAGCAGCGGCGTCAGAAGGGAAAGCGGAATATATATCAACGATGCACTTGAACCATACCCCCTGGCTCTCTTCATGCAGGCGAAAAAAGTAAATTTGTGTGGCTTAAAAACAACCAAATACTTGGGCGGAAGGATGAGGATGGAAAAGTCATCTCGATAAAATAGATCTTTTAATGATATTGCACCGGTTTAAGTCTATTTATTGTTTCAATGAATTCTTAATTTAATGATACAAATGATGACATTTTTATCCTCGATATAAGTTTGCGATTAGTGATATCTTTATCTTTAGAAATAGCTACTGAACAAACTATTTGTCATACCGCCTTGATTCTTTTCATTGCATTGCGGATATTGTTATTGTATCTGAAATTTAGATTTATGGGTTTGAAACTATCGATGATCATTTGCCAGGTTTTGTTTTCTTTTCGAATGCAAATGAAGATTACGCTGAATGCGTGGTCTGCTGATTAATTAAAGAAAAATAATAGTAGATAAGACGGAGTGTTTCCACTTTCTGAGCGCAGACATTCTAAAGGTTTCTGTTAGACTTAACCAAATAGATTTTGTTCTGTTTTCCGTCTATCGACTACTTATGTTCAATGTTGTAGCGTTAATAGAATAATTTTCTTATCTGTTGGAAAAACTGAAATCAAAAAACTTATTTATTTTGGGAGATTTTAATGTAAACCTCTTAGATAGTAGCGAAACGGTGAAAAATTAATTGACTCCTTGTTTACCCATGGTTTAGCTAATTAACGAACCTACGGGTATGTGTTTGGATCATATTTATGAGCGATTTGCAAAGCGCCTGCGAAAGGTTCACAAATGATTTGCATATCGCTAATCACTCAATGGTAGGTCTGGTGGTAAACTCTTTTCGAAGCAAACGTACCGGCCGTAGCGAAGTAAATGGCCCCAAAAACCAAAAAACAAGAATTGATTATATAAAGCTAAAAAATCCCCTCCTTTATGAGTTTAAGGACGATGTGTACATCGTAAGTTATGCTTCTGCTCCCAATGATGTGTTTTAGGTTTTCTTAACTAGACTTAAATAAAACTGGTCATCTACAGAACTCCTGACAATATCTAATAAAAGACTAAAACCCTGTATCTCTAGTCAACTCATTGGAAAAGTTAACAAACAAAATAAGTTGAGAATAAAGTGCTTTAAGAATTCTCTTAACCTTAGGCTGGAAATAAGTTTAAAAAGATATGCTTTAAACTCAAAAAGGGGATTGCATTTTGCCGCGATAACTATTACCAAAATAAATTTATTTCTGCTAAAGGTAACCTGAAATTAGAATAGCAAGTATTAATGATGATATTTTGAACAAGTCTCCTCCTACCAGAAAACCTCATTCTATTTGCATGAACAACTGCGAACTTTCTGACAAACTTGACACTGCTATTACAATCAATGGGTATTTCACGTAAATAACAAACAGCCTACCAACACAAACAGTCCAAAAGATATGCACTCGAAGTAGCAATTTAGAAAGTTCGAGCCTATCACTGCTTTGTAGCTCTTAAATGTTATTGGATCCCAAAAAACTCGAACTTATGTGGCTTTGGTGTTATTTCAAGTAGGAAGTGCCAAATTTTTTGCTGCACTAACAATCCTAGGAAATAAATTAACTAGAAACGCAAACGACGTTTTAACCAATCACAGTACAACTTTGCATTTTTACGCAATTATACTTACGCGGACAAAAGACCATAGTCAATAAAAAACTAACACTACTCACTAATAAGACTATTATGACACATGGATCGCATTCACCTGTTACGGATGAACTAAATTCTATCAACAGGCGAAATGCCCTACGAATATTTATTACAGACTTAAACGGCCAACTACCCCAAATTCCATTCTCACTTAACCCCACTGATGTGCCCCACGCGCTTACCAAACCTCAGGAGCTTGAAAGTAATAATATGAGAACAAATTTTGCATTACAATTTGCAACTCATAAAAATCAGCATAGAAATCAAAACATATTACGATTAGCCAAACAAACTCACAGCAATGCTGGACATTTCCCACCACATAGACTTAATGATAATAGACAATTTCACCAACTATTCAAAGCAATGGTTCTAGGTTTGTGATAGAGTGTTGTGGGGCACACAAGCGTCAAGAACAATATTAAAATAAATCTATTTATTTATTTATTTTGTTTTTTTTTTATTTTTTATATTTTTTTTTTGTACTATTCATTACACCGTTCACACTAAATTGTCGTGTAAAACGTGTGAAAATAAAGTGGAGCGTAATCAACTAAACGTGGTGTGTCGAGACGGCAATAGACTTTCCCACGCAGCTTGCGTAAACGTGATGCCTGCCGACGTCGAGTTTATGAAAAAAGCAAACAAACTTTGGCGGTGCAAATTAAGTATTGCAAATAAACGACGCGAATCGCTATCCGGGGAAGCGCCAGCATGCGTCCCGAGTCAGATGTATCCAAATCAACATCTCCACAAAAGGGTTGACAACATAACATCTGTTAACCAAACACCTGTCAACCAAACACATATCGCTCCACCGAAATCTAATGTTGCACTGGAATTGATTTACGCAGAAAATTCAAGAACAAAAACAGATCCAAAGAGAGCAGATTGAGGATCTGCAGAGGAAAAATAATGAATGCGAGCTTAAAATTCGGCAACTCGAGAAGAAGGTAAATTATCTAGAACAGGAACTCATCGGAAATACTGTGGAGATCTATAACATTCCACCAAACTGCGGCGACACTTCTAGCATTGATCTGGCTCTGAAGATTTTTCGCGATGGTCTGCTTGTCGATGTATCGAAAGAGGACATTGATCATTGTTACACAAAACACTAGCAGTGCCAGAAATCAAACAAAGAAAAATGTTCTCGTTGTCAAAATTGTTTCTCGCCAGTGCAAGGAGAAAATGATGAAAGCAAAGAGAGGAAAAAAAGAACAGCTGACAACAACACTGCCCAACGGAAACAGTAACACGCACGACAAACTGGAGAAGATGTACTTAAACGAAAGTTTAACCTAACGGACACGTCAACTCTTTAATGCTGCATTGTCGCTGAAGGGAGAAAAAGGGTATCAATATGTATGGACTAAGAATGGGACAGTTTATATGCGGAAGAAGGAGGGAAATACTTTAGTAAGAATTACTTGTGCTTAAGATTTAAATAGTTTATGAATATTTCTCTTAATTATGTTTCGTGCTTAGTCAAAAATACTTGTGAATACCCAGTCAATTCTCTTAAATCTGTTGACATTATTTGTTTACATCAAAACGTTCGTAGTACTAGAAAAAATTTTTCAGCTCTGGTAGCACATCTTGAGTCATTAGTGAAATTACCAGTTGCCATTGTTGTGAGTGAGAAGAATTAGATTTGTATAAAATACCAGGGTATGAACTTTTCGGATATTGTAATGAAACATACTCAGCTGGAGGTGTAGAAGTTTATGTGAAGGATGGTTATGTATACGATTGTCTAAAGCTTAATTTTATTAGTACTGACGTTATAAAATTGTCTTTTGATTTTATGAGTGAGTGTTATGTAATGTTGTGTGTTTACAGACTGCATGTAGTTTCGAAATGTATCTTCATTGTGATGTTCTGAGATGTTGTAAAGAGAAGACTGAATTGTAATCGGTGATATCAATATTGATATTTTAAATGAATCTGATAGGGATGCTGAGAACTATCTGTTTCTTATGGCGTCAAATGATTTAAAGAGTTTTATAAATGAACCTACCCGTGAAACCGACTCGACTAAATCTCGCATTGATCATATATTTATGCGCACTCAAAAAAACAATAAGAATATGTTTAATGGTGTTGTGTATGATCTGAAATTAACAAATCATTGTATGATTACACTTTATGTTGATTCCAGTACCAATGCACTACATTATTGTAACTCATCTGTAAAAAAGAAATATTGCACAGACTATGCTCTTTTAAAGGACTGTTTACAATATGAATTTTGGGAACCAGTCTATGATGAACCTAACCAATCAATTGCTTTCGATCTCTTTATTGAAATTTTAAAAAATCACATCAAAAATTGTACTACTTATTCCCCTCTCATCTCGAGCAGAATTAAATTTTTAAAGCCGTGGATGACACACAATCTTTTGCAGCAGATAAAACGAAAGAACAAACTTGCAAAAAAGTGCAGAAGTCATCCACATAATATAAAACTTAAAAAATACTATGATTCTCTATGCAAATTCGTGCACAAAAATATTGAAGAAACACTTAACAAATTTTATTTAGATTCGTTTGAACATGCCAGAAGAAATGTAAAAGATGAATGGAAGGTAGTTGGTAGCATTTTGGAGGAAAGTAGACAACAAATAGGCATTAATAGCTTGGAGATAGATGATAAAAGTTTCACGGACTCAGTCATCATTTCCAATAAGCTCTATGAGTACTTTACTGAAATTTCAGAGAAACTGAAATCATCTGTAGGGATTTCAAGAGACTGCAATTGTTCTATAAGACTCACAGAAAACACACAACCAAACAGTTTTGTCTTCCAATCATTTTTTTCAATCTGTAAGGCAATATTTTTGTTAAAAAACAAAAAGTCTTGTACTAGCGATGGTATATCAAGTGTATTGTTGAAGAAAATGTGCTACTATGTGGTGGATGTTTTATGTTACTTGTTTAATTTTAATGTTCAAAATAGTTGTTTTCCTCAGCACCTGAAAGGCGCTGAAGTTATACCACTTTTTAAAAAAGGTAATAAAAGTAATATGTCGAACTACAGACCTATTTCCCAACTTCCACCGTTTTCTAAGATTTTCGAAAAACTTATGAAATCCCGTATATTGTCTTTTTTAAACAACAACAATTTTTTAGTAGTAATCAGTTTGGTTTTAGAAGAGGAATGTCAAGAGGATGCTATCCTCAGAGTGTGTAGCCAATTGTATGAAGGTATTAACTGCAACAAAACCACCATGGCTCTTTTTGTCGATATGACAAAAGCGTTTGACATGGTTGACCATGACCTGCTTCTAAAAAAAGTTATACAATGCAGGTTTTAGAGGAATCATCCACAAATGGTTTACTTATTATCTAAAAGATAGGAATCAAAAAGTAAATGTAAGCGGGAGCTTAAGTGACTCTCGCATTAAAAAATGGTGTACCACAGGGTTCAGTTCTTGGTCCTGTGCTCTTTTTGATTTATATTAACTCTTTCTTTGCACTAAATCTAAATGGAGTATCTACTGCATTAGCAGACGACATAGCCTTTACATACCAAATTGATACAAGATACGAAAATATTGCAAAGATCTCGGAAGATCTAGAAATATTGAGACTTTGGTTTGCGGAACATAAACTGATCATTAGCGAGAAGACAAAACTTATGTTTTTCAAAATATCAAATAATGTTTTAAATGATTTTAATTTATGCTTTCATGCTTATGATTGTAATAAATTCTGTTTACCTGTTCATAGTTGTGGAAAAAGTAATTATATTAGTAGTTCACCTTGTTCTAATAATTGTTTTAGCATTGAATCAGTGCATCACTATAAATATCTTGGAGTATAAATTGACCACAACTTAAATTGGAAAGATCATATTCATACTCTGAAATCGCATATGTTCCTTATAACGCGCAAAATGTATCTCATCAAACAATATTGTTCAAAAAAAGTATTAACGTCTATCTATTACGGCCTGGCTCACTCTTAGTTGCAGTATGGTATCTCAAGTTGAGGAGGTTCTTATAATAACTCCTTCAGTCCATTATTAATAGCTCAGAAACATTTGATTAGGACTATATGTAACAAAAGTCGACTAACTCAGAGCTGGTCCTTATTTAAAGACCTGCATATTCTACCAATGAGACACCTCTACGTTTTCAAAGTTCTAAAAGAATTCTTTAAGCAAAGCGGTAATATTCCTAGTAGAACCATGCATCTTGCCAGTGTTCTAATCGCGTACAAAACCCATTTTTCTCACTTCTACTCCGTTATAGACCCTTTAATGTTCAATAAGTTACCATTTTCTGTTCGAACAGCTCTACATTTTTATTCATTCTTAAAAAAGGTTAAAGACTGGTTATTCACTATGAATTATGAAGTCCTGGAATCGTTACTGAAAAGTGATCTGCTATCCTTATCATCAGCACAAGTCAATGTTTAATGTCAGTTTATTAATTAAATATTTGTAGTCTGTTAAAATAATTTCCAGATAGTAATTGTTCTTTCCTTTTTTTCCTTGAATTTTTATATGAATTTTTATACGAAGTTTTTTTTTTGCTTCTTTTTTTATGAAGTCCCAGAACATTAATTTTGTAAAACCGATGTCTCCCCCACTTTAAACTTATATTTATTTATTTGTTAATTAAATCGCAGTGTCACTCCATACTAACTTTTAAGTTACAGAGTGATCACTATTATTTTCCGCTATATTCTGTAAGAAATTGTACATTAGTTTTAAGTTAGAATGAAAATAAAGTATTATAAAAAAAAAAATGTAGTTCCGTAAATTGCACCATAATAAAAGATAATGTACAAAGTTGTAAGCAAACTTTCCATACCCAAAGTCCATATAGACATGGTACAAAAGTAATTTTCCTAATTGGCAAAAGCCAAATCATAATACTTATAACAATAATACTGGCCCACTATTCCAGAGACAAAGAGAAGATAGTGTACAACACTCAAATCAACCCCCAACAGTTAAAAACGAACGAATTAACAACATATATGAAGACGCAAACTCTTTTTTTAGACAAAGAGTGGGATTGCCCCACCTATGCTGACGAATAAACAATAAAAACATAAAAATAGTAATAGATACTGGCGCTAGCAGCAACTATTGCAAGCCCAATTTATTAGACAATCCCATTTCCCTACCAATACTAAAACGAGCTTGCACAGTAAATGGCGAAATAATAATAAATATTTATCATAAAGCCCTTAGACACTAAGGCACGTTTTTTTGCCGCGTATAGCCGACCCAAGAACATAGTATTGGACAAGGGCAGCCCGTTCACGGGGCGCGATTTCGAGGTTTTTATGGTGGAAAACAACATAAAGCACATCAAGGTGGCTACGGGGTCTCCACAAGCTAACGGCCATGTGGAACGAATAAATCGGATTCTGGGTCCTATGATAGCAAAGGCGGTAAGTATTGACGCGACTAAGGGCTTAGAAAACATGCTGGTAGATATAGAATTCGTGGTGAATAATGTAGGATAGCATCCAGCAAATTAGTATTTAGTGTGATGCAGCGGGGCAGAATAATGGATTGGTTAAGAGAGGGTTTAGAAGGATTGGTGGGATAAAGATTAGAACCGGATTTGAGTATAAAGAGAGCAGAAGCAGTGAGGAAGCAGACGAGATTATGAGAATACAACGAACAGAAATACGACGGTAGGCGTAAGGAGCCTCAGGCTTACATTGTTGATAATTTCGCCATGGTGAAGAATTTCGTTAGCACGTCGGGTGCACCGAAGAAGCTAGTGCCTAAGTTCAGGGGGCCGTATCGGGTCAGTCGCGTTTTGGAGAACGGGGGGTATGAAGTGACTAAAGTAGAGAATTTCCAGATAATTGAGATACCATATAAGGGCATCTGGGAGACAGTAAATATGAGACCGTGCGTTGAAGAATACCAAATTAGAGCCAGAACCAAGAAGTGCAATCGAGGTCGAATGCATGTCAGGATGATCGATTGTAGTAATAATTAAAGATCTTACTAATTGTCTCGGAGTGGTTACCCTTGCATGGTACATATATATATTTTATATAAGGGCTATTCAACAAGAATAAAGATGGAAGAGGCAGTAGATCTTCCACTGCCGACAGATACAGACGTGTTTTTAGCCTTTCCTTAACGACTTTCTTGGCTAAGTGGTCGGACATAATGTCATTAAGACAAATCTCGACATAAATTCTTTAATAAGAGAACACCCGCAACGTACAACCCTACGGCAATTACGAAGTTTTCTAGGAATGATCGGATACTATCACAATTTCATCAAAAATTACGCACCAATCGCAAAACCTCATACAAAATATTTGCAAAGCGATTCCTCGCAAGTCTCCACACACAAAGCAAAGAATATGATTATCACATTGAATAATGAAGCGATACGAGCATTCGAAATATTACAAAACATTTATTGACAGAAATAGAATTAACACAGCCTGATTACACAAAGAAATTTTTACTAACAACTAACGCCTCAGATGACGCAGTTAAAGCAGTCTTATCACAAGTGTAAAAATCCATAACTCTTATAGAGGGTTTCTAATAACGACTTGACAACTTTTTTTTTTAAATAAAAGGCAAACCATTTGAGATATTTCAAAAACTTTATTACTGGATTGAACATGAACATTTATGAATGGAACTCGACTTCGTTTATATGGCCACCGCGAGCACGTTTGCAGCGGTCAATTCGTTGAACCCAATTTTCAATGACTCGGCCACAATGTTGGCTCTGAGCTCTTCCACCGTCGTCGGCGTGTTGGCATAAACCAATGACTTAACGTAGCCCCGCAGAAAATAGTCAAGCGGCGTTAAATCGCACGAAAGAGGTGGCCAATTGACTGGCCCATGTCTTGAGATAACAGATTCACCATACTTACTCTTCAATAAATCGATTGTAGCGTGTGCTGTGTGGCTTGTGGCACCATCCTGTTGAAACCACATGTCGTCCAGTTCCATATCTTCCGATTTAGGCCAAAAATAATCGGTGATCATGGCGCGATAACGCTGACCATTCACAGTAACGTGACGATCGTATATAAAATATAACCCAATAACGCCGCTGGCATGCAAACCGCACCAAACAGTTATTTTTTGTGGATGAAGTGGTGATTCATGAAGCACATGTGGGTTTTCACCCGACCAATAACACATATTTTGCTTATTGACGAACCCATTGAGCCAAAAATGAGCTTCGTCACTGAAGATGATTTTGCGATGAAATTCATCATCTCGGCGTATCTTTTCCAGAACCCAATCAGAGGACGTACGTCGCTTCAAATGGTCCATCGTCTCAATTCTTGAGTCAGCTTGATCTTGTATGGGTGCAAACCAAGATCCTTACGCAAAATACGTCATAATGTGGTCTGAGCGATGCCCAATTCTTGAGAACGCCGTTTAATTGACTGATTTCGATCGTTTGCTACGGACATCTGAACGGCAGCGATATTTTTGACACTTCGAGAAACCCGTTATCTCACTGACACGGCAACATCACACAACGAATATCTGTAGAAAATTTTTATAATTTGCAGACGTTGCTCGTTAGTGTTCTTTACCATGATGAAAATGTTGAGCTTACTAAATAAATTGTGACAGTTTGATGATTAGTGAAAGAGTGCGTTCACAAATTCAATTCAAAGTTATCAAGTCCCTATTGGAAAACCCTTTATCAAAAAAGTTATCCAAAAGTCAACGATCATATGCCGCAGACGAGAATCGTTTATGCACTTAAAAATCTATGAAACTACCTTTACGGTGTAACAAACATAGAAATTCATACAGACCATCAACCCTTGACATTATCTATGTCTCACAAACATCCCAATTCAAAAATAAAAAGATGGCAAGCACTAATCAATAAGTTTTCATCAAAAATGGTATACAAACCAGGCCCCACGAACGTAGTGGCTGATGTATTCTCCCGTCAAAATCTTAACCAAATATCAGACAACCACTCTGAGGTTACACAGCATTCAGCTCCCAATAATGATGAACAAAACATCGAAGTATTAGAAAGACCTATTAACCAATTTTCTCAGCAAATAGTCATATATAAAGTGAATGATTTGCGACATGATATTCTAACCCTTTTTTCTAATAAAGTAAGACCTTAAATTGAATATAAAAACACACAAGATGTGATACCAATATTTAAAAAATATACAATATTAAACCAGTTGCAATATTCACAACACCAGAAACAATCCATGATATAAAACAGGTACTGAGAGACAATTTTGCTGACAAATTTGTCCAAACAAAATATTTCCCAAACGACATAACTAACAAGGAAGATCAAATAGGAATAATTACCCAAAACATAACAAAGCACATAGAAACGCTAGGGAAAACGTAAAACAAATAATTGGACAATATTATTGGCCAAATATGCTTGAAGAGTAAACTTAACACAAAAACAAACAATTATTAATCAAATAAAGCGAACAATAGAAGACAGTATATATTCTGATACACAACCTAGTACTAAACATGAGAACAAAATAAAAATCATGCAAAACTCTGTAAGACCATGGACCATGGGCACCGTATTAAAATGGATAGCAGATACTCCCTCATCACGATAACATTTTAACTATTCAAAATAAATTAAATGATTTAGTAGAAAATGGTAATAAGCAATATGTAACAAACTCTAAAATTATAACCTTGTTAAATTCAAAATCGCATTTAACAAAGGAAGAGTTAGTATCTGAAAAATGTAAACTAACAATCTTTGAACTACAAAACTAAATTAATACGCTAACACTAGCAAAACTAAAATTTTTTTAATCCAACTACCTATATTAAATTTAAGCGAAATAAGAGAAATTATAAAACAAGAGGGAACCAAAATGTTCTCTGTACATAATTTAATAGATTCTTTCACATTCAAAATGATACAAAAAGACAATGTAATAGTAAATTATATTAAGTATCCAGTATTAAAAGAATCATGCAAACTTTTCGAAACCAGGGCGATAAGTCATAAAAATGGAAAGTTAGTACTTAACAAAGACGTATTACAATAAAATGTGAAGAAAAATTTGTTAATATAGCTAAATATAAGAAAGAAATAAAATACACATTTTGTAAGATAAGTAACAAACAAACATGCTTATCACAACTTTCAAAGAATCAAAAAACTAAATGTAGTCAAATAAGAGAAATAAACTTAGAATTAGAAATCATCAAAGACAGAAGCATATTACTGACTGGACTTACAGAGTCGACAACCAAACATTAAATGAAGTCTATGTCATAAACCTCGAAAATTCAACTACTATCGATGGCACAATTTATAAGAACCCCTCAGGAATTATACAAAACTACTTATCCACACATATGGTAAATAATTATGAAATCAAAAAATATTTTGAAACCAAAAATGAATTATCGAAAATAAACATCAACCTTTTAAATTCCTTTAAAACAGAAATCACCAAGAGCCCGATCATATCCATAATGATAATCATTATAATACTAATTCCACTAATCATATAAGTTAACACACAAAACATTAATTCCTTACTCCCACTTCAAATTACACACAGTTGCACGCGCACATTGAGTGCAACATCATAAACACACGCCAGTGACAGTAAACTGCTGACCCAATGTCTGTGTCACCTGAGACATCCACATTCCATCACGTTCGGCAGCTGGAAACCAGAGTGCACCCGTGGAAAACCAACTTAACAAAAGGGCAAGCAATAGTATTTAAGGTAGAATTAAATAAATTGTAATTTAGCCTTAATTTGCATTTGTAAGAGTACGTTATGCCCAAAAAACAAATAAATTTTTTTTAAAGAAAAGAACAGGAAGTTGTTTAATTGGCGCCGGAGCAGGGACCAGTAGGGTCGCGAGAAAATTAAATTAGGGAAAAGTAGCTTAGTGGTTAAGCCAGTCGCCTTAAGTAGCCGCCGCGCTCCCGAAAGGAAAGAGAAAAAAACCGCTATTACGCCAGACGCCTTAAGTAGCCGCCGCGCGTTACCCTCGCACCTACTGGTCCAAAGTGGAATCAAGTGAATTGTATCCTAATTCAAATATAAAAAGAAAATTTTTTTTTAGAATATAATTTTTTACTAGTGCGCGTTGTGGTGAAAAACAAGGGCCCCGTAGTAGCTCACAGTGGACAGTGGATAAAAACATTGAACACAGTGAGCAAAACGGTAGTTTTATAAACTTGCCGCACCACCCGTCCTGGATCAGAAGTCTGCAGAAATCAACAACGATGGACAGCTTCAAAAATCTTTTTTTTGCTAGCAACGGTGATAGGGAATTCCCTAACTGACTACCAGATATTCGACTACTCTAACGCACAGTTACTGACTCTCGACAACAGGACTGCAATGTTGGAGGACGGACATTTCAAAATTATTCATGTAATAAATTTACATTAACGAAACAGTAACAACAAAATTTAGCGACAAAGACCCAATGTATGGTTTTATGATCCATGGCATTGAACAGACACAACGACATATGAAAAAATTTAACCAATCAATAGAATAAAACGGTCATTGGACTTTTTGGGTTCCACTAATAAAATAGATTTTAAGACATTATTAAAATGTAATAAATCAATGTTTGGAATAAGAGACAATTGTAATACTTTCGAAAACTTAACAATATGTAATAGGAATAACCTTGTAGACTTAAGCGACACTTTATGCTTGCCCAAACTTCTCAGCAATTCACCGCCATCATGCACTACCATCAATAACCAACACATACCATCAGTTGAATAAGTGATCAGCGGAACTTTGTTCCAAAATCAGTTTAATGGAACCATTCACATCGATGACGACAAGGTTAACCTAACAGGATCTTTTATTATCAAATTCAGAAATTCCACCGTAAAGACTAATAAGGCTACATTTTATTCAGCAGAGGTCACGGTAATACAACCAATTCCACCATTGTTGCAGCCGCCATCACTTATGACGAATGTCGAAGAAAGCTTGTCCTTAGAAATGGTAAAAGAACTCCATCTCACAAACAGAAATTTCATAGGACTTATCAACAACGAAAATTCAAAGAAGCACATACTAAACTTTGGTCTTTCTTCAGTTGGCATCATACTTATAATCATCATCTTCGTTTTCCTATACATAAAACGCACAAGAAGTACCACGGAAACTGTTATTCAACTAAAAACAAAAACAACTAAACACTCTGAGTGGACACGTGGGAAACCAACTTAACAAAAGGGCAAGCAATAGTATTTAAGGTAGAATTAAATAAATTGTAATTTAATCTTAATTTGCATTTGTAAGGGTACATTATGCCCAAAAAATAAATAAATAAATTTTTTTTAAAGAAAACAACAGGAAGTTGTTTAATTTATATATCAATAACAAAGGAAAAGAATTCAAATAACAATGTCAACACCTCAAAGGACTCAGGAAAGGGCAATCGACACAAAGTAGGCCATACACGATTCAATTCGATTGTAAACTTAGTTGCCAACTGAATTGATACTTGGCCACACACTTCATAACCTGAACTAAAAGCTTGCTTCAAATGTCAAAAATCTATTTTATAGGGGTTGTTTTTAATGAATTTTTCGGAGTAAGTAAACAAAGTAAAATACTTACGTTAATGATAATTGCAGAATGTGCAATTTGGATGATGGCTAATAAGAAAAAGTTTTCAAATGAAAAATTAATAAGAGAACTAAAAATAAGTATAAGAATTTTAAGAAAATGAATGCAGACTCTTTTCACTAACTTTTAAACAAAGTTACTCCTTTTATCAAAAAGGGCACACTTTCATGAGAGATGCAATTTCTTCGGAAAAGCGACGACCTATAACTCTTAGATACTTTTCTAAGTTAATGATTATGAGGACCTACAATTTTTTTATGCAGTTTTCTCAAGCAATTGGTAAACGTGATAGAAAGATGTGAAGATATAATATCGATATTAAAGAAATACATTAATGTAACGTTTTTGGATTCTTGTTCCCTTTTAAATATGTATAATTTGTTGTGTATCTTTTTTAGCTACCAAAAACTGCTGATGAGTGGAAAATTTAATCCAAAAAATTTCTCAGTATGAGTGGGCTCTCACATTGTCTTTGCGCGATTGATGGCAAACACATTGAAATAAAGAGACCACCACTTTCGGGGTCATTTTATTTCAATTACAAAAAAAACATTTAGCATTGTTCTTATGGCTGTAGTAAATGCAAATAATGAGTTTTTATTGGTCGATATTGGCAAAAATGGAAGCGTTTCCGATGTTGGAATTTTTGGCTACACCACATTTGCTAAAGTGTTGGAGAGCAATTCCCTTAATATATCAGATGCAGAGGATCTTAATGCAGATGGAGAAAAATTGTCGTATATTTTCGTGGCAGATGAGGCTTTCCCGCCGAAGTAGTATATATTATAATGAAGCCATATTCAGGCACACAAATTTCTCCGAAGAATTAAATTTTAAGAGACATTTAAGTTCACGTAGAAAAATCTTTTGCTATTCTTGCACACCGCTTTGAAATTTTTCTTAAGACAATAAACGTATATCCTAAAAAAGCCAGCAAAACTGTTTTAGCCTGCTATTTCTTACACAAATTTTTAAAGAAGAAAAGTGGTCTCGTTTACAAAGCTATACCATCAACTGAAAACTATCCGTCAATCATTGGACTTAAATCCAGCTCATCGAGAAAGTCTACAACCTATCCAAAAATAATCATAACAAATTATCCAATTATATTAACACGAAATGCAATTAAATACTTGTAATTATGATTATTATTAATGAAAAATAAAAAATATATAAAAAATTAATTAAGACGTTTAATGGCGATCAAATCCGACAAGTAGGTACAAGGCACTTCGTCTTCCTCTCCAGTAGTAACTTAGTAGTTACGAAAAGACGATATCCTCGAAGAAGTTGTGGGGTGGCCGTGGTGTAGTGGTATATGCATAGACTCCTCAAGCAAAGGGCCACGGGTTCGAATCCCGTGCTGCAATTCTTTGAAAAAGTCTTTTCATAGAATTTGTATGTAGTTATATGAAATGTAACTCTGACATGAAAGCATAACACTGATGTTGGAGTTGTTGCTGGCTGGGCTAAAATGTAACGAACTAACAACTAGCACGTACTAAGACTCACTGGTTGAGGATGCACTGGCTCGTCCCGTCCGTTTGACAACCACCTCTGGGAAAAATATCGAAACCTAATACACCTGAGTTTCAAACCACTACACCACCCGCCCGCGCCCTCGGAAAAAGCCAGTAAAAGGGTATTCATATCCCCTTGGTGCTCGCTTGGGATTATAAAAAAAAGCCGATGACGGAACAGCTGATTTAACTGCCCAGGAATTAGTTGTTTATTTCGGGTCATCGTCTCCAAATGCAAACAGGCTCGTTGCAAAAATTCGTTTTTCGGGTCATTTATCGTCCGCTTTAATAGATTTTTCTGAAGTTACAGCAGAATTATTATGTCATTGGAAGTCATACTTATAATGTGTTTCTATGTGCATACCTCAACATCCGTATCGAGAGTTGAAGAACTTTTCGAAGGCTTCTCCTGATCCCTCAAATTTTCCCTCTAAGTTTTTAAAGCACCATAAACTAGGTACACATACCTCGTCCTCTCCAGCACCTGACTTCATGGAGTTCGAAATTTTTTGAGCTCGCGGCGGTAGCAGGTGTAAATACTGGTTAACGTCAAATTCAATTGCAAGAAAAGCGGTGCACGTATGTACGGTCATCGCCAGCTTAACCGTTTTCCTGGCGCCTTCGGAAGACGAAAGCAATGATATAGCAATTGTAATATTTCTGTTCTGTAATGACCGTGGTAAAGCATTATGAATATGTGTCGTGCGCTTGATGCGAATAGACGTGAGAAAAATTTAAAAATTAATTCACTAGTTCTAAGAATGTGAGCAGTGTCAATTATGCAAAAGCTTCAAGCTTTGGTGATGAAGAATGGAATCGAATTTGCTAGCAAAATGAAAATTTGTATGGAACGCTGGATGGCACAGATTTTTCTCGAAATATGTCATTGGAGTGTGATATCCATTGTTTGGGCAAATTACCTTCTGTGTTTTTCCAATCCCTTATGCCCGTGACACACCATTAAAGGTGACAAACTGTACTCCGTAGTATAGTTTGACAGCAGTCATGTTCTGATAGACAAAAATAGTCATTCTTTCAATTTGGAATATTTACGTTTTGCGATGGATCTTTTGATCACATCAAAGAAAAAAGAAATTGTATTTTATGCTAGCAATAAGAGCAAGATTAAAAATGATGGGATATAGGTATTTCAATTTGGAGCCAAGTAAGTTATGAAAATATTTATGTTTGATTTAAATTAATGCGTTCATTTTACATGTGGAAAATTCGCACTTTTAGGAAACAGTAGTTCCTGTCTTTTCAGATGAGAAATTTAAACACACTTTCAATACATAGTCAACAAAAAAATTCATGAAATAGTTGACAATTTTGAAAAATTGGGTTTTCCGCAATGTTATATTGAAATCAACCCACCAAAAGCGGAAGCTGTCAATTATTATACCTTCAAGGGTTGGCATTCAGTAATATTATTTGCTTCTGTGGACTACAGGTACAGAATTACGTACATCAATGTTGGTATACCAGGCAATGATTCAACAATCTTCGAATGTTCAACACATATAATATTCACATAAATAATGAAATATTTAATCAGAACGCTTAAATAATAGAAGGCGTCAAAGTGCTAATACTTTTCATTGGAGATTCTGCATTTTGGAAATAAATATCAACAATGCGAACTGTATTATTAAAGCATGTTGTGTACTACATAACATTAGTAATAATAGAAGTGACCAAATCAATCAATCATGGATGTTCGAATCGGAGTCACCGAAAAAAATGCAACAACCTCAGCGAAGCACTGTCAGCAAGAATTATGAATCTGGAAACATAATTAAGCAAGCTATATTGGAAAAAATATGTATGTTAAGTTTTCATTTTCAATTATTTTTATTTATTAACGCAGCAATCAATTTATTATTTTCCTCCATAAACTTAAGCATCTTTTCATCATTTTCTATGCTTTTTTCCATAAGCTTTTTGTAGATCTCGCTTTTTTCCTTTGCCATAACGAAATGCCTAATTTTTTGTTTTTCTGACCAAAAAACATTAATCATATATGTATATTTAGATCTTTATAGTATGTATGTATGTATGTATTTATTTATCGTATGTACCTGTATTTCTTGGTCAAGTTGTTTATTCTTGTGCGTAGCTCTTGCTCAATTAACTCAAGCCCGTTTTCTGCAAGGTCAGCCCAAGGGATATGCAAAAAACCCTAGTATAGATAATACGCTCATACTACTTTGCTCACCTGGTATAACCGTGGTATACCCTGACAGACATGTGACTTATATCTATACCATGGTATCTATAGTACATGTGTGACACGGGCATTAATGTCACTTTACTTATGTCTTGCTCTTTTGAACACAACAGCAACAGCTGATTTCTAACTTTAAGTACTAATGCGTTTACAAAGAATTTTTTTATCGTATGTCTGGTAGAACTCCACATATTTGGTGACCCCGACGTGATTGCTCGTTCCAAAAATATCACAGTAATGAATATGAATAATTTTATATATATGGATCTTAAATGACGCCATTTTATTCGCATCCATTTGCTCGAGAATTTTTAATTGTCTATCATAACATTAATTATGTCTCTGGATCAAGCTGGTCATTTGTAACCTATTTCCAATTCCGAAAATAAGAATTTGCAAACACCAAACCATTCTGCGCAGGACAACAACAAAAATTCAAATCCATCAGCAATCGGTGGTGTAGAAGGTTTAACAGTTTCTTCATTCTGGGTTAAAGAACCAGAGCTATGGTTCGCAACACAAGAAATACAATTTTAACTTAATCGCATCATATCAGACGTAACAAGAAGTCTTGACACTCGTGAAGGACATCGTCTTAAAACCACCAGCACAAAACAGGTATGCTACTACCTGTATCATTACGGTTACTGAATCGGTTTTCAATTTCACAAACTTGTACCTTGTCTCCAGTTAGGGGATATAAAGCCATAACTATTGCTCCCTGAAATGAATGCACTAAGCCTGGGAATGTTAGATCCAAGTTCTGTTTGTACTTTGTGGCTTAACCACCTTCCACAACTTCAAGTCGCTCGACACACTCGACAACAACGCAATGGCACAATTAGCGTTTCAGACGATTTAATTGGAACCCGTGCTAGTTGTTCGCTAGGACCTGCTTGTCTTGTCGATAACTTTAATTTCAGCAAGGAAGATGTTTATGTAGGACTCCTCATGCAATTCCCTGATATTTTCGATAGCCATATGCGATTTTCTGCAACTAAACATGACATTACCTATTACATCGAGATGACAGGGCCACCAGTTTATAAGAGAGCACGACGACTTTCAACCGATCTCTTAAAAAAGAGCCAAAGAAGAGTTCCAATAAATGCTTGTACAAGGAACCTTAGGCCAGCCCTTTGCATGTGGCCCCCAAGAAGTCCAGTTATTGGAGACCATGTGGCGATTATCGTCGTCTGAACGCACAAACGATACTCGATCGTTATTCATTCGACTATGCCTCTACTTTCCACGGAAAGACAATATTTTCGAAAGTAGATCTAATCAGAGCGTACCACGAAATTCCTGTGAAGCCCGAAAGCGTTCCAAGGACTATAATTATAACTCCATTTGGTTTATTTGAGTTTTTGGGTAATGCCGTTTGGACTTCGTAACGCGGCACAAACATTTCAAAGATTCATACTAAAAGTTTTAGATGGCATTGAATTCGTACACCTATACCTGGATGATCTTCTTATCGCTTCAACCAGTTAAGCACATGGATCATCTACGAGCGGTTTTCAAACGTCTACAAACTTATGGAATTACCATTAACCGAGATAAATGTACATTTGGAGTTGAAAATTTCGAATATCTTGGTATCAGCTGAAGGTAAGCTCCAATGACATATTTCGAGAAGAATCTGTGCCATGCAGCATTCCACACATTGTCCAATTTGCTAGAAAATTCGATTCTACTCTCCACTCTCTAATGGTTGATTATTCTGCTATCGAAATCCTCTGTTATGGAAACATATATGACGCTACTCGCGTTCAAATGGATATCACACTGCTCGCTCCTTAAAGTTGTTCGTCCGGAAGAGACGCAGAAGACTATACAGCCACATCAAATCTACTTCGTTGAAGCCGGACGACTTCGCTTTGATGGTTGCTCGTTATCTTCATCTTTCCTCGGGTGTTTTAGTGCAATTTATGAATCCTGCTGCGTACGTCGACCACGTAGTCGTTTACCTCCTTGGGCTCCGTAGATGGGGATCCGAATTTTTTTCACTTGGCAACCGAACTGTTTGACCAAGTAAGATCTCGGATGGTGTGTGTCCTGTTGAACTATGGCCGCGGATCGGTAGGCCATTAAGAAGAACGGTATGTGTGAATCGCAGTACCAATGACAGTTGCTAACGACCCTAGACATACAAGGTCCGATTAAATCACTCGATCATTTCATCAGATTGAGGGTATAGTGGCGTTATCATTGTTTTTCTTATTCCCAGATATTGGCAAACTGGGAAGACTTTTGAATCAAAGTTTCGCACTTGATCCCGAATCTGCTCACCCAGTTGTTAACTATCTCTTATGCTACGGTCTAAGCCTCTTGATTTGGGATGACAAACACTTCCAGGTTGCCATTAAAGTATTCGGGAAACGGCCCGAAACCATCTTGTACAAAAAGTGAGTCCTACTGTGCCCAACATGCCTTTAGAGTTTGGCTCCGCTCCGATATCTCCTGCCAGCTTATTCTTTCCTCGTGTTCCTTCCAGGCCAATATTGGTTCGATGTCATTATCTGCCTGTTGGGATGAAAAGATTTCATCTGTACTTCAACCTTCTTTTGGCTCGGTCCTGATCATTTGAATAGTTTTGTTTCAGTGTTTGAGGTGAACGGTAGTGGTTTTCTCTACTCCTGTAAATCTGGTTAAATTGTGGTTCTCTAGTCAATAAACTGCAAAGTATAAAGACTCATAAATTGTTATTAGAATCACATAGTTTGTTCAATAAAATTTCAAATTCAAATTAATTCTGCTACTGCATCGAATGTATTCATTCTCTTCATTGGGTGCTGTGTCACCTCCCAGTGTTGATAAAAACATAAAAACTCCCACTGGTGCTATCACACTCGATGTTCTTTACAACAAAATCACCACCCTTACGGACGAAATCTCCGCTCTCAAGGAAGTTAATTCAAATGCGCTGCTTTTTAACCCAGAAGGAAGAAAACAAGTCACTTTAGGTAATCAAACTACTAATTGTACATTCTTTGCAACAGAAACCTGTGCTGATGTCATCGGCGTTCCTAACGTAAGCAATCAGAACGCGTTGGACTCAGCTGTCAAATTGCTGACGGATGGGTTAGGTGTAAATATTTCTCGTGACGACATAAAATTGTGCTATGTCAAGAAGATCGTCAGAAAGCCGCCTAATAACTCAACCTCTACATGCGCTAAAGCACTGGATGTTTTGTGTATTAAATTCAAGACGTTGGAACAGAAAAAGTATTAAGTTATTGTAAAAGCTTGCCTTATCGGGGAAAATTCTGCGGATAAGCAGATTTTTATAAATGAGACTATTACCAATTTTAATGTAGTGTGGTTAATAAAGTTTAAAAAAATCGAAATAGGGAGAAACCCTTGTTACTTGTGAATTAGTAGAGGAGTCATTTTGATGAAAAAACAAAAACACGGTAAGATACAAAAAATTTTTTGTTTTGAAGACCTAGAAAACCTAATTTAATTAAACCTAATTTTATTAAAAAATAAAAATTATTGTACAATATAATATAATTATATAATTATAAAATTATTCCATTTTGTAAATTTGAAGATAAAATATTAAAAAGTGTCTTTCATTCTAATTATTTACGGTTTTCAATTATTTACCAAGATATTCGAAGCATGAGAAACAATTTTTATTTATTTCTAGCCCATCTTGAATCTCTTATTAAGAAACCTGATCTAATTTTCCTATCTGAAATTTGGATACTTGAACATGAACTAGAACTGGAACTGAACAGCCGTCTAACTTAAAGGTGACCCGTCTATAGCCTTTAATAACTTTTTCCAATAATTTAAAAGGTCATGTCGCAATATGTTCTCGGATAATTTCAAGAAGAAATAATAAATAAAAGAGACTTAAACCCTGGATGTCAGCAAATTTATTAAAAAAAAAGTGAATTATAAAAATAAATTAGGAATCAAATGCAAAAAACATCCCAATAATTCTCACCTTCGTATTCTCTATGAAAAAATCTGCAGAGAAGTTATTGCTGATGTGCACAATTTTAAAGAAAATTATTATATCAATAATTATCAATTAGCCAAATACAATATTAAAACAATGGTCAAGTGTGAACGATCTCCTCAACAAAAAAGCATCTCTGAATAACACAACTTGCGTAAATTATAATGGCAGGGTCATCTCTGCACCCGTTGGGAAGGCTGATGCCATGGCTGATGATGACTCCCAAGTGCATACTTTTGCCTTTGATCCGATAACATCCTTTGAATTGTTTAGAAACATTAAAATCTTATTCGCCAATGAATTGTATTTTTTCGAATGATCTTATTAAAAGAATCTCACTGTACATATATTGTTGATGTGTTAGCACACATGGTACTTATAAAAAAAAAAAATATTTACTGCGGTATTTTTCCAGTGCTTAAAGGTTGCTGAGGTGGTACTTATCTTTAAAAACAGGGAAAGAAACATTTTAAATAATTACAGGTTTTCTTCCCGCTTTTTCAATCATTTTTGAGAAAGTGATTAAAAGAAGAATCGTCCCTTTTTTGAACGCTACTCTTTTTTTAGTCCAAATCAATATGGGTATGGAGCTGGCAGATCAACGGAAGATGCACTTTTTAAATTTTGTAATTATAATTACGAATACCTTAATAACAAAAAGAATACTGCTGCACTTTTTATAGATATAACCAAGGCATTTGATACTGTGGACCATAAATTACTACTGACAAAACTATAAAGCGCTGGTTTTAGAGGTTTTATGCTCAATTGGTTTTCTTCGTACCTCAATAACAGGAAACAAGTAGTTAAGTTAGAAGGTAAATTGAAGATTAGCCCGAATATTTATATAGGTGTTCCATAAGGCTCGATGTTGGGTTCAGTTCTATTTTTATCTATATCAATTCAATCTTTAATCAACAATTGAAAGAGCTACAGACCTGGTTTGCAGATGACATAACTTGTTTGCATTCCAATGCTTCCACCTTGAGTGGAGTTGACAATTACGATTGGCTTCTCATTTTATAGTTTTTTACGTGAACTAGTCCACGCATTGTGTACACAGAAATCAGTTTACGATCTGTCTTTAGTTTTAGTGCTTATTGTAAGAGAGAGCGATTTTTCACCTTCAAACATTCATGAATAAAAACTGCGAATCACAGTTGTGATCGAGACCAAGGTCTCGAAGGCGTAGTGGTTGTTTTGATGACACTCGGTAATTAGCAATCGCTTGTAGTAGAGAACTCTTGTCAAGCGGGGACAAAAATTTAATTTCAGTTGGCGCGTGTAAATTATTGTTACGAATGGATTTAAATGTAGTGGATTTAATGTAAAATGAGTTCAAAAGTAAACAAGTATGCAATCACACAATAATTTTCACAATTTCATTCAAAAGCAGGAAGGGTATTTATTTAGGTAAGATTAATATCTTGTCAAGTAATTCTGGGCTAAGAAAATAAACTAAAACACTACTTTGTAAGATTCACGAGATTTACATTGTCACATTTAGTACATTAAGAATAACGATAATCGAGAATAATGATAAACACAAAAATCACTCTCTAGTTTGTCTTTTTTTTTTTTGTTTCAGGTCCACAAAAAGTAAATAGTATCAGAATAAAATTAAATAAATTAAAGGCCTAACAATCATATTTTGAACCCCTCATTTGAAGATATAAATGGATTGCAACTACTACAATTTTGAAATCAAACTTTGTATTAGCATTTTTCACGTTTAGGTACAAACTTTGGACTCTGGACATAAATGAAAGGGATTTTTTATTAAGGGCATTTTTAAAATTCAATTTCCTTGTTGTTCTTTTAGTTTGAAATGTCTTAAGTAAAAAACTTTATTATAAAATACTAATAACTAATAAATTAACATTTTTGATCAATTTTAGTTTTACAGGAAAACATTTTTATTCTTCATTGAATTTAAAGGTTTTCCAAAAATTTCCAGAATGTTTTCTTTTCACACATTATAAAGTACAAAAGGATTGTTTTCACCAGATCTGTTTCTTTACAAGCATTCAATGTTTATTTGTACCTCTTTAGAGGCAAAAACAAAAACAGTAATATTTCGTTCCGATAAAAATAATATAGGAATAAAAACGTTCCGATGCATGTAAAATGAGCACAGCTTAATTGTTGATAAACAATTAAACAATTAATCATAAAACCACCATATCCACGCTTTACTTGTTTCCATGTGTTTTTAGATTCAAAGCTTCATTTGGTTGTCTTCAAGCTTTCGAGGCCTATTTGATTTATAAATGTCAAGTCAAAACCTATTTGAATCTTCTGAAAACAGTTCTAGAAGTAAAATCCTTTGTTTTTGTATTTATTAGTAAAGTCTTCTCTTTTTTTATTTGCTTCGCTGACGAAAGGTTTCCTTCTAGCAGTATAGTATTTATATTCCGATCATTGTGTCCATCTACTGTGTATGCTGCTTTCTTTAGGCCAGATTTTAGATTTTAGCACTACAAAATTATCTTTGTGAAAGGTTCAGCGTTTTGTTTACATCGACTTTTTTCTTCACGGAAATTTTTGGAAAAAATCGGTCAAACAATAGCGTTACAGAAATAGACATTTTAAAATTAAAATCGTTGACCGTAGACAATTTTTTTGAAATTTAGAAATTCATATAAGTTGATTATCATTTGCCGTGTAATTCAGATTTTTTTTCTCTATTCTCAGCTAAATGTATCCAGTCACACCCATATTATTTAAAAAAAGAATTGGTCAATTCTCTGTTGTACCAAATAGACTTATGAATCACAATATTTTTTAACTTTGTTTATTATTTTTTTTATTGTTATTTCCAATATTTTAAATTCAATTTTGTAAAAGGTTTGTGTAAAGTTATATTTTCACAAATAAAAACAATCAAAATAATTATTAATCCTTATATGTTACTTCTAACGAAAAATTAATACAACAATGAAATTATAACAAATATATGTACTTTCCATCTAATCTAATAATCTAATTTATTCATGAATTATAATTTACATTTTCCGGAACATGCTCTCCTGGCAAAAGCATTGATGGTGAAAAGAAAAATTTACCCACATTTCGTGGTGAAATGTGAAGAAGGAGCAAATATGTAAGTAAAAAAAAAATTCTATTTATTTAATATAATAAAACTAATTAGTTTTTTGTTTTACAGAAGGATAAAAATGGAGAAAACAAAAAAAAAAGTATATTTATATATAAAACGTACATACATTTGTACCGCCCAGGATGCGAGGAAGCCAGGTAAGTTTGTTTCATACATGGAACAAGTTTCTTCAGTAAGATATCTTTAAAAAAAAAAAAAAAAAAAAAATGCTGTTCATTTTTGTAAGACTTTTTTATTCTTCATATTTCAGAAAACAGAATGACTGCAATAGGCCTACAGGGGAAACCGAACACCCAGTAAAAAAAAATCGGTTAACGCGTCACTATGCATACCTCAAATGTGGTGCGGAATTGCATAATCTATGAAAAGAAAAACAATTTTATTAAATTATTGGATAAATAAATCAAAACAAAAATCGAAAAAAGGCATTAAGTATTTATTTTAAACATACATAACATATATCTATGTTGAATCTGTAATGAAAGAGAATTTAAATGTATTATTAAACTAAAACTCATTCACATGTTTTCAGTTAGTATAATTTATTCACATTTCTTCAAGCTCTTAAGTATCACATTTACATTTATTGTTCTTACTGTAAAAAAGAAGTGAAATACATTATTTTGAGACTTATATGTTTTTACTTACTCACAGGAAAATCTAAACAAACAATTGCAACTGCGTTTGCCACATCCCTATAAAAGCAATTTGTTGGTGGCAGATGTACCATATTTTGTAGGAAATTATCTCTTCTTGGTCCAGATGTCTTGATTTTTCTCTTTTGTCGTCCTAGAAAATATAATAAAAAAAAATTATTGTACAACATTTAAAATATTTTGCAACCTATACGAAATTGGAGTTGTAAACATGAGAAATGTCAAAATAGGAATTCACCGCGTCATATTTATATGGGAGTCGTCACATCTCAAATTTTGACATTGTTGACAATTCACACATGTTCATTCACGGACCTGTTCACACGGATAGGGGCAATCAGGAGGAAACCAGTTTATTTATGGGGGAGTCCTTTGGCGAAATCACCAAATGATATGTATTTTCCAATCCCTTAATGTCACTTCACTTTTGTCTTGGTCTTTTGAACACAACAGCAACACCTACTTAGTAACTTTAAGTACTGATGGGTTTACATAGATGTTTACTTTTCTTCTCGTTCTTACTTATTTGTTCTTTGACCGCAATGGTGTGAACAAGTTTTTTTTATTTATGAGTATTTGTTATTTCTTGATAAAGCTGAAAATAAATAAATTGAGACTTCGAATATTTTACATGTGTGGCACAAACCCACAATTTGAATGTGTGCATCGCCATCTATGTTTCCATAGCGGAAGCATACACCATTGGTAAATGGAGAGTAGAATCGAATTTGGAAAATTGTATGAAACGCTGGATGTCTAAGATAGTTCTCGAAATATATCATTGGAGTATAAATATCGGCATCATTAAGGTGTACAAGTCAGTTCATTAGTTAAATTTAAAATGTAAATTAAAACAGTGATTAAGAGGTTTAAGTAAAAGATAAAGAAAAAAAAAAATGGACGAGATAACCGATTGGATTGTGAATTGTAACTGTATTAAATTAAGTGATTGTATTGAAAAGGAATGGGTTTTATCATTTGTAGCCACACAAACATTTTACATTATCAATTTGGGGGGTGGCCGTGGTGTAGTGGCATATGCATAGGCTCCTCAAGCAGAGGGTCGCCGATTAGAATCCCGTGCGAGACAATTCTCTGAAAAAGTCTTTTCATAGAATTTGTATGTAGTTATATGAAAATCCCGTCGGCGTCAACTCTGACATGAAGGTATAACACTGACGTTGGAGTGGTTGCTGGCTGCTGTGCTAAATGAAACAACCTAAAAACTAGTACGTACCCACTGGTTGAGAATGCACTAGCTCGTGCGATCCAGATTGACAACCACCTCTGGAGAAAAAATATCGAAACCTAATAAACCTGAGTTTCAAATTAATACACCACCCGCCCGCGCCCTGGATAAAAGCCAGTAAAATGGTATTCATATCCCCCTGATGCGCGCGCGGGATTATAAAAAAAAAATGATTTGGTATAATGTCGGACAATCACCCTTTTTTTCATGAGAAAATTGCCACAACGATATAAGAACAGAAGTTTTATTTGGAATGTACTGCCAAAATCTTTAAGGAACAATTTACTTAAATACTCCGGACATCAAACGTCTAATCTGAATCGGCATAAGTGTTGCCAAGCCCTTAAGTAACCACATGTTTTAAAAAATAATGCAGTGTATGACGAAAAAAACGCCATTAACACACATATGTACACCCTGGGTTACTGAAAATTGTAGGCCATCTTCGGCTCTCACTGCTTCGGGCTTCGTAAAGCTCGTGAAGGCGTTTAATAAGATAGCTGCAACTTATGGAGAAAACGAACACATAAATAATTTACTGTTTGATGCAACAATAATAAGGTGCAAGAATCAGTAGATGAAAAAAAAGTTGCTGTTGTTGTTTTGTTATATTCTCGATTAAATACATAAAGTTTTTCTGCGAAGCTTAAGGATTATATGCAGAAGGTTAAATTACTGATTTATCTGGGATAACAATACGTTTCAAAATATATAATATAATATAAATTACAAAAAATGAACGATTTTATTTTATAAATTCTTGATTGATAAGTTTAGTTTTTAAAAAGGAACAATTCTTTGTCGACTTTTTTTCAAGTTTTTAAATTTCTGATGTTGAAATAAAACAGGAATTTAATTTAATATAGTAGTAATACTGTGCTTTAGCTCCCTCCTGCCGTAGTTTTTGTAGATCGTTGGTATTTCGAGCAGACCTCTTGCACGCGTTGCATTTTTTTGGTGATCTATTTGTTCCTTAAAACGGCAGTCTTCAAAGTACTCCAGCGCTGTCATCTTGTGAATTTTCTGCACTCTCAAGCTTTGATTTTTTTTCCTAAGAAGTGACTACAGCTTTCCTGCTCTTTTTCTTCTTAATGATGCTTGATTAAATTTTTTGCAGCTTATTGTATGAGTTACCGATGCGTTTCCCCATGCATCTCATATTTTAATTTGAATTCCACAAGATCAAAGTACGCTTACTCCAATATGATATTTATATTTATACTCCAATGACATATTTCGAGAAGAATCTGCGCCATCCAGCAATCCATACATTTTCCAATTTGCTAGAAAATTCGATTCTACTCAATAAAGTTACGAAATCTTCTTTCATGGAAACATAGATGACGCTGCTCGCACATTCTATCCAAATCGACCACCTTCAATTTTCCTCGATCCTTAATTCGGGTTATCACCTTGTGTGGTCCTTCCCAATTCTGTTGCAATTTTTTTGATTTTCCTTTCTTACGCAGAGGATTATACAGCCACGCCAGATCTCCTTCTTTGAAGACGAAAGATTTCGCTTTAATGTCAAACGTTGTCTTCATGCGGCTGCTCGCTAGCTTCACCTTTTCTCGGGTGTTATCATGCAATTTACGAATCCTGCTGCGCAACTCGTCTACATATTTGTTCACCTCCTTGGGCTCCGAATTTTATTTAACTTGGCAATCGAACTGTTTGACCAACAGTCGATCTCAGCTCCGCTGGCAGTTTCTGCAAACCTTAAATAGATGCTCATTCAAGGCCGACTGAATCGCTCGACTATTTTATTAGATTGAGGGTCTAGTTGCGTTGTCCTTGTTTTTTTTATTTCCAGATATTGGCACAATTCCTAGAACACTTTTGATTCTAAGTTTCGCCCTTGATCGGAGTGTAGCTCTATGACGACGAGGGTGAATCGGTTGCCATTAAAGGTTTCGGGAAACGGCCCAGCGATGTCGATGGTTATTCGTTCGAATGGCTCTCCGACATTGTATTGTTGCATTTGTCTCTGTGGCAGGGCCCTTGGTAGCCGCACACCTTAGGCACTTTTTGCACCAATTCTCGACATCTTGTTTAGCACTTAGCCAATAGAAACGTCCCTTACCTTTTCCAACGTTTTGTTTATTCCCAAATGAAGTACTTGGGTGACTCTGGATACGAAATGTTCCATCTGCACTTTCCTCATGCCAGCTTTGTCTTTCCTCGTGTTCCTTCCATGCCAATATTGCTTCGATGTCCTGTTGGGAGGAACGCATTTTATCTATACTCCAACCCTCTGTTGATTCGGTCCTGATCATGCGGATAGTGACCTGTTGTTTCGCTCCTTTACGGTTGCAGTGTCCACAATTAACTCCACACAGTCGACGAGAGAGAGCCGTGGTGGTGTAGTGATATATGCACAGACTCCTCACACTGGTTCGTCCCGTCCAGTTTGACAACCACCTCTGGGAAAAATATCGAAACCAAACACACCTGAGTTTCAAGCTACTACACCACCTGCCCGCGCCCTGGAGAAATGCCAGTAAACGGGTATCCATATTCCCTTAGTGCGCGCGCGGTAAAAAAAAAATAAAAAAAAAAGAAAAGCTTCAGCATTTGAGTGGAGTTTTTCCTTTCGGGACGACTTCAAAGTCGTAGCCCTGCAACTGCTCGATCCATCTCGCAACTTGGCCTTCAGGGTTCTTAAATTGAAGTAACCATTTCGGAGCTGCGTGGTCTTTCCGAAGAACTTTTGTCCTTAGAGGTGAAAACAAAACTGTTATATTGGTTTCGAATTTACGACATTAGTTTTTCCTAAAATCCGAGAAAATAGGTTGTGCAACACTTCTACATGTTCCAAACAGTTTATACGAGTATGTGAAGAGTGCTACATGAAAAATGATGAACTTGGTAAAAACACAATAAAGAAAATAAAAGGAAATCAATCTTAATGCTATCGAACTCTTTTGGGGAATCACAATTTAAACGTAAAGGAAGATATTCTGATACATAATTTTCCCACTTAACAGCATTTTTTATATTTGGATTATATATTATTTGTTTGTAAGCTTTCTATAATCAAAATTGTATGTAAAGTTTATGTCTAACAGATTTTATAAAAAAAAATGTTCCTTTAAATGAAGTGTAACGAATTAAAATTTGTATCATACCATTTAACTTTTCATATATTGTAAGCTATGACAAAAGTGCCCCAAAACACGATAAATTAAATCTTGCGTGACCACGGGTGTAGGGTTAAGCTGAGTATAAAAAATACCCGTTCGAACTCCGACGGAGGCGAAATAAACGAAGTCGTGAATAGCGCTGATGCATCAACTACAATTGATATGTGGTCCGAAAATAACGTGAAACAAATCCTTTTAGGTATCACATTGCACTATCAGGAAGACTTCGAATTATTTGGTATCGTCCTGGGAAGGAAGTCAATCGATTTTGAGAGGCCAACCCATGATAGTATTTTTAGAAAGTTGAAGACATAGTTTAGTGAGTTTGGTGTACAAAATATCGAAGCAATATAATATATAACAGACAAAGAATCAAATATTGTAAAAGCTTTGGAACATAGTACATGCTTAAACTGCAGTAGCCCTTTATTAGCAAATGTCTTAGATAAGTCGTTTGATCGTTTGACGAAACATCAGAGCTCGCAGAAATATTACTCGTTAAAAAAAAATCGTAAAATACTTTAAAAAGGCAAATTTCCAACATAAATTACCAACTTCTTTGAAGAACTGATGTCTCACACGGTGAGACTTGTGCAGATTAATACAAAATTTCAATTATGGCCATGACGTTTTTGAATGCAAAACTAATGATCGTATTAAGATATATTTGCGCCGTGAATGCGTTCAAAAACTCACAATTAAGGTCTATGATTGTACTAAGTTAGAAATGCTGACGTTTATGAACTCAACCGTACTAACTGAAAACGAATGAAGCCAACGGCTACTGCATATAAATACTTCAACACATAAAATTTGAGTTAAAATCTGAAAGGACTTTAAAATCATTTGTTTGTGTTTCACTCATTCAAAAATTACAATTATGCTCCAACAGCGCCTATTTCGCAGCCAGTATTATTATTCTATGCGATACTGTCTCTGCACAAATAACTTTCGATACATTAAGGCCCCGATTGCGGTTGTCAACCAATTGATCAATGAACGACATTTGTTGATTTGACAATCGATCGTTGTCAACCGCAATTTCCTTGTCGATGGTTTGCGTGTTGTGAAGCCAAACAATTATTTTGTGAACAAAATGTAAGTAATTGATATTAAATGTTCATTCTTTATGTATTTTCTTAATAAAAACTTATCAAAATCATTACGCAGGGCGAAGATGATAACAAATAACAAACAGATGTAGCAACTTGTGAAATTATGGAGGAACATGTGGATATTACTAAAGGTATTTGTACATAAACTTTTGCAAAAAAAAGATTGGAGAAAATGTCAATAGAATTGAATAGTTTATGTCCTCCTACACGCACATGGGAAAAATAGATCAAGGTAATGAGAAAACAATCATGCATTTATTAACATACGTGTAAATTTTTTTTTTTTTTTGGTTTGGACTGATTTCAAATTCAAGATCAAGAAAAAGAAGTAGAAGCAGACCAGTGCTCAGGAGTCGTTCTATGATGATATGAGGATAATAATGAATGATATAAAAACAAGCACCAACGCAACTGAAGAGTACGAAAAAAAACGGTATTATTTGGAAAAGGACACCAAGAAAGAATTGGCTCTAAAAAGGAAAAGCTTTCAATTTTTAAAGAAGTCAACGAAGGTTTCGAGCAATTAAACTAAAATTAAAGCCCCTTTTACGAATGGCGAATCGAACGAAAAAATTGGCGAATGTGAGTATTTGGTATTACGAATAGCGAATCGCCAATATTTAATTCGCCTGAAGTGTCAAATATAAGTTTTAAGAGGACGAATTCTGAACAATTCGCAAAAAAAGTTAAATTAATGGAGGCGAATGCAGACATTGCAAAAGGTTTTGGAGTATTTGGGTCCTCAAAACAAAATCAAAGGGAATATTGGGAGCAGTTCGCTCTGGAGCTGAACTCCCAGGGGCCGCCTATACGAGAGGGAAAAGGATGGCATAAGGTAAAATAAGTTTGCACATATTTAATATTTTAATTTATTAATAAATTCAGGTTTGGCTGGATTACAAACTGAAGCTCAAGAAGCTTGATAGTAATAAAAAGAAATAACTGCTACAGGAGGACCATGTATGCAGATACCTTAGACTCCTTTAGAGTATGAGGTGGATGAGTTTCTGGACCTACAAAATGCAATAAATCCCTGAGGTAATTTTTTCGGTGTGTATATGGAAACTCCGTCCCATATAAATGAAGCTGAAGATGTTCCAACACCCGAACGCGATTTTTTCTTTGACAAGCACTAGTAATAGAGCTATGAGAGACATAAACGTAAGGGAAATGAACGGCTTATCTTCTTGAAAGCCAGACAAGTGTTCAAAAGAAGCTTCTGACAGTTTCAAAAGATATACAAAAATCATTATGTGAAATTGCTAGATAAACCCGAAAAACGTATGAACTAGAAAAGGAAAAATTATCCCTATTGATGAAAAAAATTTCGAAAAAAATCGCCGCCATAAAGAAAACTTGGAAGTCAAATTGAAGAAATTGGAGCTTGGTATTTTGAAAAAATGAAATAAAAATGTTAATTAAAAAAACTAAATTTAAATGTTTTTTTTTTTTTATTTAATGACAAAGAAGATACAATTTCACTTCTTCTCCGTTCGCCTTCTAAATTTATGTTTGGTGTTTGTGTTATATCTTCATCTGTCTGAACGTCATTTTGTATTTCTTCGGGTTCAGGTGTATTAAACGAATGGCAAATATTGTGCAAGGCACAGCAAGCATTGACTATTTTTGTCGCATTTGTTGGAAAGTAGTGTAATTTTCGTTCGTTCATCAGACATCTGAAGCGACTTTTCAAGATTCCTATTGTCCTTTCCACTATATTCCTTGCCTTGGAGTGCAGTTTATTGAACATTGACTCTCTCTTGACCCAACATTCGTATTTCTATAGGGTGTTCATTGCATTGAACGCTCTCCGTTTTAGTACCATGTTTCTAAAACTTGCTTCAAATGGCTGTAATTCCATATAAAGGAATCATGGTTTAAGCCCGGATTTCTGGCATTAACATAGCGAATGTACATACTGTGGTCACAAGCCTGCAAAATAAAACCCTTAAAATTTAAAAGATAATTCAGAGCCTAAAAAAACGTACTATCATGGCATTTAAGCTATAACACGCTTACCGGTTCAAATATTGGTGCCGCAACTGCCCAGGGGCGATAACTCCAATGTGTGTCCCATCAACACATCCAATTACTCCAGGTAATCTCGCTGTTCTGAAGAAATAATTTCGTTCTTGCTTTTCTTTTTGAGACATTTCTAGTTTTATCCAAGCTTTACAGAGTGTTGCCTCAAACACTTTTATTTCCGTCAGTACAACAGATACGGTAGGTTGTGATAGCCCCAAATCAAAGTCGTTTCCAACTGAATTTTGGTAGCTACAGCTGGAGAAAAACCGCAAAGCACAAGCCAATTTAGCAGTGGGGGGGGACAGCAGATGTGTGTTTGACCGAAAGTCACCTTTTACTTCATTCAACACCTAAAGAAATGCATTTTTGTTGAGTCGAAAGTAAGAAATAAATCTAAAAAAGTCTTCCGCATAAGACATTCAAACAAATAGTAATAAAGAACTTACAGATTCTCAGGAAGATCCAAGGGATTAGAACCATCATGAATTTTTCTTCTCAATCTGCTAATCCTTGTTTTTTCTTCATTCCGATCAGAACTTTCAAAAAACAAATCAACGTTACTAATCATTTTAATTTTTTTTTTTTTTTCCTTTCAAAGGTTCACGTAATTTAAACAATTTGAATAAGTTTTGACATTTGACAGGTGAGATTTCAGGTTTGTTGATATGGCAGCAGAGAATTCGATTCGACAAAATCTTGCGACTCGCAAATTGTAATAGGGAGGTAAAACAACAGATTTTGGGGTTGCAAAAAGAACTCAGTGGATCCACAGCATATTGTTGGGCGGATAACCGCAACTTTCTAAAGCACTGGTTTTTATTGAAACCCTTATTTTAATAATGTTTTTTTTATTTAGTTTATAGTTTTATTAAGTAAATGAAATTCCTGTTTTTTTTTTTTTTGTATAACTTATTTTGTAATCAAAATGTGATATGAATAGAATAAAAGTATTGTTAATTTGTTTTTTAAATAAGAGAATTCTGAATATTACAGCATCATTTACAAAAAGTTCATCTTCCGAATATTCTCCGCTATGAAATCCTGAAATCGTTTCTGTGTCATCACGCATGTCTTCCTCGATTAGGGGAATCCTATAAGCAATGCAAATATTATGCAAAGCAGCACAGATATTTGCAATTTGTGTAGCTTTATTTGGACTATAGTGCAGCTTTCGTGCTCTTAATAAACACTTAAATCTATTTTTAAGGACTCCTATTGAGCGCTCGACAATGTTTCTTGCATTTGCATGTCTCTTGTTAAAAGCACTCTCCAACGATGTTTCTTCTGAATCCCGATGTGGTGTTATGAGGTAGGGTTTGAGAGCATATCCAGCGCCTCCTTTAACAATTAAAGATGAAAAAAATATGTATATATAATTTCCATATGCACTTATGTATGTAAATTTTGCCATACCTAAAAGCCAAGTATTAATATTCCCATTGTGACGCCACTCTTTCAAAATTAATTTTAATCCCATGTTGAAAACGTAGGAATCATGTGCCGATCCGGGATATCGTGCGTTGATATAGCGGATTCTCATGGTATCTTCACGAACATGTACAAAAGTCATTAAGCATTGAATATAAATATAAACAAAGATTATTCGACGGAACTACCTACTATCATGGCATTTATGCTATCAAAACCTTTACGATTATAATATATAGGTGTTTTGAAGGTCTTTGTTAGGTGATGCAATTTTAATATGCGTACCGTCTATACATACTATTACGCCAGGTAGTCCACTTTTTTCAAAAAAATACATTCGCACTCGACGTTTTTCTGCTTCCGAATATTTAAATTTTATCTATTTGGGACAAATATGTGTTTCTACTACTTTGAAAACTTCCTTCAGCACTAGAGATACGGTTGACTGAGCCAAATCTACGCAGGATTCATTTCCCACACTTACTTGTAAGATCCATGGGCACAGAACCTTAGAGCGGTAGCAAGTTTGATGATATTGGGAAATGACGATACCCGTATTATTGGTTTCAGCTTGGAATTTATTTCTGTTAAAAGTTCTCTAAATGCTGGTTTCGAAAGACGAAAATACTTAATAAACCTGTAAAAGATAAGAAATAAGCTATTAAAAATATTTCCACATGAAAAAAAAAACTCAGTCTTTCGTCAAATTCCAAAGGGTTAGAAGCATCCCTTATTCGCCTCCTTATTCGGGCCATTCCCAAACATTCGCTCGCACTTTTTTCGTCGGATTAACCGAACCACAGCTCTATTGAACTCATTTTAATAATTTATTTAAAAATAAAATTCACGAAAAGCAGCAGGAACAATAATATTTACACAACCAACTGTCAAAATGTATGATATTCAGAATATGCACGTTCGTAGTTCACAATAATGCAAATTTCTATCGATTGAGTTACACAATACGAAAGATGAAATAAATCGATACAATCGACTTTTGTCGAGTCGATTAACAATCGACAACCGCAATCGAGGCCTAAGTCCTGCCACACCGTAGACAGCCTATCTGCTTGCTTAATTGCAAATTCATCAACATCCCCCAAAGATAATGAGTTTTTTTTCTGAGATTTATTGAGAGAATCTGAGCGAGCAACGAAAGAAACTCCTGAAGAAAATGTAGACAAACATGGCAGAGAACTAGTGAAAATAACTAAAGATTTTGATTTGATTGAGTGGTGGAGGATCAATGCAAAAAACAATTATCCTCTATCCAAAGAAAAAATAATTAAAATAATTAATAAAATAAAATTGCAAAAATCCTTTGTCGTTGAGTTCATAAACGATCGTACACACCAACGCCTAGGCAATGTCGATATGAATATGCTGTAGTACAGGTTACGATGACCCAAAAACGCAACACTCGGTATTACTATAAATACATATGCAAAACTATCGCGGCAACTACGGTGCTGGTTTACACTTGCACCGCTTATTTCTCACTCATCACTGTGATCTAAAGAAAAATAATCAAACATCGTATAGTACTTGAATAAGAATGGCTGCGTGAATGCAACATCATAAGTGTTTGCATTTAATGTGATGGGGATAAATATATTATGTGGGATCAATAAGTTAGAGTCGCAGAAAAAACAAATATACATGCATTGTACGAATAATAGTGATTATAGCTGTGAGGGGAAAATAATAATAATAATTTAAAAAATTATAATTTCAATAATTTTTGTGCTTCTATACCAAAACGGTCGGTGTTCGAATCCCAAACGCGCCCGAAAGACATAATTTTTTCAAGCAGCCAAAATCACATAAGATAAGTGGTTTCCAATAATACAAGTCCAATTATACAAATAATTTAGTCTCCCCATTAAATGCTGGATGCCAACCGTACAGCGAAATAACGATATAACCACTGCATCTAAACATCTTTCTTTCTTTTTCCATTTTCCTAAAACTTAAAATGCCTGAGCACGCGTTAAGTGTAGGCATACCCACTTACATCCTAAGTTCTTTATAAATAAAAAAAAATACAGTGACAAATGTTGTCCCGTGAACTGCAAAGTACACTTTTTAAGTTTTTTTTGTTTCAATATAAGAAATACAATTAATTAAATTTAAATAAAACTCGAAATGACATATACAATTATTTTTACTTTAATTCATGGTATTTACTTATAGGAAAGACGTTAACATTTCTTAATTTAGTTAGCTTATTTTTTAAAAACATTTGTGTGTTTTTTATGGTTATGGATAAAAATCTTCTATCATGTTTTAATTGGTTCACTATTATTTTGCACAATTTTTAAATACAATACGATTATAAAAAAAAACTTCTAATTTGTTTGTATACAACATTTATTATAAGTAAAAAAAATAGCTGTCCCTTCTAATAAAGAAGAAAACCAAATATTTGTTGACCGATTCAAAGAAGTTTACAATATATTTAACTTTTTTTTTTAATTTGCAAAAAATATATATATATTTACTTTTATTTCTTATCTAAAAATAATTCATACATAAAATGTTTTGGTTTTGCCCGAAAATATTTTAAGTGTAAAAAAATATTTGTTTTAAAACTGTTTTTAGACTAAAACTGGTTCGACAGTTTTTTTAAATGGAAACTTAAAGGTTTCACCTTAGAATTCACTAAAGGAAAGAGATCCAATTTACTTCAAATTACTTTGAGGAATTTTTAAATCATTTAACAAGACTGAACGATTTGGAATTCAGGCATTTGGAATTTACTCATTTTTTAACAATTAATCGCACAAACAAACAAATAAAATCAAGTGTTCATCTTTAAACAAGAGATGGAGTGTACACAGTTTTAACATTTTTATTCACATATTTGGGTTTTACATTTTTATTTCTAACTTTATATATTTTGTTAATTACCCTTATCGTATGACGCTCACAAATTTTTATTTGTTTTATTTATGTGTAACATATATATTTTTAATGCTTTATTTAAAATATGTTCGAATTTGTGGGTTTTTAATTATTTTTTATAAATTGGTTTGTTTACAAATTAATTTTATTGACATACGTTATCCAATTTTACTGTAAATTTATAGAAGAACACAAATGGATTTTTTCTTTTGTTTTTGTTTCTTCTCAGGAGATTTTTTATTAATTTGCCGTACTAAATCATAGAAAATCTGTAAGAAAGAAAAAACAAATATGTTAATTGAAATTAGTGCACTTTTAATGCAAAAAGGTACAAATATAAACCAAAATCATAAAAATGATATCACATTAAACAACGTTCGCCAAAATGGTACAAATTTCGTGAGACAATTTAACTTTATACTGAAAATCGTTTTAAGCACCGACAATTTGTCATTAAATAAATAACAAATAATATATCAACTTTTTAGTTTTTTGTAGCACTTTGAACTACATAAAGACGATCAAGAAGGTATTCTACTTCTCACGTATCGCCTTTCAAAAAATCTTGATATTTTGGGTTGTTCAATAGGGTACACCTCGGAATTTGAGGTAATAAGCTGAAAATTTTTATGTACCTTTATTTTGCCATTCTAAATGATATGTCAAAAGTCTCATATAACCTAGTGTGCGTGTCTTGAGATATTCAAGGTCAAAGGACACAAAATCAGTTTTCGCAAATATCTCGCCTTCTATGCGTTCAATGGTATTTGCAGATATTATATAAGTTGTAAAGCATTAAATTCTCCAAAAAAAATAAACAAAAAAGTTAAAAACTAATAATTTTATTTTGTTTGAGTTTGTTTATACATCTAAAAAAAAGATACTAAATGACATTTTCACTTAAAATATATTTAAGATATTATATATATCTATATATATGTATATAATTAAAATATACTTAAAGTAAGTCACTTCGTTACTTTTCAAATACAGAAAAAAGCAAGTGAATCGAAAATACTTTATTATATTTATTTATTGGGTCTATAACTTAATTCGTGCGGTTTGCTTAGAGATGGCGTAACTTGTATTATTCCATTGTTATTATTCCATTGGAACATGCGTTGGAAAACTACTGTCATTGTACGTCATTTCAGTATATGTCATTCATTTGAAGCGTAAACAACCATAATTTCTTTTTTCCCTCAAATATGTCGAACTTTGTGCCTGAAAAAGTGTTTTTGCGGGGAGTTCTTTTTCATGAAGAAAACTGCTGCCGAAAGTCATCGTATTTTGGCGGAAGTTTATGATGAACATGCGCTAGCTGAGCGAACGTGCCAAAAATAGTTTGCACGATTTAAAAGTGGTGATTTTGGTTTGGAAGACGATGAACATCCTGGGCAGCCAAAAAATTTTGAAGATGAAGAACTGGAAGCATTACTCTATGAAGATTGTTGCCAAACACAAGAAAAGCTCGCAGAATCTTTGGGTGTCACTCAAGCAGCCACTTCAAAACGTTTTAAAGCAGCTGGATATATTCAATAGCAAAGAAATTGGGTTCCACATGAACTCAAGCCGAGAGACGTCGAAAGGCGGTTTTGCATGTCCAAAATGGTGCTGGAACGCCACAAAAGGAAGTCATTTTTGCATCGGATTGTTACTGGTGATGAAAAATGGATCCATTACGACAACCCCAAGCGCAAAAATTCATATGTGAAACCCGGCCAACCAGCCAAATCAACGGCAAAGCCGAATATCCATGGCGCGAAGGTAATGCTCTGTATTTGGTGGGATCAGACGAGTGTGCTGTATTATGAGCTGCTAAAACCGGGTGAAACCATCAATGGACAACGCTACCGAACACAATTAATACATTTGAAGACAGCAGTAGCCGAAAAATGCCCAGAATATGCGACCAGACACGAGGCAATAATTTTCCATCATAACAACTCTCGGCCCCACGTCGCTATTCCGGTTAAGAACTTTTCGGAAAACAGTAGATGGGAAGTCTTACCCCACCCGCTTTATACCCCAGACCTTGACCCTTCTGATTACCATTTGTTCCGGTGGATGCAGAACCCCCTTACTGAAATACGGTTCACATCTGAGCAGAAAATCGAAAATTGGCTTGATTCATTCTTGGTTGCCAAGCCGGCGCAGTTCTTTTGGGATGGGATCCAAAAATTGCCAGAAAGATAGGAAAAAGTCATAGCTTCAAATGGGCAATACCTTGAATAATACTTTTGTCCATGTTTTTCTTAAATAAACGTTCAAATTTTGAAGAAAAACCGCACGAATTAAATTACATACCCAATAATTTTAAAAAAGAAAATAATAAATGTATATATCTTTACTTAAGGTCAATTTTATTAAATATAATGTAATATATATATATGAATTTTTTTTCATAATTATAATTTTTTTAATGAATGATAAACTTTATACAACGTACTATTGAATGGGATTCGCCGTTGGCCTTGCATTAAGCCATATATGACTGAGCGCTGCCTGCTCTCCGCGCTCTATCTCAAAAACGATTAATCGTTTAATGTTTAAAACAAAAATTATAGAGAATTTTATGCTTTTCAACTTTTATAATTGATGCAATTACCGTATAAAGCAGGATATTTACGAAAAACTGATTTTTGTGGCCTTTGACCTTGAATATATCAAGACGCGGACACGAGGTGATATGAGACTTTTGGCACATCATTTAGAAAGCCAAAACAAAGGTACATAAGTGGAATCCCTAATGTGATTGTGCTAATAAGTTCTGCGGTTTTTAGAAGTAGTGTTTATCAGAAAATCTCTGTGTATACCGTTATGAAATATTTGTTATTTATTCCAATAGAGAATATTGGAATAAAATTTTTTGTTAAAAGAATTTATTTTGATCGGACGCGCTTTAAGTGCTTATATTTTATTTTTTTTTTTTTAATGGAGTTTTTTTAAATGAAAATGTATTTTCGGCATATTTAAGTTTTTTTTTTTTTTCTTTAAAAAGGGTGTCAAAGCGACAGAGGCGCATCGGAAAATTTGCAGCGTGTATGGAGATTCGGCTGTTAGTGCTTACACATGGGAGCATTTATTTACACGCTTTTGCTCAGGAAATACAGACCATGCTAATGCTGTTCGCTCTGGACGTCCACCCACCAAAAATGGCAATCAAATCTTGGCTGCAGTTAATGTTGACAGGCATTTGACGACACGGGAGATCGCTTAGCTGTTTAACATCGCCCATACAACCGTTTCGCAAAGAGTGAAAAGACTTGGAATGCCGAGAAAGGTGAATGTTTAGGTTCCTCACTAACTCAGTGAAGGAAACATTATGGTTCGCATAATGGTCTGTGAGTCTTTGCTGACGAAGTGGACTGGCGAGGCGTCCTTCACTTCGAGTTGCTTCCAAGCAATCAGACAATAAACGCCGTTAAATATTGCTCTCAGCTCGATACAGGCAGTGGAAGGAAAATGACCAGAGTTCGCGAAGAGGAATGGCGTTGTGTTCCATCATGACAACGCTAGGTCACGCACAACTTTAAAGAGAAAACTAAGGCTGAATTCATTTTTCTGGGAAGCTATGCAGCACCCACCATATTCTCCAGACCTTTCGCCTTCTGACTACCATCTGTTCTGCTCTCTCTAAAACATTTTCGAGGGAAGGCAGTTCTATTCCAAAGATGAGATAAAAACGTATTTGGAAAACTTCTTTACCCATAAGTCTGATTTTTACAAAAGAGGCATTGTCTCTCCCAGAACGTTGGAAGAAAGTAATAATCCAACTAATATATTCTTAAAATAGTTATTTCAACGCAAAAATTAAAAGACCAATACTAAAATCAATAATGATTTGAAGGTCACCGAAAGTTCAGGACATTCAGCTGCAATTTTATGCATAATATGTACATATGAGTATGTGCATTTTACTAACTTTCGCTTTCCAGCTTCTAAAAACTTATGAACGAAACGAAAGAGGAACGCTGACTTTGGTTATTAGATGAATCTTAAATGCTCATTCTGCTTCGTCTATACGCAATACACGTCGTCATTGCATTTTTATCCGATCTACGATAGAAATGGCAGTTGTTTCACCTCTTCGAATCTTCCTCGATGTAGAAATGCTAGTGGTATCACACGGTAAGTAAAATTTGATTGCATTATATGTGAGTGATATTAGGCTTCGGAAAAAGTTCGTGAAGTTCTTGGCGATAGGTTAAATCCAAATAACTCAAAAACACCTGATTGTATTGAAAGTTTAAGCTTAAATTCGTATGTATAGACGTGTTTTATTGGAGTGGATGGTTATTCTCATATGAAGACAGCAAAAATAATGAGAAATATCGCCACAATCTACAATACTATTGGGTATATATATTAAATCGTGCGGTTTTTTTTTCAAAATTTGAACGTTTATTTAAGAAAAACATATACAATAGTATTATTCCAATATTGCCCATCTGAAGCTATGACTTTTTCCCATCTTTCTGGCAATTTGTGGATCCTATCCCAAAAGAACTGCGCCGGCTTGACAGCCAAGAATGAATCAAGCCAATTTTTGATATTCTGCTCTGATTTGAACCGTATTTCAGTGAGGGCGTTCTACATCGACCGGAACAAATGGTAGTCAGAAGGGGCAAGGTCTTTGTTATAAGGCGGGTGGGGTAAGACTTCCCATCCACTGTTTTCCAAATAGTTCTTAACCGGAATAGCAACGTGGGGCCGAGCGTTGTCATGATGGAAAATTATTACCTCATGTCTGGTCGCATATTCTGGGCGTTTTTCGGCTACTCCACTTTCTTCAAATGGATTAATTGTGTTCGGTAGCGTTGTCCATTTATGGCTTCACCCGGTTTTATCAGCTCATAATACAGCACACCAATCTGATCAAACCAAATACAGAGCATTAGCTTCGCGCCATGGATATTCGGCTTTGCCGTTGATTTGGCTGGTTAGCCGGGTTTCACATATGATTTTTTGCGCTTAGGGTTGTTGTAATTGATCCATTTTTCAACACCAGTAACAATCCGATGCAAAAATGACTTCCTTTTGTGGCGTTCCAGCAGCAATTTGGACATGCAAAACCGCCTTTCGACGTCCCTCGACTTGAGTTCATTTGGAACCCAATTTCCTTGCTTTTGAATACATCCAGCTGCTTTTAAACGTTTTGAAATGGCTGCTTGAGTGACACCCAAAGATTCTGCGAGCTCTTCTTGTGTTTGGCAACAATCTTTATAGAGTAATCTTCCAGAGTAATCTTCCAAGCCAAAATCACCACTTTTAAATAAACCACTTTTGGCACATTCGCTCAGCTAGCGCATGTTCACCATAAACTTCCACCAAAATACGATAACTTTCGGCAGCAGTTTTCTTCATATTAAAGTAATGAAGAAGAACTCCCCTCAAAAACACTTTTTCAGGCTCAAATTTCAACATATTTGAGTGAAAAAAAGTTATTGTTGCTTACGCTTCAAATGAATGACATATACTGTAATGAACGTACAATGACAGTAGCTCTCCAACGCATGTTCCAATGATATAATAACAATAGAATAATACAAGTTACGCCATCTTTTAGCAACCGTTATAGACCCAATATTTCGACAGGGGAAAGAACGCTAGAACGCTAAGCATGGCTTGCAAATAAATTTTTGCTGTTCACGGGGAAGGAGCTTTATCAGAAGCCATAGCGCGGAAATGGTTTGCTCACTTTTGTTCTGGCAATTTTGATGTCATTGGTCACATTGAACACAAAACTGTCTTGCAGAAAGCTTGATTTATATGTGCAAAAAAAAATGGATAGAGTTAACATTTGCAATACATATCTGAAACGAATCATAACCGGTGATGAAAAATGGAAGCGTCAAAATTCGTGGACAAAGAATGGTGGGCCGTCACAAGCGTCTCCAAAGCCAGGATTGACAGCGCAGAAAATCATGCTGTGTAAGCGGTGGGACTGGAAGGGAGTCAGTTGCCCACCATGAGACACTTGAGATACTTCAATATTATCGATGGTTAATTCTCAGCTCTACTGTGAATAACTCTAGAGATTCAAGATTACGCCAATAGAAAAACGACTCGAATTGGCCAATAGAAAATATGTTGCCTTCCATCACGACAACGTTCGATCACATTCTTCTTTGATTACTCATCGGAAATTGTGAAAGCTGAGAATTTTTTGATGTACCCACCGTAAAGTCCAGACATATCACCTGACTATGACTATCTGACTATCACATATAATGAAATAAAACTTGCTTCACGAAAATACTGTGTAAACCATTTAAATTCGTTTTTTAGCAAAAAAAAAAAAAAAAAAAAAAAAAAACCATAGAAGTTCTTCACCGATGGCCTTATACCTTTACCCGAAAAATTGCAAAACATCGTCAATAATGACAAAGCATATTTGCCTTAAATAAATTATTTCTGTTTCTCTTTCAAAAAGTTGAAAGTTTCAATTAAACTTTGGGCTAAAACGTATACGAAGATAATCAATCGAATTAAGCGACCTCGTTGATTTTTGCTATTTATATTTTATAAAGGAAAATCAAACTGTGTTCAAACACCTTAATTTGGTGATTTCGGAAACAGCCTCTTACAAGGAGAGTGAAGTCTAAAATATCTGTTTAATATTGAAACTGCAAGCTATGAAGATGTGAAGGATTGGACTACATACATATGTTTGTACATACACACATGTTTGTAGTAAAATTATTTTCAGTACAATAGTTAGTTGCCGATAGCGCATTTTTTTCATTTCATCAGCATATGTCCATATTTCAACGATATAACATCATTACAAAATGAGTCCGGCTTTTATAAAGAGCTTCGGAAGTGATTTCTTAGTAACTCACCCAACAGAACCCCAAATATATTTTAAGTCGGCCCCAAAATATTTAAAAAACATTAGAGGAATTTGTGAGAAAGTGGAAAAAGATTTATAAGGAATGCGGTAATGTTGATGATGGGTTAGGAGAAGGACCAAAACAAGCACATCCAGTAAAGACAATAAAGTAATTTGTGAATTGTTTTGGAAAAAACCCACAATCTGTCTGAGGAGCGCAAAAAAGAAATGCCCAGAAAAAGAATTAAATTGTCCATCAACACAAAACGATGCCGCTTGACATAATATGCCATTAAAAAAAGGAGTACCAAACCTTAGACCAGGATTGGAGGAAAATCATATTTACAGATGAATCATCTCTTTTTGTTTATAATTATTGGAGGAAAGCCTGACCATATAAAATATGAACAGTTTCTGCAACACACCTAACACATTAAAAGTGGCCGTGGAGTAGTGGTATATGCATACACTCCCCAAGCAGAGGGTCGCGGGTTCGAATCCCGTGCGAGGCAATTTTCTGAAGTCTTTTCGTAGAATTTGCATGTAGTTATATGAGAATCCCGTCGGCGTCAACTCTGACATGAAGGCATAACACTGATGTTGGAGTGGTTGCTGGCTGGGCTAAATGTAACGAACTAACAACTAGCACGTACTGAGACCCACTGGTTGAGGAAGTACTTGCTCGTCCCGAAATTTAATACACCTGAGTTTCAAACTACTACCTGCCCGCGCCCTGGAGAAAACCAGTAAAAGATAACTGATTAATTGGCCATTCCAAAATCCTGATGCAAATCTAATAGAAAATGTGTGGTCTTTAATGAAGCAAAAACCTAAGGGAGAAAAATGGGCACGATAAAATAATCTACGCGGGTCTTGAAACAAATTTCGAGACTTAAATTAAGAATATACGCAAAAATTAAATGAAAGTTGCACTAGATCAAGCGAAAGAGTAATAAATAATAGTGGTGACTTCTATTATAATTGCGCAACTCGTTTTGATATATACTTTAATAAAAAATATTATTTAATAAAAATATGTTAAACATTTTTCATTGGTTTTTTAGACGCACATTTTTGTTAAGCACACGTTATGATTACATATATATTTAACAAAAAATAAGCACTGAAACTGGTCACTTGAGAGCAGCGCCACACGTTGGCTATTCGGAAAACTTTTAACAAGGTATGGTGTCTACACAAAGGGCATAAAACAGACGCTTCAGACAAAACGAACTTCGTAGTATGTGTACTAATATGGAATTAATTTTTCTAATCGTAGTTGACTTTGAAGGTATAAACACTTAAACTTATTTAGTATTTTGCATATTATGGACACATGTACTCGCATATATTTTCAATAACAAATAATATACATATAACTATTACTCGTATTCGTTATTTACGATTGGAATTTCCTTAGTTTTTGTCTCAAATCAATTCAAAATTAGGTTAATATAATATAATAACAAAAAAATTAAATGCTATAATAGATTTAAAGAGAACTATTAGGCCCAGTTTTTCAGTGCTGAGTTAGCTGTGAGTTAAGTTAGAATTTACTAACTCGAGGCTAAAATGCTAAAATTAATCCAGAGTTAACTCATGAAGCAGTTTATCAGTGAAGGATTAATTTTAACTCCATGAGTGTTGGTTTAATTTGGCATCACTGCCATTATATCAATCAGTTGTCAAAACACTATTGAAATCTGTCATACTCATCTGCTCATTGTTTATTGTTTTGTTTCTTTTTTTTTCTTTGTTTGGTGCATATCAATAACAATGAGCAAAAGAAGCAGCAATATTTCACAAAAATATAAGCGAAATCAACTTTTTTCCTTGCTATTTTCAGGATCTGTCAAAAAAATTTGTTCAGTTAACTCAGTGTTAGCTCAAGATTAAAATTGACTGAAAAACATGTTTCTGGATTTAAATCGAGTTTAACCCTGAGGCTTAAATGATCTCGAACTGAAATTTTTTTTCGAAAAACAAGTGTCGAAAAATTTTAAAAATTTCAGGACTGTAGAAAAACAAATAAATAGATTCGAATGAAATTCAATTCGAATATAGTACAATATCAGAAATACAAAATACTTACATCATTAACATTAATTTTTGCTTTGGCAGATGTTTCCATAAATGCACAATTAAACTGACTCGCAAGACTTTTCCCTAATTCTTTTCCCACAACGCGTTCATCTTCCAAATCACATTTGTTCCCTACCAGTACCATTGGAACGTCATCTGTATCCTAATAAAGAGGAAAAAAAACAATTAAGGAAAAAATAAGACAAATAAAATTTAAAAATATTCCAACCTTAACTCTTAAAATTTGTTCCCGCAGATCTTGGAGATCATTGAACGTTGATTGAGCTGTTATTGAATAGACTAAAACAAAACCTTGACCATTTTTCATGTACAAATCTCTCATGGCGGTAAATTGTTCCTAAAAAACGAAATGATTATTATTTCAAATCCACATACATTTTATCACACAATGTAAAAATAATTTTAAAAAAATACCAAATCATATTCATTCTAGCAACTTTATTCGAATTGCACACAAAAATTTAATTTGAATATTTTTGGTAACATGAGTGACGTGATATGTTTAACTGTTTCTGTTGGAGATTCAAGTCAGCAGCACTAGTTGCTGGTTGCTGCCGAATCAAAAACAAACGGCACTTAACAAAAGAAACCCATCGATGTACAATACATACAGACACACATATTGTAATAAATCTAGTTTTAGCCAACTGAGGCAAAATTAAGCACTTTGATTATAACGTTTTAACCAAAGCGGTCGTTCTGTCTTTCATTCATTTTCTCTTTATTAAGCGTTTCAAAATAAAGCACAGTTTTTTCTCTCCAATTTGGGATTGGCTAGCACGCGGCTTTTTTATATATTTTTTCTTTTGTTTCTCTTGGAACCGCATTTTGGGAATCTCCTCCGCGTTTCTTAGCAAACAGTTTCTTTATAGTTACTTAAAATAATAATGAAAAGTAAAACTGTCCCAGCACGTCAACTTCTCGTGTTGTTAACGCATTTATGAAAGCTACCTTCATGTGTTAAGTGCACCAAAATTTAATTTAAAAAGTGATTTAAGTTATGTTGAGATAGTTTTAAGTGAAAGTACAATACAATATATAAACTAAATATGGAAAAAATCGGTTGTCGTACTTGTTAAGATTGCCCCAATAAATTTTGTTATGCGTGTGACCAATATATTGTATATACATAAATTCTGTAAAACAAGACATAGAATGAATTCCGAAATTGTTTTGTATCTTACGTTATGTAAAGAGCAAAAGAGTCCATGCCGTTTGCTAACCCAATGATTTAGCGTGAACAAGTGATTCATTACGATGATTTTTATTTTTGATTAACTAAAGTCGAGTTAAAAAAAAAAAAAAAAAAAAAAAAAAAAAAAAAAAAAAAAAAAAAAAAAAAAAAAAAAAAAAACAGAATACCCTAACATAGCTTGTGTCCATGCCAATACTCCATAGTGAAGAATAGCCTGTGCCCACGCCAACAACACAAGAACCATGTGCAAAGTCAAGTAATGACCGTGAAAAAAATTATGCACTAGAGAAGGAAATATCCGCATGTGTACAATGTTCATTGAAAGAATCACATTTGATTCAGCAGCAAGAGTTGGAGGATTTGTTCCGTGTCTTTAATTTATCCATCGGACAGTCTGAAATTTTCGGTTCTAGACTATGTTAGAAGAATGGAATCAATATCACCAGAAACCAAGATAAAGGAAAAGGAACATTAAGCTACCTTCTCCACGCAGAACGAATCCGTATACTACTGTAACGACATTAATGACACACTTCCAGTGTGGTTTTACAAAGAATTGTTGCTTTTTGTGTATGTGGGACAGTCGAGCAGAAAAACACTACTAGGTTAAAGATTGACCGATGAGATTGCTGGGCAATTATAGATAGATAGATAGATATATTTATTGTAGCAGAAATATGTTACATAGTTCTCTTAACCTATATTGCACAATTTACAGAGTTGCGGTATATGGCTACCTTGCTACTGACAATATGATTAATAATTTTAAAGCAAGTGAATATCTAGAACAAATACAGTGAAGGAAAAGCTACTAAAAACCTTCATTATAATAGTTGTAACTCATTACTCATAGATGGGAGGCGGTGAAGCTCTTGATAGAACCCAGCCTTACAATGTATTTAAGTGAATAAATAATAAATACAAAATGAAAAACTACAAACAAATTATAATAACAATTAAATAAATAATAAATAAATAAATAAATAAATAAATAAATAAATAACTTAATAAATAAATAAATAAATAAATAAATAAAGATAAATAAATAAATAAATAAATAAATAAAATAAATAAATAAACAAATAAATAAAAAAATAAATTAATAGATAAATTAATTAATAATAGCTAGGTTTGCTATCAATGCGTTATCGGAAGAAATGCATGACACATTATACCGCTCATATAGCCTAGAAAGTCTTAGCGATACGAGATTAATATTGCAAATTTGATGCAGTTCTTCTGTCGAAAAATGCCTCGGAGGATTCAACATTCTTTTCAAAACTTTATTTTGAATGGTTTGTAGCTTACAAACTTGACTTTCTGCGCATCTACCCCATGCCGAGGAACCGGAAAATATAATTGCTCGGAATACTACTTTGTATATCAACAGTTAATTTTTCATGCTTAATTTAAATTTACGGTTGATGAAAAGGTATTAAACTTTTATTGTGATCCCAATTTTGTTGACTATTTCTTGAATATGTAGGCCAAAAGTAAGGGTTTTATCCAGGTGTACCCCAAGATACTTAGCACTTGAACGCCAATAAGTATTCGTACCATTAATAAATAGGTAAAAAACAGGCTTTTCTTTTTCAAGTGAAAAAGACAGCCTGAGTTTTTGAAGCGTTAATATTAATTTTCCATGCATTACAGTAGCTTTGCACTTCATTTAATGCAGATTGTTAGTTGGTTTCTATTATGGAACCAACTGAATCTGTAGAAAAGATGCAAGTATCGTCGGCGAAACTTGCTTTTTCAGTTGGGGAAAGAAGGAAGGTCATAGTGAAAATATTATATAAAATAAGACCAAGGACAGAGCCTTGAGGTACACCCGCACTAACACTAAAGGCATTAGAAAGCGATTTGTTTACATTTACTCTAAATGTACTATACATCAAAAAGGATTATACAATCTTTATGAGATACACTGAGAAACTAAGAGTTAAACGCTTGTGTAACAAACGCCTTTTCAATGTCTAGGAACACCATACCTGTGCTTTTCCCTTCATTAAAATTGTTTTTTACATGTTTAGTTACTCTATGCACTTGGTGAACTGAACTGTGGAAGGAACGAAATCCAAATTGCTCTGGCGGAGGTATATTGTATCTTTCAGCATGTGCTATTATTATTTTTTTTTTTAATTATTTGTTCAAAACATTTACCTAATGAGCTAAGTAGACTGATCGGTCTGTAATTGCAGGGCATATCTGCAGTTTTGCCTAGTTTTAAGAGCGGAATAGTTTTTGCTGTTTTTCAATTTTTCGGAAAATGATTTATCTTAAAGCAAGAATTAAACAAGTGTTGCATATATTTTATTTCCGAAATCGGAAGATTTTTAAGATACATGTTCTTTAGATTGTCAAAACCTGCAGATTTTCTATTTCTTAAAGCTAAGATAATAGTTTTGATATCATCTAACAAAACTTCATTGTCAGGTAAATCAAAATTGGGATAATTTATGCGGTTAATCGAATTTGCAACAGCAGACTCAATAATGTTGTTTGTGGTTCTATTTCTTAATTGATTGTTAGAAAACATTAGTGCAAGTGCGTTCCCTTTTTCAAAATTGGATAAAGCAATTGTATACCTGTTTTCAAATCAGTAATTATTGAATTTTTCTTTTGTATTATTTTAATAATGTTCCAGAATGGTTTACTTCCTGTTTTTAAACTTTGAAGTTTTTGATTCCAAGTTCTGTTTCTAAAAGCAAAAACTTGATCTTTTATCAACGTGTTCAGCAACTTAACTTGTGGAAGATAGTAGGGATCTCTAGTTCTCATCCACCTTCTGCGATAGAGGTTACAAGTTTTGATGTTTTCTACAATGTTTGGAGGGAGGTTGTTAGTTGAACACTTTCGAGGATAGCAGTTGTATAATTTGAGACACTCATATCTATTTGTTGAACGCTAAGCTCATCAAAGTATTATACATTTTGTATTACAATTGCTTAATATTCTCACCATCTCCGCCGTAAGTTGGTTTATCTCTTCTAAGGAAAAGAATTCACTCGTATTAGTACCTCCGTCTTTTAGATTACTCGCCCACGTACGAGATTCAGCGGGCACAGAAACCGGATTTGTTGCTATTGGTCCTCTTCGATTTGTCGGGAGAGGTGGGAAATTAATTTGTTTAGGTACAAACGAATGATGCACTTTCTCAACAGCATGAATTTGACATTTGCTTCTCGAAGACAACTTTTCTCTTATGTCCAGAAAGGTCTTGTAGCTCACACAAGACGGGTCAGTAGACTTGTGCTTAGCATTACAATTTGCACATTTAATGATATTTGATTTGCACTCACCCGCTTCGTGATTTCCAGAGCAAATCGCGCAATGTGTCTTAATAAAGCAATTCTTCTCACCATGGCCAAACATTTGGCAATTGAAGCATTGCGTATATTTATGTTAAGGCTTTCGACTAAAATCCCATTTGACTGTGGTTTAAAAACAGATTTTATGTTCTTTTTTAAGTCTACAAGTCTTGTTGAACCGGCTTCAAGAAATACTACATAAAATATGTTGACCAAATGTTCGTATTGTTTTTTAATCAACTTGACAATTTAAACCAATTTTAATAAGTTCGGTTTTCAATGTTTCTTTAGGCATTTCATCTAAACCAAACAGAACAAATTTTATTGACCTCGCTGAAGGAAGGTCGTGAGTGAAGAACTGCCAATTTTTGGATTTCAATAACAAACACAACTTTTGGTGATATTGATACCGATTGTCGTTTTCTTAATAAAGTAATCAGTAACTTGGATTTATTTTATTAACGAGTGCATATTGTCGCAAGTTTTAAGCATTACACATACAGATGTAATTTTGATTTTTTTAATTTGTGGAGTAACAAAAACTTCATCACATTTAATGCCATCATTACGGGAATCCGGGAGACATTGTCATCTTTGTCATCTTTCGATTTTTGTTTTTGTTGAGAGACAAGCGAATGTCTTCAACACTAGACGGGGATCTTTTCCGCTTATGAATATTTACTATTGTAATTCGTTACGCACAGAAGGAAAGTTCAATCGTATAGCTAAAACGTCGAAGCACGTGAACATGGGTTCTCAGTGACTGCGTATTCTAGACTGTGCTGGGCAATTAAATGTCAAATATTTACCTCTGATTACGCCAAAAAAAAAGTTCTTCCACCTTTACACATAAAGCTGGGGTTAATGAAGAATTTCGTAAGATTTGTTGAACCACAAATACGAAAACTTATGAACGATGTCATTTTTGACCTTGAGCAAAATACAAAGGAACTAGCAGCTTAAACATCATTGAAAGCTGTAATAAAAGGATTTTTAGGAAATCATCGAGCCAACAATTCTGAAATGTTAGTCGCAAAATTGTTAAAAACTTTTCAGGATTTAGGTTCCAGAATATCATTGAAAATACATTTTTTGTATTCACACTTTTATTTTTTTCCAAAAACCATTGGAGCGACAAGTGGCAAACAAGCAAAACGCTTTCACCATTATATAAAGTAGATCAAAGAACGTTTTCGAGATTAGGTAAGGAAATTACAGTCGATCTTTAATGCGAGAAGATTCAACAAGTCACAAACGTAAAAGCTTAATCGTAGAATACATGTTTTATAATAACATAAATAAGAACTACAAATATTTACATATGTTTTAGAATGAATTAAATGAGTTAATCTTTTTAAATTACCTTTTAAAAGGTAATAACAGTGTTCCAGAAAATATTCAGTGCAAGTGCATGGAGAGAGGACTGTTTTATAAATGTTTTTCAAACCGAACAATATCGTTTAAAAATGAAAAAAATTTTTTAGGAAAAACGAGCAAAGAACGAATCAAGTTATTATTAGCTGCGAATATGGATGGGTCTGAAAAATTTAAACCTCTAATGATAGGAAAATATGCAATACCGCGATGTTTTAAGAACATAAAATCAATTCCCCTGTCATCGTTCAAATAACATTTCATTTCATTTCATTTATTTCTCACAAATTCATAATAAAACATATGCTTCTTAATACATAGTACAAAAGTTGTAAATATAGAAAATATAAGAAATATTGGTGACATTCTTTATTTTTTATACAAAAGTAACAAAATAGTGTTGAACGTCACTTCAAAGAGTAAATCACAAATCAAATTATTATGAGTGGGGTGACTCTATGAAACAATTAATATACTTAAGCTTTAATTAAAATCTATGGAATTATATATATAAACAAATTTATTCGATTTACATATTTAGAGTACGTCAACGGCCTCGCCACACTGAAAGCATCGGTTCCCACTAGATCACCGAAATCAAGCAGAGTTGGGCGCGGTAAGTACGTAGGTGGAGGACCACATGGGAACTCAGTACTCTGCGTGGTGTTGACAAAACGCGCCACATGGGCATAGTACCCCGGCGTTGAATCCCGGACCCTACAAATTAATTTGTATCGTTCCCTTGATAATAATAATAATAATAATAATTATTATTATTTAGAGTACCAAACCAGTATAGTTAAAATTGAAAAGTCAATATTTTGCATGTTTTAGAAACATTCCAAGCATTGATATTGCCCTTATTGACTGCGGAAGTTTATTAAACAATCGATAAGACGATATAGAATAAAAATTACGATATGCAAATAGTACGGAAATTGGGGATATGTTCTATATACAAAAAGTTTCCACGTAAATTAAAATTAGGAAGTAATCGAAAATTACGATTACCAGACTTCATGAAAAAAGTCTTCAACACTTTGAAACAGTACAAATGACGGACTGGAAGAACCTTAAGTTCGGAGAACAATGGAAAACTTGGATGTCTAACGTGTTTTCGGCAAATTTTTCTTAAAACATGTTTCTGCAAAAAAAGTAAAGGTTGTACTTTGTTCAGATAAACTCCTCCCCAACAAGTAATTTCATACTGCAGTTTTGAGTAGAAAATTCCATAATAAATACATTTTAAAAGCCTTTTCAAACAGATGTTTCGCAAATTTTTTTTTTTAAAACCGCGCGCACACCAAGGGAATATGAATACCCTTTTACTGGCTTTTCTCCAGGGCGCAGGCGGGTGGTGCAGTAGTTTGAAACTCAGGTGTGTTTGGTTTCGATATTTTCCCCAGAGGTGCTAGTTGTTAGTGCGTTACATTAAGCCCAGCCAGCAACCACTCTAACATCAGTGTTATGCCTTCATGTAGAGTTGACGCTGACGGAATTTTTTCAGAGAATTGCCTTGCACGGGATTCGAACTCGCGACCCTCTGCTTGAAGAGTCTATGCATATACCACTACACCACGGCCACTCCTAAAACGTGCGTGAAAAAAAAAATAGGTTCAAAATAGGATAGAGTTGAAAAACACACCCATATTAAAGAACATAATTTCGCTCCTAATATCATCCAACTTCACCCTTTGTGACTTACTTCCAAGGTACGACCTAAACCAATCAAGCATGAATCCAAGAAAACCAGCTTTTTCCAGTTTTCTCAGCAATATGTTGTGGTTGACCATATCGAAAGCTTTGGTTATACGATAAATAAACCAGCTGTACACTTTTACTATCTAGGTGGGACTTTACCTGGGAACAAAACTGTTGTAGTGCATATTCGGTTGATTTACCTTTCTGAAAGCCAAATTGAATTGGACTTAAAAACTCCGTTTTATTTAATTAACTCACTATTCAATTTTTCATAACTTTTTCAAATATTTTACTGAAAACTGGGAGAAGTGAGATGGGCATGTAGTTACACATTTTGAACAGCCGAACCTTTTTTGAACAGAGGCACAATATCTGCACATTTGAGGGCATCTGGAAAGATCTCAGCAAACACGCAACGATTAAAAATAACTGCCAAGGCTTCCACTACGAAACATGCAGTTTTTTCACGAAAATATTGTACTAGAAATTCCATCAGCTCCACACGATTTCGAGTTCTTTAACGAACCAATAGATTCTAATATTGGGTATGTAATTTAATTCGTGCGATTTTTTTTCTTTCAAAATTTGAACATTTATTTAAGAAAAACATGTACAATAGTATTATTCAAAGTATTGCCCGTCTGAAGCTATGACTTTTTCCTATCTTTCTGGCAATTTGTGGATCCCATCCCAAGACAATTTTTGATATTCTGCTCTGATGTGAACCGTATTTCAGTGAGGGCGTTCTGCATCGACCGGAACAAATGGTAGTCAGAAGGGGCAAGGTCTGGGCTATAAGGCGGGTGGGGTAAGACTTCCCATCCACTGTTTTCCAAATAGTTCTTAACCGGAATAGCAACGTGGGGCCGAGCGTTGACGAAAATTATTGCCTCGTGTCTGGGCGCATATTCCGGGCATTTTTCGGCTACTCCACTCTCTTCAAATGGATTAATTGTGTTCGGTAGCATTGTCTATTGATAGTTTCACCCGGTTTTAGCAGCTCATAATACAGCACACTCATCTGATCCCACCAAATAAATGCAGAGCATTACCTTCGCGCCATGGATATTCGGCTTTGCCGTTGAATCACATTATGATTTTTTGCGCTTGGGGTTGTCGTAATAGATCCATTTTTCATCACCAGTAACAATCCGATGCAAAAATGACTTCCTTTTGTGGCGTTCCAGCAGCATTTTGGACATGCAAAACCGCCTTTTGACGTCTCTCGGCTTGAATTCATGTGGAACCCAATTTCCTTGCTTTTGAATACATCCAGCTGCTTTTAAAAGTTTTGAAATGGCTGCTTGAGTGACACCCAAATATTCTGCGAGGCTCTTCTCAATCTTTATAAAGTAATGCTTCTAGTTTTTTAAATCGTGCAAACCACTTTTGGCACGTTCGCTCAACTAGCGCATGTTCACCATAAACTTCCACCAAAATACGATGCCTTTCGGCAGCAGTTTTCTTCATATTAAAGTAATGAAGAAGAATTCCCCGCAAAAACACTTTTTCAGGCACAAAGTTCGACATTTTTGAGTGAAAAAAAATTATTGTTGTTTACGCTTCAAATGAATGACATATACTGAAATGACGTACAACGACAGTAGCTTTCCAACGCATGTTCCAATGGAATAATAGCAATGGAATAATACAAGTTACGCCATCTCTTAGCAAACCGAATTAAGTTATAGACCCAATATCTAAAGAGATGGTATGGGCTGAAACACAAAACTTTGCAATAGTTCAGAGCAACTACAATACATATGGACGAACAAACATTGCAGAACGGTAGGACTGAACTTGCTGATGAACTGATAGCTATATTCGAGAAATACAAGTTAAAAGCATAAGCGATGTCAAGTTTGTCAGAAACCTCACAGTCATCGATCTGTATTACAGTGGGTTTTTTCAAAAGGGAAGTGTTATTGAGCAGACTGTTTACTACTTGCTATTCATTTTTTACGTCTCCCTAAGCAGAATTAAATTGAGTACGGTAATAGGTATCTCGACAAACCCTTTTTAATTTCAGCCCACAATTTTTTATATTTGTAACTTAAACTTATAACGTTAGGTTACTTTTTGCATTTAGTTCTTAGTTTGTTTTTAACTTTAACTTTGTTTAACAAAGTTTATTTAGTCTTTTGTTTAGTCTTTTTACCAAATTTTCGAGGGCAGTTGTGAGGAGCAGCTAAGAATATGTTTATTAAGATAATCAAGGAAAATAGAATAGGAAGTTGAAGCATCACTACACAATTGACTGTTTTTGAAATTCCGGAAATAAATTTTTATCACCTTGTTGCATAATTTATGATTAGTTTTACTTTTGCTTTTAAACATGTTTACTAAGAGCATCGTCATAGCATGATCAGTAATCATAAGATCAAGAATACCCTTCTCGCAGATTCTCAGTGAAACGTTACTGAAGCGTCCATAAATGTGATCTAAGCAAGTATCCGATTCAAACCTAGTAGGCTCGTTAATAAAACACGCCAAACCATGAATGACGACGGAACTATTTAAAAAATGGCTAACTAATTTCGATGTGGAAATGAAGCAGAAGCGAAAAATATATTTTGTTCATTGTAGGGGCTGAGTAAGGTCAATGAATCTCCAGAAGTTTCTCCATACGAGTCCTGAAAGCAAAGGATGCTCCCCCTCCTTTTCCCTCCATCCTCCCGAACAATCCTTTTTCCCCCGGGCTGTATCAATGTGTCATACGACCCATGCCGACAATTAACCTGGCTGAGGGCCCAGCATCTCTAAAAAAAAGCTCAGTCGCCAACGGAGTATCCGGATAAGCTAGCTTTATCTGTACACAGCGGATCACTGTACATATGGACCATCCTTTCTCCGCTACTCGTAGGATCTTCAATGGATATAATCTCAAAAAAAAAAAAAAAAAAAAAAAAAAAAAAAAAAAAAAAAAAAAAAAAAAAAAAAAAAAAAAAAAAAACAGGCCGGTACTACATTAATACCGGGCGGTAGAACGGTGACTGCAACGACTATCGAGAGTGCTCCTGCATTGTCGAGAGGGGGTAAAACTGTGGCAGACCATGCTGCACCACGGACTTACTGCTGCTTCTAAAATTCCTCCTCCTATGGAGGAATCAGGAGAATGAGCTGGATGCTGATAAGTAAGCAACCTACTCCTCCTTTAGCCGAAATTTCAAATAAACCTTAGATCTGGGAGCGTCGAAATCCTTTCCAGAAATGGAGAGCGACGACTCCAATTCATCCAAGATGACTATTAAGCCGTCGGCCTCCTCTTCTAACAGTCTCTCGGAAATGGAAACCGATGACGAAATAAAAAGAGATCCTACACGATCAAATGGAGAAAATGAGCTCTTGGCTACATATGCAGAATCGGAGGACTCGAACAACACCGTGGTAGAGGCTTCTTTTTGAAATTGTAGCAATGATACGGTTTCTCCAGACTAATCTCCACTGCTCAAAAAAGGCTTCGGCAGCATTTATTTTGGATCGCGGAAGACGTGGTTCGCGGAAGACGTGGTTCGCGGACTTGGGTCACTATTATACGCTCCACTCTATACAAGAGGTAAAGGTAAGATTAGAACTTGTATACAATTGAAACGTAGCCTTAGTTTATTTTTACATTTTAACCTCAGCTTCCCCGACTTAACCATTGCCAGGCTGGAGACTGCCAAATCCTCCTACCAGCTGGCATCGGCGTATTTTCGCCACTATCAGTTGGGCCCCCTCTCTGGTAATAACCTAGAAAGGTTGGTACTGGAAGCCCCATCACACTGTATAGGGCAGTACCGATATCAACGATAGAGGTGAGTCACCTTTTGATTACATTTTAAGTACTACCCCCATTTTTTGCAATATTGGCAATGTGCCCACTTTTATAACAAGAACCCGACAGGAAGTGCTACGTATCACTCTTGTCTCAGACAACATCACTCAAATGCTAACGAACTGGATAGTATCGACTGAATACTCGTTTTCATATCACAGATACATCCAATTCAACCTGAGTGATGCTCCCCCCCAGTCAAACTGCATTCCAAAACTATTGGAAAACTGATTGGCTAAAATACAGAGGAATACTGCCAAAAACACTATCCTCTGAACTCGCATGTCCCCCGCGAGACACCAAAGAGCTTGATATGAAAGGGAATTCTCCCTGTCTCTCAATCAGACTATGGCTTCTTCCTGCCCTCTGATTCAACCTTGGGGCAAGAAAAAACCGCACTGGTAAACTTCAGCACTAGGACCGCTTGGAAACACCTGCAGAAAACTTTTTAACTTTGCAAAAAGCACAAGAAAGGTGACTGACTGGGACTTATATAAAGAATCCCTCAAAATATATAAAAAAGAACTGATTAAAGCAAAGCGTCAATCTTGGAAATCATCCTGTGACAAAATCACAAAAACCTCTGAGGCAAAGTTATGCTGCCTAGTTGTTTGAAAAAAAAAAAACAGATGGTTCCTCGACAACCTCAAGTGATAAATCACTCAACTTGCTACTGGATACCCACTTTTCAAGTTGCTCTTCATTCGCAGAAAACAGTAACCAAAACAGGACTACTGCAACCGTGAACAAAATTCATGGTCAGATAACAAGAGACAAACTGCTTTTGGGCGCTGCATAGCTTCAAACCATACAAGTCTGCGCGTCCGGACGGTATAATACCACCCGAACTACAAAGTCCTCAGATATTATCTTGCCCACGTTAAAGAATATCATGAGGAGCTGTGTAGAATTGATCCACATTCCACTATCATGGAGAGAAGTTAATGTAGTTTTCATTTCCAAGGCCGGAAAATGCTTTCATGATGTCAGAAAGAACCTCAGACCTTTAAGTCTATCATCTTTCCTTCTAAAAACTCTAGAACGACTGATTGATATCCATATTCGAGCTAAAATTGATCGAAGACTTTTGTCAACGGCTCAATATGCCTACTGTAAAGGAAAATCGGTGGAAACGGACTAGGTACATCCAGCGATCCCTACAATACACCTACAACCTACACAATGGTTGCTTTCCTACGTTGCCTTTAACAACGTCGACACATCCGCAATCACGCTGCGTTACACATCTGCAGGTAGACGACTCGTTTGGGGAGTTAATCAGTCTTATGATTAATAGTAGGGTAATCAACTCCAAACTGGGTGGGACTTTTGCAAAAAGATGTGTTAGTAGAGGTACGCCGCAAGGCGGTGTCCTTTCTCCCTTCCTTCAGAACTTAGTGGTAAATGAACTGCTGATATACATAGAAGCAGGAGGGTGCAGGGTGATTGCGTATGCGGACAACGTTGCTATTGGCGTCTCAGGTAAGCATCTTAATACCATCAAAGAACTTCTTCAGCTTAATCCTAACAGATTAACCCGTTGGGCGGATCGCTGTGGATTGGGAGTTAATCCCCATAAAACTGATCTTGTTTCCTTTTAAACGAAATATAAAATTCCAACTATAGACCCTACTTCAATAAACGGTACCAATTTAGTGTTTTCCGAAACAGAAAAATACCTGGGTCTCATTTTTGATAGGAAACTAAACTGGAAACCTAACATTCAAGAAAGAGTCAAGAAAGCTACAGTAGCTTTATTTTCTTACAAGAAAGCCATTGGAAACAAATGGGGCCTCCAACCTCGAATAGCCCACTGGCTAATCATCTCGGTCATAAGACCGATACTCACGGTGTGGTCGTCTGCTTTAAACATTGCAGTCAACTGCAAAAGCCGAATCCAAAGAACAGCATGTCTATGCATAAGCGGAGCTTTCGCTCCACTCCCTCCGCAGCGCTAGACATTCTATTTCACTTGACACTAATCGACATTTTCAGCAGGCAAGTAGCTGCGACTACAGCTATTCGCCTTAAAGCGACTACACAGTGGATAAATAATTTATTTGGCCACGCTAATATTCTTAATACATTAGGATTATACCACACCTAAACTTCAACTTGACAAAGACTTTCATGCGAGCTTTCCCTCTAGATCCTTCTGTGAGGAAGATGCTTTCATAGAATACAAGTCTATCCATTTCTATACAGATGGATCTAAAACCGATAGCGGAGTTGATGGAGGTGTTTTCTCAGATAAACTAAATCTAAGAATCTCCTTCCGCCTTTCAAATCACTGTAGCGTGTTCGAGGCGGAAATTTTGGAGATTAGAAAAGTTCTGTCCTGGCTGAAGAAAAACGTGATATCTGCAAAGGATATCCGCATCCTTTCGGATAGTCAGGCCGCTATCAAGTCCCTGGACTCAGGCTCACTAAATTCAAAACCCGCCCTTGAATGCCGATCATCTCTTACGGAGATGGCAGAGCATTTCAACCTTCACCTTTGCTGGGTGCGGGCCACAGAAACATTCCACGGAATTGTAGGGCCTACGAACTCGCCAACATTGAAACCACTCTACCTATTTTACCGGAAAAGGGGAGCATATGTATACTTATCGCTACGTGCAAGTTATTTTTTAAGCTGGATGCCAGTAAAAGAACAGACCTTAGATGGACCGATGGAACAACACGTCTAGCGACTAAACAGATCTGGCCAAAGTTGGATCTGAATCGCTCTAAGAGTCTGATTCTTCTAAATAAGAAACATCTCAAAGCCATTATAAGTGTCATTACTGGATACTGCCTTATAGGCAAGCATGCAAGAATGCTTGCTGCTTTTACAAACGACTTCTGTAGAAGCTGCATGGACGAGGAAGAAAAGGAGACAATCCTCCACCTTGTCTATACATGTCCAGCTCTCTCCCAGAGAAGAAAACTCCACCTAGGAGCCATCTTCTACAACGACTTCAACGATCTAAAGAATACAGACGTTAACAGTCTCCTACGCTTCATCGTAAACTCAAATTGGTTCCATGAGTAAGAGGATCATATATCCACGTGGCACCATAACGGGGAAATAGGATTAAGTGAGTTGGTTTTCCAACCGCCACTGTCATATATCCTAATCTAACTTAACCAACATCAAAATAAATTTTTTGCCGGCGAATACGACTTCCAAACTTCAACAATATGATCAAGGTATTATCAATAACTTCAAGACACTGTGCCGTAAGAAAGCGGTCGAAAGAATTTTCGATTATTTAAAAGGGAATGAGGCTAGCATAATAGTTTTTCTTGCAATGAAAATGGCTGATGAAAAATAAAATTCGCAATTGTTTCAACACTTGTGGTTTTCTCGAGACAGAATCACATGAAGCTCAAAATGAAGTAGGACAGGAAATCAATTTTGTACAAGTTGGATGGAATCTCCTACCTCATCCGAAAGAAATCTCAATCTCACCAGTCACTGGTGCTCTATCGGATGCAAACATCTGCGAAACAAAATTCTGATTAAGAGGAAAATAAGGGCGGTGAACAAGTTTAATCTGTAACTTCAAATGAAGCGAAACCATCACTAGTAAAACTACGTCAATTTTTAGAGAGGGCAGATATCGACGATGAAGTTTTTTCAGCTTTAAGCACTTTAGACCAAGCTTGTGTGCTTACGTAGAAATAATTACAGATTTTTCGTGTAATTTGTATAAAAATAAATAATTTGCTTAATTGGAAAATTACCGAAATGTTAATATGTGCAGTATATACTGACAGGTAATACAAATTTTGTTTAGCAAATATGTTCCTCTTTCTCTGAAACCTCCGTAATTCAAAAACCTCTATTATTCCAAGTTTTTTCTTGGTACGGTGAAATTCGAATTATCGATAGTTTACTGTTTCAAGTTTCTGATATGATAGACCAAACTGTAATTCGTAAATTTCAGAGGTAGTGCTCTTATATTTGCAAGCTTTGGGGTCAGATGCTCAGTGTGCTTTTTTTTACTTTTTTTTTCAATGTACCTAAATAAATGGTTTATCCAATGATATACATTTTTTTATCATGGATGTCATCTGTTTTCTAACTAATCTTTAACAACCGAAAGCTATTTTTTTCTGGCGCATATTCCCCATTCGAACCAAGCTTGTTATTTTTTCAGGCTTCTGTTGGATGTATCTGACTAATTTTAAAATTCTTTTCTAGATCTGTTCGCGGATCCAATATTATGAGTTGTTGCAGAAGAAACTGTCAAATTGATCGATATTTTTGTATACAAAGGATAAGTTCATAAATACAATTTATATATTCAAATACTTTCGAAAACAAAATACTATTTTATATAAATTTAAGAATCAACCCGCCGTTAGAAACAAACCGTTCCCCTGTTTGTCGTAAAAAGCGACTAAATGCCTAAAAGTCAGATATGGGCACTTTAGCACCTAAGATGAGCCCAAGATGCGTTAACATCTAATAAGACTAACTATGAGCTTTGCCATAATTCTCGGAATCTTTAAGCAAATTCATAATTACTTTCCAATTTTCTACATAACTGTTTTGGAATTTCACCCATTTTTATATTTTCTTTTTGAAGATTAAGAGCTACTTTCTCTACTGTTAAGCTATCTCCATAACCCGTTTTCAATTAAAAAAAAATTATATTTAGTTCTTAAAGGTAAACAAATAATTTTCTTATAAAAAACAAAAACGGATCCACTTTCATTTTGTCGCACCACATATTGGTTTTTTTTTTTTAGTATAACGGTGAATCTATTTGAGTGTTTTTACACCTAGGAACTCAAAGAAATACATTCAACTATTACTCAAAGCTAAACGAAGAGAGAAGTGCTCATACTCATTGCCAACTTTATTTTTTTGAAAATAATATGAATATATCTTATATGATCTTTTTATCGCGGCGTGCAGCTGTATAAAGTATTATAGAGCTCGCATATTGAGAAATATATTTGAAAAATTAAAAAAAGGTTTACACAAGGCGACGCTCTTTCATACGCATAGAATGCGCGAAAACCAACATAAGAGGCCACATCACATTAGACGTCTGTCCATTCCACACTATTGGGAGAAAACTGTTATAGTTTTGTAGAAAGAAGGTTTCGTTAGTATTAAAAATGAAGAGAGAAAATCAAATGACTTAAAATAAAATAAATAAAAAGACTCAAATTACTCCTAAAACGGCAAAATCCGTATGAGGCTATTTAAGCAAAATGAATAGGAAGAGAAATAAATAAACAAAGAGAGACAAATATTTCGCTTCAATGATTTTTTTGTTTAATTTTTTATAATTAGCGCGGGCTCAAGACATCTAAGTGCCCTTAAAATATTTGTTCAGGGCGAAGAAAAATGAGGGCGGAAGAGAAGAGAAATACCGATGTACATAGGTCTTAAATTTTTGCAATTTATAATGAATAGAAAATAGAGAGCTTGGCATTTATCAAGCGAATTGTATGGCCTAGGAACGAATAGTGATATTACAGAGTACATCCGAAAGTGCGCTTGAGGGCATTCAAAGCGAAAACGGTGCTACAGTTAGAGATTTGAAGGGGCGGACTTGTGTTGGAAACAGTAGTAAAACAAAGTGAGACAGGAGACATTACGTCGGCGTTCGAAGATGTCAATTAACTGACTGATATTAGTATCACCTATGAGTTTTATTGCATGGTTTTGAATCCTATTTAGCGAAATCTAGGTGCAGAGATTGGCAGCACCTGACTAGATGTGGACACTATTCTAATTTTGAGCGGATGAATGTCTTATATATATTGAGGTCAGATCAAAATGGGTGAAATAGTTCTTACATGGCTTGAAGAAACCTAGACATTTCATACCATTTTTGATGACATCGAATATGTGGCCATTTCAACGTAAGTTTTTACTGACATATATACCACGAATGGAAAGTTTTTCGGTTTTGACGCTGCAAGTGCCATTCATGGACAATGGCTTTTTTCGTAGATAAGATATTCGTAGCTCTCAAGTTCTTACGAGCAACTTTACTTATACTGATTCAGCTTTCTCTCTTTCTTGTGTACTATAGATGTAGTAATTGTCGGAACTGTTAGATTAGGTGTAAAGTCAAATGCAGTTGGTTTAGATAACGGTGTACCTAAATTTATAAAAATTATACTTCCTTCTGTCTTTTGCATTCTATTACTCCATTTGTAATACCATTATAATGACTTCTGTTTTCGCGGAAAAAATGAAAACGCGAAAGTTCTACCTCTTCCTAAATCGTCAAACAGGAACCCAGTAGAATACCGACCTATAGCAATTTTACCATTCTTAAGTAGAGTTTTTGAAATTATAAGTCGACAAAAAAAAGCACATCTAGACGCTAAGAACATGATATTGAAATACCAGTCTCCTGACTCGTGCAAATTTTAGTTGTACCTCAGCTCTCCTAAAAATCTGCGAAGATTTGCGTGCTAGTTGTGACAATGACAAATTAAGTTAAATAGTGTTTTTAGATTTTTCAAAAGCATTTGACTGCGTAAATCATGAATTCTTACTAAAAAAATTAAATATCAATTTCTGTTCGTTGGTTTAACTGATATCTTCGTATCTATCCAATAGATCACAGTACGTTTTTTATAATAACAAGCAATCATCGTGCCTTCCTGTCCGTTTAGGTGTACCTCAAGGCTCTGTTGATATCTCCAAATGCTTTTCTGATTGCAGCTACCATATATATGCTGACGATGTACAAATAAATACACTCTTTCCAAATGCAAACAAGCATCAAACGCTGGAAATGTTTAAGCAAGAATTTAATAATGTCTATATATCGTCACTAAAAAACGACCTTATGCTAAATCCAACCAAAACAAAGGCTTTGGTAAAAAATGCCGGACGACGTACAGAGTTAATACCTCCATTATTTCTGAACCATTCTCCAATAGAATACGTTGACCACATTAAGAATCTCGGAGTCTATTTAAGTTGCAATATGAATTGGAACGTTCATATAAATAAAATTGTTCCAAAAATTTACGGAGCACTTCGAGGTCTTAATCCCACTGCTAACTACCTTCAAACCAATACTAAACTAAAACTTGAAAAGACATTTATTCTCCCGATTATTCTCTATGGCTGTAAAATATTCGCAAATGTGGAACACGATTCTGTCAGAAAATTAACAGTCGCCTGCCTGACAGGCAAAAAGCCTACGCGAGATACATTTTTAATGTAAAAAGATATGATCACATTTCTGAATATAGCAAGCAAATCGTCGGCTGTTTATAGATTGGCCTTTTAAAATATCGTTCAATTTTATTTTTGCATAAAATTCTTTGCTAGAAAACCCCAGAATATCTGTTCGAAATTGTAAGCTTTCCGAGAAATAAAAGCATTTACAGCTGGTATCAATTAGGTGCAAGTATTTAAATACATCTCTGCAATTTTATGTACATTCAATTCAACTCTGGAATCGTTTGCCCTTAGACATCAAGCACATAAGTAACACAAGTTTTTTCAGCAAAAAAGTTTTTAAATATTGTGCTGACAACTTCTGTGTATCCCAATTTCCCAAAAAATAAAAGAAAACCTTTATATGTATTTCCCACCCCTCTTTCTAATATTCTTTTAAAATTTTCTTTATCCTCTCTATATTTCTTTTTTATCTCTCCTTTTCTATCTATTTTTTAATTTTTATTTGTAAGATAGTATCGTATTGTTTCAATTTTTTTTTTTTTTAATTTTAATTTGAAATATTGTTAAAGCTTGTTCCATTTTTTCAAAAAATGTATAAAAATCTAATGTGAACAATGAATTAGAAATAAATAAATTTGTAAATTTGTAAAATTTAAATTTCGCTTTAACGACAGTAGACAGCCTTATGTTTGGGAAGCATTAAACTGCACTCTGTTAATAACTCCCCTAGTTGGTTATGCTGTTTATATCAGAACTTAAGGAACGCTGGCGTTCCCGTTCTATAGCCGTAGAGCAGCGACGAACGATTATGAAAAGTTAAGTTTTTTCAGCTTTAAGCACTCTAGACCAAGCTTGTGTGCTTACGTAGAAATAATTACAGATTTTTCGTGTAATTTGTATAATTGGAACATTACCGAAATGTTAATATGTGCAGTATATACTGACAGGTAATAAAAATTTTGTTTAACAAATATGTTCCTTTTTCTCTGAAACCTCCGTAATTCAAAAACCTCTATTATTCCAAGTTTTTTCTTGGTACGGTGAAATTCGAATTATCGATAGTTTACTGTTTCGAGTTTCTGATATGATAGACCAAACTGTAATTCGTAAATTTCAGAGGTAGTGCTCTTATATTTGCAAGCTTTGGGGTCAGATGCTCAGTGTGCTTTTTTTTACTTTTTTTTTTCAATGTACCTAAATAAATGGTTTATCCAATGATATACATTTTTTTATCATGGATGTCATCTGTTTTCTAACTAATCTTTAACAACCGAAAGCTATTTTTTCCTGGCGCATATTCCCCATTCGAACCAAGCTTGTTATTTTTTCAGGCTTCTGTTGGATGTATCTGACTAATTTTAAAATTCTTTTCTAGATCTGTTCGCGGATCCAATATTATGAGTTGTTGCAGAAGAAACTGTCAAATTGTTCGATATTTTTGTATACAAAGGATAAGTTCATAAATACAATATATATATTCAAATACTTTCGAAAACAAAATACTATTTTATATAAATTTAAAAATCAACCCGCCGTTAGAAACAAACCGTTCCCCTGTTTGTCGTAAAAAGCGACTAAATGCCATTTGAGTGTTTTTACACCTAGGAACTCAAAGAAATACATTCAACTATTACTCAAAGCTAAACGAAGAGAGAAGTGCTCATACTCATTGCCAACTTTATTTTTTTGAAAATAATATGAATATATCTTATATGATCTTTTTATCGCGGCGTGCAGCTGTATAAAGTATTATAGAGCTCGCATATTGAAAAATATATTTGAAAAATTAAAAAAAGGTTTACACAAGGCGACGCTCTTTCATACGCATAGAATGCGCGAAAACCAACATAAGAGGCCACATCACATTAGACGTCTGTCCATTCCACACTATTGGGAGAAAACTGTTATAGTTTTGTAGAAAGAAGGTTTCGTTAGTATTAAAAATGAAGAGAGAAAATCAAATGACTTAAAATAAAATAAATAAAAAGACTCAAATTACTCCTAAAACGGCAAAATCCGTATGAGGCTATTTAAGCAAAATGAATAGGAAGAGAAATAAATAAACAAAGAGAGACAAATATTTCGCTTCAATGATTTTTTTGTTTAATTTTTTATAATTAGCGCGGGCTCAAGACATCTAAGTGCCCTTAAAATATTTGTTCAGGGCGAAGAAAAATGAGGGCGGAAGAGAAGAGAAATACCGATGTACATAGGTCTTAAATTTTTGCAATTTATAATGAATAGAAAATAGAGAGCTTGGCATTTATCAAGCGAATTGTATGGCCTAGGAACGAATAGTGATATTACAGAGTACATCCGAAAGTGCGCTTGAGGGCATTCAAAGCGAAAACGGTGCTACAGTTAGAGATTTGAAGGGGCGGACTTGTGTTGGAAACAGTAATAAAACAAAGTGAGACAGGAGACATTACGTCGGCGTTCGAAGATGTCAATTAACTGACTGATATTAGTATCACCTATGAGTTTTATTGCATGGTTTTGAATCCTATTTAGCGAAATCTAGGTGCAGAGATTGGCAGCACCTGACTAGATGTGGACACTATTCTAATTTTGAGCGGATGAATGTCTTATATATATTGAGGTCAGATCAAAATGGGTGAAATAGTTCTTACATGGCTTGAAGAAACCTAGACATTTCATACCATTTTTGATGACATCAAAAACGTAAGTTTTTACTGACATATATACCACGAATGGAAAGTTTTTCGGTTTTGACGCTGCAAGTGCCATTCATGGACAATGGCTTTTTTCGTAGATAAGATATTCGTAGCTCTCAAGTTCTTACGAGCAACTTTACTTATACTGATTCAGCTTTCTCTCTTTCTTGTGTACTATAGATGTAGTAATTGTCGGAACTGTTAGATTAGGTGTAAAGTCAAATGCAGTTGGTTTAGATAACAGTGTACCTAAATTTATAAAAATTATACTTCCTTCTGTCTTTTGCATTCTATTACTCCATTTGTAATACCATTATAATGACTTCTGTTTTCGCGGAAAAAATGAAAACGCGAAAGTTCTACCTCTTCCTAAATCGTCAAACAGGAACCCAGTAGAATACCGACCTATAGCAATTTTACCATTTTTAAGTAGAGTTTTTGAAATTATAAGTCGACAAAAAAAAGCACATCTAGACGCTAAGAACATGATATTGAAATACCAGTCTCCTGACTCGTGCAAATTTTAGTTGTACCTCAGCTCTCCTAAAAATCTGCGAAGATTTGCGTGCTAGTTGTGACAATGACAAATTAAGTTAAATAGTGTTTATAGATTTTTCAAAAGCATTTGACTGCGTAAATCATGAATTCTTACTAAAAAAATTAAATATCAATTTCTGTTCGTTGGTTTAACTGATATCTTCGTATCTATCCAATATATCACAGTACGTTTTTTATAATAACAAGCAATCATCGTGCCTTCCTGTCCGTTTAGGTGTACCTCAAGGCTCTGTTGATATCTCCAAATGCTTTTCTGATTGCAGCTACCATATATATGCTGACGATGTACAAATAAATACACTCTTTCCAAATGCAAACAAGCATCAAACGCTGGAAATGTTTAAGCAAGAATTTAATAATGTCTATATATGGTCACTAAAAAACGACCTTATGCTAAATCCAACCAAAACAAAGGCTTTGGTAAAAAATGCCGGACGACGTACAGAGTTAATACCTCCATTATTTCTGAACCATTCTCCAATAGAATACGTTGACCACATTAAGAATCTCGGAGTCTATTTAAGTTGCAATATGAATTGGAACGTTCATATAAATAAAATTGTTCCAAAAATTTACGGAGCACTTCGAGGTCTTAATCCCACTGCTAACTACCTTCAAACCAATACTAAACTAAAACTTGAAAAGACATTTATTCTCCCGATTATTCTCTATGGCTGTAAAATATTCGCAAATGTGGAACACGATTCTGTCAGAAAATTAACAGTCGCCTGCCTGACAGGCAAAAAGCCTACGCGAGATACATTTTTAATGTAAAAAGATATGATCACATTTCTGAATATAGCAAGCAAATCGTCGGCTGTTTATAGATTGGCCTTTTAAAATATCGTTCAATTTTATTTTTGCATAAAATTCTTTGCTAGAAAACCCCAGAATATCTGTTCGAAATTGTAAGCTTTCCGAGAAATAAAAGAATTTACAGCTGGTATCAATTAGGTGCAAGTATTTAAATACATCTCTGCAATTTTATGTACATTCAATTCAACTCTGGAATCGTTTGCCCTTAGACATCAAGCACATAAGTAACACAAGTTTTTTCAGCAAAAAAGTTTTTAAATATTGTGCTGACAACTTCTAGTAAAGTCCCCCTGTGTATCCCAATTTCCCAAAAAATAAAAGAAAACCTTTATATGTATTTCCCACCCCTCTTTCTAATATTCTTTTAAAATTTTCTTTATCCTCTCTATATTTCTTTTTTATCTCTCCTTTTCTATCTATTTTTTAATTTTTATTTGTAAGATAGTATCGTATTGTTTCAATTTTTTTTTTTTTAATTTTAATTTGAAATATTGTTAAAGCTTGTTCCATTTTTTCAAAAAATGTATAAAAATCTAATGTGAACAATGAATTAGAAATAAATAAATTTGTAAATTTGTAAAATTTAAATTTCGCTTTAACGACAGTAGACAGCCTTATGTTTGGGAAGCATTAAACTGCACTCTGTTAATAACTCCCCTAGCTGGTTATGCTGTTTATATCAGAACTTAAGGAACGCTGGCGTTCCCGTTCTATAGCCGTAGAGCAGCGACGAACGATTATGAAAAGTTAAGTTTTTTCAGCTTTAAGCACTCTAGACCAAGCTTGTGTGCTTACGTAGAAATAATTACAGATTTTTCGTGTAATTTGTATAATTGGAACATTACCGAAATGTTAATATGTGCAGTATATACTGACAGGTAATAAAAATTTTGTTTAGCAAATATGTTCCTTTTTCTCTGAAACCTCCGTAATTCAAAAACCTCTATTATTCCAAGTTTTTTCTTGGTACGGTGAAATTCGAATTATCGATAGTTTACTGTTTCGAGTTTCTGATATGATAGACCAAACTGTAATTCGTAAATTTCAGAGGTAGTGCTCTTATATTTGCAAGCTTTGGGGTCAGATGCTCAGTGTGCTTTTTTTTACTTTTTTTTTTCAATGTACCTAAATAAATGGTTTATCCAATGATATACATTTTTTTATCATGGATGTCATCTGTTTTCTAACTAATCTTTAACAACCGAAAGCTATTTTTTCCTGGCGCATATTCCCCATTCGAACCAAGCTTGTTATTTTTTCAGGCTTCTGTTGGATGTATCTGACTAATTTTAAAATTCTTTTCTAGATCTGTTCGCGGATCCAATATTATGAGTTGTTGCAGAAGAAACTGTCAAATTGTTCGATATTTTTGTATACAAAGGATAAGTTCATAAATACAATATATATATTCAAATACTTTCGAAAACAAAATACTATTTTATATAAATTTAAGAATCAACCCGCCGTTAGAAACAAACCGTTCCCCTGTTTGTCGTAAAAAGCGACTAAATGCCATTTGAGTGTTTTTACACCTAGGAACTCAAAGAAATACATTCAACTATTACTCAAAGCTAAACGAAGAGAGAAGTGCTCATACTCATTGCCAACTTTATTTTTTTGAAAATAATATGAATATATCTTATATGATCTTTTTATCGCGGCGTGCAGCTGTATAAAGTATTATAGAGCTCGCATATTGAAAAATATATTTGAAAAATTAAAAAAAGGTTTACACAAGGCGACGCTCTTTCATACGCATAGAATGCGCGAAAACCAACATAAGAGGCCACATCACATTAGACGTCTGTCCATTCCACACTATTGGGAGAAAACTGTTATAGTTTTGTAGAAAGAAGGTTTCGTTAGTATTAAAAATGAAGAGAGAAAATCAAATGACTTAAAATAAAATAAATAAAAAGACTCAAATTACTCCTAAAACGGCAAAATCCGTATGAGGCTATTTAAGCAAAATGAATAGGAAGAGAAATAAATAAACAAAGAGAGACAAATATTTCGCTTCAATGATTTTTTTGTTTAATTTTTTATAATTAGCGCGGGCTCAAGACATCTAAGTGCCCTTAAAATATTTGTTCAGGGCGAAGAAAAATGAGGGCGGAAGAGAAGAGAAATACCGATGTACATAGGTCTTAAATTTTTGCAATTTATAATGAATAGAAAATAGAGAGCTTGGCATTTATCAAGCGAATTGTATGGCCTAGGAACGAATAGTGATATTACAGAGTACATCCGAAAGTGCGCTTGAGGGCATTCAAAGCGAAAACGGTGCTACAGTTAGAGATTTGAAGGGGCGGACTTGTGTTGGAAACAGTAATAAAACAAAGTGAGACAGGAGACATTACGTCGGCGTTCGAAGATGTCAATTAACTGACTGATATTAGTATCACCTATGAGTTTTATTGCATGGTTTTGAATCCTATTTAGCGAAATCTAGGTGCAGAGATTGGCAGCACCTGACTAGATGTGGACACTATTCTAATTTTGAGCGGATGAATGTCTTATATATATTGAGGTCAGATCAAAATGGGTGAAATAGTTCTTACATGGCTTGAAGAAACCTAGACATTTCATACCATTTTTGATGACATCGAATATGTGGCCATTTCAACGTAAGTTTTTACTGACATATATACCACGAATGGAAAGTTTTTCGGTTTTGACGCTGCAAGTGCCATTCATGGACAATGGCTTTTTTCGTAGATAAGATATTCGTAGCTCTCAAGTTCTTACGAGCAACTTTACTTATACTGATTCAGCTTTCTCTCTTTCTTGTGTACTATAGATGTAGTAATTGTCGGAACTGTTAGATTAGGTGTAAAGTCAAATGCAGTTGGTTTAGATAACGGTGTACCTAAATTTATAAAAATTATACTTCCTTCTGTCTTTTGCATTCTATTACTCCATTTGTAATACCATTATAATGACTTCTGTTTTCGCGGAAAAAATGAAAACGCGAAAGTTCTACCTCTTCCTAAATCGTCAAACAGGAACCCAGTAGAATACCGACCTATAGCAATTTTACCATTCTTAAGTAGAGTTTTTGAAATTATAAGTCGACAAAAAAAAGCACATCTAGACGCTAAGAACATGATATTGAAATACCAGTCTCCTGACTCGTGCAAATTTTAGTTGTACCTCAGCTCTCCTAAAAATCTGCGAAGATTTGCGTGCTAGTTGTGACAATCACAAATTAAGTTAAATAGTGTTTTTAGATTTTTCAAAAGCATTTGACTGCGTAAATCATGAATTCTTACTAAAAAAATTAAATATCAATTTCTGTTCGTTGGTTTAACTGATATCTTCGTATCTATCCAATAGATCACAGTACGTTTTTTATAATAACAAGCAATCATCGTGCCTTCCTGTCCGTTTAGGTGTACCTCAATGCTCTGTTGATATCTCCAAATGCTTTTCTGATTGCAGCTACCATATATATGCTGACGATGTACAAATAAATACACTCTTTCCAAATGCAAACAAGCATCAAACGCTGGAAATGTTTAAGCAAGAATTTAATAATGTCTATATATCGTCACTAAAAAACGACCTTATGCTAAATCCAACCAAAACAAAGGCTTTGGTAAAAAATGCCGGACGACGTACAGAGTTAATACCTCCATTATTTCTGAACCATTCTCCAATAGAATACGTTGACCACATTAAGAATCTCGGAGTCTATTTAAGTTGCAATATGAATTGGAACGTTCATATAAATAAAATTGTTCCAAAAATTTACGGAGCACTTCGAGGTCTTAATCCCACTGCTAACTACCTTCAAACCAATACTAAACTAAAACTTGAAAAGACATTTATTCTCCCTATTATTCTCTATGGCTGTAAAATATTCGCAAATGTGGAACACGATTCTGTCAGAAAATTAACAGTCGCCTGCCTGACAGGCAAAAAGCCTACGCGAGATACATTTTTAATGTAAAAAGATATGATCACATTTCTGAATATAGCAAGCAAATCGTCGGCTGTTTATAGATTGGCCTTTTAAAATATCGTTCAATTTTATTTTTGCATAAAATTCTTTGCTAGAAAACCCCAGAATATCTGTTCGAAATTGTAAGCTTTCCGAGAAATAAAAGAATTTACAGCTGGTATCAATTAGGTGCAAGTATTTAAATACATCTCTGCAATTTTATGTACATTCAATTCAACTCTGGAATCGTTTGCCCTTAGACATCAAGCACATAAGTAACACAAGTTTTTTCAGCAAAAAAGTTTTTAAATATTGTGCTGACAACTTCTAGTAAAGTCCCCCTGTGTATCCCAATTTCCCAAAAAATAAAAGAAAACCTTTATATGTATTTCCCACCCCTCTTTCTAATATTCTTTTAAAATTTTCTTTATCCTCTCTATATTTCTTTTTTATCTCTCCTTTTCTATCTATTTTTTAATTTTTATTTGTAAGATAGTATCGTATTGTTTCAATTTTTTTTTTTTAATTTTAATTTGAAATATTGTTAAAGCTTGTTCCATTTTTTCAAAAAATGTATAAAAATCTAATGTGAACAATGAATTAGAAATAAATAAATTTGTAAATTTGTAAAATTTAAATTTCGCTTTAACGACAGTAGACAGCCTTATGTTTGGGAAGCATTAAACTGCACTCTGTTAATAACTCCCCTAGTTGGTTATGCTGTTTATATCAGAACTTAAGGAACGCTGGCGTTCCCGTTCTATAGCCGTAGAGCAGCGACGAACGATTATGAAAAGTTAAGTTTTTCCAGCTTTAAGCACTCTAGACCAAGCTTGTGTGCTTACGTAGAAATAATTACAGATTTTTCGTGTAATTTGTATAATTGGAACATTACCGAAATGTTAATATGTGCAGTATATACTGACAGGTAATAAAAATTTTGTTTAGCAAATATGTTCCTTTTTCTCTGAAACCTCCGTAATTCAAAAACCTCTATTATTCCAAGTTTTTTCTTAGTACGGTGAAATTCGAATTATCGATAGTTTACTGTTTCGAGTTTCTGATATGATAGACCAAACTGTAATTCGTAAATTTCAGAGGTAGTGCTCTTATATTTGCAAGCTTTGGGGTCAGATGCTCAGTGTGCTTTTTTTTACTTTTTTTTTTCAATGTACCTAAATAAATGGTTTATCCAATGATATACATTTTTTTATCATGGATGTCATCTGTTTTCTAACTAATCTTTAACAACCGAAAGCTATTTTTTCCTGGCGCATATTCCCCATTCGAACCAAGCTTGTTATTTTTTCAGGCTTCTGTTGGATGTATCTGACTAATTTTAAAATTCTTTTCTAGATCTGTTCGCGGATCCAATATTATGAGTTGTTGCAGAAGAAACTGTCAAATTGTTCGATATTTTTGTATACAAAGGATAAGTTCATAAATACAATATATATATTCAAATACTTTCGAAAACAAAATACTATTTTATATAAATTTAAGAATCAACCCGCCGTTAGAAACAAACCGTTCCCCTGTTTGTCGTAAAAAGCGACTAAATGCCATTTGAGTGTTTTTACACCTAGGAACTCAAAGAAATACATTCAACTATTACTCAAAGCTAAACGAAGAGAGAAGTGCTCATACTCGTTGCCAACTTTATTTTTTTGAAAATAATATGAATATATCTTATATGATCTTTTTATCGCGGCGTGCAGCTGTATAAAGTATTATAGAGCTCGCATATTGAAAAATATATTTGAAAAATTAAAAAAAGGTTTACACAAGGCGACGCTCTTTCATACGCATAGAATGCGCGAAAACCAACATAAGAGGCCACATCACATTAGACGTCTGTCCATTCCACACTATTGGGAGAAAACTGTTATAGTTTTGTAGAAAGAAGGTTTCGTTAGTATTAAAAATGAAGAGAGAAAATCAAATGACTTAAAATAAAATAAATAAAAAGACTCAAATTACTCCTAAAACGGCAAAATCCGTATGAGGCTATTTAAGCAAAATGAATAGGAAGAGAAATAAATAAACAAAGAGAGACAAATATTTCGCTTCAATGATTTTTTTGTTTAATTTTTTATAATTAGCGCGGGCTCAAGACATCTAAGTGCCCTTAAAATATTTGTTCAGGGCGAAGAAAAATGAGGGCGGAAGAGAAGAGAAATACCGATGTACATAGGTCTTAAATTTTTGCAATTTATAATGAATAGAAAATAGAGAGCTTGGCATTTATCAAGCGAATTGTATGGCCTAGGAACGAATAGTGATATTACAGAGTACATCCGAAAGTGCGCTTGAGGGCATTCAAAGCGAAAACGGTGCTACAGTTAGAGATTTGAAGGGGCGGACTTGTGTTGGAAACAGTAATAAAACAAAGTGAGACAGGAGACATTACGTCGGCGTTCGAAGATGTCAATTAACTGACTGATATTAGTATCACCTATGAGTTTTATTGCATGGTTTTGAATCCTATTTAGCGAAATCTAGGTGCAGAGATTGGCAGCACCTGACTAGATGTGGACACTATTCTAATTTTGAGCGGATGAATGTCTTATATATATTGAGGTCAGATCAAAATGGGTGAAATAGTTCTTACATGGCTTGAAGAAACCTAGACATTTCATACCATTTTTGATGACATCGAATATGTGGCCATTTCAACGTAAGTTTTTACTGACATATATACCACGAATGGAAAGTTTTTCGGTTTTGACGCTGCAAGTGCCATTCATGGACAATGGCTTTTTTCGTAGATAAGATATTCGTAGCTCTCAAGTTCTTAAGAGCAACTTTACTTATACTGATTCAGCTTTCTCTCTTTCTTGTGTACTATAGATGTAGTAATTGTCGGAACTGTTAGATTAGGTGTAAAGTCAAATGCAGTTGGTTTAGATAACGGTGTACCTAAATTTATAAAAATTATACTTCCTTCTGTCTTTTGCATTCTATTACTCCATTTGTAATACCATTATAATGACTTCTGTTTTCGCGGAAAAAATGAAAACGCGAAAGTTCTACCTCTTCCTAAATCGTCAAACAGGAACCCAGTAGAATACCGACCTATAGCAATTTTACCATTCTTAAGTAGAGTTTTTGAAATTATAAGTCGACAAAAAAAAGCACATCTAGACGCTAAGAACATGATATTGAAATACCAGTCTCCTGACTCGTGCAAATTTTAGTTGTACCTCAGCTCTCCTAAAAATCTGCGAAGATTTGCGTGCTAGTTGTGACAATGACAAATTAAGTTAAATAGTGTTTATAGATTTTTCAAAAGCATTTGACTGCGTAAATCATGAATTCTTACTAAAAAAATTAAATATCAATTTCTGTTCGTTGGTTTAACTGATATCTTCGTATCTATCCAATAGATCACAGTACGTTTTTTATAATAACAAGCAATCATCGTGCCTTCCTGTCCGTTTAGGTGTACCTCAAGGCTCTGTTGATATCTCCAAATGCTTTTCTGATTGCAGCTACCATATATATGCTGACGATGTACAAATAAATACACTCTTTCCAAATGCAAACAAGCATCAAACGCTGGAAATGTTTAAGCAAGAATTTAATAATGTCTATATATGGTCACTAAAAAACGACCTTATGCTAAATCCAACCAAAACAAAGGCTTTGGTAAAAAATGCCGGACGACGTACAGAGTTAATACCTCCATTATTTCTGAACCATTCTCCAATAGAATACGTTGACCACATTAAGAATCTCGGAGTCTATTTAAGTTGCAATATGAATTGGAACGTTCATATAAATAAAATTGTTCCAAAAATTTACGGAGCACTTCGAGGTCTTAATCCCACTGCTAACTACCTTCAAACCAATACTAAACTAAAACTTGAAAAGACATTTATTTTCCCGATTATTCTCTATGGCTGTAAAATATTCGCAAATGTGGAACACGATTCTGTCAGAAAATTAACAGTCGCCTGCCTGACAGGCAAAAAGCCTACGCGAGATACATTTTTAATGTAAAAAGATATGATCACATTTCTGAATATAGCAAGCAAATCGTCGGCTGTTTATAGATTGGCCTTTTAAAATATCGTTCAATTTTATTTTTGCATAAAATTCTTTGCTAGAAAACCCCAGAATATCTGTTCGAAATTGTAAGCTTTCCGAGAAATAAAAGAATTTACAGCTGGTATCAATTAGGTGCAAGTATTTAAATACATCTCTGCAATTTTATGTACATTCAATTCAACTCTGGAATCGTTTGCCCTTAGACATCAAGCACATAAGTAACACAAGTTTTTTCAGCAAAAAAGTTTTTAAATATTGTGCTGACAACTTCTGTGTATCCCAATTTCCCAAAAAATAAAAGAAAACCTTTATATGTATTTCCCACCCCTCTTTCTAATATTCTTTTAAAATTTTCTTTATCCTCTCTATATTTCTTTTTTATCTCTCCTTTTCTATCTATTTTTTAATTTTTATTTGTAAGATAGTATCGTATTGTTTCAATTTTTTTTTTTTAATTTTAATTTGAAATATTGTTAAAGCTTGTTCCATTTTTTCAAAAAATGTATAAAAATCTAATGTGAACAATGAATTAGAAATAAATAAATTTGTAAATTTGTAAAATTTAAATTTCGCTTTAACGACAGTAGACAGCCTTATGTTTGGGAAGCATTAAACTGCACTCTGTTAATAACTCCCCTAGTTGGTTATGCTGTTTATATCAGAACTTAAGGAACGCTGGCGTTCCCGTTCTATAGCCGTAGAGCAGCGACGAACGATTATGAAAAGTTAAGTTTTTTCAGCTTTAAGCACTCTAGACCAAGCTTGTGTGCTTACGTAGAAATAATTACAGATTTTTCGTGTAATTTGTATAATTGGAACATTACCGAAATGTTAATATGTGCAGTATATACTGACATGTAATAAAAATTTTGTTTAGCAAATATGTTCCTTTTTCTCTGAAACCTCCGTAATTCAAAAACCTCTATTATTCCAAGTTTTTTCTTGGTACGGTGAAATTCGAATTATCGATAGTTTACTGTTTCGAGTTTCTGATATGATAGACCAAACTGTAATTCGTAAATTTCAGAGGTAGTGCTCTTATATTTGCAAGCTTTGGGGTCAGATGCTCAGTGTGCTTTTTTTTACTTTTTTTTTTCAATGTACCTAAATAAATGGTTTATCCAATGATATACATTTTTTTATCATGGATGTCATCTGTTTTCTAACTAATCTTTAACAACCGAAAGCTATTTTTTCCTGGCCCATATTCCCCATTCGAACCAAGCTTGTTATTTTTTCAGGCTTCTGTTGGATGTATCTGACTAATTTTAAAATTCTTTTCTAGATCTGTTCGCGGATCCAATATTATGAGTTGTTGCAGAAGAAACTGTCAAATTGTTCGATATTTTTGTATACAAAGGATAAGTTCATAAATACAATATATATATTCAAATACTTTCGAAAACAAAATACTATTTTATATAAATTTAAGAATCAACCCGCCGTTAGAAACAAACCGTTCCCCTGTTTGTCGTAAAAAGCGACTAAATGCCATTTGAGTGTTTTTACACCTAGGAACTCAAAGAAATACATTCAACTATTACTCAAAGCTAAACGAAGAGAGAAGTGCTCATACTCATTGCCAACTTTATTTTTTTGAAAATAATATGAATATATCTTATATGATCTTTTTATCGCGGCGTGCAGCTGTATAAAGTATTATAGAGCTCGCATATTGAAAAATATATTTGAAAAATTAAAAAAAGGTTTACACAAGGCGACGCTCTTTCATACGCATAGAATGCGCGAAAACCAACATAAGAGGCCACATCACATTAGACGTCTGTCCATTCCACACTATTGGGAGAAAACTGTTATAGTTTTGTAGAAAGAAGGTTTCGTTAGTATTAAAAATGAAGAAAGAAAATCAAATGACTTAAAATAAAATAAATAAAAAGACTCAAATTACTCCTAAAACGGCAAAATCCGTATGAGGCTATTTAAGCAAAATGAATAGGAAGAGAAATAAATAAACAAAGAGAGACAAATATTTCGCTTCAATGATTTTTTTGTTTAATTTTTTATAATTAGCGCGGGCTCAAGACATCTAAGTGCCCTTAAAATATTTGTTCAGGGCGAAGAAAAATGAGGGCGGAAGAGAAGAGAAATACCGATGTACATAGGTCTTAAATTTTTGCAATTTATAATGAATAGAAAATAGAGAGCTTGGCATTTATCAAGCGAATTGTATGGCCTAGGAACGAATAGTGATATTACAGAGTACATCCGAAAGTGCGCTTGAGGGCATTCAAAGCGAAAACGGTGCTACAGTTAGAGATTTGAAGGGGCGGACTTGTGTTGGAAACAGTAATAAAACAAAGTGAGACAGGAGACATTACGTCGGCGTTCGAAGATGTCAATTAACTGACTGATATTAGTATCACCTATGAGTTTTATTGCATGGTTTTGAATCCTATTTAGCGAAATCTAGGTGCAGAGATTGGCAGCACCTGACTAGATGTGGACACTATTCTAATTTTGAGCGGATGAATGTCTTATATATATTGAGGTCAGATCAAAATGGGTGAAATAGTTCTTACATGGCTTGAAGAAACCTAGACATTTCATACCATTTTTGATGACATCGAATATGTGGCCATTTCAACGTAAGTTTTTACTGACATATATACCACGAATGGAAAGTTTTTCGGTTTTGACGCTGCAAGTGCCATTCATGGACAATGGCTTTTTTCGTAGATAAGATATTCGTAGCTCTCAAGTTCTTACGAGCAACTTTACTTATACTGATTCAGCTTTCTCTCTTTCTTGTGTACTATAGATGTAGTAATTGTCGGAACTGTTAGATTAGGTGTAAAGTCAAATGCAGTTGGTTTAGATAACGGTGTACCTAAATTTATAAAAATTATACTTCCTTCTGTCTTTTGCATTCTATTACTCCATTTGTAATACCATTATAATGACTTCTGTTTTCGCGGAAAAAATGAAAACGCGAAAGTTCTACCTCTTCCTAAATCGTCAAACAGGAACCCAGTAGAATACCGACCTATAGCAATTTTACCATTCTTAAGTAGAGTTTTTGAAATTATAAGTCGACAAAAAAAAGCACATCTAGACGCTAAGAACATGATATTGAAATACCAGTCTCCTGACTCGTGCAAATTTTAGTTGTACCTCAGCTCTCCTAAAAATCTGCGAAGATTTGCGTGCTAGTTGTGACAATCACAAATTAAGTTAAATAGTGTTTTTAGATTTTTCAAAAGCATTTGACTGCGTAAATCATGAATTCTTACTAAAAAAATTAAATATCAATTTCTGTTCGTTGGTTTAACTGATATCTTCGTATCTATCCAATAGATCACAGTACGTTTTTTATAATAACAAGCAATCATCGTGCCTTCCTGTCCGTTTAGGTGTACCTCAAGGCTCTGTTGATATCTCCAAATGCTTTTCTGATTGCAGCTACCATATATATGCTGACGATGTACAAATAAATACACTCTTTCCAAATGCAAACAAGCATCAAACGCTGGAAATGTTTAAGCAAGAATTTAATAATGTCTATATATGGTCACTAAAAAACGACCTTATGCTAAATCCAACCAAAACAAAGGCTTTGGTAAAAAATGCCGGACGACGTACAGAGTTAATACCTCCATTATTTCTGAACCATTCTCCAATAGAATACGTTGACCACATTAAGAATCTCGGAGTCTATTTAAGTTGCAATATGAATTGGAACGTTCATATAAATAAAATTGTTCCAAAAATTTACGGAGCACTTCGAGGTCTTAATCCCACTGCTAACTACCTTCAAACCAATACTAAACTAAAACTTGAAAAGACATTTATTCTCCCGATTATTCTCTATGGCTGTAAAATATTCGCAAATGTGGAACACGATTCTGTCAGAAAATTAACAGTCGCCTGCCTGACAGGCAAAAAGCCTACGCGAGATACATTTTTAATGTAAAAAGATATGATCACATTTCTGAATATAGCAAGCAAATCGTCGGCTGTTTATAGATTGGCCTTTTAAAATATCGTTCAATTTTATTTTTGCATAAAATTCTTTGCTAGAAAACCCCAGAATATCTGTTCGAAATTGTAAGCTTTCCGAGAAATAAAAGAATTTACAGCTGGTATCAATTAGGTGCAAGTATTTAAATACATCTCTGCACTTTTATGTACATTCAATTCAACTCTGGAATCGTTTGCCCTTAGACATCAAGCACATAAGTAACACAAGTTTTTTCAGCAAAAAAGTTTTTAAATATTGTGCTGACAACTTCTGTGTATCCCAATTTCCCAAAAAATAAAAGAAAACCTTTATATGTATTTCCCACCCCTCTTTCTAATATTCTTTTAAAATTTTCTTTATCCTCTCTATATTTCTTTTTTATCTCTCCTTTTCTATCTATTTTTTAATTTTTATTTGTAAGATAGTATCGTATTGTTTCAATTTTTTTTTTTTTAATTTTAATTTGAAATATTGTTAAAGCTTGTTCCATTTTTTCAAAAAATGTATAAAAATCTAATGTGAACAATGAATTAGAAATAAATAAATTTGTAAATTTGTAAAATTTAAATTTCGCTTTAACGACAGTAGACAGCCTTATGTTTGGGAAGCATTAAACTGCACTCTGTTAATAACTCCCCTAGTTGGTTATGCTGTTTATATCAGAACTTAAGGAACGCTGGCGTTCCCGTTCTATAGCCGTAGAGCAGCGACGAACGATTATGAAAAGTTAAGTTTTTTCAGCTTTAAGCACTCTAGACCAAGCTTGTGTGCTTACGTAGAAATAATTACAGATTTTTCGTGTAATTTGTATAATTGGAACATTACCGAAATGTTAATATGTGCAGTATATACTGACATGTAATAAAAATTTTGTTTAGCAAATATGTTCCTTTTTCTCTGAAACCTCCGTAATTCAAAAACCTCTATTATTCCAAGTTTTTTCTTGGTACGGTGAAATTCGAATTATCGATAGTTTACTGTTTCGAGTTTCTGATATGATAGACCAAACTGTAATTCGTAAATTTCAGAGGTAGTGCTCTTATATTTGCAAGCTTTGGGGTCAGATGCTCAGTGTGCTTTTTTTTACTTTTTTTTTTCAATGTACCTAAATAAATGGTTTATCCAATGATATACATTTTTTTATCATGGATGTCATCTGTTTTCTAACTAATCTTTAACAACCGAAAGCTATTTTTTCCTGGCCCATATTCCCCATTCGAACCAAGCTTGTTATTTTTTCAGGCTTCTGTTGGATGTATCTGACTAATTTTAAAATTCTTTTCTAGATCTGTTCGCGGATCCAATATTATGAGTTGTTGCAGAAGAAACTGTCAAATTGTTCGATATTTTTGTATACAAAGGATAAGTTCATAAATACAATATATATATTCAAATACTTTCGAAAACAAAATACTATTTTATATAAATTTAAGAATCAACCCGCCGTTCCCCTGTTTGTCGTAAAAAGCGACTAAATGCCATTTGAGTGTTTTTACACCTAGGAACTCAAAGAAATACATTCAACTATTACTCAAAGCTAAACGAAGAGAGAAGTGCTCATACTCATTGCCAACTTTATTTTTTTGAAAATAATATGAATATATCTTATATGATCTTTTTATCGCGGCGTGCAGCTGTATAAAGTATTATAGAGCTCGCATATTGAAAAATATATTTGAAAAATTAAAAAAAGGTTTACACAAGGCGACGCTCTTTCATACGCATAGAATGCGCGAAAACCAACATAAGAGGCCACATCACATTAGACGTCTGTCCATTCCACACTATTGGGAGAAAACTGTTATAGTTTTGTAGAAAGAAGGTTTCGTTAGTATTAAAAATGAAGAGAGAAAATCAAATGACTTAAAATAAAATAAATAAAAAGACTCAAATTACTCCTAAAACGGCAAAATCCGTATGAGGCTATTTAAGCAAAATGAATAGGAAGAGAAATAAATAAACAAAGAGAGACAAATATTTCGCTTCAATGATTTTTTTGTTTAATTTTTTATAATTAGCGCGGGCTCAAGACATCTAAGTGCCCTTAAAATATTTGTTCAGGGCGAAGAAAAATGAGGGCGGAAGAGAAGAGAAATACCGATGTACATAGGTCTTAAATTTTTGCAATTTATAATGAATAGAAAATAGAGAGCTTGGCATTTATCAAGCGAATTGTATGGCCTAGGAACGAATAGTGATATTACAGAGTACATCCGAAAGTGCGCTTGAGGGCATTCAAAGCGAAAACGGTGCTACAGTTAGAGATTTGAAGGGGCGGACTTGTGTTGGAAACAGTAATAAAACAAAGTGAGACAGGAGACATTACGTCGGCGTTCGAAGATGTCAATTAACTGACTGATATTAGTATCACCTATGAGTTTTATTGCATGGTTTTGAATCCTATTTAGCGAAATCTAGGTGCAGAGATTGGCAGCACCTGACTAGATGTGGACACTATTCTAATTTTGAGCGGATGAATGTCTTATATATATTGAGGTCAGATCAAAATGGGTGAAATAGTTCTTACATGGCTTGAAGAAACCTAGACATTTCATACCATTTTTGATGACATCGAATATGTGGCCATTTCAACGTAAGTTTTTACTGACATATATACCACGAATGGAAAGTTTTTCGGTTTTGACGCTGCAAGTGCCATTCATGGACAATGGCTTTTTTCGTAGATAAGATATTCGTAGCTCTCAAGTTCTTACGAGCAACTTTACTTATACTGATTCAGCTTTCTCTCTTTCTTGTGTACTATAGATGTAGTAATTGTCGGAACTGTTAGATTAGGTGTAAAGTCAAATGCAGTTGGTTTAGATAACGGTGTACCTAAATTTATAAAAATTATACTTCCTTCTGTCTTTTGCATTCTATTACTCCATTTGTAATACCATTATAATGACTTCTGTTTTCGCGGAAAAAATGAAAACGCGAAAGTTCTACCTCTTCCTAAATCGTCAAACAGGAACCCAGTAGAATACCGACCTATAGCAATTTTACCATTCTTAAGTAGAGTTTTTGAAATTATAAGTCGACAAAAAAAAGCACATCTAGACGCTAAGAACATGATATTGAAATACCAGTCTCCTGACTCGTGCAAATTTTAGTTGTACCTCAGCTCTCCTAAAAATCTGCGAAGATTTGCGTGCTAGTTGTGACAATCACAAATTAAGTTAAATAGTGTTTTTAGATTTTTCAAAAGCATTTGACTGCGTAAATCATGAATTCTTACTAAAAAAATTAAATATCAATTTCTGTTCGTTGGTTTAACTGATATCTTCGTATCTATCCAATAGATCACAGTACGTTTTTTATAATAACAAGCAATCATCGTGCCTTCCTGTCCGTTTAGGTGTACCTCAAGGCTCTGTTGATATCTCCAAATGCTTTTCTGATTGCAGCTACCATATATATGCTGACGATGTACAAATAAATACACTCTTTCCAAATGCAAACAAGCATCAAACGCTGGAAATGTTTAAGCAAGAATTTAATAATGTCTATATATGGTCACTAAAAAACGACCTTATGCTAAATCCAACCAAAACAAAGGCTTTGGTAAAAAATGCCGGACGACGTACAGAGTTAATACCTCCATTATTTCTGAACCATTCTCCAATAGAATACGTTGACCACATTAAGAATCTCGGAGTCTATTTAAGTTGCAATATGAATTGGAACGTTCATATAAATAAAATTGTTCCAAAAATTTACGGAGCACTTCGAGGTCTTAATCCCACTGCTAACTACCTTCAAACCAATACTAAACTAAAACTTGAAAAGACATTTATTCTCCCGATTATTCTCTATGGCTGTAAAATATTCGCAAATGTGGAACACGATTCTGTCAGAAAATTAACAGTCGCCTGCCTGACAGGCAAAAAGCCTACGCGAGATACATTTTTAATGTAAAAAGATATGATCACATTTCTGAATATAGCAAGCAAATCGTCGGCTGTTTATAGATTGGCCTTTTAAAATATCGTTCAATTTTATTTTTGCATAAAATTCTTTGCTAGAAAACCCCAGAATATCTGTTCGAAATTGTAAGCTTTCCGAGAAATAAAAGAATTTACAGCTGGTATCAATTAGGTGCAAGTATTTAAATACATCTCTGCAATTTTATGTACATTCAATTCAACTCTGGAATCGTTTGCCCTTAGACATCAAGCACATAAGTAACACAAGTTTTTTCAGCAAAAAAGTTTTTAAATATTGTGCTGACAACTTCTAGTAAAGTCCCCCTGTGTATCCCAATTTCCCAAAAAATAAAAGAAAACCTTTATATGTATTTCCCACCCCTCTTTCTAATATTCTTTTAAAATTTTCTTTATCCTCTCTATATTTCTTTTTTATCTCTCCTTTTCTATCTATTTTTTAATTTTTATTTGTAAGATAGTATCGTATTGTTTCAATTTTTTTTTTTTTAATTTTAATTTGAAATATTGTTAAAGCTTGTTCCATTTTTTCAAAAAATGTATAAAAATCTAATGTGAACAATGAATTAGAAATAAATAAATTTGTAAATTTGTAAAATTTAAATTTCGCTTTAACGACAGTAGACAGCCTTATGTTTGGGAAGCATTAAACTGCACTCTGTTAATAACTCCCCTAGTTGGTTATGCTGTTTATATCAGAACTTAAGGAACGCTGGCGTTCCCGTTCTATAGCCGTAGAGCAGCGACGAACGATTATGAAAAGTTAAGTTTTTTCAGCTTTAAGCACTCTAGACCAAGCTTGTGTGCTTACGTAGAAATAATTACAGATTTTTCGTGTAATTTGTATAATTGGAACATTACCGAAATGTTAATATGTGCAGTATATACTGACAGGTAATAAAAATTTTGTTTAGCAAATATGTTCCTTTTTCTCTGAAACCTCCGTAATTCAAAAACCTCTATTATTCCAAGTTTTTTCTTAGTACGGTGAAATTCGAATTATCGATAGTTTACTGTTTCGAGTTTCTGATATGATAGACCAAACTGTAATTCGTAAATTTCAGAGGTAGTGCTCTTATATTTGCAAGCTTTGGGGTCAGATGCTCAGTGTGCTTTTTTTTACTTTTTTTTTTCAATGTACCTAAATAAATGGTTTATCCAATGATATACATTTTTTTATCATGGATGTCATCTGTTTTCTAACTAATCTTTAACAACCGAAAGCTATTTTTTCCTGGCGCATATTCCCCATTCGAACCAAGCTTGTTATTTTTTCAGGCTTCTGTTGGATGTATCTGACTAATTTTAAAATTCTTTTCTAGATCTGTTCGCGGATCCAATATTATGAGTTGTTGCAGAAGAAACTGTCAAATTGTTCGATATTTTTGTATACAAAGGATAAGTTCATAAATACAATATATATATTCAAATACTTTCGAAAACAAAATACTATTTTATATAAATTTAAGAATCAACCCGCCGTTAGAAACAAACCGTTCCCCTGTTTGTCGTAAAAAGCGACTAAATGCCATTTGAGTGTTTTTACACCTAGGAACTCAAAGAAATACATTCAACTATTACTCAAAGCTAAACGAAGAGAGAAGTGCTCATACTCGTTGCCAACTTTATTTTTTTGAAAATAATATGAATATATCTTATATGATCTTTTTATCGCGGCGTGCAGCTGTATAAAGTATTATAGAGCTCGCATATTGAAAAATATATTTGAAAAATTAAAAAAAGGTTTACACAAGGCGACGCTCTTTCATACGCATAGAATGCGTGAAAACCAACATAAGAGGCCACATCACATTAGACGTCTGTCCATTCCACACTATTGGGAGAAAACTGTTATAGTTTTGTAGAAAGAAGGTTTCGTTAGTATTAAAAATGAAGAGAGAAAATCAAATGACTTAAAATAAAATAAATAAAAAGACTCAAATTACTCCTAAAACGGCAAAATCCGTATGAGGCTATTTAAGCAAAATGAATAGGAAGAGAAATAAATAAACAAAGAGAGACAAATATTTCGCTTCAATGATTTTTTTGTTTAATTTTTTATAATTAGCGCGGGCTCAAGACATCTAAGTGCCCTTAAAATATTTGTTCAGGGCGAAGAAAAATGAGGGCGGAAGAGAAGAGAAATACCGATGTACATAGGTCTTAAATTTTTGCAATTTATAATGAATAGAAAATAGAGAGCTTGGCATTTATCAAGCGAATTGTATGGCCTAGGAACGAATAGTGATATTACAGAGTACATCCGAAAGTGCGCTTGAGGGCATTCAAAGCGAAAACGGTGCTACAGTTAGAGATTTGAAGGGGCGGACTTGTGTTGGAAACAGTAATAAAACAAAGTGAGACAGGAGACATTACGTCGGCGTTCGAAGATGTCAATTAACTGACTGATATTAGTATCACCTATGAGTTTTATTGCATGGTTTTGAATCCTATTTAGCGAAATCTAGGTGCAGAGATTGGCAGCACCTGACTAGATGTGGACACTATTCTAATTTTGAGCGGATGAATGTCTTATATATATTGAGGTCAGATCAAAATGGGTGAAATAGTTCTTACATGGCTTGAAGAAACCTAGACATTTCATACCATTTTTGATGACATCGAATATGTGGCCATTTCAACGTAAGTTTTTACTGACATATATACCACGAATGGAAAGTTTTTCGGTTTTGACGCTGCAAGTGCCATTCATGGACAATGGCTTTTTTCGTAGATAAGATATTCGTAGCTCTCAAGTTCTTACGAGCAACTTTACTTATACTGATTCAGCTTTCTCTCTTTCTTGTGTACTATAGATGTAGTAATTGTCGGAACTGTTAGATTAGGTGTAAAGTCAAATGCAGTTGGTTTAGATAACGGTGTACCTAAATTTATAAAAATTATACTTCCTTCTGTCTTTTGCATTCTATTACTCCATTTGTAATACCATTATAATGACTTCTGTTTTCGCGGAAAAAATGAAAACGCGAAAGTTCTACCTCTTCCTAAATCGTCAAACAGGAACCCAGTAGAATACCGACCTATAGCAATTTTACCATTCTTAAGTAGAGTTTTTGAAATTATAAGTCGACAAAAAAAAGCACATCTAGACGCTAAGAACATGATATTGAAATACCAGTCTCCTGACTCGTGCAAATTTTAGTTGTACCTCAGCTCTCCTAAAAATCTGCGAAGATTTGCGTGCTAGTTGTGACAATGACAAATTAAGTTAAATAGTGTTTATAGATTTTTCAAAAGCATTTGACTGCGTAAATCATGAATTCTTACTAAAAAAATTAAATATCAATTTCTGTTCGTTGGTTTAACTGATATCTTCGTATCTATCCAATAGATCACAGTACGTTTTTTATAATAACAAGCAATCATCGTGCCTTCCTGTCCGTTTAGGTGTACCTCAAGGCTCTGTTGATATCTCCAAATGCTTTTCTGATTGCAGCTACCATATATATGCTGACGATGTACAAATAAATACACTCTTTCCAAATGCAAACAAGCATCAAACGCTGGAAATGTTTAAGCAAGAATTTAATAATGTCTATATATGGTCACTAAAAAACGACCTTATGCTAAATCCAACCAAAACAAAGGCTTTGGTAAAAAATGCCGGACGACGTACAGAGTTAATACCTCCATTATTTCTGAACCATTCTCCAATAGAATACGTTGACCACATTAAGAATCTCGGAGTCTATTTAAGTTGCAATATGAATTGGAACGTTCATATAAATAAAATTGTTCCAAAAATTTACGGAGCACTTCGAGGTCTTAATCCCACTGCTAACTACCTTCAAACCAATACTAAACTAAAACTTGAAAAGACATTTATTCTCCCGATTATTCTCTATGGCTGTAAAATATTCGCAAATGTGGAACACGATTCTGTCAGAAAATTAACAGTCGCCTGCCTGACAGGCAAAAAGCCTACGCGAGATACATTTTTAATGTAAAAAGATATGATCACATTTCTGAATATAGCAAGCAAATCGTCGGCTGTTTATAGATTGGCCTTTTAAAATATCGTTCAATTTTATTTTTGCATAAAATTCTTTGCTAGAAAACCCCAGAATATCTGTTCGAAATTGTAAGCTTTCCGAGAAATAAAAGAATTTACAGCTGGTATCAATTAGGTGCAAGTATTTAAATACATCTCTGCAATTTTATGTACATTCAATTCAACTCTGGAATCGTTTGCCCTTAGACATCAAGCACATAAGTAACACAAGTTTTTTCAGCAAAAAAGTTTTTAAATATTGTGCTGACAACTTCTGTGTATCCCAATTTCCCAAAAAATAAAAGAAAACCTTTATATGTATTTCCCACCCCTCTTTCTAATATTCTTTTAAAATTTTCTTTATCCTCTCTATATTTCTTTTTTATCTCTCCTTTTCTATCTATTTTTTAATTTTTATTTGTAAGATAGTATCGTATTGTTTCAATTTTTTTTTTTTAATTTTAATTTGAAATATTGTTAAAGCTTGTTCCATTTTTTCAAAAAATGTATAAAAATCTAATGTGAACAATGAATTAGAAATAAATAAATTTGTAAATTTGTAAAATTTAAATTTCGCTTTAACGACAGTAGACAGCCTTATGTTTGGGAAGCATTAAACTGCACTCTGTTAATAACTCCCCTAGTTGGTTATGCTGTTTATATCAGAACTTAAGGAACGCTGGCGTTCCCGTTCTATAGCCGTAGAGCAGCGACGAACGATTATGAAAAGTTAAGTTTTTTCAGCTTTAAGCACTCTAGACCAAGCTTGTGTGCTTACGTAGAAATAATTACAGATTTTTCGTGTAATTTGTATAATTGGAACATTACCGAAATGTTAATATGTGCAGTATATACTGACATGTAATAAAAATTTTGTTTAGCAAATATGTTCCTTTTTCTCTGAAACCTCCGTAATTCAAAAACCTCTATTATTCCAAGTTTTTTCTTGGTACGGTGAAATTCGAATTATCGATAGTTTACTGTTTCGAGTTTCTGATATGATAGACCAAACTGTAATTCGTAAATTTCAGAGGTAGTGCTCTTATATTTGCAAGCTTTGGGGTCAGATGCTCAGTGTGCTTTTTTTTACTTTTTTTTTTCAATGTACCTAAATAAATGGTTTATCCAATGATATACATTTTTTTATCATGGATGTCATCTGTTTTCTAACTAATCTTTAACAACCGAAAGCTATTTTTTCCTGGCCCATATTCCCCATTCGAACCAAGCTTGTTATTTTTTCAGGCTTCTGTTGGATGTATCTGACTAATTTTAAAATTCTTTTCTAGATCTGTTCGCGGATCCAATATTATGAGTTGTTGCAGAAGAAACTGTCAAATTGTTCGATATTTTTGTATACAAAGGATAAGTTCATAAATACAATATATATATTCAAATACTTTCGAAAACAAAATACTATTTTATATAAATTTAAGAATCAACCCGCCGTTAGAAACAAACCGTTCCCCTGTTTGTCGTAAAAAGCGACTAAATGCCATTTGAGTGTTTTTACACCTAGGAACTCAAAGAAATACATTCAACTATTACTCAAAGCTAAACGAAGAGAGAAGTGCTCATACTCATTGCCAACTTTATTTTTTTGAAAATAATATGAATATATCTTATATGATCTTTTTATCGCGGCGTGCAGCTGTATAAAGTATTATAGAGCTCGCATATTGAAAAATATATTTGAAAAATTAAAAAAAGGTTTACACAAGGCGACGCTCTTTCATACGCATAGAATGCGCGAAAACCAACATAAGAGGCCACATCACATTAGACGTCTGTCCATTCCACACTATTGGGAGAAAACTGTTATAGTTTTGTAGAAAGAAGGTTTCGTTAGTATTAAAAATGAAGAGAGAAAATCAAATGACTTAAAATAAAATAAATAAAAAGACTCAAATTACTCCTAAAACGGCAAAATCCGTATGAGGCTATTTAAGCAAAATGAATAGGAAGAGAAATAAATAAACAAAGAGAGACAAATATTTCGCTTCAATGATTTTTTTGTTTAATTTTTTATAATTAGCGCGGGCTCAAGACATCTAAGTGCCCTTAAAATATTTGTTCAGGGCGAAGAAAAATGAGGGCGGAAGAGAAGAGAAATACCGATGTACATAGGTCTTAAATTTTTGCAATTTATAATGAATAGAAAATAGAGAGCTTGGCATTTATCAAGCGAATTGTATGGCCTAGGAACGAATAGTGATATTACAGAGTACATCCGAAAGTGCGCTTGAGGGCATTCAAAGCGAAAACGGTGCTACAGTTAGAGATTTGAAGGGGCGGACTTGTGTTGGAAACAGTAATAAAACAAAGTGAGACAGGAGACATTACGTCGGCGTTCGAAGATGTCAATTAACTGACTGATATTAGTATCACCTATGAGTTTTATTGCATGGTTTTGAATCCTATTTAGCGAAATCTAGGTGCAGAGATTGGCAGCACCTGACTAGATGTGGACACTATTCTAATTTTGAGCGGATGAATGTCTTATATATATTGAGGTCAGATCAAAATGGGTGAAATAGTTCTTACATGGCTTGAAGAAACCTAGACATTTCATACCATTTTTGATGACATCGAATATGTGGCCATTTCAACGTAAGTTTTTACTGACATATATACCACGAATGGAAAGTTTTTCGGTTTTGACGCTGCAAGTGCCATTCATGGACAATGGCTTTTTTCGTAGATAAGATATTCGTAGCTCTCAAGTTCTTACGAGCAACTTTACTTATACTGATTCAGCTTTCTCTCTTTCTTGTGTACTATAGATGTAGTAATTGTCGGAACTGTTAGATTAGGTGTAAAGTCAAATGCAGTTGGTTTAGATAACGGTGTACCTAAATTTATAAAAATTATACTTCCTTCTGTCTTTTGCATTCTATTACTCCATTTGTAATACCATTATAATGACTTCTGTTTTCGCGGAAAAAATGAAAACGCGAAAGTTCTACCTCTTCCTAAATCGTCAAACAGGAACCCAGTAGAATACCGACCTATAGCAATTTTACCATTCTTAAGTAGAGTTTTTGAAATTATAAGTCGACAAAAAAAAGCACATCTAGACGCTAAGAACATGATATTGAAATACCAGTCTCCTGACTCGTGCAAATTTTAGTTGTACCTCAGCTCTCCTAAAAATCTGCGAAGATTTGCGTGCTAGTTGTGACAATCACAAATTAAGTTAAATAGTGTTTTTAGATTTTTCAAAAGCATTTGACTGCGTAAATCATGAATTCTTACTAAAAAAATTAAATATCAATTTCTGTTCGTTGGTTTAACTGATATCTTCGTATCTATCCAATAGATCACAGTACGTTTTTTATAATAACAAGCAATCATCGTGCCTTCCTGTCCGTTTAGGTGTACCTCAAGGCTCTGTTGATATCTCCAAATGCTTTTCTGATTGCAGCTACCATATATATGCTGACGATGTACAAATAAATACACTCTTTCCAAATGCAAACAAGCATCAAACGCTGGAAATGTTTAAGCAAGAATTTAATAATGTCTATATATGGTCACTAAAAAACGACCTTATGCTAAATCCAACCAAAACAAAGGCTTTGGTAAAAAATGCCGGACGACGTACAGAGTTAATACCTCCATTATTTCTGAACCATTCTCCAATAGAATACGTTGACCACATTAAGAATCTCGGAGTCTATTTAAGTTGCAATATGAATTGGAACGTTCATATAAATAAAATTGTTCCAAAAATTTACGGAGCACTTCGAGGTCTTAATCCCACTGCTAACTACCTTCAAACCAATACTAAACTAAAACTTGAAAAGACATTTATTCTCCCGATTATTCTCTATGGCTGTAAAATATTCGCAAATGTGGAACACGATTCTGTCAGAAAATTAACAGTCGCCTGCCTGACAGGCAAAAAGCCTACGCGAGATACATTTTTAATGTAAAAAGATATGATCACATTTCTGAATATAGCAAGCAAATCGTCGGCTGTTTATAGATTGGCCTTTTAAAATATCGTTCAATTTTATTTTTGCATAAAATTCTTTGCTAGAAAACCCCAGAATATCTGTTCGAAATTGTAAGCTTTCCGAGAAATAAAAGAATTTACAGCTGGTATCAATTAGGTGCAAGTATTTAAATACATCTCTGCAATTTTATGTACATTCAATTCAACTCTGGAATCGTTTGCCCTTAGACATCAAGCACATAAGTAACACAAGTTTTTTCAGCAAAAAAGTTTTTAAATACATAGGTCTTAAATTTTTGCAATTTATAATGAATAGAAAATAGAGAGCATGGCATTTATAAAGCGAATTGTATGGCCTAGGAACGAATAGTGATATTACAGAGTACATCCGAAAGTGCGCTTGAGGGCATTCAAAGCGAAAACGGTGCTACAGTTAGAGATTTGAAGGGGCGGACTTGTGTTGGAAACAGTAATAAAACAAAGTGAGACAGGAGACATTACGTCGGCGTTCGAAGATGTCAATTAACTGACTGATATTAGTATCACCTATGAGTTTTATTGCATGGTTTTGAATCCTATTTAGCGAAATCTAGGTGCAGAGATTGGCAGCACCTGACTAGATGTGGACACTATTCTAATTTTGAGCGGATGAATGTCTTATATATATTGAGGTCAGATCAAAATGGGTGAAATAGTTCTTACATGGCTTGAAGAAACCTAGACATTTCATACCATTTTTGATGACATCGAATATGTGGCCATTTCAACGTAAGTTTTTACTGACATATATACCACGAATGGAAAGTTTTTCGGTTTTGACGCTGCAAGTGCCATTCATGGACAATGGCTTTTTTCGTAGATAAGATATTCGTAGCTCTCAAGTTCTTACGAGCAACTTTACTTATACTGATTCAGCTTTCTCTCTTTCTTGTGTACTATAGATGTAGTAATTGTCGGAACTGTTAGATTAGGTGTAAAGTCAAATGCAGTTGGTTTAGATAACGGTGTACCTAAATTTATAAAAATTATACTTCCTTCTGTCTTTTGCATTCTATTACTCCATTTGTAATACCATTATAATGACTTCTGTTTTCGCGGAAAAAATGAAAACGCGAAAGTTCTACCTCTTCCTAAATCGTCAAACAGGAACCCAGTAGAATACCGACCTATAGCAATTTTACCATTCTTAAGTAGAGTTTTTGAAATTATAAGTCGACAAAAAAAAGCACATCTAGACGCTAAGAACATGATATTGAAATACCAGTCTCCTGACTCGTGCAAATTTTAGTTGTACCTCAGCTCTCCTAAAAATCTGCGAAGATTTGCGTGCTAGTTGTGACAATCACAAATTAAGTTAAATAGTGTTTTTAGATTTTTCAAAAGCATTTGACTGCGTAAATCATGAATTCTTACTAAAAAAATTAAATATCAATTTCTGTTCGTTGGTTTAACTGATATCTTCGTATCTATCCAATAGATCACAGTACGTTTTTTATAATAACAAGCAATCATCGTGCCTTCCTGTCCGTTTAGGTGTACCTCAAGGCTCTGTTGATATCTCCAAATGCTTTTCTGATTGCAGCTACCATATATATGCTGACGATGTACAAATAAATACACTCTTTCCAAATGCAAACAAGCATCAAACGCTGGAAATGTTTAAGCAAGAATTTAATAATGTCTATATATGGTCACTAAAAAACGACCTTATGCTAAATCCAACCAAAACAAAGGCTTTGGTAAAAAATGCCGGACGACGTACAGAGTTAATACCTCCATTATTTCTGAACCATTCTCCAATAGAATACGTTGACCACATTAAGAATCTCGGAGTCTATTTAAGTTGCAATATGAATTGGAACGTTCATATAAATAAAATTGTTCCAAAAATTTACGGAGCACTTCGAGGTCTTAATCCCACTGCTAACTACCTTCAAACCAATACTAAACTAAAACTTGAAAAGACATTTATTCTCCCGATTATTCTCTATGGCTGTAAAATATTCGCAAATGTGGAACACGATTCTGTCAGAAAATTAACAGTCGCCTGCCTGACAGGCAAAAAGCCTACGCGAGATACATTTTTAATGTAAAAAGATATGATCACATTTCTGAATATAGCAAGCAAATCGTCGGCTGTTTATAGATTGGCCTTTTAAAATATCGTTCAATTTTATTTTTGCATAAAATTCTTTGCTAGAAAACCCCAGAATATCTGTTCGAAATTGTAAGCTTTCCGAGAAATAAAAGAATTTACAGCTGGTATCAATTAGGTGCAAGTATTTAAATACATCTCTGCAATTTTATGTACATTCAATTCAACTCTGGAATCGTTTGCCCTTAGACATCAAGCACATAAGTAACACAAGTTTTTTCAGCAAAAAAGTTTTTAAATATTGTGCTGACAACTTCTAGTAAAGTCCCCCTGTGTATCCCAATTTCCCAAAAAATAAAAGAAAACCTTTATATGTATTTCCCACCCCTCTTTCTAATATTCTTTTAAAATTTTCTTTATCCTCTCTATATTTCTTTTTTATCTCTCCTTTTCTATCTATTTTTTAATTTTTATTTGTAAGATAGTATCGTATTGTTTCAATTTTTTTTTTTTTAATTTTAATTTGAAATATTGTTAAAGCTTGTTCCATTTTTTCAAAAAATGTATAAAAATCTAATGTGAACAATGAATTAGAAATAAATAAATTTGTAAATTTGTAAAATTTAAATTTCGCTTTAACGACAGTAGACAGCCTTATGTTTGGGAAGCATTAAACTGCACTCTGTTAATAACTCCCCTAGTTGGTTATGCTGTTTATATCAGAACTTAAGGAACGCTGGCGTTCCCGTTCTATAGCCGTAGAGCAGCGACGAACGATTATGAAAAGTTAAGTTTTTTCAGCTTTAAGCACTCTAGACCAAGCTTGTGTGCTTACGTAGAAATAATTACAGATTTTTCGTGTAATTTGTATAATTGGAACATTACCGAAATGTTAATATGTGCAGTATATACTGACAGGTAATAAAAATTTTGTTTAGCAAATATGTTCCTTTTTCTCTGAAACCTCCGTAATTCAAAAACCTCTATTATTCCAAGTTTTTTCTTGGTACGGTGAAATTCGAATTATCGATAGTTTACTGTTTCGAGTTTCTGATATGATAGACCAAACTGTAATTCGTAAATTTCAGAGGTAGTGCTCTTATATTTGCAAGCTTTGGGGTCAGATGCTCAGTGTGCTTTTTTTTACTTTTTTTTTTCAATGTACCTAAATAAATGGTTTATCCAATGATATACATTTTTTTATCATGGATGTCATCTGTTTTCTAACTAATCTTTAACAACCGAAAGCTATTTTTTCCTGGCGCATATTCCCCATTCGAACCAAGCTTGTTATTTTTTCAGGCTTCTGTTGGATGTATCTGACTAATTTTAAAATTCTTTTCTAGATCTGTTCGCGGATCCAATATTATGAGTTGTTGCAGAAGAAACTGTCAAATTGTTCGATATTTTTGTATACAAAGGATAAGTTCATAAATACAATATATATATTCAAATACTTTCGAAAACAAAATACTATTTTATATAAATTTAAGAATCAACCCGCCGTTAGAAACAAACCGTTCCCCTGTTTGTCGTAAAAAGCGACTAAATGCCATTTGAGTGTTTTTACACCTAGGAACTCAAAGAAATACATTCAACTATTACTCAAAGCTAAACGAAGAGAGAAGTGCTCATACTCGTTGCCAACTTTATTTTTTTGAAAATAATATGAATATATCTTATATGATCTTTTTATCGCGGCGTGCAGCTGTATAAAGTATTATAGAGCTCGCATATTGAAAAATATATTTGAAAAATTAAAAAAAGGTTTACACAAGGCGACGCTCTTTCATACGCATAGAATGCGCGAAAACCAACATAAGAGGCCACATCACATTAGACGTCTGTCCATTCCACACTATTGGGAGAAAACTGTTATAGTTTTGTAGAAAGAAGGTTTCGTTAGTATTAAAAATGAAGAGAGAAAATCAAATGACTTAAAATAAAATAAATAAAAAGACTCAAATTACTCCTAAAACGGCAAAATCCGTATGAGGCTATTTAAGCAAAATGAATAGGAAGAGAAATAAATAAACAAAGAGAGACAAATATTTCGCTTCAATGATTTTTTTGTTTAATTTTTTATAATTAGCGCGGGCTCAAGACATCTAAGTGCCCTTAAAATATTTGTTCAGGGCGAAGAAAAATGAGGGCGGAAGAGAAGAGAAATACCGATGTACATAGGTCTTAAATTTTTGCAATTTATAATGAATAGAAAATAGAGAGCTTGGCATTTATCAAGCGAATTGTATGGCCTAGGAACGAATAGTGATATTACAGAGTACATCCGAAAGTGCGCTTGAGGGCATTCAAAGCGAAAACGGTGCTACAGTTAGAGATTTGAAGGGGCGGACTTGTGTTGGAAACAGTAATAAAACAAAGTGAGACAGGAGACATTACGTCGGCGTTCGAAGATGTCAATTAACTGACTGATATTAGTATCACCTATGAGTTTTATTGCATGGTTTTGAATCCTATTTAGCGAAATCTAGGTGCAGAGATTGGCAGCACCTGACTAGATGTGGACACTATTCTAATTTTGAGCGGATGAATGTCTTATATATATTGAGGTCAGATCAAAATGGGTGAAATAGTTCTTACATGGCTTGAAGAAACCTAGACATTTCATACCATTTTTGATGACATCGAATATGTGGCCATTTCAACGTAAGTTTTTACTGACATATATACCACGAATGGAAAGTTTTTCGGTTTTGACGCTGCAAGTGCCATTCATGGACAATGGCTTTTTTCGTAGATAAGATATTCGTAGCTCTCAAGTTCTTACGAGCAACTTTACTTATACTGATTCAGCTTTCTCTCTTTCTTGTGTACTATAGATGTAGTAATTGTCGGAACTGTTAGATTAGGTGTAAAGTCAAATGCAGTTGGTTTAGATAACGGTGTACCTAAATTTATAAAAATTATACTTCCTTCTGTCTTTTGCATTCTATTACTCCATTTGTAATACCATTATAATGACTTCTGTTTTCGCGGAAAAAATGAAAACGCGAAAGTTCTACCTCTTCCTAAATCGTCAAACAGGAACCCAGTAGAATACCGACCTATAGCAATTTTACCATTCTTAAGTAGAGTTTTTGAAATTATAAGTCGACAAAAAAAAGCACATCTAGACGCTAAGAACATGATATTGAAATACCAGTCTCCTGACTCGTGCAAATTTTAGTTGTACCTCAGCTCTCCTAAAAATCTGCGAAGATTTGCGTGCTAGTTGTGACAATGACAAATTAAGTTAAATAGTGTTTATAGATTTTTCAAAAGCATTTGACTGCGTAAATCATGAATTCTTACTAAAAAAATTAAATATCAATTTCTGTTCGTTGGTTTAACTGATATCTTCGTATCTATCCAATAGATCACAGTACGTTTTTTATAATAACAAGCAATCATCGTGCCTTCCTGTCCGTTTAGGTGTACCTCAAGGCTCTGTTGATATCTCCAAATGCTTTTCTGATTGCAGCTACCATATATATGCTGACGATGTACAAATAAATACACTCTTTCCAAATGCAAACAAGCATCAAACGCTGGAAATGTTTAAGCAAGAATTTAATAATGTCTATATATGGTCACTAAAAAACGACCTTATGCTAAATCCAACCAAAACAAAGGCTTTGGTAAAAAATGCCGGACGACGTACAGAGTTAATACCTCCATTATTTCTGAACCATTCTCCAATAGAATACGTTGACCACATTAAGAATCTCGGAGTCTATTTAAGTTGCAATATGAATTGGAACGTTCATATAAATAAAATTGTTCCAAAAATTTACGGAGCACTTCGAGGTCTTAATCCCACTGCTAACTACCTTCAAACCAATACTAAACTAAAACTTGAAAAGACATTTATTCTCCCGATTATTCTCTATGGCTGTAAAATATTCGCAAATGTGGAACACGATTCTGTCAGAAAATTAACAGTCGCCTGCCTGACAGGCAAAAAGCCTACGCGAGATACATTTTTAATGTAAAAAGATATGATCACATTTCTGAATATAGCAAGCAAATCGTCGGCTGTTTATAGATTGGCCTTTTAAAATATCGTTCAATTTTATTTTTGCATAAAATTCTTTGCTAGAAAACCCCAGAATATCTGTTCGAAATTGTAAGCTTTCCGAGAAATAAAAGAATTTACAGCTGGTATCAATTAGGTGCAAGTATTTAAATACATCTCTGCAATTTTATGTACATTCAATTCAACTCTGGAATCGTTTGCCCTTAGACATCAAGCACATAAGTAACACAAGTTTTTTCAGCAAAAAAGTTTTTAAATATTGTGCTGACAACTTCTGTGTATCCCAATTTCCCAAAAAATAAAAGAAAACCTTTATATGTATTTCCCACCCCTCTTTCTAATATTCTTTTAAAATTTTCTTTATCCTCTCTATATTTCTTTTTTATCTCTCCTTTTCTATCTATTTTTTAATTTTTATTTGTAAGATAGTATCGTATTGTTTCAATTTTTTTTTTTTAATTTTAATTTGAAATATTGTTAAAGCTTGTTCCATTTTTTCAAAAAATGTATAAAAATCTAATGTGAACAATGAATTAGAAATAAATAAATTTGTAAATTTGTAAAATTTAAATTTCGCTTTAACGACAGTAGACAGCCTTATGTTTGGGAAGCATTAAACTGCACTCTGTTAATAACTCCCCTAGTTGGTTATGCTGTTTATATCAGAACTTAAGGAACGCTGGCGTTCCCGTTCTATAGCCGTAGAGCAGCGACGAACGATTATGAAAAGTTAAGTTTTTTCAGCTTTAAGCACTCTAGACCAAGCTTGTGTGCTTACGTAGAAATAATTACAGATTTTTCGTGTAATTTGTATAATTGGAACATTACCGAAATGTTAATATGTGCAGTATATACTGACATGTAATAAAAATTTTGTTTAGCAAATATGTTCCTTTTTCTCTGAAACCTCCGTAATTCAAAAACCTCTATTATTCCAAGTTTTTTCTTGGTACGGTGAAATTCGAATTATCGATAGTTTACTGTTTCGAGTTTCTGATATGATAGACCAAACTGTAATTCGTAAATTTCAGAGGTAGTGCTCTTATATTTGCAAGCTTTGGGGTCAGATGCTCAGTGTGCTTTTTTTTACTTTTTTTTTTCAATGTACCTAAATAAATGGTTTATCCAATGATATACATTTTTTTATCATGGATGTCATCTGTTTTCTAACTAATCTTTAACAACCGAAAGCTATTTTTTCCTGGCCCATATTCCCCATTCGAACCAAGCTTGTTATTTTTTCAGGCTTCTGTTGGATGTATCTGACTAATTTTAAAATTCTTTTCTAGATCTGTTCGCGGATCCAATATTATGAGTTGTTGCAGAAGAAACTGTCAAATTGTTCGATATTTTTGTATACAAAGGATAAGTTCATAAATACAATATATATATTCAAATACTTTCGAAAACAAAATACTATTTTATATAAATTTAAGAATCAACCCGCCGTTAGAAACAAACCGTTCCCCTGTTTGTCGTAAAAAGCGACTAAATGCCATTTGAGTGTTTTTACACCTAGGAACTCAAAGAAATACATTCAACTATTACTCAAAGCTAAACGAAGAGAGAAGTGCTCATACTCATTGCCAACTTTATTTTTTTGAAAATAATATGAATATATCTTATATGATCTTTTTATCGCGGCGTGCAGCTGTATAAAGTATTATAGAGCTCGCATATTGAAAAATATATTTGAAAAATTAAAAAAAGGTTTACACAAGGCGACGCTCTTTCATACGCATAGAATGCGCGAAAACCAACATAAGAGGCCACATCACATTAGACGTCTGTCCATTCCACACTATTGGGAGAAAACTGTTATAGTTTTGTAGAAAGAAGGTTTCGTTAGTATTAAAAATGAAGAGAGAAAATCAAATGACTTAAAATAAAATAAATAAAAAGACTCAAATTACTCCTAAAACGGCAAAATCCGTATGAGGCTATTTAAGCAAAATGAATAGGAAGAGAAATAAATAAACAAAGAGAGACAAATATTTCGCTTCAATGATTTTTTTGTTTAATTTTTTATAATTAGCGCGGGCTCAAGACATCTAAGTGCCCTTAAAATATTTGTTCAGGGCGAAGAAAAATGAGGGCGGAAGAGAAGAGAAATACCGATGTACATAGGTCTTAAATTTTTGCAATTTATAATGAATAGAAAATAGAGAGCTTGGCATTTATCAAGCGAATTGTATGGCCTAGGAACGAATAGTGATATTACAGAGTACATCCGAAAGTGCGCTTGAGGGCATTCAAAGCGAAAACGGTGCTACAGTTAGAGATTTGAAGGGGCGGACTTGTGTTGGAAACAGTAATAAAACAAAGTGAGACAGGAGACATTACGTCGGCGTTCGAAGATGTCAATTAACTGACTGATATTAGTATCACCTATGAGTTTTATTGCATGGTTTTGAATCCTATTTAGCGAAATCTAGGTGCAGAGATTGGCAGCACCTGACTAGATGTGGACACTATTCTAATTTTGAGCGGATGAATGTCTTATATATATTGAGGTCAGATCAAAATGGGTGAAATAGTTCTTACATGGCTTGAAGAAACCTAGACATTTCATACCATTTTTGATGACATCGAATATGTGGCCATTTCAACGTAAGTTTTTACTGACATATATACCACGAATGGAAAGTTTTTCGGTTTTGACGCTGCAAGTGCCATTCATGGACAATGGCTTTTTTCGTAGATAAGATATTCGTAGCTCTCAAGTTCTTACGAGCAACTTTACTTATACTGATTCAGCTTTCTCTCTTTCTTGTGTACTATAGATGTAGTAATTGTCGGAACTGTTAGATTAGGTGTAAAGTCAAATGCAGTTGGTTTAGATAACGGTGTACCTAAATTTATAAAAATTATACTTCCTTCTGTCTTTTGCATTCTATTACTCCATTTGTAATACCATTATAATGACTTCTGTTTTCGCGGAAAAAATGAAAACGCGAAAGTTCTACCTCTTCCTAAATCGTCAAACAGGAACCCAGTAGAATACCGACCTATAGCAATTTTACCATTCTTAAGTAGAGTTTTTGAAATTATAAGTCGACAAAAAAAAGCACATCTAGACGCTAAGAACATGATATTGAAATACCAGTCTCCTGACTCGTGCAAATTTTAGTTGTACCTCAGCTCTCCTAAAAATCTGCGAAGATTTGCGTGCTAGTTGTGACAATCACAAATTAAGTTAAATAGTGTTTTTAGATTTTTCAAAAGCATTTGACTGCGTAAATCATGAATTCTTACTAAAAAAATTAAATATCAATTTCTGTTCGTTGGTTTAACTGATATCTTCGTATCTATCCAATAGATCACAGTACGTTTTTTATAATAACAAGCAATCATCGTGCCTTCCTGTCCGTTTAGGTGTACCTCAAGGCTCTGTTGATATCTCCAAATGCTTTTCTGATTGCAGCTACCATATATATGCTGACGATGTACAAATAAATACACTCTTTCCAAATGCAAACAAGCATCAAACGCTGGAAATGTTTAAGCAAGAATTTAATAATGTCTATATATGGTCACTAAAAAACGACCTTATGCTAAATCCAACCAAAACAAAGGCTTTGGTAAAAAATGCCGGACGACGTACAGAGTTAATACCTCCATTATTTCTGAACCATTCTCCAATAGAATACGTTGACCACATTAAGAATCTCGGAGTCTATTTAAGTTGCAATATGAATTGGAACGTTCATATAAATAAAATTGTTCCAAAAATTTACGGAGCACTTCGAGGTCTTAATCCCACTGCTAACTACCTTCAAACCAATACTAAACTAAAACTTGAAAAGACATTTATTCTCCCGATTATTCTCTATGGCTGTAAAATATTCGCAAATGTGGAACACGATTCTGTCAGAAAATTAACAGTCGCCTGCCTGACAGGCAAAAAGCCTACGCGAGATACATTTTTAATGTAAAAAGATATGATCACATTTCTGAATATAGCAAGCAAATCGTCGGCTGTTTATAGATTGGCCTTTTAAAATATCGTTCAATTTTATTTTTGCATAAAATTCTTTGCTAGAAAACCCCAGAATATCTGTTCGAAATTGTAAGCTTTCCGAGAAATAAAAGAATTTACAGCTGGTATCAATTAGGTGCAAGTATTTAAATACATCTCTGCAATTTTATGTACATTCAATTCAACTCTGGAATCGTTTGCCCTTAGACATCAAGCACATAAGTAACACAAGTTTTTTCAGCAAAAAAGTTTTTAAATACATAGGTCTTAAATTTTTGCAATTTATAATGAATAGAAAATAGAGAGCATGGCATTTATCAAGCGAATTGTATGGCCTAGGAACGAATAGTGATATTACAGAGTACATCCGAAAGTGCGCTTGAGGGCATTCAAAGCGAAAACGGTGCTACAGTTAGAGATTTGAAGGGGCGGACTTGTGTTGGAAACAGTAATAAAACAAAGTGAGACAGGAGACATTACGTCGGCGTTCGAAGATGTCAATTAACTGACTGATATTAGTATCACCTATGAGTTTTATTGCATGGTTTTGAATCCTATTTAGCGAAATCTAGGTGCAGAGATTGGCAGCACCTGACTAGATGTGGACACTATTCTAATTTTGAGCGGATGAATGTCTTATATATATTGAGGTCAGATCAAAATGGGTGAAATAGTTCTTACATGGCTTGAAGAAACCTAGACATTTCATACCATTTTTGATGACATCGAATATGTGGCCATTTCAACGTAAGTTTTTACTGACATATATACCACGAATGGAAAGTTTTTCGGTTTTGACGCTGCAAGTGCCATTCATGGACAATGGCTTTTTTCGTAGATAAGATATTCGTAGCTCTCAAGTTCTTACGAGCAACTTTACTTATACTGATTCAGCTTTCTCTCTTTCTTGTGTACTATAGATGTAGTAATTGTCGGAACTGTTAGATTAGGTGTAAAGTCAAATGCAGTTGGTTTAGATAACGGTGTACCTAAATTTATAAAAATTATACTTCCTTCTGTCTTTTGCATTCTATTACTCCATTTGTAATACCATTATAATGACTTCTGTTTTCGCGGAAAAAATGAAAACGCGAAAGTTCTACCTCTTCCTAAATCGTCAAACAGGAACCCAGTAGAATACCGACCTATAGCAATTTTACCATTCTTAAGTAGAGTTTTTGAAATTATAAGTCGACAAAAAAAAGCACATCTAGACGCTAAGAACATGATATTGAAATACCAGTCTCCTGACTCGTGCAAATTTTAGTTGTACCTCAGCTCTCCTAAAAATCTGCGAAGATTTGCGTGCTAGTTGTGACAATCACAAATTAAGTTAAATAGTGTTTTTAGATTTTTCAAAAGCATTTGACTGCGTAAATCATGAATTCTTACTAAAAAAATTAAATATCAATTTCTGTTCGTTGGTTTAACTGATATCTTCGTATCTATCCAATAGATCACAGTACGTTTTTTATAATAACAAGCAATCATCGTGCCTTCCTGTCCGTTTAGGTGTACCTCAAGGCTCTGTTGATATCTCCAAATGCTTTTCTGATTGCAGCTACCATATATATGCTGACGATGTACAAATAAATACACTCTTTCCAAATGCAAACAAGCATCAAACGCTGGAAATGTTTAAGCAAGAATTTAATAATGTCTATATATGGTCACTAAAAAACGACCTTATGCTAAATCCAACCAAAACAAAGGCTTTGGTAAAAAATGCCGGACGACGTACAGAGTTAATACCTCCATTATTTCTGAACCATTCTCCAATAGAATACGTTGACCACATTAAGAATCTCGGAGTCTATTTAAGTTGCAATATGAATTGGAACGTTCATATAAATAAAATTGTTCCAAAAATTTACGGAGCACTTCGAGGTCTTAATCCCACTGCTAACTACCTTCAAACCAATACTAAACTAAAACTTGAAAAGACATTTATTCTCCCGATTATTCTCTATGGCTGTAAAATATTCGCAAATGTGGAACACGATTCTGTCAGAAAATTAACAGTCGCCTGCCTGACAGGCAAAAAGCCTACGCGAGATACATTTTTAATGTAAAAAGATATGATCACATTTCTGAATATAGCAAGCAAATCGTCGGCTGTTTATAGATTGGCCTTTTAAAATATCGTTCAATTTTATTTTTGCATAAAATTCTTTGCTAGAAAACCCCAGAATATCTGTTCGAAATTGTAAGCTTTCCGAGAAATAAAAGAATTTACAGCTGGTATCAATTAGGTGCAAGTATTTAAATACATCTCTGCAATTTTATGTACATTCAATTCAACTCTGGAATCGTTTGCCCTTAGACATCAAGCACATAAGTAACACAAGTTTTTTCAGCAAAAAAGTTTTTAAATATTGTGCTGACAACTTCTAGTAAAGTCCCCCTGTGTATCCCAATTTCCCAAAAAATAAAAGAAAACCTTTATATGTATTTCCCACCCCTCTTTCTAATATTCTTTTAAAATTTTCTTTATCCTCTCTATATTTCTTTTTTATCTCTCCTTTTCTATCTATTTTTTAATTTTTATTTGTAAGATAGTATCGTATTGTTTCAATTTTTTTTTTTTTAATTTTAATTTGAAATATTGTTAAAGCTTGTTCCATTTTTTCAAAAAATGTATAAAAATCTAATGTGAACAATGAATTAGAAATAAATAAATTTGTAAATTTGTAAAATTTAAATTTCGCTTTAACGACAGTAGACAGCCTTATGTTTGGGAAGCATTAAACTGCACTCTGTTAATAACTCCCCTAGTTGGTTATGCTGTTTATATCAGAACTTAAGGAACGCTGGCGTTCCCGTTCTATAGCCGTAGAGCAGCGACGAACGATTATGAAAAGTTAAGTTTTTTCAGCTTTAAGCACTCTAGACCAAGCTTGTGTGCTTACGTAGAAATAATTACAGATTTTTCGTGTAATTTGTATAATTGGAACATTACCGAAATGTTAATATGTGCAGTATATACTGACAGGTAATAAAAATTTTGTTTAGCAAATATGTTCCTTTTTCTCTGAAACCTCCGTAATTCAAAAACCTCTATTATTCCAAGTTTTTTCTTGGTACGGTGAAATTCGAATTATCGATAGTTTACTGTTTCGAGTTTCTGATATGATAGACCAAACTGTAATTCGTAAATTTCAGAGGTAGTGCTCTTATATTTGCAAGCTTTGGGGTCAGATGCTCAGTGTGCTTTTTTTTACTTTTTTTTTTCAATGTACCTAAATAAATGGTTTATCCAATGATATACATTTTTTTATCATGGATGTCATCTGTTTTCTAACTAATCTTTAACAACCGAAAGCTATTTTTTCCTGGCGCATATTCCCCATTCGAACCAAGCTTGTTATTTTTTCAGGCTTCTGTTGGATGTATCTGACTAATTTTAAAATTCTTTTCTAGATCTGTTCGCGGATCCAATATTATGAGTTGTTGCAGAAGAAACTGTCAAATTGTTCGATATTTTTGTATACAAAGGATAAGTTCATAAATACAATATATATATTCAAATACTTTCGAAAACAAAATACTATTTTATATAAATTTAAGAATCAACCCGCCGTTAGAAACAAACCGTTCCCCTGTTTGTCGTAAAAAGCGACTAAATGCCATTTGAGTGTTTTTACACCTAGGAACTCAAAGAAATACATTCAACTATTACTCAAAGCTAAACGAAGAGAGAAGTGCTCATACTCGTTGCCAACTTTATTTTTTTGAAAATAATATGAATATATCTTATATGATCTTTTTATCGCGGCGTGCAGCTGTATAAAGTATTATAGAGCTCGCATATTGAAAAATATATTTGAAAAATTAAAAAAAGGTTTACACAAGGCGACGCTCTTTCATACGCATAGAATGCGCGAAAACCAACATAAGAGGCCACATCACATTAGACGTCTGTCCATTCCACACTATTGGGAGAAAACTGTTATAGTTTTGTAGAAAGAAGGTTTCGTTAGTATTAAAAATGAAGAGAGAAAATCAAATGACTTAAAATAAAATAAATAAAAAGACTCAAATTACTCCTAAAACGGCAAAATCCGTATGAGGCTATTTAAGCAAAATGAATAGGAAGAGAAATAAATAAACAAAGAGAGACAAATATTTCGCTTCAATGATTTTTTTGTTTAATTTTTTATAATTAGCGCGGGCTCAAGACATCTAAGTGCCCTTAAAATATTTGTTCAGGGCGAAGAAAAATGAGGGCGGAAGAGAAGAGAAATACCGATGTACATAGGTCTTAAATTTTTGCAATTTATAATGAATAGAAAATAGAGAGCTTGGCATTTATCAAGCGAATTGTATGGCCTAGGAACGAATAGTGATATTACAGAGTACATCCGAAAGTGCGCTTGAGGGCATTCAAAGCGAAAACGGTGCTACAGTTAGAGATTTGAAGGGGCGGACTTGTGTTGGAAACAGTAATAAAACAAAGTGAGACAGGAGACATTACGTCGGCGTTCGAAGATGTCAATTAACTGACTGATATTAGTATCACCTATGAGTTTTATTGCATGGTTTTGAATCCTATTTAGCGAAATCTAGGTGCAGAGATTGGCAGCACCTGACTAGATGTGGACACTATTCTAATTTTGAGCGGATGAATGTCTTATATATATTGAGGTCAGATCAAAATGGGTGAAATAGTTCTTACATGGCTTGAAGAAACCTAGACATTTCATACCATTTTTGATGACATCGAATATGTGGCCATTTCAACGTAAGTTTTTACTGACATATATACCACGAATGGAAAGTTTTTCGGTTTTGACGCTGCAAGTGCCATTCATGGACAATGGCTTTTTTCGTAGATAAGATATTCGTAGCTCTCAAGTTCTTACGAGCAACTTTACTTATACTGATTCAGCTTTCTCTCTTTCTTGTGTACTATAGATGTAGTAATTGTCGGAACTGTTAGATTAGGTGTAAAGTCAAATGCAGTTGGTTTAGATAACGGTGTACCTAAATTTATAAAAATTATACTTCCTTCTGTCTTTTGCATTCTATTACTCCATTTGTAATACCATTATAATGACTTCTGTTTTCGCGGAAAAAATGAAAACGCGAAAGTTCTACCTCTTCCTAAATCGTCAAACAGGAACCCAGTAGAATACCGACCTATAGCAATTTTACCATTCTTAAGTAGAGTTTTTGAAATTATAAGTCGACAAAAAAAAGCACATCTAGACGCTAAGAACATGATATTGAAATACCAGTCTCCTGACTCGTGCAAATTTTAGTTGTACCTCAGCTCTCCTAAAAATCTGCGAAGATTTGCGTGCTAGTTGTGACAATCACAAATTAAGTTAAATAGTGTTTTTAGATTTTTCAAAAGCATTTGACTGCGTAAATCATGAATTCTTACTAAAAAAATTAAATATCAATTTCTGTTCGTTGGTTTAACTGATATCTTCGTATCTATCCAATAGATCACAGTACGTTTTTTATAATAACAAGCAATCATCGTGCCTTCCTGTCCGTTTAGGTGTACCTCAAGGCTCTGTTGATATCTCCAAATGCTTTTCTGATTGCAGCTACCATATATATGCTGACGATGTACAAATAAATACACTCTTTCCAAATGCAAACAAGCATCAAACGCTGGAAATGTTTAAGCAAGAATTTAATAATGTCTATATATGGTCACTAAAAAACGACCTTATGCTAAATCCAACCAAAACAAAGGCTTTGGTAAAAAATGCCGGACGACGTACAGAGTTAATACCTCCATTATTTCTGAACCATTCTCCAATAGAATACGTTGACCACATTAAGAATCTCGGAGTCTATTTAAGTTGCAATATGAATTGGAACGTTCATATAAATAAAATTGTTCCAAAAATTTACGGAGCACTTCGAGGTCTTAATCCCACTGCTAACTACCTTCAAACCAATACTGAACTAAAACTTGAAAAGACATTTATTCTCCCGATTATTCTCTATGGCTGTAAAATATTCGCAAATGTGGAACACGATTCTGTCAGAAAATTAACAGTCGCCTGCCTGACAGGCAAAAAGCCTACGCGAGATACATTTTTAATGTAAAAAGATATGATCACATTTCTGAATATAGCAAGCAAATCGTCGGCTGTTTATAGATTGGCCTTTTAAAATATCGTTCAATTTTATTTTTGCATAAAATTCTTTGCTAGAAAACCCCAGAATATCTGTTCGAAATTGTAAGCTTTCCGAGAAATAAAAGAATTTACAGCTGGAATCAATTAGGTGCAAGTATTTAAATACATCTCTGCAATTTTATGTACATTCAATTCAACTCTGGAATCGTTTGCCCTTAGACATCAAGCACATAAGTAACACAAGTTTTTTCAGCAAAAAAGTTTTTAAATACATAGGTCTTAAATTTTTGCAATTTATAATGAATAGAAAATAGAGAGCTTGGCATTTATCAAGCGAATTGTATGGCCTAGGAACGAATAGTGATATTGCAGAGTACATCCGAAAGTGCGCTTGAGGGCATTCAAAGCGAAAACGGTGCTACAGTTAGAGATTTGAAGGGGCGGACTTGTGTTGGAAACAGTAATAAAACAAAGTGAGACAGGAGACATTACGTCGGCGTTCGAAGATGTCAATTAACTGACTGATATTAGTATCACCTATGAGTTTTATTGCATGGTTATGAATCCTATTTAGCGAAATCTAGGTGCAGAGATTGGCAGCACCTGACTAGATGTGGACACTATTCTAATTTTGAGCGGATGAATGTCTTATATATATTGAGGTCAGATCAAAATGGGTGAAATAGTTCTTACATTGCTTGAAGAAACCTAGACATTTCATACCATTTTTGATGACATCGAATATGTGGCCATTTCAACGTAAGTTTTTACTGACATATATACCACGAATGGAAAGTTTTTCGGTTTTGACGCTGCAAGTGCCATTCATGGACAATGGCTTTTTTCGTAGATAAGATATTCGTAGCTCTCAAGTTCTTACGAGCAACTTTACTTATACTGATTCAGCTTTCTCTCTTTCTTGTGTACTATAGATGTAGTAATTGTCGGAACTGTTAGATTAGGTGTAAAGTCAAATGCAGTTGGTTTAGATAACGGTGTACCTAAATTTATAAAAATTATACTTCCTTCTGTCTTTTGCATTCTATTACTCCATTTGTAATACCATTATAATGACTTCTGTTTTCGCGGAAAAAATGAAAACGCGAAAGTTCTACCTCTTCCTAAATCGTCAAACAGGAACCCAGTAGAATACCGACCTATAGCAATTTTACCATTCTTAAGTAGAGTTTTTGAAATTATAAGTCGACAAAAAAAAGCACATCTAGACGCTAAGAACATGATATTGAAATACCAGTCTCCTGACTCGTGCAAATTTTAGTTGTACCTCAGCTCTCCTAAAAATCTGCGAAGATTTGCGTGCTAGTTGTGACAATCACAAATTAAGTTAAATAGTGTTTTTAGATTTTTCAAAAGCATTTGACTGCGTAAATCATGAATTCTTACTAAAAAAATTAAATATCAATTTCTGTTCGTTGGTTTAACTGATATCTTCGTATCTATCCAATAGATCACAGTACGTTTTTTATAATAACAAGCAATCATCGTGCCTTCCTGTCCGTTTAGGTGTACCTCAAGGCTCTGTTGATATCTCCAAATGCTTTTCTGATTGCAGCTACCATATATATGCTGACGATGTACAAATAAATACACTCTTTCCAAATGCAAACAAGCATCAAACGCTGGAAATGTTTAAGCAAGAATTTAATAATGTCTATATATGGTCACTAAAAAACGACCTTATGCTAAATCCAACCAAAACAAAGGCTTTGGTAAAAAATGCCGGACGACGTACAGAGTTAATACCTCCATTATTTCTGAACCATTCTCCAATAGAATACGTTGACCACATTAAGAATCTCGGAGTCTATTTAAGTTGCAATATGAATTGGAACGTTCATATAAATAAAATTGTTCCAAAAATTTACGGAGCACTTCGAGGTCTTAATCCCACTGCTAACTACCTTCAAACCAATACTAAACTAAAACTTGAAAAGACATTTATTCTCCCGATTATTCTCTATGGCTGTAAAATATTCGCAAATGTGGAACACGATTCTGTCAGAAAATTAACAGTCGCCTGCCTGACAGGCAAAAAGCCTACGCGAGATACATTTTTAATGTAAAAAGATATGATCACATTTCTGAATATAGCAAGCAAATCGTCGGCTGTTTATAGATTGGCCTTTTAAAATATCGTTCAATTTTATTTTTGCATAAAATTCTTTGCTAGAAAACCCCAGAATATCTGTTCGAAATTGTAAGCTTTCCGAGAAATAAAAGAATTTACAGCTGGTATCAATTAGGTGCAAGTATTTAAATACATCTCTGCAATTTTATGTACATTCAATTCAACTCTGGAATCGTTTGCCCTTAGACATCAAGCACATAAGTAACACAAGTTTTTTCAGCAAAAAAGTTTTTAAATATTGTGCTGACAACTTCTAGTAAAGTCCCCCTGTGTATCCCAATTTCCCAAAAAATAAAAGAAAACCTTTATATGTATTTCCCACCCCTCTTTCTAATATTCTTTTAAAATTTTCTTTATCCTCTCTATATTTCTTTTTTATCTCTCCTTTTCTATCTATTTTTTAATTTTTATTTGTAAGATAGTATCGTATTGTTTCAATTTTTTTTTTTTTAATTTTAATTTGAAATATTGTTAAAGCTTGTTCCATTTTTTCAAAAAATGTATAAAAATCTAATGTGAACAATGAATTAGAAATAAATAAATTTGTAAATTTGTAAAATTTAAATTTCGCTTTAACGACAGTAGACAGCCTTATGTTTGGGAAGCATTAAACTGCACTCTGTTAATAACTCCCCTAGTTGGTTATGCTGTTTATATCAGAACTTAAGGAACGCTGGCGTTCCCGTTCTATAGCCGTAGAGCAGCGACGAACGATTATGAAAAGTTAAGTTTTTTCAGCTTTAAGCACTCTAGACCAAGCTTGTGTGCTTACGTAGAAATAATTACAGATTTTTCGTGTAATTTGTATAATTGGAACATTACCGAAATGTTAATATGTGCAGTATATACTGACAGGTAATAAAAATTTTGTTTAGCAAATATGTTCCTTTTTCTCTGAAACCTCCGTAATTCAAAAACCTCTATTATTCCAAGTTTTTTCTTGGTACGGTGAAATTCGAATTATCGATAGTTTACTGTTTCGAGTTTCTGATATGATAGACCAAACTGTAATTCGTAAATTTCAGAGGTAGTGCTCTTATATTTGCAAGCTTTGGGGTCAGATGCTCAGTGTGCTTTTTTTTACTTTTTTTTTTCAATGTACCTAAATAAATGGTTTATCCAATGATATACATTTTTTTATCATGGATGTCATCTGTTTTCTAACTAATCTTTAACAACCGAAAGCTATTTTTTCCTGGCGCATATTCCCCATTCGAACCAAGCTTGTTATTTTTTCAGGCTTCTGTTGGATGTATCTGACTAATTTTAAAATTCTTTTCTAGATCTGTTCGCGGATCCAATATTATGAGTTGTTGCAGAAGAAACTGTCAAATTGTTCGATATTTTTGTATACAAAGAATAAGTTCATAAATACAATTTATATATTCAAATACTTTCGAAAACAAAATACTATTTTATATAAATTTAAGAATCAACCCGTCGTTAGAAACAAACCGTTCCCCTGTTTGTCGTAAAAAGCGACTAAATGCCATTTGAGTGTTTTTACACCTAGGAACTCAAAGAAATACATTCAACTATTACTCAAAGCTAAACGAAGAGAGAAGTGCTCATACTCATTGCCAACTTTATTTTTTTGAAAATAATATGAATATATCTTATATGATCTTTTTATCGCGGCGTGCAGCTGTATAAAGTATTATAGAGCTCGCATATTGAAAAATATATTTGAAAAATTAAAAAAAGGTTTACACAAGGCGACGCTCTTTCATACGCATAGAATGCGCGAAAACCAACATAAGAGGCCACATCACATTAGACGTCTGTCCATTCCACACTATTGGGAGAAAACTGTTATAGTTTTGTAGAAAGAAGGTTTCGTTAGTATTAAAAATGAAGAGAGAAAATCAAATGACTTAAAATAAAATAAATAAAAAGACTCAAAGTACTCCTAAAACGGCAAAATCCGTATGAGGCTATTTAAGCAAAATGAATAGGAAGAGAAATAAATAAACAAAGAGAGACAAATATTTCGCTTCAATGATTTTTTTGTTTAATTTTTTATAATTAGCGCGGGCTCAAGACATCTAAGTGCCCTTAAAATATTTGTTCAGGGCGAAGAAAAATGAGGGCGGAAGAGAAGAGAAATACCGATGTACATAGGTCTTAAATTTTTGCAATTTATAATGAATAGAAAATAGAGAGCTTGGCATTTATCAAGCGAATTGTATGGCCTAGGAACGAATAGTGATATTACAGAGTACATCCGAAAGTGCGCTTGAGGGCATTCAAAGCGAAAACGGTGCTACAGTTAGAGATTTGAAGGGGCGGACTTGTGTTGGAAACAGTAATAAAACAAAGTGAGACAGGAGACATTACGTCGGCGTTCGAAGATGTCAATTAACTGACTGATATTAGTATCACCTATGAGTTTTATTGCATGGTTTTGAATCCTATCTAGCGAAATCTAGGTGCAGAGATTGGCAGCACCTGACTAGATGTGGACACTATTCTAATTTTGAGCGGATGAATGTCTTATATATATTGAGGTCAGATCAAAATGGGTGAAATAGTTCTTACATGGCTTGAAGAAACCTAGACATTTCATACCATTTTTGATGACATCGAATATGTGGCCATTTCAACGTAAGTTTTTACTGACATATATACCACGAATGGAAAGTTTTTCGGTTTTGACGCTGCAAGTGCCATTCATGGACAATGGCTTTTTTCGTAGATAAGATATTCGTAGCTCTCAAGTTCTTACGAGCAACTTTACTTATACTGATTCAGCTTTCTCTCTTTCTTGTGTACTATAGATGTAGTAATTGTCGGAACTGTTAAATTAGGTGTAAAGTCAAATGCAGTTGGTTTAGATAACGGTGTACCTAAATTTATAAAAATTATACTTCCTTCTGTCTTTTGCATTCTATTACTCCATTTGTAATACCATTATAATGACTTCTGTTTTCGCGGAAAAAATGAAAACGCGAAAGTTCTACCTCTTCCTAAATCGTCAAACAGGAACCCAGTAGAATACCGACCTATAGCAATTTTACCATTCTTAAGTAGAGTTTTTGAAATTATAAGTCGACAAAAAAAAGCACATCTAGACGCTAAGAACATGATATTGAAATACCAGTCTCCTGACTCGTGCAAATTTTAGTTGTACCTCAGCTCTCCTAAAAATCTGCGAAGATTTGCATGCTAGTTGTGACAATGACAAATTAAGTTAAATAGTGTTATTAGATTTTTCAAAAGCATTTGACTGCGTAAATCATGAATTCTTACTAAAAAAATTAAATATCAATTTCTGTTCGTTGGTTTAACTGATATCTTCGTATCTATCCAATAGATCACAGTACGTTTTTTATAATAACAAGCAATCATCGTGCCTTCCTGTCCGTTTAGGTGTACCTCAAGGCTCTGTTGATATCTCCAAATGCTTTTCTGATTGCAGCTACCATATATATGCTGACGATGTACAAATAAATACACTCTTTCCAAATGCAAACAAGCATCAAACGCTGGAAATGTTTAAGCAAGAATTTAATAATGTCTATATATGGTCACTAAAAAACGACCTTATGCTAAATCCAACCAAAACAAAGGCTTTGGTAAAAAATGCCGGACGACGTACAGAGTTAATACCTCCATTATTTCTGAACCATTCTCCAATAGAATACGTTGACCACATTAAGAATCTCGGAGTCTATTTAAGTTGCAATATGAATTGGAACGTTCATATAAATAAAATTGTTCCAAAAATTTACGGAGCACTTCGAGGTCTTAATCCCACTGCTAACTACCTTCAAACCAATACTAAACTAAAACTTGAAAAGACATTTATTCTCCCGATTATTCTCTATGGCTGTAAAATATTCGCAAATGTGGAACACGATTCTGTCAGAAAATTAACAGTCGCCTGCCTGACAGGCAAAAAGCCTACGCGAGATACATTTTTAATGTAAAAAGATATGATCACATTTCTGAATATAGCAAGCAAATCGTCGGCTGTTTATAGATTGGCCTTTTAAAATATCGTTCAATTTTATTTTTGCATAAAATTCTTTGCTAGAAAACCCCAGAATATCTGTTCGAAATTGTAAGCTTTCCGAGAAATAAAAGAATTTACAGCTGGTATCAATTAGGTGCAAGTATTTAAATACATCTCTGCAATTTTATGTACATTCAATTCAACTCTGGAATCGTTTGCCCTTAGACATCAAGCACATAAGTAACACAAGTTTTTTCAGCAAAAAAGTTTTTAAATATTGTGCTGACAACTTCTAGTAAAGTCCCCCTGTGTATCCCAATTTCCCAAAAAATAAAAGAAAACCTTTATATGTATTTCCCACCCCTCTTTCTAATATTCTTTTAAAATTTTCTTTATCCTCTCTATATTTCTTTTTTATCTCTCCTTTTCTATCTATTTTTTAATTTTTATTTGTAAGATAGTATCGTATTGTTTCATTTTTTTTTTTTTAATTTTAATTTGAAATATTGTTAAAGCTTGTTCCATTTTTTCAAAAAATGTATAAAAATCTAATATGAACAATGAATTAGAAATAAATAAATTTGTAAATTTGTAAAATTTAAATTTCGCTTTAACGACAGTAGACAGCCTTATGTTTGGGAAGCATTAAACTGCACTCTGTTAATAACTCCCCTAGTTGGTTATGCTGTTTATATCAGAACTTAAGGAACGCTGGCGTTCCCGTTCTATAGCCGTAGAGCAGCGACGAACGATTATGAAAAGTTAAGTTTTTTCAGCTTTAAGCACTCTAGACCAAGCTTGTGTGCTTACGTAGAAATAATTACAGATTTTTCGTGTAATTTGTATAATTGGAACATTACCGAAATGTTAATATGTGCAGTATATACTGACAGGTAATAAAAATTTTGTTTAGCAAATATGTTCCTTTTTCTCTGAAACCTCCGTAATTCAAAAACCTCTATTATTCCAAGTTTTTTCTTGGTACGGTGAAATTCGAATTATCGATAGTTTACTGTTTCGAGTTTCTGATATGATAGACCAAACTGTAATTCGTAAATTTCAGAGGTAGTGCTCTTATATTTGCAAGCTTTGGGGTCAGATGCTCAGTGTGCTTTTTTTTACTTTTTTTTTTCAATGTACCTAAATAAATGGTTTATCCAATGATATACATTTTTTTATCATGGATGTCATCTGTTTTCTAACTAATCTTTAACAACCGAAAGCTATTTTTTCCTGGCGCATATTCCCCATTCGAACCAAGCTTGTTATTTTTTCAGGCTTCTGTTGGATGTATCTGACTAATTTTAAAATTCTTTTCTAGATCTGTTCGCGGATCCAATATTATGAGTTGTTGCAGAAGAAACTGTCAAATTGTTCGATATTTTTGTATACAAAGGATAAGTTCATAAATACAATTTATATATTCAAATACTTTCGAAAACAAAATACTATTTTATATAAATTTAAGAATCAAACCGCCGTTAGAAACAAACCGTTCCCCTGTTTGTCGTAAAAAGTGACAAAATGCCATTTGAGTGTTTTTACACCTAGGAACTCAAAGAAATACATTCAACTATTACCCAAAGCTAAACGAAGAGAGAAGTGCTCATACTCATTGCCAACTTTATTTTTTTGAAAATAATATGAATATATCTTATATGATCTTTTTATCGCGGCGTGCAGCTGTATAAAGTATTATAGAGCTCGCATATTGAAAAATATATTTGAAAAATTAAAAAAAGGTTTACACAAGGCGACGCTCTTTCATACGCATCGAATGCGCGAAAACCAACATAAGAGGCCACATCACTTTAGACGTCTGTCCATTCCACACTATTGGGAGAAAACTGTTATAGTTTTGTAGAAAGAAGGTTTCGTTAGTATTAAAAATGAAGAGAGAAAATCAAATGACTTAAAATAAAATAAATAAAAAGACTCAAAGTACTTCTTAAACGGCAAAATCCGTATGAGGCTTTTTAAGCAAAATGAATAGGAAGAGAAATAAATAAATAAAGAGAGACAAATATTTCGCTTCAATGATTTTTTTGTTTAATTTTTTATAATTAGCGCGGGCTCAAGACATCTAAGTGCCCATAAAATATTTGTTCAGGGCGAAGAAAAATGAGGGCGGAAGAGGAGAAATACCGATGTACATTGGTCTTAAATTTTTGCAATTTATAATGAATAGAAAATAGAGAGATTGGCATTTATCAAGAGAATTGTATGGCCTAGGAACGAATAGTGATATTACAGAGTACATCCGAAAGTGCGCTTGAGGGCATTCAAAGCGAAAACGGTGCTACAGTTAGAGATTTGAAGGGGCGGACTTGTGTTGGAAACAGTAATAAAACAAAGTGAGACAGAAGACATTACGTCGGCGTTCGAAGATGTCAATTAACTGACTGATATTAGTATCACCTATGAGTTTTATTGCATGGTTTTGAATCCTATCTAGCAGGTGCAGAGATTGGCAGCACCTGACTAGATGTGGACACTATTCTAATTTTGAGCGGATGAATGTCTTATATATATTGAGGTCAGATCAAAATGGGTGAAATAGTTCATACCTGGCTTGAAGAAACCTAGACATTTCATACCATTTTTGATGACATCGAATATGTGGCCATTTCAACGTAAGTTTTTACTGACATATATACCACGAATGGAAAGTTTTTCGGTTTTGAAGCTGCAAGTGCCATTCATGGACAATGGCTTTTTTCGTAGATAAGATATTCGTAGCTCTCAAGTTCTTACGAGCAACTTTACTTATACTGATTCAGCTTTCTCTCTTTCTTGTGTACTATAAATGTAGTAATTGTCGGAACTGTTAAATTTTACCTAAATTTATAAAAATTATACTTCCTTCTGTCTTTTGCATTCTATTACTCCATTTGTAATACCATTATAATGACTTCTGTTTTCGCGGAAAACTTGAAAACGCGAAAGTTCTACCTCTTCCTAAATCGTCAAACAGGAACCCAGTAGAATACCGACCTATAGCAATTTTACCATTCTTAAGTAGAGTTTTTGAAATTATAAGTCGACAAAAAAAAGCACATCTAGACGCTAAGAACATGATATTGAAATACCAGTCTCCTGACTCGTGCAAATTTTAGTTGTACCTCAGCTCTCCTAAAAATCTGCGAAGATTTGCGTGTTAGTTGTGACAATGACAAATTAAGTTAAATAGTGTTTTTAGATTTTTCAAAAGCATTTGACTGCGTAAATCATGAATTCTTACTAAAAAAATTAAATATCAATTTCTGGTCGTTGGTTTAACTGATATCTTCGTATCTATCCAATAGATCACAGTACGTTTTTCATAATAACAAGCAACCATCGTGCCTTCCTGTCCGTTTAGGTGTACCTCCAAATGGTTTTCTGATTGCAGCTACCATATATATGCTGACGATGTACAAATAAATACACTCTTTCCAAATGCAAACAAGCATCAAACGCTGGAAATGTTCAAGCAAGAATTTAATAATGTCTATATATGGTCACTTAAAAACGACCTTATGCTAAATCCAACCAAAACAAAGGCTTTGGTAATAAATGCCGGAAGACGTACAGAGTTAATACCTCCATTATTTCTGAACCATTCTCCAATAGAATACGTTGACCACATTAAGAATCTCGGAGTCTATTTGAGTTGCAATATGAATTGGAACGTTCATATAAATAAAATTGTTCCAAAAATTTACGGAGCACTTCGAGGTCTTAATCCCACTACTAACTACCTTCAAACCAATACTAAACTAAAACTTGAAAAGACATTTATTCTCCCGATTATTCTCTATGGCTCTAAAATATTCGCAAATGTGGACCACGATTCTGTCAGAAAATTAACAGTCGCCTGCCTAAAAGGCAAAATACTACGCGAGATACACTTTTAATGTAAAAAGATATGACCACATTTCTGAATATAGCAAGCAAATAGTCGGCTGTTTATTGATTGGCCTTTTAAAATATCGTTCAATTTTATTTTTGCATAAAATTCGAAATTGTAAGCTTTCCGAGAAATAAAAGAACTTTACAGCTGGTATCAATTAGGTGCAAGTATTTATGTATTTATGTACATTCAATTCAACTCTGGAATCGTTTGCCCTTAGACATCAAGCACATGAGTAACACAAGTTCTTTCAGCAAAAAAGTTTTTAAATATTGTGCTGACAACTTCTAGTAAAGTACCCCTGTGTATCCCAATTTCCCAAGAAATAAAAAAAAACCTTTATATGTATTTCCCTCCCCTCTTTCTAATATTCTTTTACAATTTTCTTTATCCTCTCTATATTTCTTTTTTATCTCTCCTTTTCTATCTATTTTTTAATTTTTATTTGTTAGATAGTATCGTATTGTTTCAATTCTTTTTTTTTTTTTTAATTTTAATTTGAAATATTGTTAAAGCTTGTTCCATTTTTTCAAAAAATGTATAAAAATCTTATGTGAACAATGAATTAGAAATAAATAAATTTGTAAATTTGTAAAATTTAAATTTCGCTTTAACGACAACCTTGTGTTTGGAAAGCATTAAACTGCACTCTGTTAATAGCTCCCCCAGTTGGTTATGCTGTTTATATCAGAGCTTAAGGAACGCTGGCTTTCCCGTTCTATAGCCGTAGAGCAGCGGCGAACGATTATGAAAAGCGGAAAGTACTGTCGTCAGTAAAGGAATATTATTATTATTATTTATTCAAATAGTTTACAAAAATAAATTTATAAAAAAAAACTACTTCACAATTAAGACTTTAGGGCAAAAGGGCCATTTGAAGTCGTTTTTCAAGTGTACATATATATAAATATATAATAATCATTGTTGATAAACTTAAAGAGAGTACAAAAGTTGGAAAAAAGGAAACAAATGAATTAAGTCAATTAGGAAATTCTGAGGTTATTGATTTTACAAAGTGATGTTAAATATCATAGAATTTATGATGAACTGTTGTGGCTTGCTCGATATAACGTATTGACGTAAGGTTGCTTGAATTTATTAACTCAGCAAATTGTTGTGGTAGTTTGAAACCTCGTTGTTATCTTTTACTATCTTCGATATAGGACAGGTAATTAAAATATCTTTCGGGGGCCTACTTGTGAAAAGAGTTTAGCCAGTTCTCATGCGGAGTAGTTTTATGCAGTTTTCTCTTGATAGGTTTGAATTATACGGACTCCGTAAATGATGTATCAGGTACGTACGGAGAAAGGTTTGATTATCTTTCCATAAGGTTGCCAATTCTTTATCTCTTCAAGCTGCAAAATGTTTTCGGAAAATTAAAAAAGTATTCGGTATATATAAGTGGAAGAGTAAAGTAAGCAACATTATTTCCCCTGATATCTACATGCCCAGAAACCCAATCCAAAACGATATCTCTACATAAATTTAATATAGTCATGATTCTTTCCGAGGATAGACATTTATTTTATTCACTTTTAAGACCGTTTAAAACACTGAGATTCTCGTTGAATATTACTTTCTCCCCAGGTAAATTTTTGGTGAGGGATAGACACTTCTGGATAGCAGTTAGTTCCGATATATAACTTCCGGTCGATTCAGGCAAAAGTCCTTGATGGATAGTTTTAATTTCTGTGTTGGATGTAAGTTCAACAACTGCGTATGACAAGCTGGTATTTCTGAATGACCCATCAGTATAAAATATTTGTTAACGCTCATTTACAAATCAAACATAGATTGATAAAAGGGGAGAGATAAAGCGAGGCCCGTACCATTAATACAAAGGATATAAAAGGAATACTCGTAATAAATTGGAAAATATTTCAAATTTAATTTAAAGGAATATATTGGAATATAAGTAGTAGATAGATAAGAGATAAGAGATAAAAGATAAGAGATAATTAATGAAAAACAGTGTCAGAGACAAAACGGAGCCCTGGGACACATCAGCATTTATTATTTTGTGAATATTAAACTTAAAACCATTTAAGAGAGCTTGAATTAAACGGTCCGAATGGTAATTTCTAATAAATTGAGGAAGAGAATCGTTGATCTCAAAAGCACTCATTTTCGACAAAAGAGTCTGATGCCAAACTCTGTGAAATGCCTTAAGTATATCTAGTGCAACTATCTTGCTTTTACCAGAGTGAGACATGTCATCAGATCACCAAAGGAGCTGTTGCTTCGAAAACCATACTATCTGTCATTGAGAAGTCTACTTGTGTCGAAGTATTTTATGAGCTGACTTTTTATCAGCGCTCCCATGTCCTTGAAAAGAAGGGATGTAAGAGTAAGTTTGATGAAAAAGCTTACGTGGTGGTTTTGCCAGCAAAAAAGAACACCTCTTCACAAGAAGGGGAGATACCTTTTGATCAAAAACTACCTGGAATTCTTCAATAAAACGAAAACGGTTCAATTATTCATCGGTATGCGTTTTATTTCCTTTGAAGTAATATCCGTTGCAAGCAATACACATATTCCAACGCTTCGTCCAATCTTCAAAACATTTTTCATAGGCCGATTATAGAATTGCCTTCGGCTCCTTCTGTGAATCCTCCTCTATCGCCTCAATCATCTCAAAACGCTTTCCGCGAAGTATTAACTTTAGTCGTGGCCATGTCAGGTGAATACGGAGCATGCAGAACAGTTATTTATGATCAATTCATCACTCTCGGCACAAGCTGCGCTTCAACTCGTCGTATGCCCAAAACACGTGCATAACGCTCTAAACCGATCCGAACGAGACACCAAGATCGGCTGCTATCTCCTTGATGCTCACACGACGATCTGAGAGGGCAATTTTCTTAACCTTTTCGATGTTTATATCAGTGTCACTGGTGGATTTACGACCGGAATAACAAAGCAAATCGTCAACCAGAGTACGGCCCGCTTTAAACTCTTTATATCACTCATACGCTTGTCTTTTCGATATCGTCGAGTCCCGGTAGACTACCGTTAACATTTCAACGTTTTCTCACATGATATTTTGTATTTTGTTAGAGACACAAAATCCTTGGGATGGAGGATGAGGCAGATTTTCTAATGTTTTTGAAGAACGACCAACAATTTTTACTACCATTGGGAGATTGTACAATTTTCTGCACCAGTTTTTGGTCGTATGGAATTTCACATGCTTAAGAAAGGCGTTGCAGTCATTTCTGGCTAGTTTGAACCTTTTTCAAACCTTTTGAACCTGAATCTTTTTTGAACCTTTTTTAGGGTCGAATCGTACCACACCTTTTCTTTTGGTTTGATACTAAAGGATCTCATTTTATGGTGAATGATGTCTTTGATCATATCATCAGCGGCATCCATACCGCCCCAAACATAACTACCAGTTAAAATTCCTAAAGAAGCTGTTGATATTGATTTCTCGTATTACCATACGGTTCTTTTAGGAATCTTTTCTCTAACAGTGTGGGCGATGTACGAGAAATTAGCTGATATGACACAGTGGTCCGACGAGCCTAGAGGGGATAGCACACTAACCTTGAATTTATCAGGGTTAGAAGTTAAAAACAATTCCAGGGTGTTGACAGTATGACTATTAACGTCTGGTATACGTGCATTTACAAGCTGAGTCAAGGTGTGTTCCACACCAAAATTGTGTGTGTTGAAATCGCCTGTAATAACTATTTCAGTATGAGTATAGAGGGATATAATTCTTGAATGGAGTTAAAGGTCGAATTGCTGTCCACTTTGGGGCTTCTGTATATAGTTTGATGGGGGACATAATTAATGTCTTTAAGTGCAGTAAATTAGATTTGGCTAGCTCCGGTCAAAAAATCTTTAAATATGTATCAAATGAACGCAGTACAGGAAACGTATGGTGTTGAATTTAAGAAAACAAAATCAAAGTCGAACCAATTAAAAAATTAAAAAAATATACATATATTAACTTGCAAACTTAAACTGAATAAAAAGATGTTAAAGTTGCCTATATATACTTCTTTTATATACTTCTTTTATAGGTTCTTTCACATACCATGAATAAAAAATAAGATTTAAATAATAAAATGCATATAATCAGTAAAGAAAAAAATAGTAATAAAAAAAAAAGTTTTCATAATAACTCACAGTTCCAGCAGTGTCCAATATTTCCAACATACATTGCTGCCCGTCAACTTCCACCTGTTTTCTGTAACTATCTTCAATAGTTGGATCATATTTTTCAACGAAAATGCCCTGGAAAAACAACAACAGATAATTAAGTATGTTTCTTATAAAAGTCTACTTTTTTGATCCAAGGAGAATTATTGAACAAAAACGAAAACTCATTTAAGTATATTTAAGGTATGCTTACTATTAAAGACAATAAATACCGTATGCAAAAGATTACTCCAAACTATCATTTGCAATAGCAGAAATTAAGGCACTTCGCTCTGAATAAATAAATATAAATAATATAATATATATAATATATAATATAAATAATATAAACCTGTTTACATCGGTTTATATGTCTGCAGTGAATTCGGGACTTTGGAATTACAATATATCGAAATATTTTCGAAGAGTTGATTTTAAAATTTAAAAGTGAGTATTTTTATTATAAAGCAATGTTTTATTTCCACTGCACATAATTTGCGGCAGGTAATGGATGATTTTTTGAACGTTTAGTTTTTAATTATTTAAAAAAAAAAAAAATTTGCAAGTGTATAAAATTTTTATGATCGAAAGTGATAAAAAATTTGACTCTCCGTATGGACCACTTAAAACGTAGTCGTAGTCAATATTTACATGAAATTATCTTTAGTAATAAATTCTAAGCATCACGATAATAACATCATATTAACAGATGAGTCATCTCTTTTTGTTTAGAAACGTAGGTAAAAAAATCATAAATTCATTTTTTAACTGCTGCCGGTTTTCCCATGTATCATAAAATCGATGGGTTTTTCTATGAGCTTGTTGATGTTTTTTTTTTTTTTATTATTATTATTATTATTATTATTGGAGAAAAGTGACCTCAAAGTCAATAATTAGCATGGACAAGAATGGAATGGAAATAAGAAATGGAAAAATGGATTAGAAAATGGATATCTGAAGACTCAAACAAGATATCAACTTTATTTAAATGCAGTTATAAAAGCTAGTATTTCTTCTAATCGTCCTATACGAAGTTTCTACCATTAGTATTAACAGAGCAATTTCCGTTAACAGGGTTCAGCGTACACCAAAATAAGCCTTTCCCTAAAATTTCGATAAATGATTGGAGACAGATCCTAAATAATAATGGGTACTGGACTCCTTACTAGTATAACTGCGCAATTCGTTTTGATATGTATTTAAAAAAATCGGGCATTTTTTGTTGGCGTTATACTTGTAAATAACTGTCTTATTGAAGCTGTACAATCTGTAATGGATTGATGTTATAATATACAAAAAAAAAAAAAAAAAAAAAAAAAAAAAAAAAAAAACAACTCGAGTTAAAGGAACATGTTGTGTGTATTGTATAATATGACGAAAAAAAAAGTTTCCATAAAATTGATGTCTAGAGATAAATTTGTAAAGACATCTCACAAACAGTGCAATAAAGAGTTACAGTGTAATTATTTAACAATTATAAAACATTTCGAATACTGTCCGAGTCTCTTATTTTTTTGTGACCTATTGCTAAAACAAGAAACGCAGAAATTATTATTATTATTATTATTAACTTAGCGGTTTGCTAAAATATGGCGTAACTTGTATTATTCCATTGGAACATGCGTTGGAAAGCTACTGTCATTGTACGTCATCCAGTATATATCATTCATTTGAAGCGTAAACAACAATAATTTTTTTTCACTCAAATATGTCGAACTTTGTGCCTGAAAAAGTGTTTTTGCGGGGAGTTCTTTATTGCATTAATATGAAGAAAACTGCTGCCGAAAGTCATCGTATTTTGGTGGAAGTTTTCTGGGCAGCCAAGAAAGTTTGAAGATGAAGAACTGGAAGCATTACTCTATGAAAATTGCCAAACAACCAGCAGCTGGATATATTCAAAAGCAAGGAAATTGGGTTCCACATGAATTCAAGCCGAGAGACGTCGAAAGGCGGTTTTGCATGTCCGAAATACTGCTGGAACGCCACAAAAGGAAGTCATTTTTGCATCGGATTGTTACTGGTGATAAAAAATGGATCTATTACGACAACCCCAAGCGCAAAGAATCATATTTGAAACCCGGCCAACCCGCCAAATCAACGGCAAAGCCGAATATCCATGGCGCGAAGGTAATGCTCTGTATTTGGTGGGATCAGATGGGTGTGCTGTATTATGAGCTACTAAAACCGGGTGAAACCATAAATGGACAACGCTACCGAACACAATTAATCTGTTTGAAGAGAGCAGTAGCCGAAAAACGAACGGAATATGCCACCAGGCACGAGGCAATAATTTTCCATCATGAAAACGCTCGGCCCCACCCGCCTTATAGCACAGACCTTGCCCCTTCTGACTACCGTTTGTTCCGGTCGATGCAGAACGCCTTCACTGAAATATGGTTCACATCAGAGCAGAATATCAAAAATTGGCTTGATTCATTCTTGGCTGCCAGGTCGGCGCAGTTCTTTTGGGATGGGATCCACAAATTGCCAGAATGATGGGAAAAAGTCATAACTTCAGATGGGCAATACTTTGAATAATACTATTGTGTATGTTTTTCTTAAATAAACGTTCAAATTTTGAAAAAAAAAAAAAAAACAGCACGAATTAAATTACATACTCAATACAAAAAAAAGTTAGGCGAATCTTTATGGGTTTTGCCTAAAAAGGCCATGATGACCCGATTTCAATTCGATAATCGCTAAAAGAAGTATTTAAAGTGAAAATGTGCAAATAATGACAAATAAAAACAAAATGTGTGAAAAAACAAAAATCGAAATAATAACATAAGAAAAAGAAAAACATAGTGTTCGTGCCACCAACCAATCGTCCCATTGGTAAGTTGGACGCCTGAGTTGTTGAAGTGCCCTAACTGCTTCAGTTGCTCCATCCAACCATCCAGTTGCGTAATCCATCGGCAGACTCCTCATTCATCGACGGCAATTGTAAAATGTCCCGCAAATATGTTTTTACTAAACGTCGTGTGCTGTCGTAGCAGTTAATCAGCATGTTCCACGCTATAGTGAAATTCCTTTCGGTCACTGCTAGGTTTTGAATGAGGACCTTGGCTTCCCCTTAGACTGAGCTCTTCAAATAATGCAATCGCTGTACGTCTGACAGAGAACGATCCCGGATTACACAGGTGGTGTACCAATCTTTGAAGGCCAGCCATTCTTGAAACATGTTGAACTTAGGGACCTCGATCGCTGGGAGAATGGATTTAGCAGCAATCGCCTCGCTCATCACATTTTGACTGCCATCGGTGGTGTCTGGATTTTGACGTGATAGGTTCTCGATCTGGTCATTGAGTTCACCCAGCGCTTCCAAATATACGGTTTCAATGGAGATGAAATATTCAATTGTCATACCTTTACTTGGGTCTTTCACAGCTCCGTGTGCTTGGAGTTCGTCATACTCAGCGGCGAATTTCTCACAGTAACTGTGTAGCAGATCCTTTCTGCCAATGAAATATCCCTTTGTCTGCTTTTCCTTTGCCGTTTTGTATATGTTGCTGATAAGACTCTGAATCAGCTTTGCGTTTGCCATTGCGTTGTTGGTTGACATGTTTTAAAATCGATTTTTATTTTTCTGTACTGTAAAAGGAAACTGGTTCCCCGCAATTGATGCCAAAATGTTAAACAGAAACCACAAGAAGTAAAAAGTCAGCCAACTTACAAACGAAATCGTAATTTTATTATGTTAAAAGCACATGCGTGCGCAAAGCACAAAAATCAAAATGTTAGTGTGTGAATAATGAAAGGCGCCTATCAAAATGGCGTAGTAAGTATATGGAAGTGTCATACCAAATGCGACTATCTTCAGACTTTAAGGGTCTGAGGCAACTTTCGAACATCACCTAATGTAGTGTTTGTAATCTTATCTTTGCTGCAAACAAATCAAAGAAAAACACAACGCCTAAGCACAGGATATGACAGAAAGCAGAAAGGACTGTAAGCAACATACAGCTGTGAACAAAAAAAAAATAGCAGTGCGTAAAAAAACGCAAAAAATACTCCACAAGTTCCAATATCTCGGTTTTGTTTATTTTTTTTCTTAATTCAGAGGATAAATAAAAAAGTTTAACAAAAAAAAGAACAAGATACTTCATAATAAATAAAATGTTGGGTCTATAAATTAATTCGTGCGGTTTCCTAAGAGATGGCGTAAATTGTATTATTTTCAATTGTTATTATTCCATTGGAACATGCGTTGGACAGCTACTTTCATTGTACGTCATTTCAGCATATGTCATTCATTTAAAGCGTAATCAACAATAATTTCTTTTTTCCCTCAAATATGTCGAACTTTGTGCCTGAAAAAGTGTTTTTGCAGGGAGTTCTTTTTCATGAAGAAAACTGCTGCCGAAAGTCATCGTATTTTGGCGGAAGTTTATGATGAACATGCGCTATCTGAGCAAACGTGCCAAAAGTAGTTTGCACTATTTAAAAGTGGTGATTTTGGCTTGGAAGACGATGAACGTCCTGGGCAGCCAAAAAAGTTTGAAGATGAAGAACTGGAAGCATTACTCTATGAAGATTGTTGCCAAACACAAGAGCTCGCAGAATCTTTGGGTGTCACTCAAGCAGCCATTTCAAAACGTTTTAAAGCAGCTGGATATATTCAAAAGCAAGGAAATTGGGTTCCACATGAACTCAAGCCGAGAGACGTCGAAAGGCGGTTTTGCATGTCCGAAATGCTGCTGGAACGCCACAAAAGGAAGTCATTTTTGCATCGGATTGTTACTGGTGGTGAAAAACGGATCCATTACGACAACCCCAAACGCAAAAAATCATATGTGAAACCCGGCCAACCCGACAAAGCCGAATATCCATGGCGCGAAGGTAATGCTCTGTATTTGGTGGGATCAGATGGGTGTGCTGTATTATGAGCTGCTAAAACCGGATGAAACCATCAATACACAACGCTACCGAACACAATTAATCCGTTTGAAGAGAGCAGCAGCCGAAAAACGCCCGGAATATGCGACCAGACACGAGGCAATAATTTTCCGTCATGACAACGCTCGGCCACACATTGCTATTCCGGCTAAGAACTATTTGGAAAACAGTGGATGGGAAGTTTTACCCCACCCGCCTTATAGCCCAGCCTTGCCCCTTCTGACTACCATTTGTTCCGGTCGATGCAGAACGCACTCACTGAAATACGGTTCACATCAGAGCAGAATATCAAAAATTGGCTTGATTCATTCTTAGCTGCCAAGCCGGCGCAGTTCTTCTGGGATGGGATCCACAAATTGCTAGAAAGATGGGAAAAAGTCATAGCTTCAGATGGGCAATACTTTGAATAATACTATTGTACATGTTTTTCTTAAATAAACGTTCAAATTTTGAAAAAAAAAAACCGCACGAATTAAATTACATACCCAATATAAAAATAAAATTAAATTCAATATGTAACAGAAAAATAGCAGTGCTTGGAATTCAACATAATTTCGCTCAAAATTTTATTGAGATTTTAATTATTTTTTTTTAAAGAAATTGTGGACAGGTATGTTAGTATCTTGTGAAAAACTCTTTGTTCCTTATCACAGCCTTGCACCTTCTTGGCACGGAGTTCACAAGTCCTTAAAATCTACCTTCTGTGATATTGGATCAAGTGCTGTTAATAACACCCCACAACTCTTCAACATTTGACGGTTTAGCATACATACACATGGTTTTTATTGTGTAATGTGGAAGCAATTCGGTATTTGAGGGGGCGTCTTACATTGTGCCAAATAGCACAATTTGCGAATCATCTGTCGATAAAACATTTTGCCACTTTGAGATCGGTCAGTCGACGTGTTTTTTGACAAATTCAAGTCGTTTTGCAGTATATATATATATATATATATTTGATTAAGTTGGCTATCATCTTCACTAAGCACGATAATCCATATTTCTTGATTGTCTTGCATATCTTAATCTTCCCGATGCAGGATTTGTTTCTTTTTATCGTTTGGTAGTGTTTTTCTGACCCACTAAGATGTACAATAAAATTTTAAAAAAAAGTCTGAATGTGTTCCTAATCTTTAATTAAACTAATTTAAACTTACTTTTTGATTTTAACTCAAGTTCTTCACAAAATATTTCTAATAATATTAGGCACTGCTCTTTTTTTGTTCTATCAAAAATCGGCACAAAGGATTCAAAGTTATCGTTATCTTTTTTTGACAGAAGATTCTGTTTTCTTTTCTTCAACTTCTCCTGCATGCATTGATCACGATGGACAACTTCAGAAACCGACGTAACATATTTTTAAAAGTGTTTACTGATTATACTGTTATTTTATTTGAACGCGATGTTGCTTACAACCGATTGAAACGGTATAAACTTGAAGAGTTTAGAGATATATACCGAAGCTTGCGGAAGCTGTTTGTCAACAAAGTAATTATAAGGCAAGGATTACACCAACGCTACCAGGAGCATAACTATGGAAGAACTTACGTAAACTTGGTACTGGGAAACAACAACACACTGTACCTGACAACATTGACTATGAACAGTGAAACGCCAATTTTGCCACAACATCTAATATTGATGTGTTGTTAACTAGTCCTACATCAGTTTGCCGAAACTTTCCAACTGCATAAGAATCACCTAGCAACAACAAAGGCTTAAGCTTTACAAGAGAATACGACAAGAGCATAGTGAAAGCTTTATTAGAATTAAGGTATAAAACTGCAGGATTAGATGGTAAGAACCCAAAATTCATACTTCCTTTATACTTCACCGTAATAACAATGGGCTGAAAAGTCAGTGCCGTTTTATAGTAAAACACAAAATTTTTGCAAAATTCAACTTTATTTATCAATGTCTTCGAGGGCGATACACTGATTGAAACCATTTTTCAATCCTTCGATACCAGTTTTGTAGTCAATCTCGGTTTAGCCTCAAAATAGGCCTCTGTTTCGGCGATTACTTCTTCATCGGTCTTAAATCACTTTCCGACGAGCATTCTTTTGAGGTCTGCGAACAGGAAATAGTCGCTGGGGGCCAAATCTGGAGAATACGGTGGGTGGGGAAGCAATTCGTAGCCGAATTCATTCAATTTTGCCATCGTTTTCATCGACTTGTGACACGGTTCATTGTCTTGATGAAACAGCGCTTTCTTTTTCTTCAAATGCGGCCGTTTTTCTGGGATTTCGTCCTTCAAACGCTCCAACAACGCAATGTGTTACTTCCATTGTTTTCAAAAAGCAACCAGTCATGTTTCTCGAATCCTACTAGTGGCTGAAGACATTCGCATCGCTTTAGATGGAAACGATGTTATCTTCCTACTACTTATGAATTTTCCGAAGGCTTTCGACACTGTTAAGTAAACACTTTACCTCAATGTTAGCAAACTTTTAAATTCACATCCTACGAATAGAATTCAATCTGTCGTAGCCAATAAACGATTCTTCAAATTCCTCCCATTCCTTAAAGGAGTTCCACAAGAGTCAATATGGGGACTATTACTGTTTTTAATGTATATCAACGAACTTCCAAGTGTCGCCAAACACTCAAAAATACACATATTTGCTGATAATGCACAGGGGTATTTGAGAAAATCAAAAGCGATGCCAATCTACAAAACCACTCCTAGATCATTTATTCTTTCACCAATTAAAATCGGATCCCAAATAATTAATTATGTGGATTCTGCACAAAATTTAGGAAACATTTTCAAAAAAAAAATCCTGACTTGGACAAAGCAATTAAGGGGGTAGTCTCATGTTCGACCTTCAAAAAATCGATGCTTTTGCATATTTTCAAAGTTTAACATTTTGAGAATATACTGTGAAAATTTTAGACCGATACAGTAAGTAATTTTTAAGTTACAACAAATAATAGGGGAGAGCGTACCCTGCAGCTGTGGCAAAGCTCAAAACTTTAAACTTTTTATCTGTCGGCCCAGATAATATTTGACCGTTTCGGTTTTTTTTTTAATTTTTTTTTTATATAGATTTTTGTATCCACTTTTTTATCTCGATTTTAAACTATAAAAAACAGTCTATTTTTAAATTTTTTTTGCAAGGCTGACATTTTGTTATTTTTCACTCAAATCTTTTAAGTCTATTACAGGACAGAATGACAATCTTTTCGGAATTTTGATTTCAGATGACTACAAAAGGAGTAATTCGGAGGGCCAGTCATCCATTTTATTTTTTTTTTTTGAATAGACCTACTTTACATCAGTACATTAAAGTTGTTTAATAAATTTTTTTTGTATTATTAAATAGCTTAATAATAACATATAGGGTGATTCATCGTGAGGTTTGATTTATAATGTAAAATAAAACACATAAGTTTGAAAGTGAACTTGAACCTGAGACTTTACATATCCCCAAGAAAAATAGTGCAAAGGTGTGATATCGCACGATCTAGGCGGCCAATTTATAGTAGCAAAAAGTGAAATTAAGTGCTCACCAAAATGATTTCTCAACAAGTCCATTGTTTCACGCGCTGTATGGCTTCTAGTGCCGTCTTGTTGAAACCAGAGCTCGCCGAGCCCATGTGCTTGAATTTCAGGAAGCATATAGTCATATATGACGGTAACTTTCTGATTTGATTCATTTTTGAAGAAATATGGACCAATGATTCCACCAGCCCATAAACCACACCATAGCGCTATTTTTAATGGATGGTATTCTTCGGGTTGCTCATCAGCCCAAATACGGCAATTTTGTTTATTAACGTATCCATTAAGCCTAAAATGGGCTTCCTCACTGAAGAAAATTTCACGATAAGACACCGGATTTTCATTGAGTTTTTCCAGAGTCCATTCACTGAAAATCTGACGCAAATTCAAATCGCCTGTCTTCAATTTTTCAAATTCGTAACGGGATTCGCGTACACTCTCAGCTATAGCTGCTATAGTATCTTCACTACGTGCTGGATGTGGTGTAACCGGTCGAGTATCATCCACTATAATATAAACTGGGACTCAAATTTACGAATGGTATTGCCAATAGTGGTTTCAGTAGGTCGACTATGTGCAACGTAAGTTCTTCGAATCGCACGAAAAACATTTCTCACAAAACGCTTCTTCTTTCCTCTTTTTTCCGTGATGACTTGCCAAAAGATACTGAACAAAATGACAAAGCAGTATGAAAAGAATCACGCGTGATCTGTCAAAAAAGCCTATTGAAAATCAAGCCTCACGATGAATCACCCTTTATATTTATCATAAGAAGATTGTATTTAAAAAAAAAAATCCTTAAAAACCTTCAAAATTTAGCCTCGGACATGATGTTAGGAAAAGTGTATGGTAGTCTACGTTTTATTTTAATTAGTACCAGTAAAAACTAAAATAATGCTTGCCAAGCTTAACATTCTTGTCAACAACATTGCTCGATACATTTTCTACTTAAGAACGTATGATAACATTTCTTTAATTTAGCTTTAATTTACATACATGAATTTATTATCACTGCGCAAACCTTTATAGTAAACTACCATTCCCACGGTCACTAACATCATTTTGCCTTATAAATACAACCCTGTTTCTTGTGCTTGACACTACAACGGCAGTTTTTTGTTTAAACAACTCGCCTGGGGAACTTCCTGAATGGAACTGCCATTAGAAGAATAAGAAACAAGAGATAATTCAGAACTTCCCTACATAACTATTTGGCCATTGCACACCACTAATTACCTTAAGTACCATATATGCATTATTCGTTAATAATTAGGTTTTTTATTTTATTATCTTATATGTTTAATCCTAAATATACATATGACTACTGTTTAGCTATCTATTATATACATATATAATGTTATAGATCATTGAATATTCTTAACATGTTTTTAAATTTATGCCTAAATCCACATTATACCTTGCACCAACCAATAACTGCAACGACTACATACGTACATGCGTAAGGAAACGTTTCTTAACAGGTTACTGAAGATAAAATTGGAGTATAACTGGAATCTTAACACATCAAAAATATATAAAAGACAAATTCCGATTTCGAAGTGTCTTATTTAGGGACTTCTACGAATAGATCGAAACACGGGGTAACACCAGCAGACTGGTCAAAGTCAATTCCAAAACGACAAGGAATTGGTTGGGAGCAGTCCAAGCTCTGCATATCTTCTTAAAAAGGAGTTCGATAGAGTTCTCAGAAATCTTATATGGATGGTACTAAGATTTCAAAGTGTTTCTGAGACATACATACATATGTAACATGTGTATGATGACGGTAAAACGAAACTTAAACGTAAACCGGAAATAAGTGGATAATTCGTAGGTAAAGTAGGTGTACGAGTATACGGAAGTCATGTCCAAAGTCCGTTGCATTTACTAATGAATCAGCACATTGACGTCCAGAACGACTGGAACGACTATCACAAGGAACGACAAATATTTACGTCGGTTAAGATGCTAGAAGATTACAAGTTGTAACGTTCCACTACGTTGAAACGGACTTCATATCAACAGACGTCTAGGCCGAGCGAAGTATTGCTTAATAAATGTTTATGAAATGTCTCCCATTAGTTTTAGAAACATTTCATAAACGCTTCTGAAATATTTTTGTCGTTGTGGACGCTGATGAAACATTAATGAAATTTTTATGAAAAGTTTCATTCTTATCAATTTTTGCACTAAAGGTCCATTCACAGCTCAGCGAATTGCGAATGAGGTGACTACAAACAAATCATTTTTAGTACATTTAAAGGCAGGCAGATGACAATTTTACTATTGCAAAAGCACAGAGCTTAATATATCAGTGGATATAAAGAAAAAAAACTCACATTCAATTAGTTTTTGCGGGGAAACCAACAATTCGTTTACTCTCAGTGAAAAAGCTTAAAATATAATGGACTCAAAAGAGGTAGGATTTATAACAGCATGCTTCTTCATTATCATAGAAAAAATTGAAAAAAAAAGAAAAAAAAATTTAGAAGGTTTAAAATTACTACAAAAACTCCAAATCGATAGTTTAAGTGGATAAAGAAATTTTGCGAGTGTGTCAAGTGGTGACTTTCAGTTTCTTGTTAATCTGATCAGGGCAACGTACGAGGGCTGTTTGATGTCTACTCGGATTGGAAGATAGATGCCAAAATGGTGATAGAGGTGTCAATTTGGTGACAATCAGACGCTTTTTACACCTGTTGGGGTGTGTAGGGTTAATTATTACTATCACCCCTACGTGAATCCCGACCGCAAGAAAACTTCTCTCACAAAATATGTTTCTCCAGAATAAAGTCGCGTTATCGTGAATCTACATCGGAATCTGTTTTACCACTATGAAATAAAAAAAGCACATTCGAAATTAAATTCGAATATTTTGACAGCTAGAATTTATTTCTGAAATCTGTGAAAGATTTTCAATTTGTGAAAAGTTTTGAAGGAACAAGATTTAAAATGATAATATTGGCATCAATTTTAGCAGCTGAAGAGCATGATGTGCTACAGCACTATGAACTAAGGTTAATTCGAAAAACGTTGAGGGATGAAAGTAATCCTTTAGAACTACCAAACACATTGTAAGTAAGAAGTAAGAACATGACATTGACCTTGCACAGTCTTTTTTTTTTCAGAAATCCTTTCTGAAGTGATGGGCGTGTTTAAAGCAGAGCTCTGTGCCACCTTAATTAACATAAATATGACGAATAAAGAAAAGTCTACAAATCGGATTAATTTTTATGAGAAGTGTGGTATTCCGGGGATAATCGGCTGCATAGATGGGGCTCACGTAAGAATTATCGCACCGCAAAACAATTAACATCTTTTTTATAATAGAAAAGGCTTTTATAGCCTTAATGTGTTGATTTTAAGTATTTAAGATTTCTTCGTATTTTTTAGGTTTGTAATAGCAAGATGCGAATTCGATTTATGGATGCCACACATCCTGGAGCTTCCCACGACACCATAATTTGGAATGTTATTGTTTTAAGATCATGGATGAAAGAGAATTATTTCACTGGTGAAATGTATGCATGGTTACTCGGTAAAATTTTATTTGCTAGTTTATTTTACTGCATATACATACATACATACAAAAACATTTTACTGTTTTGTAGGAGATGCAGGTTATCCCTTGGAACCGTGGCTTTTAACGCCATTTAGGGTGACTGAAGAGGCCTCACAGGAAAGGAAGTTCAACGAAGCACACTCTAAGGGGCGTAATATAATTGAGAGAACGAATGGAGTTTTGAAAAAAAGGTGGAGATATTTGCTGGATGCCAGGGTATTTCCTTAAAAAGGGCATACAAATTATCAACGTTTGCTGCGCATTTCACAATATTTGCAACGCGTTAAGTGAAACTAGTGGAAGAACCGATGTAGTTGAAACAAGAGAAATCGAGTTTTATAGCGAAGCGCAAGAAATAAGAAGAAATATTTCTCTGACAATGTAAAGTTTATATATTTCCTGTTTATTACTTTTCTTAATTCAACAAAATTAATTTTAATCCAATATAACTTATTTTAATATATCATAATTTATTTTAATTCAACATACTTGTAATTTAATTTAATCTTATTAAAACATAATTCATTTATACAGCAAAATTATTAATATGTGCTATATATGTATATGTAATAGAATTCAATTAAAATTTTTTAGATTTTAAACTTAATTTTTCTATTTTGCTTTTAATATTTATCAGTTCTTCTTTAGTTTGATTTTTGTCTGAATCTTATTTTGTCCCAGATGTTCCATTTCACTATTGTGTCGTTTCATTTCCTCGAGCATATATTTTTGTTGGTCGTAGATCCGGTCAATTGATCTTTATATTTTCTAAACATTAGTCTCCATCACACTTTGATGTGTTTTCATAGCATTAACTGCATCACTTTACTGCACAATTCCTCTTGAAGGTCCAGTTCTCTTTCTAAAATGTCTACCGATTTCGTTACTTTGTTTTTTATCCATATGTTTTCGGGGTAGCAATGTTGTTATTTTTATGGATAAGAATTGCATTTTCTTCTATAACTTCAATATTGCTTTCGTCAATATTTTTTTTTTTTTTTTTGTTTTCCATAATGCGAACTATCATTGGAGGACATGAAGACAAGCCGAAACTTCCGGAATTTTGGATACCTTCAACAAAATTATTCATTATTGCACACAATTTTACTATTGTTTCCTCCAGTGTTGAAAATGTGTATTCTCTACTGGTCCTCCACCTGTTGCACTTTTGTGCAAAAAAACAAAAAAACAGCAATAATATCCAAAATTAAATTGATAAAAATACAACTGTTTACTATTTTCCATTCAAAAGTCGACTTCATTGGAATACTATACTATTCAGTTCCATTTCAACTGACTTCCAAAACTTTTTAACATCTTCTTTACTTTTTTTTTTTTTGTAAATCCGTTGGTTATATCCAGATTTCTTTCCATAAATTCTACAAGCACTTCCAGTTGCTTTTTATTAGTTAAATTTGTCCCAAAATAAAATAAATTCAAAAACTATTTGATTTGCAACAAGGGATATGTTACATTCTGTTGTTCACGCCGCAGTTCCCCGAGCACAATGACAAGGAGAAATCTCCCACAAAAATAGCGATAATCTCAGTCTTGAAAATGTGTTCACGATACCTAATTTTCGAACTAAGGAGAAATTTCCTTTGGAAAATTATTCACGATAGTATTGTATATATTGTGTAGGGTAAAATATGGGTCGAAAGATGCGGTTTCAATAAAACACGTCTTTTGTTCTTGATATTACAGCAAAGAGAGTTTTGTGTATTCTTCCGGAAATAACATCCATTTTTAAATTTAAAGTGTCATACAATGCGTTCGGATTACAATCATAGGCTTACGTTACGTTTATTAGTTTACATTTAAGTCAAAATTTTACATTTGTTACATTAGTTTAGTTTCAAGCTAAGTTTAAATAAATTCAAAATTATTCAAAAATAAAATGCTATTCAATATCCGAACAACACACATTTCGAAACATCGTGTTAACATTTTTTGCGACCATGAAAAAAAAGCAGTATCGCTCCGTGATCCGATTCTTGTTTTTTTGCAACTCAAAAACAACATGCGAGGAAATCAAGTCCATTCTCGATGGTGTGTATGGGACGCATTCATTATCCCGTACAACCGTTTACCATTGGTTCGCAGTTTCGCCGTGGCCGGACATCGGTGTTTAATGAACCCCGCCCAGGTGTCCTAAAAACGGTTACCACAGAGGAAACCTTGGACAAAATCCATGATATCGCATTAGGGAAGGGCCGAGTGAAAATTCGCGAGTTGGCTGATATAGCAGGCATATTAACTGAACGCGTTAGCCATAACCTGCACGAAATTTTTGGCATGAGGAGTTCCTGCGTCCTTTCGTGACTGTATATGAGACATGGATCCATTGGTACACACCAGAGACCAAAAAACAATGGAAACAATGTGTTTTACCCGGTGAACGTGCCCCAAATAAGGCGAACACCGTGCCTTCGGTCGGAAAGGTATTGGCCGCCGTTTTTGGAACGCGCAAGGTGTGATCCACGTTGACTATTTTGAGAAGAGAAAAACAATTACAGGAGCATACTACGCCGATTTTTTGTCTTGGTCTTCCACTACGATAAAGCACCGGCTCACACCTTCGCAGTCGCCACAGCCAAATTGGTTGAATTGCACTACGAATTGCTCCCCCATCCTCCGTATTTTCCGGATTTGGCTTCCTGCGACTTCTTTTTGTTCCCAAACCTTAAAAGATCGCTCGCCGGAAAGAAGTACGAGTCAAACTAAGAAGTTATGGGTTAAAAGTTGCAGCACCGCTGGGAAAAGTGTATCGAGCTGAAAGGGGATTATATTGAAGAATAAATTGTCAAAACCTACAAAAGTTGCGTTGTCATTTCTAACCCACGTACATTCTATTACCGTTTTTTTTGTCGGAACATATGTTTACAGTTGCAAGTATATGTACACGTGCGGTCATAAAAACCGCACCACCTAATGAGTTCGAAAAAAATGCCTAATTACATCAGATCGTAAGGGTTTTTCCCATACTAATGAAGGGTATTCCCCATAGCGGAGTTCGGCCTCGTATTCAGTGCAGTGACAAGTAAAGAAAAGTTAAATGTCTGGTAAATATCATCAACTGACTCGGGACGAAAAAGTTCAAATATTGACTTTAGTCGAAGAAGGGCTTGGCTATCGTGAGATTGCGGTTTAAATAAAATGCTGTCATTCAACTACAGTACGACTGATGAAGAAAAAAAAAATTTGGATCCGCTGGAAAGGAAAAAAGCCTCGGTACGAAAACTCAAAACAACCCAGAAGACGGACAATGTATTACAACAATTTAGCATGAAAGATTGCTTTAAAAGTGCTGTCCGTATAAGAGCAGAAAAAACAAACAAACAAAAAGCAGCGAAAAAACCTCTCCTAACCACAAAAATGAAAAAAGCTCGCTTGACGTGGGCAAAAAGTACGAAGATTGGACGCAGGATGATGGCGATGTGTGAAATGGTCCGATGAAAGTAAATTTAATTTGTTGTGTCGACAATTTGCCATACGTACGACGGTTTGCAGGTGAAAGGTTTAAGGACGAGTGCATAGTCAAAACAGTGAGGTTTCCTCAAAGCCAGATGGTTTGGGGATGTTTTTTTTTTTTTACGTTTTGGACCCTTTGCACTTTGTTAATGGAACTATGAACGTTCAAAAGTATGGAGAAGTAGTAAGGTACTTTTTGGTACCAGAAATTGAACAGCATCATTCGTATACTGACAAGTAAAGTGTTATAAATCAACTTCTAGATGTCTACTTTATAAATAATAAACAGACAAGTAACTAGAGTCTTTCAATAATTTTCAGCTCAAGACAACGTTTGATGACCTCGGAATTACCAGACTAGACTGGCCAGCTAATTCGCCTGACTTAAACCCAATCGAACACTTGTGGCATGTAATGAAACGTAAGGTAGCTGAATATAAACCAGAGAGTAAAAAAAAGCTAAATGAAGTTCTGGAACATGTATGGAATACTGAAATTTCAAGGGATATTACTGTACTTCTAGTGAACTCGATGCCTTCTAGATTAAAAGCGGCTATAACTGCCAAAGGAGGAGCAACTCGGTATTGATAATTTTTTGGTAAGAGTGGCATATCTAAACACCTTATATACACATACATACAAAATGTATCGTTTGACTTTGTTAACCAATGACTGTATTAAAATATTTTAAAAAAATAAGAAAACTAACTGGTTTTTCTTTCTTCGTTAATATCTTTTTTCAAACATTCAATAAACAAATGGAAATTAGATAGAAATACTTATAAACTACTGCGGAGTACTCAACAAAAATTTCATTTCATTATAAAAATTATTATCGTAGTTATTAACAATTTTTCAATCATTTTGATATGGTGCGGTTTTTATGTCCGCAAGTGTATATTATACTTAGTCTGCTTTTGACAGATAGAAAGGTTAAACGTGTTTTGGTGTGATCGGCGATTTTCCCGGCGATGGAGCAAATTGAAATTCTGTGTAAAATTAGTAATTAAGTGCTTTAAACACTTGAAAAAAAATGTTTCCAAGTGGAATAAGATCCTCCAAGATGGTAGAGAAAATGCCAATGATGAACTTCGCTTTGGACGCCCCAGCACATTAACAAAAGATGATAACGTCGAAGTTGTGAAGAAAATTGTTTTGGAAAATAGTCGAGAAGTTGCTGAGTTTGTTGGGATATCTTTCGGTTCGTGTCATGTAATAAAATTTTTTTACAAAAATATAAGTCAAATTACTTCTTACCACACCTCTTACATGGCTAAGCCGAGCTCGAAACTAGTCAGAAAATACGTTGCAAAAACTTGCGCTTATTTGCATCGTAATATTGAATCATTGTTACCAAAATACAAAGAAGGCATTGCTAAACCGAAAAAAATGGGAAGAGCGGCAAACATCCTCTATCCCATTGAGAACGGAATTAACGAAGGTACAATCAAGTAATCAAATACAAAAAGGCTCAAAGTTTTGAAGAAACAAAATGTGGACAATTATTTTAAATTTATTCAGACGGAATTAATGTTGAGAACGAACTAAAACATGACTCCATATACTTCTGGTCTTTTATTAACCAAAAAAGATAATCCAATTGCTGCCCAAGCAAATGATTTATAAAAATTCTGTGTCCAATGACGTTGTAAATTTCATCGAACTATTTGCACAATTTCAAAAAATTCTGTTTTTTCTCCCTCAGTGATACCTACTTTGCCTGAATCAAATTCAATGCCCAAAATAGATTTTAGCCAATTAGTTCTGGAGATTCAGGATATTGAGTCTGCTATCTGCGACCTCAAACAGAATCCTGAGCCTGGTGTTAATAGTATTCCTGCACTAATATTTAAAAACTGTTGCAGTTCTATCTGCGAACCTTTACTTAAGATATTCAATTTATAGCTAGCATTGGGTGTATTCCTCAATGATTGGAAGATCTCGTTTTTGGTGCATCGTTTGGTGCTTTCTGAATGCATCGTAAATAATAAATTAGAATTTCACATTAAAGAGTATATCTCAGAGTTTCTACATGGTTTTGCTTCGGGTCTGTGGATGTCTGATCGATACTGTCCACGCGGACTTTAGCAAGGCTTTTGATTCTGTGAACCATGTGTTGCTGATAAGAAATCTAGAATAATTTGGTTTTCAATTTCATCATTTTTAATTGGTAGGTCTATTTTGATAACAGTTATTCTAGATTGATCTTCTGCACTTCTGGAGTTCCACAATTAACTCATCTTTTCATTATCTTCATTGATGATATTCTTCAACAGATCAAATTTTGGCACTGTTTGATTTGTGCGGATGATCTCAAAATATTTTTAAAAATTAAGAATCTAAAAAATTTATTGAATTGGTGCGTTAATAGTTGTTTGAAGTTAAACGTTAGAAAATGCATGGCTATCTCTTTCAAGTCTCAAATGCAACATAAGTATAATTATTGCATTGAACTCATGCCCTTAACAAGATTTAACAAAATTAAAGATCTCGGTGTATTTATTGATACGAAACTAAGTTTTTGCCGCACGTCGAATACATACATAGTTGCGAACGCTAACTCACTCACTAGTTGGGTTTATCAAAGGAAACTCGAAAGTTTTCTCTGATCCCCATACTTTTTTATCGCTTTTTACTGCCCTAGTCAGGTCAATACTTGAATACGCCGATATTGTTTGGAATCCAAACGATTTGATCGACTCGGATCGTATTGCAAAAGTGCAGCAGCGCTTTACAAAATATGTCTTTTTCAAAATGCGTTAAAATGTTAAGCCTTTTTATAAAGCTAGATTTTAATCTATAATATTAGGTTAAATGACACTCAGTGCAAGAAGGCATGCACATGACACCATGTTCGTGAGAGACGTTTTGTGTTCCCGTATTAAGTGTAGTACACTTTTATATATGTTGCCAATCTATGTTCCGGAGAGGGTATTAAGGGATCGCCACATATTTTATTTAATGGGGCATACAACAAACTTTGGTCAGATCTCTGAAATCGTTTAGTGGAATTAATAGACATACAAATTTTCATATTTCGAGAGAGCGCTTTGAAGGCATTTTATTACTCGTAATCTGTAAGCTAAGATTGTTGATGAAATAAATAAATAAATAAATTAGAAGAAGATTGGAACAAAATACATAAACAGGCGAGAAATATTAACAAAAACTTATTAAACAATGTGAAGAACGATTAAAAGGCTTGCGCTCAAAGCCCTTAGGTCTGAAAGTAGGATAATCAAGTTTGAAGGTGTCGAGCTAAAATACAGCGAAACTATTCCGAATAAATTCAACAATTTCTTTATTAAAACTGTAAAGAGATTAATAATTCTATACCTAATACTCCATTGATTTTATACGATCTTTGTAACCTCAAAAGACACAGAATACGTTGTACATTTGTTGCAATTTGTCCAATTCTTTAAGAATATCTCAAGATTTTTTGTCTCGTATGTATAAGAAGTGAAGTAATCAGCATTCTGAACGTTGATAAAGGCTAGGATGCAGTTTACAACTATCCAGAAAACGTGTTTTCGCGATTTTTAAAATACTCACGTACATATATATTGGGTCATATAAAAAGTCTCCGCGGTTGTTTTGCGGTTTTTTTGTACATTTTTGAAATCAATTTCAATCAAGTACATATTGGCCATTATTATCTATGACCTTTTGCCATTTTCCGGGTATCTTCATAATTCCATCGGGGTAGAAATTCTGTGGTTTATCAGCGAAAAACCTGGCCAAGTGATTTTTAGCGGCTCTTCGTTTGGCCAATTTTTTACCATCCATTAGAATCGCTTCAAAAATGGTTCCATTTAGTTACGTTTTAGCTGCATTTCACTGATGGTTATTCGGTCAATTAAATTTTCTTCCATGCCGGTCTTGCTCCAACAGTTGCAAAATTTCATCGACTTTTCCAGTGACTGGTCGGCCTAGTGCGGGGTGCATCTTTTATATCGAAATTTCCGGAACGGAATCGAACAAACCATTCCTTGATTCGGCATTCTCACTGTAAACTGCACAAATTTTTCGGTATGTTTTTGCAGCATTTTTCCTTTTTTATAGTAAAAAAGCATCACACAGCGTGTTTCTTCAGATATGTCACTTATATTCAAATCATTATAACTTTTACACGAGCGACGATTTACACAGCTGTCTTCACAAAAAATTTAGCCTAACATGTCACCTTTCAAACATGTTTTCATTTGACACAATCAGATAAGTGTTTTCAGATAAATGGACACTAACGCCATTTAGTGACAAAAAAAAAAACTCAGACTTTTTATATGGCCCAATACATATACATGAATTTATAAATAACCGATATTTCATTATGAATGTGATATTATTATAAATTTTAATTATATACATGGATGTAATAAACTCTTTTTATAATTAAATAAAAGTCTTTACAAACTAACTAACTATTCCATTGTCGAATAACTTAAAGATGACATCAATTACGTTCAAATGTAAGACAATTGAATCAGTTAGCGAGTTGTGGAAAATAGTAAAAATGGCTATCGGGGTATTAACAAAAATATAATTAAGGACGGATACAATATAATAGGACCAGAACTGCTGAAAATAATGAATTCATCCTTAGTAAAAGGCATATTCCCTGATGGAAAACCTCCATTATGGTCCCATGCAAAAAAGTGAAGATTACAGGCCGGTAAATATGCTACCATTATACGAAAAAAATTGTGAAAAGACGGTACAAATTCAATTACAGAACTATTAAGAAGGGAATGATTTGTTGGTTGAACAACAATCTGGTTTCAGAAAAAACCATTCATGTGAAACGGCTCTTAACTTTGTTATTACGAAGTGGAATTAACATATGCATAAAAATTAAAAAATGCGGCATTTAAGAGGGCATTCGAGACCGTAGATAATAACGTATGTATTGCTGCAAGAACCAACAAAATATGTGAAAAATGCTAATTTTAATTGGTTCAAATCTTATGTGTGGCAGAAGACAGATAGTAACATTTAATGACGTGCTATCAAAACCGTTGGATTGAGTGTTACTTAAGGATCTCTACTGTGTCCGTGTTATTTTCATTACATATTAACGACATGCAGTTGATAATGGTAAACTAATATTATTTGCGGATGATGGCCTATTATTTGTATTTGTATCTTAGTACCTGCAAAACGAGACTAAAACTAAACATTAACAATATTAGAGACTACCTTAACATGAATAAACTTAAATTGAACGTCGTAAAAACTAAAGTTATGTTCTTTAATGATATTTTGCCGAGTGACCGTTTTGAAGACTTTGAGTGTGTAACACAAATCAAATATTTAGGAATAATTATTGATAGTTAAGAAAATTTCAAACCACATTCTGAATACACATGTGATAAAATATCCAAAAAAATAGGGTAACTTAGGAGATAAAGAAAGGACTTTTGTTCTTATAAAGATTTCATAAATGCTTCATTGACGTCCAGGAGTAAATAGGATGCTTCACACGAAAAGTTTTAATCTGGATACACTTCCAATTGGATCAAATGGTATGCATAGATAAATTTATTATGTATAATAAGCTCACTGTTGTTAAAACGTTCTCGTTGCAGTACATAATAATATTATAACTATTAAAATAACAATGATTTCGTCAACGTGCAATTTTATTTTTTTTTATATATATAACTGACACGCGTTTAATGTATTTTGTGTACCTTTTGCAGATAAGGGGACGGGGTCGAACACTCCCTATTGATTTAGAGAAGATGTTGTTAAGGTAACACATACTTTATAATAAATCGAATGTTACAAGTTTTGACCTAATAAACAGTTATTTATAGCTTCCATATATTTTTTTTTATGACTTATATTTTTAATATCATTGTAGTTACCCGGATGTGTCAACAAAGCAAAGATTACAAGCGTGATCCTTATGGACCAGGCAGGTGAATTTGCAAGGTATAATAAGGATCAGATGGGCAATATACATATATATACTATGTTGAAACAACCAAGTACCTACTTAACTAACGGATGTCTAACCATAAATCGCACATAAAACATACAAATATTAACAAAATAGCATTGGAAAGTCACACTACGAAAAACAGCTACCAGTTAGATTTTGATGATATTCTGGACCGGAAAACATCTATATTTTAGAAACGATACAAATTTGACTACCAAAACAAAATAAATTAAAAAATTAAATAAAATAAATAAACGGTGGTGGCCATGGTGTAGTATTATATGCATAGGCTCAAGCAGAGGGTCGCGGGGTCAAAACCCGTGCGAGGGAATTCTCTGAAAAAATTCTTTTCATAGAATTTATATGAAGTTATATAAAAATCCCATCGTACTAACAACTAGCACGTACCAAGACCCAGTGGCTCGCCCCCCCCCCCCTTATCTCTACAAAATGTAAAACTTTGATAATTATTGACAGATTAAAATTTAAAATAAGGAGTTTTCTCTTTTATTATTAATATCTCTGTAGTCTTTTATATTTATATAAACATTGACATTTACTTCTTTTATTTATATTACTTAAACGGCAATTCCCGAAAGTTAAAGTTGTATTTATACAAGTTAAAATTAAATTATATATAATGATATTTAGTCAGTTTATTCACTTTAAAAGATTCATGTCTTATTTTGTAAGCGAATTTTTAATAAATTCAAATTCAAGAACGAAGTGATCCATAATAAAACGGCCAGTAGAATCAAATTAAGGCCCCCAAATTAAGCAAACTTCACAATTAAGTAAGGAATGCAGATATGTATGCAAAATATATAGGGTCAGATGTAGTTATACGCGTCACAAATTTCAAAAATAATGAAGATTTAAGAAATTATAATGCTTTGGTGGACAAAACTTTGAATGAAAAGCTATCAAAAATCAACCTAAACTATTTAAAGAGAGGAAATCAAACCAGATTTACGATATTTATCTGGGAAGCAAAGCTATACTAGCATTCTTCTCTTATAAGTCAAGATAATAAAAAAATACATTCCGATGCAGATTTAGAAAACATCCAATGTTTAATTGATGGTATGTTGATACTTAAGTAAAGCTACCTTTACTTGTTCAATAAGTTTTGCTACATTCGAATGCGACTTTCTCAGCAACTCAGTTTATTATTGTAACCTTTCATTAAACGAAGAAGTAATAGCAGTCTTCGACAGTCTTCCGGATTCTCACTTCAGAGGTGGGATTCAGAAATTAGAAGATCACTGAAAGAAGTGTTTTGAAGTTCAGGGAGATTTTATTAAATTATAAAAAGTACGTATTTCAAACCATAAAATTTACTTTTTCTTATCGAACGATAAGACTTATTGAACAACCTGGTAATATTGGCAATCCACATAATACCACCGTGATCCAAAAGTTCCCGGTGGCGTCACCGTGTGGCGCTTCCCATTGTTCCGATTTGTTGTTCTGTTTTATGTTGGTATATCTGTTGTTGAAATTTCCTCTTAATCTTAGCGACATAGCTTGACATTTGCAAAAGTTACGTAGCCAAGAGCACATCTATATCTGTGTGTGTTGGAGATTTTTTTATAATTTTAGAAATGGATTAAATTTGCAACAAAGAACATGTATTAATTTTGCGTAAAAGACGGATTTAATGGTGCGCGTACGTTGGAAATGTTGGAAAAGTGTTTCGGCAACGATTCTCTAAAGAAAACGATCGTTTGCCAGTGGCACGAGCGGTCCAAAAGTGGCCGTGAGTCAATCGAAGATGATGAACGCAGTGGCAGACCATCGGCATCGTAAACCGACAAAAACATTAATGAATTAAAAGATATGTTGGTCAATAACCGCAAATTTACCATCGGAGAGATAGCAGAGGACTTGAACATTGCCTATGGATCCGTCCAAGACATTTTGGTTAATGATTTGGGTTTCCGTCGTGTAGCAGTAAGGTTGGTGCCAAAAGACCTCAATTTCATGCAAAAAAGAGACCGTGTTGACGGTGATTTGCGAGGCTGAATTCGATTCCACATTCATCAAAAGGATCATTACTGGAGACGAGACGTGGGTTTATGGGTACGCCACGCAATCCAGATATCAGGCAAGTGAATGGCGTTGACCAAATGAGCCGAGACCAAAAAAACCACGTCGTTTTTAGTCAAAAAGAAGACGGTTTTCATGGATTACAACGGTGTAGTGCATCATGAAATTTTGCCAGAAGGCCAGACAGTAAAGAAAGAGTATTACTTGGGTGTTATGAGAAAACTCGTGGATTTTGCACCACGATAACGCACCGTCGCACAGTGCCATCATATTAATAATTTTTTTGACGAAAAATGCAACAAATACCATCTAACTGCCATCGAATTCAGCTGATTTGGCTCCCTGTGACTTCTTTCTGTTCAATCGGGTTAAAAAACCTCTACGGGGAACGCGTTTCAGCAGCCGAGAGGAAGTAATGGAAAAATCGAAGGAAGCACTGATGGACATACTGAAAAACGAATATAAAAAATGTTTCGAGGAATGGATCAAGCGCTGGCTTAAGTGTGTTGCAGTCGATGGGGATTACTTTAAAGGAGACAATGTAGATTTAGATGAATAAACCTGTATTTTTAATTTTCAGAATAAATTCCGGAAACACACAAAAATGAAGTTTACTTTAACTAACAAGACAAACAATGTAGTAGTAACGTAAATATAATAGATACGTGGGTGAAATACAAATATTACAAAAGAATTTACTGTTTTTATATACATTTTTTGTAATGGTACTTACTTGAACGAATTGCACTGTCAGGGCCGATTTACCAACGCCACCACTGCCAAGAACAACAATTTTGTATTCGCGCATCTTTGTTCTTTGATTTTTTTTTTTATATATATTCTCTTTTATATTATATTGTCTAATACTTTACAAATACTTTCTTTGTGTTGTGTACGTATCAAATTTAGTATATATACCTACATAAGTACATATATGTTTTTATATAAATCTGTATATATATATATAGTAAATATATATATAATATATATATATATAATATGTATATTATATATATAATATATATATATATAATATGTATATTATATATATAATATATATATATATAATATGTATATTATATATATAATATATATAATATGTATATATATATATATATATATATATAATATATATATATATATATATATATAATATATATATATAGAGATAACAGAAGTTAATTAATCTTTTTAAATGTGATCTACGTGTAGTTAATCCAAGTTAATTTTATTTTCGACAGATCCGATTTCTTTTATATACGTATGTACATTGGATATGATTTTTTTTTTAAAAACTATTAAATTATAAAATACTTTTTGATTTCAAGATTTCTAGTTTTTATTATTTTCTAGTGGGTAATTAAATTAAATACTGATTGTAATGATCCTTGTATATTTGTCACTGGATTCAAATGTTCTATTTTTATGCTGAAATAAGAAAACAAATTTTAAGGTAAAAAATATATATAGTATAGTGAAGAAATATACAGGGAATATAAATACATATAAAAAAAATACAATGTAAAAATATAAATTACATAGTGTTAGTATTATAATATTATAGTCATTTAAACTATACGTGAAAAAGGAGAGCACACTCTACTCGCCATACAATCATTGGACAATTGACACAAGAAAATATTGTCATTATTGTAATATATTTCTTGCAAAATGAGTGCTTTATTATGCACAATCAGTATATCAAAATATACGATTGTTCCTTTTTCTTCTCTTTTGATAACTGTTGTAATGCGTCGTATTTCTTCTACATATCTACTGCATTGCTACAAACTGCGAAGCATGCGTAGTTGGCTTAGTTCGCGCACCTTAGCACTTTTCTAAAGATCACTCTATATCAGATCACCACGTTAATAAGATCAAGATCTTATTGATGTTTTTGTATTTAGGTTGATCCAATCATATTTCCCTCTGCCCCTTCAACTTCTGGAAAGGTTGAATTTCAACTGCTTTTTGGACCGGATTTTCCCACGATCAGCTGATCTGTTTACAGTGTCGAGAATTTCCCGATCGCAATTCTCGGTATTAGCAACTTTATACATTGCACATAATTACAATAATAAAAAAATACATACATTTTTTTATTTATTTTTATTTTTTTTGACGCGTGCTTGTTTTCTGAATTCGCTTTTGGGCAAGTATGGGGCATTTACACGATTATAATTTTTACTCAAGTGCTTTGATGTGCAAGTACTTTACGATTCTGATGAGAGAATTGCAATTATTTAAGAATGAGCAAGTCTAAATTCAATTAACTTTTTTCGATGTGAAAAGCGATGTGGAATTAAAAAGCACAATCTGGAGAGATACTACCAGTGTCGAAGAAAAGTTAGCAGCAACTTTGAGGTTCATTGCAACAGAAGAATCATACGTAAGTACAAGTTAACGAGCAAACACTAATTTCTATATATATATACAACGGACGTATCGTATAAATCGGGACTTAACTTAACTTGCTTTTTTACTTCTAAGTTGTAAGTTGTTTTTCGCATTCTACATTTGAGTTGAAAAATAAGTTTTAAAGGAAATCTTTGTGATAACCAGTTTGTTTTCATACTGTAATCAGTACTCAATAAAAAAATGTTTTGATGAGTTATGGGGATTTGAACGGACGCATCGCGAAATTAGACAACGAATACGAAAACTTAAACGGACTAAACGGTTTCGACAAACTCAGCAGAAGACATATGCATGTGCATACTAACCTCATGAAAGTCGTACGGCCTAACTAAATGCGATATTTACTAAACAAGAAAAGTTTCAATCTGAAGCTTACCGCGTCGAAAACGAGTGACGCGGGAAACCGGAAACGAAAATTGTTAATGATATCTTAAGAGCAACGGCAGAATCAGACCAATAGGAAAAGGTGTGGTGCGAAATCCTTGAACTGAACGAGTCCCAAAAACTACGGCGGCTAAAAATTTCGTTTACCGCCGCATAATCACCCGTGATGAAAAGAAAACACCCTCCAAACCAAATTATGTTCTTTACCCAGAAAAAATTATTTTCACATCATTTGAGGTCATGATAGAATTAATGCAGCCAGCTGGCTCAGCTGGTTCCGACAGTGGGACAAATTTCATTGGAGCTGACCAGGGAGTAAAACGATTCTCTGAGATGTTCGGCTGCGACTGTGTGCAAGATGTGCTGGCCGCCAAGGGAATTAAGTAGGTGTTTATCCATCCAATCGGAGAGAGGAGTGTGGGAGCGAACGGTACGTGTCGCCACGCGAGTGTACCCTGCAGTGCCTTGTAACCCGACCAAGATCAGCCGCTTACGCCGGGCCACTTCCTGTTCGCATCAGCAAATACAGCACAGACGCCGCACAGTGGTTGGAATAGAATATACCAGCAAGACAAAAACAAAACGGTAATTTGTAAAATATTCTTATCAAACAACAAAGAGATTATCTGTTTTATGAAAGCAACTGTGCTTAGTTCAATTCACTAAACTCACCATTTGTCAATAAATATTTCAAAAAGTGTTGTTATTAAATAATAATGAAATTCAAAGCTAAGAGTGAGTAACATTGGTTAACATAATTTAACTTATTGAAAACTAGATATATATTTATAAAATATATTATTTTGTATATTTATTTATTAAAGTTTGTTTTTTCTTTCAATTGAGGAAAAATGAAATGTCACCGAATGTCACTGCTGTGAAGTTCATATATGATATAGTTGTATTCCTCTTCTAAGCAATGACAAAAAACTGACTGCGATATATTCACACAAGTATTTTATTTTAATTTTTCTTTAGAACAACAAAATGAGTTTTTTTTTAAGAATGGCTAAAATACAAAAAAGAGGCAAGAAATATAAATTTGTATCAATTTATTTGTTTAAGACAAGATTTAACCTCTGCAACTGAAGACTCTTTGAGAGACATCAAGGTCACAATTTCACAATTTTCGTGTAAGGTATATGAAAAGTGGATTAAGTGTGGAAGAGAAGCAAGGACCGGTTTCTGCAGAAGCATTTAGAGTGGCTAGCGGGTCCAGATATATGCTTTGAGGTATCTATGATTGAGCCATTACCAACTTCTTCTTCTGAGCACTTACCAGGCCCTGGCAGACCAATGAAGGAATTTTTGGAATCGAGTTTCAAGACAAAGCGAAGATGAATTGATGAACTTATCAAGACTAGGAGTGCCAGTGAATTAATTTACGCTACTGAGGTGTCAGCATGGCTGTCAGGCAATAGAGAGCTAGCACAAGCTATAAAAAATGTTACGAATAGACCTAGACATAACATTCGCCGAAAAAAATCAGATCATGTTCTCAGCAATCAAAGAGTATTGAGTAATGATGAAGCTTTGATTAAGGTTTTGCCTTATTATGTTGATAGCAAATCAACTAGTCACACTTACAAACTGACTCGTTAATGGAGCATCAAAGCTGGACACAAGGTATTTCCGTCATTATATAATTTAAGAAAATCTAAAATTGCCTGTTTCCATGCAGCACATATCTGTAACTGAAACACGTGTTGAAATCAAAGTGCAAGCGATTTTAGACAAAACTGCAAATCGCTTAATCTCTGCACAGCCCGAGGTTATCAACAATCTGCTACCTTATTCATCATTAACACTTATTAGCAAGTGGGGTTGTGATGGAAGTTCCGGTCATAGTACTTATAAGCAAAAATTTGCAAATATTGATGACACTGATGAATTTTTGTTTACGTTCTCATTTGTTCCTCTTCAATTATGTGATGACCATGTTATCTGGCAAAACATTCGAACGTCTTCTACAATATATTACCGTCCAATTAAAATTTCTTTTTTCCAAACAAACCAGAGAATTAACTATTGAGGAAACAAATAAAATTTTGAAAGAAATAAAAAGTTTGTCGCTGAAAATATAAAGTTAGAAGATTACGAGGTTTCTGTCAAACATGTAATGCTCATGACTATGATTGATTGGAAAGTCTGTAACGCGATGACCGAAACTTCATCATCAGAAAAATGTTTTATTTGTGGAGCAACCCCTAAGTCAATGAATGATGAATTCACGGGTCTTAAGACTAACAGAGAAAATCTTGATTTTGGTTTGTCTACATTACAAGCCTGGATAAGGTGCTTTGAATGTTTGCTTCATATAAGCTATCGTTTGGAAATAAAAAAAGTGGCAGCTCAGAGCAGAATCGGACAAAGTTAATATGAAGCAATGTTCTGATGAAATTAAAATCCGATTTAAGAGTGAAATGGGGCTAATTGTAGGTAAACCAAAACCAGGGTATGGCAACACAAACGAGAAATACTGCTCGGAGAAAAGTGCAGGGTTGGATGTTGCTATAATAAGAAAGTTTGGGATTATTCTTCGTGCCTTTTATTCTTTTGCGTCAGAAACAAGAAAGTTACACATAAATCTATATCCGTGGTACTACATGCCTGCTACTGTTCACAAAATACTTGTACATAGTCACGAAATTTTAAAATTTGCCCTCTTGCAAATTCTAAGGAACCTCAGGAAGCTAGAAACAAGGACTGTAGAAGATTTCGTGAACACAACACTCGCAAGCAGTCGCGTTTAGCCAGGAATAGATATTTGCTTAATATGCTGTTGATAACATCTGATCCTGTAATAAATAACTTAAGAGAAGTGCCACAAAAAAAGATATGTACTTTACCTTGTGATGTATTAAATTTGTTGAATCCATCATGCCTTACTACAGAATAAGCAGAAGGGTCAGACTCTTCTGATTCCCCTGCAACCGATTTAAATATGACTAACTCTCATAATCATGACTACTCAACAGAAGACTCGTCCGAAGATAGTGAGTAATATCTACCTATATATTTGTTAATTAGTATTTAAGTATTTATTAAACAAACAAGTATTAAATGCCGTAGCAATTAAGCTAGTTATAAACTGTAAACATGAACCACTATTTAAGTTAAAAAATGTTAGTTTATTTTCCATTAGTTACATAAATAAGACTAATATTTAAAAAAAAAAAACTGCTTCTTTTTCTTTATTTACTTTCTAATATTACTTAGATTTACTTAACATTTGCCAATCAACAAGATTTTGTTATAAGAACCGAATAAATAATTTTGTGTTAACGATGTGCTGAAGAAACAATGCCATTTGAGGAAACAATGGAGAATATTCCGAGAGCTCTTGATTTTTGAAAACGGTGGGTGTCCGAGTACTTATCAGACACGCTGCGCTGAACCAAATGGTATCAGGTCAAGGTAATTACGAAAGGAGACTTGGTGTTCGTCTGCGACGAAATCGTAGCCCGGAGGCAGTGGTGTCGAGGCCGGACTTAAAACATATATACAGGCGTCGATGGAGAATTCCGAGGTGCCAATGTCCGTACTTCTAAGGGACTGATGAGATGCCCTGCGTCGACTTAAATATTAGTAAATCAAAATGGATCTACGCGTGTTGCAGAACGAGCAGTGTAAACCAAATTAATGTGAACGCAGCCTTACTATTCCTCTTTCTTTGTTTTGACATTTACTTGTTTTCTTTTGTCTATTCGCCTTAAGGACGAAGTTCTCGAATTTGGCGCATTTGTCACTTGCTAGACGGTCAGAAAAGAAGGGAATAAAACTGCGGTAAGAATTATATTTGTTATATGTAAATTGCGAACTAATCTCCATTTCTACATAGAAATAAACGTTCAATAAGTATGTTGAAACAGAACATTAATACCAAGATTTGATGGGATTTTTATAAAACTTAAAGGTTGTGAGGGATTTTGTGTTCTTCATTTGTCAGGGGCGTAAGAATTTCTGAAAAAGCACAAGAACGTCTCATACTCATAAGGATTTTTTTGTTCGTTCCAACCGCATATTTTTCGGTCTTAAATCAGCATGTTATTTTTCAATCAATTATATATCAAATTTTACTGGGGTTAGATAGTGTTAACGGATATTTGGACGATATTATTGTAGAGCCAGTAAAAGTGGAAGAAGTTTTAAACAGACTAGAAGCAGATAATGTAAGAGTGAATGAAAGTACTGTAATTGCTTGTAATTGTTATTTTTTTAAAGACAAAGTAGAATATCTAATTCAAGTAATCTGTAAGAAAGGCATTGAGCCAATGAAAGCAAAAACGGAGGCAATCAAAAATGCGCCTGCAACAAACGATGTAGCTAGTCTTAAATCTTATATAAGATTACTAAATTTTTATGGCAAATTTATGTCAAGAATATCACTTGAACTCAGATCGCCTTGTGAATTATTAAAAAAACAATCGTAGATTCGTTTGGAGAGGTATCTGCCAACTAGCTTGTTAGAAAAGCAAAGATTTTATAGTAAGCAACAAGCTTTTGGCTGATCATTTTTGAAGTGGATTGAGGTTGCCATTATAAAGAATTCAACAACACTATCAGTCTTAGAACAGCTATCGAGCTGGTTTGTAATTTATGGTCTTCCTACAGAGATAGTTTCGGATAACAGTCCCCCTTTTGGTTCTGGATTATTTCTGAAATTTTGTGAGGCATTGTTGCACTTAAGAGTCCTCCATACCACTCCGAATGCAATGACCTATTGAAAACGGGTGTCCAAACGATTAAAAGCAGTAAAAAAGTCTTTCGTGGAACACAGATTAAAACGCGATTTGCAAAAAACTTTAAACGCAGTGTTATATAATTACAAAAATACAGTCACAACAACTACTCAAACGTCGTCGTCCGACATATTTTTCGTGTGCAAACTAAGAATTATAATCGACATCGTCTCCACAGAAACCAATGGACCTGTTGAATACGGTGCATAAAATTATCCAGAATGGCCTACCCGGCAAAATCTTGGTATTACGATAAGCGTCATCCCAAATTATCAGAATACCCCAATTAGAAATCACACAGCCAGCCTACGTCCCATTAACAAGGGAATACCGAAGGATCTACTATCTCAATAATTTTGTTCCTAATAGCCTACCATAAGCTAACTAAAATAGTAACAATGTACAAAGAAATCGAGCATGTGTTTATGATTTTAACACCCTTATTACTTTCTGTCTATGGCCAGGTGCGAATTTTTATAACTTAAAATTTTAAACAAGTTTATCTTAAAACTTCATTTTTTAAGTTGGCCGCACCCATAACTTGAACAATTTTGAACCAAGTCATTTCAAATTTTAACTTGATCTTAAAAAATATATTGTCTAAATAAGTATATAGGATTTTTTTATATGGCGTTTGTTCATTTGTTACTAACAATTGTCTGGCGATTTGTCTGCGAATTTTACAATTTTGATTTTGGAAGTGCACCATTCGGCCAAAAATCAATATATCAAAAAATTCCTTCGTACTTTTCTAGCTATTGTTATGTACAATAAAAAAGAAATTAGTGAATCATCATAATTCAAAATTTACATGAGCTGTTGGTTTGGCCGTAGACCCTTCCGAAAATGAGAGGTCGTCTGAGAAACGCTGCACAGCGGCCATATTTAAATAGATTATTCTATTGAAAATTATGTTTTACAGTCACTCATATGTACCATAAACAATACCTTTGCAAACTCAATTTATTTTATATTGTTCCAATCACAAGAAGCATTGTGATTAATAAAAACAACTGCGGGAACATTAACTTCGGCCCTATTTTCAACCAAATTGCAAACTGGTGTTGATACTCAGGCGCTTCTCAATCGATAAATGCAAGCACTTACACATATGCCATAAAAAATAATGCACATCCAACACATCTTTCCCGAGAGCACAATCATTACAAATTTTAAGCGTCAGTTTTAACCACAAATACAAATGGAATACGCACATTAACTATCGTCTCTTGCCGCTATCCAGACGATTAAATGTCTGTCTAGCAAGGAATTTAGCTTCAACCCACTTCCAATAATATAAGTTAATTCAATTTTTACAGCTAAAATATAGTAGACAATTTCTCTATAGAAAATGTGGTCAAGAAAAAAAAAAAGATTCATTCATTCAAAAGAATGCTAGCCGGAAAGAGATTTAAGACCGATGAAGAAGTAATCGCCGAAACAGAGGCCTATTTTGAGGCTAAACCGAAATCGTACTACAAAACTGGTATCGAAGGATTGAAAAATCGTTTCAATCAGTGTATCGCCCTCGAAGGCAACTATATTGATAAAGGTGAATTTTGCAAAAATTTGGTGTTTTATTATAAAACGGCACTGACTTTTCAGCCCATGAAAAAGAAATGGAATTACAAAAGAGAGAAAAAGAACTACTGGCAAAAGAAAATGAGTGGCTGCGAAGAATGGCGCGAATGAGCGAAACGACACAAAAGAATGCTGACACACACACACACGGAGTGCAGACAAATGACCTGCCACAACCAAATGAGAGTGAGATAAACTCAAACACACACAAAAGAGTCTGCCGGTAGGTAGGAGGTCAGTCGTAAGTCAAACACTGTAGAATACAGACGCCTATACGCAACCAAATAAAGAGCGTAAATTATTTTTTTTAAAGGATTGTGTTTGTTTTCACAATAAGACTAACAGCTAAAACAGAAAACATAAATTGCTATTTTTTGCCAATTTTTGAAGTTCCGTTACACGCAAACTATATCAAATTCTGCAAAACTTTTTTTGCCATATGATTCGTACCACTCCAATGAGTATTTCTACCACTTTTCAGCCAAATCGGAGGGATGTCGTTCAGAACATCGTTCGATCCTTCATGGAATGATCCAAGTACTAGCCTATATTTGCGACGAAAATTGACCAAAAGTAGAAAAGGCTTCGGTCGGCATAAAATGATCATCAAAAAAAGGTGAAAAATGTATTGTGTGTACGAAAGGTAAACAAACGCGTGCGCCGTTTAATTCAATTGGAAGGGTGCAGAAAACATTTTAGACCTAATACATACAAATGTGTGTGGCCCGTTTAAAACGAAGTCTCATTATAGTGCGCTTTCAGATCGTGGTTTTCTTCAGTCGTGTATTCTCTTATTGTGATCGACTCATCCTCTTCTTTTCATTTGTTCTGTCTCGCTCTTCCCCGGATTTAACCTAACATTAACAACTCTCAGTGATAGCGTACTGGTGCTCCGCATAAACAACATGGCCCCGGGCCCTGTCTCAGTTTGACTGCATTCTAACTTTAATACTTCTAAGGGCGTAGTTTACGCGCCTTGCATTATCAATGTCCCCGAATCGGAAATCAGGTCAGAAATGAAGGCACAAAGTGTTACCGATATTCATAAATTCATCAAATAACGAGATGGACAAAGGAAACCGACTGGCTTAATGCTGATGAACTTTGATCTTTTCCAACCCATTTACGCTGCGCATAGGGTTATTTGCCTCGAAAAACCGCTCAAAAATCTATGTTTCAAAATGTAAAGTTAAGAAGTATTTTTTTTCCTAGCTGTAGTTAAATACCTATTGAACAATGAACCGGTTTTTTTTTATGCACACACGTCCCCATAGCATTAGTTGAAATTCATCGATCGTAAGCTTGCATTGTAAATCTGTTAATTTTTGAGAAATATCCCACTGCCAAATAATTAAGTAACATAAATCTGTTGATTTGTATGAAATATTCCACTGCTAAATAATTAGGTTTTAATTATCTTTAATATTGTTTCTAGTCTTTTTTGCTATTGAGGAATCAGCTGCAAGTGTGTACTTTTTTATGAAGCAACTTTTATATTTATTTGAAATGTGTTCAAGTGGGCGTTTTTTTTTTTTAATTGACCTTTTGTTATATAAATCGGTGTTATTCGGTAACTTTTTAAGTATCAACTTATAGAAAAAATGTCAGGAAACAGTAGCAAAAAAAAATTTGCTGGCCATAACTGCCCCTCTAGATCTTATCGTCCCTTATGTGTATTTAGTTTAATGAAAATTAAAAAATTGCTTATCATAAAATAAATTAATTTACTTTAAGGATCGTCTGGCTTCTTTATTTTAACTAAAAGGCAGTTATATTATGTTATGAATGAATATGAAGAGAATGATTTTGAAGTTAAATTCCATCACCTTCAGAGCTATTTGCTTAATAAAGCGTCTTGTACGGAAGAAAGACTTAAAGATTTTAAGCTTAAAATTGGACGTTTAAAATATTAAACTTAGCTCAACTTTATTTTTATTGGTAGTTTCAACCTAAAATCTTTTTAATTATATTAAGACATGAATTTAAGTTAAGATGGTTAGGTTCACAACGGAGATACCAATTTTCAATGGGCGTGGTCGGCAGTAAGAGATGGTTAGAACTAGTGACAAAAAATATTTTCCTTGCTACAGTATTCTTCAAAAAAAAAAAAAAAAAAAAATAAATAAATAAAAAAAAAAAAATAAATAAATAAATAAAAAATAAAAAAAAATAAAAAAAAAATAAAAATAAATAAAAATAAAACAATGCTACCCTATCCCTGAGTCAGATAGGGTCTCGGGTTCGAATCCCGTGCGAGGCAATTCTCTGAAGTCTTTTCAGAGAACTTGTATGTAGTTATATTAAAATCCCGTCGGTGTCAACTCTGACATGAAGGCATAGCACTGATGTTGGAGTGGTTGCTGGCTGTGCTAAATTTAACGAACTAACAACTAGCACGTACTTAAGACCCACTGGTTGAGAAGGATGTACTAGCTCATTCCGTCCAGTTTAACAACCATCTCTGCGGTTTTTATGACCGCAAGTGACAGATCTAAAACGAATAACACGTCAAAAAAAAAAAAAAAAATAATCAGAAACTATATCCTTTTAATGTACCATATTCTTTCAAACGTCCACTGAATGAATTCAATATTCAGCTAATTCTCAAAAACCGACAAAGGCAGACCATTAACACTTCAAAAGTTGTTTAAAAATAAACAAAGACGAACGATATTCAAACAAAACTTTTCCGAAAAAAATATTAGACATTTTTAAGCAATTCTTACCTCCTAACAATCATTGCGCTATATATACAGACGATGACACATTTAGAATTGTTCAAAGTATTTATTCGAAATACTTTTCAATTAACAAAATTTTTAAACTAATCCGTTGTATATTACAGAGACTTTAACAAACAACTGAAGAAGATTGGCCGCCTCGTTCGTGCGATTTAACGCCGCTTGACTATTTTCTGTGGGGCTACGTTAAGTCATTGGTTTATGCCAGCACGTCGACGACGTTGGAAGAGCTCAGAGCCAACATTGAACGCGAAAAAGCAGTTGAATAGTAATTGAAAATTGGGTCCAACGAATCGACCGCTGCAAACGTGCCCGCGGTGGCCATATGAACGAAGTCGAGTTCAATTCATAAATGTTTTGATTGTACTTTGATTTGCCAATAATAAAGTTTTTGAAATGTCTTTTATTTAAAAAAAAAAAAGGTGTCAAATCGTTATTAGAAAACCCTCTATAAGTGTTATGTATTTTTACACTTGTGATAAGACTGCTTCAACTGCGTCATCTGAGGCAAATTTCTTTGTGTAATCAGGCTGTGTTAATTCTATTTCTGTCATTAAATGTTTTTTTTAATGTTTCGAATGCTCGTATCGCTTCATTATTCAATGTGATAACCATATTCTTTGCTTTGAGTGTGGAGACTTGCGAGGAATCGCTTTGCAAATATATTGTATGAGGTTTTGCGATTGGTGCGTAATTTTTGATGAATTTGCGATAGTATCCGATCATTTCTAGAAAACTTCGTAATTGTCGTAGGGTTGTAGGTTGCGGGTATTCTTTAATTTTAGAATTTATGTCGGGATTTGTCTCAATGACATTATGTCCGACCACGTAACCAAGAAAGTCGTTAAGGAAAGGCTAAAACCACGTCTTTATTCTTGTTGAATAGCCCTTATATAAAATATATGTATGTATTGGTGGATGTTCCCATGCAAGGGAACTCCGAGATAATTAGTAAGATCTTTATTTATTACTTCAATCGGTCATCCTGACATGCATTCGACCTCGATTGCACTTCTTGGTTCTGCCTCTAATTTGGTATTCTTCAGATAAGTCAGATACCTTATATGGTATTCTCATAATCTCGTCTGCTTCCTTACTGCTTCTGCTCTCTTTATACTCAAATCTGGTTCTAATCTTTATCCCACCAATCCTTCTAAACCTTCCTTCTAATCCTTCTAAACCCTCTCTTAACCGATCCACTATTCTGCCCCGCTGACTCACACTAAATACTAATTCGCTAGATGCTATCCTACATTATTCATCACGAATTCTATATCTACCAGCATGTTTTCTAAGCCCTTAGTCGCGTCAATACGTATCGCCTTTGCTATCATAGGACCCAGACTCCGATTTATTCGTTCCACATGGCCGTTAGCTTGTGAAGACCCCGTAGCCACCTTGATGTGCTTTATGTTGTTTTCCACCATAAAAACCTCGAATTCGCGCCCTGTGAACGGGCTGCCCTTGTCCGATACTATGTTCTTGGGTCGGCTATACGCGGCAATAAAAACGTGCCTAAGATAAGGGCTTCATGGTAAATATTTATTACTATTTCGCCATTTACTGTGCAAGCTCGTTTTAGTATAGGTAGGGAAATGGGATTGTCTAATATATTGGGCTTGTAATAGTTGCTGCTAGCGCCAGTATCTATTACTATTTTTATGTTTTTATTGTTTACTCGTCAGCATAGGTGGGGCAATCCCACTCTTTGTCTAAAAAATAGTTTGCGTCTTCATATATGTTGTTAATTCATTCGTTTTTAACTGATGGAGGTTGATTTGAGTGTTGTACACTATCCTCTTTTTTTTTCTGGAATAGTGTATTATTGTATTATTGTTATAAGTATTATGATTTGGCTTTTGCCAATTAGGAGAATTACTTTTGTACCGGTTACAATTTAATTTTCAAAATGGATTTCGGGTATGGAAAGTTTGTTTACAACTTTGTACATTATCTTTTGGTATGGTGCGATTTACGGAACTACCTGCAACCATTGGTTCGAATAGTTGGTGAAATTGTCTATTGTCATTAAGTCTTTGTGGTGGGAAATGTTTAGCATTGCTGTGAATTTGTTGGGCTAATCGTAATATGTTTGGATTTCTATGCTGATTTTTATGAGTTGCAAATTGTAATGCAAAATTTGTTTCCATATTATTACTTTCAAGCTCCTGAAGTTTGGCAAGCGCGTTAGGTAGATCAGTGGGGTTAAGTGAGAATGGAATTTGGGGTAGTTGGCCGTTTAAGTCTGTAATAAAAGTTCGTATAGCTTTGACTGCTCCCAACCGATTCCTTGTCGTTTTGGAATTGACTTTGCCCAGTCTGCTGGTGTTACCCCGTGTTCGATCTATTCGCAGAAGTCCCTAAATAAGACACTTCGAAATCGGAATTTGTCTTTTATATATTTTTGATGTTTTATGATTCCATTCATACTCCAATTTTATCTTCAGTAACCTGTTTAAAAACGTTTCCTTACGTATGTACGTATGTAGTCGTTGCAGTTTTTGGTTGGTGCAAGGTATAGTGTGGATTTAGGTATAAATATTAAAACATGTTAAGAATATTCAATGATCTATAACATTATATATGTATATAATAGATAGCTAAACAGTTGTAGTCATATGTATATTTAGGATTAAAAATATAAGATACTAAAATAAAAAACCCAATTATTAACGAATAATGCATATATGGTACTTAAAGTACTTAAGGTAAGTAGGGGTGTGCAATGGCCAAATAGTTATGTAGGGAATTCTCTTGTTTCTTATTCTTCTAATGGCAGTTCCCTTTAGGGAGTTCCCCAGGCGAGTCGTTTAAACAAAAAACTGCCGTTGTAATGTCAAGCACAAGAAACAGGGTTGTATTTATAAGGCAAAATGGTGTTAGTGACCATGGGAATGATAGTTTATTATAAAGGTTTGCACAGTGATAATAATCTCACGTATGTAAATTAAAGCAAAATTAAAGAAATGTTATCATACGTTCTTAAGTAGAAAATGTATCGAGCAATGTTGTTGACAAGAATGTTAAGCTTATTAATCAGCAGAGTTTTGGCAAGCATTATTTTAGTTTTTGCTGGTACTAATTTAAAGAAAACGTAGACTACCATACACTTTTCCTAACATTATGTTAAGGGCGTAGTCTCATGTCCGAGGCTGAAGGTTTTTAAGGATTTTTTTTTTTTTTAAATACAATCTTCTTATGATAAATATATAGGGTGATTCATCGTGAGGTTTGATTTTCAAAAGGCTTTTTTCACAGATCACGCGTGATTCCTTTCATACTGCTTTGTCATTTTGGCAAGTCATCACGGAAAAAAGAGGAAAGAAGAAGCGTTTTGTGAGAAATGTCTTTCGTGCGATTCGAAGAACTTACGGTGCACATAATCGACCTACTGAAATCACTATTGCCAATACCATTCGTAAATTTGAGTCCCAGTTTACATTAGTGGATGATACTCGACCCGTTACACCACATCCAGCACGTAGTGAAGACTATAGCAGCTATAGCTGAGAGTGTACGCCAATCCCGTTACGAATCGATTCGTCGTCGTTCTCAGCAGCTTGGCTTGGCGTATTTTACTTGAGGATCTCGCCATAAAAGCGTACAAAACTCAACTTGTGCAAGAATTGAAGTCAGGCGGTTTGAATTTGCGTCATATTTTCAGTGAATGGGCTCTGGAAAAACTCAATGAAAATCCGGTGTCTTATCGTGAAATTTTCTTCAGTGAGGAAGCCCATTTCTGGCTCAATGGATTCGTTAATAATGATGAGCAACCCGAAGAGTACCAAGAGCTACCATTACATCCATTAAACAACGGTATGGTGGCGTTTAAGGGCTGCTGGAATCATTTATCCATATTTCTTCAAAAATTAGGCAAATCAGAATGTTACCGTCAATGATAACGGTTATCGCGCCATGTTAACGGAATATGTGCTTCCTAAAATTCAATCACATGGTCTCGGTGAACTCTGGTTTCAACTAGGCGGCGCTACGAGCCATACAGCGCGTGAAACAATGGACTTGTTGAGAAATCATTTTGGTGAGCACTTAATTTCACGTTTTGCTACGGTAAATTGGCCGCCTAGATCGTGCGATATCACACCTATAGACTTTTTTATCTGGGGATATGTAAAGTCTCAGGTCTTCAGGAATAATCCAGCTACGATTGACTCTTTGGAAGCCAACATTACTCGTGTTATCCGAGAGATACCAGTCGCTATGCTCGAACGAGTCGCCCAAAATTGGACCTTTGGAATGAACCACTTCAAACCTAGTCATGGCCAACATTTACATGTTATCAATTTCAAAAAATAAATGCCATGAATTGTTTTTTTAACCGGTAGTAAAAATTTTAAGTTCATTTTCAAATTTGTGTGTTTTATTTTACATTATAAATTAAACCTCAAGATGAATCACCCTTTACAAGCCTACTATAATGACACTAGTATATTCATTATCAAAATCCCACAAGTCTCCCAGAAACATCTTCATTCTTTCACATTATCCCATTACCCATTAACAATACTAAAACGATAATTACCAAACCCAATATTATGTCCAACCCCAAATATATACGTTACTTTGCCGAAAAATGTTAACAAATTGAGAGAACATACTACTGTAGCGATGACAGGAAATTCACAAATAACGCTAATGATACCTGCATAACCAAGCTACTAAACAACATTCCAGCAAATTGCAACCTTAAAGAAGAAGCAGACAGAGTCGAAATTTGACAACCACAACACAACTTTATATTAGTAATCAACATTCCGGAAACAGTCATTCAAGCAACTTGTGAATCTTACCGCCAAAAATTAAAACTAACATACCTCATTTACTTCGAGAACTTCGAGATCGAGATAAACCAAATTGTCTACGTAACCAGAAGATATACACATTTTTCCATCATCATTCAGCCAGATCAACGCATCATCAATTCCTGTGACACCCAACCTACAGAAACTGCAAGAATATCAGTTTGAAAATACGAAGCTCATTACTGCACTACACACAAAAACCAGCCGGGCTAACGTATTGATGCTCAACGCCGTACTAATCTGCAGCCTCATTTTTATCATCATCCTCATATACCTATTGAATCAGCACCAAAAATATAAAAGATCATTCAACATCCCGATAATCCAAAATAGCAGGAATGCAATTCTTTTGGCCGACCCTCCACTCTAAGGGGGGAGGAGTTACATATCCATAACGACATCCACATTTCATTTACCTTGCATTAATTCATTACCATATTTAAACTTATCCAGTTACACTTTCACCTTGAATTAATAAATGCATATTCAAACAAAATTTTTGAAGCATAAATAAATAATAAGCATAAAATAAATATCCACGTATTTATATACACTTTGTTATATTATTACACTTTGTTCGCTTCGAATTAATAAATGCATTTTCCCACAGGACTTATTCTCATTTATTGTAGAGTAAGCATAAATTATTAAGTGTAAAAACTAATGTAAAAATATCATTTTAAATCTTGTGAATAAAGTTGAATACGGCGTTACGCTGTCCAAAGCAGTTGTGTTTTTTTTTCGCAAACTTCTCGGTCGAAACTTTAACTCGCGTCCCCAAAAAACGGTGGCCATCACCTTTTCGGCCAAAGGAATGGTTTTCGCCTTTGGATCACCGGGTAAAACCCATTGCTTACCATGGGTGCTTGATAAGTTTTGTTTGTCTCCGTCTAAAAGTGGTAGTTTGAATAAGTTTCAAGGAATATTTACTGTCCGCGACCGCCCAAGGGAGGCGTCCATTAAGGGGAATGTGTAGCACATGCAATCTAAATGGAAATGATTCCGTCGACGAAAAAACGTCCCACTAAAGGTGGGAGGTGTTCGTTATGGGATATAATTTGTTTCAATACAAAGATTGTTTCGAATGAAAATGAAAGCAAACAACATGATCTGAAATTTATACATAAATATTAAGAAAAACGAATAATGTTTTGGTTTCTCTTATTTACCCTGTGAAAAAAAAAAAATAGGGACAGCTATCGATTCTTGATGGAAACATCACTGAATCCTAAAAACAAAACAAAAAAAAAAAAAAAATAAATAAATAAATAAATAAAAAAAAAAAAATAATAATAATAATAATTAGTGAAATATTTAATCAAATAGCTACTTCAGTATTGCATTCAATTGCCTTCGTTCTTGATAACAGCCAAACATCGTTGTATCGAATCCACTTCGCACTTTTCCCGCGCCTTAACGTGTGCCCACTAATTTTATTGGACGCTTTTACACCCCTTAATGCAAATGTGACTTCTTGCTACAGGTTGTCAATAGAATTTAAGTCTGGTGATTGGGAACGCAAGCTTAAAATATTGAGCTGAGAGGCTATGATGAATGATTAGTGTCATTATTCTACTGAAACACCCATCAAGGAGGATTGTCTTTGGCATAAGGTAGCATAGTAATATTTAAAATATCCACGTAAGACAGTGCTATCATAATTCCCTTATTTCGATGAATGGGATCTACAATTTGATAGGAAAACCAACCTCATACCATGCAGTCCCCACAAGTTTCACCGTATTAACAGTATTTTTATAAAAAAAAATTATTTATTCATCAATATTAACGTTGTCCCCTTTAAAGTTATCCCCATAATACACTTGTGCCATCGCTTTTTCCAATCGTTGAAGCACTTCTCATTAGCCCATTTTGGTATAGCCTTGAGCTCTTCCAGCGATGTCGATTTTATTTCCTCAATCGCTGCAAATCTTCGTCCGTTCATATGTCTCTACAGTTTTGGAACCATTTTGACCCTTTTGAGCAAGTCAGGACCATCATTGACGTCGTTCAAGAGCTCCTGAGCTCATGAGACAGTTCTTCTAAACCAAATCCTCACCAACCTCTCTTATGGTAATTCGACGATTTTCCAAAACAATTTTTTTCACAGCTCTTTGTTGATGTGCTGGGGCGTCCAGAGCGAGAGTCGTCATTGGCATTTTCTCGGCTATCTTGGAAGAGCTGTACAACTTGTAAACATCTTTTTTACTCACCGTATGCCACTTTTAACATTTCAAGTGTTAGAGAACTTGATATTTCTTAAACAACATTTGATGCAATCAATTGTTCCATTTTATATAATAATTGAAAATCGCCAAGCACACCAAGCAGCCTTTCTATCCGTCAAAAACAAGTATGCTATATATTTGAAACTGTGAACTTATTTTCAGGACATGCGTATCAATACAGCAAACGTTGCCCGCCACTTTTAAAAAGTCACCTTACTTTTTGAACACACCTAGTAATTATCTGTATAACTGTAGCGATCCGATTTAAATAAACTGAATTTGATCCAATAAAAGCAAGGATATTGCCATTGCGATTCTGATCAGCTGCAATCTTTCTCTGCGAAAAACTACCTTTTTGCAAAGTTAAATTTTTTTTTTTTTTCAATGAGCTTTTCACATTAAGCAATGTTCTCTTTTAACGAGAGGAATTTGATGGGTCACGTTTCTTAAAAAGTAATCACTTTTCTATGTACGTCCACGCACTTAGTGCTGTCTTGGCAGTTAGTGAAACACAGGTAGATACTCGCCCATACCGCTCAGAATTTAAGTGCGTAGTGATGTAGCTTACCAAACTCCACCACAATGTAGTAGCTTTTCCAAAATTTTTTAAATCCGGATTTTCGAGGTACTCCAAAATCAGATTTCGCTCCACAAGAGAGAGAGAATCTTTCAAATAAGACTGAAACCATTTATTTTACTCTCCCGTTGCACCGTATACCTTTAGTTTTTCAAGTAGTATTGATCGGTCTATTGTCTCAAAACTGCGTTGTAAATCCAGGAAAACAGCCACAACCGAGTTTCCTATACTATATATTGGGTATGTAATTTAATTCGTGCGGCTTTTTTTTAAATTTGAACGTTTATTTAAGAAAAACATGTACAATAGTATTATTCAATGTATTGCCCATCTGAAGCTGTGACTTTTTCCCATGTTTCTGGCAATTTGTGGATCCCATCCCAAAAGAACTGCGCTGGCTTGGCAGCCAAGAATGAATCAATCCAATTTTTGATATTCTGCTCTGATGTGAACCGTATTTCAGTGAGGGCGTTCTACATCGACCGGAACAAATAGTAGTCAGAAGGGGCAAGGTCTGGGCTATAAAGCGGGTGGGGTAAGACTTCCCATCCACTGTTTTCCAAATAGTTGCCTCGTGTCTGGTCCCATATTCCTTGCGTTTTTCGGCTACTGCTCTCTTCAAATGGATTAATTGTGTTCGTTAGCGTTGTCCATTGATGGTTTCACCCGGTTTTAGCAGCTCATAATACACCACACCCATCTGATCAAACCAAATACAGAGCATTACCTTCGCGCCATGGATATTCGGCTTTGCCATTGATTTGGCTGGTTGGCCGGGTTTTACATATGATTTTTTGCGCTTGGGGTTGTCGTAATAGATAGATTTTTCACCATCAGTAACAATCCTGACTTTCTTTTCAGCATTTCGGACATGCAAAACCACCTTTCGACGTCTCTCGGCTTGAGTTCATGTGGAACCCAATTTCCTTGCTTTTGAATATATCCAGCTGCTTTTAAACGTTTTGAAATGGCTGCTTGAGTGACACCCAAACATTCTGCGAGCTCTTCTTGTGTTTGGCAACAATCTTCATTGAGTAATGCTTCAATTTCTTCTTTTTTGGCTGCCCAGGACGTTCATCGCCTTTCAAGCCAAAATCGCCACTTTTAAATCGTGCAAACCACTTTTGGCACGTTTGCTCAGCTAGAGCATGTTCACCATAAACTTCCACCAAAATACGATGACTTTCGGCAGAAGTTTTCTTCATGAAGAAGAACTCCCCGCACAAACACTTTCAGGCACAAAGTTCGACATATTTGAGTGAAAAAAAATTATTGTTGTTTACGCTTCAAATGAATGACATATACTGAAATGACGTAAAATGACAGTAGCTTTCCAACGCATGTTCCAACGGAATAATAACAATAGAATAATACAAGTTACGCCATCTCTTAGCAAACCGCACGAATTAAGTTATAGACCCAATAATTTAGTGCAGTTTCACATGAATGTCCGTTTCTAAATCCAGGCTGTTCTTTAATAAGTTTTTTTTTCTAAATAGTAAGCCAACTGTTCAGCTACAAGCTTTTCTCAAGTAAGAAGGGTATTTATTGGATGAAACTCTTCATATTTTATTTAGTTTATTTTATTTTATTATTTACTTTTTCTACTGGGACTACTATTGTTTCTTTCCACATTTGGGAATATGCCAGAACTTAAAGATTGGTTTGTTATTTTCAATAATGATGGACCTATAATTTCAATAGATTGATAAATAATGTCTTTTTTGATATCAGCACTGATTGTTCTTATATCACAGAATTGAAATTTAAATCACATGTATATCTGGTAAAATAAATTAAATACATGGAACTGACGCATTAATTTCACAGACACTTTCCACAAAATATACATTTAATTTATTTGTAACTTCCCCTTTATCACTTAAAATCTCGTTCCTGAATTTAAAACTTATATCTTTGACTTTATAGTTTTTCATAACTAGCTTCTCAAGTGTTCGCCAAACTTGTGTCTGATTACCCTTTCTTAATGTGATTTTTGAACGAATGTGTTTGTCTTTTGCTTTTTTTTATTTCCGACTTATATAGAGTTTTCCAATAGGGACTTGACAGCTTTGAATTTAATTTGTGAGCGCACTCTTTCACTAATCATCAAACAGTCACTGTCAATTTATTCAGTAAACTCAACATTTTAATCATGGTAAAACTTTTCTACAGATATTCGGAGTCGTAAAATCATCTTCAGTGACGAAGCTCATTTTTGGCTCAATGGGTTCGTTAATAAGCAAAATATGCGTTATTGGTCGGGTGAAAACCCACAAGTGCTTCATGAATCACCACTTAATCCACAAAAAATAAATGTCTGGTGCGGTTTGCATGCCGGCGGCGTTATTGGGCCATACTTTTTCGTCGACGATAACGATCATCACGTTACTGTGAATGGTCAGCGTTATCGCGCCATGATCACTGATTATTTTTGGCCCGAATTGAAAGATATGGACTTGGACGATATGTGGTTTCAACAGAATGGTGCCACAAGCCACACTGCCCACGCTACCATACCGCTTGACTATTTTCTGTGGGGCTACGTTAAGTCATTGGTTTATGCCAACACGCCGACGACGTTGGAAGAGCTCAGAGCCATCATTGAACACGAAATAGCTGCCGTTTCGGCCGAAATGTATGGCCGAGTCGTTGAAAATTGGGTCCAACTAATCGACCGCTGCAAACGTGCCCGCGGTGGCCATATGAACGAAGTCGAGTTCTATTCATAAATGTTTTGATTGTTCTTCAAGCCAATTATAAAGTTTTTGAAATATCTCAAATGGTTTACCTTTTATTTAAAAAAAAAAAGGTGTCAAGTCGTTATTAGAAAACCCTTTACAAGTTACGGATTAAGCTATATCTTTCCCAGTTTTCACTCGTGTTTTCGAAAACTGCACTTTTATATAGTTGCATTTTTTTCACCTTTTAAGCGTCTTAAATTGGAATTAAATCATTTTACATCGTCGTCGCTGTATCTCATAGTTGTCATTGTGCTTAAACCCTTATAACGCTTATTAATCTTTTTATGAAATTGAGACACAAGATTGTCTAAGTCCTCGATAAAATAAAGCTCTGTGAAATTTGTTTTATTTAAATGATTGTCAAATTTTTCTTTGGTATGCTTGATAATTTTTATTAATTTTACATAATTATATTTTTATTCACTTACAGTTATTAATATTTTAGATGTTTTATGGTCAGAACTTTTATGTTGTTCGTCAATTTTGACTAATATATTTTTTCTTAAGTCTATATTTGTCAAAAAATGATCTATTGTATTAAAGTTGAAGAACTCGCGGTTATTCTAGTGGGTTGATCTACTAGCTGCGTAAGACCATGATCAGCCATAAGATTTATCATTCTTTCACGATTACTATTTATTGTCAAAAGATCTATATTAATATCACCGACTACAATTATATTAATTTCATTTTCTAGGGACTGATCACACCAATTTGAAAAACTTAACAAAAGTTCTGACTCTGGGGATCTGTATACTAACACAAATGACAACTTTTCTTCACCACACCATACGTAAATTTTAAATAATCACGCAATGTGCTAAAGTCCAAAATGTCTGTAACTTGAAATCGCAACCCTCTTTTTATACATATAATAACATCACCAGTATGTCTTGAATGTGGTGGACAAGAAGCATGTTCGTAATTTGCTAATTTTATTTGTGATTATTTCTATCTCTGTTAGCATCAATAGATCCGGATTACAATTTTGTATATTTAAATAGTATGACCTTAGTTTATTGTATTTTGTTCTTAGTTACTACATATATTTGTTTCTAACTATATAGAGTCTTCGTTTATACACTTCACATTCTCGATCAAATGCATTATGATTAACATTAAGACTTAAGTTTAGTTCTTTATTAACCTTCACACAATTCAAACATTCAGCTTGACATTCAGATTCAATATGACATGCCGCACATTTCGAACAAACTTTAATTTCACTCCTGCAATCTTTACTTGAATGATTAAATCCCAAACATTTAAAGCATTTTCTAACATCAACTGTCCCATCCCACACTAAGTTTACCTGCCCTCATTACCTCATTATATGTCTTGTTATTTAATTCTATAACATTGGTAGAGATTGCCGTTTTGTTTTACCATGTTGTTTTGCATATAATATTGACATCTTTAAGTATCTCATTTTGGTTTTTTAAACAATTTATAAAATTCGACTCTGACATTTCTTCAGAATAGAAACAAACTTTTAGTCTTGGATTGCCTTTTTAACAATGTCGACATGATAGTTTACTTCCAGGTTTTCTACTACTTTTTCTTTAATTTTTTTCCATTATGAAACAACTTTTGCCCTTTGTTATACCAGAATCACCAGAATCACCAGAATCACATTCAATTTTACTTCATTTTTAGTTTTATTAGAACTTTGTTTACCTTTTGGTGTATTCACATAAGTTTTCTCCTATTTTTTTCTTAATCTTTTTTGTCACTCTCCCTACTTTTAGTTTGCACCATTTTTCCAAATTTATCGCTTAAACCAAGTATATTCAATTTCTTTTATACTCTCATCGATACTTTCAAGAGAAAGCAATTCCTTTTCGCATTTCTCGCATAATATCACTATTTATGATTTGCAAGCCACCGCTTTGACATCGTAGCCTGTTAAACCAATACATTTAGGATGAAACACACTACCACATCCACCTTTATACGGTAGTCTCTCCAGAACGGTTAGATTTCGCACACACACTACAACACGCACTCACCATTATTCTTTATGAGTTAGTACGGTTGTCAAATGTATTTATTTATTTTTTTTTTTTTTTATGTATATTATATTTGCAGAATATAATAGAAATAATATCAAATTATAAATGTTTGTTGTGTCCAATTTGTCTAGCTTTTTTTTTATTTGAAGTTCACACAGATTATTCTGGTGCAATATAATAAGAAAAAACATGGATTTTGCATTTTGGATTCACCAAATTAACCCACCCAAATACCAATCGTTGATAGTCAAACTGCTGACACCGAAGACTTACGAACCGCTGACAAATCGTTAGCTCATAAAATATTGGGTATATATTTTAATTCGTGCGGTTTTTTTTTTTCAAAATTTGAACGTATATTTAAGAAAAACATGTACAATAGTATTATTCAAAGTATTGCCCATCTGAAGCTATGACTTTTTCCCATCTTTCTAGCAATTTGTGGATCCAATCCCAGAAGAACTGCGCCGGCTTGGCAGCTAAGAATGAATCAAGCCAATTTTTGATATTCTGCTCTGATGTGAACCGTATTTCAGTGAGTGCGTTCTGCATCGACCGGAACAAATGGTAGTCAGAAGGGGCAAGGCTGGGCTATAAGGCGGGTGGGGTAAAACTTCCCATCCACTGTTTTCCAAATAGTTCTTAGCCGGAATAGCAATGTGTGGCCGAGCGTTGTCATGACGGAAAATTATTGCCTCGTGTCTGGTCGCATATTCCGGGCGTTTTTCGGCTGCTGCTCTCTTCAAACGGATTAATTGTGTTCGGTAGCGTTGTGTATTGATGGTTTCATCCGGTTTTAGCAGCTCATAATACAGCACACCCATCTGATCCCACCAAATACAGAGCATTACCTTCGCGCCATGGATATTCGGCTTTGCCGGGTTGGCCGGGTTTCACATATGATTTTTTGCGTTTGGGGTTGTCGTAATGGATCCATTTTTCACCACCAGTAACAATTCGATGCAAAAATGACTTCCCTTTGTGGCGTTCCAGCAGCATTTCGGACATGCAAAACCGCCTTTCGACGTCTCTCGGCTTGAGTTCATGTGGAACCCAATTTCCTTGATTTTGAATATATCCAGCTGCCTTTAAACGTTTTAAAATGGCTGCTTGAGTGACACCCAAAGATTCTGCGAGCTCTTCTTGTGGTTGGCAACAATCTTCATAGAGTAATGCTTCCAGTTCTTCATCTTCAAACTTTTTTGGCTGCCCAAGACGTTCATCGCCTTCCAAGCCAAAATCACCACTTTTAAATCGTGCAAACCACTTTTGGCACGTTCGCTCAGCTAGCGCATGTTTACCATAAACTTCCACCAAAATACGATGACTTTCGGCAGCAGTTTTCTTCTGCTGTTGTTTACGCTTCAAATGAATGATATATACTGAAATGACGTACAATGACAGTAGCTTTCCAACGCATGTTCCAATGGAATAATAACAATGGAATAATACAAGTTACGCCATCTCTCTTATAGACTCAATATCTTAAAACACGAACACTTCTCAATGAGCGGCACTACGGTTCTCATAGCAACAGGTACACTGGTTATAGCATGTCTTACTGAAAAAAGTCTAGACTAATCTTGTGAAGACAAGATAGTTCCACTTGATATTTCTACGGCAAATCCGTTAATTTGAGATCAACAACTCTCTTCTTCAAAGGATTAGAAACTACCTTTTGAAACGTTCGGATCAAGTTGTCTTGAATGGTTTCAGATTTAATATTCACAAAACGAATGCTGATGTGCCAAAGCACATCTCCGGCACTCTTTTAATCTTCATCAATGATCTCTTGTCTGCCACTTCTAATCCAATAAATTCCTTTTCTGACGATAGTACTCTCTGCTTCTCATTATCGTTTCCAAAATCAGGTCCCTGCTCCCCGGCGTTAGAAAGGGAACGACAGCACTTTAAATTCCGATATTAGCAGCATGACTAATTGGGGAACTATCAAAAGAATGAAGCTTAATGATTCGAAAACACAATGCTGTCTGCTATCGTTAAAGCGAAACCTAAATACCGTGCCATTATCCATAAATGGCACTTACATCATAGAAACCAAAAAACTTTCCTTTCTTGGTATGTGTGTCAATGACAACTTACATTGGGATGACCAGATATTTGATGTCACCAACAATGCTGCGAAATGTCTAGGTATCCTTAAGCGATTTAAGAAATATATTACACCTTTTGACATAGCCAAAATGTAATAGGTGTTTATCCACCCAAAATTGGAGTACAATGCCCACATCGGGTCAGGTGTTAATAAGACCTCTTTGCTATTGCTAGATAGGATCCAGAATCGAGCGATAAAACTCATAGGTGATGCCAATATTACACAGTCATTCGACACCCACGAACTTGATGTTTTCTGTCTTACCTTGTATCGCTATTTTCTCCACCAGTGCGCCACCGAAATTGCCAGTAGCATTCTGGCCTTTCAAACTTTTAACCGTAACACCCGTCTCCCTATGAACGCACATCAAAGCACCCTCAAGCCTACCTTCGTACGTACTCTAAAATATCGTGAGTCTTTCCTTAGGGTATAATAACCCCTTAAGCGCGCGCTAATTATAAAAAAATCAGTATACCTTCAGATCCCGATAGAAATTGGAGGCTTTAGAAACATTGACGTAGAAGCGTTCCGATTATTTTGCACATAACTATATGTACATGTAATTCATTTGTGTGATCAAATTAAACGATTGGTTTGTTATAGGCTCTATGAAGAGAAAGTTCTCCTGAGAGCCTGTATACGAAATCTTTTTTATTACATGAAGAAAACCTTATATACTTATGTTATGTACACGTCAAGACCGCTAAAAAGTATAACGCGTGTAATTATGAATATAACTGATGCTACATGTTAGGACAACGTATCTGCTTTGCTTCTGAACCGTTTATTGGGTTGGCTTAATTTTGGGAGCTCAAAGGCATTCATCAGGCCACCCTATTTTGGATCAATTGCTAAACACTTGAGTGATCCAATTATTTGTCATTCTGTTTCTTTTTTGAAAATTGGCTGAAATTTGCTTTCTTTGCCTTTCTGGACCGGATTTTCGGACGTGCTTCTTTGAATATGATAAAACGCTGATCCGTTAAACCTGAAGTTGCCCACTATTGCACAGTATAATGAATCCCAAATGGATTATTGTACATCAATTCGATTATCAAATTTTTGTAAACGCGGTTTTTCACTATTTGGCATCACCAAAAAGCAATTTGCGATTCGTTCCTTTTCCTTTGTATTCCTTTTTTGACAGGCACTAAAGCCTTTTATACTATGAATTCTTTTTTTGTTTGTTCAGTTGTGTTCTTATCGTGTCTTTTTTGTGATTTTCTATGTGAATAAAATTTTCGTTGAAATTGAACTGGCTTCTATTTTTGCATTTCCTGCTTTTTTAAAACAATTGTCCGCGTATACACTGGCGGATATGAGGATGTATGGAAGGCATTGAAGACCCGCTACGACAGCAGTTGGCTGAGATTCATGTCTCCAAATTCATTGGCTTCAAACAACAAACTGTTGAAACCACTTTCTCGTTGCTCTCCGTGGTGTACACAGTGAGGGAATCTTTTCGCGCACTTGCTGTGATTGTGACTTAGGCACGCTGAGTTAACTCCCGAGCAACAGCATCTAATTATCATGGCAAAGGAAAGTACGCTGTCACGACTCATCGTTCGGGACATTCATCTCACCAATTCGCATGCTCAGACGACACTCATGCTACAAACAATTCGACGACAATACTGAATCATCAGTGGCCGTGCGCTCGTCAAACGATGCGTACATGAGTGTGTCATATGTCGACGGCACTCTCAGCAAATGGCTATGCAACAGATGACATCGCTACGGACCGCGAGGGTCGTAGCATCTCCACCCTTCTCATCATCAGGCGTCGACTATTGCGGACCCTTCAACATTCGGATTGGGGCACAACGCACAACGAAGAAAACATATGTGGTCATCTTCGTTTGCATGGCAACTAAGGCTGTACATATCGAGCTGGCGGAGGATTTGTCAGCCAAGGCATTTATCAACGTTTTCTTGCGATTAACTGGTCGTCGTGGCCCATGCACTCAACTCTACAGCGATAATAGCACTCAGTTCAGGAAGGCGAACAAGGATTATTGTACATCAATTCGATTTTAAAATTTTTGTAAACGCGGTTTTTCACTATTTGGTATACCAAAAAGCAATTAGCGATTCGTTCCTTTTCCTTTGTACTCCTTTTTTGACAGGCACTGAAGCCTTCTTTATATACTATGAATTCTTTTTTTGTTTGTTCAGTTGTGTTCTTATGGTCTTGGCGAGCAAGTTCTTTGAGCTCCTTTTTTTGTGATTTTCTATGTGGATAAAAATATCGTTAAAATTGAACTGGCTTCTGTTTTTACATTTCCTTCTTTTTTAAACAATTGTCCGCGTGTATAATTTCTTATACAGCAAATCTAGCTGGACAAAATGATAAAATCATATTGGATCGAATTCTTGTTTATATATTTATAACTTATTTGTCATAAAAATAACGATTCATTTCAAAAGGCTGAAATTTTTATAAAAAAGAGGCAAAGAAATCATTTTTTATTGCCAAAGAAAAAGATATTTTTAAGATTAATTTTTTTTTGTTTAATATATCCTGAAGAATTATTTATGGCTGTAAAAAGTAATATATAGATTGAACGTTTTTAAGAATTCATGGCAATTTATTGTAAATTAAGAATTGATTTTTGTGAAAGAGTCAGACAACATAATTTTTATTGGCTTCAAGGTTTTAGTTAGTCACTTTCATGTCCATCATTAAACGCTTTTACTTTATGGTTATCGACAGATAATAACGAAATTGCTTCTTTCGTTATTATATTAATCATATCATCGTTATCACATTGTCCATTATTAATGACAAAACCACGTCTTTGAAATATTTATTTTCACGACAGAATCATTCTGTAAAAGTGAACAAAATGTTATGGCGGTAGAAAAAACGCGCAAGTTGTTTTTGGTTTACCTTAATGAGAACAATATACAAAATGATATAAATATAGTTTAAGACCGGAATAATTAACTTCATCTATACTTGAAAAACAACAATATTTTATATTTGGCAGTTAAAAGTTTTTTTTTATGTATAGTTTATATATATATAGTAGTTGGAATGGAAATTATTAAATATGAATTATGATATTTTACCTTACAATATTAATAAAAAAAAAAAAAAATAACATCACCGTTGCATTAAATCAACAAAAGAAACTCATACAAAAAATACGCTTTTCGGTATTACTATATTTCTATGCACCTATTGACAACAATTAACTTTCGTTCTCAGTTTTCCTAATCAGAGATATTAAAAAAACAAAAAAAAAAATAAAAAAAAAAAAAATAATAATAATAATAATAATAATTACAGTTACCTATTGTATTGAGAAGCGCAACACATGTTTTAAAGTCATGTGGTTAAACTTTTATTTTTGTTTAATTTTGTCTAGCTAGGTGGGCGATTCACCACACTATATATCGGTTTCTTAATACAAAACTTTATCAGACTGACATTCTCAAAATTTGTCTTTTATAAAGTGTTTTAGGTTGTCCAAAATGAAAGTCTTAATTTATCGTTCAAACTTATATTTATTAATTTTATATTTAGGATGTCTTTGAAATCTAATGATTTTATATTGCTCAATCCCGACTGCCACTTTACTCACTTTTTCTCCTCTGTCAAAAAGACCTTTCTTTCTAATCTATCAATCGTAAGTTCTGTTCTGTTTATTCGAATGTCAGTACGTTTCGTAGCCGTCGCGCCCACAGCACCCCCTCCTTAGTGAGCCACTTCCAATGGTTCACGATACCGCAGCGGTTTAAAGATCACTCTCCCTGACCGAGTCCTACGTGTAACTGGTAATGGTTGCTCCGAAACTGAAAATCGGACTTTTGCTGGTTTTGGCTGTTTTAATGGTGTTTCGACTGGATGTTTAAAATCTTCTGTGAACGTCGGCTTGATTCTGTCTATAATGACAGCTAATAGTTTATCTCGTACTCTTACTGTAAAGATTTTTTTATCTCTCTTATAACTTTGTAAGACCACCCTTGGAAAGGCTACTGTAGTGATGCCTTTAAAAGAATCTTTTCTGATAAATACATATTCACACGAATGCAAGTACTGGAAGACGAATGGTTTTTGCCTGGAGTGATTTAAAGCTGCTACGGGACGAACTTGCTGAAAGTACTCCTTAAGACGGTTTGCGAAATTTATTTGATACGTCAGCTTACCCTGTTGTATAGGGTGACTCATCGTGAGGTTTGATTTTCAATAGGCTTTTTTGACAGATCGCGCATGACTCCTATCAAACTGCTTTGCCATTTTCGTTCAGTATCGTTTGGCAAGTCATCGTGGAAAGACTCACATCACAACAGCGTCTCCAAATTCGAGGAACTTCGATTCGCATAATCGACCTACTGAAATCACTATTGCCAATACCACTCTCAAATTTGAGTCCCAGTTTATATTAGTGGATGATACTCGAACGTTTAAACCACATCCAGCACGTAGTGAAGAGACTACAGCAGCTGTAGCTGAGAGTGTACGCGAAGAACGTGACGAATCGATTCGTCGTCGTTCTCAGCAGCTTGGCTTGGTGTATTCGACAACTTGGTGTATTTTACGTGAGGATCTCGGCCTTAAAGCGTACAAAATTCAACTTGTGCAAGAATTGAAGCCTGGCGACTTGAATTTGCGTCATATTTTCAGTGAATGGGCTCTGGAAAAACTCAATGAAAACCGGTGTTTTATCGTGAAATTTTGTTCAGTAATGAAGCCCATTTCTGGTACGAAGAGTACCAAAAGCTACCATTACATCCATTAAAAACATCGGTATGGTGTTGTTTATAGGCTGGTGGAATTATTGGTCCATATTTCTTCAAAAATGAGGCAAATCACAATGTTACTGTAAATGGTAACCGTTATCGCGCAATGTTAACGGACTATGTGCTTCAAGTACATGGTCTCTGTGAGATCTGGTTTCAACAAGACGGCGCTACAAGCCATACAGCATGTGAAACAATCGACTTGTTGAGAAATCGTTTTGGTGAGCACTTAATTTACACGTTTTGCTACGGTAAATTGCCCGCCTAGATCGTGCGATATCACACCTTTGGACTATTTTCTCTGGGGATATGGAAAGTCTTAGGTCTTCAGGAATAAGTCAGCTACGATTGAGTCGCCCAAAATTGGACCTTCTGAATGGACCACCTCATGTCGTGAGCAACATTTACATGATAATATTTCTAAAAAGTAAATGCCATGAATTGTTCTTTTAATTGATAATAAAAATTTCGAGTTCGCTTTCAAATGTATGTCTTTTATTTTACATTATAAATCAAACCTCACGATAAATAACCCTATATAAACTCACGTGGAATCTTTAAGTTTTGTCCGTACACTAGATTAGCTGATGTAGTTTGCAGCTCATCGCGCAGTACAGTACGTAAGCCTAGAAGTGTCTGAGTCCATTGTCTATTTTCGTGGCACAGGATTGCACCTTTCAATGTACAATGACAGCGTTCTTATTCTTTTAACGAATAACAGTTTGTTAATTTTGTTAAACAGTGCTAACTCAAATTGACGACCTTGATCAGTGACGATTGTAACAGGTACCTCGAAGCGCGGAGTCCATTATCTGCATATGGCTTGGGCTACTGGTTTTGCTGTAATATTACTAACTGGAATGGCTTAGGGCCGGCGAGTAGATCGGTCAATCTAAGTTACACAGTACTGAAAGTTTCCGGAAATTGGCAGTGACTAATGATGTCTAGGTGAATTTTTCGAATCTATCACTTGGATTTTTAAATTTTTCAATTGGGCTTGAAAAATGCCTTGTAATTTTCGATAGCTGACATGGGATGCAAGACTGTGCCCATCTTCGTGTATCCTTGTTAATTGACGGCCCAACAAATTGTTTCCTCATCTTTTTTGCACTCGCTCGAATACCTGAATATGATAGTCTATGAATCTCATCGAATTATTTTTCTGATTCTTGAAGGAATATACGGTAGAACTGTCCTGCCGATTTATCGCAGTATATAACCTTTTTAAAACGAAGGAAAGGAAAGGCTTTAAGGATCCTTTTGTACGCAATAATTGAAGCCCGCTATAGTGCTCTTGTTCTTCTGCGATTGCCTCATAGTCCACAGTTTCTGTTAGTGTAATATCATTGATCCTTAAGAGAGCGTCTGCGACAGTATTTTTGTCTCCTGGGATGTATCGTTATATCACAGGTGTACTGCGAGATGAGATCCAGGTATCTACGTTAGCGCGGTGAAGCTTTATCTGTTTTTTTGTTCAAGGGCATATGTTATGGGCTTATGGTCGGCGTAGAGTGCGAAATTTCTCCCTTCGAGAATGTGATGAAAATGGCGTAAAATGTCAGCTGCCAGGTGTTCATTTTTTTTTTTTCATCTCATTTATTCAACTTATATATTACTTACAAAGGAAGATTATATAATCTTATACAATAATTTGTAAGCCTTTACAATAAAAAAGGAAAAATTACAGAGAGAGAGAGAGATGGCAAAGTTAATATAAAATATAAAAGAAAAAAGTAAGAATTAAATATTATAACATAAGACAGAAAAAGTAGAAGTTTAAGATAAATTCATAAATTCAAAGAGAATACAGAAAGAGCAGAAAAATCTGTTCATACAATTTTGTGCATATTAGATTGTAGCTAGAAGTGCGAGTAGGACGACTTAAATTTATTCGTGCTTGTCATTCTACTCAGGTCAATGGAAAGAGAGTTCCAGAGCCGGACAACTTGAACAAAGAATTGACGCTCAGATGTAAGACAAAGGTATCTTGGTTGAACTAGGGACCCGATCTGTGCGATTGCAAAAACTGAAGCTTAGGTAATGTGGCTCTCGAATTTTTATAAGTCTATGCAAAAGACATAGCGATTTGTATTTTAGTTGGCTGGGAGGTATATAGCAACACCCCCACCAGTTCGGCCCACTCGGTTGCAACAGATAATTAATCTCAAAATTTAGGGAATGAAAAACACGAATAATTTTATGCAATAAAAAAAATAGTAGTGTGGATTGACCTGCCGCGCTCGCTAAATAAAAATGAACATGATTTTGGTAAAAAAAACATTTTGAAACTCATAAAATTAAATGTAAATAAAATTAAATGTAGGTAAAAAAGAATATACAAAGAAAAAAAAGTATAAGCCATAAAGAATGGTAAAATTAGTAAAATATTTAATTTTGAAGAAGGAAACTGTATACAATTCTTTAATTACTGTTGTTGTTGCTGCAATTGCTTTTAGGTCGTCGAAGGTTAGAATGTGAAAGCTTTGGTCTTTAATTTTTTTAATAACTACTGTTGTTATTGCTTTTGTTGTTGCTAACAATTGCTTTTAGGGCGTCGAAGCTTAGGACGTGAAAGCTTTGGCCTCTGATAAAAGCTTTACAAACACTGATCCACGATTTGTGTAAGCTGCGAAGAGTTGAGATTTTCGCTTGAGACGAACAGCACTCTGAAGGAGAGCACGGTTAGCTCTAGTCAGATTCTCATTGTGATAGTATTTGGCACTGGAATCAATATCGGCCTAGAGTTTTCCGTGTCTTTTTGCGATATTCCTTTGCTGCATGAAGAACGGAGTTTCGCTTTCGTATAGTGGCGAATTACAAAATGATCGGTGGGGGTTGGTTGCTGTTGTTTCGGGAGGACAACTTTTAGTATTGGTGGCTGACAGTTAACCTTATTGCAGAGTGCTTGAAACATAGACAGTAGATTTTCGCCGTTCACTATGGGAACGCCAAACATTAAGCGATTTGATTATTTATGTTATACAGCTTTTCCTTTGGTACTTAACTTTCAGTTCCTGTTTCTAATTGTTCCACTCGATCTAAAAGCTTTGAGAGCCTCATCTGTCTAAACGATTTTGCCCTTATCACACTTCTTATTGCGTCCTTTTAGTAGGTGATTGAGAGGGAGGTGGTGCTGTGCGGCTTTGGGTAAAAAAAAATTTTGTCATTTTTGAGCATCTTTCATCAATTATTCGTGGATACTTGCATGCATATTTCAATCCATTTTGTGCATATTTTTGGGAGCTCTAATTATTATACGTAATTTCACCACACCTCCCTTTTTCAGGAAGAAAGAATTTACAATATTCTTATTCTGATATTTTTATTTTTTTGAAATTTTGTATTTTATTGTATTTTTTATATTTAATAATAGTGTAATGACATTTTTTAATATTTAATAATAATAAGAATTTAAACAGAATTATTTTTTTTTTCATGTGTTTATATTTTTCAGTATCGTAGCGGTCTTTGTGCACAATTGTGGTCTTGTCATTATCGTCCTTTAAAAGTAAGTTGCTCCTTATAGATATTATCTTATTTATGTCCTACCTGTTTTACTAAAACTAAATCTTCTGTTCCTAGGTCTAAGCTTTTACAATACCTATCTTATTAATATATCATACTTTTTCCTTTTTATTATTTCCATAGCTCTTTTATTAGCCGATTGTAATCTTAACTTGACTTCTTTCTCATACGCATCGACATTATAAATGGGATCTATTTGTACATTTAAAATGAACTCGGGAGTACTTGGTGATTTACCAAACACTAATTCGAATGCGCAATAGTCATGCGCTATTGATGGCGTTGTATTGTAGCAATACGTGAAGTATCTTAGCCACTCGTCCCAGTCGGTTTTTTCTACTGAGAAGTATGATCGAACGTATTCATTGTATGTTCTATGGTTTCTTTTAACAGTCCCTGATGTTTGGTGATGGTATGCCGTTAAGGTAATATTTTCTACTTTTAACAATTTACAGGTTTCGTCAAAAAGTTTGCTTTTATACTCAGTGCCCATATCGGTGATTTTTTTTTCATGGGACCGTAGATTACTATGTATGAAATGGTCAAAGATTGCTTTCGCAATTGTTATTAGTGATTGATACTGATACCATATATTTTCATAAATCACATATTGTTGTAACTGCGTACGCATTGCCGTTTTCTGTCCTTGGTAATGGCCCAACGGCATCTATTAGCACCACGCCAAATGCAGTTGCTGGTGTATCAGTTATTATCACTGGTTTTCTTTATTTTTTTTTTCAGTGTTTTGTTTCTTTGTCATTTGTCACATCTTTTAACGTATTTTATAACATCTCTTGTCATGTTTTTGCAATGATATTTTTGTCGTATCTTTTTTAATGTACGTGTAATCCCTGAGTGGTCACCCCAGATTGGATTCTCATGGTCCTTCTGTATAATCTGTGTTTTTTCGTCATCAGTTGTAATTTTTTTATAACTGGCGTCAGTGCAATTCGTATGTTTTTCATATACTGTCACCTAGTAACTTGTGCAAATTTATTAATCCATTATCATTTGCTATTTTTTCAAGCAGCGGGAATAATCGATACAAGTCAATTTTTCCATTTGTGATGAGGTAATTTATTGCTTTAGTGATCATTTTTTTATTCTTTATGATTTTTAAACATTCGCCATTAATAGCTAGATTGGCGCTGTTTTTCTTATTTCTAACGCTTCGTATATTTTTATTTTATCTGATGACTTTTGTTTTCGGTTGTCAGTTTTACTTTTTTTTCTTAGATTTTCTGGTTGTTACTTTTAATATTTTGTTGGTTGTATTTATTTTTTTTTTTTTGAATTTCTTTAAAATCATTGCGCCACAATGAGTCTGCAGCATGGTTTTGTTCTCTCCGCATGTACTCTTCAGTAAAATCATATTCTTTGGGATCTAGTCCCATTTGTGTCATTTAAGAAGACGGGTTTTTCATCGCAAATAGATACGATAGTGGCCTGTGATCACTTCTGACGAAGAACTTGGTGCCATTACCACATCCTATAGTCCATTCAAATGGTTTGTTTTTCTTACAAAAGTGTAAGAAGTCTGGAGTGTTCAGCAAAATTTGGAACAAATCGTCTTTAATAGTTGCAAAATGCAATAAAACCCTTTACTTCGTCTGCGTTTTTGGGAATTGGATAACCTAATTTTATCTGAAATTTACTGTCATCTGGAAGAATGCCGTTGTTCGTGCATTTATGACCTTAGTATGACCTAAGACTTAATGTCTCTGGAATCTTCCTCTAAATAAATAAATAAATAAATATTATCTGTGATAAGGAACTCAATTTCCGTTCTCATATTGATAACATAATAAAGAAAGCCAACAAGCTTCATCAAGCGCTGGTCTAAGGAGTTTTCCAATCCTTATGTTACCAAATCTCTTTACATAACCTATTTTAAATAAGTGGCCCGAAAGCCCGGTGTGGGCCAAGGCCTAGCTTATCGCACTAATTTGTATTTTTCACTTTGTTTATTGCCGGTTACAAACGGCTCTCCTGAGAAGCTTTTTCATAGGCAGAATTTGACTTTCGGAGGTTTGCTATTGCCCGCCGAAAGGATGATGACGATTTTAAAAAATTTTCTGTTGTGCTCCTACCAGAATCTTCCTTTAATAAAAACCTGGCATTAAGTCTAGGCAAGAGAGATACTTAGTTATACCTAATTGATCTAGAATGTCGTCAATGGCAGTAGAAACTTATCTGCTATTAATTTTTTGTTTATACCTCTATAATTGACCACTAATCTCCATCGTTTTTGATTACTGTCTGGCAAAAGTTTTTTTTAGGTACCAATAGTATTTGAACTATTATACTCTGATGCAGATGGTTCGACTATATCGTCTCGTATTAATTTGACAACTTGTGTGCGGTATTTTATAATTCTTAAAATATGTTGGCTCGTTGGTTTTTAAACAAAGTTTTTGTTTATAAAAATTATTAACAGTCTGGGAAAATTTTGGACAGTTTTCGTAATTTTATGTCTTTGGATTGGCAATTTTGTGTTAATACTTCTTCATAGTCGTTTAGTTTTTCCGTTCTGAATATAGGATTATGTACCAGTACATTTTCATTTGTTGTATTTATTATTCGGACAAATGCTCTAATGCTTGTTGTAATAGTATTCGCCACTATTATTTTATTTATTTATATATTTTATGTATTTATTCTTTTTCCTGGCATTGGATGTTGACCTGTCTGATAACTTCAGGCCTTGCCGGTATTACTATTGCATCACATTTTGGTGAACACGGCAATGTTGTTAAAATTATCCGGCCCTAGTACCAGCCAGTCTTGATTCTTGTTATACTTAAGTAAACAATGGTATTTATTACAAATCAAGGCCGATTATTCCGTCGGATGGGATTGATAAATCATCACTAACGACATGTAATCCATGTGCTATTAGTAGATTTTCAAGTTTTAAGTTAGTGTAGACTTTTGCTATGGTGTTATTCCCTGACCTGTTCCGTGTAGGCTTGTTGTTTCATAAGTGTTTACTCTATGTAGATGTTCAATTTGTCCTTTCCTTATCATAGAGGTAAATGTTGTTACATCATTATTTAATGACGTTCTTAATGAATGATGTTAAGTTTCAATTTATAATAAAGATTTTACTGTTTGTTTTTACTTCCCTTTATGAGTACTTGGGGTTGTTTCGTTTTCCGTACCCTGTTGCGTCATTCTGATGTTTCTATTCGCATTGATATTATTACGGGACCGGTTAGAATAATTTATATTACAGTGGTTATTTTAATTTTCGCGTCTACGTCCACGGCTTTTTTCGCGTTCGTATTCACGTCCACGAAAATTGTTATTGTTTCGGCTATTAGAACTTTGATAACTAATTCTATCGCGGTTACCTCTAAAATTTAATATTGCATTCAGCAGGCCATAAGCTTCAGTACAGCTGTTTACGAATTTAGCCACTGCCTCGTTCATTGTACTGAACTGACCGAATTCAATAATAAGTTTTACCTTATCATTGTTGGAATTCTTGATCATGGCTTTTATGGCCATTTTGGTGGATTAAGTCTCAGCCAATTGAGGTGTTAATCCGTCGGAAATATAAGCGCTTTGTAATTTCTTGGTAAGCTCCTAGACCTCTTGTGCGTATGTATTTGCCGGTTTGGAGCTTTGTCGGAAGTTCATCAACTTTGCTGTAATGAGATATACCGATTCGCCTTTTACTGTCGTTTTTAATATTTCGACTACTTGTGCTATTGTTATTTTAAGTTGTTTACTAATACCTCGATGTGTCTGTTTAAAGTTTCTCGACCTTTAGGTCTGTGTGAGACATTTATAAGATTTGTCAAGTACTTATTTAGGTTCTCGTACTTTGGTGACAATCTTTAACACTTCCATTTAATTCTGATATAAAATAATAGATTTAGAATGCCTATCTCGTCTACATTATAATAAGTACAAGTAAATTATTATTATTATCGGCTAGATTAGTTAATTGCATTTCCAAGTTTTTAGCGAAAATATGCCTTTAATTCTTCTGTTAATATTCTTTCTATCCTAGCATCTTGTAATGGGTCTTCGCCTATTTTTTTTTTTTAATTTGTGATATAAAATAATAGATTTAGAATGCCTATCTCGTCTACATTATAATAAGTACAAGTAAATTATTATTATTATCGGCTAGATTAGTTAATTGCATTTCCAAGTTTTTAGCGAAAATATGCCTTTAATTCTTCTGTTAATATTCTTTCTATCCTAGCATCTTGTAATGGGTCTTCGCCTATTTTTTTTTTTTAATTTGTGCAACGGACGAAGCTCTTGTTGCTAGTTATGTTTTTTTTTTAAGTGTCGCTTTTTCTTCCTCTCCTGTCGTCTTCTATAAGTCGTCTCTCTTCTTTGGTTGTTTTAATCTTTTTCTTTTCCAAATTTGTTTAACTATTTATTCTCTTCATTTTATATAAATGAACTTTAATCGAAAAAAAATTCTAGATTTATATGATTTATAACTAAACTTTCAATTCTTTTAAATCGACTGTGGTATTTAATTACGTTTTCAAGTTTGTTGGCACTTTTTTTTTTGTATAGTTTTCTCCTTACATACACTTTTTTTTTTGAGTTTACACATACACACCTTTCGCATTGATCTGTGGTGTTATTCATCATAGTGTTCGATGATTTGAGCTTGCTCATTACCAAACATAAACAGCTTAACCATATGTGCCACGCTGATGATTTTTATGTTCTTTGCGAACACAAAGACCTTACAACAACTAACCTACTCTACACTAACCTTCTTAATGACATACAAAATTGGCCAAATGGGGCCAAACTATCTTTAGAAAAATGTAAAACTTTACATATTTGTCGTAAAACCTCATGTAACAAAAATTCCTTTAGTTTAAACAATAACATAGTTAACGTTGACAGTATGACAATCCTAAACGTTACATTTAATAGTAAATATAACTGGAAAAGTCATTGTCTAATGTTAAAAAATAGCTTAGTTAAAAGAACGAACATTATAAATTTTCTAGCCAGTAAAAAAATGCAATATTCATATTATTATGCAGTATAACGAAATAACTTAACTTATCCTAAGTAAAATTGACTACGGGCTCTTTTTATATGGCAATTCACCGAAATCAACACTCAACATCATCAAACCACCAAAGCGCACGAAGCAGCCTCAATGCTTTTCCAACAACCACAATTAAAAATTTGCTTGTTGAAGCCGGTCTGCCTTAGATAGAAGAAAGAATCGCATCCACAAGAGTTAAAGTATATATCAAGCTTACATTCTCGAACGGATCTATTGTTGATAAAGATGTGACTACCGTTCTAAACAGAAAAATCCCTAAACGAATTCAATCAACAATATCCGCTTCAATAACGGTAGCAAAAGAACTGGGTATATCTACCGGAAAAGTGGTAAAATATATACAATTATTCCCGCCATGGTGTCTACCACCAAATACGTTTATAATGGATTTGTCAAATATAAACAAAAACAGCACGTCAACCGAAATGATCATCGAAGCTTATCTCAGTATAAAGACTGCATAGACTGACCTAGCCCTAAGGGTATTTAAGGCAACGAGCTAGCCGATTTAGCTGCAACTCAGGCCTACCGCAATTTGATATTTTACTTCGATCCGATTACCCAACTCGATCTTACCCATGATGTTAAAAAATAAAATAAAAAAAAATTCACTAATAGAATGGAATAGCTACCGTCATCACTACTTTAACATCAATCATGATAAAATACAACCCATCTTTCCAACAACAACAACTAAATTAATGAAAACATATTTCCTAAGATGCGCCTTGGTCCAACACTCATCAACATCTTCGTAAAGAAAGTCAACAAACATGCAACATATTACATTTATTAATTCGTTTATAAGTAGATACAAGCTTGATATATAAATATGTATTACTTTTCCCAAAAAATTTAATGATTATTAAAAATATTTATGTATATATGAAAAATAGTTGTCAAATCAGAGCCAAAAGTCTTAATAGCTTATGCTCGCCTTTTTTTATATTAACTTTATAATTTTAATTATAAGTTAATAAATAATAATTATAATATTAATATTTCAAAGATTAATTTTTTTTTTCACTTTTTCTGCACACTGCCAGTATTGCAATGTAATGTTCAGTACTTAGTTAATACGTTAATTTCGTGCCGTTTGTAAGAGAGGGCACCACTTGCATTAAATCCATACCATTTTCAGTTAGAACCAACCTTCAAAAGATACGCCTATAAATTTGACAGTTATCGGATGATTAGTTCTCGAGATATAGCGTTGTGAGTGAAGCAACTTTTGTTATTGTGAAAAAAATTTATTAAAAGCAATTTCGTGTGTTGATTTATTATTGCTTTTTGATGGGAAAAAATGCAGCCGATGCAAAGAATTGGCTTGATAAGTGTTACCCGGACTCTGCTCTAGCCGAACGAACCATTCGCAAGTGGATTGAAAAATTTAAAAGTGGTCATACAAGCACCGAATATGATGCACGCAGTGGACGTCCAAAAGAGGCTGTTTCAGAATAAAACATCAAAAAAGTCCACAAAATGATTACGAATGACCGTAAAGTGAAGTTGATCGAGATAGCTGAGGCTCTGAAGATATCAAAAGAGCGTGTTGGATATATCATACACGAATATTTGGACATGCGAAAGCTCTGTTCAAAGTGGCTTACGCGTTTGTTCACAGTCGACCAAAAACAAAAACGTGTTGATGATTCAGAGGAGTGTTTAAAGCTGTTCAACCGCAAAAGCCGAATTTTTGCGTCGGTATGTGACAATGGATGAAACTTGGCTCCATCATTTCACACCAGTCATGTCGGCAGTCAGTTGAGTGGCGAGCAGGCGACGAACCTCGTCCAAAACGACCAAAAACTCAACAGTCGGCTGGCAAGATATTTAAGACCGATAAAGAAGTAATCGACGAAACAGAGGCCTATTTTGAGGCTAAACCGAAATCGTACTACAAAACTGGTATCGAAAGATTGAAAAATCGTTTCAATCAGTGTATCGCCCTTAAAGGCAACTATATTGATAAATAAAGTTGAATTTTGCAAAAATTTTGTGTTTTACTATAAAACGGCACTGACTTTTCAGCCCATGTGTTAAAAGTCAACTTGTCCACTTGAAGGTTTCTTTATTACTTCTTTAATCTTTCTTATGCGACAGTGTTGCTAGCTTAATAATATTCTCTACGGTCGCACAAGCATGGGATCCGACATAATAGCTGGTTCAGCAGAAGGCTGGCTATTCCCACACGAGTGTGAATAGCTGGTTAAGCAGAAGGCTGACATTACTACACGAGTGTGGTTTCCGATGTCCAATCGGTCGTAATGTTATTATACATGATTTCACACACGAGTGTGAATAGCTGGTTCAGCAGAAGGCTTATTTTACTACACGAGTGTGGTTCCGATGTCCAATCGGTTGGAATGTTATTATACATAATTTCACCACAGCTTCAACTTTTTCTGGAAGTGGGCGAATACCTTCTGAGTCGATTCGGTGTCACAGAAAGCTAACTCCGGGATGTGCGAATACTCTTTTGGAAAGATTGATGACGGTGTGCGGACTGCAGTTTTCTCAATGTCAATTGGCTGTACTCTTAGTATATCAAGGGTTGTGAAAATCTTATAGTGCGAAATAGTATACCTGTCTGGCATTGTTTCTGCGTTTAATGGCCGGTAATCTCCGCAGTCTCCATTGTCCATTTTTCTTTTTGACTATATGTAGTGGCGACGCACAACAGCTTTTCGATGGTCTACATGCGCAAATTTCTTTTTTAGCAGCTGTTAATTTTTCCGGTAAAATTCTTCGGGCCTTTGTGTGACCGGGTTGTCCTTTTGTTATAATGTGATGCGTTACTTTATGTTAAAGCCGTTTACCGCAAATGTTAGGGTCGTTCATAATGCAGTACTTGCTTATCAAGTCACACACTCTGGGATCTGGGATGGAAACGATTTTCATTCTCTCATAAAACATTAATTTTTGAGAGGCAAAACTGCGAAGGAAACAAAAGAAAAGTTGGAATATTATGGGGCTAATGCTCCGTCAGATTACACCGTTAAATATTGGTTTCGAGGGTTTCGTGGTGGCCGCAACTCCACTACCGATCAAGTCCGCAGCGGCAGGTCCTCCGATGCGGTTACAGAGGACAATGTCAAAAAAATACATGAAATGGTGTTGGCTGACCGGAAAGTGAAGGTTCACGAGCTAGCAGATACCACAAAGATTATATATATATACACTTCGAAAGAGTGTTTGGACTTGCTGGTGCGGTATCGGGCGGACCTTTGGTGTCGATTGGTAACTGTTGAACACCAGAGAACAGAATGAGTGCCCGTCAATGGATTGAAGTCGGCACGAGTGCTCCGAAGCGGCCGAGGGAGGCTCGATGCATCGGAAAGTTTATGGCGTCGGTTTTTTGGGATTGTCATAGCATACTCTTCGTGGACTACCTCGAAAAAGGAAAAAACCATCAAGGCGAGTATTACTGTGCATTATTGGCGCGATTGAAGGGCGAAATCGCTGCAAAACGGCTCCACAGGAAGCGAAAAAATTGTGTTGAAGAAATGTCCCCGAGGGTTTTACAAGCTTATTTAAATACACTAAAACCGAAAACGGTTCACGGCGCCATACAGGCCTAGTATTGCTTACGTTTGATCTGTTTAGACCTCTTACCTCAGTGCAAGTTGTTTGGTATAACCTCAAAGTACAAGAGTATTTCCCAAATCCCAAATCCGGAATTGCCAAATTCTTGGTCACACTGCTACAGCACAAGCCAAGCAAATATTCAAAGAAAATTCACCCCATCCCGCGCTCCTTCAATACTCATCTGTCGTAATAAATGCATCTACCAATCATGAAACTCTCCTATTAATGACAATGACCCTAAACTTTCCCCTTTCACAAGTATTATGACCCTCTCTGTACCTCCCTTCCGATCAAACGTTAGCAACAAATAACCTTGAAAACATCGTAAATGGACTAAACTCTTCAATTTTAATAACAGACCATTTCAACTGATGGAGTGCTTAATGGGGTTCTGAAAAAATCAACAAACGTGGTAAATTTGTTGAACATTTCATTGCTTATTCAGGACTAGCAATTCTTAATGACGGTCAACCCACTCACTTCTCCACTCATAATACGTTCACCCATGTAGACTTGTCTCTCATTTCACCTTCCCCCTCTTCAAAAGTCTGCCTGAAATATTTTCGGCAACCTTTCTGGAAGTCATCACTTTCCCATCCTCATAACATTAACCTCCGGCCCCTGCAATCACCAGCCACGAAATCAAAACAAGTTTTTGCTAACCAAAGCAAGCTGGGACCGCTTATACTCTATCGGAGACTGAACGCCAAGTTTCGTAAAACGGTAAAGGCTGAAAAAATGGCATGTTTCGAAAAATTCACCACCAATATCAGTCCAAACTCCACCTCCCATAAACTTTGGTCTGACATAAAAATTTTAACTGGTACTTACGTACCACACTCCATCAAAACCATAAATACTAGCAAAAAAATACTAGTCTGTCCAGAAGAGATCGTCGACCATTTCGCTCGTACCTGGGCACAAGGGATGACTCAAAATTCAACCCAACGTTCATTAGAGAAAAAATCAAGATCTTTAACGACCAAAGCATATATTTTAACCCCACTCCATACCACGTCTAATCTTAAAATGTTAGAACTCGCTGCTTGTTTGTATTCCGCAAAAGGTAAAACCCTAGTTTTCGACCGCATTTCATACGGAATGCTAAAAAACTGTCCCATCGATCTAAAAACTCGTCTATTGTCACTGTACAACAACATCTTTGACACAGGAATAATTCCACAAGAATGAAAAGTTGCAAGCACTATCCCGCTACCTAAACCAAACAAAGATCCCACTACTATCTTAGGGTACCGATCAATCTTATTGCTTCCTTGTACCGGTAAGGTTTGGAAAAAATTATCACCAAACGGCTTTTTTGGTTCCTAGAGAAAGAAAACCTAATAGACAAGCGGCAAGTCGGTTTCAAAAAAGTTAGATCCAGGCTCTGTCCAGCTTTAGCAAATACCTCCACTATCTCTTGCCATATGTTCGAAGTACTGCATATTTGTAAAAAGTATAGTTGCAGTAAAAAAATTTCAGTTAATTTGAACAATGATCACATAAAAAATTTAAATTTTATTAAAATTCTTGGAATCCTGTTTGATTCCAAATTTTCCTTCAAAAATCATTGCCTACACAAAAGACAAAACCTGACTGCTAGGGTGAATATTATCAAATACTTGTCCTCAAAAAATAGTCGTGCTAATGTAAATATTCTTTTTCTTAAATTAATTAATTAAATTAATTTTGTTATCTAAGGTTGACTATGGTCTACCTATTTACGGAAAATGCGCCAAATCATCACTGCAACTCATCAAAACACCCTATCACGCTGCCTTCAGAACAAGTATGAAAACCCTCCGCTCAACTCCAATCAACAATATTCTTGCCGAAGCAGGACTTAATCAGATCCATGATAGAATTGAGCTCCTAACTGCAGGTATCATGCAGGAAATCAACTCGCCAATTCAGTCACCTAAAAAAAACGAAAACGAAGCCAGAGATTCCAATAATTGCCAAAGATTTAAACATTCCCATCCCTACATCAAAGAACAAAATAAACGCTCTTTGCCAGTATACTTTAACTTCCACTAACAGTAACATATATAAAGCCATTTACCTAAGCATCGCTAACAAATTTGAATCCATCGATGGAAACTCCTTTTTATCGACGCCTCAAAAACCGTGTTATCTAAAGGCTTACTACAAAACTTTGCATCAATACAATACAAAAACTGTAATTTTATCTGACAGTCTATCTGCACTATCCGCTGTGAAGAACATCGCAAACTCCACCACAATTGTCATAAAGATTCGCGACCTACTTATATTAAACAGTGAAAGACTAAAAATCGCTTGGGTTCCCAGTCACATAGGGATCAGAGGAAACGAAGCGGCTGACACGGCAGCACAGTCGGCGACAAAAGAACTTTTGGTCACCTACTACCAATATAATAAAAAAGGCATAACGAACTACATCCTTAAAAATTGGGAACTTAAACTCAAAACGACTGGACTTACTACAACCACACATATAAAAACTTTAATCCTTATGGAGTCAAAGCAATGTCCCTCGGAAAAAACTACAAGTGTACACAAGGCTTAAAGTACAATAGGTCCCTTATAGCTCACGCATAAGCACCTATTCAAAAGGGAAACACCTGCACTATGTCATCTTTGCGACGAAAAACCTACGATTACCATGCCTCACCTTCTTTCCTGCAAAAACATCACCGACCATAGTGGAAAGCAATGGCAGCTAGCACTAGATTCAGCATACTAACTTTGTAATTTACTTACATTTTAATAAAGTTATAATAATAATACTAATTATTACGGGGAAAATTTGTATCCCAGCCAATGGGAATTCATGTCACGAAGCAGATGACTGTGTTTTTTGTCTCCCAGGTCTAAACCACTAAGTAATTGTTGTAACCTTGAGAGTACTGCGTTTTTAAGCGCTTAAAATTTTTGTCAGGGCGATTTTGAATCAATAACGTTGTACCCGTTGCACTGTGCCAATGTCCATCAGAGGAATTGCGGTATAGAATTTACGTTCACCCGACATATTCTTTACTGCGATGGAGTTTACATTGCAGTAAACCAAAAATCAAGGCAAGTCGGCCAGAATTGTATGAGTAATATCTTTCGCCAAAAAAAAATACATATCAATGTAAAAAAAACAAAATTAACTGCGTTACAATAGCAGAACCGGAATATTTAAAATAGCTGATAACAAAAGGAAAGAAAATTAGCAAACACATTTTGCGTAATGTAAATGTGAGGCTTTCCTGTGGAATAGGGATTTTTTTTTTTTTTTAAATATCGCGCGCGCACTAAGGGGATATGAATACACTTTTACTGGCCTTCTTCCACGGCGCGGGCGGGTGGTGTAGTAGTTTGAAACTCAGGTGTGTTTGGTTTCGATATTTTCCCCAGAGGTGGTTGTCAAACTGGACGGGACGAGCCAGTGCATCTTCAACCAGTGGGTCTTAGTACGTGCTAGTTGTTAATTCGTTACATTTAGCGCCCAGCCAGCAAACCCCTCCAACATCAGCGTTATGTCTTCTTGTCAGAGTTAACACCGACGGGATTTTCATATATACATTCTATGAAAAGACTTTTTTCAGAGAATTGCCTTGCACGGGATTCAAACCCGCGACCCTCTGCTTGAGGAGTCTATGCATATACGACTACACCACGGCCACCTCGTCGTTGTCCCACGATGCGACTCCTCGAGGAAATGCCGTTGTCAACCGGTGTCCGCGCGGTACGACCTGCTTCTGGAACTGTCGTTTCGTGTTTTTAGGTTGTGTCTTGGGTACAGTCAGCGCCCACCGTACTCCCACACTGCGAAATGATAGCGGCACAGTCGTTTTTTCGTTTAGGTGTTGATTTCTTCTTATTTTTCCAAATGGACATGGGACGAGTATTTTTGCTTTTCACACACGCGGTGGCAGTCGGGAGATAAAAAAAAAATTGGTTACTTTAGATGTTTTGCGAATTGATCACGTCGGCGTCACCAATTTAGTTTGTCCAAAATTAATTCATTTTTAACTCTTATTTTAATTTTATGTTTGGGATGTCTTAGAAATTTATTGATTTTATATAGCTCTATTTTGACTGTCACTTTGCTCTCGCAACCACCCACTTTTTCTCCGTCAGAACTTTTTTGGTGTCATTAAAATTTGACTCCGGTAAGGTTATAATCTTTTTTTTTTCAGTTTTTTTTTAGTTCACTTTGAACGCATTTGCTGTAATCAATGGTATTTGCGTTGAACGAATAGATACCACATTTTCGAAAGGCATTTTTTATTGTCTCTGTCCGGTCTAGAGTGATCCAAACCTAGTTTTAGAACATCACAAAAGTTAACTTCAGTAACTGCTTTGACCGCGTTACCCGGAACATTTTGCCATATGTGGACAGTGTTTTTATATTCAATTTTGATGCCTTTAAAAGCACTCACATCGGCTGGTTGGGTAATGTGAGTAATGTTTGCTAAGAGCGCATAAAAAATTATCGCATTATTGCGGCAAAAGTCACACCTCCACCATGAGCTGTTTGTTTTGACCATCGAATAGAAACAATACTGACCATTTGATATTTTTTTTTTAGTTAGTCAATCTTTAAAACTATTAGCCACGTATTCGAAAAATGTTTCCGACCTCATCCAACCACTTTTTAATCTCCCTAGTACCCATTCATCTGACATATTTTTAGCCAAACACATAGGGAAATACAATACATAACACATGGGCTGAAAAGTCAGTGCCGTTTTATAATAAAAGACCAAATCTTTGCAAAATTCAACTTTATTTATCAATATAGTTGCCTTCGAGGGCGATATACTGATTGAAACGATTTTTCAATCCTTCGATACCAGTTTTGTAGTACAATTTCGGTTTAGCCTCAAAATAGGCCTCTGTTTCGGCGATTACTTCTTCGTCGGTCTTAAATCTCTTTCCGGCGAGCATTCTTTTGAGGTCTGCGAACAGGAGAACACGGTGGGTGGGGAAGCAATTCGTAGCCGAATTCATTCAATTTTGCCATCGTTGTCATTGACTTCTGACACGGTGCATTGTCTTGATGTAACAGCACTTTCTTTTTCTTCAAATGCGGCCGTTTTTTTGCGATTTCGTCCTTCAAACGCTACAACAATGCATTGTTATAGTCACTGTTGATAGTCAGCCCCTTTTGGAGACTATAATTATTCCATGTGTATCCCAAAATACGGATGCCATAATCTTGCCAGCCGACTGTTGAGTTTGGATGAGGTTCATCGCTTGCTAGCCACTCAGCTGACTGCTGACTTCACTCTGGTGTGAAATTATGGAGCCAAGTTTCATCCATTGTCACATACCGACGCAAAAATTCGGCTTTATTGCGGTTGAACAGCTTTAAACACTCCTCTGAATCATCAACACGTTGTTGTTTTTGGTCGACTGTGAGCAAACGCGGCAGCCACTTTGAACAGAGCTTTCGCATGTCCAAATATTCGTGTATGATATATCCAACACGCTCTATTGATATCTTCAGAGCCTCAGCTATCTCGATCAACTTCACTTTACGGTCATTCGTAATCATTTTGTGGACTTTTTTGATGTTTTCATTTGAAACAGCCTCTTTTGGACGTCCACTGCGTACATAATCTTCAGTGATTGTATGACCATTTTTAAATTTTTCAATCCACTTGCGAATGGTTCGTTCGACTTGTGCTGAGTCCGGGTAACACTTATCAAGCCATTTCTTTGCATCGGCTGTATTTTTTCCCATCAAAAAGCAATGATAAATCAACACACGAAATTGCTTTGAATCCATTTTTTTTCACAACAAAAGTTGCTCCACTCACAACGCTATATCTCGAGAGCTAGTCGTCCGACAGCTGTCAAGTTTATACACGTATCTTTTGAAGGTTGGTACTAACTGAAAATGATATGGATTTAATTCAAGTGGTGCCCTCTCTTAGAAACGGCACGGGCTTTTCAGCCCATGTATTATGGTCGTCTAAACTTTCATTGGCTGAATGTATAGTAAAGCAGCTAGAGTTGGGGTTTGCCTGATTATTACTTGTTGCTTCATTAGTGTTTATTACGATATCATTATTAGACGGTTTAATTCTGACTCGACTAAGTTTAATTTACCTTTTTTAAACATTATTTCATAATCAAATTCTTCCAGTTTCAGTCGCCAAATATATATGGTCGAAAGTATTTGATAGCCCACACGATGGCTACAAGTTCTTTTTTTATCGTTAAGTATCTATTTTCTGTATCAGTTAATGTCCTACTGGCGTAACATATTGATTTGTCACTGCCTATAGTGCCTTGCGATAAAACTGCACCTAATGCGAAGATACTCGCGTCGGTGGTCAAAACAAATAGTTTGGAGAAATCGGGATATTGTAATATTGGTTCGTTGAATAGAATATCATTACATAGCTCAAAGGTGCATTTGTATTCTTCATTAAGTTTTATTGTAAAGCCCTTTTTTAGGCGTTGTGTTAGGGGCTTGATTAATTTTGCAAAGTCTCGGATAAATGTCCGATAGTACCCAAGGAGCCCTAAAAATGATTTAATTTCTTTCATTTCAATCTGGTGGAAACCACTAGCGAGATCGAGTGTAGTAAAATATACGCTTCTACCAAGTTTATCTATTTAATTATTAATTTATTAACTGAATTTGCTGCATTAATTACTAATAAGTTTGTTTGCTATTTAATAGCTTTATATATACCTTCAATAATATAGAGGTAGGGTGTGATATATGTTGTGTTAATGAAAATATCTCCTTCTTCGACATCGACTGGTAACTTTATAATGGGTTTTGAGTCTGATAAAAAAATATATTTTGGGGACATAAAATTGGCTTTTAATTCTAGAGACAGTTTAGAGTTTTGTGTTATTAGGGGTCTGTTGGCTAAATCAACTTTCGCTTCTAGTGCGGTGAGTGTATGAAGTCCTAGCAAACCGTCGAAGTATCCGTGAAAGCGGAACACCTAGAATCTAGTCTCTCCGACTGATTAAATTCTATAAAATTGGGTAATCGAACTTCTTTTTTTACTTGGTGAGTATTTAATACTTAATATTTGGTAGTTGTGGGATTGATTGAGGCTAGATTATTAGGGTGTATGAGCTCGGGATTGATGAACGAGGCTAAGGCTCCTGTGTCAATTAAGAATTTTAGTGAACGCCCAAAAGGTGAAGAAATATTTATATAGGGTAGCTCAGCGCCGTGTTTATTTATGTCTATATAGACTGTTGGTCTGCGGAAGCAGGTGTTTGAAAATGTTCATCTAGCTCATGCATTACGTTTTTAGTCATAATATGGGTCTGCTGTTGGTAATTGTTTGTTTCTGCTTGGTAATCTACGTTGTTTTTAGGATTATCTGTATTTATATTATGTAATTCCTGCTTTGTGATTTTCGGAGACCAATTTTGTCCAAAATTAGTAGGTTCCTGGCTTTTTCGGGGTTGTCTGGAGTTCCCAGAACCGAGTTCCATTGGTTCTACTGCTGGTAAGTTCCTTTGCTGAGTTTGGGGAAATTGCTGGATATGCTATTGATGAGTTTATGTTGGTTGCTGGAATAGTTGTCGTTGTGGGAATTGTGGCTGGTAAATTGGTTTTTGCTCTAGGAGTTGTGGCTGGAAAGTCGACTTTTGCATTGGAGACGTTGCTAGAAAGTTTGCCGATGTTGTCTAAGATTTTGGCTGGAATGTGATCGTGATTGATTCGTTGAATGTGAGTTAGAAAGTTGTGGCTGTCGCCTTTGCTGTAAGTGAAATTGTTCTGGTGGCTTCTTGTTAGTCGTTCTTTATGAAGACCAGTTTGATTTAGAGTAGAATATATTTTGCTCTTTTATGCATATGCAAATGCTGCGGGCAATTTGGTTGGTTTCATTGCACGGATAGTTGAAACCAAGGGTTCATATAATCCGACCAAGAATGTGTTCAAGAATTTCTTCGTTAAGATTGCTTTTTGTCTTTACTGTATAACAATCGAAACTGTCTCATGACCTTACACATGATTGCTAATTGTAGCGAAAATTTTGATCATTTTACTGCATAATTGCTCTACAGTACCTTGGCCTTGCCTTAGACCATAAAGGTCTCAAATGAATAATGTAGTACGAGGTTGGATGTTATTGAAGTCCAAATGAGTGGTGTTCCGTACATATTTAATATGTCATTGGCTGGGCCAACGGTTTTATTTCGGATGGCTCGCAGCAATGTTTTGCCTTGAGTTGTGACATTTAATGTCGTGATAAGACTCAATATCTCTTCTAAATTGTGTATGAATTCGAAAAGGAGCCGAGAATTACAGTCAAATTTTGGTAAATCCTTAATAGCGTCTGGCACTCTTAATGCCTGAAATACGTCTATTCAAGCGTTTTGCTGTGGGAATGGAGGGAGTTGTTCTTGATTTAAAGACATTTTTATTAATACTCTAATTTTACCAAAATTACCAATGTACTGTTTCCGTTTTCTATTCTTAATTTATGAAGTGAGTTGCTAAGCCTGTCTAGATTATTATCTGAGTTTCTTATTCTAAAATTACTTAATGTATTATTTTCCTATTCTAATTTATTTATTTTATTACTGTTATATTTTAGCTGATTGAATGAATTGTCACTTAATTGTTCTTTTTCAATTGTATTGTATTATGATCTAATACTTCGTCTGAACTTTCACTTAAATTATTTAATATATTGGGTATGTATATTAATTCGTGCCATTTTTTTTTTTTCAAATTTTGAACGTTTATTTAAGAAAAACATGTACAATAGTATTATTCAAAGTATTGCCCATCTGAAGCTATGACTTTTTCCAATCTTTCTAGCAATTTGTGGATCCCATCCCAAAAGAACTGCGCCGGCTTGGCAGCCAAAAATAAATCAAGCCAATTTTTGATATTCTGCTCTGATGTTAAACGTATTTCAGTGAGGGCGTTCTGCATCGACCGGAACAAATGGTAGTCAGAAGGGGCAAGGTCTGGGCTATAAGCCGGGTGGTGTAAGACTTTCCATCCACTGTTTTCCAAATAGTTCTTAATCGGAATAGCAACGTGGGGCGAGCATTGTCATGATGGAAAATTATTGCCTCGTGTCTGGTCGCATATTCTGGGTGTTTTTCGGCTACTGCTCTTTTCAAACGGATTAATTGTGTTCGATAGAGTTGTCCATTGATGGTTTCAACCGGTTTTAGCATTTAGCTGGTTGGCCGGGTTTCACATATGATTTTTTGCGCTTGGGGTTGTCGTAATGGATCCATTTTTCATCACCAGTAACAATCCGATGCAAAAATGACTTAATTTTGCCGCGTTCCAGCAGCATTTCGGACATGCAAGACCGCCTTTTGACGTCTCTCGGCTTGAGTTCACGTGGAACCCAATTTACTTGCTTTTGAATATATCCAGCTGCTTTTAAACGTTTTGAAATGGCTGCGTGAGTGACACCCAAAGATTCTGCGAGCTCTTCTTGTGTTTGGTAACAATCTTCATAGAGTATTGCTTCCTGTTCTTCATCTTCAAACTTTTTTGGCTGCCCAGGACGTTCATCGTCTTCCAAGCCAAAATCACCACTTTTAAATCGTGCAAACCACTTTTGGCACATTCGCTCAGCTAGCGCATGTTCGCCATAAACTTCCACCAAAATACGATGACTTTCGGCAGCAGTTTTCTTCATATTACAGTAATGAAGAAGATCTCCCCGCAAAAACACTTTTTCAGGCACAAAGTTCGACATATTTGAGTGAAAAAAATTATTGTTGTTTACGCTTCAAATGAATGACATATACTGAAATGACGTACAATGACAGTAGCTTTCCAATTTACTCCGTACACGACTGTGCCAGTTAAAGGTTCGACTAAGAGGTTGACGAAAAAAAACAACTGCATCGGATTGCGTAACAACGTATTCCACCTTATTAACAAGACTTCAAAAAATGTTATTTTTACATTAGATTTTATACTTAATTTATGCTTACTCTGCAATAAATGGGAATAAGTTCTGTGGGAAAATGCATTTATTAATTCGAAGCGAACAAAGTGTAACTGGATATTTATTTTGTGCTTATTTTATAATAATAGGAACAAATTCTGTGGGAAGGTGCATTTATTAATTAAAGGTGAACAAAGTGTAGCTGGATAAGTTTATATGTGAAAATCTTCCACGGGGGAGTATTTTGCGGAGCAACAAAAGTCGTACAATACAGAAGGGTTAAAAAAAGTTGTAGCACCGCTGGGAAAAGTGTATCGAGTTTAAAGGGGATTACATTGAAAAATAAATTGTCAAAACCTTGAAAAGTTGCGTTGTCATTTCCGGGTATTTATCAAACAACCCTCGTAAGATGGGCGCTTATAGTTATGTCATAAGGAGTCATTGTGCAGTATGATATATGAATATGTTTGCAGTTGAGAAACATTTTTCCATGAATTATTATTTCTGAAATCACATGCATTGATGGGTGGGGCGTCAAAGAAATATAAGATCGGTAATAGCTTTGTATAAATGCGGAAAAAGTGCTGGCTAAATTTTTCAATTGCTGATACCAACAACAGCGCAAAAAGCGGTCGCCCATGGATCGTCCGTACAAGTGCAGTAGTAAAACCTATGCTTGAACGAATTCACAGAAATCCCCTTCGGAAGTAGAAAATCGTTTTCACAGAACTGGAGGTATCAACCAGGTCCAAGTCAAGACTGATTCCGGATGATCTTCACATAAAAGCCTATGGTCAGTCAACGGGATATCTCTTAACTTCTCAACTGTTAAAAATTAGACTAGAAAGATGCAAAATACAGTGGCATGCGGATAATGGCCACGATAATATATTCTTTACAGGCCCCCAGAGATACCTGGAGATACCTGTAAGAAAGTATTATACTAAATTTCAAAAGAATCGGTGGAGTAGATTTGGATTTAAACCGTTTACCGGCTTCAAAATGACAAGTGTCAGAAAATCGCTTTAAAGTTTTGTATACCAGAAAATCCAATACCACCTTGATCCGGAATTTATTCAGAAAATTTTGTATACAAGTTTATTCATCTAAATATATATTGTCCCCTTCAAAGTAATCCCCATCGACTGCAACACAGTTATGCCAGCGCTTGATCCAATCCTTGAAACACTTTTTATATTCGGTTTTCGTTATGTCCATTAGTGCTTCCTGCAATTTTTCCATTACTTCCTCTAGGCTACTGAAACGCGTTCCCCGTAGTGGTTTTTAACTGAACAAAAAGAAGTCACAGGGAGCCAAATCATGTGAATTCGGTGGCTGTTGGATGGTGGCTGTTGGATGGTGGCTGTTGGATGGTGGCTGTTGGATGGTATTTGTTGCATTTTTCGTTAAAAAAAAATTACTAATGGTAATGGCACTGTGCGACGGTGCGTTATCATGGTGCAAAATCCACGAGTTTTCTGTCCATAATTCTGGTCTCTTTCGGCGAATTGCTTCACGCAAAAGTCTCATAACGCCCAAATAATACTCTTTGTTTACTGTCTGGCTTTCTGACAAAAAGTCATGATGCACTACACCGTTGTAATCCATGAAAACCGTGAGCGTTGCCTTCTTTTTTGACTGAAAACGACGTGGTTTTTTTTGGTGAACGCCATTTACTTGCCTTATGTCTGGATTGCGTGTCTCATAATCCCACGCCTCGTCTCCAGTAATGATCCTTTTGATGAATATGGGATCGGATTCAGCCTCGCAAATCATCTCTTTTGCGACGTCAACACGGTCTCTTTTTTGCATGAAATTGAGGTCTTTTGGCACCAACTTTGCTGCTACACGAAACCCAAATCATTAACCAAAATGTCTTGGACGGATCCATAGGCAATTTTCAAGTCCTCCGCTATTTCTCTCAAGGTCAATTTGCGGTTATTGACCAACATTTCTTTTACTACATCAATGTTTTCGTTGGTCTGCCACTGCGTTCATCATATTCGATTGTCGATTGACTCACGACCACTTTTGAACCGCTCGTGCCACTGGTAAACGACCGTTTTCTCTAGAGAATCGTTGCCGAAACACTTTCCAAACATTTCCACCTTCACGCACCATTCAATCCGTTTTTTACGCAAAATTTAATACAAATTCATTGTTGTAAATTTAAATCCATTTCTAAAATTGTAAAAAATCGCCAACAAAGATAGATGTACTCTTGGCTAGGTAACTTTTACAAATGTCAAGCTATGAAGCTTGATTGATTTAGAGGGAATGTCAACAACAAATGTACCAACTGAAAAAAAAAAAAAAAAAAAAAAAACACTCAATTAGGCGCTCCTAATGTTTACACCTAAACAGAGTTGTCGATTCCTGGTCCATAAAGTGCAGCGATGTGCAGCACCCATATCAGCATCTTTTAGTTTTTTTTTCTCCGTAAATCTCTGCAAGTTTTGTTATCGTGTACAGCTTGTTGCTCCGTTCTACTGATCCAATTGCTGTCTTTTGTACCCGCCCATTCATGTGCGCTTGGTCCCAAGGCTATTTTCATGACTTGCTGATTTCGAACTGATTTTCCAGATAAGTTGATTCAGGCTCTCATTATTATTTTGATTAAAGCCTCTAAGACATCGCTGTAAAAGTACGTCTTGGCTCAAGTTGTCATAAATCGCTTTGCTGGCTTCAGCAACGTAATTTAGAAGTGGAGTGTAACCGTCTTTGACGGAGTGTAGCGCCCACACGAATCGTGGCCACTTGAGCATTTACCGTGTTGCGGTCGAGCAGTACTGAAAATAAGTTGACCATATGGTATCCTTCATTTTCTTCACAGAATCGTGATTGCATCGAATGGCAAGGCCGTAATAATTTTAATTTATCATTTATTTTAGCTGTGATCTTACCTTTACGACCGACGCGCAAACGAGTGCCCAACGGCTTATAAATCTGGCCTATGCATTTTTTTTTGTTTATACTAAAATTGTCACCATAAGGTTTAGAATTTACAACACCGCTGTACGTCTTCGAGTCTGCGTCACCTACATAGTTGCGGAACTAAACTCCGAGATTTTCTAACGAACGTTGCATCAACTTTCATGTAGCCAGCTGGTCCAACGTAATTAGCTTTGCATCGTCCGCTATTCATATGCTCTTCCTGCCACTCTTCAAACTCTGTAGAATCTTATCTGTTCTCCGAAATTTTTTAACCGCGGCAGTACGAACTTTTTACATAAATATCTACGACTTTACAGGTATAATAACCAATCAAGGAAGCAACATCATAGAGAGAAGAAAATCCTTTTTTTTCACGTCCCATTATCTGATGTTTCATTAGCATCATTCGCTTTTGCAAAAACTTATTCGTAATATTCTTCATAGTCACACATTTTCACTACATATCTATTGTAAGTTGGTTTTGTTAAGAAATTGCTTGCCAAATCCATCAGACCACTTATTGCATTCGGCTAATCCTAAGCCTAACGCTCGCATTATAAAAGGAAATCTATAGTTTCCATCATATATAACAGATTCTATTCTTTCAATAGATGGAACGTATCGAAGTTTCACACGTTACTTTGGTATTGAATAAGAGTCCTTCCTTATGGCACTGTCTAAAAGTAAGTTCTCGATCACATTTCACACACTTAGCTGAAGTAGCAATCGTTGAAAAATTAAAATAAAATCGATGATCCTGTAACGGCTTTTCAATTCTTCTCTACTTCCCTACACTAGGCGAATCATCGTGAGGCTTGATTTATAATGTAGAATAAAACTTAATAACTTAATTTTTTTGCTATCGGTTAAAAGAACAATTCATGGCATTTATTTTTTGAAAATAATATCATGTAAATGTTGACCACGACTACGTCTGAGGTGGTCTATCCAGAAGGTCCAATTTTTGGCGACTCGTTCGAGCATAGCGACTAGTATCTCGCGGATAACACGGGTAATGCTGGCTTCCAAAACGTCAATCATAGCTGACTTATTCCTAAAGACCTGAGACTACATATCCCCAGAGAAAATAGTCCAAAGGTGTGATATTGCACGATCTAGGCGACCAATTTACCGTAACAAAACGTGAAATTAAGTGCTCACCAAAATGATTTCTCAACAAGTCCATTGTTTTACCCGCTGTATGGCTCGTAGCACCGTCTTGTTGAAACCAGAGCTCATCGAGACCATGTGCTTGAATTTCAGGAAGCACATAGTCCGTTAACATGGCGCGATAACTGTTACCATTGACGGTAACATTCTGATTTGCCTGATTTGGGGTTGCCCATCAGTCCAAATATGGCAATTTTAGTTATTAACGTATCCATTAAGCCAGAAATAGGCTTCATCGCTGAACAAAAATTCACGATAAAACACCGGATTTTCATTGAGTTTTTCTAGAGCTCATTCACTGAAAATATGACGCAAATTCAAGTCGCCTGGCTTCAATTTTTGCACATGTTGAATTTTGTACACTTTTAGGCCGAGTTCCTCACGTAAAATACGCCAAGTTGTCGAATACGCCAAGCCAAGTTGCTGAGAACGACGACGAATCGATTCGTCAAGGTCTTCGCGTACACTCACAGCTACAGCTGCTATAGTCTCTTCACTGAGTACTGGATGTGGTTTAACCGTTCGAGTATCATCCACTAATATAAACTTTGACTCAAATTCGCGAATGGTATCGGCAATAGTGATTTCAGTAGGTCGATTATGCGCACCGAAGTTCCTCGAATCGCACGTAAAACATTTCTCACAGAACGCTGATTTTCGAATACAGCTGAACAATTTGGAGACGCTGTTGTGATGTGAGTCTTTCCATGATGATTTGCAAAACGATAAGGAACAAAAATGGCAGAGCAGTTTGATAGGAGTCACGCGTGATCTGTCACCATTTTTTGCGATCGACTTAAATCAGCTCCAGTTTTCTGCCGTTCTTCTCTGCTTACTTTTCTCGGCATTTTTCTGACAACAATTATTAAACCACTGAGAAAATCAAACAAATTGGAGCAAGCTATGAACAAACACGAACAACGAAAGTTTAGCTTCTTCTACAACTGCTCAACGCAACGTGTACTTCTAAGCTGATTTATATACACTGCAAACCGGAAGTTTAGAACATTAATATACCTACAAAGACCCATCGACGAACAAAAGAATTTAGAGACTCTAAGATGACAAAGCTACAAGGTAAGCGCGCAGCGCAGCTGCTGGGCAGGTATAAGCAACGCTTAAAATTCTATAGCTTAGTTAGCTTTGCTCAGATTTGTGTAAAATCTTGACACAACAATCTTAAGATGTTGTACAATCGTATGACACAATAAAAAATAAAAAACCCTCCCCTTCAAACACTTAACAAAAAGTCTGCACCGATACAAAATTTCTAGAAAATGTCAATATTGTCATACCCATGCATGTATGTACATATGTATACATGTATGTTCATTTGGCTGTAGATTCCCTTGTTTTTAAGCTTCAAAAATCCCCAGTTAAAGAGAGCACAAGAACCACTCCCTTTTTAATGATTCGTGCTTAAAAAAAAATTTAATAAATAAATAAAAACAATCAAAATAAAATTGGCCTTGCAATGCCCTTGAAATGGAGAATTTTCCATCTATAAAGCTAAGTTGATTACAATGTCAATAAAATAAAATAAATATAATAATTTTTTTTTATTATTTTCAAGGGAAGAACACTTTTAAGAGTAAGGCGTATCTCAAACGAAAAAAAGGAGAAGGGAGTATAAACAAAATATTATATACAATTTAGATGTGTATCTATATACTGCTGGTTTTCGCTAACCCTTATCTAGTCGGATAATGTACAAATTAAAAATAAAGAAAAATTCATTCTCACACAAGATGCATAAATATGATGACACTTCTTACACAACATATATATATGCATGGATAATACTAACTCCAAGTGTAGCGAAATTTCTTATTTTAAAAACAGTCATCCTCATTTAATTATCCAAAATATCAGAGACGAAACGGAACAACAAATTGCTTGCGTTCATCTTAAGAAACAGCAAAATATTAAATATTAAAAAATGTTTAATTTTCGGAAAGAACTTTCACATAAATGTCAACAAGTAACGCAGAACAGAGAGGGCATATGCATCAAGTCCAAGTCAACTAAAAGAGATAGATACATTGAAACCATTGTTCACCTTTGGACTGTTCAGAAAAGAAAAAATAAATAAAATGTTACAATCACAAAGTAGGAATTCGGCGAATTAATTTATTAACCCACAGCCATCTAATTAACTAAACAATTTAATAACTCGTTTCAACACTTTAATGAACAATTAAACAATTACCTTTTCGTGTTCTTGCTCAAACTATGCAAAAGGACAAAATCCTTCTCTATTTTCTTTCCTCTATTAAACTTTATAACTCTGATAGCATATATCACTCAAATTTTTATTTGTTTTATGTATTTCTATTTCTGTTTCTATCTCTTTAAAAATGATACTGTTGTCCAATACCAATTTACACGAGAGAGAATAAAATGACGGCGAAAACTGCCTCTTTATTGCCCTCCCACTTTCAAAAATTTCCTTTCGAATTATTTTTCGATTCTTTTCTCATAGATGCAACACTTGCGCCGGAAATTAAAAGGCAATTTTGAGGTCAGACTTACTTAATGTAAAAAAAAAAAATACATTAAAACCACTTGAACGTACACAAACAAATGGAGGCAAATCACACTGTACCATTAACGATCGGAAAATGAAAGAAATAAAAAAAATGTACGCACACAAATTTCTTAGAAATGTATCATCGACTCTACAGACGGCACTTTTACTCTACATGCAAAATAAAATTTAAAAAAAAATGCGTGAAAATTCGGCGACGGTAACAATTAATACAATTGGCGTATCTACCTACAAATATGCAAATGACAGGGCAAAGACAACGATGACACATGCTGCTAGTAAATGATTATATATGGTTTATATAAAATGACGTAGAATCTTGGGTTTTTCAATTAACTCGGGAGTAGTTCAATTCTTTACTCTTAAATTATATTCGATTATTCTATTACGAAAATATTATTATACTACCAAAATACATGGGCTGATTGAAAATAAGTTCAAACTGCGTAGGTTCATGTTCATAACAACCCGACTCCATGAGCAGCCTTCACAGCATGCTACCTGTCACTTTTCATAAAAAGGCATTCATAGCATGCTGAGCTTACCATATATTGGTAAGCATTTTTATAAATGTAAGCATTTTCATAGAATACTACAATATCTGTTGTCTCCATAAGCAATTTTTCATAGAATGTTACCTGTCACTTTATAGAAAGCCATTCATAGGATGCCATCTGTTATATTTCATGGAAAGCCTTCAAAAATAGTTTCTACTAACCGCTAAGCCGAGATTAACCTATATTTGGTTCCTCTAAGCCTCGAGATTTAACATACAAAAATATATCTCATAAAACTGAGTTTTATTATAAAACTCCTACACAACCTCCTCGGTAGCAAGAGTTCTAAAATCAAACGTATCTTTCTTTGAAAAGACTGAAGTTACTATAAAATCAAACACATCTTTTACACAAACACCATCACTGTAGGAGACGTCAAAAATTTAAAACAATCACTTGGCAGATATGAAACTATTTATACTCTGTAAAAAATACAGTTTTTTTTTTTTGATTGAAATTTTCATTTAAATAAATTGTTTTATTTATAAAAATTAAAACAAAATTTTCTTTTTCCACACCGCAAAGAGGTAAGAAAAAAGGCGCGTTTTTGAAGAGTATCTCCAGTAGGTGTAATCCTAATATCAAAATACAAATTTAAAAAAATACACATTACAATTCACATAAAGAAAACAGTTTACAATTTTGTAACTGCATTTTGACATATTTTCCACACATTAAAAGAAAAACAAAATCCCCACGATACACTCATCATTAGGAACTCTTTTCAAAGCTGTAAAACCAAAAGCTCCTCGAGGGAAAAAAATTGAACGAGTTACCAAACAGACACTGGTAACTCTGAATGCACATCAATTTAATAGAGGTTGAATAGCAGCAACTACAAGCCACAGCCAATCAGTACACACTCAAATGTATCAAAATATCACACGCTACTGAATTTGAGAAAGCTTCCTCATAAGAAAAAAAGGGAAAGATGTATTTGGCCGATGATGACGCTCTGTTAGCAGAGATATGGGCTGACAAGCTGTAGGTTTTACGTGGACAGAGGAGTCATTCCCATGTGTATAAAGAAATTTCAGGTGCGTTGAGTAGTCACGGCTTAGAACACTCCACAGAAAAATGAAAAACAAAGATACACAATTTGATCAATAGATAGAAAAGGTTTTATCTTCGGCTGTTTTTTTTATTTATATGACATAGTTTCTTTTCTAGAAAAGAAAAATTGTTTAGAAGGCCTTCAGGAGAATCTCCTTTCAATTGGACGATTTTTCATAAGGTGCACGAAATGCTTGGAAAGCACAAAATTAATTATCTTAATGCATTCCAGGAAAAGTTTTTTTTTCAAATATTAGCAAAATTATTCAAAATCATTTAATTTTTATTATAATACTGTCATGTGTGTAATAAATGAATCAATCCTGTTAATTCAACGTCGTCATCACCAGCTGATATCTCCGATTCACCTGCATTCGAGTTCTGTGAGAGTTCAGTGCTTCATCAACCTCGAAATCTGCAAAAAGAAGAAAGAATGACACGTCAGACATGAATGATGCTATGCAAATATTAAGGAATTCCGATGAAACAATTAAGGAGCAGTTTCAACAAATGAAAATACCGACAAAAATTGATGCATATCGAGATAGAGAGAAATAAAATTTTGGAAAGACTTGTCGAATCATGCGACCTTCCGCCAAAAGATGTTCATCGTATTGTAAAATGTTTGTGAGAGTAAAAATGATAGAACTTATTCCTTTCAACACAATCAGTTTATTGAATACAATTACAAATCAGAATTTAATCGCTTATCCCAACCACTTTTACTTTTCTTTATCTTTTGCTTATACCACTTAACCACTCCCTCAATTCACTCTTCAAATTCCACTTTTGAACTAGCTTGCATACCTTGTGGAATTTTGATATATACACTCACTTGACATTTTTTGAGAATATGGGTGGCCGTGCCTCAAGTGGCAGTGTATTGCCTTCCAACTAAATTCAGTTAAGATGGGTAGTTGCCTAAAATACAATAACAAGTTCGATGGTACTAAAATTTCTTCCCATTAAATGCTGGATGCCATCCATAAAGCGTAACAACCACTGAACCCAAAAAATCTTTTTTTCTCTCTCTTCCCCATTTTAACAAAAACTTAACAAGTGCTTCTGCACTTTAAGTGTTGTAATACCCACTTAAGTGTTAAGTTCTTTAAAAAAAAGAAAAAAACAATATGTACCATCCACCGTTCCATACAATTTTCCATTTTGCTAGAAAATTCGATTCCATTCTCCACTCACCAATGGAAGAGACTTCTGCTATTCAAGCATCGAAATCTGCTAATTAAGTTTAAATGAAGCTGTTCATTTGGGATAAAAAAATAAAAACAACAGAAAATAAAAGTAAAGAAGTATTCCGCATCACCATCAGAAGCAATTATGTCACGAAGATCAGCAACACGCGCCGAGATGGCGTGTGCTTTGATTGATGTGGGAATTTTCTTCCTAGAGACAGCGACTATCGGGCAATTGCGCCCGCTGTTTGACCAACTACAGGATCAGTTGCTTTAGATGGCCCAAACCTCCGAGCTTGACGAAACACATGGCGAGACTCTAGCTACTGTTATAAATGGGGAACAGTGCCATTCTTCCGATACTGCTGGCACTTCGGCCGAATTAATTGCCATCAATGTAAGTGCCAACGATGCCGCCTGTGGATCCCACTTACGCTTCCATTCCTGGGTTTAATACCTTCATTGCTGCTTCCGTAAATGATTTCACTGCTACCTTCCGAATATCACCGCTGCCACATCCGCTAACGCAAACATCGAGCACGAAATCAACCTGTTGAACAGACAAAAGGACTTCAGAACCAGATGCAACAAAATTCACCGTTCGACCCCTCTGCTATCAACTCGATGGTGAATCGGTTGATCGGGGATGACGTGTCGTACGAGTCATTACGATACCAGGAAGTGGTTTGCTGACTTAGAAGATGCCGTCGAGCTAATGAGGTGCAACGACCGCACGATGCTGGATGGGACTGCAAAACTGTTCGTCCAGACTATCAGTACAGTCGACTACAATGAACTGAAGTGGTCCATAATGGAAGAATTCGGAAGAAAGCGTTCATTGCTTGAGGTCTATGAGCAATTAAGGAACTGGAAGCTGAGGCAAACGAAAGTATCCAGAGGTACGTCATTGAGATGAGGACCATAGCCGAGAGAGCGGATATACCAGAAAGCTAGTTAGTGAGTATCATAATTGGTGGACTGAACGACAGGTCGTCTTTGGTTACTCTTCTGTACCAGGCCACAACTCTGCAACAACTCGACTGCTACGAAAAGCTATAAAAAGCTACGTGTGAAAGTTCAAATGGGAGCAGGACACGCATCACAACAAGCGGATACGAGCTCTAGTCAGAAGCCGAAGACTACAATTTCGGCCTGTAATTTTATCGCTCCAGTCATGACTACGGCTCTTACTGATAGTTCACGCTGTTACAACTGCTCACAGTTTGGGGACTACCAATCGCAAAGCACTAGGCCGAAGCGCGCACCAGGTAGCTGCTTCAAATGTGGCGAAGTAGACCACTTTCACTAAACATTCCCTAGGAGGAGGAATGTCGTCGCAGCCATTGAGGAGTCAACACAAAATACCACCGAAGTTGAATCATGCTTGTTCAGGGAGGAGGCTATTTGAGTGAGGGCTGACAGCGCTATGCAGATGGTAAGTGTCGCTTTCTTTGGTAGATCGAACAAACGCACTAATTTCAGCAATATGTTGGATATTTTTAATTCCGGCAGTCCGAAGAGCCTCATTAAGGCTCCTGCTGTCCCCTTTCGTATCAGGCGAACATTAAAGACTACTAGATATCGCGGATTGGCAACACGAAGTTGAATATATTTGATGACGTATTGTGCGAGATCAGTATTAAAGACCAGGTTAATGAACATTTACTTTCCGTTTTACCAGATCCAGACCTGTCGCTGCCCATGCTTATATGTCGGGATCTATTCAAGAAATTTTGTATTTTTCTTTATAGGTTTAAAAGAAAAAAAAAAGAACTCTGAAGCAACTGTTTGCCCATCTCCAAGTCAGATACGCACCTTATTTGCGATCATGTTTTCCATCGAATCCACGTGAATTGTGGAACAAGTACAAGTATAACATGTCAGAAAACATTTTGCATCAAGTTCGTGTTCATTCAGGGAATCCCCATCTTGAGACGAATGAGGATATGCACAACCAGGCTTTGGTTTTGATAGAAGATATGTGTTACCTTATGTGCGACAGTTTGTTAGTCAGGAATGCCATCGCCAGATCGTGGAATAAACGACGCTTTCGAACGAGAATTTCAGCGTGAACGTGAATACGACACAAATGCATTAAGCCAATTGGTACCTTTGTTGAATACCCAACAAAAAGAAGTGTACGATACGGTGATGCACTTCCAAATGTGTAATAGTCAGATAGCGTTCGTGAATGGGAAATGAGAATATACGCCAAATCGCCTTATTACAGCTTACGTATCGAAAAACTTGATAGCGCGTGGTTTCATCATTGGGTTCAATGGCTTCAAGACCGAAAGCCGCCATTTCACTGCCTTTCGTGACATATTTGCAGATGTACTTGAAGTCCATCTGAATTGCAATACTCCACGTTACAATGCGCCTTGAATGTTTTGGAAAGAAGTGGTGGCGAATATGGAACAACCCAAGAGTTGTCGACCCATAAATTGTTTCCTTTCACTTTGACTGTGATTGTCCTACCGCCATCATCAGATGATCAATGCCAATGGATAACTGTCGTTTCCAGTTATGGTCTCATCAGTCAAATTTTGTGGATAACGCTTGGAACACTTGCCGTTGACCGTGCACCGTGATTATGGGTTAATGGCGCCACACGGTCCATGAAACGTGCAGGTCTGGATCGGTTTCGAGATCAGGAATCTCGGCACATAAGATGTCATTTGGTCTGGTTGCATTCTTTCGACTAACCAAATGAGAATGTTCGCATGCGGCAAGCCTTTTTTTTGCCATTCAATCGAATACATCCAACAACGAGTATAGCCAAAGACACGATGAATACACGTGCAGTGATATCGTGCCGATCATTTGATGTTTGGCCAGGAAGCAGCAGTTGAACAATTTCTATCCGTTTTGGATTGCATGTGAAGCTGATGAACAGGTCTGGATGGCCGTAATGACGTACATATGTCATTGAATCTTGCGCATATTCATGCATGTGACGTGAGCTGCAAACGAACGTCGCCGGTAAAATGGTCAATCGACAAATATCAGCTGCAGTTACTTCGGTCCAAATTTCATCGCGTAAATGAATGTACTCCTCCGTACGTAGTTTGGTTTGATTTAAACTGATAAAAAGGAGGCGCTCCGCTTCTATTTTGGCATACATATCGACGCAAAATTGTTGAAATAATCGGCGAAATCGAAGAATATAGTTATCGAAATTTTGGCGAATCATCAAACGATACGCGTAAAAATTCATTGCGCTGACCTTCTTGGTGGTTTCTTCATCTAAAATGATATCAGTGACATTAGTGTCATATTGAAATGAAAATTATTATGATATCGATACTCACCGGTCAATGGATTTATCATCTTGATTTTGATATAATATCCATCGTCTCCGTGCTCAGAACCTCGATGTGCGAGCAAAATATCACGTGATTCCAGACTTTCGCCAACAATCACAGCTGCAACCTCATCTATTGTTGGAGCGTTAAATTCGCGTTCATACATTTCAGCAGTTCGTTTATCCGTTCTGATCACAACTTTATAGTCATCACTTGGCATGCGATCCAACGCAGTTTTGAATAACCGAACCAATGCATAATGTTCATCAAGTAGCTGCTGCAGATCCATTAAAAAATCAAAAAAGACCTTCGTTTGACCTTGAAAATGGGGCTCAAGTTCAAACACATGGTCACCATCTTATGTCCCCTTCAGAACCTTGTAACTTTTGTCTGAAACATTTTTCGCGATATCGCGTATTTTTAGAGTAATTTGGATGTCTGAAGTTAAAAAACTCACCTTGTATATAAGATAAAGAAGATTAAGATTTTTATTTTCGGGGAAATTTCTGGGGTATTCTTCTAGACCGGTCCAAATTGGTGCGAATCATCGAAATCGGTCCAGGCGTTCTTGAGTTATAAACGTAGTAACTAACGTCACTCTCTTATATCTATGGTATATACATATGGTATATGTAGATACAAGTCAACAAAGTCAGTGAAATGCAACTTTTGTAGATGGAATCCTATTAATATTATGATATCCATTTGAATGTGAGCAGCGTCATCTATGTTTCCATAACAGAAGATTTCGATAGCCGAAGCAGTGGTGTTAGTAAGTAGCATCGAATTTTCTAGCAAATTGGAAAATGTATGGATTACTGGATGGCGCAGATTCTTCTCAAAATATACCATTAGAGTATAAATATCAGCATCCCCAAAATATGCAAATCAGTTTATCATTAGAATTTAAAATGTACATTAAAGCAGTGATTAAGTATTTGAGTAAAAGATAAATAAAACTAAAAAGGTGAAAATAAGCGATTAAATTGTGAATTTTAATTGAATTGAATAAAGCGAGTGTATTGAAAGTAATAAGATCTATCATTTGTACCCACACAAACATTTTACAATATTATAGGAGAATTTTTCAAAGGGAATAGGTATTTAAGTTGATGAAGGTGAAAAGTTGGTGGAAATTGGCTTGGTTCTCAAGTTATAATTGAAGCAGGATTAAGTACAAAAGCGTAATTGCAACCAGCTCTCAGCATTTTTTCTCTTCCAGACGAAATAGTCTTTTTGAAATATCCTACTAGTAGCACAGATAAGTAATCTATACAGATGACGCATGCCGTGTACAAAATATGAAGTTGATTTTCGTCTTACAGGACAACGTCTTACAAGACAAATAGCTTTAGAGAGAGAGTAGAGAAAGCTTTCTTTTCTGTTTTTTTTTGTGGAAAAAGTTTTTTGTCCCTGAAACTTGTTTTGCTTGCAACACTGAAACTGAATGTGATAACCCGGGAAGGGAAAGGAGATGTATTGCTTGTTGTTTTTCATGTGTACTACTTCAAAAACTGAAGACAATTTTTATATGAGGTAGTTTTATGAACGGATATGCGTATGAATGTGCGAAACTGAAAAGAGGGAAAAGTCAATTACTTCTTTGCATTGTTTCGAGAACAAATTATTTTTAAGTGCGTGAACTATTATAGTTAAAGCAGTAGCTTTAAGTAGCAGTAGCAGACTGCAGTTGACACTTTTACAAGTCGATGGCAGTCGCAGTCAATTGCTTTCTGCTTTGCTTGTTTTTGTTTTTCCTTTTTCGAGGTAGTTCACGAAGAGTATGCCATGGCAATCCCAGAAAACCGAGGCCGTAACCTTTCCGACCCATCGAGCCTCCCTCGGCCACTACGGAGCACTCTTGCCGGCTTCAGTCCATTGCCGGACACTCATTCTATTGTCTGGTTTTCAACAGTTACCAATCGACGCCAAAAGTTCGCCCGATTCCGCATCAGCAAGTCCAAACACTCTTTTGAAATGCTCTCGCGTTCGTGTTTTTGGTCGGGAGTCAGTATGCGCGGCACCCAGCAGCAGGAGAATATTGCCCAAAATATGGCGTGTGCGCTCAGTACTAATCTTTGTGGTATCTGCTAGCTCGCGCACCTTCACTTTCCGGTCAGCCAACACCATTTTATGTATTTTTTGGCATTGTCCTCTGTAACCGAATCGGAGGGCCTGCCGCTGCGGACTTGATTGGTAGTGGAGCTGTGGCCACCATGAAACTCTCGAAACCAATATTTGATGGTGTAATCTGACGGAGCATTAGCCATATAATATTTGTCCAACTTTTCTTTTGTTTCCTTCGCCGTTTTGCCTCTCAAAAAATAATGTTTTTGTCCATACTCCACAAGATGCTAAACACGTCAACAACAAAACTAAAGACAGTGTCGCACTGAAATTTGGCATGTTTGCCTAAATATGAACGGACTTCAAGGCACCATAACATTTTTTGCAGTAGCAGCGCATTCTGTCGGTCAAGGAGGTTACTTTTCCTAGTACATATATGGGGTGATCCATCGTGACGTTTGATTTATAATGTAAAATAAAACACACACATTTGAAGGTGAGCTTAGAATTTTTATTATCAATTAAAAGAACGATTCATGGCACTTACTTTTTGAAAATGATATCATGTACATGTAGGCCTGGGAACCAAATGTCTATGTGCATGATGTTGAAATTTTCGGGTATTTCTAAAATTTGCATTAAAGTTTCGATAGGTCTTCTATCGTATTTGGACAAATTACAAACTTCGCAGTTATTCACAAATTTTTTAATTTCTATTTGAAGATTTGGATAGAAGAATTGTGTTTTTAACTCTAGGAACATTTCGTTTTTATCTGTTAAGTCTTTGAGTTTAATATTACATTTTAATAGTCGCAAGTTCGAATTCATGTAAAAATAGTTTACATACAGGATTTGGAATTCGAGAAATAAAGATACATCCTCGCAATATATGCACATTAATCCTTTGTTAAGAACTAATCTCATTATATATAAAAGAACAGACTTTTCTTTATTCAATTCAACATGGTTTTAAACCTTTTTATGAACAATTTTTATATCAATTTTTTCTTTTTTTTTCCATAAAATAGGTAAATTTGGTTTTTATAAAGGTTAATTGGTTTTTCGGTAATTTAGGTATGTCGTGTTTCGTCTTCTTTTGCACTATGGATAGTTGCACCTGTGGACATAACATCGTTATTTTGTCGGTGACTTTCAGGTACGTTTACAACTTCATCGGTGTAAATGCAATCTCATTGCTGAAAACATGTTCAACAAAAGCTTCATCGCAGCTAATAACTTTATTGTTACTTTCTTTCGAAATGTATGGACTAAGTCCATCCGCAACACAATTATCTTTGCCTTTAATATATTCAATTGCAAAATCGTATTCATTTTATGCTATTTTCCATCGTTGCAGTTTCATGTTTGGCTCCTTTATTCCATGAAGCCAAACGAGAGGTTTATGGTCTGTGTGAACTGTAAAGCGCCTACCATATAAATATGTCCTGAAATATTTTATTGACCAAACAATGTCAAGAAGCTCTTTTTCTATGGTATATGTAATAGCAGTATAGGATCACTGGTAAGAAATATTTTTAAGGTGTTAAATGCTTTGATGTACTGAGTATCTGATATATTTGTTTTTTCCATTTTTTTTAAAGGTATTTAATCATAGGATATGCCCTTTTTTCATAATCCGTGATAAATTTACGGTAATAACCCGTAATGCCAAGGAATTATTTTATCACTTTAACTGTATTTGGAAGTTTCATCTCATTAATTGCCCTAACCTTAACTTCGTCAGGTTTAACTCCATTTTTGACGAATGTATGCCCTAAATATTTGGTCGAAAATTCCGCGAAACGGCATTTGTTAATTTGAATTTTTAAATTACAATCTTTCAGTGTTTTAAATATGTTTATTTATGAGCAAAGGTGCTCTTCCAAACTTTTTGAAAATACAAATATATCATCTAAAACAGACGACACAAACCTTGTTTATGAACGCTTTAAGGAGGTCATTCATCAACCTTTGAAAGGTTGCTGGGACATTTTTAAGCCCGAATGGCATTCTCATAATGTCCGCCCTTTCTAGAAAACGTAGTTTTAGGCCTATCCCGAGGTTCTAATTCGATCTGGTGGAAACCTTTTACCAGATCGATGGTGGAGAAATAATGACATTTTCCAAGTTTGTCGAAAAGATCATCGATATTAGGCATGGGGTACCTATCCTCGATCGTTTGATCGTTTATTTTTCTATAGTCCACTACAACTCGCCACTGCTTGTCATTTAGATCATCTTTTTTGGGAAGCACCCAGATAGGCGAATTGTAGGGACTATTACTTGGAACTATGATCCCCTGTTGCAACATTTCCTGGATTTGTCTATCCACCTCTTCGGAATGTATTTCCGGATATCGATAGAGTTTGCTATATATTGGAATTTCGTTTTTTGTGTTTATAGAATGTCTTATCTTGTTGGTAAACGTTTAGGGGTCCCCACTTTTATAAAAAATGGTTTTAAAGGTATTTAATAGGGACCGTAACTTAGCTACGTCCGACTTTGACAAATGTTCTGCGTAAACTTTATCTTTAGTTTTATTTTCAAAAGTTTTATTACAAAAAATTTTTAAATTATTATTACTTATAGAGTTTTTATCGTAAGTTTCCTCATCTTTGTTAAAGTTAAAACGAATTTTTGCGTTGTCCGTTATAAGTAGTCGCTTTTTATAGTCAATAATCGGGTTAAGAGGAACTAAAATGTTGTTCCCAATTATGCCATCATAAAACTCATGAAATTGTTAAGAAGTTCACGAAGTAATTTTCTTTTTTATATTCGTTAAATAATGGAATTTTGTATTCTGATTCAGAGATTATAAAGCGATTTAGTACCTTAAGAGTACGGTTTCCAGACTTAATTTTCCATTTTGGACTACAAATATTTTTATTTATAATGCTGTACTCAGCACCACAATCGAGAATAAACCTAAGAGTTCTAGCTTTAGTTTGAATAGTTATAAAGGGAAGTTGTTTCGTTGACCTCGCCGAAAATTTGAATAGTTCTGAAAATGCTGTTCAGTATGCCTTCTGCGCTCATTTAAAGAAATGTCCATTGTTTCAAGATCATGGCGATTTCTGTTATCGTTTGTTTGTCGTGTTTGGCTACTTTTATTATAACTGGAACTTTGTTGCGACTGGCGACTTTGGTTGTTATTGTTATTTTGACGCGAATAACCACTTGAAGTTTGGTTTCGATTATGTCCCGAAAAATAACTTCTGTCCTGTCTATTAGAATTATGGAATGTGGGGTAATTCTTGGAACTATAATTTCTCACTTGTTGGCTCCTATAATCTAATATAAAAATTTGTCTGATATTTTGTCTGTTTCTATGATAACCAATGTCTACCACTACTTTATAGGCTTAATCTAAAGTTTCGGGATTTCTTCTTATTACAATAGATTTAGATGGTTCAGGCAAGTTGTTTTTAAAAGCTTCTAAAGCAATCCTATTATTCGATTCCATCATGTGTTGGTTATCCTGATTGTGCTCAAGCAGGTATGCATTGTTGCATCTACTTAGCATACTACAAATTTTATTATAAAAATCCTCTATTGTTGCCTCGACTCTAGATGTTCTTATATTATCGATAAATTTCTCAATTGTAAGTTTTTCTCCGAAACTATTTTGAATCACTTCTCTTATTTCAGACCATGTCCGAAGTCTATCGTGTCTTTAAACTCACGTTTTGCATTCCCTATTATCCTATCTTTATCATAACCTATAAGTATAATATTAGTGTCTTCATCAAAAGTTTCAAATGTTAGAATCAGCGAATCGACTCTGTCCAGAAAATCAACTGCACAATTATCACTTCCATCGAACAAAGGAATCTTATTTACTAAATCTAACACTAATTTCAATTTAAGAATATTCATTTTTTTCTTGAATAATATAAATACTATAAATATTCGGATACGTATGTATGTACTCACTTTAGTAATTTATCTTAGAGTAAATAATTTTCTATTATTTTAGGATCCACTGCAACCATCAGGTGGTAGATGAAGTAACCCTTCTTCGGCAGTTGGTTCAAAACGATGCCGCAGAATTCTTGATGTTCCGCTATTTCACTGATGATGAATTGGTGATAGTGAGCTGGCTAAGCGCTGGCTTAAACTTCATTAAGTGGTGTTTGTCTTCTCTTTAAAGTACCGGTTAGATTCAGGAGCAATTGTATTTAGTGGAGTTGTTTACGAACTAATTTAGACCGTGACACGTGTTTTACATTCAATTATTATGTTTTTTGATTTACACGAGCTTTTCTTGAGCTTTAGTCCTCTAATATCTACCAGCTAAACTTATTTATGTATTTGCTTTTTTTTTCACCGACTGTGCGAATTAGATATTAAGATAAGGTACCTTATTTAAACAACCGTAATATTTTTTTCTTATAAAGATTTATTGTTTTTATTAACAGGTCTTATTTCAAGGAACGCCAGCTTAAGAGTAACTTACATCCAACGTATTATGTGGGACTCCAACTTGATCTTCTCGCAAAGATCTAAGACTAACATTAAACAACGTTGTGACGCTCACTTGGTGTTTGATAAGACAAAGGGCAAGTGAGGCGAAAATAAGTTATATGTATGTATGCTGAGTGGGGCGAATAATCAAGTATATTATTACAGTGTGATGTAAATGTTTTCAATACATCTTAATATGTAACAATATGTTTTATTTTAATTTTCACCTTCGCTTAGGTAGGCCAAGAGCAGTAATAAATTATTATTAATTAGCAATCCATTCAAAATTAAAATTTTGCATTTTTTGTTTAAAGTCGAAAACAATGTTGTTACTAAATTAAAAAAGTTTTCAGAACGTTTGGTAGCAACGGTAAATGTGTAGATGATAAAACCGTCTGGTGAAATTACTTTCTGCCCTGGCTTGATTTGGAGCCGTCATTGAATATACGATAACATCCTCTTCCCAGCTTGCCCTCTGGTCAAAATCAAGGCCTGAATGTGCGCGAACATATCAATGTGTTTGTGTATTAATTGAATTTCTGGTGTAATTGCAAAACATAGACGACGCGCAATTTATTTGAAATTCTAATGGGAATTATTGTACCAAGGAAGCTATTTTGATATTAAGCTCACATTAAAACATTAGCCATATTATTTCCAAAAATTCGGAAGACAAAGTAAGCGCGAAAATAAAAACATTAGCTCTATCTGCCCGTCCGAAAAAAGGCGATACTATACCTTGCAACAACTATCGAGACATATCCTTTCTTCATTAAGCTAACAAGTTTATTGTTGTAGAATAATTTTATTTTTATAATGCCGCGCGCGCACCAAGGGGTTATGAATTCCGCTTTAACAGGCTTTTTCTCCAGGGCGCAGGCGGGTGGTGTAGTAGTTTGAAACTCAAGTATATTAGGTTTCGATATTTTTTCCAGAGGTGGTTGTCAAACTGGACGGGACGAGCTAGTACATCTTCCTTAACCAGTGGGTCTTAAGTACGTGCTAGTTGTTAGTTCGTTACATTTAGCCCAGCCAGCAACCACTCCAACATCAGTGTTATGCCTTCATGTCAGAGTTGACGCCGACGGGATTTTCATATAACTACATACAAATTCTATGAAAAGACTTTTTTATGGAATTGCTTGGCACGGGACTCGAACCCGCGACCCTCTGCTTGAGGAGGGCCACCCCCAATACAATACGGATACAAATTAAGCTTATCACAAATAAAAGACTTGAAACGGTTTTGATGGTATGTACCTCTTTAATGGTTGAATCACAAGTGTGATTCAGTGTTATACGATACTTCATTAAATGGATATGAGAGCGCAATTTAGTTTGAATATGAGTCCAGTCGAATTTACAAATTATTGAAAGTACAAATTAAACCTGAAGCAAGAATTGAAATCGAAAAGTATACGAGTATACAATATAAATTAATTTAAATATTTCCAAACATTCCATCGGCCCTGGAATAAAGTTTCAGTATAGAAGTAGTACTGCTAGCTTATGTATTGGTATAGGTGATTGTCCATTGGCAGTTTTTAAGGTCACTACACGTACTTTGCCATTCTTGCCTGGGTGGTTAGCTATAACGACCCATAGACCATTTCCCCGGTGATAGGTTTGTATTTTTGATGACGATCAGATTATTGAGTTGAATATTGGATTGAAGTTGTGACCACCGTGGTCTTTGCTGAAGCGGGGTCATGTACTCCGTGCTCTAACGTCTCCAGTATCCTTGTACTTTATCTTGTAAGCATCGCCAACAGGAGAGCCTATTTGGATTTACTTTGTCTAGTGACTGTTCGGGAACAGCTGAGTAAGATTCACCTAGAACGAAATGTGCGGGAGTTAATGGATCTAAATCATTATCAGATTGTTGAGACAAAGGACTAGAGTTTAGTGAAGCTTCAATTTGAGTTAATAGCGTATAATATTCTTTGAATATTAAGATATTTGACCCAGTAACACACCGAAAGTGTTGCCTAACGGATTTAAAGCCCGCTTCCCACAACCTTCCGAAATGTGGTGCTGAGGGAGGAATGAAATGACAAGTGATGGCATCACGATTCGGCAACAATAGAATTATGATGTGATAATGTGAGTTGGTGCATCTCTGAAAGCATTTTAGCAGATCCGTGGATTTTGGTGCCGTTATCTTAGTAAATGTGTGACGGCTTACCATGAAGAGCAGTAAATCGACGAAAGACAGCTAAAAATGCGTCTGTGGTGAGGTCGCTCACCAACTCCAAATGTATGGCCTTAGTCGCGAGACATACAAATAGGGATATGGTATATTGCCCTTTGAAGTGTGAACTTTGCGTCCGATTTTAATTTTAAGTATAATATAATAGGTCCAGCATAGTTGCATCCGCAATGTAAAAATGGTCGGCTTTGTTGAATACGCTGTGCTGGAAGATTTTCCATAATTTGCGTTATTGTGGATTTTCTTTGTCGAAAACATTTGACACGATAATCCAATATTCTTGGCGAATTACTCCTGGATGTAGCAAATGTTGATGAGCATCGATTGCGATAAGGGTTGTCACAGCATGCCTCCCTGGGATAATTATTGGGTGCTTTACGTTGTACGTGATGTTTGCCTCGTGAAGCCTTCCTACCACTTGAAGTATCTGCTCATCATCAAAAAAGGATTAAAATTGAGTATTTGACATTTCCTACCGAAGTTTCTATTCGTTTTATAATAAGCAACCTATTTTCCAAAGTAAATATCTTGGATCCATTTGATGATTACACGCTTAGAGCAGTAAAATTCATCAGTAGCGAGGACATGGGTTTTCCTCTCATAAATACAATATAAAAATAAACCAAAGTATGAAGGCAACTATACGAATGAGTCTTGTCCACGACGATACTCGTGATGCTAGAAATTCGAATGGATGACCAAAATTGGTAATGGCTATACATGTTTGGCGATTCTTTTTCTCCTCTTGCTTGCAAGTAGGGTGTTCCTGAAAATTAGTTATCATTGCCCAGGTATCGTTGGTTTTCCTTAACCAACTATGTTCCGGGCAATAGTGTTGAGGAGACAACAGCCAAGATAGAACAACCTGTGAATCACACCAAGCGAAGACATTTGAGCATTTTATATTTAGAGAATTTTGCACAGCGTCGAGCAACCGTCCCAACAAAAGAGCACTACAGAGCTCTATTCGCGGTATAGTAAGTTGCTTGATTGGTGCAACTCGAGTTTTAGCTGGAACTATGGTGGTTGTAATGTCTCCATTGGGAAGTATAAACAGTGAGTAGATGACTGCAGCGTAGGCGAAGATCGAAGCATCTGAAAATCCATGCAACTCAAATGTGGCATCCACTACTCCAGTAGACCGAGAAATACTAATTTTTGTAAGGACTGGTAGTTATTTCCTATATTTGACCCACTGTGTATCGATATACTTTGAAAGAGAGCTTGCTCTTTGAGATGCCTGTCAACAATTTTAGCGGTGAGTGCGTTCTCATCGCTTTCATGCACTACAGATGCGCAAGTTGCATTTGTGGGCGTTGATGGTAGACCCTCTAGAGCACCCTATGAGCGAGTTGCTGACATAACTTTTAAGAGAAAGGTTTGCCGTAATGGTACAGAGGCAACGGAAAAAAAATCGAAATCGAAAACAAAAGAATAATAAAGTGACCTGAAGAAAACTCTTTAGCGACAAAATAATTGGCGGAAACTAGTGTAGTACCTTAAATGAGCATTTGTCTAAGGTCGTTGGCAACCGCCAGTGCAACTGGGATTGGTACATACCTACGGAAACGCGGTCCCTATTTCAAAAGGGCACACACCATCCGAGATCTTATTTGTCAAACAGTTCGGTAGCCAAATGAAATGAAAGGAGATGAACGACTACGTAGACGACATACGTAGCAAGATTCATAAATTGCATGAAAACACTCGGGAAAAGGTGAAGCTAGCGAGCAAGCGCATGGAGACTAGGTACGACATTAAAGCGAAATTTTTCAAATAAGGAGATCTGGTGTGGCTGTGTAATCCTCAGCATAAGAAAGGCAAATCACCATCTTTCAGGATCGGGAAGGTCCATAAAAGGTGATAACCCGCATTAACGATGTTGTCTACTGGATCCTGCTTAGTCTATAGAGAACATACCGGCCATCTTCCCCTGAATCGATAAGGTGCTTGGTTAACTTTGCCTTTGGAAGAAGTATGGGGTCTGAAAAAGAAGGTGGTGTGGTATTAGGGTGGGGCTCTAGCTTAGAAGATGGGGAGAGATTTAAAATATGGGAGCGAATAAAGTTAGGGTAAGTCGTTTTTGTTTGAGTGGGATGAGGAGATGTTGTTGGATTTTTTAAATGACTGAGAGGAGGATCAAGATTAAAAAATACACGTTTGGGAATTGGGTTGGACGGTTTTTAAAAACGTTTTGTGTATACGCGATTAGCAGTATGAAGTGAAGAAAAGGAATGTCCTAACTTTAAAACTCCAGTCTGGATCAGGAGCTTGTTTGTTAGGCTTTGCATTTTTTTTGTGAGATTTGGGCTTCGGTAAAGGGTTAGACTCCTGTTTTCTAGGTTTAGTGGGATTTGAATTACTGAGCTTAAAGGTAGTATCCTTACGATGTTTGTTGTTTCCTCTATTTGGTTTTAATCTTTCCATGGTTATTTCACCCAGATTGATGACATTGGAAGCAGGGTTGATGAACATCCATTCATATTTTAATGGGATGCTTACCTTGAGGGTGTTGGTGGAAATCTTAAGGCAGTTGATGACATCAATTTTAAATTTAGATTTGAAGAGACCAATTAGCCTGGTTCGATCGAGATGTGTACCTCTTATTAAAAAGGCAATCGATTCGGCTTTGTTGGAATTGTTCAACTTTTTGATTCTCTTGTTCCACTCCGAAAGTATCCATAAGGTGCCTAATCGTGAGATTGTGGATTTAGGAGTTGGTGTATTTGGATCAATTTCCGGAGCGGGTTGAGGTGGAGGAGATGATGACCCAGGAGTTATTGGTGGTTCCATTATTACAGATTTAAGCATCTCAGTCAGAATCGAGGTGTTGTATGATGCAGTTGGTAGAGCCCGGGTATATCGTCGATTTTACTTTAAGCTATCCAGATGTGATCATCCGCTTTTAAACGAAATTTAAATCTCGTTGCTTAAATCACTCATTTGGCACATGATGTTTATGAGCAACTGATCATTATTTGGCGGAGAGGGAACGCTGATTCAGGACGTACTTTGGAGATGAAAATCTAGAGAAGACCGTAGAGAACTTAAAGAGCCTGTTGTGGGGATGTACGATTTAATTATGGATTTAACACTATGAGATATACAATTTTTTGAATCTTTACTAATATCGTGTTTATCGTTTCGTTTAATTAAATCACTATTTTGAGCCAAATGCATAGATAAGTTTCTAAATTGACTCTTATTATAGCTTGCAGATTATTCGAGCACTTAAATTCAAGTGTTTTTAAAATGTCATCATATTTGGTGAATTGATTTTAAATCGATTTCAATGCATTGTTGTTTTCGGCCGCAAAATTGTTGACCGAATCACTGAGACACTTAATAGCAAGCAAGATGTGGGACGGAGTGATGTCCTTGCACTCATCACAATAGAACAAAGAGTTGTTTTTAAAGTCCCTTAAATACGCTATGGATCTCTTACTCAAGTCAATGCATAGAGCGTGGAACTACTTACAACAAAGACCACTGCAGATCACCATAACAGCATTTGGATCATTTGCTAAGGAGCAATTTGCCCTTCCACATAATTCAGACATGATGACGATGAGGTTAGTGTAGGTCAGTTGAAAATTTACGCAAATGGCGGTGAAGGAGAATTTGTTTAACTTTAATATTATTAGGCACTTTTACTCAATAAACAAATCGAGTCAGCAAAATAGTTGAAAATATACACAAAGGGCGGTGAATGGGACTTGGGTGATTAGGCACTTTAACTCAATAAACAACAAAGGCAATGACCGAGAAATAGCTTGTGCAAATTATTGCAAGTTAGGCAGGAACAAATCAAATGAACTTAATGAATTACAATCACTATGTGGCCGTGGTGTAGTGGTACATGCATAGACTGCTCAAACAGAGCAGAGACACTTAATAGCAAGCAAGATGTAGGACGGAGTGATGTCCTTGCACTCATCACAATAGAACAAAAAGTTGTTTTTAAAGTCCCTTAAATACGCGATGGATCAATGCATAGGGCGTGGAACGACTTACAACTAAGACCACTGTAGATCACCATAACAGCATTTGGATCATTTGCTAAGGAGCAATTTGCACTTCCACATAATTCAGACATGATGACGTTAAAGTTAGGGTAGGTCAGTTGAAAATTTACGCAAAAGGCGGTAAATGAGAATTTGGTTAACTTAAATATTATTAGGCACTTTTACTCAATAAACAAATCGAGTCAGCAAAGTAGTTGAAAATATACACAAAGGGCGGTGAATGAGAATTAGGTTATTAGGCACTTTTACTCAATAAACAACAAAGGCAATGACCGAGAAATAGCTTGTGCAAATTATTGCAATTTAGGCACGAACAAATTAAATGAAAATAAATAAGCTGAGCGAAATTTAAGCACGTCTGAACTTAATGAATAACAATCACTATGTGACCGTGGTGTAGTGGTATATGCATAGACTGCTCAAACAGAGGGTGCGAAGCAATTCTCTAAAAAAGTCGTTTCATAAAATTTGTATGTGGTTATATGAGAATCCCGTCGGCGTCAACTCTGATATGAAGGCATAACACTGATGTTGAAGAGGTTGCTGGCTCGGCTAAATATAACGAACTAACAACTAACACGTACTAAGACTCACTGGTTGGGGATGCACTGGTTCCAGTTTGACAAAACCACGTCTGCGAAAAATATCGAAACCTAGTACACCTAAGTTTCAAACTACTACACCACCCGCCCGCGCCCTGGTGAAAAACCAGTAAAAGGGTTTACATATCCCCTTAGTGCGCGCGAGTTATAATTCGGGTGTGCCCAAATAAATAAAAAAACACTTTTTAATTCCTTTATTTTTATTTTTGGTCACCTTTGGACCTTACAATTTAATTACAATCGTATTACTGGACGACGATCTCTGCTTGGCATTATATAGCCTGATACTGATGATGCTGTTGTATTATGTTGACCCATATTTACAGGTTGGTTCACAAAATTGCATTACGGTACATCACACAGTGGCTTTGTGCAACTCTTCTGGAAACTTCGAGCACGTGTGGCCCGAATCAATCGAATTCGTTTACAGTTTGGCAATCTTTGGGCATTGGCATTTGCATTACACAGTAAGTAAAGTGGTAATTTGGTGTGTGCATTAAAAATCGATATAATGGCTGAGTTGAGTAGACGCACATCCGAGGCTAACACATTGCGCCGTATGGCAACGTCAATTTTGGCTGTTGGATTCACTGGCGACAGCCATACATGCTCTCAAGAACTAGCTAGTTTGAACATGTATTTCGAACGGTTTACTGCAGCTAATGATATGCTAGTCGGCGACGCAGCCGATGATAACGAATTGGAGGCATATCAGCGGCTGTGGAATGGACCGGAGGTCACTTTCACCTCCGCAAATGGCAGTCCAACTACACAGTGGCAGTGGCTGGGATCACAGGCAATCGCGAAACAGCAGTTGACATCGAGTTGAAATCTCCGGAGGTTAGCGTGCTTTGTTTGCATTGGAGTCCAACAACGGATGAGTTGTACTATCGAATCAACATTGGCGAAACGACATCTACCACCAAACGGCAGGTGCTGAGCGATACCGTGCGATTATACGACCCAACAAATGTGCTTGCACCCGTGATCATTGTGGCAAAAATATTTATTCAGTCCTTATTGCGTACTGCCTTGGGATGGGACTCACAACTACCAACGGAATTGATTGAAGAATGGATGGATTATTGCAACAATTTGCAAGGGTTACAACAATTACCAATTCCACGTTGTTTGTGGATGCACGCATCAGTCACAACACATTTGCATGGCGTTTGCGATGCTAGCATCAAGGCGTATGCAACTGTCATGTACGACTGCACGACGAGCATCAATGGCGACTTCACATCAGCACTCGTTACTTCAAAAACGTGTGTTGCACCACCTAGAGTCGATCAACAAGGCAATTCGAAAACAACGATACCACGATTGGAGTTGTGCGCAGCACGACTTTTGACACAAACTATTGGCAGTATTAAACATGCATTGGACTTGGAGTATACACCCTGCACACTATATAACGATTCAGCGATTGTATAGGGTGATTCATCATTATTATTTAATTACATTATGATGTAAAATAAAACACATGAATTTAAAAGTTAACTTAAAATTTTTACTATTGGTTAAAAGAACAATTCATGGCATTTAATTTTTAAAAATGATATCATGTAAATGTTGGCTACGACTACGTCTGAGGTGGTCCATTCGGGAGTTCCAATTTTTGGCGACTCGTTTGAGCATAGCGACTGGTATCTCGGGGATAACACGAGTAATGCTGGTTTCCAAATCGTCAATCGTAGCTGACTTATTCCTAAAGACCTGAGACTTTACATATTCCCAGAGAAAATAGTCCAAAGGTGTGATATCGCACGATCTATTCTGCAAATTTACCGTAACAAAACGTGAAATTAAGTGCTCATCAAAATGATTTCTCAACAAGTCCATTGTTTCACGCGCTGTATGGCTCGTAGCGCCGTCTTGTTGAAACCAGAGCTCACCGAGACCATGTGCTTGAATTTCCGTTTACATAGTCCATAGTCTATAGTCCATAGTCCGTTTACATGGCGCGATAACGGTTACCATGATGGTAACATTCTGATTTGCCTAATTTTTTGAAGAAATATGGACCAATGATTCCACCAGCCCATAAACCACACCATACCGTTGTTATTAATTGATGTAATGGTAGCTGTTGGTACTCTTCGGGTTGCTCATCATCCCAAATATGGCAATTTTGTATATTAACGTATCTATTGAAAGAGAAATGGGCTTCATCGCAGAAAAAAATTTCACGATTAAACACCGGATATTTATTGAGTTTTTCTAGAGCCCATTCACTGAAAATATGACGCAAATTTCAGTCGACTGGCTTCAATTCTTGCACAAGTTAAATTTTTTGCGCCAAGTTGTCGAATACGCTAAGGCAAGCTGCTGAGGACGACGACGAATCGATTCGTCACGGTCTTCGCGTAGACTCTCAGCTACAGCTGCTATATTCTCTTGACTGCGTGCTGGATGTTGTCTAACCGGTCGAGTATCATCCACTTATGTAAACCGGAACTTAAATTTGTGAATTATTTTGACGATAGTGGTTTCAGTAGGTCAATTATACGTAAGTTCCTCGAATCGCACGAAAAACATTTCTCACATAAGATTAAAATATCTATCTTGCTCTTGCATCAGTTGTATGATACTACTGCTTAACCAAGGTGGCTATAATCTACGAACGACCTTAGACTTCACAGCAACGTTTTTATCAAAAAGAAATCTAACCTGCTCTTGAAGAGATAGTACTTTATCCTCAACTGACTGTAGGAAGCGAACATTATTCCAGTCAGTACGCTGCAAGTCATGTACCAAACCTTGGTAATTTAGATTTTTAAAATCTCTGAACTGGTACCTAAACTCCGTCGGTTTACTTTTTATAATCTAAGGTTAAAAAGATCATATCGTGTCTGGAGAAGGCAGGGGATAAGATTCGATTGTAAAGTATGACCTTATTTGTGTCGCTGACAAAAAAATTATCAATAAGTGTATTTGCGCCACCCTGAAAATAAGTAGGAATATTTATATCAATTGGAAACAAGCTAAGCGCTTTAAAAATATTCACGAATTTCGATGAAACACTATTGTCAATTAAGTTGCAATTAAAATCAACACAGAGAACAACATGCGAGGCGTTGCAAGAGTATTTTTCCAGTACATTTACTATTGGAAAATAGTCCACATGTTGATCTGCTCTGTACGCGGTACCCAATAACATTTTTTCACATTCACACACGATATAAAAGAAGCTATGGTCAATCCAAACAGTATTAATTGTAAATCGCCAACATAAATAGCAGAGCGTCCCCCAGCACGACCTATTCCATCACCACGGTGAATCTTAAAACCTGCCACATCATACACATTATCCTCAATATCAGGAAGGAACCAAGTTTCAGACAAACAAACAACATCAACCTGAGATCCCACAAAGAGATATCTTAATTCTTCTAATTTGAAACTATTGTGCAAGCTTTGCGTATTAAGATGACAAATTTTTAAATCCCTTTTTTTGCGCGCAATGAATTCAAATCATGTAATGCATGTTTTCGTCCTATCATCACTCGCGGGACTTACTCCAATGCTATTTAAAATGTTCCTCATTTTTGATTTTAAAAGTATAGAAATAAGAAACTAATTATAAGGAACATTCGAAAATTTCCTCAGCCAGTAAGTATTTACAAATGAATGTTGAGAATGTGACAGGAAGATTAGATATAAAAAAGGATAAAACAAGTAGGAACCAAAAATTACATACAATAACTGCAGTCATCTCAAAATGTGTCAGCAGCGGCAGCACCGCTGTCGATGTCCTCCGCGAAGCCAATCTTTAATGACTCAGCTTGCTCTTTGAGATGCCTGTCAACAATTTTAGCGGTGAGTGCATTCTCATCGCTTTCATGCACTACAGATGCGCAAGTTGCATTTGTGGGCGTTGATGGTAGACCCTCTAGAGCACCCTATGAGCGAGTTGCTGACATAACTTTTAAGAGAAAGGTTTGCCGTAATGGTACAGAGGCAACGGAAAAAAAATCGAAATCGAAAACAAAAGAATAATAAAGTGACCTGAAGAAAACTCTTTAGCGACAAAATAATTGGCGGAAACTAGTGTAGTACCTTAAATGAGCATTTGTCTAAGGTCGTTGGCAACCGCCAGTGCAACTGGAATTAGTACATACCTACGGAAACGTGGTCCCTATTTCAACAGGGCACACACCATCCGAGATCTTATTTGTCAAACAGTTCGGTAGCCAAATGAAATGAAAGGAGATGAACGACTACGTAGACGACATACGTAGCAAGATTCATAAATTGCATGAAAATACCCGGGAAAAGGTGAAGCTAGCGAGCAAGCGCATGGAGACTAGGTACGACATTAAAGCGAAATTTTTCAAATAAGGAGATCTGGTGTGGCTGTGTAATCCTCAGCATAGGAAAGGCAAATCACCACCTTTCAGGATCGAGAAGGTCCATAAAAGGTGATAACCCGCATAAGCGATGTTGTCTACCGGATCCTGCTTGGGGTCGAGAAAAATTTAAGGTGATTGTTTGGGATTTAAGCAACAATTTTTGTTTCTTTAAAATCGTTAACTAGTTCAACAAGTAACATACGAATACATATCTATACATTTGTTAATTTTTCTTTAAAATGTAATTTTCTTTCAATATTCAAACTTTTCCTAACTATTCGAATTCTTATCACTCTTATCAATCACTTTAATTTTTGATGAAGATCAATCATGTTGTGTGTGCTTGCATTTTTTCATTATTTTTTTTTATTCTCATTCGTTATGTCCTCTCACGCAGTTTGTACAATAACAACTTTATTGCTTGTGCGAAATATTGGGTAAAAAAGAGTACAAGAATTGTGCTCTAATTAATTTACTACGCGATTCCTTCGTCCACTTTGGATTTGATCGCAGGCACCCACCACACGATAAGTATCAAACATTTGTATTACCTTCATAACTAATATCTTATAATTGATTAAAATATTCTTAACCATTTTGTATATGCACACAAACAAAATTCGCTTAAAATTCATTTCGGTGCAAATACAAAGAATTGCTCGTTTTATTCTCCAACAAATTGAATGGTCTTACTAAGCCAAATAAATTTAAAATAAACCTACTAATAGAAAATTTCAATTTGCATGTGCATGGTGATTTGTTTTTCTTATCCACTTTTTAACAAAGAATGTGAAAAATTCGCATGTGTGACAAGGGATTTAGATCGTCAAACTCGTCTACAACTTTTATACAGTCTTATTGGGCGGTTTACCCTTTAAATTATTGAAATAATAATTTCTCGCGAAATTAGACACAGAAACAAAACAAGCATGGGCTGAGGAAGTCGGTTCTCGTGATGATAGCTCGATTTCAGACCTTATCGAATTTCTTGAACTTGCCAGACTCTTAATTGCTTAGTTCCATTGCATTTAAAATAATCTAATCAAATAGAATTCATCATGCTAAATCGTCCTCAAATAATCAGTGCCCGATGTGTAAATAGGATCTTCTATTGCCTCATTGTCCTCAATTCCTATCTTCAGACACCAATTCGCGTAGAAAAATCGTTAAAGTCCAGTCCGCATGTTTAAATTGTCTTTGCATTGGTCACTCCTCTAATAAATGTCGGCCAAGTTTTCTTTGATGTGTGTGTTAATCTCGTCTCCATTCGTTGATGCACCAGGATGACTGCAAAAATATTTCCGTGTCGGTTTCATCTATCTCAAATTCTGATATCCCAACTCGCTTAACACAAAACTGTCTACAATGTTCGTTGTCCACTACTCATATTGCACAGCCACTAGTCTGTAACCACTCGCTTGAACCAAGCATTCGCAAGCAAACTATTTTGCCAACAATTCTCGCAAAGGTTCAAGATAATCGGGGGCAGTTCGTCGATTGTTGCATTTTGTTGGACACGGGCTCACAATCTTCATTCGTCACGGAATCCTTTGTGCAAACAATAGGGCTTTCCCGCAAACATGCTCGGATATCGGTCACAGGACTATCATCGTTAAAAGCGGGTCATACTAAAGGGTGCGTCTTGATCCAAATACATTAGCGGGTGAACTCAACACAGTTGTCGGTCGAGGCATTTATTCTCGGTAAACTGACTGCAAAGTTACCATCTAAATCGTTCTAACCTAATTAGCCGAACCGCTCTTTAATATTTCCAACTCGGTCGATATGCTTTTGGGTGCAGATAAAGTGTGGGATATTCTTAAAGCTGAACAATTACGCGGCCCCGAAGGCACACCTATCACTCAAAATACTTTGTCGCTCTTCCGTTTAAGATCTCATTCCCTTGGTTCGGAAACACACTTCACACGGCGGTTTCACGTTTAAACTCAATGTAGCGTCGGTTTCGAAACAATAAAGTCTTGCAAGAACAATATTAAAGATTTATGAAGCAATACCTCGACCTTGGCCACATGTCCCTAATGCCTTTCTATGGCGAAGAGCCGTCGTAGCAATTCTATCCGCCTTATCACGCGGTTCTGAAATCCGATAGTTCGTCCACAAAACTACGTGTCGTAGTTAAATACTAGGTGAGGTGAAAAGTAACCTCCTTGGGAATGCAAAAAAAAAAAAATTTTAAATGTTTTTTTTATTTTATTCAATATAGTTCCCTATTAGTTTGATACACTTATTCTAGCGATTTTCCGACTTCTTGATCCCGTCCGAAAAGTAATTTTCCGGAAGGTCTGCAAAATACTCCTCCGTGGCGTCGATGATTTCCTCGCGTGAGCTGAATTTTTTATTGATGAGCCATCTTTTGAGGTTTGGGAAGAGATAATAGTCCGAGAAAACCAAATCGGGCGAATACGGTGGGTACGACAGCAATTGGAGTCGTAAGTCATTGATTTTAGCCGTGGTTGCGATACTCTTGTGCACCAGTGCATTGTCTTGCAAAAACCAAATTTTTCTTTGCTTCATGTGAGGCCGTTTTGCAGCGATTCCGGCCTTCAATCGCTCCAATAATGCACAGTAATACTCGCTGTTGATTGTTTTTCCTTTTTCGAGGTAGTCCACGAAGAGTATGCTATGACAATCCCAGAAAACCGACACCATAACCATAACCATCGAGCCTCCCTCGGCCACTTCGGAGCACTCGTTCCGGCTTCAGTCCATTGACGGGCACTCATTCTGTTCTCTGGTGCTCAACAGTTACCAATCGACACCAAAAGTCCGCCCTATTCCGCATCAGCAATTCCAAACACTCTTTCGAAATGCTCTCGCGTTCGTGTTTTTGGTCAGGGGTGAGTATGCGTGGCACCCAGTGGCAGGCTAGCTTTTTAATATGCAGAATATTGCCCAAAATATGGAGTGTGCGTTCAGTACTAATCTTTGTGGTATCTGCTAGCTCGCGCACCTTCACCTTCCGGTCAGCCAACACAATTTCATGTATTTTTTTGACATTGTCCTCTGTAACCGCATCGGAGGGCCTGCCGCTGCAGACTTGATCGGTAGTGGAGTTGCGGCCGCCACGAAACTCTCAAAACCAATATTTGACAGTGTAATCTGATCTACCATTAGCCCCATAATTTTTTCCTTCGCCGTTTTGCCTCTCAAAAAATAATGTTTTATGAGAGAACGAAAATCGTTTTTGTCCATACTCAACATGATGCTAAACACGTCAACAACAATCAGTCTTTAGGCATGTCTGCCTTAATATGAAATGACTTCAAGGCACCATAACCTTTTTTGCAATAGCGGCGCATTCTGGCTGTCAAGGATGCTACTTTTCATTAAACCCAGTAGATAACTTTTAATCGGGCCACCAATTCAACGCGATTTTATCGGAGTGTGTTTGCAGTTTCGACAACATCGTTATGTCTTTACGGCAGATATTGTGAAAATGTTTCGGCAAATATAGGTTTGCGATTCGGACAACAACTATCAACACTTCGTGTGGCGTGAAAGTGTAAAAGACAGCATTCATCATTGTCGGCTAAAAACAGTGACGTACGGTACAGCATCGGCACCCTTTCTTTCAATACGCCAATGATTAGGTACGTACGCAGAGGATTACGAAGAAAAATATCCGAAGGCTGCTTAAATATTGTTAAATGATGTCTGCGTCGATGACATTATGACGGCTGCAAGTTCGATACAAACACTGATAGACTTGCAATCGGACCTAGTCGCGTTGTTGTCGCTTGCTAACCTCCAGCTTCGTAAATGGAGCTTAAATTGTTGGGCTCTTCTCGCAAAACAACCACCCGAAGACTGTGAGTTTTCTTTTTTTGATCCGGAACGGTCACAATCGCTTATCAAAGTACTCGACATGTATTGGAATCCCCATAGTGACATATTTTCGTATCGTTTGAATCCAAAGCAATACAAATAATTCACATCGGAAACCAGACGAACAATGCTTTCTGAAATCGCTAGTATTTTCGATCCATTTGGACTTCTCACGCCGTCTGTAGTTCTTTTTAAAATGTTATTCCAAGAGCTCTGGCCATCGGAATTAAAATTAAGTTGGGACGATCCGTGGTCTTCGCGTGGCGTTCTGCCTTCTCGTCTTCCTGCTCATGGTTTGTGGTGGTCAGGCCCACCCTGGCTATCATTACCCAAGGAACATTGGCCCGAATCGAAGATTCTGTTCGATGCTTCAAACTCTGATCGGTTACACAGGAGGTAAGGCCAGCTCCAAAGCAGGTTCTCGTCACGCTTCCAAAAGGTTCTGTCCTTGAAGGACTACTAAAAAGGATTTCTACGTGGTATAAACTGCAACGCATTATTGCATCCTGTATTCGGTTTGTGAACAATTTTAAAACTGATAGTTCAAATAGAAACATCCATAGTTTGACCTATTCTGAGATTCGTTCTGCGACAATTATCATTTTGAAGATGATTCAACTTGGAGCTTTCGAAAGCGACATTCAGTATCTGCGTATCAGACACCAAATATCGCCAAAATCAAAATTGTTAAAGTACTCAGCATTCTTGGATGAGGAATGACTCCTACGTGTTGGTGGACTCATTAAAATTCACATGTATCTTTCAGCATTAGGCATCCTATTATTTTACTAAAGTAATATTGTTTCAGATATCCATCAACGGTATTTGCATGCAGGAGTATCTGAGACATTTGCTTTCGTTCGGCAAGAATTTTGGATAATGAGTAGCAGAAATCTAATCCCCAAAATAATTTACCAGTTCAAGCAGTATTTTATGCAACGCAAACAAACCAGTCAGCAGATAATGGGGGACTCACCTTCACATCGGATTCAGCAGAGCCGTCCATTTACAAATACCGGATGTGATTACGCTGGACATTTTTTAATTAAATTGTCTCGATGTCTGAAGGCGAAAATATCAAGGGCGTATATTGCCTTATTTATACGCATGTCTACGAAAGCAATTCACTTGGAACTGGTAAGCGATCTTACGAAAGATGCCTTCATCGCTGTTTACGTAGATTTGTTTCACGCCTTGGGAAATGCTCAAGTATCTTTTGCGACAACGGGACTTATTTTCAAGGGGCTCGACGGTGCCTCACGGAGATGCACAAATTAAATCTCTTACCAAGGATGGTCTAGCATGGCACTTCATCCCTCCATATGCACCTCATCTCGCTGGTCTTTGGGAAGCTGGCGTTAAGTGAGTAAATCTGACTTTTTGTACATTGTTGTGTCAAGTAGAAGCTGTGTTAAATTCCCGTCCTTTATGTTTTATAGGCTTTTCTAATAACAACTTGACAACTAGTTTTTTAAATAAAAGGCAAACCATTTAAAATATTTCAAAAACTTTATTATTGGCTTGAAGTTCAATCAAAACATTTATGAATGGAACTCGACTTCGTTCATATGGCCACCACGAGCACGTTTGCAGCGGTCGATTTGTTAGACCCAATTTTCAACTACTCGACCATAAGGCCGAAACCGCTGCTATTTCTCGTTCAATGTTGGCTCTGAGCTCTTCCAACGTCGTCGGCGTGTTGGCATAAACCAATGACTTAACGTAGCCCCACAGAAAATAATCAAGCGGCGTTAAATCGCACGAACGAGGCGGCCAATCGACTGGCCCATGTCTTGAGATAACACGCTCGCCAAACTTACTCTTCAATAAATCGGTTGTAGCATGTGCTATGTGGCTTGTGGCACCATCCTGTTGAAACCACATGTTTTCCAAGTCCATATCTTCCAATTCGGGTCAAAAATAATCGGTGATCATGGCGCGATAACGCTGACCATTCACAGTAACGTAACGATCGTTATCGTCGACGAAAAAATATGGTCCAATAACGCCGCCGGCATGCAAACCGCACCAAACAGTTATTTTTTGTGGATGAAGTGGTAATTCATGAACCACATGTGGGTTTTCACCCGACCAATAACGCATATTTTGCTTATTGGCGAACCCATTGAGCCAAAAATTAGCTTCGTCACTGAAGATGATTTTGCGATGAAATTCATTATCTTGGCGCATCTTCTCCAGAACCCAATCGGGGAACGTACGTCGCTTCAAATGGTCCATCGGCTTCAATTTTTGATTCAGCTTAATCTTGTAAACCAAGATCCTTACGCAAAATACGCCATAATGTGGTCTGAGCGATGCCCAATTCTTGAGAACGCTGTGGAATTGACTGATTTGGATCGTTTGCTACGGACGTCTGAACGGCAGCGATATTTTCGACACTTCGACCAACCGTTGTCTCACTAGCACGGCAATATCACACAATGAATGTGTAGACTCAAATGTTTGCGCTAAACTTGTTATTGCCTGCCTACTAGGGCGAGAACTACGACCGAAAATTAGAGTTAACGCTCTTAAACTTGCAGTCACCGACTCCGAATATCTGTAGAAAATTTTTAAAATTTGCAGACGTTGCTCGTTAGTGTACTTTACCATGATGAAAATGGTATTGAATAAATTGACAGTGTCAGTGAAATGATTAGTGAAAGAGTGCGTTCACAAATTAAATTCAAAGTTGTGAAGTCCCTATTGAAAAACCATATATGTCCGATTCCGACTTAAACCCTCTAACACCAGGTCATTTTCTCGTAGGTGAACCATTGACAGCTGTTCCTGAGCCCAGTCACCTGGAATTACCAACAAACAGGTTAAGTCGCTGGAACCATATCCAAAAAATGATCCAAGGCTTTTGGATGTGGTGACACGTGGAGTATTTGACAATTCTATAGGAGCGGCCCAAATGGCAACAACCCACAATCAATCTGAAACCTGGGAACTTAGTAGTAATTAAAGAGCTAAGTCTACTTCCCGCCCGTCCGTTAGGACGCATCGAAGCTGTTAACTGTTAGGTTCAGATCGACGTGTACGAGTCGCAACAATTCGCACCTCCTGTGGAACATTCGTTCGACCAACTACGAAGCTAGCACCATTATCGATGTCCTGACACTCATTCAGGGGGGGCTCTATATTGGGGATTTAAACAACCATTTTTGTTTCTTTAAAATTAACTAGTTCAACAAGTCACATACGAGTACATATCCATATATTTGTTAATTTTTTTGTAAAATGTAATTTTCTTTCGATATTCAAACTTTTCCTAACTATTAGCATTCTTATCACTCTTATCAATCACTTTGATCTTTGATGCTAGTATGTATTGCATAATTCCCACAAAGCATTGTTCATTTATTAATTTAGATTTCCGGTTAGATCGTCACAAATGTCCCAGTTAGTTACCCTTTCGTTCGTACGATCGGTTGGTAATTTGATCTATTTAGTGTACAACTGCATGCTGCCTAAGTGCAACAACACTTATTGCCTGCACTGCGTTGTTATTGTAAGCATTTTGGATTTGGCCTATATAGCATGCTTCGGAGTGAATGCATTTGAAGTAGTTATGAGTGTTTCTTATTGTTGAGTCGGCATTTTGTCTTTTGTTTGTTTGTTCGAAACAAATGTCCTCCATTACAAAGCTCATTTTTAATGACATTCTTACTTTCAGCTCTTTGAACAAGACCAATCTGCTTGCTGCACAGTTTGCGGCCAGTTCAACAGTTCCAGATTGTGCTTGGTCCCCACCTTCACTTGAGTGCTTCGAATCTTCAATGGGACGAATCCACTTTCGTACTCGTGTAGAAGCAAGAGCACTTTAGGATCTCAATATACACAAATCCGCTGGTCCAGATGATATATCTCGCCTTCTTTTGAAGAGGTGTTCCTCGTCCTGTCAAAACCATTGCGAAAGCTTTTACATCAAACCTAGTTTTTAGGACTCTTTTCCAGCAGATGGAAAACAGCATTTGTCCATCCCATCTCTGAAAAAGGCGAATCCTTCCTCTCGCTTCTTCTACAGACCCATGACACTTACGTCCCTTCTTTCTAAAGTCAGAAAGATAAAGAAATATCTGAAACACGGAAACGGCTCAATGACTGGCAGTACGGTTTTCACTGTAACAGGTCAATTGGTGATCTAATGGCATGTCTCACCGAAAAGTGGAACCAAAGCGTATATCATTCAGGCAAAAGTAAGACAGTTGCAGTTGATATTTCTAAGGCATTTAACAGAGTTTGGCATCAGGTTCATTTGTCGAAAATGCGTTCATTTGGAATCGATGAATCTCTTCTTTAATGGATTAGAAACTATGTCTTGGTTCAATTCAAGTTCTCTTGGATGTTTTCAAGTCTAATATCCACAATATAAATGCTGGTGTACCCCAGGGCTCTGTTCTATCTCCGACACTTTTTTTAATTTTCATAAAAAAATCGCCTGTCTGCTACTTCTAATCTAATAGATTCGTTTGCCGACGACGTTTCTCTCCGCTTTTCGTATTCTTTCTCTGACTCACGTCTCTGCTCTTCGGTGATAGATTTTAATGCTTCCAAAATACAATGCTGTCTACTGTCGTTAAAGCGAAAGCTAATCTGATCTTAAACCAACATCTAAAACTTAAGGGGTTAGGTCACTATGGGATTTTCAAAAAATCAATTTTTTATATGCTCCCCTAGGACTTCGAAAATTATATCCCAAAAGTGTTCGTTTTTCAAAGTATAGTACAGGGCCGCCAGATACGCGTGTATCTCAAAACGGCATTTTTTCAAATTGGCCGGACCTATAACTCAGACAATTTTCAACCGATTCACTTGAAATATTGAATATATGTATCTTTAAAAGTACATTGTCTATGGACGGACGTAGGATTTATTATTATTATTATTATATAGAAGACTAACTTATAATTAAAATTAAAATTATATTAATTACATAAAATTATAAGTTAGCTGGATAGCCAGAGTATCGAAGGCCTTGGGCTATGTAGTCATATTGAGAAAATCTATTAAAGTTTTTATATTTTTTAGATTCGGATTAGAGAGCAGTTCTCTGGGATTGATTTGGGATAGGAATCTGAGTCTGGCGGTATGGAATGCGGAACATTCGGAGAAAATGTGGTGAATGCTTATTTGTAATTGGTTGCAGTAGGAGCACTGAGATGATTTATTTTTGTTTATGAAGTGCTCGTGAGAGAGTTTGGTATGGCCGAGTATAATCCTAATTATTTTAGTTACTTCGATACGTAGGATTTATTTTTTTATATTGCATAGTTTTTTTTTTTTTGTTATTAACAATAATCTGATGATATTTTAGGCAAATTTTTCACTTTCCACTTTGAAAGGGCGCCATTTGGCCAAAATTAATATATCGAAAAAAAACCTATGAACTTCTATAGCAGTTATTATATAAAATCAAAACAAATTCATTGACTTATCTTAGTTTAAAAATTACAGGAGCTGTTTGTTCGGCCATGGACTCTGAAAAAACGGAGACGTCGTCGCAAAAAAGCTGCACAACCGCCAGTTTGAAATTAATCCCTTCCACAAAATTAATGTAATAATACAGTCACTGATATGTACTCGTTTTTGTAATCCCGAATTATTGTAATATTTCTGAAAAAAAAAGAAATCCTAAAAGAGCCTAATTTTCGTCCTCTAGAGTAGCCTAAACCCTTAAATACCATGAATGCCTAAAGCAAAAAAAAAAAAAAAAAAAAAAAAAAAAAAAAAAAAATACGTTTGTTCAAGCCTATAAATTGCTACAAGTAAAATTCTTTATGGTTTTGTAATATCGATGTCGGTGTTGAATAAAAGTGAGGGTATTTATATTGTTGACAATTCGCACGTATTCACAGGCAGGCAAACCCGGAACGTAAGTGAATTAACAATATATTCCCCATTTCTAGAATCTGTCAGAATGGCCAAAATGACAGAAAATTTCAAGTAATGTTCACTAGGTATACATAATAATATCAAAAGTAAAAGGAAAAATATTTTACCTGGTGAATGATAATAGAATGTATAAAAAGAAACCTCTTTTTTTGTTGCAAGTGCACAAAAAGGGGATAGTATCAGAATAAAATTAGAAAAAGGAACTAAGAATCATATTTTGAACGTTTCATTTGAAGATATAAATGGATATACAATCAAATTTATGCTTGTATTGTAAATCATTTGTATTAGCATATTTCAAGTTTAGGCACAAACTTTGGTATCTGAACATCAATGAAAAGGATTGTTACTTATTCAATTGAATTAATAATTCAATTTCCCTGTTGTTCTTTAAGTTTGACATGTATTAAGTAAAAAAACTAATTATATAATACTAATAACTAATAAATTAACATTTTTCATCATTTTTAGTTTTTTAGGAAAACATTTGTATATTTCATTAAATTTAAAGGCTTTCCAAAAATTTACAGAATGTTTTCTTTTCACACATTATAAAGTACAAAAAGAGAGGTATTTTAATGGCTTTTTTGTTAACAAAAAATCTCAGAATAGCCAAAATACAATGTGCAGCAAGACTTTTGATATCCAAACTTAATTTAGATTTGTCGAAGGGAATTAAGTTTATAATTGTTTTTACCAGATCTGTTTCTTTACAAGTATTCAATGTTTATTTGTACCTCTTTAGAGGCAAAAACGAAAAAGGTAATATTTCGTTCAGAAAAAAATAATATAGGAATAAAAACGTTCCGAAGCATGCAAAATGAGCACAGCTAAATTATTGATGAAAAGCTATAGTTTATATCTTAATTTTGCAGAAAAGAACATTCCTAATTCTTTGTTGAGTACCCTTTAAGCCTTTTAACTTCTTTAAGCCGGTTGGCATGGAATGCGTCAACTTTTACATATATTCACTTGTTATTTCTTACCAATCCATTAAAAATTAGGCTTTTAACTAAGGCGTTGAAAATGACATATTTTCGTAAGATCTTTTCTAAATGATTCTAAACACGTTCTATTGGGTTAAGATCGGGGCTTTGTGGTGGTTTTAGTAGAAAGTGGGGGTCATTATGTATCAACCACATTTTCATCATTTGTGCGATATTCTTGGGATCATTGTCCTGTTGAAAGTAGTTATCTTTCGCGATAACCATTTTTTGTGTACTTTGAAGCAAATTTTCCGGAAAACTTTTTTAAATATACTTCTTTTGTCATGATCGCAATAACTATGACTAAATTACCGATCCCAAAAGTGGAAATTGTGCCCCAAATCATAAAACCACCATATCCACGCTCTACTTGTTTCCTTGTGTTTTTCAATTCAAAGTTCAAAAAGGCTCTCGAAGGCCTATTTGATCCATAAATGTCAAGTCAAAACCTATTTGAATCTTCTAAAAACAATTCTAGAAATAAAATCCTCTATTTTTGTATTTATCAGTAGTCTTTTCTCTTTTTATTTGCAGTTTCCTTCTAGCAGTATAGCATTTATATTCCGATTGTTGTGTCCATCTACGTACTGTGTATGCTGCTTTCGTCAGGCCAATTTGATTTCTATGACATTCAAGACAATCCCGCCAAATTTTAGCATTACAACAGGATCTTTGTGAAACGTATAGCGTTGTGTTTACATCGGCCAAACGATAGTATTACAGAAATAGACATTTTAAAATTAAAATCGTTGACCGTAGAAATTTTTTTTAAATTTAGAAATTCATGTAAGTTAATTACCATTTTTCAACACAACTGTGACGCAAATCATTTAAAAGGCTTGTAAATAACAAAATCATGTCGTGTCAAAATTTGAGCTCACTGTCATGCTGTCATTTTGGCCATTCTGACAGGTTCTAGATATGGAGAATGTTGGTAATTCACTTACAGTGGTTCTGAGCGAAAGTTCCGGGTTCGCAAATGTTTAGTAGAGTTTGACATCTAGTTTAATTTATTTATGCTTCTGAGTTTCAGCTCATGTTCTGTTACGAGAAATGCAAATACATGTTGAATCCTTATGTTATGTTAACTGAATCATATTAGTGTTTTCATTTTTACAATATCAGATTGAATCCGCAATAGATGCTCATGGAACCGAAGTAATAATGTTTGAAGAAGCGGACCCGAAATTTTGGAATGCTTGCACATATATGGAATTGATTTATAACTTTTAAAATCTATGGCAATACGCTTGTTTTGAAGTGCACAATAGTTGGTGTTTTTGCCGCGAAATAAATAATTATTGTTAATAGATAAAGTTCGAAAAATAGTAAAGTGCTCATAAAATATTCAATATTTGAGATAACTTTAACAAAATAGTTATGGACATTTTGAGCGTTTATATAAAATTGTAAATTTTCATAATAATTTACATGATTCTAAGCAGTTGATATTTATATGATATTGAAATCTGGTGCGATGCGAGTATGGAATGATTTGAGAAAAAATATACGGAATTAAAAGAAAATTGCAAGAGTGAATGCATTGATAAAGGGATTTTATTCTGTTAATCATATTTGTATTCACTATTCGCTCTGTACGTATAATTGCGCTTTCTTGAAGAATATTGTGTTATGGTGTGAAACGTTTTTACTGAGAAAAAGAGAATCGAAAAAGAAAGGTGAAGAGATGATTTGTGAACGTTTTTATTAATTATTGCTTTACTTTTTTTGTTTTGTTTTGGTGAGACTTAGTTTTGCAAGACATTTATGTCTTTTCTTTTGGAACTCATTAAATTAAAAGAAAAGCCTTTTACCCATCTTGAATGGCAGCGCATAGTAGGTTTATGGGAATAGGGAAGTTAAATATTTTAGAAAGAGGGAGACAGCTTTACTGGCTATTTTTAAGAGTTTTATGGTTTTCTCTGCGAATTTGAGTACCTACCTTTTTGGTACAAATGGTTAAAGTGTCCAGAAATTTCAGTTGTATGAAAGAATATATATATGCAATTTATTGCATCAAAGGCAAACATTTAAATTGAAATGATTGTTTTTGCCGGGTGGAATAACTGTGACCAAAAAATAAACACGTTTCGAAAATAGAAGCCATTGGCTTATGCTATGGGGTATATGTAAAGCACGTACATACTTATATATTTAAGGCCGTTTTTTATTATATAAACGCTTATTTTTATTCTTTCATCGTTTCTTAAATTTGTTTTTGTTGTCATTAAAAATGGGTCCTGGGTAATGTATCACAAGCTTTAAGGGGGATTCCAAAATGTTTTTAGACATAAATCGTATCGGTTGGGTGGTCGGAAATGCATCCACCCCGCGATACCGTGGTTTTAAGAAAGACTTAGTAATTAGCCAGACCCATAATAGGCGAAAGGATTTGTATGTATGTGTTTATTTTTTAGTAGCCCAGGATTCGCAAGAAGGATTCGCTAGCGTGATTGTTCGATTTCAGAAATATGCCTATGTACTTAACCACACCCTGCACACATTGACCACTTTCCTCGTGGATCTCTTACGGTAGAGAGGGGTGTGGTGTTTCTTTCAGAGGTACTTTTTTCAAAAAAAAAAAAAAAAAAAAGCAATTAAAAAATTAAATTTTATCGGATGATATTTATTATTATACAAAACAATTATTCTTTACATTTATTTTTTTAAAAATTATTTTTTCATACTGTTTGCCGTAACTGCGGCTAACATTGTCCATTCAGAAGTTGCTTTTGTCAATGGCGCGTTCGAGCATTTTGAGTAGTGTTTGATCGAGGACTGAGGTAATGTAGACCTCAATCGTAGCCGGCTTACCCATGATTCCCCAAGGAAAAAGTCTAGAGGTGTGATATCACATGATCTAGGCGGCCAATTCACCGGTACAAAGTGTAAAATGAATTGTTCAACGAACGAATTTCGCAATAAAGTCATGGTTTCACGGACTGTGAATGATTAAATGTATTAATAGCTAAATAAACGCTTTAATAATAAACTCTGGTGCAAGTTGTGCTTTCATGTTGTACCCCTATGTTATCAGGACCACGGTCTTTAATTTCAAACAGCAAATAGTCCGTTGTCATAGTGCGATAATGGGCTTCATTCATAGTTACGTTTCAACCGGCCTCAGTTTTGGATCGGTGATTCCACACCAAACCGTTGTTTTGTATGGAAGTAATGGCAGCTTTTGAACCTTTTCGGGTTACTCCACACCCCAAATACGGGTATTTGTTAATTGGCGTATTCAGTGTTGTCCATGTACTGGCACGAGGTCTTACCGTCAAGTTTAAAAGCTGAGTAAGAAAAACGGCCATCGGTAATGGTCTTAATTTCACCTGGCAGTCAACGTGTTAAGCCTTATCGCTGAAAATTTTGTTCGGAATCAGTAGATCTTCGTAAAGCTTTTCCAGAGCAAAACGACTGAAACGGAAGTTTTTGCACGAATTGAATTTGGTATGCTTTTACACCAAGATTCTCACGTATAATATTCCATGTTCTTGCAAGCCAAGCTGTTGAGGAAGGCGCTAAATCGATTTATTACGGTCATCGCGTATACTCTCCGCTACCGCCACTATATTTTCTTTAGTACTGTGGGTTCGGTAGGCCAATTATGTTGACCATAAATTACTCTAAGCACGTAAAAAACATTCCTCGTAGAACGTTGATTTCCGTAATACAGCTGAATAATTTGTAAATGCTTAATAATTTGTAAAATCTTTGCATGATGAAATGTGAAATAATACTGAACAAAATACCATGTCAGTGTGACACGACACATGTGTGCTCTCTCCTAAAATACCAACTGTAAAAATTACCTCTAAAAGAATCACCATTTTCTTCTGGATAAAACATTAGGTCATCTATTGACTGTAGGTTTAGTGTGTCAGTTTTCCATCCCAGAAAGCGTATGCAATGGAATATTGCATGCTTTGTGTCTTCCTCCGGATTTGGGCAGTCTTGGCAAAAAGTGAGCTATCGCGGTGTAGACATACCGGTTAGCAACTGCGATCTGATAGGAACTGCGTTGGGTGGTAGTTACAGTCCCCGTGCTTTTGATTTATCCAGTTTTTGATGGTCGGTAGTAATTTAAAAGTCCGTTTCTGTGGTTGGCTGTTGCTCAAGTATTGGCTTCCCAATCGGAAGGTTCGACGTACAATCCCAATCGTACCTATAATCGTACCCTATAAATTATATGGAAAGCACGTATGTGTAATTTAATTATTTTATTAACTTTTCATAAGAAATAATAGAAAATAATTAGTGATTATTTTGACTGTTTTTATTTTTAAAAATTGTCATTTTTGTTCACTATCGTATTGCAAGTCATCATGAAAAAACCCACACCCAACAGCGTCTCCAAATTGATCAGCTGTATTAGGAAAATCAGCGTTCTGTGAGAAATTTTTTCCGTGCGATTCGAGGAACTTACGGTGCGCATAATCGCCCTACTGAAATCACAATTGCCAATACCATTCGCATTTGTGTCCCAAATTACATAAGTGGATGATACTCAACCGGTTAGACCACATCCAGCACATAGTAAAGAGATCATAGCATCTGTAGCTGAGAATGTACGCGAAGACCGTGACGAATCGATGCGTCGTCATTCTCAGCAGCTTGGCTTGGTGTGTTCGACAATTTGGCGTATTTTACGGATCGGATCTCGGCCTAAAACCGTACAAATTTCAATTTGTGCAAGAATTGAAGCCAGGCGACTTGAATTTGCGTCATATTTCTAGTGAATGGGCTCTGGAAAAGCTCAACGAAAATCCGGTGTTTTATCTTGAAATTTTGTTCAGTGATGAAACCCAATTCTGATTCAAACGGCAAAATGAATCCAGATTGCGGAAAAGATGGTACTCTGTTGGGGAAATATCACGAGAGTGCGGTGCAGGCGGAAGAATTTCTAATCCCAACTGCAACAGTTTTGCACCGTTACTTATTGAGGTATTGTCATGCAAAACGATCGGACCGTGTCTATTGACCAACGCAGGTTGCTTTTCAGCTAATTTGGCATGCAATATGTCGATTTCCTCACAATATTTGATAGCGTTTATCTTTTCTCCTGGTTGAAGAAATGAAAAGTGGATTGGTAATTTCGATGTCCACCAAATTGTCACCATAACCTTTTTTTGTGTAAAGATCGGTCTTTGGTGTGTGTTTTGGTTTTTTATCTGTATGCAACCACTGCCCAAATCTTTAACGATTATCACATAATATCCAGTTTTCATCACAGGTGACTTTCCGTCGCAAAAACCGTTCAGATTGTCTTAATGAAAGCGATGCTCAGATTTCCTGGAGCCGTAGTTTTTGGAATTCGTTCAGTTCATTGGGTTATCGAGCTTCTTTACCTTTCGTGTTAGAGAAAGGTGTCGATTAATTGTCATTGGAGATACTCTTATGATCTGTGCAATCTCCCGAACCGATTTCGTTGGGACTGCACCCACCGTTGCTCTAAAAACATCGTCGTCAACCAACTTTCCGGCTTCCCACGTGGTTCCTTTTCGAGGCTGAAATCCCTCCAATGGAACTTCCCCAACCAACCTAGTATAGTGCATTCATTTACCACTACATCCTCAAATATGTCGATAATGTTTTTTATTGACAATGACGCATTATGCCCCATTTTATTATTATTATCAAGGGAACGATAGAAACTAATGAATGTAAATTTAACATTTATGGATCAAATAGGTTTTCAAAAGCATGAAGACAACCAAGTGAAGCTTTAAATCCAAAAACTCAAGGAAAAAAGTAAAGCACGGATATGATGGTTTTTTGATATGGGCCTAAATTCCACTTTTGGGATCGGTAATTTAGTCATAGTCACTGAGATCATGACAAAAGAAGTATTTTTAGTATATGTTGCAGGAAAATTTGTTTCAAACCAACCAAAAAGAGGTTATCGCGAAAGATAATTACTTCCAACAGGACAACAATCCCAAGAATGAGCACAAATGATGATGACGTGGTTAATACAAAAAGTCCCTCACTTGCTTGTAATCAAGTAAGATGAGTAGTTGCCTAAAATACAACAAATCCAATTACACTAATAATTTAGGCTCCCCATTAAATGTTGGATGCCACCCATGGAGCGAAATAGCCACTGAGCCTAAACATCTGTCATTTTCTAAAAACATGCTTTGGCATCATAAGTGTAGTCTACCCACTTAAGTGTTAAGTTTGACAAAAAAATATCTAATTGTTTCTTTTGACGCTATGGTTACCGATCTGAAAATTGGCGAATTCAATGGTTGTCCGACCTGTTAACACATCACTTAATGAATCTCCGGTCTAACTAAAAAAAAAAAGCAATTTTTTTTTTATAGAAATTCGATTTTATGGTTCTCTGACTTTTTTTTAGAACGATTTGTCTAGTTTCGTGAATCACTTCGTCGTTGAGCCAAACGTCTTTTGATGGAGCATATATTTGAGGTCTGCAAAAAGCCAATAGTCGTTGGGGTCAGATCTGGAGAGTACAGTGGGTAGGGGAGCAATTCGAATCGTAATTCATTCAACTTAACCATCATTTCATCGCCTTTTGACACGGTGCATTGTCTTCGTAAAACAGCACTTTTTATTTGTATGTGAGACCGGGTGTTAATAAAGCTTTGCTTTAATATGATAAAGCTGCTGTTGAAACCAAAGCTTGGCTTGATAAACATTATTCAGACTCCGCACCAGGAAAATCAATTGTTGAGAAGTGGTTGGTCAAATTTAAAGTGGACGCCCGAAAAGGCTGTTACGGGCGAAAACGTGAAAAAGTTCACAAAATAATTATGAATAACCGTAAAAGGAAGTTGATCGATATAGCTGAGACTCTGCATGGCCCAATTAAAAAAAAGAAAAAAGTGATGTTTCATCCAGATAATGCACCGTGTCACAAATCAATGAAAACGTTGTCAAAAGTGAATGAATTATGCAACGAATTGTTTTCATCGTATTCTTCAGATCTAGTCCCCAGTGACTTTTTCCTGCTTGCAGACTTCAGAAGAATGCTCATTGGAAAAAAAATTCAGCACTAATGAAGAAGTGATTGCTGCAATTGAGGCTTATTTTGAGGCTAAAGAGAAATCGTACTATGAAATTGGTATCGAAAAATTAGAAGACTGCTATAAATGTTGTATTTCCCTCGAAGGCACATATGTTGAATAATAAAATCGAGATTTACCAAAAAAAAATAGGTTTTACTATATTAGCCTACGAACTTTTAAGCCGGACTATTTTATTTGATAACCAGTTTTTATTGGCTCTCCTATACAATACATTCCGCAGCAAAATCGTAATATTCTTCTTTCAAAGCGTTCTAACTCTTTTGCTATTGCCAGCGAAATTGTAAACCAGGCGTTAAATTCGTACGCAAGAATTGTCCTAATCACAGTCTTGTAAAATAAAGCTTTTGTGCTTTGCGCTTGTATGAGGAGATACTAGTTTGCATCACCTATTTTTCAAAGACAAAAATTTTAAAAAAATACATTGGAAAACATAGTGTTGTTTATTTGTCCGGAAATGTTACTCCTTATATTTCAAGTAGGCATAAGTATAAAAAATATAAAAATGCAAGAGAGTTAAGTTTAGTTAGAGGGGTACATAAATTGAGTTAATAGAGAGACTATCTTGAGTATTTGACTTTTAATGCAAATTTATGTATTATATTTATAATTTTAAGAGAAGTGCTTTAGAGATTAAATCTTGTAATCTTTGGTGCTGCGAAAAGATGTTTTAAAGCTGCAGTCACGGCTTTCGCTTTCGCTAAAATCTTTATGGCATTTAATAAACATTAAACATCAACAGAGAAACCTATTTTGAAAATATTTACCAAGCTCTTAAGCTAATATTTTTTTAAATAGTTAACCAATATTAGTTAGTAAAGATACGATAAGATATTTTCACAAAATGTAATTCGAAATATTGGGTCTATAACTTGCGGTTTGCTAAGAGATGGCGTAACTTGTATTATTCCATTGTTATTATTCCATTGAAACATGCGTTGGAAAGCTACTGTCATTGTTCCTCATTTCAGTATGTGTCATTCATTTGAAGCGTAAACAACAATAAATTTTTTTTCACTTAAATATGTCGAACTTTGTGCCTGGAAAAGTGTTTTTGGGGGGAGTTCTTTATTACTTTAATATGAATACTGCTGCCGAAAGTCATCGTATTTTAATGGAAGTTTATGGTTAACATGCGCTAGCTGAGCGAACGTGCCAAAAGTGGTTTGCACGATTTAAAAGTGGTGATTTTGGCTTGGAAGACGATGAACGCCCTGGGCAACCAAAAAAGTTTGAAGATGAAGAACTGGAAGTATTATTCTATGAAGATTGTTGCCAAACACAAGAAGAGTTCGCAGAATCTTTGGGTGTCACTCAAGCAGCCATTTCAAAACGTTTAAAAGCAGCTGGATATATTCAAAAGCAAGGAAACTGAATATATGAACTCAAGCCGAGAGACCTCGAAAGGCGGTTTTGCATGTTCGAAATGCTGCTGGAACGTCACAAAAGGAAGTCGTATTTGCATCGGATTGTTACTGGTGATAAAAAATGGATCCATTACAACAACCCCAAGCGCCAAATCCGCCAAATCAACGGCAAAGCCGAATATCCATGGCGCGAAGGTAATGCTCTGTATTTGGTGGGATCAGATGGGTGTGCTGTATTATGAGCTACTAAAACCGGGTGAAACCATCAAACGCTACCGAACACAATTAATCCGTTTGAAGAGAGCAGTAGCCGAAAAACGCCCGGAATATGCGACCAGACACGAGGCAATAATTTTCCATCATGACAACGCTCGACCCCACGTTGCTATTCCGGTTAAGAACTATTTGGAAAACAGTGGATGGGAAGTCTTACCCCACCCGCCTTATAGCCCAGACCTTGCCCTTTCTGACTACCATTTGTTCCGGTCGATGCAAAACGTCCTCACTGAAATACGGTTCACATCAGAGTAGAATATCAAAAATTGGCTTGATTCATTCTTGGCTGCCAAACCTTCGCAGTTCTTTTGGGATGGGATCCACAAATTGCCAGAAAGATGAGAAAAAGTCATAGTTTCAGGTGGGCAATACTTTGAATAATACTATTGTACATGGAGTTAATACAGTGTAGTTGCTGCAAATATTTTTAAAATGGGCGTTCTCTCTGTATAAAATGTAGAATAGTAGTTATGTAATACTGTAGATTTCGATTCAATACCCACTACTTCTCTTCCATTATAATCATATATTAGCAAATGGTTAGCCTTTACAGAGCTAAAAAATGTTCTCCGTGTAATTTCGTCTATTCCCTTAAAAGCGAGAGAAGTCCTTATTTTTTCCATGTTTGTTTAAAATATTTTGTTTTTCTAATAAGATTGATATCCTTTGATTAATAATCGTGGATAAACAGTTTTAGACGATGAAAGAAAGAGCTTTACTCTGTTGAGAAGCCTATGATATATACGTTTTAACTTTTTAAGCTAAATACTTCTTACTTTAGCTAGCTTTAATGTTTAAGTTAGAGTTTATGCAAGAAGTTATTTTAGAAGTAAGGTCGTTTATCAGGTGGTCTATTTCATCATTGAAATGTTTTCGTTAGAAGATATATTTAAGAGAGAAAGACTGTTATGGAAGTCGGATCTAAAAGAAATAAATTTTGTGTTTTTAAAATTAGTGTGGGTGTAAAATTGTCAAGAACTATACTTGGTTTTATATTCCAAAATGGTCGGAATGGGTGGCAAAATTAAATCAGTTACTGTTGTTGGAAATATTAAGATATAAGGAAAAATACAAAAATCGATCAATAGGGCGTAGAAGTGGGGCAGTTTGGCGAAACAAGATCCAGGTGTAAAAAAGGGCCGCTAACCAATCGTAGATCAATTTACCATTTTGATTTTGGACACCATCTCCCCTATAAGGGCAGATCATCATCAAATGTGTTCACTAGACTAAACAGTCGATCGGGTTCTATAGACAAACCCGAGCCCATTTTATTTCACAAATTTCGCGGTCCTTTGGTAGGAAATAGTTGCCAAACAGTTCAAAATGTCTCCGGTCTGGAATGGTATAGGCTTGTATGTGCCTCTTTCATCTATTTAAATAGCAGTTCTTCGCCCAAACCTTAAAAGCAAGTTTTTCTCTCGAGTGCAATCTGAGTTCAGATAAAAAGCGAATGTATGGTTTTCGGTATTGGTATTCATTTAGGAAATCATTAAAGTTAAACAAAGTTAAAAACAAAACAAAGAAAGATGTGGGTTCGAAAGTTGATTGAATTTCTAATCGATTTGCGATCTACCAGCAATTGGCTTTAGCTTTGCGTTTTAAGTTTTTATATATATATATATATATATATATTTATATATATCGTCTATGCATCACAAGTCTGTGAGCTAGCCTAAGGCTATTCATTACATTGAATACATTTCGGGTCTAGCAACTCCTCGTTCTTTTCTGTGAACTTTTTTTTATAGTTTTCAATATTTGTGTGATCGAAACTATAAAAGCGACTCGTTCGAGCATAGTGACTGGTAACTCCCGGATAGCACGAGTGATGTTGGCTCCCAAAGCGTCAATCCTAGCTGGCTTATTTCTGAAGACCTGAGACTTTACATATCCCTAGAGAAAATAGTCCAGAGGTGTGATATCGCACGATTTAACGGCAAATTTATCGTAGAATAACGTGAAATTAAGTGCTCACCAAAATGATTTCTTAACAAGTCCATTGTTTCACTCGCTGTGTGGCTCGTAGCGCAGTCTTTTTGAAACCAGAGCTCACCTAGACCATGTGCTTGAATTTCAGGAAGCACATAGTCCGTTAACTCGGTGCGATAACGGTTACCATTGACGGTAACATTTTGATTTACCTCATTTTTGAAGAAATATGAACCAATGATTCCACCAGCCCATAAACCACACCATACCGTTGTTTTTAATGGATGTAATGGTAGCTCCATTACAGTCCAAATACGGCAATTTTGTTTATTAACGTATTCATTGAGCCAGAAATGGGCTTCATCACTGAACAAAATTTCACGATAAAACACCGGATTTTCATTGAGTTTTTTTAAAGCCCATTCACTGAAAATATGACGCTAATTCAAGTCGCCTGGCTTCAATTCTTGCACAAATTGAATTTTGTACGCTTTTAGGCCGAGATCCTCACGTAAAATACGCCAAGCCAATCTGCTGAGAACGACGACGGATCGATTCGTCATGGTCTTCGCGTACACTTCTTCACTACGTGCTGGATGTGGTCTAACCGGTCGAGTATCATCCACTTATGTAAACTTGGACACAAAATTGCGAATGGTATTGGCAATATTGGTTTCAGTAAGTCGATTATGCGCACCGTAAGTTCCTCGAATCACACGAAAAACATTTCTCACAACGCTGTTTTTCGTAATACAGTATGAGTTTTTTCATGATAGCTTGCCAAACGATACTGAACAGAAATAACAAAGCAGTCTGATAGGAGTCACGGGTAATCTGTCAAAAAAAGCCTATTGAAAATCAAACTTCACGATGAATCACTCTATATATATTAAGCTGCAGACTTAAAATTTAAAGCTTGAGAAAAAATCTTCGCTCTAGAACTAAAACCCACAACGGTCTACTAACTTACAAAATATCAACTAGTTTATCATCGCAAATTCTAGTACTTGATATATCAGAGTATTCAAAATATAATATCCAAACATATTGGGTATATAATTTAATTTTTTCTTTTCCTATCTTTCTGGCAATTTGTGGATCCCATCCCAAAAGAACTGCACCGGCTTGACAGCCAAGAATGAATCAAGCCAATTTTTGATATTCTGCTCTGATGTGAACCGTATTTCAGTGAGGGCGTTCTGCATCGACCGGAACAAATGATAGCCAGAAGAGGAAAGGTCTGGGCTATAAGGCGGGTGGGGTAAGACTTCCCATCCACTGTTTTCCAAATAGTTCTTAACTGGAATAGCAACGTGGGGCCGAGCGTTGTCATGATGGAAAATTATTGCCTCGTGTCTGGTCGCATATTTCGGGCGTTTTTCAGCTACTGCTCTCTTCAAACGGATTAATTGTGTTCGATAGCTTTGTCCAGTGATGGTTTCACCCGGTTTTAGCAGCTCATATGATCTGATCCCACCAAATACAGAGCATTACCTTCGCGCCATGGATATTCAGCCTTGCCGTTGATTTGGCTGGTTGGCCGGGTTTTACATATGATTCTTTGCGCTTAGGGTTGTCGCAATGGATCCATTTTTGGTCACCAGTAACAATCCGATGCAAAAATGACTTCCTTTTGGGGCGTTCCAGCAACATTTCGGACAAGCAAAACCGCCTTTCGACGTCTCTCGGCTTGAGTTCACGTGGAACCCAATTTCCTTGCTTTTGAATATATCCAGCTGCTCTTAAACGTTTTGAAATGGCTGCTTGAGTGACATCAAAGATTCTGCGAGGCTCGTCTTGTGTTTGGCAACAATTTTCATAGAGTAATGCTTCCAGTTCTTCATTTTTAAACTTTTTGGCTGCCCAACACGTTCATCGTCTTCCAAGCCAAAATCACCACTCTTAAATCGTGCAAACCACTTTTGGCACGTTCGCACAGCTAGCGTAGGTTCACCATAAACTTCCACCAAAATACGATGACTTTCGGGAGCAGTTTTCAGTAATGAAGAAGAACTCCTCGCAAAAACACTTTTTCAGGCACAAAGTTCGACATATTTGAGTGAAAAAAAAAATATTGCTGTTAACGCTTCAAATGAATGACATATACTGAAATGACGTACAATGACAGTAGCTTTCCAACGCATGTTAGAATGAAATAATAACAAAGGAATAATACAAGTTACGACATCTCTTAGCAAACCGCACGAATTAAGTTATAGACCCAATATAATATTGCCGAAAGAGAACTTCCCAAAGCATTTTTTACAGATCTCAGAACGTATCCACATCCACTCCTGTTAAAGGCTTACAACTTGGCAGAGTTGTAAAAGTATGCATTCTTTTAGTACTGCATTCCTTGAAATCGTAGTCAATATTTTAAATTTTAAATAGAAGTAAAATTACTTCACCTTAGTACTTCAAAAATGAATGTCTATTGCATTTTTGAAGTTGAAGTCTTGAATAAAAGCAATCAGTTTAGTTAATCAAAAGGCTGGAAGTCAATGGATTGGAAGTCTTATTGATTGCCTTCATTCTTAGAAGAGTTTTTGAATTCGTTTGAAGTCTTTTTGAAGTACTTTTGATATCATGGAAGTATTTTGGCTGCATTGAAGTCTTTTGACTGCTTTAACGTCTTTTGACTGCAATAAAGTGAGCTTTAAGACTTTAGTAGTTTCATTAATCTCTTGAAACTTCAATCAAAGATTTTCATTTATTTTCTGTTCCAATAAATAGATTTAAAAAAAAAGTGTGCCAAAATACCCTAAAAGTCTTTAAATTTAAAACTCTATGATTGAAGTTTAATTAATGAAACTACTGACTTCAATGCAGCCAAAAGACTTCACTAAAGTCTGATAGCTGGAAAGGTATTTTAAATTATTTTGTTTGTGCAAACTCTGTCAAAAGTGTTAACATGAAGTCTATTTTAGAAAATCATTTGACAATTTGACAAGAACCTGGTCTGAAAGGAACTATTTGTGTAAAAGAAATGGTACAGACAATAAACAGGGTTTTATAACTTAGTGAAGATATAGGTGATGGTATATTCTTGAAAGTTGAGTATTTACTTACAAAGAGAACTCTTCAAGATATTTTGGAAAATTCGTAGCTCTGTGTACGAATTTTATGTTTTAATGTCAAAAGTTCTGTCCTCAAATCTAATTGCTTTCTTCCTCATAGTAATTGTGAAGATGACGATGTAGAATTTTTAAATTTAAATACCTCCCAGACTCAAACGCACACATCAAGAAATTTTTTATTACCTGATGCACGCTAGGAAACCGTATTTGATTATACTTTGTTCGAAAAAGTGATAAATGAAATCAAAATTAGAAATGCAATTTAATTGGAAAGGACTGCAATGCGTTATTTTACAGGATATCTGACGTTTAAAATGCTTTTAAAAAACAAGTGTGCCAATTGTTCGGAATTATTTTTAAAATGTGATGAACAAATAAACATGCCCGTCAGATTTTTTCATTTTTGCTAAAATTTTTTCCTAAAATATTGATTTTGGAAGTCTTTTAACAACTGATGAATTTTTCAATATTTGTAAGCTCCATTTCAAAGTATACCACACAATTTTTAGAGATCGTCCGCATATTAGAAATATAAGGGAGAGAATAGCATTGGAATGCATGAGAATAACAAACTTTAGAGACTCGAACTAGTTTGAGGAACAAAACCAATGCTTTGAGCATCGCAAAGAAATTCTTCACTTTGCACTTCTTATTTTCTTAGAAAGAAATACCAGTAACAATTAAAAAATTCTAATTTTGTCAGGAAAACAGTTGCAAAACAATACAGAAATTGAACCAACTACGCCAGAGTAAGAGGCACGGGTATCACATTATAAACCAGCACTCCAAGAGTGAGAGGCAACGGGAACTCACTATAAACGAACACCCCAAGGGAGGCACCGGGACTTCACTATAAACCAACACCGCAAGACTTAAAAGCAGTATCACTATTGCAAGCTATACTTTCCTGCTAATCCCCTCTCGCTGTTCTTATAAAAAAAGAAAATAACCTTGAACAAGAAATTCCTTCCGTTGAATCTCAATCAGAATCTCAAATACAAAAACAAACACATGAAAAAATTAAAAAAAAAAAAAAAAAAAAAAAAGTTAGATCATTTCACCTTCATTAAGTAGTTTTCAACTTATTGAAATAATTAAAACAATATAGTGTTAAAAATTGTTAAAAATTTTAGGAAAAAAGATACAAATACTGATTGCACATTTTTATTTTTTCATCACACCTTGTATCATATCAATTGTTCAAAGTGCAAACCATTTCTTTGTATGTATGTCAGAGCTCGTCTTTGAAAGGCTCTAACAATGCACAGTTGCCATACTTGTGCGTGCCACCTAAGGTGAGAGATATTTATATATCGTATATTTAATTTAATAACTGGAAATTAGCTTTCCCGTTGCCTTCTTTTTTCTTTTAAGTTTTAAGTGCTGAATATGTTTTTTTTTTTTTTTTAATGGAGGATAAGAAAGTTTTCAAAAACTTTCGGCACATTTTGTTTTTTTTTTTTTTTTTAATATAGGATAAGAAAATTTTCAAAAACTTTCGGCACATTTTGTTTTTGTTTTTTTTTTTTTTTTAAAGGTGTCAAAACGAGAGAGGCGCAACGGGAGATTTGCAGCGTGAATGGTGCTTCGGCGATAAGTGCTGACACTTGTTAGCGTTCTTTTACAAGCTTTCGTTCAAGAAATACAAACCTTGCTGATGCTGTTCGCTCTGGATGTCCACCTACCACAGACGACAATCGAATCTTTTAGAGACTGAAAAGGCTTAGAATGTCGAAAAAGGTGGATGCTTGTTTTCCTCACGAACTCAGTGAAAGAAACATTATGGATTGCATAATGGTCTGTGAGTTTTTGAAATGAAACTCGCTATATAGCGCGTGCAAGGGTTTTATGTTGCATCAGCAATTTCCCATTTTGAGTTGTGGGAAACAATTGTTAGTTTCCGTCACACGCTTCGTATTACGGCGACTTACGATGGATGGTGAAATACAGTGTCCACAAGTGCATGCATGAAGTCAAGGTGACTTCTCATCTTTCGACTTGTGGAATCGTGTCGCGTTAATTCCTCCCCCTTTAAGAATCTACGTCCCGTAGATCCTGCTGATATTGGGATGATCTGGAATGATGAGCCTCCAGGTTTGACATTCGTATTGGCGGTATATAGAGCTTCCTATTAATTTTGTGCCAGACAATCGCAGCTGCTCCAACAATTGCCAGGAAGATCGTTATATCCATGGCTGTAGATAGTTTGATCCTATCGGTAGTGTTACTCAGTCGTTTAATGTTGCTTAGACTGATTCCATGGACATATTCGATGTCAATTACATGTCCCGCTGTGGATATGTTGGTAAGTACTGATGGTAAGGCTTGAAGGGATGTTGCCATGAAACTGGAAAATGTACGGTTGTTAAGCTGCACTGTCTCGTTCTTAATTTGAATTATGTAAGTACCAGATAAGTTCCTTTTAGTTTCTTCGGTCGTGATTTGGCCCTTAAAATTCGTAACGAAAATTGTGTCTTCCTTCAGAAATTGAACGATTTCGACGGTATTGGTACGGTATATGCAGGATGCGTGTCCTCCTTTTAACAGACGAGCAATACATTCATCCTCGTTAACTTTCTTCAGGGCGTTTTGGTCACAGACGGTCAGATTACTTATAGTAAGGCATTTTGCGACAACACCATATGTCTCTTCGTGATTCACCAACATTCTGTCAAATGGTAGGTCGACTTGCCTTTCGTTCAAAATCGTTGCTCTTGTTATTAAAAAATTGTACTCGATCTTGCTCAGCTTAGGGATTGACAGGACATACTGCAACATAGTGTCATTTGTAAAAACTGACGGGACCCCATATTGGAGCGCTTCGACTTCATTTGCGTAGGGCAGAGTCTCGAGTTCGTTAATCACCCTGTTTACTTCTTCTCTATCTAGTAGGCTTGTATTGACGATGCCGCTCTTTGCCATTTGACACGCTCTCACCACTTCATTGATTTCCTCTTTGATGATCGAGATTTCATTAATTGCATCTTGCTAAAATCTAGCCTTGCTGGATGCCGCTACTTGGTTTTTGGAACTTTCGATGACCCAGTTGATTTTTCTCGTTATTTCCTCGGTTATTGAAAGGACTCTCGTTAATAATATACTGCTGGCGGTTTCCTTCTATCAGGTCTTGTTCACTTCGTAGAACCTTATCGCAGTCAGTTGCGTCTGGGCTTCCAGTCAACCATTTCCAGGCTGAGCCAATCCAGTTGATATATGTCGTCCTCCTGGTCGTTCTTCCTTTTAGCAGGCTGATGCGTTCTCTGATCTGTGCCAGATGATGTTCCGCTAGGTCTTTTGTTTCCTGCTCAGGAATGTCGCTGGTAACGAGGTCAGCCATTTTTTTCAGTATGTTTTCAAACTTCTGGAGGTTGACCATGTGTATTAGCTTAAAATGCCCATCGATGATCCAAGCTTTACCATCCTTGATTGATGCGACTGACGAATGGTACTCGAAAATGTGGAACCCTTGCACTGCACTTGCTATATTCTGCGTAGTATACAATTTTAAATAATTATGGCAAAGATTATAATAAACGTTTCAGAAACTGCACGTAAAAGTGATAATGATTAAATTGTAAGGTTAAGATTTATAAATAAATTTACATTTTCAGAATATAACAATTCTACTCTGATTTTAGATTATACATATTTAACAAAATTAATATAGGATCGTGTCCATACAATTCGATATATAAATTTTGTTAAAATGAATTTAATTTACAATGTTGGTTGTAGTTAATTTTAAAGGTTTTTCTTCCTTTTTTCTTTAAGATTGAAATAGTTTCGATATTAATAAATTTTATTAAAATGAATTTAATTTACAATGTTGGTTGTAGTTAATTTTAAAGGTTTTTCTTCCTTTTTTCTTTAACATTGAAATAGTTAAAATGTCAACTAAAGCTAATTTTTCAGCAATAGTTATATAAAATAATTTTTATTTTATGGTGCAAAATTTGTGCTATGTGTGCTGGCGTAAAATTAATATATGTGCGTAATATTATTATTTATGCGTAAGATTATTAGTTGTGCGTAAGTGTGCTATTATGAATTTCTAATTTGTGCCTTGTGGATTAGACGACCAGTGGTTGTGACCACTGTTACCTTATTATCCTTTTCCACCACTTCTTTTCGATAGAGTGGCTTATGCTTGCCTTGGATTCTCTTGTACGGGGTGTAAATTATACTACCTTTTTTGAACTTTTTAGGTATGGATCTTTTGGAATTTCGCCATTTATTGGCTAGTTCCTGTTTTTTATGCAGTCTAGCTCTAAAGTCGCTGTTAGCTTTAATTTGGAAGTTTACTAGATTCTGAAAGTTTATTCTGGAGGTTCGGTTAAAAAAGATATCGGATGGCTTTTTGTTCGTCACTGAATGAATTGTGGTATTATACCTGTCAACTGCAATGTTTAGAAGTTCCCTTAAATTCAAGTCTTTGTATTCTGCCTTTAGACAGCGGTAAATTTCCAGGATTGTAGAGTGAAATATCTCAACCTGTCCATTTACTTCACTCCGGTTTACTGGTGTCTGATACGTTTGTATGTCGAGCATCTTCACAAAGTTCAATACAATAGGACTAAGGAAACTTCTTTCATTATCAGTCACTATCACTCTCGGAACGGTAAAGTAATGCAATACCTTCGCGAAATTGTTTCTTAAGTATGTCGAGGACTTATTTTTTATATGAAAAAGCTTTGCAAATTTGGAGAATTTGTCGATACAGCTCATAAACTTCTCGTTCTGTATCTCTATTATATCAATATGATAGGAGGGCACAGGAGTCTTCTGGAGTTGCGGAGTAACTGGATGTCTGTCATACTTATTCAAAAGGCAGATTTCACATGTTTTAGTATACTGCGTGATCAGACTGTTCATCCTTGGGAAATAGTACTTCTCTAAGATTTGTTCTTTGTTTTCCCTCGCATTCCTGTGTGCTCTCCTGTGTTCCTTGCTAATCAGCTGCCAAATTCGCTCCTGGTTCCTAACGTCCTCCACTACTCTTTGTGTCAACCTAATCTTGTAATGTTTAAAGGTTTCAAGATATACCTCCTGCAAAAGTCCTAAATAAGTTTCAGGTATTTTGATCCCATTGATAGTGTTAGGATTATGATTGGATTTTAAAATCTCAATAAATTGCTCTTTTTCTAACTTTTCGAAAGCGAAATAATGTCTGGAGAAGCCCGGATGTGGCTGCTCTTTGATTTCCAGACCTTTCCCAATTTTTATGATGATTTGATTACGAAATACATTGAGTGCGACTTTCACATGTGGTATTAAATCTGAAGAGTCTTGCATTGCACTATGGACGGTCTCACTAGTAGAATCCGTTGATTCATTATCCGCTCCAATCGTTTCCGCACAGGAACCATTCTCTGCGGCTGTCACTGTTTGGGATTCCGCAGTGTTAGTACCAGAGCTACCTTCCTCGGCTGATTCCGTTAAGGAATCCCTCATTGTATTCAACTGGGATATTTGTAGGCAACTGCTATTAAAGGTCTTCAGTCTAGAAAGAGCATCGGCCACCAAATTTGATTTACCTGGTTTATAAATTAATTCGTAGCTGTACTCTTCGATGCGAGCTTTCCATCTCTTCAGTTTAGCGTTGAAGTTGCTATTTCCCAACGCGAATGTTAGTGGTTGGTGATCTGTGAAAATCCGCACTTTTTTAGCACCGTATAGGTATGATCGCAAATTATCAAGAGCCCAAACGACAGCCAACATTTCTTTTTCATTGGTTGCATAGTTCTCTTCTGTCTTATCAAGAGTCCTGGAGATATACGCAATTGGTCTATCATTTCAGCCCTCGTATTGAGATAAAACTGCGCCTATTGCGTAGGAGTTGCAGGTTTTCACGGGAAACCCAACCCAATACGTCTCTTGGGTTCATGCTGTGGAGGGAGTTTTAAAGGATTTTGAGATCATCCGAACCAAGCCACTGTATCGTGCGATTTTGCAGTACATACGTGGAGGGGTTAGGGGTTCTGCGGATGCAGCCCTCGTTTCATACAACATATTTGACAACGATTGGCCGGAAATAAAGCAGTGTCTCTCTCTGCATTATGCGGATAAGAGGGACATGCGAACCTTAGAACACCAACTTAATCAGCTATCACAAAGATCAAGTAAGTTGAATGAATTTTATGCTGCAGTTAACCATCAACTTTCCCTGATGGTTAACAAGCTCAAAACAGAATTCTACACGGAAGAAACAGTTAATGCATTAGTCGAAACATACAGAAATAGAGCATTGGATGTTTTTATCCGTGACCTCAACGGCGACCTATCTAGGCTGTTAATTGTTCAAAGACCCAAAACTCTTCCTGAAGCTTATTCAGCATGTCTCGAAATGCAGAATTTTAACTTTAGGAATCATTCAATCCACGCCAATAATGGCCCAAATACAATTAATTCCTCTATTAACCAAACTTTTCATTATCAAGAGGGACCTGCTGTCCCACCAAGGAAGTTTCACCCTAATCAACGACATGCCGGTGGGCAGAGGTACACTCCTCGTGAACATGGCCCCCCTCCGAGGGTAGGTCCCAAACCTAACGAAAAAATGGAGGTGGACCGTTCAATTCAAACAAAGCAAGTAGATTATGTAAATCGCCCTAAAAACAAGAATTAGTTAGCTCCGAGCAACTAACGAGCACAGGCACTGATTCTCAACAAATTACCTTTTTTGTTGGAACGCACTTACGCACAGTGAAATCACACGGATTTTAATATATTTTTTTGATTCAAAAAATTGAATAAAATTTTTCCTTATTCACAGCGTAATAACATTGGTTGGCTGATTTTTTTCAAAATTTCATTAAATTACTTTTTTCTCTTGTAACACACACGCAGCGTGTAGTTACAGGAATTTCGATTCCTTGCCTTTTTGCACAGCACAAATTTAATTTTTATTTCAATCTTTTTTTTTTTTTTTTTTTTATTGAATTATCGAACACTGGTCTATGGTTTGATTTTCTTTCTTACATTGGTAGATTATCATTTTTGTACTAAATATTGGCACTGAATTTCGTTGCACCGCGATCTGTAAAGTAACCGAAAGGGAACAGATTATTAATATATATATATTTTTTTAAATAAGATACACGCAACCGACTTAAACCAGTGCTTCGCATAGGAGCCGGTCCTGAAGGGATCGTATTTGTCCTCTTTGGTAACTCGCTGCCTTTTTAGGGTCAAGCGGTGACCTGCTAGGGTACGATTGACCTCACACCTCGCATCTTCGCCCTTTTGCGGTTTCTGACTATATTCGCATGGAAATAGCACAGAGTATTGTGTAGATTAGTGAGCTGGCTTTCTAGGTTTACAACTACTTGCACCCAGTAGGGAGTTCTACACATGTTCTTAAGTAAGGACCACCGCCAGGAGTATCAAAGGATGGAGGTTAGACCGGTCCCTGCTCGGGCGCCAGTTAAAGATGTTCGCACCGCAACATCTAAAAAAATACCCACGGGCCGAAGCCCGTGGCGAACAACCAACCGTTCGTTCAAATAAAACGCGGACTTTAAATTAAACAATTCCAGAATCAGACTAAAAACTAAACTTTAACTTATCCTACTCCACACCTTCGTATCGTCGCATTTGGTATATAGCGCGTGCAAGGATTTTATGTTGCATCAGCAATTTCCCAGTTTGAGTCGTGGGAAACAATTGTTAGTTTCCGTCACACGCTTCGTGTTACGGCGACTTACGATGGGTGGTGAAATACAGTGTCCACAAGTGTATGCAAGAAGTCAAGGTGACTTCTCATCTTTCGACTTGTGGAATCGTGGCGCGTTAACTGAAACCAAAATAAGAAGTTAAATGTTTTCATTTTGTTCTAAACATAAAGGAATTTATTAAAATGATGAAGAAATTGCTTAAACCGATTTTCTTCGAAAAAGCCACCTGTACATACGATTAATTTATTTTACGATTCTCGGCATTTAAGTTATCAGTTTTTGAATAGTTGCTTGCGATATATTGCTCCAGATATCCAAAAGTGTATTCCACAATGTAGATTCTGATGATGGGACTTATTCCAGACTCTTCTGTCCAGCTGCTTCCATAACAACTATATAAGCTTCAAACCTGGTGATTGCGGCGGCTATATCATGATTTGTAAGATTTCTTCATTTTCCCATAAAGTCTTGACGTGTGCCGACTAACTAGAATTAGTTGTATTTTTGTGTTTTTTTTTCCAAGCTTTGTATTATTTTCTTAAATGTTTAGTAAGGTTTTTTTTTATTCCATTTTATATTGATGTCCTTTGATTGTTCTTTGGTAGTTGCTTCCTTTTATTTTCCTCTTAATTTCCAGAGTATTAATTTAATTTCATTTTAAAAGCATTTTAATTGTTTTTTTTTTAGTTTGTTATACCTTATATGCCAAACAAAAAAACTAGCTTAACTAACTTAAGAACCTTATTCTAGTTTACTGATCCTTATCGGGGGTGGCGGTGGTGTAGTGGTATATGCATAGACTCCTCAAGCAGAGGGTTGCGGGTTCGAATCCCGTGCGAGGCAATTATCTGAAAAAGTCTTTTCATAAAATTTGTATGTAGTTATATGAAAATCCCATTGGCGTTAACTCTGACATAAAGGCATAAAACTAATGTTGGAGTGGTAGCTGGCTGGGCTATAAATGTATCGAACTAAGAACTAGCACGTACTAAAACCCACTGGTTGAGTATGCAGTGGCTCTAGTTTGACAACTACTTCTGGAAAAAGTGCGTGCGCGGGATTATATATAAAAAAACCTATCTAACTACGGTTATTTTTTAATACAAGTTTGAGCGGCTTACGAATTATATTATCACTCAATTAAGACGATTGAGCGTTAAATCATGAAATTATTCTATTTGTATATAACCCGCAGAGCTGTATACCAATTATATAGAAAGAAATCTATAAGGTCTGGTATTTTGTTTGAGTTCATCGGCCAGTAATTCAGTTTTTCAGTTTTTTATTAAGCTTTATTCAGAATATTTCTATTACAAATTAAGAATTATGTTTTACAAAATCAATCACAGATCCTTTTGAAAGCGTATAAATTTGTTCAATTTTTTATAGCCACGGGTAGGTTGGTTTTTTTGCGTTTTTTGTTGAAAATATGGAAGTCTTAAGTCGTCTGCATTTCGTGGGCTGTATGGCTGGATATCACCTACATAATTCACATATTTAGGCAAATACCCAGGCATACAATTATATCTGATTTTATTTAACTAAAACATAATATATTCCTTACAATTTTCTTTAAACAAATATTTGGTTTTTATTTGTAAATGGCCCTTAAAATGGATGAAATTCAACAGAAATTATGGAATTATTGGAAATACAGGATGCGTTTTATATTTCAGGCCAATTTTATTTGGCTGTATTTTGCCATTTCATCGTCGTTTTTTCTAAAGCGTGAGAACTCAGATATTTCAACAAATGACACGTTTTTTTTTTGTATTTGATTGAAAAATGTATGTCACATAATGATTGCTGTTGTTGCTAACGTTTTTTCACACAAAACGGTGGTCCGTTTTTAACGTCTGCATTTAAACGAATCCGGAAGAATTTCTCTCCCTTCGCCAATGATAGTGATATCATAGACAAGAAAGTGACAACTCTTCAACCAACTCTTAATAATTTGAGAAATGTGCTCTATGTGGTAGTTGATACCAGGTGGAGCAAATTTGCAATAGAGGCTTAAGTTCCGTCCGAGGTTCAAATAAGAGGCCGAAAGAAAAATAATTGGATCACTCAAGGTGATCCCAAATAGAGTGGCTTGTAGAGTGGTTCTATGATCAACAAATTTAGCCAACCTCACAAGCGGCGCAATAGCAGTGCAGATATGTACGAAAAATGTGTAACATTAAATGTAACTATACGCGTTACATATTTTAAAGGTTAATAAGAGAAAAAGAAGACGGCATAGAAGTGAACGCAAATGAATACATTAACCCGCCGAGCACTACTTTTACAAATCGGAGCTGTGATTCACAGGTTCAAGATGGTCAAGAAAATGTGGTTGAATATTTTAGCAAGGTATTATTCAGGCCTACGCGGAATTACTGTGTAACCCGGCGCAAGCTCTTGGGCTTAATTCTGGTGACGAATCATTTCCATAAGTACCTCTATGCATAAATACAATGAGTGGTTAGTAATAATTTATAATACAGCTTCAACGCCACAAAACGTGGTAACGTTATTAAAATGTTGTTTGTTTGTTTAAACAATTGTAAAAACTCGATGTAAATTGCATTACCCGGCATGCTTGAAGAGATGATTGACACAAAAGAAAATAACAATTTTCTTCATCTGTTAGCCTATTAATAATTCAACAATTACTTAAACAAAATGTTTTAATAACTTCAAAATTTTGTTGCTAGCGTTAGATGGTCCAACCTAAATTGTTTAAACCAGTCTCCATGACAGCCAAAAATCGACTCTAATCAAACGCATCCTGTTTTATACAATACAGCCAAATATATATATATATATATATATATATATATATATATATGCTTATTATCAGATCTTGTATCAGATAGGACTTATTCTGGAGTAATGAAAATGTGTGAAAACTTTTTGAACGCATGGTAATAAGAAATCTCAACATCTAAATTTGAGTGTTAGGTTTTAAGTAATTGCCAGTACATATGTGTGTTTTATTGCGTTCTGACTATGACATGGGAAACACAAAATATAGATAACAAAAGCGATGAAAGTTAAGAATGAGAGAAAACGACAACAAAAACTAATAAGACTTATAACTTGTGATTGGTAAAAGTGGTTGTTTTAGTCTGAAAATGTATGTTTTGAGCAAACTCATTGAATTAAAAAAAAAAAGAATTTGAAATTCGTGTTATTTGGGAATGTGTGAAATTACAAAGCATGACTCTGTTTTTTTTATTAAATACTAAGGGCTTGAGCGATAGGATATGATGTGGTTATCATCTTAGTTGAATACAGTTGATGAATGAGATAGATGTTCTCGTTGATTTAATTTCTAATAATTTTTTTTTTTTTTTTTATGGGTCAATTACTACATTGAAGTTGGTGAGATATGTGTATTATGATTTTTTCAAATCATTCAATTTAAATTAAAATATGTGTGTATCTGCAAACTATTTTTTATACCACTTTAAGCTGATTATCCAAACTATTTAGTTTTGCCATAAGTGTGCGTCAAGAGTGTTTCTAACGTTTCATAAAATGTAGGCAATTTTTTCGTAATAAAATCATTCATTGATATTTTTTTTTGTCCAGGAATATTTTTGTGCTCAAACTTCAATTTATATACCGATGGATTTCGTACAAGTCGCCGAAGAGGAAGGTGAGGAGCCTATTGAACTGCCAACTGAAGAGGATGGTACCTTATTACAATCCACACTTCAGGCACAATATCCTGGCTCTTGTGGTTTAAAGTATCGCAGTGAAGACACAAAAGCGGTTCGTGGTGTTCGCTTGAACGAGGGTAGATTTTATCCACCATCCTCCGAAAATGCATGGGGAAGCCAGATATATTTTTGTGTATTTCCTAAAGGTAAATATTATTTAATCATTTAAAATTTAATGCTAACCTCAAGTATATACAGACCGTACTGTTAACCAGTTACCACGTTAACCAAATTGTTCATGCTACCCAATCATTTTTAAATATCAAATAAGTACACTTCGGCAATACTTTTGTTTATATTTTTATTTATAGGATTATCCAATAAGTTCCTTCTGTTTTTTTTAGTTACAGTTAAAGAATTCATATTTAATGTCGTGAAAAACTTTAATCAGTTTTATTTGCCACCTTTCGGGCAATTTCATAAATCCCCTTTCGTTGAAAGTTTGATTTTTCTAGGCGACAAATTGCTTTAAGTGGATTTTACAAGCTTCCAGCGAGAAGAATTTTTTCCATTACCATAAGTAGTTCTTAGGGACCGCAATAAATGGTAATTGGTAGGTGCAAGATCAAGTGAACAAGACCGGTGAGGTAAAACAACCCATCCAAACTGCACCAAATTTTGCCGAGTCTACAAAGAGACATACGTTCTAGCAATATCTTGACGGAACACGACGCCCCTCCGCGTTTCTCGCTGATTACATCCTTCATTTTTTCCAATTGAGAGCAGTACTTATCGGAATCAGTGATTTGGTTATGCGGAAGAAGCTTATAATGCACAATTTCCTTCAATCCCACCACCGGAGCATAACCTTTTTAGGGTGAAAACCAGCTATTGGAATGGCAATAGGTGGCTCACCTCTTTTGCTACATGATCCTTTCCGTTCCACGTTGTTGCAAAGAATCCACTCTTCGTCGCCCGTTATAGCGCGTTTTAAAAATGGTTCACTTTCGTTGCGTTTCTTTAGGAAATTGCTGATGGAGACACGATCGGATAAGTTTTTTTTTTTCAGTCAAATTGTGCGACAGTCAAATATCATATCGATTTCGGTATCGCAGTTTGCAGTTTTTTACACTTGATTGCGATATGTCCAATATTTCTGCTATATGTCTGTTGTTTGTAATTTGTTTCGCATGAAACCCGTCGTCCAGGAGGGGGCAAGGTCAGAGCATGTGAAATCGCCATCACGAAAACGCCGGAACCACTCGCTAAAAAAAGCTATACTTCCAATTTTTTTTTTTTTTCGAATATAATTTTTTTTTATATCGTAAAATATTTGCTCTATGCAACTTTGCAAAATTTACAACTGTGAATGACAGCAGTGTGTCGTTGTTATTATTCTCTGTGAAAAATTAGCGCGCATCGGATGCATAAAATATTTTTGCAACAAGTGAATTTGCTAAGTATAAAAACAGTGTTTTCCAGTATTCCCATTCAAGAGAAAAAAATCTGTAAAATAAATTTAGAATTTCGGTTCAATTCAAACTCTTACCAGACGCAAACCGCATCCTGCCCAAAGGCGGACTTGCCTGTTGGAGCGTGAAATTTAAAGTGAATTTTGCAATATATTTGCACTTTAGAAAACCAACTTATTTTATGAAAATGGATTCTTTTAAACGCTTCACTTTTTCGAAATTGACCGATGTGGAAATTGCCGACATGATGGAATCCTTGAAAGACGACGGCGATAGTTCTGAGGACGAGTTAAGCGAAGTTGATGAGTTTTTAATATCCGATGAAGATTTTGCTCAAGTTGATAGTAACATTCAGCAATTAGAAAATGCATCTACCAGCTATTTTCTCTCACAGCTACGAGTTCGAATCTAAACCACAAACTAACTGTTACAAATGAGATTTATATATTCACTAATAAGAACAATTTAAAGTGCTTTTTATTTAGCAGCACCATCCACAAGTTCATCCTGTCAGCAGACTAACAAGCCAGTGACCAGTGTGGAACCGTCGACAAGCACACCAAAAACAACCAAAACGATCAAAACGAAATCGCTCTCCTTTACCAGAATTTGATGAATGTTTCCCATATCATTTACCTAGCGCTGGTGGGTTCACTGGAATTACAATAAACATCAATCCACAATCTTCTGAGTTCAAAAACATTATGTGGAGAAAGAAACATTTGGAACTACACCGCAATGAAATTGTTTTCCATGGCGAAAGAATCCTACCTGAGCGCGCTTCAATGTATTGAAAACACTATATCAATGTTTCATGCACTTTTTTACCAAGGACTGGTTTGATAAAATTGCCAACAAAAGTATCAATTACGCCCTTCAACAAGACATCGCAAGTACTTTCAATGTTACATCCACCAAACAACCGATATCCAAATATAGAAAGCTATTGTTCGAAACATGCATTCGAAGTAATTAGAACTACGATATATACCAGCTAAACCACACACAACGAAATTGTTTGTTCTATGTGACTCATGGATTTTCATACAAATTCATATACTATATAAAGGTGCAGGTGAAAATGATGTTGGAAAACACACCAAAATTAGGTGCAACATGAACGATTGCTGAATTCAAGAATCACATCCTCTATTTTGATAATTTTTATACGTCGCTCCCAGTTTTAGTATATTTTCAAAGTAAACGAATACATTCACTTAGAACAATACGTGCCAATCAAGTTCCGAAATATATTATCTAACGACAAAGGTGTTACCAAAAAAGATAGAGTTTGTGGGTACTGCTTTCGGAATAGATATTTCAACGGAATTTCGGAAAGATACGAAGGCTGTGCGCTTAGCTTCGACATACGCAGGTGTGAAGCCATGCATGATCACGAATACAGTACACATTTGAAACTGCCTGATTTTCGCGTTGAAGTAGCTGAAGGGCTTTGCAACACCCAAAAGACCAACAAATGGTACCCCGAGTACTCAATCGAAGGCAAACAAAAAAACTTACGCTCCACCCCCTGATATTCGTTACGATGGTATTGCCTTTATTCCTGATATTTTACACATCTGTAAACTGACTGGTTGTCAGTCAGAAACGCAAATGTTTTGCACTAAGTGCAATCTCAATTTGTGTTTATCGACAAAAAATAAATGCTTCCAGCTTTTCCATACCCCGTAATAAAAATGTTTATTTTGCTGTAAACAATACATTATAATTATAAATAAAATAAGCTTTCTATGTAGTAGTCTTTTTTGGCCCGAAGAGGCAAACTATACATTTTTTGAAAATCTGACCTTAAATTCTACTTTCTTGCATGCATTCAAATTAGTCAGTTAGAATTTTTTCATCGAAAAAAAAAAATTGGCCGGTTAGAGGGTTAAACATTACTTTGATTATTGCAAATCGTTTTCTTCTCCATTGCAGCAGCTAAATAATTGTTAGATGTCGTTTTTTCCGATGGTAAATCATTCTCCTGTCCAATGCATTTGTTATCACTTTCATTTGATTTTGTATCTTTATATTGTATTGTGTACCAATAATAGTTTTACATCTTTTGCATCCATTTTTGGAAATTTTTAGCTATTACCAACTGTGAAGATCTGTTATACAAACATCAATATATGTAAATCCTAAAGATTTTCTCTTTCCACTGTACTCTGTATAAAAAAGTGGGTATTCACGCTAGCGATTAGTTCACGCCATCAGGAGTTCACGCTACCCAGTCTTCACTGGAATTACAAACATAATGTCTTATTGTCACGAGCTGATTTCTTACTTGTAGTTTTTATATATGTGTTACAATCTTACCGAGTTATAACTGACGGTCTTTATTGCCAATTTCATTGTGACTACCTTCATAAAGTATGTAACTTGGTACCAAAAAATATGTTAAACAATAAACTTAAGCTTGGGATCACTTAAGTTATTAATCCAGAAAGGTGTAAAACAGCATCCTTTCAACTGATATCTATAAAAAAAAAAATACAAGTGATGAATTTTACAAGGTTAGATTTAGGATAGCTAAGGGTAATATAAGAAATGAATGGAAGGTAGTCAACAATACTTTGAATCAATCAATAAACTCTAAAACCTCGTATCCTTTCGTTTGAGTGGTTCTGTTACAGATAAACAAACGACGCCTTCAACTATTTCACGTCAATTGCCAACAATTTCAACGACTCGTTGTACCCTTTTCTTTGACCCAATAACTGCATTAGAGCTGTTAAAAACTATTAAAACCTTAAAAAAAAACTCTGTTCCGCTCAAAAATATTGTATCCTTTATTGTAGACATCCTGGCACATATTTTTAATCAATCTCTTTTAAATGGGATATTTCCAGAACCCTGAAATGTGCCGATGTTATACCGCTTCATAAAAAAGGACCCGTCGATGACACCTGCAACTACAGACCTCTTTCATTTTTTCTTCAATAAGCAAAGTTTCTGAAAAGGCCAATAAAAGCAGAATTGTTCGTTATTTAGATTCTGTTCACTATTTTAGTTCAGCCCAATTTGGATTTCGAGAAGACAAATCCTGAAATTCTGTACGCATATTTTTTCAAACTTAGATAAGTAAATGTTTATAGCTGGGTTATTTGTAAACATAACTAAAGCTTTCGATATGGTAAACCATACAGCTAAACAAGACTGAAAAGGCTGGTTTCCAAGGTTTTATCTAAGAATGGTTCAGGTCTAACCCGAGAAACAGATGAGTAAGTGTGAAGTTCGATGGAATCAGTAGTGCTGTCGATACTGTTAATCTAGGTATACCTCAAGACTCCGTTTTGGGCCCAATACTATTTTCTATATCAATTCGTTGTTTCAAATTAAGTTCAGAGGAATACAAATTGGAGCTGATAGTCTACTTAACCTGGTGGCTGATAAAAATTGGTACTTAGAATACAGCCTTTGTCAAATGTATTATGCACCCTACTCTTTTTGTCTTTCTTGCTAAATCTCTTCTCAGAAGTAATTAGTTTGAATTTTATGGTTTATGAGGTTGTAAACGACTTTTGTTTTTTGAGAAAGGTTATTGCACTGTTATAATGCAATAGCGGGTTTATTCACTTTTTTCGATGTGTGCGATCATTACTCGAAATCGACAGTCGCGTGACTAAGTTGCTTTATACTTTTCATAATAGTGAAAATTGTTAATTTTTATTTTAAAATACCAAAAACAAAGGAACCTAGTTTTCTAAACCTAGGATTTAGGAACACTCAATTTCATCAAAAGAAACACTCAATAATATGTTAAAGCAAGAGTGGAGTGAAATATCTTCTGAAGAGTGTCGCAAGATAGTAAGCACTTTGCCCAAAAAAGTGAATGGAAATGGAAAAAAATATATAAACTTGCTGCGTGTTTTTCTCTGGAGTGATAATCCTAATGTGTGATCCATCAATGCACCCCATGACTCCTCAAAATGCCGTCATCTGGTAAAACGACCTTTTAGCTACTTCTTTTTCTTGTTGTTCTTTAAACACATTTACAAATTTTGCAATAATTTTTGAAAATTTTGACTGAAAAATACCCAAGCTGAATTCGTTTTCAACGCCCGTTTGGTAATTCCCTTCTGCACAGAATCTTAAAAAGGCGGCCAACTTTAAAGTAGATGGTACTGATGTTGAAAGAAACGCATGTCTTAATGTAACGGTTAATTTCTTCCAATAAATAAAAAAAAAGTGCCTCCTTAGATAGACGAAATGATTTCAAACAAACTCTATTGCAAAGTTCAATTTAATTAGTCGAATAAGTAGAATTAGTACCAAAAAAGGTTTAAAAAAAATGCCCTATCAACCATTTTTTTTAAACCTTTTTTGGTACTAATTCTTGCTCTACTAAAAATTGCCCTATCAACCATTTTTTTTAAACCCTTTGCATCATTTAATGGAATAATCGGCAAGCAAAAACTATTATTACCGAGAGCGGAATAATGAGCTCTTCGCTATTTGCCAAGCAACAACAAAAAGGTCCTCTACTGCTGCAGTAATTGCGCCCTTCACCGTAGCTGAAATAAATAAAAAAAAAAAAAAAATTACCAACCAATGACCAACAATTGTCAAAAAAATGAAATTTAACGAAATGGCAGAGTTTTGAAAAAAGTTCTAATTTTTCCCGAAAATTTGATTACATTATTACATTATTCAATACAATCGAAATAATTGTATAGAAAAACATATCTAAAATAAACAAAAAACCGAGGCGATCGGATGATTTGTCTTCAAGTTATAACTAAAGCAAATTTAAAAAATGTTTCAAAGAAAACGCGTTTAAAGATAAAATAATTAATTTCATTGTTATAAAAAGATAAAAAGCATACTTAGAGCTAATCTGCTATTCCAGGCCCATCGTTTGCATCAATTTTTAGAAATTTGTAGCTATTACCAGCTGTGATGATCTGTTATACAGCAAACTTTAATATAGATCCTAAAGATTTTCTCTTTCCACTGTACTCTGTATAAAAAAAGGGTGTTCACGCTAGCGATTAGTTTACGCTATTCTTCACTGTAATTACAAACATAATGTATTTGCGACCTGCGACCAGGGAAACGCACACAGCTGATTTCTTACTTCTTGTTTTTATATATGTGCTACAATCTTACCGAGTTATAACTGGCGGTCTTCATTGCCAATTTCTTTGTAACTCGGTACCAAAAAATATGTGAAATAATAAAATTAAGCTTGTGATCACTTAAGTTATTAATGCAGAAAGGTGTAAAAAAGCATCCTCTCCACTGATAGCTATATTAAAAAAAAAAAAAAAAAAATGTCATCCTTCCTAAAACAAAATATAAAAGTATGCAGTGATGAATTTTACAAGGTTAGATTTAGGATAGCTAAGGGTAATATAAGAAATGAATGGAAGGTAGTCAACGAATACTTTGAATCAATCCCCAAACTCTAAAACCTCGAATCCTTTCGTTTGAGTGGTTCTGTTATTACAGATAAACAAATTATTGCTGACGCCTTCAACCATTTCACGTCATTTGGCAACAATCTTCAACCAAACGTTTCGATTTCAACGACTCGTTGCAGCAATTTCTTTGACCCAATAACTGCATTAGAACAGTTAAGAACTATTAAAACCTTAAAAAAAAAACTCTGTTCTGCTCAAAAATATTGTATACTGTATTATAGACATCCTGCCACATATTTTTAATCAATGTGTTTTTAATGAGGTATTTCCAGAAGCCCTGAAATGTGCCGATGTTATACCTCTTCATAAAAACGGACCCGTCTATGACATATGCAACTACATACAGACCTTTTTCTTTTTTCGGCCTGAAATGTGCCGATGTTATACCCCTTTATTAAAACAGACCCGTCAGATGTCATCGACATCTGCAAATACAGATCTATTTCTTTTTTAATTCAATAAGAATTGTACGTTCAGAATTGTGTCCTAAACGCATCCTCACGAAGGTAGTGTTCATGCCTTTTGAAATTGTAGGAAAGGTTGGTTGCGATCTATTCGTGTTGATGGTCGAATAATGATGGTAGTTATGCCAAGCCAAGAGTTGCCTAGGTCTAATCTTTTTGTTGATGGATCTTCACATGCCAGAACTGGTGTGAATTGCAAATTTGTGCACTGGAGCGCTGTGTGCAAAATTGGCAGCTATGTCGGCGTGTTCGTTACTTTTAATTCCCATATGACTGGGGACCCACATTATCTTAGTCCATGATGAAAGATGTTTGCTTTATGAACCACGGAGGATATATCGGGCGGTATACAGAGATCCTGTTTACCAGAGGTTCAAATTTTTTTGGAGCAGGTCAATGCACGGAAGATAGCGGATGGAAGACGCTTTGCAGTTTTCGTTTTCCCAGCGGAGGCAATGTCTATCAAAAATGGATCCGTTTGTGAACAACAGCTTAATATACAAATTGGCTCTGGTTACTTCTATGCGATGTTGTATTGTAGGTAGACCGGATTCAACCAACATGTTCTTCACAGTGCTTGTGGGGAAAGCATTAATACACCTACGTGCAGCTTGATGATATTGTGCCCTGATGGTGTTAATTGTTGATTTTGGGCAGTTACCGTAGATTAGTAAACCATAATCAATCTTGCTAAGTACTATAGATTTTGCAATTGAACATAATATGTTGATGTGTGTATTACATTTTTTACTAGCTAGATAACTTATTATGTTATGTTATATACTTATTAAATATTAAACCTAGGATACTTATACTACTTACACTTTCTATATTGAGGTTATTAACGTTTAAAGTTAAGCCTCTACACGAAGACTTGCGGAAGATGTGTAAGGTCTTACATTTGTCTAGTGACAATTTGGTCCAAATGAGTCTGCCCATTTTAATATGTCTTTGACTGTATTTGTTAGTAGTGTTTTAGTTTCTTCTAGATCAGTGTGCTTACATAGGATATATGTATATATCATCAGCGCAAATGCAGTGGTCAATTTGCTTATGTTTACTTATAATATTACTTATTACATCAAAAGCGATGACGAAAAGCATCACTGATAGTGGAGAGCCTTGAGGAATACCAATAAATAGTGGATGGGTAAAAAAAAAACAATTGTTTGCTCTTACACGAATTTTCCTATTCGTGAGAAAAGATTTGATATAGAGGAAAATATTAGGACCAATGCCGCAAGTTATAAGTTTATTTAACACCAAATGTATGCCTATCTTATCGAAAGCCTTTTCGAAGTCAAGAGAGAGGATTGTGGCATGATTACGAGCTGATAGCTGATAATATTATCTATGCCTTTATTAGGCTTAGGAAGAGGAAGAATTGTCGCTAGCTTCCAGTTTTGTGGGATCACACCTGAATTCAAAATGTTATTATATAGCTGTATGAGTCTTAGTTAAGTTGATGGTACTAGATTTTTTAACATATGGTACGATACTCTGTCTTGTTAATGTTGAAATTAGTCTAATAACAGGGTTGAGATTGAGGGACATTGCCTTACTAGATTTAAAACTACTTGAAAAGTTGTCGTTAGATAGATCCGACCAGGTTTGAGCAAAAAAGTTGCTAATCTCGAATGGGGTGGCTATAGAGTCTTCAGCAGGTTTCAATCAACTTTACCGATTTTGAGGTGTAGTTACCAGTCAGACACCGAATGTTATGCCAGATGGTGTGAATAGGTGACTTGGGAATAAGTGTTGAGGTGAAGTCGCTAAGGCATTGAGCTTTACTAGTTTTTACTTCTCTGCGGAATCTGGCGTTGGATTTTTTGAAAAGAATTAAGTTATAGTTGTTAGGGTATTTTTTAAAAATTCGACAGGCTTTTATCTTTTCCTGTCTTAGAGCTCTCAACTCTGGATTCCAGCAGAGAACAGTACGCTGATAAGTGTTAGGGATACTTTGAGGGTTGGATTTATTGTCAGCAGCTCGAATTGCTTTTTTGGATTACCGAAGCTTCTTTATTAATATTCAAAGACGGAGTTTTACCTGAAAGGTAGTCTAAAACTTGCCTGTTAAAACAAGCCCAGTTAGCAGAATCAGTTTTAAATTTACGATTTATTGTTGTCTTGGAAAAATAGAGGCAGTAACAATAGTGGCAATTAGAGGAAAATTATCGCTGTTATAGAGATCATCTAAAATTTCCCAAGAAGTCCTCGTGTACAATTCGGGTGAGCAGCATGTCAAGTCTTATGGGTTGAAGAGCCGTCATTCAAAATTAAAAGATAAGAGTCGTTTAAAAAGTAGAAGAGGAGCCCCATAGGACGCTCCAGGAGTTGACGTCACCGACAATTAGTACATGGGTATGGATCTGGTTGAAAATGGTTTCCCAATCAGATCTGGAAAATACTTGGTTGGGCAAGATATAATAAATGGAGACGACAGTAAACTTTGACAGAAGTTGTATCTCAATCGCTATTGCTAAAATGTTAGAGTTGATGGCTATTGGTTTATGTGGAATATTTTCCTTTATTAGAATTCCGATGCCTTACTTACCTGTTATGTTATAGGAAAAATTATAGAAGTAGTCTTTATAGCCCTTAAGTATGTTGGGTGTAAAGAGGTGCGGGCAGTGTGTCTCTTGAAGGGCTACAATACTAGGTGAGTGTTCTTTTATCAGAATGCACAACTCGTCATAATTGTTGACGATTGTCTTCATGTTCCATTGCAGGACTTTTATTTTTAAATTGGTGTTATATCGTTTTAGTTTTGGGTTGGGTAATTTAGATGGGTGTAAGTTGGGACTCCGACTTCCAAGAGCCGAAGCATCCAAGCTTCGTTGGAAGCCCGAATGATTCAACCGTCGAACAGCAGAATCGGAGTTTGCGGCATCAGATCTGTTATTATAAGTTGTCATCGTCTACTTCTGAAGAGTTTACATAGTAATCCTTATTATTAGAAAGTGCTTGAGTTACTTTTGATATGGGTGAGTAAGATTGTTGTGTGTAATTTTTGGTGCTTGGAGTTGGAGTGGATGTTAGCTGAGTGTTAGTAGTTATTTTTTAGGTCTGTGGCATGTTTGTGTTCGTGAAAATGGGGTGAGTATGCGATTGAGTGAGTGGGTTTGAGTCTAGGGTGGCTTGGGTGGTGATTGTTGGTGTGATTAGTTGGGTTGCGGTGTGAGTGAGTGGTTTGTTTGAAATTTTTCCGTTGTTGTTAACTTTAAAAGTATGAGTTGTCTTTGAATTTTTAGCTCTCAATTCTTTTATTAATTGAGACTGAGGGTGTGGTGTGTGTTATAAACAATAACTACAACGGAGGATTTGTACCATGTGCGCTATTAGCAACGGAAAAAAGTCAACAAAAATACTGCTGGAGATGCTATCGGCTCCTAGATTAGACGATGACTGAATGTTTTTTTTTAATTTGGCATCATGTAACGACTTTGAAGTGGATGTTTTCTTTCATACACCTGAGTGCCTAAATTTAAATTGTTAAACTGCTACTGTGAATTTTCTGTTATAGTAATTAATGCTTTAAAATTGAGAAAGTTAATGAGTTCGAAAATGTTGGACTTGACTCCAAGATGTGCTTTTTTACCCACACAGATGCTCTCAAAAAATAACATTGCTCAGGCATTTTTACTGCGTAAGTACAGTTTGTTCAACTGAGCTTCTCACGATTATCTATTATGGTCTATTCCATTCTAAAATGCATTACAGTATAGCTTGATGGGGTGATGCTTATTCCAATAAAATTAAGCCACTCTTAACCATACAGAAGGACGTTGTATGAAAAATTTGTTCTTTGTATTTGTGTCCCAGTTTTTTCTTTTTTGTCAGCTTAGTATTTTTCTAGTACGACATTTATATTGATTAAAGGTGATTTTTATGAGATTCGGCAATTTAAATTCAACTTTCAGCTTGCGCAGCAATGAATTATTTGTTTCGTTAACTTTTCTTAACCACAATTCCGCAAGTCCTATATATTTCAGGAGTCGTATGTATTATATGTATGTATGTATGTATTAATTCGCATTTTACTCGGATTGAAAGTTGACTACGACTTGGGCTTAAAGTGAGTGGAAATGGGAAAAAATATATAAACGTGCTGCTTTTCTTTGGCTGGAGTGATAATTCTAATGTGTGATCCATCAATGCACCCCATGACTCCTCGAAATGCCGTCATCTGGTAAAGCGACAGTTAAGCTCCTTCTCTTTCTTGTTGTTGTTTAAACACATTTAAAAATTTTTCCAAGATTTTTGAAAATTTTGACTGAATTCGTTTTGAACGCCTGCTTGCTAATTCCCTTCTTCACAGAATCTTAAATGTTGAATGGACGCATGTCTAGAAGGTATTGCCTATACAATGACCAACAATTCTAAAAAAAAAAATTAAATTTAACGAAATGGCAGAGTTTTGAAAAAAATTTTGTCCGAAAAGTTGATGATTTTTGGCCCGCCAAAATTACATGATTCAATACAATCGAAATCATTGTACAGAAAAACATATACAAAATAAACAAAAAACCAAAGCGGTCTTTAAGTTACAACTAAAGCAAATTTGGAAAATGTTGTTTCGAGATGAAATATTGTTTAAAGATAATATAACTGATTTCATTGTTATAAACAGATAAAAAGCATACTTAGAGCTAATCTGCTATTCCAGGTCCATATAATTTACCTTCCTCTTCAAAAAGCGCCTTCTGGGCTGTTGAAGCTCTTCTTCGAGATGGTCATCCCTGTTTCGGGGTAGCCTGTTGGCGATGCTCTGCTACTCGTAGTCTTGTTTCATGTTTACTAGCGACATAATCTCTTGCTGCAGGTCCAACTATCACTCCCATTACATTAAATATTTTTTTTTAAAATATGGTATATTTATAGCCTTCTTCGAATATTGAAGCCAACCAATTTCATAATTCAATAGTTTTGTGACCACTGTGAAGGTGTTTCAAAGCAAATTGTTAAAGTAAATCATTGTAACTTTAATTATTATTCTGCGTATTATTACCCTTACATTTATCAAGCAATTCACGCCAAATCAAGTCCTCGCATATTGGCTTCAGAGAGTTTTGAACATTTGGATCAAGTGGGAAATAGTCGTGCTTGAACTTAGTCAAGTTCATTACTTCAGTTTCCGATCGGCGATAAGCGCACCAACTCTCTTCGCCTTCTGGACAGTTTCCATGGTGTGAGTTCTTATCAGTCGAACACAAATAATAAAATGTAGCCATTTACATTTCATACACATTACCTTATCATGATTGGTAGGACGTAATACTTTTGAAGTTTATTAATTAAGTTGAGTGTAGTTTTACCTATTTCTCCTAAGCTCTTATCGGCTTTTTTCAAATTACGAGATTCTTTTTTTAACATGTAGATAGCGCTCTAGTTTTCTTACAGAAATATATGGATTCGAATCTAATAATCCTTTATACCATATGTGGCACTATCACCATCACCAATATACCGCGAATATTTCACCCCGCATTTACTAATCAAGTGAGCAAACATGTCTTTTACACTTTCGACTTTCATTTTTGAAACCGATCTTTTATGATTTATGTCGCAATCATATTCGCGTAGTAAGAACCATTCTTCGTAAGCTTCAGGATTGTTGTCTTTTTTATTTTCCCAAAAGACACAACTCTGACAGTAAGTAGACTTTACACACGAATCGAAGTTTAGTTTTTTTTTACAATATTTTCCTGTCAGAGTTACTACACCACGTATTACTCGTATGGCAACGTTTTTTCCACGTGCCATCTCCCAAAACTGTTAAATTTGCCTGTGAATTTTTTTTCCTCTAATGTCTGTTTCTTCCCTTATTCAACAGCTCTTTCCATACAAAGTCTACAAACAGATTCTGCTGCTATCCATAAATACGTGAAAAACCCAGCGAAAGTTTGATGATAAAATTTGCTTGCTAAATCCATTAACCCGCAAAAAAGATTAATTCCGTTTATTCCGATACCCAAAAGACACATCACAGCAACTAAACGTCTACTTATTTCAAATGCATTTTCAATCATAAGCCCGGAATTGATGTACGAAACATTGCATTTACACATGGCAGCAATTTTGAATACTAAATCTCACAGACTTGCTTCATTAAAAGTTACATTTTTTTTACAAGTTTTACACATTACTAAATTGGTAATTGCATAAAAAACCAAAACAAACTGAATAATGCAATATGTATGAGTTGGATCAATCACAATATTATTATCATTATTTATTTGATAGTTTTCCCGTAAACTTTCGTTTTCTTTAAACTGATCTATATCTGGGAATGTCGTGAGAACCTTTTTGGGTTAATACAGAGGTTGATCACTCATTTTTACTAAAATAACTTACGAAGTGCTCAGTATAACCTTCGCAGTAAAACTAAATGTGTCTGGCTCCGAAAACATATGACGTATTTACAATATAAACGAAAAATCACTAAAGAGTAGGGCTACTCATGCATGTCTGTAAACCTGAAAGTCAACAAAAAAAAACCGGAATCGTATTATAGTGGTGTTCGATGACGACAGAGCCCGAACAATAACTCTGGAAGACCCCTTACCAAACGTAACATTCTGACCGCTAAGCGGTAACTCAAACTATTTTTTTTTTTTTTAATCCCGCGCGCGCACCAAGGGGATATGAATACCCTTTTACTGGTTTTCTCCAGGGCGCGGGCAGGTGGTTTAGTAGTTTGAAACTCAGGTGTATTAGGTTTCGATATTTTTCCCAGAGGTGGTTGTCGAACTGGACGGGAAGAGCAAGTGCATCCTCAACCAATGGGTCTCACGGGAGCCGAACCCGTGACCCTCTGCTTGAGGAGTGTATGCATATACCACTACACCTGAATATTTGAGATATTCATTTGAAATGTTAGTATGTTATTTTTAAATGTATAGACTATCGAGTTATGAAAAACAATCTATTTTTTTTTAGTTTCACAATAGGTGTGCACCTTAACACTGCACTGTACGATAAACAAACAATAAAGAATTTTCTGTAAAGTATTATTTTTCTTACTTTTCTGGTTGTAAGTTTGATAATAAATATTTAACAAAATTAGGTTGCCATAATTAATTACCGTTCGAATTCGGATTCAGGCATAGAAGTGCAAATACAAGTATCCGGTAAGCGTAAACGTGTCATAGCTCTAATTAAAAGTAGCAAGATGATCAGGACGACAATATTGAAATTGGAGATTTCTTATGGAAAAAACGAAATTGCCAACATTACATAATTTGATGCAATTTTGTTTTAAAATACTCTACATTTGTTGAATTAAATATATACTTTAAATAATTTGAATAACCCTGTAACAATATTTTAAATGAGAACAAACAGTAATAGTCTTCATTTCGCATGCTGTTATCGGCAATGTCTTGCTGAGCATGTCGGATCTTTGAACAACACTGCGCATTTAGAGCGATGATGCAAATGGGTTAAACAAACTAAATGGAAAGAATAAGTTAATAAAAGAAACAACCATATAATATGTTACAGCATTTAAATCTCCACTTAACAAAATGTGAAAGAACATTTCTAAGGAAATAAAGATTTGTAAGGAGAATTACTATGTAACTAAGTTAGAAAGAAATAAGGGTAATATTTAAGGAGAATGGAATATTATTAACAAAACCTTGAACCTTGAATCCACCTGTCGTTAAGCAGATAAAAGTTAAAGTATACAATAGGTGTATTTCAGATCCTATTGAGGTTGCTACTAGTTTTAATGATTTTTTTTATCTCTGTATCCAATAATAAAGGGTGATTCATTGTGAGGTTTGATTTATAGTATAATGTAAAATAAAACACATAATTTTGAAAGTGAACTTAAAATCTTTACTATCGGTTAAAAGAACAATTCATGGCATTTACTTTTTGAAAATGATATCATGTAAATGTTACCCACGACTACGTCTGAGGTGGTCCATTCGCAAGATCCAAAATTGGGCGACTCGTTCGAGCATAGCGACTGGTATCTCGCGGATAACACAAGTAATGTTGGCTTCCAAAGAGTCAATCGTAGCTGGGTTATTCCTGAAGACCTGAGACTACACATCCCCAGAGAAAATAGTTCAAAGGTGTGATATCGCACGATCTTAGGTGGCCAATTTACCGTAGCAAAACGTGAAATTATGGCTCGTAGCGACGTCTTGTTGAAACCAGAGCTCACCGAGACCATGTGCTTGAGTTTCAGGAAGCACATAGTCCGTTAACATGGCGCGATAACGGTAACTATTGGCGGTAACATTCTGATTTGCCTCATTTTTGAAGAAATATGAACCAATGATTCCACCAGCCCATAAACCACACCATACCGTTGTTTTTAATGGATGTAATGGTAGCTCTTGGTACTCTTCGGGTTGCTCATCAGCCCAAATACGGCAATTTTGTTTATTAACGTATCCATTGAGCCAGAAATGGGTTTCATTACTGAACAAAATTTCACGATAAAACACCGGATTTTCATTGAGTTTATCCAGAGCCCATTCACTGAAAATATGACGCAAATTCAAGTTGCTTGGCTTCAATTCCTGCACACGTTGAATTTTGTACGTTGTCGAATACGCCAAGCCAAGCTGCTGAGAACGACGACGAATTGATTCGTCACGGTTTTCGCGTACACTCTCAGCTACAACTGCTTAAGTCTCTTCACTACGTTCGGGATGTGGTCTAACCGGTCGAGTATCATCCACTAATGTAAACTGGGACTCAAATTTGCGAATGGTATTGGCAATAGTGTTTTCAGCAGGTAGATAACGCTGTTGTAGTGTGAGTCTTTCCATGATGACTTGCCAAGCGATAGTGAACAGAAATAACAAAGCAGTTTGATATTGAAAATCGAACCTCAACTTTTTAAAATGCAATAATTTTTTTATTTTTTGATAAATTTTATTTTGCCAAAGCAAAAAATGTTGGAAAATACATCAATTTTCAAATTGTATCAGTAGTTTTCAATATGTCCACCTTTGGCGCGAATAATGGCCTTGAGACGGCCGAAGAAAGCATCGCACGCTGCATTAAGTGGCTCTGCGGTATTTTGGCCCATTCCCGGCGAAGTGCTTGTTTGAGGTGGTCCAAACTTTGGTATTTTTTAATGCCAACCTTCGCCTTCAAAATACCCCAAACAGAAAAATCCAACGGATTTGCATCCGGAGAATTTGCAATCCATTGTGTCGAAGAAATGAAGTGTGTTTTTTAACCAATCTTGGTTGACGCGTGCTTTGTGAGACGGTGCCGAATCTTGTTAAAATGTCCATGGTCTCCGACCAAAATGATTGTTTGCCCAAGGTTTCAATACTGTCTCTAAGACTGTTTCACGGTATACGATCGCATTAATTTTGACGCCACGGTCTAAAAATACGAGCGGAGAGCGACCATCGGTGGTTATGGCGACCCAAACCATCACCGTCGGTGCTGCCTGCATTCTGGTGGCCGTCCGAAGGTATAAATTTTCGAAGGACCTCGCTGGCAAGTAAACTCGTTCATTTTGTTTGTTGACATATTGCTCTATAACATCGAAAAAAAAAAAAACAAATTCGGCAACTCACCACTTTCGTGCAAGCGTAGCAACTCCTTCGTTCTTTCGAGTCTAACTTTTTTCTGTTGCGGTGTAAGATCGTGTGTTTTTTGGAACTTCAATGGCTTGAGCCCAAGCTCATTTTTCAGTATGCATCCGTTGCATCCGTTCCAATGATATGTTGAGCTCACGAGCCATTTTTCTTCCACTTCGACGCGGATTTCGCTCAAAAACTTTCCGAACCATTTCTGCTGATGCTGCTGTTTTTTATGACCACCTTCATGGCGTTTTGCAATGCTGCCAGTATCACGGTAACGAGCTATGGTTCGAGACACATGATTTATTCACGTTGAGGTGTTGGAGGGCTCTAACGATAGCAACTTGTGGTTTTCCAGCCAAATATAAAGCAATCACACTATCACGTTTGAATTCCATCGCGGATAAAATTTTTTCAAGACAACTGCGACGCAAATTGTTTAAAAGGCTTGTAAATAATAAAATTATCTGTCATGTGTCAAAATTTAAGCTCACAGTAATAAACGGTTTGGAAATTATAGCAGTCTGAATTTGGTTGCAGTTCGAGTCAGTCAGGGTGTATTTTTTTTTTTTTTATTTCTTCCCTTGAGCAATTTTCATAACATTGACTCGGTGTATATACCTTTCTTTGATCGCTTCAAATAGAGTTTTTATTTCATATTCACTTTACTCTTTTTTAAAGTGATTCTTCGAATTTGTACTTATATTCTTTAAGATAAGTTTCATTTTTGTTTACCGTGTCTTGCATTTCTTGAATCATTTAATCGACGTTGTGAATATACTATATGCAATCGTCGCAAATGAATTTTACCATCGGGTTTGTGTTTAGTATATTGCCACTGTAACTGTCTACTCCGCTGTGTAAGTTAAAGTAGAACGTTTTACCTCGTATAGCAGTTTCACATATATAACAATCCTTCATCTTACCAACCGTTTATACATTAAATCAGTATTTCCTTCTTCACTTAAAATTGCAGAATTTTATTCCGCTTTTCAAAAACTCTAACCCTTGCGATCCAAACAATAATAGACCTATATCCTTTTTACCAGTTTGCTCTAAAATATTTCTGAGCCTTTTAAACAAACAAAACTTCTTTAATGTTAATCAATATATCTTCCGAGCTCTAAATCCACAGAAGATTCACTTTTGAAATTCTGCAGTGAAATCTATGAAAACATTAATGGAAGTATTTTTACGGGTGGGCCTTTAATTGATTTAACCAAGGCATTTAATCCAGTGGACCACAAATTTATCTTATGTAAACTTTGTAATATAGGAATGCGTGGACTAATTTATAAATGGCTGGCTTCTTACTTATGGAACAGAAAGCAAAAAGTGAATATTAAAGATAAGTACGGCAAACAATGTAGCTTAACTGCTGTAGTAACTCAAGGCTCGGTCCTAGGTCCGTCCTATTTCTGATTTACATTAACTCTATCTTTGATCAGGGGGCAGCCATGGTGTAGTGGTATATGCATAGACTCCTCAAGCAGAGGGTCGCGGGTTCTAGTCCCGTGCAAGGCAATTCTCTGAAAAAGTCTTTTCATAGAATTTGTATGTAGCTATATGAAAATCCCGCCGGCGTCAACTCTGACATGAAGGCATAACACTGATGTTGGAGTGGTTGCTGGTTGGGCTAAATGTAACGAACTGACAACTAGCACGTACTATAAGACCCACTGTTTGAGGATGCACTTTCTCCAGTATGACAACCACCTCTTGAAAAATATCGAAACCTAATACACCTGAGTTTCAAACTACTACATCACCCGCCCGCACCCTGAAGAGAAAAGCCAGTAAAAGGGTATTAATATCCCGTTGGTGCGCGCGCGGTATTATAAAAAAAAATTGTTCTAAAGTACCGAGAAACAATAAAGGTTAAGGCATTCTGCTTTGTAATTTTTTTTTATAATAAAAGTGGAGCGTTTTAATTAACTGGCGGCCAAAGTTGGGGCAGCATTCTGTGCACTGTTAAGACAAAGTTTGAGTGGACAACCAAGGCACCAAACATTGAAGTGAATACAAGAGTGGATAATCAAGCCACACCCCAAACAATAAAGTGAATTAAATGGTTTACTATATAATACTATTTTTTATAAAGCTGTAGATGATATTCTGAAGGAATAAATCGGAAAGTGTTGCCATGTTTATATTGACGACATCGTCATCTTCGGGAAAGATGAGATTTTACGTTTCAAGAACCTGGAAAGAGTATTTAAAATCCTAGAAGCCGCCAATATGGAAATACAATTCGACAAATGTGAGTTCTTTCAGTAAGAAATTGAATTCCTGGGCTTTGTCATTACTAGAGATGGTATTAAAACCAATTCTAAAAAAATCCAGGCGATTGCTGATCGACCAGCACCTAAAACGCTTAAAGACCCGTTCATTTCTCGGTATGTCAGTATACTATCGCCGCTTCATCAAGGGTTACGCAAAACTTGCGAAGTCCCTGACATACCTCTTAAGAGGAGAAGATGGACGAGTGTCCAAGAATATTTCAAAAAATAAACCCATTGACTTGGACAAAGATGCCTTGGAAGCATTCAATAAAGTAAAAAATTCATTTATTTCGGCAGAAGAAGTCCTGTCATATCCAAATTTCAAAAATGAATTTGAACTTACCACGGATGCCTCAGACTATGCTATCGGGGCACTCCTCTCTTAAACTGGCAAACCAATCAAATTCCACTAGAGAACGCTTATCAAGACCGAAGAACACTATGCCACGAACGAGAAGGAAATGCTTGCCATTATATGGTCATTAAATTCATTAAGGAACTTCTTCTACGGATCCAGAAAAGTGAAAATATTTACCGATCATCAGCCTCTCACCTATGCTTTGCTTAATAAGAACACTAACAGCAAGATGAAAAAATGGAAGGCCACCTTAGAAGAATATAACTATGAACTCAAGTACGGAAACTTTAAACTATGACTTAGACCAATACGAACAATTCATATCGGAAATAACTCCAGTCCTCAATCAATCCAAAACCATAACATATTCCCTTTACTAACACATGAGTTGCAGCAAATTATAAATTTCTTACAGAACTTGAAACCGCGAATAACAAAACGTTCCTTAAATTTCATTGGCAGCGCATGGAAATGGATTGCTGGCAATCCAGACCATGTTGACCATGTCACCATTAAAGCAAAAATCACAGATGTTCTTAAAACTAATAACAAGCAGGTTGTAATAAACCAATTATATAATGAGAGGATGAACAATATCACTTAAGTTCAAAACGAAATATAGAAACTATTAAAAGAAGACAATAGATTAAATTTCGATGTAATGACAAATGTTCAATACAGAATTAAACTTGTAGCTTGCTTTACAGTCTATCAGCTATCTGCAACACCATCAACAGTCAGCATATTCCAACCACAGACGATATTTCAACAGCCAACATATTGCTTTTAATGGAGTCCTACAATTTGAAAATACTACCCACAACCTCAATGGAACATTCCTTATAAAATTCCACAACACCACTGTAACCATCAATGGAAGATCATTCATTTCCAGATAAATGTCAATGGTTAAAACATTACCGGCAGTACTTCAACCCAGTCCAAAGGAGAAAACGTACAGAGAATTATTATCCTTAGAGATGATGAAAGATCTCCACATTCATAATACCAACGAAATCCGACTTTTACAAGCAGAGAATAAAACGCATCAAATAAGCACCTACTAGCTCATCTCCTGTGTCGGAATACTCGCCACAATAGCCACCGCCTATAGGTTTACACCTAAACGAAACAATAACAAGGTCACCTTCCAAATCCCAAAAGAAAAGATTTACAAGATTTAGGAAAATCATCCCGAGGCAAGAACAATGGAATCATCCAACGCACCACAATATCTTGAGATATCGCAGCAAAGATTCAATAACCTTCCATATTTTTAGCGATTGAGGACAATCACATTTAAGAGGGGAAGGTTTAACACCAGCAGACGAGATAAACAAAACCAGCACGTGCGAAACCCAATTACAAGAAATGCTGACAACTTGCACACGCGAACCATAATAACTTGAAATGCTGACCAATTAGCTGGAGCAATCAATGCACATCGAACAATTTTCAAAACAGCAAACAACAGCAGAAGCTGAGTTAGGGAAATTAGACTATAATTATAAGAAATTCAATAATTGTTAAGTTAGTTCTAAAGTACCGAGAAACAATAAAGGTTAAGGCATTCTGCCTTATAATTTTTTTTATAATAAAAAAAGTGGAGCATTTTAATTAACTTATAATATGAGCTGCATCGGCTATTTAATTTGAAAGTTTGATTCACTATAATTATACATAAACGAAAACTTCGGCCATGTGTGCACCTATACCAGGATTATAGACGATCAAACGATAATTGAAATTTTTAATTACATGTTGGCATATTTCTTGTGTAATTAGACAGATACCGGCCGGAATATTGCTAATGCTTCTTCTGTAATTTGGCAGTTTGGGGAGCATTGGCATAAACTCAATCCTTCAAAAGACCCTGATAGAAATTAGCCACAAGGCGTTGGATCACAGAACTTGCAAGCCAACTCACAGATTTATTCCGCAGATTTATGTGATTTCCGAACTTTCTCTTAAAAAAATTGATTATCTGGTGCGATGTACTCGTATATCACGTATCGCTATCTTGTTGAAATCAAATGTTGCTCAACTCTATTCCAATCATAAAAAGTTTCAGAATTAACGTTAACGGCTTCATCTTCGAAAAAAAATTAAGTCCAATTACTCCACCTCATCAAAAACCGCTTCAAACTATGACTTTCTAAGCATATTGGCTCCGAACGTTTCTGGGTATCGAAGAGAGAATGGTTCTCTTCAAATCTTTGCACAATTCGCGTTATTGTTCGCTTATTTGTTCTCCTATCGACACCGAAAATTTCACTTAAAGCACGACGTGTTAAGACTGGTGGGTCGTTGTTTTTTTAAATGATTCTTACGGTAATCAAAGTTGTGCACTGAATGGAATCTGAGTATCGTTCGGCCTGCTACCATGACATAAGTCATAAGGGTCGCATACGAGATATTTGCTGCCAAAATATGTGAACGTTTTAATCCGTTCGTTAATAACTTAACAGGTCCACATCAGTACAGTTTTAGACCTAATAAGTCGACTGAATTTGCACTCTGATACAGATGTCGGACAAGACCAGAGAATACCAAATCGATACCCCACGGCCTTCATCGATTTTAAGATTGAATATGATATCGTCTATTGAGACGACCCATACAGAGCCATATCTGGTCTTGGCATCGCTGCAAAACTCGTCCGACTATGCAGTTTCTGCGCAACATATGTCCCACTTCTCTCATATGCAGATGGCATTCACATCGTGAGAAACCAGCGGGTCCGGCGGTCACCGAAAGCGAAACAAAACATATGTTATCATCAAGAAAGAACAATCAACACCAGCGCCTTAAGCCAGATGAGTATTGAAAGCTACAGCAACTAATAAAGGAAAGAATGCAACGTCTTTGATCTTTGTCAGCTTTTTGGACAAGGCCAATCTGAGTGCGTCGAATCTTCAATGAGACGAATTCACTTTCGCAATCGTGTAGTAGCAAGAGTTCTTAAAGGTCTTAACATTCACAAATCCGCTGGTCCAGATGGTATGTCTCCCCCCCTCTTCCACGCTGGTAAAAGCAAACTTACGCAGTGATTTCATCAATCCTACTCTTCAGGACTTATTTTTGAGCGGATGGAAAACAGCATTTGTCCAGCCCGTCCTTAAAAAATGCGAATCTTGACCCATTGCACTTACGCTTCTTCTTTCCAAGGCGATGGAAACGCTGATAAACCGTCAGCTCACGAAATATTTAAAAACACGAAAACTTCAGAATGGCCGGTTTTCGTAGCAACAGGTCCACTGGTGATTGGATGCCATGTTTCACCGAAAAGTGGAACCAAAGCGTATATTAATCTGGCCAAAGCAAGATAGTTGCACTTGATATTTCTAAAGCATTGGACAGAGTTTGGCATCAGGCTCTTCTGTCGAAAATGCGTGCAACTCTATTCTTGAATGGATTAGAAATTAGCTTTCGGAATGTCCCATTCAAGATTATTATAAGTATGATATTCACAAAATATTGGGTTGCTCAATATGTTCTGCAGTTTTTTTTTTTTTTTTTGGAAGTAGTGTTTATCGTTTCAGAATGTCTTTTATTGTATATCGTTCCGAAATTTTTATTGTAGCATAACTAATTGAGGTACCACTAGCTGAGTAGAATTTATTACTTTCCAAACACAATGCTGTCTGCTGTCGCTAAAGCGAAATTTAAACATCTAGCCATTGTTCATGATCGGCACTTGCATCGTTGAAACCGAAACCGTTAAACGTTCCATTCTTTGTGTGTGTGTCTATGACATCTTACGTTGGAATGACCTCATAATCGGTGTCGTCAAAAATGCTGCGAAATGTCTAGGTTTCCTTAAGGGATGTAAAAAATACTTCACCTTCATTTACTCTGATCTGGCTTAAATATACCTATGAGGCATTTATCCGCCCGAAATTGGAGTACAATACCCACATCTGATCGGGTGCTACTACTAGGTGGAGTGAAAAGTAACCTCCCTGACCGCCAGAATGCGCAGCTACTGCAAAAAAGGTTATAGTGTCTTGAAGTCCGTTCATATTTAGGCAGACATGCCAAATTTCAGTGCGATACCGTCTTTAGTTTTGTTTTGACAGCTGATTGTTGTTGACGTGTTTGGCATCATGTTGAGTATGGACAAAAACGATTTTCGTTTTCTCATAAAACATTATTTTTTGAGACGCAAAACGGCGAAGGAAAAAAGAAAAGTTGGATAAATATTATGGGGCTAATGCTCCGTCAGATTACACCGTCAAATATTGGTTTCGAGAGTTTCGTGGTGGCCGCACCTCTACTACCGATCAAGTCTACACCGGCAGGCCCTCCGATGCGGTTACAGAGGACAATGTTAAAAAAATACATGAAATGGTGTGAAAGTGAAAGCGCGCGAGCTAACAGATACCACAAAGATTAGTACTGAATATGAAAAAGTTATCCTGCCGCTAGGTGCCGCGCATACTCACTCCTGACCAAAAATACGAAAGCGAGAGCACTTCGAAAGAGTGTTCGGACTTGCTGGTGCGGAATCGGGCGGACTTTTGGCGTCGATTGGTAACTGTTGAACACCAGAGAACAGAATGAGTGCCCGGCAATGGACTAAAGCCGGCACGAGCGCTCCGAAGCGGCCGAGGGAGGCTGGATGGGTCGGAAAGGTTATGGCGTCGGTTTTCTGGGATTGTCATGGCATACTCTTCGTGGGCTACCTCGAAAAAGGAAAAACCATCAACAGTGAGTATTACTGTGCATTATTGGAGTGATTGAAGGCCGAAATCGCTGCAAAACGGCCTCACATGAAGCGAAAAAAATGTTGCTTTTGCAAGACAATGCACCGGCTCACAAAAGCATCGCAACCACGGCTAAAATCAATGACTTATGGCTCCAATTGCTGTCGCATCCACCGTATTCGCCCGATTTGGTTTCCCCGGACTATTATCTCTTCCCAAACCTTAAAAGATGGCTCTTCAATAAAAAATTCCGCTCACGCAAGGAAATCATCGACGCCACGGAAGAGTATTTTGCAGACCTTCCGCAAAATTACTTTACGGACGGGAGCAAGAAGTTGGAAAATCGCTGGAATAAGTGTATTAAACTAAAAGAAGATTAAATTGAATAATTTTCACCCCACCTAGTAAAACATCTCTGCACCTGCAAGATAGACATCAAAACCGTGCGATAAAGTTCAGATGATACTAATATCACTCAGACAAAGGACACCCTAGAACACTGTCGTAATGTCTCGTGTCTAACTTAATTTATTGCTATTTCCACCACCAGTGCTCCATAGAAATCATTAAAATTATTCCGCTCTTTCAAACTTTAACCGTAACACCCGTCCCAACTTCGGGCGTACTCTAAAATATCGTTGTTCTTTATTAAGCCGTTTATGGTTTGTTTATGGAACGCCCTGCCTAGCTCTTTATTTCTTAGTCATAGTAACCTTCAAACATTTAAAACCAACGTTCATCGGTACCTTCTTTTTCCTTCCTGATTTACCTTTGTCCGCACTGTGCAAGCATTTTAAGGGTACTCACACTCTCAAGAGCGAAAAAAGTTATTTTAAATGCGCACGGAGTTAGAAGGGGACTTCAACCAAATTTGTGTGCGTAACTGAAGACAGCTAAATAGAAATCTAATTGGCAAATAGAGGCATGTGGAATAAGCCACAGACCACCCCGGTCTTTGTTTATCAAATTTTTAAGAAAAATTAATAAGTAATCAGGTATTATAAGAGTATTCATTCATATTCATTCTTTAAAAGAAGGGATGACAATATTACAATGAATAAAGTTACTGCGCTTAAAAAAATGTTTACTACTCACAATAATATATTTGATAAATGCAATCACTATCATTGCCTGGGAATGTAAAATCACTAATGTCAGAACTGTTTATATAAATTAAACAACTTTCTGTTGTTTTTCTTTAAAAAAAAAAAAAATTATTTAATTTTTGGGCACGTACCCTTACAAATGCAAACTTAGATTGAGTTACAATTTATTTAATTCTACCTTAAATACTATTGCTTGCCCTTTTGTTAAGTTGGTTTCCCACGGGTGCACTCTGGTTTCCAGCTGCCGAACGTGATGGAATGTGGATGTCTCAGGGGGCACAGACATTGGGTCAGCAGTTTACTGTCACTGGCGTGTGTTTATGGTGTTGCACTCGATGTGCGCGTGCAACTGTGTGTAATTTGAAGTGGGAGTGAAGAATTAATGTTTTGTGTGTTAACTCCCCCACGCTTAATTTTCGAGCGTCCTCGTTCGAACTATTCTAGAAGAACGGAATCTGACCCGTTTTTGATACCTTTGGATGCTTTTCTTGACTGTTCCTGGTATTTCCGGTTACCTCTGGTGGTCGGGCTTCTGATGTGCTCAAAGTTTTTAGTTGAGTAACAGTTTCCGTGGTATTATAAGTATAATGCCAACTGAAGAAAGACCAAAGTTTAGTATGTGTTTCTTTGAACTTTCGCTCTTGATAAGTCCTATGAAATTTCTATTTGTGAGATGGAGTTCTTTTACCATTTCTAAGGACAAGCTTTCTTCGACATTCGTCATAAGTCGAATGTAACAATGGTGGAATTGGTTGTATTACCGTGACCTCTGCTGAATAAAATGTAGCCTTATTAGTCTTTACGGTGGAATTTCTGAATTGGATAATAAAAGATCCTGTTAGGTTCATCTTGTCGTCATCGATGTGAATGGTCCCATTAAATTGATTTAGGAACAAAGTTCCGCTGATCACTTCTTGAACTGATGGTATGTGTTGGTTATTGATGGAAGTGCATGATGGCGGTGAATTGCTTAGAAGTTTGGGCAAGCATAAAGTGTCGCTTAAGTCTACAAGGCTATTCCTATTACATATTGTTAAGTTCTCGAAAGTATTACAATTGTCTCTTATTCCAAACATTGATTTATTACATTTTAATAGTCTTAAAATCTATTTTATTTATATAGTCTTCCTTTTTTATGGGTCTTACAATAAATTTCCTACATGTTTCTTTTCCCGTTATTGGGATATTTATTACATATAAAATCTTGGAATTACTTACTGCTATTCTTACATTACTAAATCCTAACATTTGATCAATACTTATGTAAGGTAATTTATTTCTAAGGATTACATTTTCAATTTTTTCTTCTAAATTTGTCAAAATGTACGAATTTATAATGTCGGCCTTGGCCCATTGGATTGCATAATCTATATTTTCTATTTCTTTTTTTATAATGTCTATTTTGCTTTTCATAACTAATGAATATTCCTTTTCCAAGCTATTTGCTGTTTTAAGTTCTTTTAGAATATCATTTTCCATTCTTGCCAAATCATTAAATTTTCTTTCAATTATATTATTAACTACAATTTGTCTGTTATTATTTTCTGCCAATTGATTTAGTTCAGTTGTTATTAATCTAAGATCTTCGTGATCAGGAGATCCCGCAACCCATTTCCAAGCGGAACCCGGACTTTTTGGGGAAATGACCGTTTTATTCTATTGATTGGTTTAAGTTTGTTAATATGTCGTTGTGTCTGTTCAATGTCATGGATCAGTAAACCATACATTGGGTCTTTGTCGCTAAATTTTGTTGTTACTGTTTCGTTAATGTTCATCAGTAAATTTTCGTAAACGTCTAAATTTATTACATGTATAATTTTGAAATGTCCGTCCTCCAACATTGCAGTCCCGTTGTCGAGAGTCAGTATTTGTGCGTTAGAGTAGTCGAATATTTGGTAGTCAGTTAGGGCATTCCCTATCATCGTTGCTAGCCTAAAAAGGGATAATTTAATTTTTAATATGTGATTTGTGTACAGTTTTTCCTGACTTAGTTAATATAGTAGTAATCCTATCTTCTGTGATGATTTCTTTTCTATATCTCGCTGTAAGCTTGGACCCTAGTCGTTTATTTATTTTGACGTAAACGATATCCCCCGGTTTATAGGATTTTATAGGTTGTCTTTTGTTATTATGATATAACAGATCCTTACCTTGTTTCTCTGCAATCTTTTGCATGTTTTCTGTTCTGTATTTCTCGAGCAGTACAGGGTCAGTACTTACTCTTTTACCAAAGAATACCTCGACCGGTTTTTGTCCCGTAACCGAGTTCCGTGAAGGAAAGATGAATATCTTCGGCTTTAAGACATCTCATAATTTCTCCAAGTGTGGAATGGAAACCCTCCATCTGACCGTTGACCGAGCTCGTATAGGGGGGTGTTCGAAACATTTGAATTCCGAACTCATCCTTAATCATAAAGCTGATTGAGGCGGAATTAAACGATTTTTCGTTGTCAACTACCACAGTCTTGGGTATACCGAAAGCAAAAAGCACTTCCCGGTGAGGCTGTTTTATATCCTCGGCGGCTTTGGAATTTATGACTTTTACTTGAACATACTTCGAGAATTTGTCCAATGCAGTTAGTACCAGTTTTCTTTCCGTTGAGAAAATGTCAATGTGGACTAATTCTCCTGGGTATGTCGGAATGGGAGTGGATTGAATTTCAGGTTTGTTGGGGTGTCTATCGTATTTATTTTGCTTGCATATTTTACAGTTTTTAAGGAGTTTTCGAATTTTTCTGGCCATACCTGGAAAGTAGTATTTTTCGAGGATTTGAGCTTTATTTTCTTTTTCGTTTCTATGCGCTCGTTTGTGGGTTTCGATAATGATGTTGTCCTGTTCCTGTTCATTTTTAACATCTGCTATTGCATCTGCGTGAATCTCACTTTAAAGTTGTTGAAATGAGACGGATATAATTCCTGAATCATTCCCATAACTCGTTCTTCAGTTTTTATCACGTTAATAACTGAAGGATTAAGAAAGTTCTTAAGAATTGTCTTAAGGTTTGTTGAGTTATATTCAGGTTCGGTCACAGTGTGCCTATGGTAAGTTGGAAATATTATTTCGAATTTGTGATCTGCGGGAGTACCAATCTGAAGGAGAAGTTGGTTTTTGAAAGCGTTGAGAGGAACTTGTTGTTATTGTTATTAAATTTTGCGATGAACTTTCATCACTGTGCTCCGTCGGTGTTAATGAATTAATCTGTGATTGAGCAGGTCAGGAGAGTGCATCAGCTACGACGTTACTCTTACCTGGCTTGTATTGCAGTTGATGGTTATATTCTTCGAGGATTGCTTTCCAGCGTTTCATTTTACTATTGTTCTTTGCGCAGAGCAGAGCCATACAAGTAGCTGCGCAATGAGCTTAGAGCCCAACATTTCCTTCTCGTTTGCTGCGTAGCTCTCTTCAGTGGAACTGAGCGTTCGAGAGATAAATGTTATCGGCATAGTTGGATGCGTCAGTGGTAAGCTCGAAAGGCTTATTGAAATTTGGGTATGTGAGCATTAGGTCTTTGGAAATCAGGGAATTTTTTATTTTATTAAAGGAGTCTATTGCGCTTGGGTCTAGTGAAATATGTTTTTTTGCGCATTGCGTTTTGGACGTACGTCCCCCTTCCCCTCTTAGAAGGGCTGTCAGGGGCTTTGCAAGCTTTGCGTAGTCTTGAACAAAGCGGCGATATTGGCCCGATAGACCGAGAAAGGAACGTAAATCCTTTAAAGTCTTAGGTATAGGAAATTTTTGAATAGCTTCGACTTTTACCGGATTTGTCTTAATTCCATCTGATGATATGATGAATCCCAAAAACTCGACTTCCTGCTGGCGCGTTCTTAAGGCCAAATGGAAGTCTGGTGAACTCGAATTTTCCGTTATTGATGGAAAAAGCTGTTTTTTCAACGTCAGATTCCTTTAAAGGAACCTGGTGAAAACCAGATTTAAAATCGAGAACCGTAAAATATTTGTTCTCGCCGAGTTGCGAAAGAATTTGCCTATCTCTGGGATTGGGTAACGGTCAGCTATAGTTACGCTATTAAGCTTCCTATAGTCGATTACCATTCGATATTGTTTTACTCCTGTAGAGTCCGCCTTATTTTTGTACAACCCACACCGGTGATTTGTAAGGGGATTAAGAAAGTCTGATAATTCCGTCCTCTAAGAGCTGCTGTATCTGTTTCTCAACTTCTCTTTTGAGGGACATGGGAAAGGGATAATATTTGCTATAAACTGGTGAATCAGTGGAGGTCCGGATTTCTCCTACGACCCTAGTGGTGAAGGTCAATTTCTCGTCGGGTTCGGAAAACAGGTTTGAAAAACGACGTATGACAGAGTTCAAAGGATTTTGCTGTGCTGTTGTCATGTGATCTGTTCTAATATTTATGGCATTGACGATTGCAGACTCCAATTGTCTGATTTTAATTTTTACAGAATTAAGAATTGTCATATAATTGTTTTTTGTATGAATGACAGCCGATAGTTCTCTAAGGCTATCGTTGCCAAGAATACCATGAAAAGTTTGTAAACTTGGTAAGAGGAAAAACTTCAGGCTGACGTTTTCTAAATTAAATAAATTAATCATTGTATGCTGGGTTATTTTTATGTCTCTTGCTATAGATTTAGCGAAGAAATATTGTTGGTTCTGTATCGGTTTTTTTTTACAAGGGATGGTCGTATGTAATTTTTGAAGAGCCTGTATCAATTAAAAAGTTTAGCATATCCCCACTCTTCGTATTACACTTGAAATAAGGTAAGGAAGAGTCATTCAGCCTAAAAAATGTAAATCGCAGTGTTCTGTGTTGTGAAGTTACAAGTTCGTTTGAAAAGGGTGGCTCATCCATATCTCTGGGATGATCGTCTAAATTTTGTTCTGCCTTTCCGTCGTCAAAATTTAGATCCTGGCAGTATGAGCAAAGTTCTTCTTGGCATGTTGAAATGTGGTAATTTCCCTGTTGCCTTGTTGCCTGATGACCTTGATGTACTGGTGGTCCTGTTCTGCCAGAAAAAGAATTAAAGTACTGGCGATTGTGCTGGTGAACATCTCTAGCTTGCGCACTGCGACCTTGTGTTGGATGTTCTTGTTTTATTACGGGCCCTATTTGAATTTGTCTAGTGTGCTGTTGGGTTTGATTAAAAGAGTGACCTTGATGTTGGAAGCAATTTTGGCGGTTGCCAAAATCTCGGTTTTGTTGTGGTTGGGTTGAACGGACATTTTGTTGACCATGTGTTTGCCGATTAGTATGGGATTGTATTGGTACCATATTTGATCTTTGATTAATATGAGGAGGCTGAGGTTTTCTAACAGCTCCTTGATTATTGTGGGAGTGATAAGTCCTAAAATTCTGATTCTGCATTTTCATGCAGAGATGAAGCGCTTGTGGTAAGTCAACTGGCTCGCGGATGCCCAGAAGACGGGGCAAATCTTCTCTGAGGCCTCTAATAAACGTGTCTAAGGCCTTATCTCTGTATGTTTGAGTGAGCAGGTGCATAGACTCATCGCTAACGTTCATGCACGACAGTTTATTTAGTATGAGGGATAGGTGTGAGTAGACTTCCTGGTAAAAGTCCTGAATACTTTTCTGACCTTGGGCAAGGGATGTCATCTGGTACTCTAAGGTACCGATATCCCGCTTGTCCGCATAATGTAATGCCAAGCACCTGGAAATACTATCCCAGTTGAGTGGCGTATTATATGACTCTAGGGCAGTATCTGCCTGTCCTATTATCTTATTACGAATCACACTAAGTATTCCGTAATACTTTGGTGTTCCCCTGATCGGCTCATAGATTTGTAGGACACGAGTAACGCTTTTCTTCCATGAACAAAATTCAGACGGGTCTCCTGAGAAAGTTCTCAAGCAGCGAACCACGTCCGGTATCTTGTCCAAATCATCAAATCTACCACTGTATTGAGTATCTATTGACTAGTCTATGCCAGCAAAACGTTCTGCGTTTGGGTTAAGAACGCTTTCTATAATATTTCTACCCTGTTTGTCGAGCACGCTTTTTACAATAGACGTTATAAGTGAAATTAGTTCAGGTGTGGATTGCACATCTGTATTTCTGTTAGTACGAGACGAAGTGGATGAGTAGGAAGTGTCTTGGTCGATATTTTGGGTCGGTATATTACAATCGCTGGTAGCATTGGGTTGGTTGCTTGTATTGGAGGTCGCGGGCTAATTGATTAGATCAGTATTTCGATTTAAATTACTCGATCGTAATAGCGGCATTTTGGAAAACGAAATATTTTACTGATAATAATTTTATCTTCAATTTTCACTTTTAATTTTCAATTCAGTTGAAAAATGTATATAATTTTCTGTATTTGTCTTGTCAAGGATTTAAAATATATGGTTATTTAATTATTAATCTTTTTTCCTTCTTTTGCTTTAAATTTCTTAGTAAATAACAATTGTAAGATATGTAATTTTAAATATTTATTTCTTTAATTATTTGCTCTTACTTTTATTTCTTATCAGACTTCTGATCCAGGACGGTTGGTGCGGCAAGTTTATAAAACTCACTGTGTTCAATGTTTTTGTCCACTGTGGGCTACTACGGGGCCCTTGTGTTTCACCACAACACGCACTAGTAAAAAATTATATTCTAAATTCACTTGATTTCACTTTGGACCAGTAGGTACGAGGGTAACGCGCGGCGGCTACTTAAGGCGATTGGCTTAACCGACTAAGCTACTTTCCACTGATTTAATTTTCTCGCGATACTACTGCTCCCTGCTCGGGCGCCAATTAAACAACTTTCTGTTGGGAATAACGTACCCTTACAAATGCAAACTTAGACTGAGTTACAATTTATTTAATTCTACCTTAAATACTATTGCTTGCCCTTTTGTTAAGTTGGTTTTCCACGGGTGCACTCTGGTTTCCAGCTGCCGAACGTGATGGAATGTGGATGTCTCAGGTGGCACAGACATTGGGTCAGCAGTTTACTGTCACTGCAAGGATGATGACTGTGTGTAATTTGAAGTGGGAGTGAAGAATTAATGTTTTGTGTGTTAACTTATATAAGCTAAATGGAATGGATGGAATGTTTATGATATATCGATAAGGTATGCTATGTGTTCATTAAATATTAATAGAAGCGTTGACAAATACTTACTGTCTTACATATACGGTTTTCTAATAACGACTTGACAACTTTTTTTTTTTTTTAAATAAAAGGCAAAACATTTGGGATATTTCAAAAACTTTATTATTGGCTTGAAGTACAATCAAAACATTTATGAATGGAACTTGACTTCGTTCATATGGCCACCGCGGGCACGTTTGCAGCGTCGATTCGTTGGAACCAATTTTCAACGACTCGGCCACACATTTCGACCGAAACGGCCGCTGTTTCGTGTTCAATGTTGGCTCTGAGCTCTTTCAACGTCGTCGGCGTGTTGGCATAAACCAATGACTTAAAGTAGCCCCACAGAAAATAGTCAAGCGGCGTTAAATCGCACGTACGAGGCGGCCAATCGACTTTCCCATGTCTTGAGATAACACGCTCACCATACTTACTCTTTAATAAATCGATTGTAGCGTGTGCTGTGTAGCTTGTGTCACCATCCTGTTGAAACCACTTGTCGTCTCCAAGTCCATATCTTCCAATTCGGGTCAAAAATAATCGGTAATCATGGCGTGATAACGCTGACCATTCACAGTATCGTCGACGAAAAAATATGGCCCAATAACGCCGCCGGCATGCAAACCGCACTAAACAGTTATTTTCTGTGGATGAAATGGTGATTCATGAAGCACATGTTGGTTTTCACCCGACCAATAACGCATATTTTGCTTATTGACGAGCCCATTGAGCCAAAAATGAGCTTCGTCACTGAAGATGATTTTGCGACTCCGAATATCTGTAGAAAATTTTTATAATTTGCAGACGTTGTTCATTAGTGTACTTAACCATGATGAAAATGTTGAGTTTACTGAATAAATTGACAGTGACAGTTTGATGATTAGTGGAAGAGTGCGTTCAAAGTTGTCAAGTCTCTATTGGAAGACCCTATATTAGATGTAAAGGCAGTTGTGCTGCATATCACATTTAAAAAGGATTGGTAAGAATTCTGCTACATTTACGAGTCGAGTATGTGTGTATATTATGTTTGTGTAGGTTTTTAGATTCATAAAAATATTTCTCTTGTAAGTTGAACATGAGACATTTTAAAAGAAAAATATTATATAAATTATCTTAATACGTTTAGATTAATGTATATGTATATATATATTTCTTTATACTTACAGAAAATAAACGCAAGAGTGATGACAACTTAGAAAATTCAACAGCAAAAACAAAACGTGTAGAAACTCGCCCACGTTGTACTGACTTGATTGTACTAGGGCTGCCATGGAAAACAACAGAAGAAAGTTTGCGCGAGCATTTTGAAGAATTCGGTGATGTCTTAATGGCACAAGTTAAGAAAGATCTGAAATCAGGTCAGTCAAAGGGATTTGGATTCGTTCGATTTGCTTATTATGAAGCTCAAAAACGTGTATTATCAACGAGGCATCTTATTGATGGCAGATGGTGTGAAGTAAAAGTACCAAACTCGAAGGTGAGAAATTTGAGTATAATTCGTTCGTTTCACTTTATAAAAAAAAAAAAAAACATTACACTTTTAATGAATGCTGTGTCTACAAAAGAAAATAAATAAATAAATAAATAAATGTGCTTAAAGCCATTTAAGTTCTTTGTTTAACCTTATACAAAAAACCCGTTCCTAAAAGTTATCTTAGCGAAGTATAATACTTCTACAAATAAAACAAATAATTCCGTATTGCAAATAATTTAGAGGTATGCTATTTTCGAAAAGATTTTTAACCATTTCAATTATGTCACAGTCGCAGAAAAAAATTCAAGGTTTTTTGCTATATTCTGGTTACAATAATTTAAAGAATAATACCTAGTTGAAAATGAAAAAAATGGGAGCTTTGAAGCTTTTAACAATTTTTTTTTTTAAAACCGAAGAAATTTTCTATTTAATTCAAAATTTAATTTTTAACACGTATTCTCTAAAAACTCAACCAATTTTAGTTTCTTGTGATATCTGCTGTTTAATTGCAACAAATAAATATTTTCATCAGTCTAACAAAAGACAAAAACAATTATATCTACACTTAATACATCCCCTGCAAGGATGATTACGTGCTTTAGTTTTATCCAACACTTGCTAGTCCGTTGATATAGAATCATAGTTTTTAATTTCCGAAATAAACGACGGAACTGTAAAGTGATTACTAGTTTTTAAGATACATTCCATCCGTAGTTGCTGTCCTTAATCGTTTTTCTCTCTATCAAAATTTTCTGCTATATTCGCGCACGTTATTATCTGGAGATTTTAATGCAGATTTGCTTGGAAATGCCTTTTAAACTAATGATTTTGCATCTTCTCTAGGATTGCAAATCTATAATAGTAAAAACCCAACACACTTTCCAAAAATTCATTCCTAATCTCTTGGACCAGACAATAGTATTCGTCTATCCTTCTTTTATACCAGCTATCGCTCGCCTGTGTCTCTGACTACGACCTTCTTTCTGCAACTACAATATTAACTTCACTCACTAAGCCGTCCCATTGACATTTTCCTATTTTCGATCTATAAATATTAGTGTCCTGCTGATAGCAGCCTTATCTGTTTAATGGGAATGTTGTCGTCTAAACACCGTTACTAATGTTAAACTACATTATCTTCAAAAAACAATTATTCAATAATAAAACGAATTTGTCTCTACTAAAACGGTAAATATCCGAAATAATAGTTGTCTTGATAAAGTAAACCATAAAATCCTGAAAATCTGTTTGGCTATGATGACAGGGCAGTGAGGCTAATTAATAGTTTTCTTTCTGACAGATTCCAGAGAGTTGTTTCACGTGACTTTTTCTCGGCACTTCTGCCAGTAAATTTAGGTGTGCTTTTTTTTTTTGATCCGATTCTCTTCTGTGTGTTCGTCAATGATGACCTATTTCCAATAAAACTTATCCCTTAGCATCTTGCCAGATGTCGAACTCTCTGCCAATAAACTCAAAGTTGTAAGCACTATTACTAGTCTGGGTTTTGTCATTAATTGTAAATTGTCAGGATAAGATCATATTCTGAGTTTCATTCGAATAAACGAATCGCTCAAATCGGTGTTTCATTCGAATAAAGTTTTCGTATTTTAAAATCCGGATGAAAAATATCGCTATCGATTGAATTTATAGAATGGTTTTATTTTTCGAAATCAGCTGTGCCGCTGTCAAATTATTCTTTGGCGATAGTGTTTTGATTAGCATTACAGGAGCCAATCATTTTGTTCGAAACTTCCTACTTTTTCTTTACAGTGGTGATTTGAGTGCGAGTTTGGCAGCTTTATCCACCCGCTCATTTCCTAGGATAAAAACATCTGCAATCCACATCAGTTTTATAAAGTGAGTTGATTTGATTAATAAGTGCCAGATGTTGTTGATGACATTAGTGTCGTTATTGGTATTTGCAATCGCTTTAATAGGAGAGAGACTGACTGTGCAGACAATTTGCTTTGTGCCAATTTTTGTAGCCTCTTGTATTGAAAAAAGAATGGCGAAAGCTTCGGCGGTGAAAATGGATGCTATTTGTGGAAGTATCTCAAGTCGAATTGTACTACCATCATTATTAACGATAGCAAAAGATGTGTTATCACAGGTCTTTGATCCGTTCGTAAACATAAAACTCCAATTGTTGGCCTTGAAATCGGATGAGATGCTTTCGATATATAAGAACACTTGTATTGGGTCTTCCATACGATGCAAGCTTCAAAGTTGAATCTATTAGCCGAGAGGGTTTCAGAGAAGATGGCTTTTTTATTTTAAAAAGCTCTTGTTTCTTCAATTCGTCATTGCCAGATTGTAGAATTGTCAAGAAGGCTGGTGGGATCTTGTATCTCCTTTTACGATTCATTGTGAAGTTTATTTCTTTGTCGAATGGCGAGTTATAAGAGAAAATCAGTTTGGCGTTAAGTTTGTGCGTTATTTTATCTCTCCGTTCCTCAATAGTCGTAAGGCCAGCTTCTGCCAAGATATTTTTGTTAGGAGTGGTACGAAATGCGCCAACACTACATCTGCTGCTTGATGATAAATTCGTTTTATTATTTCATTTGTTTTAGGGAAATTGCCGTACATGAAAATGCCGTAATCTATTTTACTAAGAATAAGTGATTTAGTAGTATAACAAAGTGAATTTGCATGTATGCTACTTTTTTTACTTGATAAATATTTAGCAATGTTTGCTATTGCAGCCAGAGACTTTTTAAGATTTCTCACCAATTGTATTTTCAATTGAATATTAGTCCTAAGATTTTTAAATTGTTAATATTTTCTATTTGTACATTATTTATACTTATAGGCGGATCAATTTGTACCGGTCAAAAAAAAACGTGCTAAGCGTCCACCAGAATCTGAATCTACGATGAATTCTAAGAAAATTTCACCATGAAACTATGTGTCTAAAATCAATTCCTAGCATAAGTTTTCAGGTTGAGGTATTTAAAAAAAAAAAAAAATCATGTTGGGCTTAATTCTGATTCATCTTTTAAACACAAATTTTATAATCGGAAGTTGTAAAATCTTCAAAACTTTTAGATTTGGCTATTTTGAGCTGTCTTCGGAATCTTGCATTCGCTTTTTTAAAGGCTAGTACATTTTTTTTTAAATTTTTCCAAGCTACCATTTTGATTTTTCGGAGCTTAGCTAGGGTCCGCGTTCCACCAAGGGTTTGTTCTATGGGATCGTTTCGGGTATGTTTGCGGGATCGCAACGTTTGCAACAGATCTAATTACCTTTAATATAGTTGCAGCTTCTTTATTTGTGTTTGTTGTTGGGATTTTATCCGAAAGGTTTTGTGAAGCATGAGCTTTAAAAACTAGCCAGTTTGCTGAGTCCGTTTTTAATCTTGGGCTAGGGGTGGAGTGTCTAAGATAGTGCTTGAGTTTAATAGTTGTGACTATTGGAAAGTGATCGCTATTGTGGAGATCATCTATTATTTGCCAATGTATTTTAGGAAGAAGTTAGTGTGAAGAGCAGGTTATGACAATATGGGTGAAATTGTTATGCGTAAAGAGATGGGTTGGCGAGCCGCCGTTCAAGATGGAGAGATTGGGAGTCTAGAAGAGAGTTTTTAATTATTTTCCCCCTGTGATTCGAGCTGGGTGATCGCCAGAGGATATTCCATGAGTTAACATCTCCAACTAAGATCACTGGACAAGGAAGTTGGCTTAGTATGAAATCAAAGTTGTTTTTAGAAAATAATTTTTGAGGATGAATGTAAAAGGAGACTACAGATTTTTATTGGAGTGGTTATTGGATATGGTTATAATAGGAATTTTTTAGGAATCTATCATTTTTTTTAACTAAAATTGAAACACCCTGTGTATTTGCAGGTAGATTTTTGAAATAGCCTCTGAATGTGACATTCACTTCTACTGATTCAGAACCAGAGACGTTCAGTTTTCGAATAGATTTTTTTTTTTTTTTTTGTGAAGTTTGATATGTGATTTCTTTGTTTTGATGTTGGTTTGTAGCAGTTAGAGTAGTAGCACACGGTTGTTTTTTATTAAATGAAAGTTGTTGTGATGGGTTAGAAATAGAAGAGGTGAGTGTAAATTTGGAAACGTGGAACCTTGTGAGTATGAAAGAGAATTATGTGGAGTTATTTTTGAGTTACAAAGAGAAGAAATGGGTGTTTCTAAATTTGGAGAGATGGAAACTTGTGAGTATGAAAGAGAGTTATGTGGAGTTGTTTTTGAGTTTTCCCGTGAAATGGCATTATCTGTGGAAAGGTTATTGCCTGTTTTTACTTTAACATTGTAGGGTATGTTATTAAAACTTGTTTCAGTTGGTTTCTTATGGTTATACAGGCGTCTCGCTTCAGCCATGCTTCATTTGTTTCTCTTTTTAATTGTTAGAATTTGTTTGTTTTTAATGTATTTGGGACATTTAATATAAGAGGACGAATGTGGTCCTGCAGTTGGTGGACAATTTGCACACATAACACGTTTACAAGTGGCGGGAGCATTTTCATGTGCTTGAAGGTTACATGTGGCACAAATTTCTTCTTTGGTGCATCTTTTGATGGTGTGCCCAAGAATCTGGCACTTGCGATATCTCATAGGATTAGAAATGTATTCCTTTACTTTTTCTTTGTAAAACCTTTCTACCGAAGTTAGAGGTTGATCAGATCAAATGTAAACATCATGTAAAGATCAGGTGAAGTGCAAATACGATTCCTTTGAGTTGAGGCGATCGTGATATTTAACTTTAACTCGACATTGATTTACAATGTTAGACATCCGTATAAACTTTCTAAGTTTTGTTTTTTGCAAGAACAAGTATGCTCCCATCCCATTACTAATACCGTCTATTGCTTTCTTCAGAACAAAAATACTTACATTTTATTTTATTACTTCAATCTATTCCCATTCGGGATAGGATAGGATAAGCATTACTCTATGAAGATTGTTGCCAAACACAAGAAGAGCTCGCAGAATTTTTGGGTGTCACTCAAGTTACCATTTCAAAACGTTTAAAAGCAGCTGGATATATTCAAAAGCAAGGAAATTGGGTTCCACATGAACTCAAGCCGAGAGACGTCGAAAGGCGGTTTTGCATGGCCGAAATGCTGTTGGAACGTTACAAAAGGAAGTCATTTTTGCATCGGATTGTTACTGGTGGTGAAAAATAGATACATTACGACAACCCCAAGCGCAAAAAATCATATATGAAACCCGGCCAAACAGCCAAATCAACGGCAAAGCCGAATATCCATGGCGCAAAGGTAATGCTCTGTATTTGGTAGGATCAGATGGGTGTGCTGTATTATGAGCTGCTAAAACCGGGTGAAACCATCAATGGACAACGCTACTGAACACAATTAATCCGTTTGAAGAGACCAGTAGCCGAAAAACGCCCGGAATATGCGACCAGACACGAGGCAATAATTTTCCATCATGACAACGCTTGACCCCACGTTGCTATTCCGGTTAAGAACTATTTGGAAAACAGTGGATGGGAAGTCTTACCCCACCTTACGCCTTATAGTCCAGACCTTGCCCCTTCTGACTACCATTTGTTCCGGTCGATGCAGAACGTCCTCACTGAAATACGGTTCACATCAGAGCAGAATATCAAAAATTGGCTTGATTCATTCTTGGCTGCCGACGCAATTCTTTTGGGATGGGATCCACAAATTGCCAGAAAGATGAGAAAAAGTTATAGCTTCAGATGGCCAATAATTTGAATAATACTATTGAACATGTTTTTCCTAAATAAGCGTTCAAATTTTGAAAAAAAAAACCGCACGAATTAAAATATATACCCAATACAGAAATTTCTCTAATAAACAATAATTTTGATCATATAACCAACGATCTCACCATACAATTTGTGAAAACTAACTCTGATCTAAATTTGATTAAATTGATTTTTATGTTGTACATCAAAACATTCGTATCCTATGAAAAAAATTTATTGATTTCTAACCGCAAAGCTTTAAATAGTCTACCTGATACGATTTTTGTGTCTGAGATTTGGAGTTTTTACTGCGAAGTTAACGATTATTATCTAAAAAACTATAGGTGACTCTATCTGAGTTATCTGAGGCAAAAAATATCTACCACAACTATGAAGAACAGGGAAAAGTTGCTACCCTTAGAACTTCTTGCTGAATGAAGCAACTGATGTCAGAAAAATTAAAATTGAGGCAAATAAAAAACCCTGTATCTATGGCCAGGATTATTAAAGAAAATCTGCAGTTAAATATAATATCAATGACAGTTCAAAGGCGATGAAAGTTTCTTGAAAAACTTTTTTAGGAAGAAATTATAAGATGCCTGGCCTTTGCAGAAATTTCTTATCAAAGCCGCAATCGTTTTGACAAAGTAAATTTGGTTTGATGAGTTCAAATTTAAGTTAAAAACCCTAAAACCAGAAAGAGAAATTGGTGCAGATCATCTGAAAGACAGCCAAAGTTGCATAAAACACGGAGAGGACTCTGTAATGGTCTGGGGATGTTTCTTTTTTAGCGACGTTGGAAACCTTGTCCAAATCAACACCAAAATGACGGGTCCAATCTACGTCAATATCTTATTAAATGTTTTTAGAAAATTATATCTTCCAACAAGATAACGACTCAGAGCATACGAGCAAGTAGCTAAGGAGTATTTTAACTAAAATAATGTTGATGTATTGGAATGGCCGGTTCAATCCCCATTAGCGACATTGGAAACCTTGCCCAAATCAACACTAAAAAGACGGGTCCAATCTACGTCAACATCTTATTAAATGTTTTTAAAAAATTATAGGGTCTATAACTTATTCGTGCGGTTTGCTAAGAGATGGCGTAACTTGTATTATTCCATTGGAACATGCGTTGGAAAGCTACTACGTCATTTCAGTATTTTCGTATTTTGGTGGAAGTTTATGGTTAACATGCGCTAGCTGAGCGAACGTGCCAAAAGTAGTTTGCACGATTTAAAAGTGGTGATTTTGGCTTGGAAGACGATGAACGTCCTGGGCAGCCAAAAAATTTGAAGATGAAGAACTGGAAGCATTACTCTATGAAGATTGTTGCCAAACATAGAAAGACTTCGCAGAATCGTTGGGTGTCACTTAAGCAGCCATTTCAAAACGTTTAAAAGCAGCTGGATATATTCAAAAGCAAGGAAATTGGGTTCCACATGAACTTAAGCCGAGAAAAGTCGAAAGGCGGTTTTGCATGTACGAAATGCTGCTGAAACTCCACAAATGGAAGTCATTTTTGCATCGGATTGTTACTGGTGATGAAAAATGGATCTATTACGACAACCCCAAGCGCAAAAAATCATATGTGAAACCCGGCCAACCAGCCAAATCAACGGCAAAACCGAATATCCATACCGCGAAGATAATGCTCTGTATTTGGTGGGATCAGATGAGTGTGCTGTATTATGAGCTGCTAAAACCGGGTGAAACCATCAATGGACAACGCTACCGAATACAATTAATCCATTTGAAAAGAGCAGTAGCCGAAAAACGCCCGGAATATGCGACCAGACACGAGGCCCCACGTTGCTATTCCGGTTAAGAACTATTTGGAAAACAGTGGATGGGAAGTCTACCTAATCCGCCTTACAGCCCAAAACTTGCCCCTTCTGACTACCATCTTCTCCGGTCGATGCAGAACGCATACCGCTTTAAAATTTATGAAACGTATTCAAATTCATTTTTGCACTTTATTTTGTCCGACAGCTTACAGTAAAAATATTGATGTATTTTGCGGTGAAAACTATAAAATACAAGGCCTATTCCACAAGTAGCTATCAAAACCGAAGGTGAAACCCGCAAAGTAGTTTATTTGCTATTTTCTAAAATTTAAGTCTATTAAAAAGACTAACAATAAAATGGTTAACCGTTGATATGTGAGCTTTAAGTGGCAAAGTAAAATAATGAAGTTTTTTACCGAATTTGTTTTCCTTTGTATATCTATTATTATTAATATATACATATGTACTATATTATGAAACCAAATATTTTTTTTTTTTTTAGCAAGGAATGGTACATCAAGTACCATGCAAAGTATTTGTTGGACGATGTACAGAAGATATGACTGCTGAAGACCTTCGGGAATATTTTTCAAAATTCGGGGAAGTAACTGACGTTTTCATACCAAAGCCTTTTCGAGCATTTAGTTTCGTTACCTTCCTCGATCCTGAGGTAGCTCAGTCACTGTGTGGAGAGGATCATATAGTTAAAGGTAAAAATTATGAATATCTTTTTAACTTGACCAATAGAAAAACAACTAATATTGACCTGATACATACTTATTTTTCTTTTTTAAGGCGTTTCTGTACATGTATCCAATGCAGCACCAAAAACTGAGCAAAATAGATATAATGCTAATCATGGGAACTATAACAACTTTAACAATTTTAACGGAAGTCCCAATCAGCCCGTTGCCAGTATGCATGGACTTTCGCCTCATTCACGCAATCCCAATAGCGGTATAAATGGTTACGGTAGCAGTATAAATGGTGTAAACACTGGGTTAGGCGGTGGCAATGGACTTGGTATATCGGGCGGTGGAGGAATGATGGGTAATGGCCTTGGTAGTGCTGCGCTGGGCGTAGGCGCAATCGGCAATGGTGCAGTTGGTGGCGGCAGCAACGGTGCAAACGGAGGTGGGCTAATCGGGTCCTCGAATTCCAACTCTAATTCAATGACCCGTCAAGATGCTGGCATGCAACAATCTTACAATTCACAAAGCCGTGGCGGCGTATATATGCAAAGTCAAGCTATGCCACCGCAACAGCATAATGGCGGCTGGAATAACCAAAATCGAGGGAATCTTGATATGCCCAACTTACAAGCGTTAGGCATAAATCCTCAGGGCCAGAACCCATCGAATCAGGGGCAAAGTTTAAATAATCCTCTTGGGGTAGGTTTAAACTTAAACACTTTACCTATGAATCCAGCTATAGTTGCTGCAGCTCTTAACCAATGGGGTTTAATTGGAAACTTACAAAATCAAACTCAAGAACAAGTATATATTGGAAATAGTTTAAATAAAAATTGATTTAGATAATAAATTTACGTGTCTTAAGGGTTTTGGTGCTGGTAATGGACAAGGAAGCCAGAGTGGATCTTCAAACCAGGGTGGTAGCTTTTTATCTTGGATGGCTCAGAGTGCTGGGGGCAGTGGAGCAAGTGGCGGTGGACAAAGCACAACGACTGCTGCTGCCGTGAGTAACGATACGCAGCAGGTAAGAAGAAGAAACCTCATCGAGTGAATTTTAAAGTTAGTATCTAACAACTTATAGAAAAATATATTTTTATTTTTAATCTGAACAGCCATTTTATGCTTTTATTCTTTTATTTTTGAATATTCCATAAGGTATAACATTATGCTAAGGACAGAAAATAGTGCCAAATTAGATATTCTTAAACACCTTTTAAACCGTTTACTTCCTAATTGCCTTTTACACTGTGTGTCTTAGTGTACCATTTCAGGCGTCACCATAACTTATTGGATAGAATCGAAAATACGACACACATCCTATACATACATATATTTGTATACGGTGCTTTATAATGAATGGCTCTTAAATTATTGATTTTAACACCCAGTCATTAAGAGCAACTTCATAATAGCTGCATTTGACATTAGAAAAATATTCCTTGATCTTACCTCATATCCCAACGTAGTAGTCAGTTTTTATTTCAAAGCGATTATCTCGAAAATTTTTAGTTAATTCTTAATAGCTAATACAATTTTCAAACCAACGCTTGAGTCACACAGGCCATTTCATAGTTGCCAAGTTGCATCATCAAATATCCTTTGAATGTCTCTTAGGTCCAGTTAAATCAGAGTTTATTAACTCTGAATTAAAATTAATCTAAAGTTAACTTAAGAAGCGGTTTTTCAGCACAAATTTCTTATATTTTTTCACCTACAAAATGTCGAAAAGAAATTCAAATGTAGTAAAATTTTAAATAAACTTTGCTTTCCAATTTGCCGCTGTCAAATATATCTATTTACTTATTCCCAAATAATATCACGCAGAGTTAAAATTTACCGAAAAACTTGTTCTTGCGGTTAACCTCAGTTTAACTCCGACACTCGGATGACTTCGCACTTAACGTCTTGTTCCCATAGATGCGATATGTTTTTCGATTATTGTAGGTCTACAAATCTCCAAAAGGCGTTCAGGTCTGTAAACTAGGCATGCCATTACATAATCGGAACTACATCATTGCAAAAAATTCGTTGTCCAATTTGCTTTTATGCTCTGGTTCGTTGTCCTGTTCTCAGAGCTTAGCTGTTGCGTTATTACACTTTTAGCAAATAGATTTTTCTTAATGAAGAGTTCCATTTTTTATTGCAGAATTATCCATCTCAAAAGCTTGTTTTTTAATTAATCGAATACCTTCAAAACAATTTAATTGTTGTAACAGTCTGGACTAGACCAAAGCCTAATCTTTCCCACTCACTGGTTTTACTATCTTGTCATTTTTGTGCACAGTGAAAGGAGCAGCACGATTTTTTTTTGTCGACTCCGAATGGCGGTTTAGTCAAACCTTTTTGTAGGCAGACCATTTTATTTATTCAATTTATACTTAACCCATAAATTTTCAAGCTATGAATCTCATTTAATTTAAATTTATTGACTAACGGTCAACAATAATTTGGGACCTTAATGAGCATTTAGCACATAAATCGTTTGAAACAACAGTTCCAATAAAAAAGAAAGCATAGTTTATGTATATTTGGAAAGTTACCTTACAACAAAACATAACTCTTCCTACAATAATGTAACAATTTTCAAAAACAGATTTAAACATGACAGGAATATTTATTTATTTTTTGTTTATTTTTTAATTTTTTATTTATTTTTAATTCTTTTTCTTCAATTTAATATTAGCTTACACTAAATATAACGTTTATAACGTTTATTTAAGAAAAACATGTACAATAGTATTATTCAAAGTATTGCCCATCTGAAGCTATGACTTATCTTTCTGGCAATTTGTGGATCCCATCCCAAAAGAACTGCGCAGGCTTGGCAGCCAAGAATGAATCAAGCCAATTTTTGATATTCTGCTCTGATGTGAACCGTATTTCAGTGAGGGCGTTCTGCATCGACCGGAACAAATGGTAGTCAGAAGGGGCAAGGTCTGGGCTATAAGGCGGATGGGGTAAGACTTCCCATCCACTGTTTTCCAAATAGTTCTTAACCGGAATAGCAACTTGGGGCCGAGCGTTGTCATGATAGAAAATTATTGCCTCGTGTCTGGTCTCATATTCCGGGCGTTTTTCAGCTACTGCTCTCTTCAAACGGATTAATTGTGTTCGGAAGCGTAGTCCATTGATGGTTTCACACGGTTTTAAAAGCTCGTAATACGGCACACTCATCTGATCCCACCAAATACAGAGCATTACCTTCGCGACATGGATATTCGACTTTGCCGTTGATTTGGCTGGTTGGCCGGGTTTCACATATGATTTTTTTGCGCTTGGGGTTATCGTAATGGATCCATTTTTCATCACCAGTAACAATCTGATGCAAAAATGACTTCCTTTTATGGCGTTCCAGCAGCATTTCGTACATGCGAAACCGCCTTTCGACGTCTCTCGGCTCGAATATATCCAGCTGCTTTTAAACGTTTTGAAATGGCTGGCTTGAGTGACACCCAAAGATTCTGCGACCTCTTCTTATATTTGGCAACAATTTTCATAGAGTAATGCTTCCAGTTCTTCATCTTCAAACTTTTTTGGCTGCCCAGGCCGTTCATCGTCTTCCAAGCCAAAATCACCACTTTTAAATCGTGCAAACCACTTTTGGCACGTTCGCTCAGCTAGCGCATATTCACCATAAACTTCCATCAAAATACGATGACTTTCGGCAGCAGTTTTCTTCATATTAAAGTAATGAAGAAGATCTCCCCGCAAAAACACTTTTTCAGGCACAAAGTTCGACATATTTGAGTGAAAAAAATTATTGTTGTTTACGCTTCAAATGAATGACATATATTGAAATGACGTACAATGACAGTAGCTTTCCAACGCATGTTCCAATGGAATAATAACAATGGAATAATATAAACTTAGCAAGATATATTAGATATCTGACGTAATAATTTATTAATTATTACAATTGCAATTTAATAAATTGTTGAAATTCCAAGAAGGGTTAGCAATATATATAAATATATATATATATATATACAATATTTTCGAAAGAAGTTAATTATCCATAATATGCGAATTAGATGAGGTAGTTTGTTAAAATATTTTAGGGCTGTAATTGTGTAAAAATGTGAAAAATGAGTTTTGCGTGCGTACGGTATATTAACAAAAGCCATGCCATCAATTCTCTGATTATAAGTAGTTTAATTATTTCAACTTGGGATATTTCCGTACTACTTTAAAAACATATCAATGCTTTACCGGTATAATCTTACATATTTTGGACGTTTAGACCTGGAAAATATATGACCTAGATTTTTTTTTTCAAACAAACAAAGTTAGATCCCCCATCTACCGATAACATATTGCAACTTTGAATGTGGAAGACTATAATATAATTTTATTAAAACTTTATTTTTTTATAACGTAAAGTTTCCGATTAACTATGGATTTATGTGCAATCTTAGCATTACCTAGTATTTTAAAAAGTTCAGTTTTTTCACTAATAATAATTAATAGCAATGTGCCCAAATTATATTCTTAGTTTTTCTAAGTTTTCTGAAATTTTCGCAATACATATATTCAATATGGTTTTGAAATGTGTAAGTGAAGGTTATATCATCAGCGAATGCAGTAGATAAATCATTTAATTCCTCCGTATTGTCATATTTTTCAATAAGGATATGATAATTAAAATAAAACACAGAATAATTGAGATGTTGGGCTGAAATTTATTCCAGGTGTAAATATTTAAATATGTAAATGTCCAAATACCGAGTGTTTTCCAAAACACTGAATGCGTTTAATTTTACTTTTTCTCTTCTACCCATTAAGTTCGTATTGAACCTAAACCCAGCATTAAACAACTTCGTTAGTAACAACTGTTGGTTAATTATATCAAATGCTTTGGTCATGTCTAAGAACAACGCCATTGTAGACTGATTATTACTTAATTCCTCATGTAAGTGACTGCAGACCCTAATAATTGTATCCTCGGCTGATATGTTAGTCCTGATCAAAAGTCAAATTGATTAACGGAAAAACCTTCTTTTTTTTTCAAAAAGCTTAACATTCTAACTTTAATCTATTTCCTAAAAAAGTTTTGCGAAGGTCAGTAATAGGGATATGTGGAGGTCTATAATTTGACACTTCCTTTTCATTTCCATATTTTTTTTTTATACAATAATTATGTGGTAAACACATAATAAATTTTTATAAACTCGAATAAATATATTGTCAACTTGAATTTGAATCTGTTACACGACTTGGATTATTGACACTTTTTAGCGTATTTTATGCTCTAAGAAATAAATAACTCTTTGTGAATGTATTCGAATCATCTAAAATGTTTATAAAAATGTTTATGCTTATATTCGTTACTCTCAATATGTTATCTATGTCACCCAAAAAAAAATTGTTTTTATTTATTTATTTTATTTATTTGCTATATATGCACATCACTGCGAACATTTCATTTTGATATTGTATTTTAATAGAAGTATAACAACATCGGCGGGTTTAATATTAATTTTAGAATAATTGGACACATAACCATCTTTTATGTACACCATTACACCCTCAACCAGTTATGACTTATTGCAATTTGCCAATAGTCGACAAGTACCCTGGAATCTTATACAAATTCAATTAATTTTCGTTAATCCATACTTCACTTAAGACAAATACTAGATAATAAAAACGAAAAATTACTACTAAAATTCTGATGTATACAAAATGCAACAAGGAAATTACATGTAAATGGGAACTAAAAACGGGACAGTTTTAATAACCGAATTCATAACTTGTTGAAATCAGTAGTACAATCAATACGCATAAAATTTTCATCCCTGTTCTTCTTCATATACTAGGTTGGGTGAAAATTAACCTAATTAGGAATGAAAAAAAAATTTTTTTTTTTAAATGTTTTTTTTTTTATTTTATTCAATATAGTCCCCTTCTAGTTTGATAGACTTATTCTAGCGTTTTTCCAACTTCTTGCTCCCGTCCGAAAAGTAATTTTCCGGAAGGTCTGCAAAATACTTCTCCGTGTCGTCGATGATTTCCTTGCGGGAGCAGAATTTTTTATTGATGAGCCATCTTTTGAGGTTTGGGAAGAGATAATAGTCCGAGGGAACCAAATCGGGCGAATACGGTGGATGCGACTGCAATTCGAGCCATAAGTCGTTGATTTTAGCCGTGGTTGCGATGCTTTTGTGAGCCCGTGAATTGTCTTGCAAAAACATTTTTTTCGCTCCATGCGAGGCCGTTTTGCAGCGATTTCGACCTTCAGTCGCTCAAATGGTTTTTCCTGTTTCGAGGTAGTCCACGAAGAGTATGCCATGACAATCCCAGAAAACCGACCCCATAACCATTCCGACACATCGAGCCTCTCTCGGCCGCTTCGGAGCACTCGTTCCTGCTTCAGTCCATTGCTGGGCACTCATTCTGTTCTCTGGTGTTCAACAGTTACCAATCGACGTCAAAAGTCCGCCCGATACCGCATCAGCAAGTCTAAACACTCTTTCGAAGTGCTTTCGCGTTCGTGTTTTTGGTCAGGAGTGAGAATTCGCGGCACCCAGCTGCAGGATAACTTTTTCATATGCAGGATGTTGCCCAAAATATGGCGTGTGCGCTCAGTACTAATCTTTGTGGTATCTGCTAGCTCGCGTACCTTTACCTTCCGGTCAGCCAACACCATTTCATGTATTATTTTGACATTGTCGTCTGTAACCGCATCGGAGGGCCTGCCGCTGCGGACTTGATCGGTAGGTCTCGAAACCAATATTTGACGGTGTAATCTGATGGAGCATTAGCCCCACAATATTTATCCTACTATTCTTTTGTTTCTTTCGCCGTTTTGCCTCTCAAAAAATAATGTTTTATGAGAGAACGAATTTTTTTTTTTTTTTTTTTTAAAGTCCATGCCTCTCTTTTTTTATATTTTCATTCAATCCATTATGGAACACTTTGAGCACAGATAATAAACTTACCCAGATGTCGCATCCCCATACAAAAAAATTGTGATCTTTTTTGCGATGAGCAAACAACGATGGGCAAACAAAAAGCTTTTCTGCTCGTAAAGAAAAAAAACGGAAAATAAATTTTCTGTGCAAAAGCCCTTTTTTTTGCTTTGCGAAAAGCTTCACCACCAGCGTAGAGTTTGTGGCATACCCACAGCAAAATATATGTTTTGTTTTGTTTTGTGAGGAACAGACAGAGCAGAAATATACCTACATATGTATGCTTACCTACATATGTACATTGAAATAGGGTAGGTCAAGATCAGGAATAATTTTAATGCGATCTGCGATGCTGTTAAGAATTTGTAGGTACATATAGTAGGCTAAAATTATTTTACATTACTTTATTCAAAAGTACCATATGTAGGTATGTATGTGTTATAAAACTGAGGCTGAAACAACTAATTATGTTTATTTATTTCCTAATTGTTTGAATATATCTGTTTTTTTTTTTACAAATCCTTGTGGTACTCCTACACTCATTAAAAGTATGTTTGATGTTTGGTCCTTACATTTTACATAAAAGAAGAGGTATGATAGGTAGCCATTGCCACTTTTTTTATTATTTTTTTGTTCATTCACGTTAAACAATATGAAAAAAAAAACAACTCTGCTCTTAGCCCACTTTAGTTAAATGCATTTATGTGTGTAAAAAGGCATTTGCAAAAATTTTTGTTTTTAGACATTTACAAAATACATATTAGAAGTATGATTTTAACCTATTCACAGTGCTCGAGTTTCCAGGAGACATAAACGCGGAGGTGGCAGAATATTGACCCCCACCACCTCCCTTACCTAACCACCGCCTTAGTTTTTTTTGCAAATATTCATATATTATTTACATAGTAAATATTTATTTTAGTTTACACATTCATTGAATTTTGCAACTTTTTTGCCTCTTGTTTTGGATTTATTTTCTTGCTTGTGCTCGTGTCAATAAAATATTTACAATTTTTCTAAAGTAGAACTACTACAAATAAATTGACTATATCAATTTTGTGCGAATAACATTTATTTGTCGTTTCAAACCAATCTGGATTGTGCAAATTTTTATTGAAATCGTGTCTTCATCTGGTAATTCTATCGCTAGAAGTTCGGATTCACAATATTTGGCTAGATTGAATATGTTTTCGTTTTTCTCTTGCTCCTGTATTAGGACAACTTTTGTTTTATTTTCAGTATCCAACACAGCATTCCAATCTAACTGTAAAAATTCAGAATCTTCTCTTTGACTTAAATACTTTTGGCCAGTAATGAGCCAAATTTCTTGCTCTTATTTTTCCAAAAAGGTTTTCAAGTGGATCCTGATTGAACTGGGTAACATATATAAATGTAACTCGCAGTAATCATTGATTAATTCTTTTTTTATCATTAAAATACTTTCAATTGTCGTAATCAGGCCCTTAAAGCAGAAGGGCTTACATTTTGCATTGATTGGCTGAATTGGTTTTGAATATGATTGCATTTCTTTTAAAAATCTAATATTTAAATTATTTCGAATAAGTGCAGGTTTTCCATTCAATAAATCAAATATTTTATTGATTTATTTTATAAATTCTGCTGTTGATCTGCTAAGTATTGTACTTGTAAAATTTGAAATTCTGTGGAACCTATTATGAGCGTATTTTAGTTTTGGACACATTTTTGTGGTGTTATTTCTTTCTGTATTATAGATATACTGAATTATTTTTCAGTTTACAAGTCCATTTAGAGTGTAAATGTGGCACATCTTACATTATATATACTTTTTGTTCTCATTTAGGTTTAATTTATTGAAAAGCTTTCGATTCGCAGGGCCTTGGTCTCAGCAAATGTCGCTTACGCTTAGTCCCAGATTTCTACATATGTCAATACAGTTGTATACTTCAATTTCGAGCTGCTTTGTTGGTATATTGCTTAGAAGGATCACAAGATGAAGCACATGTGTCTCGCAGTCGCAGGCGGTACCAAGAGTAGCAAAAGATAAAGCTTTTCGCATAGAAAATTTATTTATTTATTTTTTTTTTTTTGTGAAGCAGAAAAGTTTTTTTTTTGCCCATCATTGTTTGCTCATCGTAAAAAAGATCAGAATTTTTTGAATTAGAATGCGACGTCTGGGTAAGTTTATTATCTGTGCTTTAAGCGTCATTTCAATGGGAATATTGTTATTTTGCAAAGTAACATATTGAACAATAAAAAACAATAAAAATTGTTCACTATATGTAAATGTAGCAAAGTGTCAAAAACAATTGTACGTTGTAATATTTCTAATTTTTAACTACAATATTTCTTTGAAGACATTTGAGTCTTCAGTTTTATTGCACTCGTTATAAATTAGTTTTTTACATTTTTACAAAATGTTTGCGTTTAAATAAAAATTATTTCTAAGACTGGAAAAAAAAAATAAATAAATAAATTTTGAGATTGATCAAAGGCTGTATGCGTGATCGGGTTTTTTGCGTCTGAAAAAAAGTCGGATATACATTCATAAATTCATAATTCATAATTCATAATTTGTTTTACAAAATCTTTTACATTGCTAATTATAAATTTAAAATTAAAATAAAAATTGCACATTAACTTGGTGAAGTTGGTGTTCAAAATGAAAATACAAAAAAAAAAAAAAATAATAATAAATAAATAAATAAAAGATATAAAACAAAAAGAAATTAGATAATACTTACTTACTTAAGGTGGCGCTACAGTCCGGGGTGGATCTGGATCTCAACCAACAAGCGTTTCCAGCCAGCACGATCTTTGGTCAGCTGTCTCCAGTTTCGCACGCTAAAATAGTTAAGGTCCCCTTCCACTTGCGTGCGTCACCTAAGTCGCGCCAGCCATCTCAGTCGTTGGACCTTCACTTTTCTGGCTAGATCGATGTCGCTGTACATCCCGTACAGTTCGTCGTTGTATATCCTCCATTCACCGTCTATGCAGACCGGACCGAAAATTAATCGAAGAATTTTCTTCTCAAAACAACAAAGAGTAACCTCATCCGCTTTTGATAGAGTCCATGCCTCTGTACCATAGAGAAAGCGATTGGCAAGGGTTATTCTTCGTTTAATCTCATTGCCTGAGTTCATAGCGAAGCCTATGTAGACAAAGTCCTTAACCACCTCAAAGTTATATCTGTCTATAGTGACATTCTGTTCGAGACGTCGGTGTTCGGTGTCCTTTCTTAATGACAGCATATACTTTGTCTTGTCCTCATTGACCGCCATATCCATCTTCGCCGCCTCCGTCTCAATACTCACGAAAGCGCCAGTGACAACCTGATGTGCTCTGCCGATTTTGTCGATGTCGTCGGCATAGGCGAGCACACGGACAGACTTTTGAAAAATAGTGCTGCTGGTGTTAGCGTTTGAGTTTTGCACTGTTCTTTCAAGAACGACGTCGAAGAAGTCACATGACAGCGCATCGATTTGTCTAAATCCTTTTTTGACATCGATGGTTTCGGTGAGTACGAGTACTTTACCGTACTTGATGGAGCAGCGTGCATTCTGCATTGTCATTCTTTCAAGAACGACGTCGAACAAGTCACGCATCGCCTTGTCTAAATCCTTTTTTGACATCGAAGGTTTCGGTGAGTACGAGTACTTTACCGACCTTGACGAAGCAGCGTGCATTTTGCATTGTTATTCTGCACAAGCGGACGAGTTTGGCAGGGATGCCAAAATTAGATGTGGCTCTGTATAGCTCGTCTCTATAAATGCTGTCATAGGCGGCTTTAAAATCGATGAAAAGGTGGTGAGTATCGGTTTGGACTTCCTGGGTTCTCTCCATGATCTGCCGCGGTGTGAATATTTGATCGATGGTGGACTTTTCTGTATTGAAGCCACACTCATAGGGACCAATCAAGTTGTTGACAAAAGGCTTCCGGCGTTTACACAACACGGCAGATAAGATCTTGTAAGCGATGTTAAGAAGTCTAATACCTCTGTAGTTAGCGTAGTTCATTTTCCATTTTTTTTCCATGAGGTTCCATTCATCGGGCATACTCTCTTCTAAATATGCCATATTTTTTGGCTTTTTGACAGTGCTGCCACTGATCTTCAATGCTTGATGCTGGCTGCATAGAACCACTTGAGAGATTGAGAGAGACTCGACCGGAGAAGGGTCTGGTGATCTCTTGCGATTTTAGCCGTCCGACGTTAAACGTCCTCACAGTATTTACTTGTCTTGGCAGTGTTTAGGATATCCGAAGCCGTACCTTGGCTAAGGAAAGGAAATGGTCCGAGTCAATGTTGCCCTCTCGGAACGTTCAGACATCCATAATACTGGAGGAGTGCCTTGTGTCGATCGCAATGTGGTCAATTTGGTTGACGGTGTATTGATCGGGAGTTATTCATGTTCCTTTATGAATATCGAGATGCGGGAACCGCGTACTAGCTATGACATTATTTCGCCCCTATGCGAAGTAGATCAGCCTAAATCCGTTATCGGAGGTGGTGTCGTGTAGGCTGTACTTTCCGACAGTAATACCAAAGATACCCTCTCTTCCTATCTTTGCATTAATATCACCTAAGACAATTTTAATTTCATAGTTAGGGCACTGCTCGTATGTCTTGTCTAAGAGCTCGTAGAACCCCACTTTGGTGTCTCTTCTAAGTGAAGTTGGACTTAAAAATAAATTGCCCAAGCAAATTTATTGCTGTATCCACTTTGATTTACGTTATAAACTTGCTCTTTATTACACTTTTATGTTGAATGCTAACTGACAAGTAAGTTATAAATTCTACTCTAGTTCCCATGAAACCTCGCTCTATTTGCTACTGTAAAATTAACGTAGCATCATGATTATACATAAGTAGGTCAATGACCACATGAACTTGACTTAAAATTTCTTAAACTACAATACATTAATACGTTAACATTTTTTTTACTTTTAGGGAATATGTATGTGTAGGTTTACATGTATTGTGTTTCATAAACGTCATACAATTAATGCCCCCTATCAGCCATGTGTGTAGAGAACGAATGCATTCTTTTTCCTTGTCTTTAAATCAGCCATGATCACTTTGTTGAAAGTGTGATAACTGGTGACCTTATTTGGATTTTAACACCTATGTCAGAGGGAGACGATGCTTTGCGAGGGTTGATATTTGTTGACATTCGTCTTCGTGTACTCCATTTGTATTTAGTGGCTCCAAATTGTTTTTTTAAATATAAAATGTGTTGGGAACCAACAGTGTCGTTAGATAATAGTTAAGAAAAATGTCATCTCTAATTACAAAAGTAAATTTAAGCGCCTACGGTCAAATATTAAAATAAGACATTATTATATGACTTGGTTCCGCGAAGTTTTTCTAAATCCCGGTAGGACGTTCCATTCTCAGACAGCACAAACCAGATATTGGTTCTAGAAGGTTCTGCATGTAAACCTTGGTTGAAAAAAAAAAGGAAAGATCACAATGAAGCTCAGAACTGAAGTTTTTCATGCAGATACTTAGGCTCCTTACAGATCAAGATGTTCCTCAGTAGTTTTAGGGCGTGAAACTTGATCATGTACACATACGAGTAGGTATACATGATTGAAGCGTTTAAGATTATAAATATTCCGCGCATTATTATTGAAGGCCACTATAAGATTTCTTTGAGTTTCTGAGTTGTGACAACAAAAAATTGAACATCCACAGTAAGCGTTTGGAAAAATTAAACTTTTTGCTAAGTTAAGCCTTATGCTGAGGCATAATGAAAAGGCATGTAAACACTCGTATATTTTGTCAATAATTATACCTAAGTTTTTCGATTTTTCGACATATTTCAGAACAATATTACCTAAATATAAAGCTGGGAAATAGTTATTAGTCTAGTTAGTCTAGCTTGTCCTTGCAGACTACCAAGCACTTTGACTTTGTTGGATTTAGTCTGTCTACACCATCTTTTAACATTCCCAGCTCGCAGCTCAATTGAATCTGCACATTATCAGCATATAAACATGTTGATGAGTGTCGGACTACTTATGGGAGACCATTTATGAACATTACAAACTGCAATGACACAAGAATAGATCCTTGTGGGGCTCCTGACTTTAGTTCAAGTGCCAGGAGGTGTTTTCTAAAACGATACGGCTTGACTTCTTTCACTTAAGTATGAAAGAAGCAGGTAAGCTGCAGAGTTACTGAAATGAACATTCCTCTTCAATTTTGGAAAAAAGTATTCCATGGTTGACAACAGCGAATTAATTTAAGAGCACAAGAAGTGATATCAAGTTGTAATTCATCGGGCTTCTCAGATCATTTATAATTTTGTAAGCAATATATACACAACTTTAATTTTTTCTTTAGATTTTTTCTTTGATTTAGTTGAAAGGCACACAGAACATCTTTTTATCTCCTTAAATTCAGCTTTAGTCATGCTGTCCACGTTGATAAGGTTTGATTCAGTTGGAACATTGCCTTTGGTGCGGCCGGTGATATTGATGGCGGTGTTGTTGGTGGCTTCCCTGCACTTGGTCTGCTTAGTCTTGTGGCAGGTTTTCTTTTAATCTATTTGCTCTCATGCGTTCGTAGATCTTCTAAGTTTGTTCATAATGTCCTTTACGAAATATTCATGATATATATTTTTTTTCTTTTATTTAAAAAAAAACACAAAAAGGTAAATTACAATTACAATATACCCCATTTGGCTTACTTTTAATATAAAGGGTCTTTAAAAGTAGTGAATAATTTCTAAACGCTACTTTTTTTATGTCATTTTTGAAATTTTTTAAGGAGATATATGCACAATTTTAACCATGGATAGCTATAGAACACGTTATATACGTCCAAATTAGTTAACAATTCAAAGGTTAGCGAAAAAAAATTTAAGAAACTGGTTCTATCGAGGATAACCTTTTTCCGTAAACCAAAAAATGGGACGCTCTACCGAGAACATTGCATAAAGGGTCGCTGAAGAACCTTAGACATCGATATCACGACGTCCTCAGGTATAAGGCATAATGTAATAAGGATTACTTTCTTTGGGGTTTTTTGAAAAGTCTATGCAGATAAGCCAACAATTGCACAGCTGATAAACAACATTCAAACCGAAATTGATGAACTTAATGTGGTAATGTGGTAACATGTCCCTGAAAATGTTGGTGTCCGTATGAGAGCCTATAGACGTGCTCGTGGTGGAAATTTAAATATTTAAAAAAAAAAAAAAACAAAAAAAAATCTAATTATTTAAAATTTTTATTAAAAACCAAAAAAGATTTAAGGGCGACTTCTGAAAGACCCTTTACTATTGATCACATGGTACTAAAACCTTTTAGTGTGTCCTGTCACTGTCTCCAAAATTGTTCACAAAATAATTAAATAAACAAATATAAAACCTATTTTGGTTGTTGGTTCCACTGTAGCTTTTGTTATAAATAAATAACCATAAATAAATACATAACATATTATGGACAACATATTACTATTGATATTGTTTGGCTTAATTTAATTTTATAACTTACTTTTTAAGAAAAATAAGTATTATCTTAGCACCGTTCAAACAGATCTCTGAAAACATCGTCAAAAGCTTTTTCCAAATCATTGAAGATGATATGCTGATCTTCCGAGACGTTTTGATATTTTCCATCAATATCCGTAAACATTGAACCAGATCTTATGTTGATCTGCTTCCCAAAAAACCGCATTTACTCCAATGGAGCTTAATAATATTACTGTCTTGGTTATTTAGAACTCTCGTAAATATTCATATAATGCGTTTGTGACATGTGTCAACGTCAAACATGCTTATTTAGCATTGCCATTTCATCATGGAAAGACCCGTACGCTTACGAATTATTGAATTTTATTATCAAAATTCGTGCTCTGTGAAAAAGCTCATTTCTGGTTGAATCGGTATGTTAATAAACAAAATAATAATGCTGTTTATGGTCCGGCGGAATCTTTGACGCCTTTAGATTATTTTTAAGGGTACATTAAATCACTCGTCCATGGCGATAAACCAGCATCAATTGCAGCTTACAGAGGAAAACCGAAAAAAAATCAATCGAGCCAAGAATGACTGCAACGTGTAATATAGTGTGATTTATCGTGAGTTTTGATTTATAATGTAAAATAAAACACATAAATTTGAAAGTGAACTTAAAATTTTTATTATCGGTTAAAAGAACAATTCATGGCATTTACTTTTTGAAAATGATATCATGTAAATGTTAGCCACGACTACATCTGAGGTGGTCCATTTGGAAAGTCCAATTTTGGGCGACTCGTTCGAGCATAGCGACTGGTACCTCGAGGAAAACCCGAGTAATGTTGGCTTCCAAAACGTTAGACCTGAGACTTTACATATCCCCAGAAAAAATAGTCCAAAGGTGTGATATCGCACGGTCTAAGCGGCCAATTTACCGTAGCAAAGCGTGAGATTAAGTGCTCACCAAAATATTTTCTCAACAAGTCCATTGTTCCACGCGCTGTATGGCTCGTATCGCCGTCTTGTTGAAACCAGAGCTCAACGAGATCATGTGCTTGGCGCGATAATGGTTACCATTGACGGTAACTTTCTGATTTGTCTAATTTTTAAAGAAATATGGACGAATGATTCCACTAGCCCATAAACCATACCATACCGTTGTTTTTAATGGATGTAATGGTAGTGCTTGGTACTCTTCAGGTTGCTCATCAGCCCAAATACGGCAATTTTGTTTGTTAACGTATCCATTAAGCCAGAAATGGTCTTCATCACTGAACAAAATTTCACGATCAATTACCGGATTTTCATTGAGTTTTTCCAGTCCAGTAAATTGGGACTCAAATTTGCGACACTGTCTTTTTAATTTTTACCAATAATCTCTTGTCTGACACTTTTAATGAAATATATTCCTTTGCTGACGACAGTACTCTGCTTTTTATATTTGTTCTGTAAAACGGGAATGGCAGCGAATGTTAAGCTCGTTAAATTCTTATATTAACAGCTTAACCAATTGAGGAGTTCCCCATCAACAGAGTGGAATTCAACGCCCCCACAACACAATGTTGTCTGCTGTTTAAACACCCAGCCATTATCCATGAAAGACACTTGCATTGTCGAAACCGAAAAACTTGTTGTTTTCGATATGTGTATCAATGACAATTTACTTGGGAATGACCACTTAGGTGTCCGTGGCGCAAGTGTTAGTGGATTGGTTTCCAAATCGGGAGGTTCGGTGTTCGAATTCCAGCCTCGCCCGAAAGACATTCGTTTTTTTTTTTCATTTAACAAAAATCAAGTAAGATAAGTAATTGGCTAGAAATCAACAACAAGCCGAATTCCACTAATAATCTAGCCTCCCCATTAAATGTTGGATGCCACCCAAGGAACGAAATACCCACTGAACCCAATCATCTTTCTCTCTCTCTCTCTCTATGCAATTTTCCAGGCGGTGCAAAGTGGTTGCGGATTGGCCCAATTTCTGTGATCGTCTTGAAATGGAACCACCTGAGTTTACAGTCACAGTCAATTGCAGCGGCGATATTTCCAGCTGACCTTGCCAGACGAACACAAAACTTCACATCACTAACCTATCCGATACGTTTTATTTTATTGTATAAATTTACTATAGTTGTGTAAGAAGTCGCTTGATGATAACCAAAAGCAGTACGAACTTGCCGTGAAATTTTCATTATTTTTGTAATGAATTTTTACTACTTCAGCACGTTATGCGAGTGTATATCGATGTATATTTAATAACCTAGTTTTTATTTATCAAAATTATTGCATGATAGTTGAATGTTGACAGTTCAACAATAGTATGAAATTTGAAATGACATCTCGCTTAGGATGAACTTATTATCATATATTATATTAAAAAAAATAAAAAATAAAAATTAAAAAAAAAATATATATATACATATTTTTTTAATTCTTTTAAGGCAAACCACCAGCATTGGCCACGACAGACTAATGGATCGGTATCAGATAGCTTGGATCCAAAAGCCAACTTGATTTAAGCGTCCTGCTTTCATTTTTGTCATAATGTTAGTTTTATTTTAATTACAATTTTTTGTTTACCATGTCTGTGGTATATTTTCAAACATTGATCATTTAAATTTTCTGACAGTAATTATATATAATCCATTTAAAGAAATACATACATATGTATATGCATGTTAAATTATTATATGTGAATATAAAATCGATAATTTTCTTCCCAAATATAAATATATGCACTAGTTTTTTAGAAACAAGTTTATTTTTGTGAATAAGAATTATTTTACTTACAACTGACCAAGGTAAACAAACACCCTTCACGTTTCCATATTATATGTAACAGCCACAATACCTTATTTGTATCCAAACATACTAATCAAGATTAAGTTTTAGCTTGAATTATTCATTATCTTGTTAAGAAAGATCCCTTTTGTTTTCAGTGGGTGACTATTCGCAATGTATTTTTACTGATGATAGATATAAAAGTAATGCGTAATCATAATATGAGGTGGGAAGGAAAGTAATTTCAATTTTTACAGAGTAAAAAGGTTGATCTTTGGGTTCTTCATGTATTGAAAAAGATTTACTTAAAAGAAAGAAACACTATTTGCGATATAAAAACGCAATATCTTAAACGCAAGGAAATTGATCCTTTTTTGAAACAAACATTACTGGTGATGAAAAATGGATTGTGTACAACAGCATCAATCTCAAACTATCATGAGTTAAGTGTGATAAACGAGCACATGCCATATCGAAAACTGAACTGCATCAAAAGATGGTATGTTGTCAAATTAATGGAATTATAAAGGTGTCCTGTATTTTGTGCTGCTTCCAAGGAACTAAAGGATCAACTCAGATGTTTGGTGTTAACAACTAATGAAACTAGAGGAGCCCATTAAAGTAAAACGGCAAACCGTAGGGGAACCGTCTTTCATAATGACAACGCTAGCTCATACACATCTCTGGTAAATAGTGAAAAATTTTAATTAATGTCACATCCACCATACAGCCCCGAGCTTGCACCATTTTCATTTGTGTGCAAAATTCTGAATGGTAAAACTTTCACTGCCATGATAATGACCTGAAATCGCACTTGGTCTGTTTTGTGCCAATAAAACTCAGAAATTCTATGAGCACGGTGTCATGAAGTTGCCAGATAGATAACAGAAAGTCATCGAGCAAAATGGAAAATATATAATTGATTAAATAGTACTAAGTAATATGTGAAAACGCAAGGAAATTGATCCTTTTTTGAAACAAACATTACTGGTGATGAAAAATGGATTGTGTACAACAGCATCAATCTCAAACTATCATGAGCTAAGTGTGATAAACGAACACATGCCATATCGAAAACTGAACTGCATCAAAAGAACTAATGAAACTAGAGGAGCCAATTAAAGTAAAACATTCCTTGCTACTCCTTAGTCCTCCGTCAAATTATATAGTATTTAATTTATTGGTATTAACGAAATAAATTTGTACAGAATGAGTGGATGCAATTACGCGTGAATCTTAACTCCAACAACCGCTAGGCAATCAGTTAAGAAAATAGCAGGAAGAAATTTAGTTTTGTTAATGTTCAATTCACAACGTCAAAAATGCGCATGAACTTAAGAAAGAAATTTTGAAGAAAAAACAATTACTCTTATTCTATTGATCACTTTATGACAAAAGTGAGAAGAGGGACACAAATTGGTATTCTAATAGTCCTTTTTAGTGAACTTTAAATGAGATTTCTCATTTTTTATTGCAGCCCTGCGTATCGTGATAGCAATTTTTCATGACAAAGAGATAGCAAAAGTGAGTTTCAACATTTCTGTTTTTGTGAATGACAGAAGTAGACGTTTGCATATAAATTTGAGAAATTAAAATGTTTTTGGCAAATTTTTTTATTACGAAATGAAATGAAGTGTTTAGATAATTTTTGTAGGTCAAAAACCAAATAAGAAAACAATTTGAATCCTTCATTTCAATAATAGAACAAGATCCTAAAATGGCCAAGGCATTCTACTGTAATATTACTGATAACCAATTCTTAAAAATATTTCGGAAAACGAACGCAATCAATCTTAATTACATAGGCCCTCCCTTTTGAAGTTTACTTTCTTAATTAGGTGGCGCTACATTTCGGGGTGAACCAAAAAACCTCTCCATTTAGTATGGCCGGAACATGGTTGTCCATTCATTCTACATATCCTAGCCATCACAGTTTTCTGATGGTCGATTTCGCTCTATAGCTCGAAAAAGTCGTCGTTTAATTTTCTTCTCTAAAGCCAATCAGCGCAAACGGGATCGAATCGATATCTCCTGATGACTGAGGACAACTTCATCCGTCTGTGATAGAGTCCATGCCTCAGCGCCATAAGTTAGAACTGGAATGATCAAGTTTTTATAAAGTCTCCTTAGTTTTTCGGGATAGAGCCTTACTACTCAATTGCCTTCTTAGCCTTAAGAAACAGCCATTGGGAAGAGTGGTTCTTTGTTTTATTTCTGCTGATTTATTGTTGGCAGAATTTATAGCAGATCCAAGGTAAACAAAGTCCTTTACTACCCGAAATTATAGCTGTCGATTGTGGGGTTCTATCTAATTCGTCAATATTGTGTGTCCCTTCCTGTTGACAGCATACATTTGCCCTTATTAACCGCTAAACCTAGTTCGGCAGCTTCCGTTTCAATACTAGCGAGTTCTTCCAATTATGTCGATATCATCGTCGTAGTTGCAGACTTTTTAAATATTGTGCCTCCAGTGTTCACTGGCAAAAGAGAGAGAAAGTAAAAGAGTATTCAAAATTCTTAATAACTTAACTACAACTTGTTAAAATTAGTCCAACTGACATCAGTTGTGGGGAAATGGATATAACTATAAGCTATTATATGAGTCATCTTCGGTCTTTTAAGAAGAGAATGACGTTCAAGGGAACTGTTTTCGCGAGAATTCCTTCCTTAATAATACCTTTATTTAATAATCAATCACAAATTCGTTATCTGAGTGTGTATGGGTACTGTTGTGTCTATGGGTTCTTCGTCTCTAGTTCTAATTGTGACTTCAATAGTTGTGAAAGGCAGTGGTTCTATGGCACTGGTTTCCTTCATCAATCTATCTATTTCTTCCTGATATTCAGTTCGTTCTCAGATTGATTCCCACTACTCATGGTGATTAATGTCATATCTTTCAAATTCACTTACGCGTTTATTCTTTTAAGCCTTCTATACCTAATATATCGAATGAATTTATATTTTCTAGCTCAAAAAAGCCTATCTTCATATTTATAAAATCTATTATTCTCTTCGTGTTTATTATTGAATACCCATTTATCGTTTTAATTTTTACTTCCTTAACTTTAATTCTTTTTGAGGAACCACTTTTCCTATCTATAGAGTCATCAGCCCAATTCTAAATATTCGCGGAGAAACAATCTCCCTGGGAAATCCATTCTCCAGGGAGGTAAAATTCCTCTATTCCGAATTCATCGGGAAGGCAATTTTCTCTTCGAAATAGGAAATGAGAAATTCGAATTTTCGAATCAGCTTTTTCGTAGTATTTGAACTCGCGAACAAAATTATAAATTGAATTTGTTTTAAAAAGATTTCGGTAACAAGAAAAGTTTTCAATCGCTGCAAGGATTTTACGTGAAGAGCAAAACGAAGAAAGCGAGAGCCAACAGCCAAGAGCTATCAGAAAATCTAAAAGAGACATTTCAAATCCTTTGGAGTTGTAAGTACATAATCGTGGAAGTCCACTTTAATTTCTATAATCATACAATTTACTGGGGTTTTATAGGTTTGAAAAGTATTATAGAGCTAACAAAGCTGCTTTTAAATATCTGTTGGATGTATTTACCATTATCAGTCGACCAAGTAGAAAGTATTTCGGAAGACCGTCTGTTATCAAATTGATTTATTTTACGCTTTTTCTCTGAAGGAGGTTATCAAACAGGTGTCGAAGACGACAATAGTGTTAGTATCGCTCATTGTAGCTTCAGTAAGGTGTTAGCTGAAGTTCTTAATGTTTTTGAGGAACAGTTGTGTCCACAATGTATAACAATATGCCAAACGATTGCAATAAGAAAAAAAGTTGCGTTTCCGTTTTACACGAAACATCTTTCCTGGAATTGTTTGTTGCGTCGACAATTGGTGGGGTCAGCACAGTATAACGTATCGACTCGGGCTTAAGGCGACAGATAGTCCGTCGTTTCCCTGACATGGGTCATATTTGGATCTTTGCTGTTCGACTCACGAATACAACTGACGTGCACTAACTAACTAACTACAAACTGTCTACGCACTTTCGTGTATGACAGTGACCATTGCGGTCTCAGCACCGAAATAACTATTCCCAACGAAACTGCGGAATTGGAAGAGTGTGTTCAAAGGCATTCCTACATATATAGTTGCGTGCGTTGGACATACTTCTCCAGAATACTGACAAGGGCACTCTCCTCGAATTCGCTCTACCCGCCGTCCAACAGAAATCGGTCAAATGAGGAGATTGACGGATATCTAAAACTAATGGACCAGACAATTAAACGAACTATGGACAAAACGATACCTCGGTATCAACACACAGCCAACGAAGATATATTCCGCAACGCAACTATTGACGCACTGCACCGACATAAAAGTAGACTACTGTCAAGACTAAAAACCTTGTACAGACAGTTTACTGACAGACATAACCCGGAGATCATGACATTGAAGTCGTCGATTAAAAACCTCCAGATATTAATAAAGGAAAATTACAGAAATTCTGTAAGTTTGTATTGGAGCAATAAAATTCGGGCTGTAAACACCAGCAACCCGAATATGTTCCCGCAAATAAATAAAATATTCCGGAGAAATAATCAAAACGACCTTCCATGTCTCAAAATCGTCCGAACGACGAACAACGAACAAATACTTGTAGCAGCGGGTATCGATCCAAATGAGGCAGTTGATGATGACAACTTCTTTGGGATCGAGGATCCGCAGGAGAAGGTAGAGGCTATAGGAGTGACTTTCCAGGAAGTGTACAAGGCGAATGACATCATTGGCCCGAACCACGACCTGGAGAGTCGAGTCCTTGTGCACAATTTCTGCCTTCGAAATGAAATTGTGAGTTGGCGATTCGAGAGCTTGGGTTTCACCCAGTTCAATGACGAGAACATGGCAAATAATGTCATCACCAACGAAAGGGTATTATCACCGTTCATTTCGAAGGAAGAGCTCCAAACGATCTTCGAATCACTTAGAAGTAAAAAATCAGTGGGAACCGATGAAATACTGAACATTGTGCTTCGACATCTCCCACTAGAAGCGGTGGACATTTATACCACCCTGTTTAATAATGCAATGAATAATGCATATTATCCAGCGCATTGGAAAACTGCGGTAGTACATCCCATTCCTAAAAAGAATAAAGATACTTCTAATCCGGCGAATCTCCGATCAGTCTTCTCCCAAACATCAGTAAGTTTTTCGAGAAGGTGATCAATAGAGTCCTGACTAAGTGGGTTGAGGACAAACATATAGTTCCGGATAATCAATTCGGTTTCAAGGCGGGGCATGATATCATTCATGCTGCGTCTAAACTGGTTTCTGGTATCCAATGGAACAAAGGCAAGAAACAGTGCACTGGTGCCTGTCTGATTGACTTGGAAAGGGCCTTCGATACCGTATGGTTAGAGGGACTCTTCTTCAAGCTTGACATGTTGGGCATTAGTAAACCACTGCTGTATATTCTTTTTGATATGCTCTCCAGTAGACAGTTCATTGTGAAGAATGGCGATGTGACTTCTGCTGGAACAGACTTTACCTGCAACAAGGTGCGGTAAATTCGCCGATCCTGTTTAACATTTACACAAGTGATCTAATAGGTTCACTTCACCATGCCATAGCGTACGCAGACGACTTAATCGCGTACAGATCGGGTCCAAAGATTGAGGTCATTAATACACTTTTGCAACGTGACTTCGACAAAATTAAGCGATATTGCGACGACTGGAAGTTGAAAATTAACTTTCAGAAGTCGGAAACCATTCTGTTTAGGACGCCTTTGTCTGGGGCCTCTAGGGATACCAGAAAAAATTGGCGGAAGTTCTCTATCGTAGGACAACTTGGACAGCCACTTGCTTGTCGAAATGTAGTCAGATACCTTGGTATCTGGCTAGACCACAATCTATATTTTAACAAACATATGGATGTTGCTCTGGCCAGAGCCAAAGGTACTTTTGCCCTTACAAAGAGAATGTTTTATAACAGCCAACTCGATGCGGGGGTGAAGGTGATCTGATACATGGCCCTTATCCGGCCCATGCTCTTATTTGGATGTCCTGTGTGGTTCAACGTGAGAGCAAGTTTATTGGAAAAGATTCGGGTGTTTGAGAGGGCTTGTCTTAGGACTTGTCTTCACTTATACAGAACACCAGAATCTGAATACATAAAATTCTATCGTAATGAGGTCTTGTACAATAGGGCGAACCTAATAAGAGTGGACAATTTCGTCATTAAGTTGACTCGAAGGCATATTGCAAGAGCAATGACCTCATCGAACAACCTGATCGCTATAACGATCCAGGACAGATTGGCGGTGCCGCTAATCTTCCACGTAGCTCGAACAGCTGCGGACAGGCGGCCCAACTACGACAGAGACGTCGCACATGGCGTCTCCGGTTCAGTAGGGCGGTAGGGAGCTGCGACCTGAGGGATGTTTCTCAGCAGCACCAACAATTTTGGTGGCTTTTTGAAGGAGAGGATGCTTCGTCGTCGAATTCCTCCAATACTTGGTAGCTTCATGTGAAGCACATGAAGCCATGGCCGGCTTACATAGTTTTAAGTAGGATTAAGGTAGATTTAAGAAAAAAAATAAATAAATAAAAACCAAAAAAAATATTAAAAAAAAAATAGAAAATTAAGAAAAAGAACATATATATATACACACATATATTTGTATATTAAGTATATATATATTTTGTATCTATATGTATATAGATACATATGTGTATGTGCGTTTTAGATGTAAGTAGGTTAAGTAGATTAAGATTTAATTTTAAGTAGTTTGTAGGATTTTAGTTTTATGTTTTATAATAAAATAAAAAAAAGTCAGGTCACTAAGTTTTTTTTTGTAAAAAATGTTTTCTTAGTTTTAATTATAATGAATAGAAATAGTATACTATAGTAGTAAGATACGTCGAAAGACATAATTTAAGTGTTAGGTTTAACTTAGAGTTCTCGTATGGGGCCAGTAAGTTAGAATAAGATAATTTTAAGTTAATTAAGCTAATTTTTAAGCATTTTTTTGTCTAGCAAGTAAGAGTAAATTAAGTAATACAATATAAATGCATACAAAGTGAAAAAAAAAAACTGAAAACTGTTTGTTGCGTCGTACGTCGGGACGTACGTTCAGGTCATAGCCCCTTCTGAAAACAAACATTTATTTAACAACTGAAAAGAAACATATAGCCTGAATGTTAAGCTCGTTTTTGGTAATGAATTAGCTATTGATTCCTTCATTTCGAACTTAAGCTTATTAAGGATGCTCTTGGAACAGGAGTACTTAAGCAGCACAAGAAACGTTTGGCTTCTTGGTAAGTTACTAATTACTAAAACAAGTTTTTGAGTCATTTCTTTTCTTGGTTCATTTCTACCTTTTCATTTCCTTATTCTAACTTGGAACCATGGCTTTTGACCTCTCATAAGTCACCTGTTCCACTTTCGACAGAAATCAAATTTAATGAGGTTCACACAAGCTCACGCAACACAATTGAATGCACAAATGGAGTACTCAAAAATAGGTGAATGTTTTTTTGGCGCGAGAGAGCTCCATTACCGACCAGAAAAAGCTGCACAAATTTCAAATGTCAGCTGCTGTTCGCATAACATATGTATCCACATTAAAGCGAATCTTATGTATGATTAATTGGCTTCCTCAAGACCTGAAAATTCAAACATCCCTTATAAACGAACTGGAAAGGTTAGAGTACACTATAGCGGCGAAGATAATTCGACAAAATATAGGATCCAATTTTTAAGCTTTTTTTAAAGGAAAAACGAACATAAAATAACAAAAATAAAAGTCATTTATTCAAGATTTAACAAACTTAAAGCTATATATGAATGCATAAGAAAGGAAAAATAAATTGTTTTATAAAAAAAGTAAACAATAAGAAATTCTTTTTTGTCTTTTGCCAGAATAACGAGTTCTTTCAACTTCGAAAGAATTTGGAGTTGATCCTTATTTATTGTTTTTGTCGTAAAACAATTTTATTATTTATCTATAAAAAAAATTAAAGAGGAAAGTCTTACAAATCTGTTGAATTCCCTAACTAAATATGCGGGGAAAAGAATTCACGCCAAATGGATTTGACATTTCCTTTTTTTTTAACATTTTAAATAGTACATTTTTTTTCCCATATTCGAAGTTTCTTTAGAATAAGAGAAATAGAGAAAGGGAATAAATTTCCCGGGAAATTTTAGTTTAGAATAAAGGAGAAGGAAAAAGGGAAACATTTCCCCGGGAATTTCAATTTAGAATTGGGTTGTAGTTCTGGGTCCGGCGTTAATTCACAAAACTGCACAAATTTCGGCATGTTTCTGCAGCGTGTTACCCTTTTTTTATAGTAAAAAAGCATCACAGTGTATTTCTTCAGATATTTCACTTATATTCCAATCAGTATAACTTTTAGCTCGAGCAACGAATTACACAGCTGTCTTAACAAAAAATGTAGCCTTTCAAACTAGTGTTCGATTGTTGACACAATCATATTAGTATTTCCAAATAAATGGACACCAACACCATCTAGTGACAATAAATCGCGGTGACATTTTATATGACCCAATATATAATTATGGTTTGCATCCATATCTATCAGTATTTTATATTTTTAATTTGTAATACTGGAGGTTAAAGTTAAACTAAGCAACCCATCATTTATTTTAAATTATCAAACCTTAAATTATTTACCTTTTGCTCTTCACCTTGTTCTGCATAATTAATACTATCATCTTGTTGTGAAGATTTGTTTATTCTCTGTTGTGTGTTGACGTGTTGGCTGTTGTATTGTTGTTGTGACCATAGATAAATTTAACTAGATGTCAAATTCTACTAATACATTTGCAAATCCGGAACTTTCGCACAGACACACTGTAAGAGAATTACCAATACATTCTCCATTTCTAGAACCTGCCAGAATGGCCAAAATGACAGCAAATTTTACGTAATGTTCACTATATATGTATGATAAAAGCAAAAGTAAAATGAAAAATATTTTAGCTGGTGAATATATATTTCAACGTGCTGAAAAAGATAATATGTAGAATACATGGAAAGAAACCCCTTTTTTTTGTTTCAAGTGCACAAAAAAGGGACAGTATCAGAATAAATTCAAAAAAGGACATAAGAATCATATTTTGAACGTTTTATTTGAAGATATAAATGGAATGCAACTACTACAATTTTGAAATCAAACTTAAGCTTGTATTGTCAATCATATGTATTAGCATTTTTCACGTTTAGGCACAAACTTTGAACTCTGGACATCAATGAAAAGGATTGTTAATTAAGTGCATTTTTTAAATTGAATTTCGGTGTTGTTTTTTTAGTTAAGTAAAAAAATTAATTAAACAATATAGGGTTTTCCAATAGGGACTTGACAACTTTGACACTCTTTCACTAATCATCAAACTGTCACTGTCAATTTATTCAGTGAACTCAACATTTCCATCATCATTAAGTACACTAACGAGCATCGTCTGCAAATTATAAAAATTTTCTACAGATATTCGGAGTCGCAAAATCATCTTCAATGACGAAGCTCATTTTTGGCTTAATGGGTTCGTCAATAAGCAAAATATGCGTTATTGATCGGGTGAAAACCCACATGTGCTTCATGAATCACCACTTCATCCACAAAAAATAACTGTTTGGAGCGTTTTGCATGCCGGCGGCGTTATTGGGCCATATTTTTTCGTCGACGATAACGATCGTCACGTTACTGTGAATGGTCAGCGTTATCGCGCCATGATCACTGATTATTTTTGGTCCGAATTGGAAGATATGGACATGGACGACATGTGGTTTCAACAGGATGGTGCCACAAGCCACACAGCACACGCTACAATCAATTTATTGAAGAGTAAGTATGGTGAGCGTGTTATCTCAAGACATGGGCCAGTCGATTGGCCGCCTCGTTCGTGCGATTTAACGCCGCTTGACTATTTTCTGTATGGCTAAGTTAAGTCATTGGTTTATGCCAACACGCCGATGGAAGAGCTCAGAGCCAACATTGAACGCGAAATAGCGGCCGTTTCGGCCGAAATGTGTGGTCGAGTCGTTGAAAATCGGGTCCAACGAATCGACCGCTGCAAACGTGCCCGCGGTGGCCATATGAACGAAGTCGAGTTCCATTCATAAATGTTTTGATTGTACCTCAAGCCAATAATAAAGTTTTTGAAATATCCCAAATGTTTTGCCTTTTATTTAAAAAAAAAAAAAGTTGTCAAGTCGTTATTAGAAAATCCAAAACTAATAACTAATAAATTAACATTTTTGATCATTTTTAGTTTTTTAGGAAAACATTTGTATTTTTCGTTGGACTTAAAGGTTTTCCAAAAATTTCCGGAATGTTTTCTTTTCACACATTATATAGAACAATACAAAAGGAGTGGTATTTTAATGGGTCTTTTGTTAAAAAAAAAATAGCCAACATACAATGTGCAGCAAGACTTTTGATATCCAAACTTAATTTAGTTTATAATTGTTTTCAACAGATCTGTTTCTTTACAAGTAAACAATGTTTATTTGTGCCTCCTTAAAAATCGGTAAGAAACGATAGCGTTAGAGAAATATACATATTAAAATTTAAATCGTTGACCGTAGACTCTGGCTCTGTTCTGAGCTAAATGTGTCCAGTCAAACCCATATTTTTTTAAATAAAGAATTAGTTAATTCTCTGTTGTACCAAATAGTCTAATAAAGCACAATATTTGTTTACTTTGTTCATTATTTTGTTTGTTGCTATTAGCAATATTTTAAATTCAATTTCGCAAAAGGTTTATATAAAGTTATATTTTCACAAATAAAAACAATCAAAATAATCATTAATTAACAATAACAACAATTGAATTATATTACATATCTGTACTTTCTATATAATCTAATAATCCAATATATTTATGAATTGTTATAACATTTTTTTCGGAACATGCTCGCCTGACAAAACCATTATATGGGAGACGGTCACTTCTCAAATTTTGATATTATTGACAATTCACGGACATGTTCACACGGATAGCGGCGATCAGGAGAAAACCGATTTTGAATTTCCAATATCTGGAAAGTTTGCCGTCTATGTTTAGTATATTTATGGTTGCGACTGTTTTTATTTATACTGCCCACTTTTGTCTCGTTCTCTTTTACATGGTTGATTATTACTAACTGGATTATAGTTGTTTCGCTGCTGTTGATATCCTGTTTTCCTCTGTGCTTGAACTACTTGTCTCGAATCTCTCCCCATAGGTGTTGTCCTTTTAATTTGTGGGGGTTGTTTTGATCACTTCGTTGGTTTTACGATAACTGCAAATGTTGGTGACGATGGTCATGATCGATTGTAAGTGCAACTGAATTATTTATTGAATAACTGGGCCATATAAAAATTCTCCGCCGTTTTTTTTGGTACATTTTTGAAAAAAAATTTCTTTATTCAAAATCAATTTCAATCAAGTACATATTGGCCATTATTATCTATGACCATTTGCCATTTTTAGGGTAGCTTCATAATTCCATTGGTATAGAGCTTCTGTGGTTTATTAGCGAAAAAATTGGCCAATTGGTTTTCAGCGGCTCTTCGGGGGGCCAATTTTTTACCATCGAGAGATTTTTACAAACACGGAAACAAATGGTAATCAGAGGGTGCAAGTTCCAGGCTATATGCATCAAAACTTCTCAACCAAGATCTGGCAATTTGTTCTGGGTCATCAAAGATTTGTGTGGACTAGCATTGTCATGATAGAAGACAACTCTCTTTCTGTTGGCCAATACTGGTCTCTCTTTCTTGAATGCTTCATTCAAACGGTCGAGTTGTGCACAGTAGAGGATCGAATTGGCCGTTTCGCCAAGTTCTAGCAGCTCATAATAGGCAATTCCCTTCCAATCCCACCAAGCACTTAACATAAACTTGTTTGCCGTCAATTCAGGCTTTGACTCGTTTGTGTTCAATCAGCGGCATTTGACCATGCGTTGGATATCCCCGCATTTAATCCATTTTTCATCGACGGAAAAATCAAAAGGTTATTCCCATACTGGTAAAATTTTTGTAATGCGTTGTTGCAGGTAAAGCTTTCGCTAGGGCGTTGACTGTTATATCTTCAGACCTAAGATAGTTTATTTGGATTAATTTATCAGCTACTGCATCTCGCAGGTAGTGGTAGCGGACATCTATGCTTGGTTCTTCCCTGATTCGCTTGGTCGTTTGCGATATGGTTAGCACTCTGACTGTCGCAATAAAGGTCAATGTGGGCATAGTGTAAATTTAGTTGGTGATATTGCGGATATTGCAACTTCCTTTGTCACGGAAGATAATGTGATGTATTCGGGTTCGGTACTGGATGTGGCCGCAACACTTTACTTTCTGGATCCCCAGTGCACTGCTCCACTGGTATATAGAAACACATAACCGGATTGAGATTTTCGATCGTTGGTATCTTCTACCCCAACTGGAGTCTGAGTACGGTTGAAGTTGTTTGTTCGTCTTCCTGTTAGAAATTTTGGACATTTTCGTGCCGACTAAGTACTTTATGACTTTTAGTGGAGCAGTCCAATGTTGACGCCTTGTGTCTTCTTCATGTTGGGAAAATGCATTCACGATATGTCTGGCCTGCTAAACGTTGATAAGTACAATAGTCGTCCGATTACCTGTCGGTACGAAATTTTATCAACCTTTTCCCTATCGCCCTCTGAGGCTGGTTCGCCTTGGAGTGTTAGACCAATTTGTGCGGGCAGTCGTGATGGCTTTGCTTCTTCGAGGCTGTATAATTTTTGCCAGGATAGTGATGTATACTGTTTGCTTGATGCAGAACGTCCCGTTGCTTCTGGATACCTCTAGTCCCACGCAAAGTTTCGGCTCTTCTAAGTCGCGAATGTTGAACTTCTTTGATAACCTTGCGCATACAAAAGAATACTCCTACCAGTCATTCGTTGTTAGTCAACGTAGGTGGTTATGATTGTGGTTTTATTTCTATTAAATTCGTGTGTAAATGCATCTATCGTATGATGATGGTGTAAACTGGAGTTCCCTTAAGGGTCTATCTAACCTTAAGTTCCATTGACGGCCTGACTGCTTGAGACCATAAATTGCCTTCCTTAACTCGCATACTTTGTTCGTAGGATCCCTTTGAAAACTCTCTGTTTGTTCCATGTAGATCAGAGTCAAGGTCGGCATTGAGGTATGCCGCTGAAACGACTAGATGATGAATATTGGCTACAGGTGAGTACGTATCAGCACAGATAATCAACTTACTTAGATGTCGCATCCCCATACAAAGAAGTGTTGATCTTTTTTGCGATGAGCAAACAACGATTGTCAAACAAAAAGCTTTTTCTTTTGCTAATCTTTGTACCGTCTGCGACCTGCGACTGTGAGATACAATTTCATTTATACATACATGTGTATGTACATATATTCATTTGTACATAAGTACGTATTTTCACTTTTCATTTTGCTATATTGATCGAAGTTTCGATCTGTTTAGATCTATGGTGTGGTATTAAATATTTAAATTGTATTTTTTCCAAGTGATAAGTCATATTTTACTGTGTGTGTCTAGTAAAAATTTTGAGGAGTTAATCTAGGAAAGGTAAAAAATATTATTTAAGTTTATTTCTTGGTATATTCCTTAGTACTTATAAATACAAATACGACTTAGAGGAAATGTCGTGGCGAATAAAGTGCGCTATTGTATGCCGCAATTCAACAACTGTCCAGTTTTAAAGAAGAAAATGCTTAGATTTCCAAAAAAGGGAACTAGCACAGGCAGAAGAATCCCGTGATAAAATTGAAGATCGTAAACGGTCACACATTTGTATTAAACAATTCGATTTGAAATTTTTTGGGGAAAAAAAAAATTAAAACACGACGCTGTTCCTACACTTTTTATGAAAAGGAGTGAAATGTTTTTGGAATCTAATGACAATGAACCTGTTTTTGATCCTAATAAAACCAAATGAACTACTCTAATCACACAAGATTGAAGTGCGACTAAATGAAGTTTCAGCACTTATAAACTGCAACAGATCTTTAGATTCCATAGAATCCAAGGAAATGCGAAGCGAACACAAAAAACAATTTTTTTATTTTCAAGAAATAAGTAAACTATAAATAATTAACAAAATCCTCAAAGAGAGAGCTAAAAAAAGTCTAAAATTCAAAAATATCCTGGTAATTAAAGTCCGCAGGATAAAATAAGGTAAAGCATAGTTTAGAGAATATCAAAAGCAAAACTTTAGAAGAAGAAATAGATTTCTTACATGATATAAATAAAAATTCGAAAACATTTTGCAAACTCATTTTATCACAAGGCAAACGACAATTAACCCAAGAAGAAAGGTGGATTTGCCAATGTATATTTTTCCGCTTGTCGTCTGGATATAATTTTCTTCACGATCAGCTGATCAGCTGCAATTGCATTTGACACACCCAGCTTCCTTGCTTAGATGGATACAACTTAAAAGTTATTTTCGGGTCTAAACGAAAATGTTTTTGAAGAAATACAAAACAAAAAAAAAAGTTTTAACATTGGAATCAAAAGACAGAGAAGTTATTTTAATATTCGATGAGATGAGTATCCATTCTCCTTATCATACAAATATATAGACATAATCGAGGGCTTCGTTGATTATGGAGAAAATCAAAGATTAGATTTGTGTGCTTAATCAATTTGCGTGTTCATGATTCGTGGTATATATGGTAAATATAAAAAAGTGCTTTATCTTGTGATCTGTCCAAGCAATATACCAACAAAGCAGCTCGAAAATGAAGTATACAACTGTAGAAATCTGGGAGTAAACGTATGAGGCATTTGCCCTAGGCAAGGCCCTACGAATCGAAGCCTTTTCAATAAATTAAAACTGGATAAGGACAACAGTTCCTTTCTTTATAAAGAAAAAAAAGTGTATGGAATGTATGACATTTAATCAAAAGTGTAAGAAACAATCTTTTAAGATCAGGCCTACAAACTCTGGATGGAGTTGTAAACTGGAAAATAATTGAGTATATCTATAATACAGAAAGACCTAATACCACAAAAATGTGTCTAAAACTAAAATATGCTCATATAGATTCCACAGTATTTCAAAAAAATGAATGTGAAACTAGCGGCACAAGTACTTAGCAGATCCGTGGCTTGCGCAATTAATGTATTACAGCGCGTGAATAAATTTCCTGAGAAAATTGCACAGTTTGCGCAACCAACAGCAGGATTTATAAAATAAATCAATAAAATATTTAATTTATTGAATGGAAGACTTGCACTTATTCGTAATAACTCAAATTTTGTATTTTTAAAAGAAATGCAATCATATTTAAAACAAATTCAGCCAATCAATGCGAAATGTAAACAAAGTGAAAGCATTTTAATGATAAAAAAAGAATTATTCAATGATATACATATTATTAAGTTCAATCAGGATCAACTTGAAAACCTTTTTGGAAAAATAAGAGCAAGAAATTTTAATAAAAATAATCCAAACGCTTCTGAATTTGACACATTCCTGGCCCAAAGTATGTCTCTAAAATATTTGTTTAAGTCAAAATTTTCTAATTGTGAAGAAGAAGATTCTGAATATTTACAGTAAGATTTTAATGCTGTGTTAGATACTGAAAATAAAACAAAGATTTCTTTGTGAATCCGAACTTCAAGCGACAGAATTACTAATTAATGACTTAGCCACAATGTATTTTGCGGGTTACTGTTTTTTTTTAAAACACTTAAAAAAGTGAATGCAGTTTGTGAGAATTGTGTAAAAGAAATGCCAAAACCCATTTCGATCTCATGGAAATATTGATGAAATTAAAAGAATATGAACACTCGAATGAAAATCCAATACTTGTCTGGCCATCAGACAAGTTATTCGAAATATGACAACTTCATATACAAGTATTTACCACTTGCTTTCAGAAATGTCTATTTGCATCTAATCTTAGAGAAAATATAGTTTATCAATGTTTCTTTAAAACAAATTTGCGCTCTCTAGATTGGTTTGAAACGACAAATAAATGTTATTCGCACAAAATTGATACAGTCAATTTCCTTGTGGTAGTTCTAATTTGGAAAATTTTTAAGTGTTTTATTGACAAGAGCATAAACAAGAAAAGGAGTCCAAAACAAAAGACAAAAGAGTTGCAAAATGTAATGAAGATGTATACTAAAATAAATATTTGCAATGTACATAATGTATGAATATTTGGAAAAAAAAACTATGGTGGTGGTGAGGTAATGGAGGTGGTAGGGGTCAATAATTTGCTATGTCCGCGTTCGTGTTCCCTGGAAATCACTTTGGTTAAGGCTAAAAGTCATACTTCTAATATGTATTTTGTAAATGTCTACAGACAAAAATATTTTGCAAACTCATTTTCACATACATAAATGCCTTTAACTGAAGTGGGCTAAGAGCAGAGTTGATTTTGTTTCCTATTGCTTAACGTGTATGAACAAAAAATAATAAAAAAGTGGCAATGGCTACCTGTCAGACCTTTTCTTTTATGTAAAATGTAAGGACCAAACATCAAACATACTTTAAATGAGAGTAGGAGTACCACAAGGATTTTTTAAAAAAAAACAGATATATTCAAACAAGTAGGAAATAAATAAACATAATTAGTTGTTTCAGCCTCAGTCTTATAATACGTACATACCTATATACATGTGAATAAAGTAAAGTAATACCTACAGTACCTACTTTTTCAATTTTTTTATCGTACTTACAAATTCTTAACATCATCGCAGATCGCGTCAAAATTATTCCTGATCCTAACTTACCCTAATTTAATGTACATATGTAGGTATACATACATACATATGTAGGTATATTTCTGCTCTGTCTGTTCTTCACAGTGACAAAGTCGCAGGTCAGACAAAAAATACGAGAATAGAAAACAAAATAAAAAATATATTTCGCTGTGGGTATGTCACAAACTATACGCTGATGGTGAAAGCTTTTCGCAAAGCAAAAGAAACGGATTTTTTATTTATTCTTCGTTTTTTTTTTCTTTGCCAAGCTTTTTGTTTTCAAATCGTTGTTTGCTCATCGCAAAAAAGATCAACGTTTTCTTGTATGGGGATGCGATATCTGGGAAGGTTTATTATCTGTGGTTTGAGCTTAGTTAAGACCTTGGATCTGGTCATATCCCTTTAAATAACCTCGCATTCCTTCTCTCCACTGTATCGTCTGTGAGAAATTTAGTTTTAAAGAACCATTTGGATTTAACTACCTTTCTGTTTGCAGTTCTGTCGACTAACTTCCAAGTCCCGTTTTTGATAAGTAGGTTATATCGTCTCGGACAGCCATACCGTTCAACTGCTTCCGGCTTACTGGGTCGATCTCCGTATTGTAAATCAGTTCATCACGATTTGATGCCTCCATCATAGTTCCATTTAAGGATGTAACTATGTCCTCTTCAGCTGAATCCTCGGATGAAATCCGCTCTCCGGTGATTTCAACAGGTGGTTTTTGTTCCCTGTTTTCTGTTTTTGGAGTTTTATGAACCGATTCGTTCCTGACGTCTTGGTTATTGTCATCCGGCGGCTCAAGGTTGAATATATGTATAAAGATTTGGCTGGTCTGCTTTAGCATTCTTGGATGCACTTGATGCTTAGTCCAGGAATCGTACGTCTCTACTCCTAGTGACAACACGAGTTCCATGCTTCTAAGATCTGTAAGTGCCATGCTCGTCGCTGTAGCCCACTATCATATGCTTTGTACTTTTTGCATCAAATTTTCTGAGATTATCGCCTTTATTTAGAACGTATGCTTTCGTTTCAATGCACCTGAACGATTCAACGTCAGGCTTCTTACCTGTCCACAGTTCTTCTGGCGTAAATTGTCCATTGTTTTTGTTGGACACCTGTTCCGGATGAATGCTATCATACAAATTAATCAACAAAAATTCTATCTTAAGACATTGCCATTTCTTGTAAAGTTCTGTTTGCCCTTTCTAGCCGAAAGGGCGGGACCGAGAATTCATGGTCGATTCCTTTTTGCTCAAGGAACTCTTAGAATTTACCGTTTGTGTATTCGGTTCCATTATTGCTTCCTAATGACATGACTGTTTCGCCCGTTTGTTTTTCCGCATATAATTTTAACACTTTGAATTTGCCCAATGCTTAACTTTTCTTTCGCATGAAAGTGTAGTTGTCAGTAGTAGTCAATAAACGTAATAAAATAGACATATTTGCCCACTGATTCAGAACGCATTGTTCCACATACGTCTGAATGGATCAGTTCCGGTCTTCTACTGATTCGTTTGATATCGCACACACCGAACGGCTTGGTTGGTGGATTGTTTTGTTTAAATACAAGTCGGAAAGAAGGAATCATCGGGCTTGAACTGCTGGGGTAATTATGTCAAAATTCCAGTTGACAACATCTGCTTCAATGATACTAAGTGTAGGTGTCCCATCTTCCTGTGCCACAAATGAATAATTAATGAATTATTATCTTTCATCGCTGTAAACGCTCGGTGTTCTTTGCATGTAAGATACAACCTATGCTTCATGTCAGCTGTTGTTAACAGTCTGCCGCGTTGGTCGTACAATTTTGTTTGATTATTTTCAAAAGCGACTTTGAAGCCATTATCAGTTGCCTTACCTATGGAGATAAGATTTTCTCTTAAATTTGGATTGTATTGAAGAGCTTTACATATATAGGGTGATTTATCGTAAGGTTTGATTTATAATGTAAAATGAAACACATAAATTTGAAAGTGAACTCAAAATTTTTATTATCGGTTAAAAGAACAATTCATGGCATTTACCTTTCAGAAATGATATCATATAAATGTTGGCCACGTCTGAGGTGGTCTATTCAATTTTGTACGCTTTTAGGCCGAGATCCTTACGTACAATACGACAAGTTGTCGAATACGCCAAGCCAAGCTGCTGAATCGATTCGTCACTGTCCTCGCGTACACTTTCAGCTACAGCTGCTATAGTCTCTTCACTACGTGCTGGATGTGGTACGTCTGCAGTTGGTTATGCCAAAGTGCTTGTGTACCCACCAAACGTACTAGATGGTGCTTGGTAGACTTCACCGCTGTCTCCCAAAAGCCGCCCTAATGTGAAGCGCTAGGCCTAATGAAGTGCCATTTCGTTCCGCTGTCTAATGACTGTTGATCGCCAAGCGATCTTCTTGCAGTAACTTCCCTCCGACGTACGCTGTGCCGTTATCACTGTAGAGATCAGGACAAGGTTCAAGCCTGCTGACGAACTTTGTAAATGCATCCAAAAAGGCCTGTGACGTATGATCCTCAACCACCTCGTCGACCTTCGTCCCCTTGCAGACGAAAATGGCCAGATAGGTTTTGTCTGTCGTCCACGACCGCTGTGTCCGAACACTTAAGATGAAAGGTCCGCAATAGTCCACGCCTGATGACAAGAAAGGTCGCAATGCATTCACTCTTTACTTCGGCAGGGATGTCATCTGTTTAATGTTGCACTGCGATGACGTCGACAGGTAACGCAGCTACTAAGATATCTTCGTACAGTTTGTCGACCCCTCAAAATCCAAAATGTGTCCAATGTGTTTGAAGCATCACTTGAGTGATGAGACGTGCAGCGTCTGGTGGTGTGCTTGATCGATCAATAACTATACCAAAGCGCCGTTTCTCTGGAGAATTGCTGGAAAACTTTGTTCGTGCGGAATCGCCGTTTTGTTAATACGCTCACCCACTCGCAAGGTTCCATCGTTGTCCGCAAATGGGTTCAAGGAAACCAATCAGCTAAAAATGGATACAATAGACGCTTTCCGAATGCTTGCCAATTCTGTCTCAAACTCCATGCAATGTTCCATTGGAATGAACGTTGATAAAGGGTCCTCAAGTTCGCCGGGTCCCACAATGGAAGTTCGAAGAGGTCGCAATATATAAGCCACTGTATGTAAAAGTCACCACAGGGAGCTAAAGCGCTCGGTAAGGACAATCAACTGGCCATCCACTCGTCGCGTTGTTAACCTTTTTTGATCCTGTCTTTACTCTGCACTGTACCCAGTTCATCTGGGCTAAGTCCGTCCTGGGGATCCAAATGCAGTGCGCCTGATGCCAAACATTCTGGGCCTTGCAACCACAGATGATGTTGTAATAGTTCGTGTGCACATATGCCACGAAGTGCGCAACCGGCCGGATTTTGAACCGAGCGAACATGATGCCATGGATCTGGTTCGATGCTCCTAAACTTGGCGCACCCTATTTGACACATTCGGTTTTAGGACGCTAGGTTGTTTGCGTAGCCAGCTCAGCGCAATCTTAGAAGACCACATATGTTATAATAAGGAGTATCCAATAGACCCATCGCTATCAGAGCGTGAATTAGCGTTGTAGCTAGCAAATGCGCTGCACAAAGCTCCAGCCGAGTAATAGTAGCGCCATCAACAGGGGCTACTCTGGTGCGAGCCGTGATCACTGAAAACGCAAACTGGCGTCACAGAAGCCGTATTGAGTTGTGATTGCGTCCTTTTGCATACTCAACTATCTGGGTACTGGAAAGTAATTGAGGGCGTTGAGGCTGTTACGAAATTTATTCCAGACTTCCCCTAGTTTTCTGAAAGAGGTGTATCTCACGTGATACGAGCGGACCAAAGCGTCCGGATGAATATCTTGCCCGTAACGACCACTGGTGCCAAAAGTCCTGTCGGGTCAAAAAGTCGCACCACCTCGCTAAGAACTCGTCGCTTCGTTGGGTGCTTATTAGAAGGCTTCAACACAACCTTGAAAAATAACTTGTCTGCCATCAGATTCAACGTAATCCAAGCATCGTCGCCGGTGAGTCGATGATAAGCTCTGCAGAAGAAAAATTATTAGCATCTAATTAATAGAGTACCTGAGCACGGTTGGAATTCCACTTTCACAATTCAAAGAATCCTTTCGTGAGTATGGTGTCGACATGTACCACTAGAGCTATTGCTTCCGGAACACTATCGCAACTTGTCAACAGATCATCTACATAAAATGACGAAAGGGTGGTGTTTCGTGCCTCTGACGCCTGCTCCTGATCCGCCAAACAGTCAAAATTGTCGTAAGCACACTGATGCAGCGTGCGTAGCGTTAAAAGGGCTTGAGGCCATCCCATACGTAACCGTCGTGAGCAAAAAGACACCAATTTGTTCAGATGCAGAATCCATCCAAAGTACACGTTGATATTCTTTATGTTCGGGAGTCACGAGTACCTGCCGAAACATTTTCTCCACATCGGCCGTAAGCGCAACCTGATAGCGACGAAAGCGGAAGATAATATTAACCAATGAATCCTGAATAGTAGGGCCTGCCAACTGAGTGTCGTTCAGAGAGACACCATCGGTGGTACGCTCCGATGCATTGAAGACCACCCGGTACTTGCCCTGCACCGCGTGATGGGGAATATTGTAGCAATTCGTAGGATCAGCAGTTTGATCAATGCCCTGCATGTGACCTAGAGCGCGGTATTCATGCATGAAGCATATGCACTTGCTACGTAGCTCTTCATTACCAGCTAATCGCCGTTCTAGGCCATGAAATTGGCGTAGGGAATGTGTTTATGAATCTCCTAACTCGGGAATATCGGATCGGAATGCAATATGTACGACATGTGAGTGAGTGCGTTGCAGAGAATATGTGCTTGCACTCAACTTAGGCCATGTCAGTCGCCCTTGACAATACGGACGCTAACCCTCGCGGGTGGGTGCTTCCTAAAAAAGGCAGTCATACGTATCGTAAACTAACATAATTGTTCTTAGACAATTACAGACAATTAATTAGCAATAACAGAGTTGCCAAATTTGCAATACAAAAAGGTTTTTCAGGCTGATTAACAGCCAGAAAGTTCGAGGTACGAAAAACTAAGAAACCAATGAAAATAATATTTAGTTTCTTTTTGAAACTGAAGCAATGAACTTCTGTTGATATTTCACTAACATTTTTTTGACTTTACAATTATTTTTATTTTTTCGTGTGAAGGGCCGAAAATAGAGATTAGTACCTAAAACAAAAAAAGAAACTGTAAAAATTGGAACAAAAATTAATTAAAATTTCGTAGCCAGTGCTACTTGGCTGGAGTACGTGACGTAGACCCTGACTAACTCCTGAAAAGGCATTAGAAAACAACAAAGTTTAATTATCCCAAAACATAGTAGTTCTAAGCTACATTTTGATACTAAATTCAATCCTACAACTACACACAAATATGAGTAAAAGCTTAGATTCAATACAAAACAACACGTAAGAAATATGTCGCCGTAGCACCAGATAAAAAAATTAATTAAAATTCAAAATCCGTAGATAAATAGAGAGTACATACCTTTAACTTGAAAATCAATTGCTATGTTACAGAGTGACGAACAAGTTTGAACTTGAAAACACATGACGCGACTTGAGCTAATTAGCGCTTGATGATAACAATGTTGACACTAATCCGATGTGTTCACTTCCGATGCAGAAAAAAGAGTGTTTTAAACAATGGATTGCGAAACCTCTTATATCATCAGGTAGTGTGACAATTAAAGGATAATAGAGTGATCGATTAAGCAGGGCTTAGTTCAATCACAGAAATCTGCGGCCTATGACCTACTATGGCACCACTGTGCATCGTTGCGATTCCGCATTCGAATCAAGTCCGTTGCATGACTTTGAGCACGTTTTTCCACATACGTTAACAAATCCGCCAGACGCGAAATCTCCGTAGAAGAGCAATCCAATACAATCCATATACACCATTCCCTCTGTCATTACCAGCGCATCCCTCTGATTCACCTTTAAAAGCATCACACGCAGCGCGCGTAAAGGCTCCTGTACCGTGTCCACAATCGTCAATAATGCTCCTGAAGTCTCGTCTGCTGCAGATCTTAAATTTAAGAGACGAGAAACATGAATTTTCGCCAGATTCCCGATTTTTCGGTTGTCTGCTCTGCGAAGATAAACAATATATTTATCTAGGTAGGATCGCCAACTAATATATGCTACTTGCGTATATTTCAGAATTGAAAACAATATTCTTAGTAAGTTTGTTGATCCTGTTTATTATTTTTATTTGATTAATTTTCGTTTCTTAACATAATTTAAAAAAACTTATTTATAAAATGTAAGACCGGAACTGTGGTCTAGGTTGATTAACGTGTTCCTTTCCTATATGTATCTCCTTCTTAAAATACAATTTTTTCTTCGTTCTTAGTTCATCAATACATTAGGATACTATGTGTTTGGTTTTCTTATCTAAGCAGATGCTGCTTTTTTTTCTGTTGTAAACATCATTTCGTGTGAAATACATCTTCTTATCTAGGCAGATGCGTCTTTGGGGCGTATATGGCTCATCCGACATCTGGTTTATTATTATTTTTAAGCTATAATGGTTAAACTTTTGGATTTATACGTAATATTATGTATTGGAACTGGCGTTAGTGCTGCAGCTGCTGGTAGGGTTCGTGACCGCACTGAGTTGATTAATCTTTGTTGTTGCGATTTTAGCTATGTTCTTAAGGAGAGAGAGAGAGTAATAACGTCAAAATTTTGTGTTTTGTAAAAAAAAAAGTAAATTTTAGTTTGATCTTGAATAAATTTTTCTTCACTATAGGTAGAACCGCGCAGAATAAAAAGGTCGTTCATGTCGGATAACAAAAAGAAAGTGGTTTGTATTTACTTCTGAGATGATATGATCTTATTGTGCATATACCATAAATATGTTTGTAACAGTAGTACAAAGTAAAGTACAAGTGCATATAGTGAAAGTACATAAGAGCAAAAGTCTTACAGTGGTTACCAAAAGAATACGTGCTAATACTACTGCATACGAAATGTCTGGTCTTGTTGCGACTGATAAGTACATGAGGCCACCAACAGCATCGGAAAAAGGTTTCGGTGCTGGTGGCAAACTATCCTCCAAAACACATGAGCTCCTTCCAAGCTCACACAGTGTAGAAACGGTTTTTGATTCCAACATGTTGAACTTATCAATAACGCGATGGATGTAGTTCGATTGGCAAACAAAATAGCGTCATCCTCCTTTTGTGGTATTTGAAGTCCAAGATAAAAGTTCGCCTTGTTCAACTTTACTTCAAAATGTTGACTCAAATATTTTATAACGTCTTCCATATATCGAACATCTTTGGTAGCAATTAATCCATCGTCTATATAGAGAGCAATTGTAGCAAGCCATAGGAGAGAAACTGATAAGAATGTAAGAAATATAAAGTGGTAACACTAACTAGTGATTGTAAAGTGGCTACACTAGGAAAAAAGTCTTCCGGTAGATAGGAGATCAGTCGTAAGTCAAACACTGCAGAATACAGACGCCTATAAGCAACCAAATAAAGAACGTAAATTATTTTTTTTAAAGTATTGTGTTTGTTTTATTCGCGATAAGACTAACGGCTAAAAATCAAAAGTGGGATCCAATCCAACAAAAAAATAAAAATAATATTGTACAAAATAACGATTGTCAAAGTGGAAAGAAGAAAAAATAAAGAACGTAATTAAACGAGTGTGCATAAAAGTAAATAAAAAAGAGTGTGAAAAAAAACCCAAGAGGAGAAAACAAAATGGAGAATTCGATTGCTGTGTCGGATTATTCCTCCGCAGAGTTGCGCAAATGGCTAATACGTCTTGGGCTTTCCACAGACGGCGCCAAAAATGTGCTCGTGATGCGTTTAAGCGATGTGCCATTCGAGAAACGCGGCGAAGCACCAACGAGCGGTAACATCGTAGAAGAGGTTGACGCAACGGTTGACTCAGCGGGGGACAGAGGAGGACGCCGAAGCAGAATACCAACGAGTGGATGAGCAAGAGAGGGAAGTGAACATAAGTGAACGGGCTACGGAATCCGAAGATAACGGATGCTAGTGTAAATGCAGCAGGGAGAAACGGTTATATGAAAAAGAAATAGAATTACTAAAGAGAGAAAAAGAACTACTGGCAAAAGAAAATGAGTGGCTGCGAAGAGTGGCGCGAATGAGCGAAACGACACAAAAGAATGGTGACACACACACATACACGGAGAAGTGCAGACAAATGACTTGCCACAACCAAATGAGAGTGAGATAAACGCAAACACACAAACGAGTGAAAGTCAAATGGGTGCAACAACATCTGATCCGCAACATTTGAGCATGTGGAAAGACATGTTGCCAGAATATGACGGCAGCACAAATCTGGATGTGTGGCCAGCCCAACGGAAAAGTATTCAGGATGCATACAAACCGGACGAGAACATGATGCGGACACTTATGTTGACAAAAATGAAAGGTAAGGCATTGGAGTGGATTCACTCAAAGCCGAATTTTTTGATCGAAGGAGTGGACGAATTTTTGCTACAGATGAAGGAGCTGTTCAGTACAAAGGAAAACTAGTTAGTTGAATATGTGGTAGCAGGCACTCATCCAATGCTATTCTAAAAAGGCACAACTACTCCAAGCCTTTTCAAAAATAAAACAACGAATACAGCAACGAATGCAAGCCGTCCAACGAGAGCGAAGGAGTGATACAGTAAGGAACCAAATCAGGTGCTATAATTGCAATTGCGTTGCGCACATGACAAACGAGTGTAGGACGGAAAAACGAGAGAAAGGCGCTTGTCACGTTTGTGCCAGAATGGGACATATAGCAGCAGACTGTCCAGAGCGGAAGAAGCCTAGCACGAAGCCGATATACAACGTACATCAAGAAGACGAAGCAGATGTATCCGTAAGATTATTTAATTGTATATTCACACATAGAAATTTACATTATAAAATATTATTAGATTCATAAACATAAAGTTTAAGGGAATAAATAAAAGTCCGTTAAGAATATTAGGTAAAGTGTGTTGTCAAATTTTATTGGAATTTCCCCTAATTCTCGGTAGGGATTTCATGAGAAAGGCGAAGCTAAGATTAACTACCTTAGCATTAGAAAAACAAACGATTTAGGTAAGCACAGAACATTTTCAGGAGTTACTAAAACGGAAGTAGAGCTATTAAAAAATTATACTCCAGATTGGGAGACAAAAGAAAAGTTCAAACGAATGTTCAATGAGAAATATTTGTACTGTAAGCGTCTCGAAGAACCCGAGATGAAATACGAAATGAATCTAAGGTTGAACGATACAAAACCGTTTTATTGCTACCGGAAGAAACTCATATACCGAAAAGGAACAAGTACAATCTATCGTAGACGAGTTGCTGCGGAAAGGAATAATCAGGCCAAGCAGATCGGAATACGCGTCGTCTATAGTATTAGTAAAAAAGAAAACAGGCGATTTGCGACTTTGCGTGGACTTCAGGAACTTAAATAAAGTTACCTTAAGAGACAATCACCCGATTCCACTAATCGATGACTTACTTGACTAGTGTTTAGATAAACGAGTGTACACATTATTAAATCTGAAGAGCGCTTTTTGCCACATACGAATGAGTGACAAATCGATTAAATATACATCATTTGGACACCAATGGGACAGTACGAGTGGCTCAGGATGCCATTTGGACTAAAGAAAGCTCCATTGGAATTCCAACGTTATATTTCAAATGTTTTTGAAGATTTGATTAAAGAAAAGAAAGTCAAAATTTACATAGATGATATAATGATAGCGACTAAGACGGTAGAAGAATATTTAGAGTTGCTGAATGAAGTTTTCGATAGGTTAGTAAAGAATAAGTTGGAGTTACGTTTGGACAAGTGTCGGCTTATAGGAGCTAAGGTCCAGTATTTAGGATACACCGTATCCAAGGAGGGTATCCAGCCAAATGAAAAGTGCATCGAATCGATAAAGAATTTCCCTGTGCCACAGTATGTAAGGGCTGTACATAGTTTTCTAGGACTAGGTTCCTACTTCAGAAGATTTGTTAAAGGATTTTCAGTGTTAGCCCACGTTATATTTCAAATGTTTTTGAAGATTTGATTAAAGAAAAGAAAGTCAAAATTTACATAGATGATATAATGATAGCGACTAAGACGGTAGAAGAATATTTAGAGTTGCTGAATGAAGTTTTCGATAGGTTAGTAAAGAATAAGTTGGAGTTACGTTTGGACAAGTGTCGGCTTATAGGAGCTAAGGTCCAGTATTTAGGATACACCGTATCCAAGGAGGGTATCCAGCCAAATGAAAAGTGCATCGAATCGATAAAGAATTTCCCTGTGCCACAGTATGTAAGGGCTGTACATAGTTTTCTAGGACTAGGTTCCTACTTCAGAAGATTTGTTAAAGGATTTTCAGTGTTAGCCCAGCCATTATACAAACTTTTGAAGAAGGATACCATTTTTAAATTTGACAGTGAAGAGATGCAATGCTTCGAAGAACTAAAAGGAAGACTTCTGATGGCACCTATTCTGGCAATTTACTGTCATTGGGATGAGACGGAGCTCCATTGCGACGCAAGCTCCATCGGATTTGGAGCCAAATGGATGCAGAAGAAGGCGGATGGGTGCTTCCATCTGGTGTTTTATTTTTCCAAAAGAGCGACAGAATGTGAGTCGAAGTATCACAGCTTCGAATTAGAAACATTGGCAATTATTTATGCGCTGCAAAGATTCATTACATATTTACACGGCATTAGATTCAAGATTGTGACCGACTGTAACTAACTAACATTGACACTTAATAAAAAAAAGGTAAACCCCAGAATAGCCAGATGGGCACTGGAGTTCCAAAACTACGACTACACCCTGGAATATCGTGGCGGGGACAGAATGCAGCACGTAGACGCTCTCAGTAGAGAAAATTCTGGTGATTGAAGAAAATACGTTTGAGCACAATTTATCTATTTGCCAACACAAAGATAGGAAAATTAACGAGATACGGAAACAATTGGAAGAAAAAGAGAGTAGTCTATATGAGATGTGTAACGGACTAGTGTATAGGAAAGTGGGGAAAAGAATAGTGTTTTACGTCTCTATAGGGAGGGAAAGTAAGATTTTGCATGTATACCATGACGAGATGGGTCATGTGGATTGCGGCAATGTCTTGGACGCGGTTCTGAAAATATATTGGTTCCCTCAGATCAAAAGTTAAAGTGTATCGCATTTTCACCTAAGTTTGGAAAGCACGAAGGCTACTTGCACAACATACCGAAAGGAAATGTTCCCTTCCAGATGATACATGTAGATCACTTTGGCCCAGTGTCACTCAAACGGGCGAAAAAGAAGTATGTGTTCCTAGTAGTAGACGCGTTTACTAAGTACGTCAGACTTTTTGCCGTTAGGACAACCAACACAAGTGAAGTAATAAGCTGTCTTAGATCTTATTTTAATTCGTATAGCCGACCGAAGGTGCTGGTGTCAGACAAAGGAAGTGCGTTTACTTCAAAGGATTTCGGCAGTTTCTTGGAAGATAAGAATGTACATCACATAAAGATTGCGATTGGTGAAGAACTTTATTAACACCCCAGGTGCTAGTAAGAAGATAACCCATAAGTTTAAGGGTCCGTATAAAATTGAAAAGATTTTGCCAAATGATCGGTACATAGTGAAGGATGTAGAAGGATTTCAAGTAAGCCAGATCCCGTATGAAGGAATATGGGAAGCAGCCAACATCAAACCATGGTTACAAACGAGAGCAAACGAATCACGTAATTGTAGTAGAACAAAGGGGGAAATCGGGACGATTACAAGCCAGGATGGTCGAGTTGTAGCAAGCCATAGAAGAGAAACTGATAAGAATGTAAGAAATATAAAGTGGCAACACTAACTAGTGATTGTAAAGTGGCCACACTAGGAAAAGAGTCTGCCGGTAGGTAGGAGGTTAGTCGTAGATCAAACACTGTAGAATACAGACGACTATAAGCAACCAAATAAAGAGCGTAAATTATTTTTTTTTGTTTTATTCGCGATAAGATCAACGGCTAAACAATGTATATTTTTTTCTTCATTTCCCTTCGGACAAAAATACTAGGATAAGCTTGACAAGCATGAAAACTAAAGACGTAAGCAACTTTGTAAATTTGGAATTCCAGCATCTGGATGCTTATTTTAGCCCATATAAGCTTTTGTTTAGTTTACAAACTCGACCAGATGCATCGTTGTGATTTGAAGATTTGTTGTTCTAGAATTTAATTTAGAAATGCAGTTTTCACATTAAACTGGTAAAGTATTAATCGATTACTTACTGCAATGGCAAAAATCATGCGAATCGATGTGAATTTTGCTACTGGACTAAACGTTTCCTCATATAGTCAATACCGTGTTGCTGATTAAAGCCTTTAGCTACAAGGCGCGCTTTATATCTATCGATTGTATTATTGGGAGACAGCTTAGCCTTGTATACCCAGCTGTTTTTTTGTAATCTGACGATCCAACGGTGGGGCAACCATTCCTTCATCCATAGCTACCTTTCAATGATCGGCTCCATCTGATTCAGCGCTCAATCACGCTACAAATAAAAGCATATCCCTCTAGGACGTTGGCATACAAACCGCTGTCTTGAGAATGACTTCGAAGTTTACTCCGGTAGCTTGCTGTTGGCACAGATGAAGTAAGCTTCTTTGCATGCTATTCTGATTTCATTTGGTTCCAACCATGGTTTGAAATTGTGTCGAGTTCATCTGTTGAACCAAATATATCTTCAGGAAAAAACTCTAGAACGACTGATTGATACCCATATTCGAGCTAAAATTGATCCAAGACTTTTGTCAATGGCTCAACATTCCTACTGTAAATGAAAATCGGTGGAAACGGCTCTGCATTCGCTGACTAATCACATCTAACGATCCCTACAATACAAAGAGCACACAATGGTTGCTTTACTAGACATAGTGGGCGCGTTAAACAACGTCGACACATCCGCAATCACGACTGCGCTATCAAATCTGCAGGAAGACGACTCACTTGGGGAGTTGATCAGTCTTATGCTAAATAGTAGGATAATCAACTTCAAACTGCGTGAGACTTCTGCTAAAAGACGTGTTAGTAGTAGTTAGTGTCCTTTCCCACCTTCTTTGGAACCTAGTGGTAACTGCTAATATATTTGGATGCGGAAGGGAGCAGGGTGATTGCTTATGCAGACGACGTTGCTATAGACGTTTCAGGGACGTATCTCAATACCATCAAAGAACTTCAGCTAAAACTTAACAGATTAACCCGTAGGGCGGATCGCAGTTGATTGGGAGTTAACCCCCATAAAACTGATTTTGTCCTCTTTTCCAGGAAATATAAAATTCCAACTATAGACACTTTTTCAATAAATGGTACCAGCTTTGAAGCTAGATCGAAGAAAACGGCGCTGGATGCTTTCGATTCTCGAAATATGAACACGATGATTCGGGGATCATACTTGACTGGCGTACTCTAGGGGAGGGGGGGGGGGGGGCGAACAAAGGTAATATAGAGGAACCTGGTCACGTATGGATTGGTACATTTTTTGGAACATCGTTTTACAGAACCTACATAGTGCAGAGTTGAATTTAAGAATTTTCCCATCCATATGTAAACGAAAGTTGAGCTCCCTATCACACAAAATGCCGAGGTCGCGAAGAGATTGAACGGGGAAGATAGATTTGTTGTGAAGAGGGTAGAGTCGGGGAGGAGAGTGGCAATGGATTGATATTTGGCGATATTAAGTTCCAAACAATTTTTGAGGCACCAGATCGAAATACTATCAAGGTCTTGTTGAAGGCGGAAGGAGTTATGGGGAGAGGAAATGGTTTTGAAAATGTTGGTACCGTCGGCGTAAAGGGAAAGGGCGAGTGTTTGATAATCCTATTGAGATCATTTATGGATAATATAAAAAGAAGGGGACCGAGATGCCTGCCTTGTGGAACTTCAGAGGTGGCCAAAAATGGAACCGATTGGGCTGACCTACAACGAACACTGTAAAAACGGCTTTCAAGGTAAGAGGATAACCCTTTTAACAGTATGGGTTCAAAGCCGAGGGCAGATAATTTGAAGAGTATTAATCGATGAGAGATTTTATAGAAGATTTTGTTAAAATCGGTTGCAACTACATCGATTTCGTTTTAATGCTTAATTAAGGGCAAAGGATACGAATTCAACGAGATTTGTGGTGGTTGACCTATCCTTTAGGAAGCCATGTTGTCTAGGGGAAATAAGTGATTTGCATTGGAAGCTTAGAGCTTCATACAAAATACTTTCGAAGAGTTTGGGTATATGGGAGAGTTTTGCGATGGGACGATAGTTGTTTATTTCATTCTTTGATCCTTTTTTGTGGATCGGGGTTATGAAGGAGTCCAATGCTGAGGAAATTCTTCTTGAGAAAGGAATAGACGAAATAGATTAGGAAGGGCAAGGGAAAGAAGGGGGAAGAACATTTTTAAAGAAATACGTCAGGGTGTGGATTCGTCATTGAGTTGGTGTAATTTATATTTGATATAAGATGAGTCCAAGATATGAGAGAGAAGTGGGCCATTGGATAGGTCGAGTTCTGCAAAAGACTTAATTGAATTTAAAGCAGAATTAGTGTCTTTACTATCGGAGGCGAAACTCCAATTTCGAAAATGAAGCTCGAACTGTCTACTATTCCTCGAAAAGTTACCTTAGGACGAGTGTGATTTATCCATATTTGATCCCGAACGTTCAAACTGTTTTATCAAGGTACTTGGAATATTCTGGGGCCCCCTTCAGGAAGACTTTCCTTATTGAATCTCAAATTTAGTTCCTTCCAAGCCACCATTTAGACGATAATTGCTTTCGAAGGTATCGCGTATTTTCGACCCTCTCGGACTCCTTGCACCATTGGTCATACTATTAAATGTATTGTTTCAAGAGTTGTGGTCCTCAATCTTAAATCTTGGTTGGGATGATCGCTTGCCTGATCTTCTACCAACACGGTGGTTAAACTCTTTGAAAAGTTTCGGGTTCCACGATACGCCTTCTCCACACTTGCTGAATTTGAGTTAACCGGATTCTCTGACGCCTCTTCGGTAGCCTACGCCGCAGTCGTTTATAGCCGTTGTAGACTTCAGATTGGAACGTGTCGCATTAAAGGTTGCTCCTCTAAAGCCAGTCTCTATTCCACGACTCGAGTTCTGTGGACCTGTGTAGCTGACCTGGTTTGCAATTCTGCAAGTTGTGCCTCAAGGGCCTCACACCTGCGCTTCTTCCTCATCAAGATATCTGGTGGAACGGTCCGTCGTGCCTGTCTCTTGATTCCTCAGACTGGGCGACTTCAAGGTTAAAACAGTAGGCCAAGCTCTCGAGGGTTGGCTGTGGTGGTCGAAAATAACCTGTTACAACTTCTTACTGCATTACAACTTACAAATTCGTGGCATTGGATACAGAGGGTAGTGGCACATTGCCTTCGATTCTATTTCAATTGTGAAGCTGCAGTCTCCATCCGTCGAATGTCCTATCTTCAATTCTTCGAAATACATCAACAAAGCTGTCAGTTGCAAAATTTATTCGACAACACCTATATGACGCAGACATTCAGATACTTGCTAATGGTCGTAAGCTCTCAATTCGTTAAAAGTTTTTTTTTTTTTTTTTTTATAATGCCGCGCGCGCACCAAGGGGATACGAATACTATTTTACTAGCTTTTTCTCCAGGGCGCGGGCGGGTGGTGTAGTAGTTTGAAACTTAGGTGTATTAGGTTTCGATATTTTTCCCAGAGGTGGTTGTCAAACTGGACGGGACGAGCTAGTACATCCTCCTCAACCAGTGGGTCTTAAGTACGTACTAGTTATTAGTTCGTTACATTTAGCCAAGCCAGTAACCACTCCAACATCAGTGTTATGCCTTCATGTCAGAGGTTACGCCAACGGGATTTTCATATAACTATTTTGTATTTATTTTAATTCGTGCGTTTTTTTTTCAAAATTTGAACGTTTATTTAAGAAAAAAAAAGTTCAATAGTATTATTCAAGGTATTGCCCATCTGAAGCTATGACTTTTTCCCATCTTTCTGGCAATTTGTGGATCCTATCCCAAAATAACTGCGCCGGCTTGGCAGCCAAGAATGAATCAAGCCAATTTTTGATATTCTGCTCTGATGTGAACCGTATTTCAGTGCATCGACCGGAACAAATGGTAGTCAGAAGGTTCAAGGTCTGGGCTATAAGGCGTGTGGGGTAAGACTTCCCATCTACTGTTTTCCAAGTAGTTCTTAACCGGAATAGCAACGTCGGGTCGAGCGTTGTCATGATGGAAAATTATTGCCTTGTGTCTGGTCGCATATTCCAGGCGTTTTTCGGCTACTGGTCTCTTCAAACGGATCAATTGTGTTCGGTAGCATTGTCCATTGATAGTTTCACCCGGTCTTAGCAGCTCATAATACAGCACACCCATCTCATCCCACCAAATACAGAGCATTACCTTCGCGCTATGGATATTCGGCTTTGCCGTTGATTTGGCTGGTTGGCCGGGTTTCACATATGATTTTTTGCGCTTGGGGTTATCGTAATAAATCCATTTTTCATCTCCAGTAATATTCCGATGCAAAAATGACTTCCTTTTGTGGCGTTCCAGCAGCATTTCGGCCATGCAAAACCGCATTTCGACGTCTTTCGGCTTGAGTTCATGTGGAACCCAATTTCCTTGCTTTTGAATATATCCAGCCGCTTTTAAACGTTTTGAAATGGCTGCTTGAGTGACACCCAAAGATTCTGCGAGTTCTTCTTGTGTTTGGCAACAATCTTCATAGAGTAATGCTTCCAGTTCTTCATCTTCAAACTTTTTTGGCTGCCCAGGACGTTCATTGTCTTCCAAGCCAAAATCACCACTTTTAAATCCTGCAAACCACTTTTGGCACGTTCGCTCAGCTAGCGCATGTTAACCATAAATTTCCATCAAAATACGATGACTTTCGGCAGCAGTATTCATATTAAAGTAATGAAGAAGATCTCCCCGCAAAAACACTTTTTCGGGCACAAAGTTCTTCATATTTGAGTGAAAAAAAATTATTGTTGTTTACCCTTCAAACGAATGACATATACTGAAATAACGTACAGTGATAGTAGCTTTCTAACGCATGTTTCAATGGAATAATAACAAGAATAATAACAAGTATTAAGTTATAGACCCAATACATACAAATTCTATGAAAAGACTTTTTTTTACAGAATTGCCTGGCACGGGATTCGAAACCGCGACCTTCTGCTTGAGGAGTCTATGCATATACCACTACACCACGGGCTTCGTAAACTCTCCCCGTTTATCGATAAGGAAAGTGTTCTGCACGTTGAAGGGAGTATAAAGGAAGCTTCGGTTTCATTTAATATCAAACACCATACTCTGTTGTGTAGTAGTCATCCGCTTTCAACATTAAGTCCTAGCTTCCATCTCATTATTGGGATATTTTCTTCTCCTATAATGACCATACTGCCAAGAGCTAAATTCATGGACTGAGTTTTCTATTTAAGTCATTGTTGCATTAAGTGCAAATATTTCTTCGACCACCTTTTCCAAAAGCGTTGATGTATATGTTGAATTTGACGAAATTTTTTTAATCTGGTTAAATTTATATCAGTTATATCAGGCTCTGGGAGTGATGTCAGAGGTGCGTCGATTAAGAAATGGCCAGGTGTTAGTGTCTCTAGGTCGTTTGGGTCTGATGATATTGGAGTTAGCGGACGTGAATTAAGAACATGGTAGCTTCTATCTGAATTTCCATCATCAGCAGTTTTTCGTATGTAGTGAGGCTTCCTTAAAATATCGAATTAACAATCCTTCAGCGGACTTCACAGAGGCTTCCCAAAGGCCTCCAAAATGGAGAGAACGAGGAGGTATGAACTTCCATTTTATTCCATCTTCATTCATGCTGATTCTCTTTTTTGAATACCCTTTTACTGGCTTTTTCTCCAGGGCACGGGCGGGTGTTGTAGTAGTTTGAACTCAGGTGTATTAGGTTTCGATATTTTTCCCAGAGGTGGTTGTCAAACTGGATGGGACGAGCTAGTACATCCTCAACCAGTGGGTCTTAACTATGTGCTAGTTGTTAGTTCGTTAGCTCAGCCAGCAACCACTCCAACATCAGTATTATGCCTTCATGTCAGAGTTGACGCCGACGGGATTTTCATATAACTACATACAAATTCTATGAAAAGACTTTTTTACAGAATTGCATCTCACGGGATTCGAACCCACGACCCTCTGCTTGAGGAATCTATGCATATACCACTACACCACGGCCACCCTTTGCCGATTGGATTGCATCTGAGTTGAATGACATTTGTAGTTCGACGAAGTTTATCGCATTGTGACACGCCCCTTCTACCTATGAATCTTTTTAAGGCACAAATAAATGCCCCTGCAGACAAATCAGTAGGGTGTCCCAAGACATAAGGAAAACAACTGTGTCCTCAACTGTGATTAATCCATGAAAGGCTTGTATCAACTTAACCGCTCTTTCGACTACATCGCTTACTACTCTGAGCGCCGAAACTTTTATTTCTAGCGTCTTGAAACGAAGTATTATATGACCACAAAGTAGGATGTAAAAAACTCTCTTCAATTTTAAGGCGATTGAACAACGACTTTCTTTTTACTGAAATGAAGTCAGAGATGTTTTTTTTTGAAATAAAATAAGAAGAGAGTGTTAAAAAAATATACTTTTACAGAAAACGAAGGCAAAAACTTCTATAACTATTAATGCCAATGTTTTTTAATAAACGTACCATACAATGAATCACAAAGTTCTTTCGATGGGATGTATCGTTTTCCATGAGTTATTTCCTCTTTGGTAAAATTATCAACCATTTTAACTTTAGGTTCTTGGTCCACATCATCAGTGATAATATAGAAACTTCGTCAGTTAAATACCACAAATGCTGAGTTATCTTCTGCAAGGCTGCTTTTGAGATAGTTTTATCAGTTTTCTCGTGAGACTTCATTGATTTCACAAAGCACAAATTTTGGTAAGGTGCTTTTATTGCTGAAATGCATTGGAGCCATGGTTTAGTGTAGGATGTTACAATGAACAAACAAACTTCAATCAATGCCGCCTTGTCTTTGCTTGTGATCTTGAATTGAGCACTAAGTAACGATATTTTCAGGGAATAAATTGCTATTGCCATCCATCGAGCTTGATGTATGGTACCTGGAGGTCGGATTTTTTTCTCCATATCTCCACCTAAAAATATCACATAAAGCTCTATTGACTCTCTATAATCAATTCTGACTATATCTTTTGTCAGCTCAGTTCGGTAAAACTCTAGCATGTTGTCAAGTTCAGAGTCAGTCAGGTGCTGTTTAAGTATTTCTCTATAGTTCTATATTTTATCAGCTTTGATACTTTTCCAGTTTTCTCGGAAATTTTTAAAGAGTGGAATTTCAGGGCTTGTATTACTTGACTAATTTTTGCTTTCATATACGTGATGGCTACAAGCAAAAATAAGAATTTTTTTGTCAGTTTTTGCTTAAGAAGCACACAGGCACCGCTGAAACGACTTCTATTTAAAGCAGTAGTATTACAACAAACAATTTGGACTTTATCTTCTAAATTCCAGTCTACAATGGCGTTCCAAACTGCCTGCGCTTGTTCATTTCCTGTAGATCTTTCTAATCTTGGCACAGCAATAAGTTGCTGTTTGTTTTCAAAGAAATAACTATAGGAAGACGTTCTTCTTTTGATTTTCGAGCATTTAATGCAGACAAAAACTTGCCGTTCCAATGAACAGTCACAATTTCCGGTACCTCATTTTGGAAATCAATTTTTATGGCTTCAGCGCGTTCTTTCCTTATTTCTGTGCGAATTCTTTGGATGGAAGACTTACTTATCGGAAATTCATCAATATTATATCCAAGTGCTTCAATAGTTGCTTCAAGAATTAACACAGAATCTCTCATACTCAACTGACACCTATCTAGCGCTGTTACTAATTTTCAAGTAATGAAATCTTTCTGCAGAGGTGTTTTGCTGGGTTGCGTGTTCGCGACAAGATTCGAAATGTACTCTTGTAAATCTAAGTTTTCATTGGATTCAGAAGATGAGTCGTCTTGTAACAATATATAAAATGATGTCGAAGGAGTCGGCTCAGACAAATATTTAGCACGTCGTTTTTCTTCTTCAATAGTTCTGAGGCGCACACAAGATCGACTTTACAGTGATAAAACGCGCGGGATGGCGTTACTCCCTCTTTTGGCAGGTTTCCCATCATCTGTTCCATAGTCTTCGGGTTTGATCGAAAACATTCAATACAATTAGAAACTATAAAATGAGTTCCACGTTGAAGTTCCTCTACTGTTAGTTGCTTTCCATTTCTGAGTGACTTACGCTTTCTGCAATATTTTTTGTAATGTGTAAAAGGAGTTTCTTTGGTTAACTCGTTCAAATAATATTTCGTTATCAACAACTGACGCTGTCATCACAGACCTCTTCCTTCGACGTTCTGGAATGTCCTCCGGAACAACATATTGCATCCTTTCCCATGACATGTCATCTTTGGACAGAAAGTCTGGACCGTTGAACCAGGTGGACGTTTTCAAAAGTACTTTCAGATCCACTTCTCTGGATACCATATCAGCCGGGTCGATACTCCCTTTTATGTAGTTCCATTGCTGTATATCTGCGCTTGCTTGGATCTTCGCCACCCTGTTTGTAATGTATGTTTCCTATGTGTAGGAAGGTGATCTCATCCATGGAAGTACCGTAGTGGAGTCGGTATAATAGCACGCTTTTTTTATTTTATAAATAGTTAGCAATTGCATCAGCCTTGCCACTATTTCTACCATGAGAGCAGCACCTTGTATTTTGTTCCAATCGTACAATAGATGTTGTTTTGAGAGGACTCACTCTTGATTTTGAACACAGCATCTTTGATTACGCATTACGTTTGTCATCATAAGATTTGATGTATACGCATTACCCAAAGGCATTTGGGCTGCTATCAGAAAATGCATGCAGTTCAATATCACTACAAGAACGGGAGATACATCGCGGAATGTTTAACACTTTCAACCTTGAAAAACCTTTTTCAGGCGGCCGGAATTTTTAGCACCATCAACAATTTGATTAATTATATTCATATAACATTTATTCACATTCATTTGCTTATTTTCTAAACTTTGAATTTTCCGTTAACGTTTTTTAATGAATTTATTCTGGAAACAATTTTGTAATTATCTTTTGTACACCCTGTAGACTACCTTGCACGAACTGAGCATTTACAATTAATACGTAGCCTATATGTACGTATAATAAATACATAGGTTTTTGTTGCCTGTTAGTAGGTGCCAGTAGGTAGTCCATAGTGGTAATCTCCATCGCAGCATACGTCAGCCACACGCATTCAACCGGTTCCTATGCTGTTTTTCTCATTCAATCGTATGTTATATGTAGATCAGATAAAGCCGTTACTAATCTCTCTGAGAACCTTCGTTATATTTCCTTTGATAATACTTACTATGCACCCATGTGGGCTGTTGAATGCTGCTAGTCCACTCCAACTTTGGACACACAGGAGGAAACACCCAAGAGCTAAGTACCAAACTAAGTACAACATATTTACAACTTGGTAGCAAACATTTTGGATTTTTTTTTGTATCTTGTTCTTTTGACAATTTTTCCCTGAATTTTGGAATTACTTAATCCTAAACAAAGTGGTCCTTCGAGTCGGATCTATCAAGAGTACAATAATTATTAAGTTGTACCACGTGAAATTTTCGATTTTCGCTCAGTCGGAAATAAGAAGTTCTCGAGTGAACATCTGTACCAGAATGTTAAATTTTCTTTTTTGTGAATGCGAAGGTTGGTGGCTACCGCTACGAACATATCTATCTCATTGATTTGAATCTTGGTCGCAGCTAGCACAACACCGGGGACTTACTACCAAGTATCATAAGAATCGTTGCTATAAAAAATATTGTACATTAAATTGGTTCTTTTCCAAATAAATATTTTATATACCAGCCGCCTTTTTAATAATTTAATATTGCGTTTGTTATGAAATAGTTTACAAAGTTTTTTTTTTTATTGTATTAAAAAGTAATACAGTTGTACCATATGAAAAGTCAGATTTTCACTCAGTTCACAATAAGAAAATTTCTGATGAACATCTGTAGCAGAAAATGCAATTCCTTTTTTTCATAGGATAAAGTGGTACGTGTGTTTGACTTTTAGGATTCGTAGCAACTACAGTTATTTTTTTCTAGGAATTGGTTATCATGCAGTCGATGGCTCAAACTCGGACTCTATTCGTTTATGAATTTTAACTGGGACATAATGCGTCTCTGACATCGAAAAAAATTAACGACGCATTTAAGGATGTAACGTTAAATAAACGCAACATTCGACGTTGATGTGCTAAGTTCCGTTCGGGAGATCTTTGCCTTGAAAATGAACCACGTGGGAAACTAGAAAGGTAATTGACTACAATGTTTTAAAGGCAACGGCAAAACCGGGACATTGCACAGAACATGAAAGTATATCCTATGACATTAAATCGACACCTATCTCTAATTGAAAAAATAAAAAAAACAATTCGAAAAGTGGGTGCCAAATGAACTTAATGAGGCACAAAAACTACGCCGCTTAGAAATATGTGCATCGCTGAGCTTAAAGCACCAAAATGAACCGTTTTTTCACCATATAATCACGTGTGATGAAAAGTGAACTTTGTATGGCAACGTATGGTATGGTATGTATGCTTGATGTGTGGAAATTTAAGGGTTCGTTACAAGTACCGTTATTTTTTTCTAGAAAATATTTGCCATATTGTGGGCAGTTCGATTTTGAACCCTCTTCCTTTACGAATTTAAAATGGGACATAATTCGACATCGACAATGAGAAACATTATTGACGCATTTGAGCGGTAAACGAACGTACTATGCGACTTTAGTTTGGAAAATTCATTTGGGAGATTTCAGCCTCGAAAATGAATCACGGGAAGCCGGAAAAATGATGGCGATGTTTTAAGAGCAACGGTGGATGCGGATCCAACAAAATTGGTGCGGGATATTGCACAAAGCATGGAAGTATCCCCAATGACAATAAGTCGACACCTATCTCTTATAGGTAAAGAAACCCGACAAGTTTGTACCCCTTGAAATGAACGAACCCCAAAAACTACGGCGCCTGGAAATCTGCGCATCGCTTACATTAAAAACCAAATTGAATCGTTTTTGCACCGGATAGTCACCTGTAATGAAAAGTGGATACTGTATGATAATCGTAAAATATCTGGGCCGTGGTTGGATGCAAATGAAAATGCAAAACACACCCCAGCCCGATCTTCACCCAGAAGGCTTATGGTGGCAATTTGGTAGACATCGAAATAACCGCTTTTCATTTCTTCACCAGGTGAAATCGTAAACGCTATCAAATATTGTGAGAAAATCGACATATTGAATGTCAAATTGGCTGAAAACCAACCTGCTTTGGTCAATGATTGGTCATCACAATGATAGAGCCCATATTGCACAAGTAACAGTGCAAAAATTGTTGCAGGTGGGATTTGAAATTCTTTCGCATCCACCGTACTCTCGTGATATTTCCCCAACGGATTACCGTATTTTCCGCAATTTTTCCGGAACCGAGCAGAGGTCGTACAAGCCTTTGAAGGTTTCATTGCCTCAAAAAGTCGGCACTTCTACGAAAAATGAAGCCAACGGATCCTATTTTGATTGAATAAAAATTTACGGAAAAATAATATTTGATTTAAATTGTTTCTATAAAACGTGGTACAACCCAATCGTACCATCGAATTTTTTTTTTTTTTTTTGATTAACTATGAGTTTGAAGGCTATCGTTTCAGTTGTAATGGGACACATTTCGATCACGAAAATTTTTAGGGCCACGATCGACTCCAATACCACGATTAAATTTTTTTCCAATCGTTTAGATAAATTAGAAAAATCGTGGACTTCATATTGTGCTCTTTATGATGAATGTCTTCTCACGCGAAATTGATAACAGACTTCGGGGACCATGAGGAGAAGAATTTTGTCGTTCATGCAGCTATGTCGCGAGCAATTAATAGTCGTAAGGCACTTACGCTCCTCGTCGACCTCAAAGACACCGTTCTCGAGAGGCTGGAATCTCAGCGGTCTACGTTCCTGGAGAAGTTAAATGACTCAGGAACTAGGGACGCATACGTACAGCTACCAAAAATTGTTATTAAGACATTTTGTGGAAACTACAAAGATTGGCCGTCGTTTCGAGATCTTTTTAAAGATAGAAAACCCAATCTTACTGCCACCCAGAAATTTCAATATTTAAAATTCTTTTTTGTCTGAGGGAGCGGCTTCGCTCATTAAACATATGAAATTATCCGATGCAAATTATACTGAAGCATGGGCCCGGTTGGAAACGCGGTACAACTAGAAACATTTGATTGTGAAATTGTTTGTACAATCTTTGCTTTCGCTTCCTTCTATAATGGTAATGTGCAGATTCTTTAATAAATTGCCGACGGTGCAGATGAAGTCGTGCGTGGGCTTAAGTCACTTCTCGCGATCCGTGGCTAATCCATTTGCTAGTTTGCAAATCAGATCAGGACTCCTGCCAAGTGTGGGCAGAATATTCGTGTTCGAAAGATCATATAAAGATTGATTTGTTTTTGAGTTTTCTTGAAAAGATGTGCCATGCTCTTGAATCGTGTTAACCAAACACTCGTTCGGTCCCTTCGCGTGCAAAAACTACATCACAACATCACAACATCACTTCCGAAATTAAAGAATCGAAACTAAAATGTCCACCTTGCTCAGGTTTCCATTCGTTGACTCAGTGTCCAAAGTTCCTTTCGTTAGACATTCATTATCGGCGCGATTTCGTAAAAACTTATTCGCTTTGCTTTAACTGCCTCCGGGTAGGGAACTCCGCCAACAAATGTCGCTCAACCTTTAAATGTCGCGTATGTAAATCATCACATCATTCGTTAGATCATTTGCAGCAGCGAAACCATCATCATCATCCAGTTATTCGCCTTCGTCGTCGCCTGCAGCTCTCCCTTTGCTTTTGATCAACCATTCGCATTCGTTCTCTTCGTCGGCACAACTTGTGTCTTCACTCATCAATAACCTGTCGTTTGAACCTGATCATCGCAAATAAACCATTCTTCCTATTATTTTAGCTATGGTTAAAGATATACATAGCAATCGTATTGTCTTCCGAGTGCTGTTAGACTCCGGTTCGCAGTCCTTGTACATTGTGGAGTCGTTTGCGAAACGACTAGGGCATTCACGCACACATGCTCACTTGTTTGAGGATTGTCATCTTTAGACGCAGGTCATACGAAGGGTCGCGTTTCAATTCAGACTTCTTCATTAGTTAATTCGACAGTCTTAGGGGTTGATATCTTTTTTCTGTCCAAACTGAACTCTTATCTTCCACCTGTAAATATCAATGCGTCTGTCTGGGCTCATCTCACTGGATTGCATCTAGACAAAGCTAGATCGAAGAAAACGGCGCTGGATGCTTTCGATTCTCGAGATATGAACACGATGATTCGGAGACCATACTTGACTGGCAAGTATTACAAAGGTAATGTAGAGGGACCTGATCACGTATGGGTTGGTAAATTCTTTGGACCATCGTTTTACAAAACCTAGTGCAGAGTTGGATTTTAGATCTTCCCTATCCACATGTAAACGGAAGTTAAGTTAAGAAGAATGTAGAGTCGGGGAGGAGATTGGTGAAAAGGTAATGGATTGGCATTTGGTGATATTAAGTTCTGGACCATTTTTAGGCACCAGATCGAAAAATTATCAAGGTCTTGTTGACGGTGGAAGGAGTAAGGGAGAAGAAATTAAAAATTTGGTACCGTCGTCGCAAAGGGAGAGAGGCGAGTGTTTGATCATTCAGAGGTGGCCAAAAATGGAGCCGATTGAGCTGACCTACAACGAACACTGCAATAACGGCTTTCGAGGTAAGAAGATATCAATTTTAACAGTATGGGTTCAAGCCGAGAGCAGATAATTTGAAGAGTATTAATCGATGAGAGATTTTATCGAAGGTTTTGTTAAAATCGGTTGCAACTACATCGACTTCGTTTCCATTCTCTAGGGCAGAGAGGGAAAAGGATACGAATTCAACGAGATTTGTGGTGGTTGACCTATCCTTTAGGAAGCCATGTTGTCTAGGGGAAATAAGTGGTTTGCATTGGAAGCTAAGAGCTTCATACAAAATACTTTCGAAGAGTTTGGGTATGTGGGAGGGTTTTGCGATAGGAGGATAGTTGGTTATTTCATTCTTTGATCCTTTTTTGTGGATCGAGGTTATGAAGTAGGTTTTCCAAGGCTGAGGAAATTCTTCTTGAGAAAGACTTAGACGAAAAAGATTAGGAAGGGCAAGGAAAAGAAGGGGGAATAACATTTTTTAAGAAATATTACAGGGTGTGAATTCGTCATTGAGTTGGTGTAATTTATATTTGATATAAGATGGGTCCAAGATGTGAGAGAGAAGTGGGCCATTGGATAAGTTCAGGAGTTAACTGAAATAGGATGGATCAGGTACAAAGGAGTCGTTGGTGAAAGATTGTTTAAAAAAGGTGGAAAATAGGTTGGCAATCGGTTGATGACTTGTTGAACTTAAGGTCGTTTGTAAGGTTGAATTGCATTGTTAAGGTAGTGCTGGTAAGGGGAACCCTAAAGTTCGTTGAAATGAAGATAAGCACCACGATAGTTGGAATAGTCGGAAAATGAAAACAGTTCATAACTTATTTCTCCTATTTCGTAAGGAACAAAGCTTACGATTATACTAAGGAGGACTTGTAGATGACGTTTTAAGGTGGGAACACGGAACGTAAAGGGAAGAAGACTTAAAAATTTCATTATAAAAATTGGATAAGGCATCATTTATACTTAGGTTGTGAAAGTTAAAGAGGGATCTGCTGAGATAATTACTGATTTTGTGAAGGTCTGCTTTATGAAAGTCGTAGGATGAAAGTCGTGATGAGTCAGTGTGCCACTGATTTGGCACAGACTCGAGTCTTATAAGCGATCGAAGCTGACGAAGTCCACTGTAGCTGAGGAAGATTAAAGTCGCCGAAAATAAGGATATCGTCAATAGAGTCAGACAGGTCAATTAAATGGTCGATCGCATCGATAACAAGTTGTAAGATTCGTTAGGTTGAACTGGTACGATGTAGCAAGATATAACGTAAAGGGACTTGAAAAGGAGTGATATTTTTATTGCGACAAAGTCAATTTTAGAGGATGAAGAAATCGTAATTGGAGAAGAGTTAAGGCTGTTGTGGATCGCCAGTAGGACGCCTTGACAGGGGGAAGGATCGTCATCGCGAAAAACATTAAAAATAGGGGGAAACACTTCCTGTCGGAAGCGCGCCGACATAAAGTGTCAAACTATTTTCAGTCAGGGGATGGGTAGTTACGGGAGAGTTTTTTAACCAGTCTCAAACAGACCCTCATCCGGTTGAGTCCTTTTATCTGACATTTGACATCGATCATTTGCTTAGATGCTTTTGTGGATTGAGGACGTTGCTCTACCGGAACAAGATTCGGCAGTTGTAGATCCCGCCGAACAACATTTCTGGGAAACGTTAAGTCGTGCTGCTGATGGAAAATATGTCATGCTATAACCACTCAAAATATCAAATTTTGGGTGATACTCTGGGTAATGCAATTTCTACATTATATTCTATGGAACGTTCGAACGCAGAGCTTTGTCAAATGCAATTTTATGTCTGAGTATATTTAACTTGGTCACATTTCGCGCATCACTGTAGATGATAATAACCATTTTTTTCTTCCACACCACGCGGTTGAAGTTGAACTCTACAGCAACCAAACTATGGGTCGTGTTCGATGGTTCAGCGAAGGACTCGAAAGGTGTTTCCTTAAACAATTTGCTATTGGTCGGCTCACCAATGCAGCGAGATCTTATTGGGATTTGCCTGCGTTTTCCACAACATCCCGTAGTATTCACTGCCAATGTAATCAAGATGTTTCACCAAATTTTGGTGGACGATCAACACACTGACTTTCAACGCATTGTTTGGCGAGAAAATCCTGATGCTGACCTCAGTATTTTCGGTTGCGTACAGTAACATATGGGACTACGTCGGCCCCATTCTGTCAGTTCGCGTCTAAAAGCAGTTAGCTTAGGACTGCAAAATCAATTATCCTGCCGCGTCAATGGCTCTGCTCGAAGACGTCTACGGGGTCCATGTTATGATAAGGTCAATTTCTGCAATAGACTTAATTGAATTCAAGGCAGAATTAGTTTACTATCGGAGGCGAAACTCCAAATTCGAAAATGGAGCTCGAACTGTATACCATTCCTCGAAACGTTACCTAAGGACGAGTGTGATTTATCCATATTTGACCCCGAACGTTCAAACTGTTTTATCGAGGTACTCGTACTTGGAATGTTCTGGGGCCCCCTTCAGGACAAGTTTTCGTATTGAATCTCAAATCTACTTCCTTCCAGGCCCTCATTAAGGCGATAGTTGCTTTCGAAAGTATCGCGTATTTTCGACCCTCCCGGACTCCTAGCACCATCTCATACTATTAAATGTAATTTTTCAGGAGTTGTGGTCCTCAAACTTAAATCTTGGTTGGGATGATCACTTGCCTGATCTTTTAGCAACACGGTGAATAAACTATCGTAACGAACTACATTTCTTTGAACAGCTTCGGGTTCAAAGGATACGCATTCTCCACACTAGCTAAATTTGAGTTACGCGGATTCTCTGACGCCTTTTTGGTAGCCTACGCCGCAGTCGTTTATAGCCCTGCAGACTTCAGAATGGGACGTATCGCGTTAAAGGTTGCTCCTCTAAAGCCAGTCTCTACCCGAGACTCGAGCACTGCGGACCTGTGTTGCTGACCCGGTTTGCAATCCTGCAAATTGTGCCTCAAGGGGCCTCACATCTGCGCTTCTTCCTCATCAAGATTTTTGGTGGAACGGTCCGTCGTGGTTGTCTCCCGATTCCTCAGACTGGCCGCTTTCAAGGTCAGATATTTGGATATATTTATTGGTCGAAGCCCAGGTCCATCCCAGACTGTATTGCCGCTACCTATTAAGTAAGTATTTCATTGGGGAACTTAGCTGACTCTGGACCGTAGCACAATTGGCTGCATACAAGCTGTTTTTCTATTTTCTCTTCAGAAAACCATTTTGCACACAAAATGAGTCCCACTGTGCCCAATATGCCTTTAGAGCTTACCTCCGGAATAGTCCATTTTATTCCTGATGACTAACTCGAGTAATTTCTTGTACATTAAAAGTGAACATCATTTTAAACAGTTCTACCACGTTGTACAGTCGTGTGTTCAGTTTTAACTTTCTGTTCTGAGTTCTTGCTGAAGCTATCTTTCCACTTAATACAGATCTCAGCTTTCACCGCTGCCGGGAACTTCAATGCAAGTATAACTTCAATTTCATATTACATGAATGCAATGGGAATATCAATTGGGTCTAATGCCTATGCCTATATCGAGAAAGAGGATTTAGAGCGTATGGAAATACGCGAGAGGGGAAAATGACTCGTAGACAACTTCAACTTGTGGTACTAGAAGCAGCTGCTACGGGGGGTCCATTTAATGGCCCTGGAATAGATAACTCCATGTAAGTAAAAAAAAATTATCTATGTGTAAACATCTTCCGAAATTTTAAACGCATTTTTCTCAAAATTAAGTTTTCGAAGTCGGTAATAACACAACCTTCTCAGATTTTTGTAACTCAACATTTTGTCTATCCACTAAAAGAATCTTTTGGGTTTTTTGATTTTAGATGAACCAAACCGGAGATATCGTGATCACCACCGAAATTCCAATCACCAAATTTTTACAAATCATTGGGGCCATTATAAACTTAGATGTTTCCATTAAATGTACCTAAACTTATTGTTTTTGTAAGCGACTACTTACAATGAAGTGAAAAAAATGTAATCAAATAAGCGGCATATAAGAGTTTCTTTTATGAACAACTCTTAAAAGCAAAGAAAAGGTCGATCGCGTGCTCTCAATAAATTTCAAGGATTTTTTAAGTTAGTAATAATTTATAAATTGGTAAGTTGTATTTGCTAAACAGTGTACGGATGTTTTAGAGTTATTTATTTAAATACTAAAATTTTTAATAAAGGATATTATGGACATAAATAAAAACTGCACTGAAGCTCAACATGCAAGCATTTTGGTATTACGCAGCCCAGAGGGTATCTGCCTAAAATGTCCACTAAAAACAAAAAAAGATTGGTCAGGAAAGCCTAGTCGAACCCGTTCATGTCCAAAAACTTGAAATACGAAATTCAAATTAAAATGAGTGCCAGAACGATTCTCCGAGTCTTAGTGAATGCTGGGCTGCGCGTTCGAGCTCCGCGTCTAAGTGAATGCTGAACTGCGCGCTCGAGCTCCGAGGAAAATTCCACTGCTAAAAAGAGTACATGTCCAGAAGCGCATTGCTTTTGCTTAGCTTTACCATCTGCCGGATAATCCCCTTCAAGCAATAAAGCAGTGGCGAAATGTTCTTAGAGGGGCGAAATTAAAATAAATCTGTTTGAAATGGACGGTAAACAGTTTGTCCGTCGTTTAAAAAGTGAGGCGTACAATCCACGATACAAAAACCTAACTGTGAAAAATGGGAGGGGGGTAGTGTAATGATATGGGGTTGTTTTTCCTGGTGGGGCGTAGGTCCAATATACCTTAATAAAGGCATATGGACAAAAGAATCCTATGTGGATATTTTGACGAATATCATGCTACCATGAGCCGAAGAGAATATGCTCCTTAAATGACGGTTCCAGCAGGATAACGACCCCAAACACTCGGCAATACTAACAAAACAATGGTTTCAGCAAAACAATGTTACTGTATTACAGTGGCCGTCTCAATCTCCGAAACTAAATCCGATTGAGGACCAAATAAAATGTTTGGTATTTTATACCTTCCAAAAAATGCCAGGAGCTGGCAAATTCCATGAGTCGTCGAGGGGATGCTGTTAATAAAAATAAAGGTTTTGTTACCAAATAAGAACTATTAATTCAAAATAAATGTAAAAAAAATTACTATGCATACGAAATGTGTTAAGAAAATAACGGGAATTTTTAAATTTCGCGGATTTGAAGATGTACATGCCCCTGAAGTATGATAATGTATTCAGCTGTATTGTAGCGTATCAAGAAGCAAACCATACAACAGAATACCAATAACATAAATATAGCACAAATGGTTCAAGGTGCCAGTGACTAATACTCATTTGAACTAATTCAAGTGCTCCGCCTTAGAAACACTGCAGCAAATGTATCACCGATTGTGGAGTCATGTTTCTTGCTACGTTACACGTTCGTTTACAAGCATAGTCACCGTACAGTGACTATGCTAAATTTGTATAAATACTCGAATTAAATCAATAAAGACACAGTTATTTTCCGTGCCTTGTCGAAGTCATTATTTAGTCTTCCTTCTTTGAAGAATTAGAAAAACAACATATTACAGTATTCATTGTTAACTTTGTCTGTGGCAGCCGCTAAGGTTAGACGTGTTTTTGTAAAATTTGTATCAAATTTTGTGTAGAAAATGGAATAAGTATTTTAAAACACGTGAAATGTTGACAGTGAGTTCGCTCTAAGGAACAAAAATGTTTACAAGTGGTACAAGCTCTTCCTAGATGGCCGAGAAGATGCCAATGATGAACCTCGTTCTGGACGCCCTAGCACATCACAAAAGATGATAACATCGAAGCTGTGAAGAAAGTTGTTTTGGAAAATCGTCGAATAACCATAAGAGAAGTTATTGACGAAGTTGTTGTATAGGTGGCTGTTATGCAATTTTTTCGGATGCTTAGGGCATGAGACGTATGTCAGCGAAGTTTGTTCCGAAATCTCTTAATTTTGATCAGAAGAACCGTCGCATGAGCATCGCTCAGGAGCTCTTGAATGACGTCAATGATAATTTTGACTTGCTCAAAAGGTTCATAACTGGTGACAAATAACTGGTCCTGTTCCCAAAACTGAAGAGAACTATAAAAAAACGGAGATTTGCAACGATTGAGCAAATAAAAACGGCATCGCTGGAAGAGCTCAAGGCTGTCAAGTGTTTCGAGGATTGGAAGAAGCGTTGGCACAAGTGCATAATATCTAAAGCGTCTACATTAATGTAGATGAGTAAATAATTTTTTTTCAAAAACTAAAATTCCCGTTATAAAGCAACCGTTTTCATGTAGAATATATTGGAAATATATTTCTCATAAATCTGATATTATATTTGCTCCACATATTCGAATTAAATAAAAGTTACTTTTACTGGTTTCGAAAAGTAATGAGTTTTTCATTTATCTTGGCCATAGTTTTACGTTTTATGGATGTAATTTACAATGAAAGCTAAGGCAGGTGTAACCAACCTTTGTATATGACATCTCCCTGTTTTTTAATAATTTAAAAAAATCAAAACAAGGAGTAATACAAAATAGTTTACAAAAATAATTCAAATAAGTATTCATTATTTCAAATTTAATGAATGTTGAATTACAATAAATAAAGGGTTTATGTAAAAGTTAAATATTCAAAGCTAAGTGGATGGTTAAGTCCATTGTTTAGAGTGTGTAACGCTGTGGTTGTTTTATTTCACATTCGTATCTTGTTGTTTTGGCATTGGATCTAGTTGCATCTAGATGTTTGTTTGTTTGAATTGATGTTGTATTGTTTGGTAATGATGTTTCTGTTACGTCTGGTTTTCTTGAGTAGTTAATAGATAGAGAGTTAGGTATATAGTTACTGTTTATTGAGTTTGAATCTTTAATTTAGTAGGTTGAACGTGGATTGTGTTTCGCCTAAGAAGTTTTCCATCTGTTTTTATGGCGGGTGATCTTGGTGCATGTTTTGGTAAATCTTCTACCACTCCCGTTATCCATTCCCGATGGCTCCGTTGGATACTTAATCTTTCTCCGTCATGAAATAGTTTTGAAGCAGAAGCGTGGTTGTCGTAGCTGTTTTAATAATTTTGTTGAATTTTGGTTATACTTTCGTCAACGTCTGATTCCAGTATATGTAGATGGTATGCCGTGTTTTGCGAACCAAACTTTTGGGGCCTTGATGACTTTGGTTCAGATTGTTTGTGAGAGTTCCGAAAAACTAAAAAAAAAAAAAAACTAGAGTAGCTGTCTGCAATTAATAAAAAGTCATCACAATTAAAATGAAAAATATCAATTGTAAAATAAAGGATTAATTAGTCTTAGATCTGGGTCATTTGATGAAACTCTGGAAGAAGATTTTGATGAAATATTTGATAGGTTAGAAGAAACGTACTGCACTTACCGTGGTGAATTGGTCATGCTATCGACAATACCAAATCAGCATCTAAAGAGAAGATTGTGGAAGGTGAATCCACAGGTGCTTCGTGTAATGAGCTTTCATTACCCCAAATTTAAATACAACATTTTGAGGGCTCGTACACGGAGTGGCGGGCTTTCCACGATGTTTTTTTATCCTTAGTCCACAGTAATCAACGACTAGGGGAAAGAGTTACACTATTTGAAATCGTCTCTTACAGGTGAAGCTGCTCGTTTATTGCAGCATTAAGGTTTGTATGCTGGCAATTATGACAAAGCATGGGAACTGTTTGTCGCCAGATACGACCAGAAGCGAGTGTTGGTAAACGCTCACTTCCGACTTTTCTTTGAACAGCAGCAGTTGACAAAGGAGGCTACAGGTAACATAAAGTCCCTACTGGACACGTCCCAGGAATGTTTTCATGGCCTGGAAAATTTAGGATTGCCGGTTAGTTTTTGGGATGACATATTAATTTATATACTAGTACAAAAATTACCTGCTTTTACTCAGCGTTTGTGGGAGGAGAAGTAAGGTAGTTCGTAGGAGTTGCCCACGCTAACACAATTTACAGAGTTCCTGGAAACACGTTTTCGAAGCTTGGAGGCAGTAACTGGAACGAGTGGCACTAAGTGGAGCGGTTCTTCTTCACACAAAGCTGTTGCTGTATAGAAGAAAACGGTGTTGCACGTCGGGAACGAGCAGTTTTCGTGCCAGGTGTGTGGAAGAGGTCAACATTACCTTCGATCTTGTCAGAAGTTTATTGAAATGGAGATCTGTGAACGATCCAAAACTGTGGACAGGATCGGGGTTTGCCGGAACTGTATCGCATACAGTCACCGGACTAGTCAATGCCAAAGCAGTGTGCGCTGCTATTACTGCAAACAGAAACACCACTCTCTGCTGCATGTTAACTGTTTAGGGTCAAATATCGCAAAGGTCAGTACTAATCCTATACTATACTATAGGTACACAAACTTTCTACATAAAATCCAAGAATAACCAACCTGTCTCTCTTGGGGTAGATCAAACAAGTGTGCTTTTTGCCACAGACGTTTTGAACTTAATGTCTTCAAAGGGCAACTGTTATCATATTAGGGCGTTAGTCGATCCTGGATCGGAAGCAACGTTATTAGGGTTTCAACAGCGACGAACGTTCATTGAGGTATCTGGATTCGGAAGGGTGAGCAGTGGTTCATGTCAACGATATGTAAATCTTACCGATGGTTCACTGGTAATGCCGTTTGAGACGAACACCCGAGCATACGTCTTCAAGTGGCTGACAGGTCTTTTGCCTTCCAAGCCCTCAGGTCTGTGAAACTGAGAACGTATTCAGGGCTTAAGGTTAGCGGATGCACAATTCGACAAGCCTGCGACTGTTAATCTTCTCTTGCTAAGCGACGTTTATTGCGAGTTTGTTCGATCGGCGATTATCCGTAGCACAGATGAAAGTTTTCCAATCGCACAAGAATCCGAGCTAGGTTGGCTTCTACTTGGGGAGGTCATTTCGCAAACTCAGGAACCCATTCGCAGTTTTCTACAGGTTTGTGACATCGACACTCAATTGCGAAGGTTCTGGGAATTAGAAGAATCGCCTTTCAACTACAAGGAAACGGACGAAGACAGGACTTGTAAGCAGCACTATCGCACGACAACAAAAAGATTGGATGATGGACGATATGATGTATTGTTGCCATTTAAGGACGGATGTAAACCTGGGTTTGGCGCCTCAATGTTAGGTGCCTTACGTAGGTTTCATCAGCAGGAGAACACGACCAACATTTTCCATGTCACGCAACAACTCGATGAAGACAATGAGGTCATCAGTCTTATGCTTAAGCAATCTTCAATAAAGCTTCGCCACATTCTAGCCTGTTGCATTCGTTTTGACTTTTTAACTGAAACGAGGTACAAAGGTTCATTGAAGGTCAACGAAATTGACAAGGCTATAAAATTGTTAATAAAAACCTCACAAAAACAAATGTTCCCTGAAATGAGTGTTGCAAAAAAGGTTTATCCCAAACGTACCTTGAATTTGAATCCCTTTATAGATTTTAACGACATTCTACGTGTTGGAGGGAGACTGCAGAACTTAAACTTGGACGAAGAACAGAGACATCCATCTATTTTGGCACCAGATCATCATCTCACACAACTTATCATAAGAGATGCACACAAAAACACAATCCATGGTGGTGTTTCTCTAATGATGGCGTACATCCACACAGCGTTCTGGATTTTTTCGCTAAGGAGAAAGGTGAAGAAGATGGTGCATGAGTGTATCACTTGTTTCCGTCACAAAGAGAAGTCAGTGCAACAACTCATGGGGAACTTACCTGAGCCAATAGTTCGCATGGCAAGGCCTTTCTACAGATCGGGTGTAGACTTTGCGGGACCCTTTGACATCAAAACTTGGAAAGGACGAGGTGCAAAAACATTAAAGGGATATTTTTCAATATTCATCTGCCTAGCAATCAAGGCAGTGCATTTGGAGGTCGTGTCAGACCTTACGGCACAGGCGTTCTTAGCGGCTTTCAAACGATTTATAGCTCGCCGAGGAATGTGCGCCGAATTGTACAGTGATCGTGGCACTAATTTTGTAGGGGCGGAAACGGAGTTAGGGAGGATGCTGCAAAAGGCGAAAGTTGACTGGTGGTCGGTTAGTGAACAACTGACTCAGCTGCACGCAAAGTGGACTTTTATTCCCCCTGCATCTCTCAATTTCGGAGGGCTTTGTGATGCAGGGGTGAAATCGGTAAAGCATCACCTCATAAGAGCGGTCGGGGCAAAAGCTCTGACATTTGAAGAACTGTCAACGTTGCTTGCTCAAGTTGAAGTCTGTCTCAATTCCAGACCTTTGTGCCCAATGTCGAACGACATCGAAGACTTGGAAACACTGACACAGGCACATTTTTTAATCGGCGAAAGACTCGTCGCAATTCCTCTAGCAGATACTGCCTTCGAGAGGGTAAGTTACCTTGAGCGATGGAAGCGGATCACCTCATTGACCAACTATTTCTGGCGCAAGTGGAGTACGGAATACCTTTCCAGAATGCAACAGCGTCCAAAGTGGATGACACGGGAGCCGGGACTAAAATGCGGCGACTTAGTTCTCATTAAAGATGAGAGACTACCACCGTTGCAATAGCGACTTGGACGAATCATCGCTACACATCCCGGAAACGACGGACTAATTCGAGTGGTCACTTTGAAAACAAGTACGGGAGAACTTAAACGATCAATTGTGAAAATCTGCTGCTTACCAAGCAGGAAATGCAAACTACTCAAACAACACAAAACAAGGGTTTCGAACATTTAAATAACGATATCATATTTTTCTTTTAATCTTCCTTAATTTCTACACAACACAACACAAATAATTTTCACCCTGTTTTCTCTCCATCAATCATTGAAAATTTCTAAATAAATGTAGACAAAACATAATGAAATTTATTTCTACACAATACAACACAAAAAAATTTCACCGTGTTTTCTCTCCATTAATCATTGAAAATTTCTTTCTAAATAAATGTACACAAAAGATAATGAAATTTCTTTCCACAACACAACATTTTAAACAACACAACACAACATTTAAACGACACAACACAACACTTTTAAAACAAACACTTTAAATAAACTCACATGAAAAATTAAAGACATTTCTTTTTTTTGAAAAAAAATTAATTAAATTAATAAAATATAATGATACAAATTAAAAATAATTACTTATCCTAGATTCCCTACGCAACACAACACACATACATACAGTCCATTCTATGTCACACAGAAGGCATTCATACCAGACAACTTTGCAGAGTTCCAAAATTACAAAATGCCGACGGGAATTTTGATTCTCCAAAACCCCGACGGCACTTGAAGTTTTCACTGAACACACTAAAAACAAAACGTTTTAAAATTTATACGCACTCAATAATAAAAATATATATCTTAAACGAATCTTAACATAAATTACATAAGTAAAGTAAATAATAATAATAAATATGTAAGTAATAAAAAAAAACTTACTGAAGATGAATTGCAACAACAATTCAATAGGAAGGCGGATTCATGTCATGAATTCGTAAACACCACACACACTAAGAAGGTTAATTCGGCCATCATCAAAACACTAACCGTTCGCGAAGATTTCGTCGCACAGCATCGCACTGCACAACCAAAAATTGTGTACGCGGAGAACAGTTATCGTACAAAATAACACCACAAATTGTACCGAGTTGTTGGGAAAATAATTGCAATGAACTTTTTTTTTTTCATTTTCCCATTTCTTTCTTTCTTTTGTTGTTTTTTGTTTGCACTTTACTCGAATATCACTTTCGCGAAACAATAACAGACAATCGATGTATATAAATATATACACACGCACGTATATAGGATTGTGTACTTGCGCCGATGTACACAATTCAAACCGAAATCGAATTGCGCTAAGGAAGGGGAGTAGATAAGATAAATAAATAAAAACACTTACCTTTTTTAACACCACTCTAACAAAAAAAAAAAGAGGGAAAACAAAACAAAATCGAACAACACGACGCGAATAGACCTAGTTTTGGTCAATGATTAAAACAAACTATTGCACTAGGCGAATTACGCACATTTTATCTCCCTTTGTTGCTCGTCGTCCTTGTCACCTACATGTAATGTTTCAAATTATTAATTTACACGATTTTGTCTCATTCACATGTAGATCGTCAACACACTCGCACTTACACAATACACAACTTTTATGTCAAAAGATTTACAACATCCTCCACCTCCATTTGGGTACAGTAAGGTACAAGAGCGAGGACACTTCCGGACGAAATTCGTCCACCGGGCGGGAGCATGTGCGTAAACAAAATGTATAAATAATATATTGAGTCTATAATTAATTCGTGCGGTTTGCTAAGAGATGGCGTAACTTGTATTACTCCATTGTTATTATTCCATGCGTTTGGAACATGCGTTTGAAAGCTACTGTCATTGTACCTCATTTCAGTATATGTCATTCATTTGAAGCGTAAACAACAATAAATTTTTTTCACTCAAATATGTCGAACTTTGTGCCTGAAAAAGTTCACTTTAAAATGAAAAAAAAAAAAATGCTGCCAAAAGTCATCGTATTTTGGTGAAAGTTTATGTGAACATGCGCTAGCTGACCGAACGTGCCAAAAGTGGTTTGCACGATTTAAAAGTGGTGATTTTGACTTGGAAGACGATGAACGTCCTGGGCAGCCAAAAAAGTTTGAAGATGAAGAACTGGAAGCATTACTCTATGAAGATTATTACCAAACACAAGAAGAGCTCGCAGAATCTTTGGGTGTCACTCAAGCAGCCACTTCAAAGTGTTTAAAAGCAGCTGGATATATTCAAAAGCAAGGAAATTGGGTTCCACATGAACTCAAGCCGAGAGACGTAGGAAGGCGGTTTTGCATGTCCGAAATGCTGCTGGAACGCCACAAAAGGAAGTCATTTTTGCATCGGATTGTTACTGGTGATGAGAAATGGATCCATTACAACGGCAAAGCCGAATATCCATGGCGCGAAGGTAATGCTCTGTATTTGGTGGGATCAGATCAGATGAGCTGCTAAAACTGGGTGAAACCATCACTGGACAACGCTACCGAACACAATTAATCCGTTTGAAGAGAGCAGTAGCCGAAAAACGCCCGAAATATGCGACCAGACATGATACAATATTTTCCATCATGACAACACTCGGCCCCACGTTGCTATTCCGGTTAAGAACTATTTGGAAAACAGTGGATGGGAAGTCTTACCCCACCCGCCTTATAGCCCAGACCTTGCCCCTTCTGACTGCCATTTGTTCTGGTCGATGCAGAACGCCCTCACTGAAATAAGCTTCACATCAGAGCAGAATATTAAAAATTGGCTTGATTCATTCTTGGCTGCCAAGCGCGCAGTTCTTTTGGGATGGGATCCATAAATTGCCAGAAAGATGGGTAAAGGTCATAGCTTCAGATGTTCAATACTTTGAATAATACTATTGTACATGTTTTTTTTTGAAAAAAAAAAAAAACAACGAATTAAGTTACATACCCAATACATATATTTTAGTTTATATAATTATTGTTTTTCAATATTAAAATTGTAAACTATATTAAAACTAAGCTAAATTAATTTAAACTTTATCTAATGTAAACGATTAAAAGTAACGTAAAGTTCTATTTTTGCTATTGTATGACACTGTAAACGTTAAAAATGGAAGGCATTTCGGAAAAAGAATAAAGATTTTCCTTGCTGTGACTGTTCAACAAGAAAAGACGTGTTTTACTTAAACCGCATTTTTCCGACCCCTTTTTTACCCTACACATATAATTCAAAAACTTCCAAGAGGAAGTTTGACAAAATTAGTTGCATCAGAATTTTCGGATGGTTAGGTAAGGCCGGGGGCGTCTTGAACAATTTTGTTGCCAAATTTTTTTACTAGAACTTTTATAAATTATTGAGAGTAACTATTTTTCTCTTTAAGTTTATTCTGACATCATGTTAGAAGTTAACAATTGAGTAACGACTGAAGTGTGATTTTATAAAATATAATAATGATACGTTATGAAGACAAGTGTGTGATATGGACATGTTCTATGTATGCGAGATATAATGAAAGTCGTTGAGACTTCTACACAAAACCTTGTGCTGTCATCTTTATTCTTTATGAAGACCACTTCAATCAGCCCCTCAACGTTTATCTTCGACATTTTCAGTAACATTTGTTTGCCTTGCCCATGGAAAATGCCTATGTAGTGTTGAACAAGTTGCATAAGTCCATATTCTCCGTGTTGTGTAGCAAATATATCAGCATAATCACCAATTAGTTTTTTTTTACCTTGATTTATCATACAATAGATTACAGACGCTGAGGATTTCTTTCTTCACTTTCATGCTCTGAACTGTTCCGTCCAGCATTGCACGACTCGTTTCCGTTGTGGAATATACTGACAAAATGGAGAGATGTATGGAACGCTGTATAGTACAGAACGTTCGCGAAAGATGTCAGTGGAGTAAAAATTTATAGTCTATCAGCAAAATTAACTGTAAACGAATACTGAGAGCAGCTATCAATATAAAACCAAGATTGCCGAGTTAGGGAGAACTCAGCTAATAGAGAGAAAAACCAAGAAAGCCAGCAACCTAGCTATACACATTGCAATCCATTTCATTTCTCATAGCCTACATTGATGACCCCAACGTGATGACGCCCAACGAAGAAAGCAAAAGTGAAAGCAACACAATACCCGCGGACATTTCAAACGACGCCATATCTCGAAGATTCGCGTACTGCCGCTCTGGAAACAACATCGCACGCTATGAAACAGTGTTTCAATTGAATCGCATACACATCGATGCCTCGAAATATACGAAACTCGTCAGTGAACTAGACTGTTCTACGCTGGATCAGGTTAGTGACATCGTGGAAAATCCCCCAACACGGGATAAGGATAATACACTTAAGAACCGTATCGTCCAAATTTTTACAGAAACCGACTTCAAGAAACCATCGCAGATATTACGTCATATAAGGACACTCTCTGGAAACAGTGTATAAGACAAGCTCCTCTGCACTTTGTGGATGCAACGTTTGAGCGCACCAGTCCGGATTGTGAAATATACTCGTTGAGATCGCTGACAAAGTAGTCGAAGTCACCGAATCATCAATATGATGCATCATGGCCGTAACTACCCCAATACCTTCCACGCACGAAATCTCAACATTACTATCTTCCGAGATATCCGACACTGCCACAATTCTATCCTCCATCGAAAACCGCCTATCGAATTTGGAGACCAAGCAATGCAGCAATAGTTGCAACATTAGATCCCGTTCAACTAGTCGTAAGCGCATATCAAACCAAATACCAGCCATAAGAGCAAAAGACATATTTTCAAAGATCGACCTCGCGCTTATAACCAAGTACCATTGTCAGAGGTACTATGACAGCAGTCATCACGCCATTCGGTTTATTTGAATTTCTGGTAATGACATTCGGCAAGAAAAATGCTTCCCAGACGTTTCAACGTTATAGAGACCAAGTGTTAGTTGGACTAGAAGACTTCTTCTCATGTTACATCGACGACATCTTCGTAGCATCTGATAGCACAGAATGGAAAAGCATGGTCTGGTTATCAGCGTTGCGAAATGCACATTCAGCGTTGAAGAAATTGAATACTTAGGGTACTGGATCGACAGAAACGGTGTCAGACCACCTCAAACAAAGGTTGAAGCTATCCGCAACATAGATAAACCGAAAACCATAAAAGAATTACGCCTTTTTCTCGGGATGCTTAACTTTTATTGACGTCTTCTTCCTCATATAGCAGTCATCCAAAACCCTCTCAAAAAATACCTGAGTGGCGGGCCAAAAAGCATCAGAAAGGAAATCCAATGTACTGCAGAAAGCTGTGATGCCTTAGAAAAATGTAAAGAACAGCTAGCGAATGCAACCACCCTAGCACACTATCAGTCAAATGCATCTCAATTTCTAACAACAGACGCATCGGACTTTGCTGTAGGCGCTGTCCTCGAGCAGCTGCAAGAAAACACTCTGGTACCACCAGCATTTTTTCGATTGAGTGCAACTGCACTCAATGCAACTACCCATACGATCGTGAACTTCTGGCGAATTTCTATGCCACCAAAGACTTTCGACGTGCGATTGAAGGCAACAACTTTACCATCAACACGGATCATAAACTACTGATCTATGCTCTTTATAAACGTGCAAAACAAATGCCACCTCGCGGCGCCAACAATTTGATTTCATCGCTCAATTTTCGTTATCCACGTTCCCGTTGGGTGCAATGTTGTGCAGACACATTATCACGCACATCGGAATGCCAAACAAAATCTCAAGAGAGGAACTTGCAGCGACACAAGAAGAAGATGAATAGCTCAATCCTTACTGAAAAACAAAGGACATCAATCTCACCACTATCTCAAGTGGCAGAAGCTCGTATTAAACAGCGGAAAGTTCATATACTTCGATACATCAACAGAAATAATCAGGTCATATGTACCAGTTTTTCTACGACGAAAGGTTTTCGGTACGATACACCAGTTATCACATCCAAGTGGGCGCACAACAGCTTAACAAATATGCAAGAAATTCAGATGGCCAAATATGCAAAAAGATATACACCATGTACATGGTACATGTATCTCTGAAAAAGTCTCTTCATAGAATTTGTATGTAGTTATATGAAAATCTCGTCGGCGTCAACTCTGACATGAAGGCATAACACTGATGTTGGAATTACTGGCTGGGCTAAATGTAACGAACTAACAACTAGAACGTACCAAGACCCCACTGGTTGAGGATGCATTGGTTCGTCCCGTCCAGTTTGACAACCACCTGTTGGAAAAATATCGAAACCTAATACACCTGAGTTTCAAACTGGAGAAAAATCAGTAAAAGGGTATTCAAATCCAATTTGGCGCACGCGGGGTTATAAAAAAAAATACATTCCCCGTTATTAACAACCGCTTTGAACAAGGTCATTTAGACCTCATTGGACCTCTGCCCTACTCAGCAGGATTTAGATATCGCCTTATCATGGTGGATCTGTTTTCCAGATGGCCGGAAGTAGCACCAATCGTCACCCAAACAGCGTAGGTAATCGCCGAAGCATTTTATTCAAACTATGTCTCAAGATTTCGTGCCCCAAAGGTCATAACAACTGATCAGGGCACCCAATTTGAGTCCGCGTTCTTCAACAGATTGCTGCGACTGGTGGGTTGTAAACGAATACGTACCTCACCCTATCATCCGGCATCAAATTGTCTCGTAGAACGATGGAACCGCACATTAAAGTCGTCAATGATGTGCTGTGAGAATAAAACACATTAGGTTGAACTTTTGCCAACAGTTATGCTGGGACTTAGAACTTGCTACAAAAAGGATCTGCAATCATCGTGTGCGGAAATGGTATACGAAACAATTCTTCGTGTTCCTGGTGAACTCTGCATTGATGGACCAGTGATCGAAAACTCTGAGGTATTTCTAGAACAACTACAGGAGTTACGGCCAATTCACATTAATCACCACAGTACACGAGAAAGCTTCGTACACAAAGATCTGGAATCCTGCACCCACATCTTTTTACGGGATGACAGCGTACGACAAGCCTTGAGTCAACCGTATACCGGCAATCATTACGTAGTCAAACGTATCTTACCACACCTGCACACTGTAAAAGTTAACTGCAAGAAAATGAACGTATCAACAGCGCGGTTGGAACCGGCATTCCTTGCATTCAAAGATCAACCAACTCCTGAAACGCATACTACCAAAAGAGTCATCCCAACAACAGTAACAACAACTAGCATCACGCCCTCAAACACCAAGCCTCAAGAGGATTAGCAACCGACATTCAAGCTTCGTACTTATCTTTGAGCCAAGACGAAGAGAGTACATTTCGTTCAAAAATAGAATGTCACTCGGGGAGGAGTGTGTAGCGGCAGCTTAAGTCAATCAACAAAATCAACTGTCAACGATAGCTGAGTTAGGGAGAATTCAACGAATAGAGAGAAAAGCCAAGATGGTCGAAATAGAGGGAACACCATATTTCATCATTCCTTGTATAGCCAGCAACTGCACAGACGTATATCCCGCCAAGAAGAACTTTTTAAATCGCAATCCATTTCATTTCTCCTAAAACAAAAAATACCATATACATTTCATTCGTAATAAATATTAAATAAAAAGGATTGTAATTATATTCTCGTCGTTAGTGTGTTGAATATACCCACAAATATCAGCATCCCACAAGAAAAGCAAGTCAGTTCTAATGAGCAATTTGAAAAGTGGGTTACGAGTGATAAAGTGGTTTAAGTAAAAGATAACGGAAAGTAAAAGTGATTAAGAAATGCGATTAAGAAATGCGATTAAGAAATGCGATTGAATTGTAAATCGTAATTGTATTGAATAAAGCGATTGTATTTAAAGAAATAAGTTGTACCCACACAAACATTTTACATTCGTGTCAGAAGTGGGATAGGACTTATTGGATGGTTGTTTGAAAAAAAAAATGAACGAACAAAAATGAAGATCAAAAAAAAAAAAAAAAATAAATAAATAAAGAAGAACAAAAAAATTCGCAGTCCAAACAATGCAATAAAAAACTCCTAGCAGAAGTAGTCAATGGTAAGAAAGTAAAAGAATAGGCGACTATCCAAATGATCAGGACTAAACCAGTAGAGGGTTGGAGTACGGAGAAATCCGTTCCTTCCAATAGGCAGATACTAACATCGAACTAATATTGGCCTGAAAGGAACAAGAGGAAAGCTCAAGCTATTTGGATAGAATGTGTCATTTCAAAAGAACGATGAATGACGAAGTTGTTCGAGACGAACAGTGTGATATCTGAATGTGAACAGGGTATTCTATGTTTGTTTAGCAGAAGATTTCGATATTTGAATATTAGAAGCCTCAACCATGGAGAATGGTTGGAGAATGGAACCGAATTTTCTAGCAAAATAGAAAAATGTATGGAACGCTGGATGTTACAGATTTTTTTCGAAATATGTCAGTTCTAAAGTGTAATTTAAAGAGTGAATTAAGAGAGTGATTAAGTGGCTTAAGTAAAAGATAAAGAAAACTAAAAGGGGTTGAGAAAAGCGGTTTAACTGTAAATTGGTATTGTATTGAATAAAGTGATTGTACTGAAAGGAATAAGTTCTTTCATTTTGTACTCACACAAACATTTGATAATATGAATTCCGATTCTGTTAGTCTTTTTGGAAATCGATTAATAAAATTGAGTTTGGGTAATTCCATCCCTAAACCACAGAGTCGAGATTATGGGTAAAGATAATGTTATTAGACGTTCTCATCATTGAGTTCCTTATTTCTTATAAGTAATTGGATTACAGTAGATATAGAGTGTTCCTGTGGAGTAAGTGTTTGAGGACGAATGGGTAGTGTGTTTGTGTAAGGGTTAAGTGAAATGCGGTGTGTGATTATTGGTGATGTCTATATTGTGGTCGGGTGTAAGTGATTTTGTGGTTGAACTTAGCGGTGAGTTTGAAATTGGTTGTACTCGTAATATGTTTGTGGATGTTGCGTTTGATAGAGCTGGGTTTTAATTTTGTTTATTTGAGCTGCTTGAAAATTAAGGTTGCGTAGTTTTTATTTCTGGATAGAATTCGGGTGAAGTGGAGCAAAGAGCGAGGGTTATTTTTGTGGAGTTTTTGGGGCCTGATAATTCCGCAGACGTTTTTAGGGGTGGTTATTTGTTTGAGTGTTTTGCTTCATTTTATCAGTGATAAGCAGTGCAGTGGTGATGGGTAAAATGGGGTTTTGTTCTTTATATATACGTTAAGCTTCGGCTAAACCTCATTTGTTTTTCATTTTGATTTTTAGCGTTTGTTTATTCTGTGGACACTGTGCGTGTACAATTGGGGTCGGTATGAGGAGAGAAGTTGCAGGTTTCTCAAGTCGTGTTCCCATTGAATTTTTGATTGTTTGTCTGAAAAGTTGGCAGTTTCGACACCGCATTAACTTTAATTTTGTACCAACCAATTTCAACGAAGTTTGGGGATTGAATGAAATCGAAGGTTATGAAAATTAACCCACCCGGTTTCTTACACCGTTGTTTGGAGAATTCGTAATTTTCAGTAACATCTTGTTCCTTCATTTTTGAATTGATTCCTGATTCAGGGACATTTATAAGGCAAGGCATGTTAACTACACCCTTTGAAGAGTTGAGGTAAGAATATAGTTGAACTGACACAGGACAGGTGTTTCATAGAGTTTTAACAGCGAGAAATTTGTCTGTAATTTTTAGATTTTGTATATATTTATATTATATTGCTATCTCTTATCTGCGAAAATTGCTTGTACTATTTGGATATGGATATGGATATCACGATAGAGCTACGTGATGAGGAAAAGAAGCCTCATCGGTTGGTTTCTGATTATTTGTTCAGAAAGAAATGTGGGTTAGAGGTGATGATTATCGAAAATCTTCCAAAATCGCATGTCGTCCGAGGGTTTTCCCACGAAGTACCGGGTCTGCTAGAGAAAGAATGCATGGACAAAACAAAAAACTAAACACAAGAGCGTGAAGAGTTTTGCAAAGATCAAATGATATATATATTACGCCCACCTTGTCTTTGCAATAAATTAAAGTGTTATGAAGTGGCTCGAAAAGCTGAGGGGCCCGGTCTCGTACCGATTTGGTTGGACCAAGCTCATATTTAAAAGCTCGGACAAGACAACCAACTAGAGCTCTAAATCAGCATACCTAAACACGACGACACGACGTCAATGCGATATCCCGCATAGGGCTAGCGTCAGCGCCGCCGCAAACACTGTAGGTCCAAAAAGTAGACAAGCCGCACCCGCATCCGTACCCGTATGTTCATCGCCGTACTTTGCTGGAGACACTGAGGAAGTGCTTCCCACACCAGTATAGGAACTTGTATGGTATTATGAAGCAAGTACACATTATCATCGGTTGAGACGCCAATGCACACAAAACGATTTGGGGCAGCAGTGATGCAAACACAAGAGGTGAGTCACTATTAGAATTTCTATTCAGCAAAAAACTTAAAATAAGGTTTTTACTTAATAAGGGGAAAAAAAAACTCATATTTAGAAACTCTATAGGAAATGAAGTCCTACCCCTCACTCTCTGGTCTCCATTTTTACAAAATGTGGTGCAAGGTTGGCACGTGTCCTAGGAGACATCTTTATCAAAGAACAAGCACATTGAAAACAATAAGATGCAGTTACGAACACGCGCCGGTTCAATATAAAAACTAGCTTACGAACTGGAGGTCAAAGCCGTCAAAGCTGTATTGTTTTGAACATTATAACAGTCTTTACAGCAATAAGTGATTTTGTAAAGTGTAAAACTTGTGACGGAAAATTAAAATTTTAAGCAGCTTCACATCGAGGTCTTGGTTTTAAAATCGTTTTGCTGTGTGATAAGTGTAAGGCTCGTGCCATAAACTCCTGTTCATTTGTCAAGCATTCTTATGAGATAAACAGAAGATTTTTACCTGTGAAGATAATTGTTAGAATAGGATTGAAAAGAGTAGCTAAATTCTGTGGAATGATGGACATGTTAGCTTTCTTGAAACAAAATATTTATGACTTTATTGAAGAAAATATTTACTCTTGTGTGAAAGTAGCCACCAAGAAACTTTTGGAAAAAGCTTATGCTGAAGAAAAAGATGCGACCGGTGAAAACCAAAGTAATAGATGTTGTAAAGAATTAACAGTATCTTTCGATGGAACCAAGAAAAAGCGAGGGTACACTTCTTTATAAGGAGTAACATCATTGATTGAATATTGTACAGGGAAAATTATCGATATTGTTATAAAAAGTTCGTACTGCAAACAATACGAACTTTTAAAAAAGAAAATGAATACTGAAGAGTACAACGATTGGCTAGAAGATAACAAAGACAATTGATCTGCAAATCATAATGGCTCGGGCGTTCAATGAGTACATTCACCGTTCGTTATAAAAATTACCTCGGTGGTGGTGACTCTAAAACATACTCTGGAATTTTTATAGCTAAGTCTTACAGTGATATTGAATTTGCCAAAAAAGAATGTATTGGACATGTTTAAAAGAGAATGGGTTCACAACTCCGCGAGTGTGTAAATAAAACTACTGAAACTGTAGATAAATGCAATAAAAAAATACAAAAAGTAAGTACTTGGTTGAAAAGGTAAACTCGCTGGTAAAGTGATCGATAACTTGACAGTTTATTATGGCTTTGCAATCAGGAGACACTGTGATTCTGTTTAAAATATCATGGGCAAATTATTATGACTACTGTTCAACTGATGAAAATCCTCATAGCGAAAGGTGCTCGGTCGGAGAACATTCATGGTGTTGTTGGCAGCCAGCGCAAGCTTCAGACACGTTGTCTTCTTATAAACATAATTATCTGTCTTTACTACATTATGTTACTGAAGATATCTTCCTAATTTATACAGATCTAATCAGTTAAATCTTATTAGAGAAATGAGAGATGAGAAAAATGAGAGCTACAATCAGTTGATATGGAAAATAGTTCTAAAAATCGTTCCGTGTGGCTCAAAAATTGTTGAAATAGCAGCTTACATCGCTGCCGGAATCGTCAATGAAAGTACAACTTTAATTTTATATTGCATGAATGCAATGGGAATAAAAATTGGGCCAAATGGCCATGCCTAAATTGAGAAAGCGGATGCATAGCGCATCATGATCTCTGACGTGAGAGCGCATGGGAGGACTCAAGAGGGAAGAATGGCTCGTAGACAACATTAACTCGAGGTCCTAGAAGCTACTGATGCTATGGAGGGTCCATCTTATGGCCGTGAAATATATGACTCTATGTAATAAAAAAAAAATATCTATGTGTGAAATTCTTCCGAAAATTTAAACGTGTTTTTCTCAAAACTATGTTTTCGAAGTCAGTGATCAAGATTTAAAAAAAAACAGCTCAGCCGATCGGTCTCAGATATTGATCGAAGGCATAAGATTTCGGACAATTAATAGATATAATTTTTAAACAATTTTACGTGGAAATTTTGGTTGAAAATTCATTTTCTTTTACGAATTTCAATTATTCCTTCGATCAATACCTAGTTTTATCTATCCACTAAAAGAATCTTTCGGGTTTTTTGATTTCAGATGAACTAAACCGGAGACACCGTGATCGCCGTCGAACGCCTTTTTTGGAAGACCTTCAGAAGATCGTCTGCAGGAGCACACCAGGTCGATATTTTTACAAATCATAAGTGCCATTACAGTGAAAGCTCCCATTGGCGGAAAGCGACGGTTGTAGCACTTTTGTCCGGCTTGGCGAGTTGTCCGTCCATAGGAAAAATTAAAAGAGACAATTTTTTAATGGCTTAATAAAAAAATATTATCTTTATTAACAAAACAACAAAAATTAAATTATTTAAACTGCATTTCAACATTTAACAAAAACAAAAAACAAAAATTTATTTCAATGTATGTGTATTTGTAATTAAAATTTTAAAAAATCAGTATGCATTTTTTGTTTTTTTCGTGAATCATTACCAACAGCATCCATATGGGTTTGCAACTTGAAAAGCATCTGAAGTGCTTTTCTATCTATCTATCTACAGTAATGCCTCTAGACCTTCTTCGTCATCTTTAGAGCTGCTGCCGAATGCCGAAAAAAATGAATTTGAAAAAGGCTTATGTGCAAGTTCTAACGCAGAGAAAAAAGTTTATGCCGGAAGACTTCTACGCGGTTCCGCAAAATTGTTCATAGGTTTTGAGTGTCAAGATGTATAATCAAGGAACAAAATAAAAAAAATGTTTAGTATCGGAATTTGCAGTAACTATCAACGGCAAAGAGGAACACAAACGACATAGTAGTCTGAGAAAAAAAAAGCAAAGAAACCTATCAAGAGTACATATATCGTGTACCAGAAATTACTAGTCAGGCTGCCATGGAATTATAGTCGAAGATACAGTATACTGTGTATGGGATTCAGGATGATGGTGCAGCAAAGCTGTGTATAATTCTATACGAACTTATTTTTGGAAGTTGAAATTGTCTGTCGTATGCTGTTGAAATTCGGCTCAAACAAGGCAAAGCGAAATGTTTAGAAATCCAGCCTTCAGAAGAAGAATTCATTCAAACACCAAACGTTACAAATGTAGTGCATGAGATTTTCAATATTGATGTCTGCTTAGACAATATTAGAATTACCTCATTGGATCATATCCACAATCCAATTCATCGAAATAGTATAACAAAGATGATCACCAATTACAAACCGCTGAAAATAGAGGATACAGGTGTGAAAATGCGACTTGTGTTAAAAGACGATATTCCGGTTTATCAACATTTTAGAAGACTATCAGTGGAGCAACGCTTGCAGGTGAACGAGATCGTAGAAGAATAGACCAGAAAGGGTAATGTCCGAACAAGTATTTCTGAGTACGCGAGTCCAATCGTGTTGGTGGAAAAGAACAACGGAAAGGAAAGACTTTTTGTGGACTATCGTTAATTAAAAAACAAAATCTTTCGAGACCGGTATCTATTACCTTTGATTGAGGATCTAATCGGTAAAAATGTTTAGTACACTGAAGAAGAAGATTTACGCTGTAGCTAATTTCCCGATTCCCACAAAAGTACAAACACTCCATAATTTCTACAGATTAGCAGGATATTTCCGTAAGCTTGTACCGAACTTCGCAACGCTCGACCTTTAAATACATTGTTGAAAAACGACGTTAAATTTGAGTTTGGTAAGGAACAAATGCAAGGTTTCCAGCAGCTTAAGATGATTTTAACCTCCAGTCCGGTTCTTAATATTTATGAAAATGGATAAATAACACAGCTTCATACCGATGCTTCCAAATATAGCCTTGGTGCTATTTTGCTACAACTAAATTTTAAAGGTAGCATGTTGCATCCTGTGTACTACCCTAGTTAGATAACGACACCTGCAGAAGAAAAATATACATCGTAAGAGCTTAAAATTTTGGCTGTGGTGAAAGCATTGAAAAAATTTCGCATATATTAACTTGGCACTCCATTCAAGGTGGTGACAGATTGCCTAGCATTTGCACTCACAATGGCTAAAGCTGACATAAGTCTACGGGTTGCACGTTGGGCGCTCCTGCTGGAATAGTTCCAGTATATGATCGATCCCCGACCATCAAAGTTGATGCATCACGTCGATGCCCTTAGTCGGAATCCCTATTCTGTGTGTGAGTTAGGTCAAGCTGTAGAGTTGGTATCGCTTCGAATACAAAGAGTACAGGACGACGATCCCGAGGTGAAAGAGATTGTGAAAAAGATACTGGCGGGAATGACAAATGATTTTATCTTGAAAGGAAAAATTCTTAATCGGAAATATAAAGGCAACATGCTGTTGGTGGTTTCGAAAGTGATGCAATTTAATGTAATTGGACAAGCACATGAGCAAGGACATTTTGGATGTAAGAAGATGGAGTTTATGGAGATGAATATTGATCATTTAGAACAGATGATGTCAACCAAAAAATGCTGTAACCATTTATTTATTGTTGTTAACTCTTTTTCTAAATTTACATGGTTGTATCCGACGAAGTCAACTACAAGTGAAGAAATAATAGTCCGTTTGAAGGGTCAAGTCGCTATTTTCGGTAATACAAAGCGCATTGTATTCGAAAGAGGATCAGCATTGCAATCAAAATCTTTTGAGAATTATTGCAGAAAATAACGCAAAGAGCACAATATGATTGTAACCGGAGTTCCTCGTAGAAACGGCCAAGTGGAAAGAGTGAATCGCGTAATAATTCCGACTCTAACCAAGTTGTCATCGCAGAAGATTGATCATTGGTATAAGTTTGTTCCAAGAGTGCAAAAGTATATCAACGCTTCTTATTCTCGGAGTATCGGCATGTCACCGTTCGAACTCATGATTGGTCGTAAAATGCAACTTAAAACTGAATTCCATTTGAAAGAGATTATAGAAAGGGAAAAGGCGGTTGAACAAATACAAAGAATTCAAGATGAAAATTGAAAGACATTTAACAAGAACAGAAAGGAATCAACCCAGTACAAAATTGGGGATGTAGTCGCAATTCAGAGGACACAATTGGGACCAGACTTGAAGTTAAGTTTGCATTAATGCTATGAAGATGTGAAACTTGGTAATTGTGAGACGCTAAACATCAAGGGCGATGAACAGAAGGATGGCCGATTGTAGGATGTGGAATCACCCTTAAAAATGCACAGCAGTTCGTGTCCTCAAATTGCTGCTGACTTTCAATATTTTTTTTAGAATTTGTATCGTTTCGGTAATATCTAGCTTCTCTGCTTTTTACTTATCTTAAGCAATAAATTTTGTATATTCGTTATTGAAAAGACGGAAATTGGTTTCAAATCCTACATGAAGAAGTTTAGAAATTATTCTCAGATGTGCCAATGGTAGATCATCTTTTGGGTCAAATTGATGAAGTTCTCTTATGAATGGTGCTCCGAAATCAGATTTTTTAAAACAGTTTACAATTGTCGCTTTTACTTGCTCCCATGCAGGGTTAATAAAACAGATGGCATCCAAAACGTTTACAGCTTTTGCCAGCGCATTACATTCCCAGCACCATCAATGTTTTCAAACATAAGTGAACGGTAATGAAATTTAAAATTAAAATCAAGTCAAGAGGCTGGTAGACTGATGTGTTTGGTGGTAGAAACAAAATTTTTTTATTTTTAGGTTTACATTTGTAGGATGGAAAGATATCGGTCATAATTTCTTGGGTCACCCAAAATTTTTTGTTATTTCTCCATTCAACTGAAAGCTGGTCATGTTTTAAGTCACCAAACGCTCGTGGACGAAACGATTTGCTTATGACTAAGAGCTTTTCTTTTCCATTGTCAAAAGATATGAGCCAATTCATTAATTAAGTTAAAATCATCAAAATCATTAAAATCCACTTGAGGGAATTAAATTTACTAAATTGCGACTGATGTCCTTCTCCGCGTCCGGGAAAGAGAGTGTTCGCTAAAATGTACCTAAGGAATTTCATTTCAAAATCCGCGGTCGTGAGAAATTGTCCGCTCAATGGGATTGTCCGCCTAAGAGAAGTGTCCCTAAAAAGAGCTTTCACTGTATGAACTTAGATGTTGCCACTAAACGTATCTGTACTTTTTGTTTTTGTTAAATAAGATTCCTTTTCAAAAAAAAAAAAAAAAAAATTTAAAAAAAGTCTTTTTCGTTCTTGCAACTGCGTATAACCCCTTAAATTTATCCATTAGACAGTCTAAAATTCTGTCTTAAATCTGATCACCAGAAACTAACATAAGATATCTTTGTCAAGGAAAAGAAACAAACATTTAGCTAACTTTTTTAAACAGAACAAATCCATATGCTATTGCAACGACATAAACGTATTGATAAATAAATTACGGATTACTAACAGAACAAATGAATAGCGTATCTTTATTGATGGATCTAAGATGAGCTTAGAAGCAGTCAGTGCATTGCATTGGAGCAAATGGAACAGCCGCACCAAGTGCAAGATTATATTTGTAGATTCGTTAAATAGTGATTTGCAAACATAGTTTTTAAATACATTTTTACATACAATTATCAGAAAATATTTTTCCCACTAACCTAATCGCAAAGCGGCAACACTTCATAGTTTACATCCTTATAATAATAATACACACACTAAATGTACACTGATACCTAACATCAGCTGACAGCTTTTTCCAGGGCCTGTGTCTGTACTCTGTACGCAAGTTCAACAGCATAGTAACGCAGTTGCAGTTCGTCCAAAAAAATTGCTCTTTTCATCGAACCTATAACTTAATATCCACGTTTTTTTTTGTAGTATGTGCTTCTGGAGTTGTTGTATTATTCCGCGTCATATGTCACAAATTCTGCGCCATAACGCCATAGTTTTTCCAGCTGAAATCACAGAAAACACTAACAAATTAAACTTCATATGGAGAAGAGTTTCTATCTACATTAACTTGTACATGCAATATATGTATATCAGCAGTTCGTTAACCGCTAAGCTCTAGAGAAGAGGAGAAAGAACACCGTCTTGTAGCGTACCTATACTGACACATCTTTTAGCAGAAGTCCCATCTGCTTTGGAGTTAATTATCCTGTGATTTAGCACAAGACTGATCAACTCGCCAAGTGAGTCGTGTACCTGCAGAGTAGGCAGCGCCGCCATGATTGAGACTGTTAAAGGTGCAATCTCTGTCCCGGAAAACGACCATTGTGTACTTTCCAGTATGTAGTAGAGAATGTAGACCCGTTTCCACCGACTTTCCTCTACAGTTGGCATATTGAGAAGTTGATAAAAGTTTTGGATTAATTTAAGCTCGTATATGGATATCTACCAGTCGTTTTAGAGTTTTCAGAAGGAAAAATAATAGACTTGTAAGTCTGAGGTCCTTTGGAGCAACATGAGATCATTTACCGGCAATGAAAATTACATTCACTTCTCGCCAACACAGTGGAATGTGGATCAGTTCTACACAGCTCCTCATGATATTCTCTAGCGTAGGCAGGTAAATGTTCAAAGACTTTTGTAGCTCGGCAGGTATTATATCGTACGAACTAGAAGACTTGTATGGTTTGAAGCAATGCAGCGACCAAAAGTACCTTGTCTCTTGTAATTAGATTATGACTTTTGGTCACGGTTGCAGTAGTCGTGTTTTGGTTGCTACTGGCCGCGAATGGGTAGCTACTTGGAAAGTGGATGTCTAGTAGCAGTTTGAGTGATTCATACTTGAGGGTTTCTAAAAGCAATCGGTTTTTTCCAAACAACTAGGCATCATAGGATTTGTAGAGGTGATTTTTCTTAGCCGCTATGCCTCAGAGGCTTCTGTTATTTTATCACAGAATGTCCTCCAGGATTGTCGCTTTGCCTTCCTTAGTTGTTTTTTTATATATATACATTTTGAGGGATTCTTTGTATGAGCCCCAGTCAGTCACTTTTCTTGTGCTTTTTCTAGGTTGATAAGTTTTCTGGCAACGTTACTCAGTGGTCCCAGAGCTAATGTCCACTAGTGCGGCTTTTTCTTGCTTCTAGGTTGAATAAGAGAGCATGAAACAGCCATAGCTTGATTGAGAGCTAAGGTGAATTCTTTGACTTTCATGTCAACCTCGTTGGTGCCACTTAAGTTGTGGAGGGACATAAGAGTAGATTGGATGTTTCTGTGATCTGAAAATGAGTGTTTAGACGATACCATTCATTTCGTTAGTATTTAAGTGATGTTGTTGGTTTCTTGTTATAAAAGTGGGCTCATTGCCAATGTTGCAAACAATTAGGTTAGTATTTAAAATATAATCAAAAAGTGACTCACCACTATCGTTGATGTCATAACAGCCCCATACCGTGTGATGAGCGTTAGCGTCGCACTCGATGATGAGGCCAGTTTTTAGTCTTCCAGCTTCCAGTACCACCCTTTCTAGGTTATCACCAGGGAGAGGGCACATATGATCGCTGTCGATGCCAGCCAGTAAGAGCCAATGTCAGTCTCCAGTCTGGCAACGGATAAGACAGGGTTATAGGGTTAGGAAGTAAAAAATGAACTAAAGCTACGTTTCACTAATATAGAAGTGATCAGGCATACAAATTAAAATAACTTTCATTTGATTTGGAAAGAGCTGTATCGTCAGCAAACGCTGGTGTTTTGCATTTGAATGGTTGAAGGAATAGCGAGTTTACAAAAATAAGGAGTAAAGTCGGGCCCTATACCGAGCCTTGTTGAACACCCAGAGTAATAGTTTTGTTAAAGATCATACAGTTTTTAATTTTACCCTTTGTCTTCGGTTGCTTGGATATGAAACAAGCCACTTGTGCACAAATCCCCTGAAACTAGCATTGAACATTTTTACAAGCAGTTTTTTACAACAGTTCATGATCCATCATGTCGAACGCTTCTGTTATGTCAATATATAAGATTGCAGGGAACTTAGAATCATTAAAACTGTTCTAAATTTCCCGACATAGTTTTAGTAATACTTCTTCAGTAAGCCTGCCTTTCTAAAACCAAAACCACTAAAAAAAATGGAGCGATTTAGAAACCCCAAATATTTTAGAAAGCTGGATAAAAGTGAAATGGGCCAGTATTTGTTTAAAACTGTTGTATCACACTTTCTGTGCAGTGGTATTGCTATTGCTGTTTTTAGGTTTCGTCGGGTCGAGCATTCTTGGTAAAAGTTCCATTCAAATGACTATATAACTGAAAACTACATTCGCTTGAATCAAAATCCTTTGTGAACCTTACCCATATATTAGAAACAGGAATATTATTGTTCCTTATAATAGAAATATATCAATCTTGGATCTGCGTCAAATGCAAGTTACTTACAACAATTAAAACTGGTTCCAACAAACTAGGGCAGACGTGTTCGACGTAGAATGAAGAATGGAACGTTTTGTTAGCTTCAATCGCATTGATTTGTGCTTCTGGCTGAAAATGGAATGTGGACTTAAATATATATATTTCACAGTAGGTACGTCAAGTTAACATAAGTTTCGTGTACATAAAGTGTTTATACTAAGGTGTGCCGTATATACATGCGCATGCAATTATTTATAGATTTACAATATAACTATCTGTTTTTACACGACGACAGATTTGTTTTTGGATAATTTTAAAATTGTGCGAATGCCGTCTGTTTTTAGGCAACGCATGATTTCCGAAAAAGTTAAATGGAACCTCTCGATTTGACCATTGACTTCGCTCTTGTAGGAAGGGGTTTTATATAAGGAAATATTTAACTGATCTTCCATCATAAAAGTTGTGGAAGCTGAATTTAGAGATTTTTCGTTGTCTAGCACAACCTTTGGGACCCCAAAGAAGAACAAGAGTTGTCTTAATGGTTTTCTTATGTCGTCTAAAGATTTCGACTTAAGTAGTCTGACCTGTGCGAACTTTGTAAGTTTGCAGATAGCAGTGAGGTCTAGATGCCTCTCTGTTGATAGCTGTCGATATGCAAAGTCCGGGATATTCAGAAATAGGGGTGGATTTCAGGATTGGGTTAGTTGGATGCCTTTCGTACTTTTTTTATTTGCACGTGATGTATTGCTGTACTATTTTCTTTATTTTTGAATTCAAATTGGGAAAATAAAATCTTTCTATTATTTGAAGTCGGATTTTGCCAGCATTTCGATGGGCTCTTTGTGATATTATAAAATTATGTTCTCTTGATCAGACTCTTCTGGTACGTCTTCAACTTCTGTTTGGGTGTAGCGGATTTTGTAGTTGTTGAAGTATAGGGGGTAGATTTGTTGTATTAGGCCCATGACATCTTTTCTTGTTTTGATTCCATTTATTACTCTAGGATTTAATACATTTGAATACATTTATGGGGACTTTAACAGAAGGGATAAGCTGTTGCAAGGAACTTTCGTCGCTCTGTTGGGTTACGCTCAGTGAATTAATCGCCGATTTTTCTGGGCGTCTTTATAAGGCATCTGAGACGATAATAGCCTTTCCTGGCTTGTAAATGAGTTCGTGGTTAAACTCCTCAAGGATTTTTTTCCATCTCTTTATTTTTGAGTTGTTATTTTTATTGCTAAGGGCTTATGTTAGAGGTTGGTGATCGGTAAAAATCTTTACCTTCCTGGAGCCATTGCGGAAATTTCTTAGAGAATTCAGTGCCCATATGATGGCAAGCATTTCCTTCTCGTTGACTGCATATGCCTCTTCGGTACTACTGAGTGTGCGTGAAAGGAATGTTGTTTGTTTATTTTTTTGAGACAGAACGGCCTCTGTTCTGTTCTTCGTCCAAATTGGGGTATGAAAGAATGACTTCTTTAGAAATAAGGGCATTTTTGATATTAGTTTCTTGGTTTAGTTTAATTTGTTTCTTTTTGGACATATTTTTGGAGACTCGACCTTCTTCTTCTCTTACAAGGCAAGTTAGGGGGTGTTAGCTATTTTAGCATAATTACATATAAAACGTTTATAATAACCTGCCAAACCTAGGAACGATCTTAGGTCCTTAAAGTTTTGTGGTGATGGGAAATTCACAATAGCTTTGACCTTCTCAGGGTTTGTTTTGATTCCTTCGTCGGAATTCTACAGATCTCCGAAGGAATTCGCATTTATCGGCTTGGACTCTTATATTGGCCTTCTCCAATGTTACAAAAATAAGTGAGATATTTTTGAGGTGTTCTTCCTCAGTCCTTGAAGAGAATATAATATCATCTATATAGACGTAACAGCGTATGCCAATATGCATTCTGAGGATATTATCCAATGCTCTTTGAAATTTTTTAGCCCAAACAGGAGTCTTGTGAGCTCATATTTCCCCTGGTTAACCGAGAAAGTAGTTTTTTCGATGTCGCGTTCTCTTAAGGGGATTTGGTGAAATCCACTTTTTAAATCTATGATTGTGAACCATTTGTTTTTTCCGAGGTTAGTTAAGACATCGTTGATCTCCGCGTTTAGCTTGCGATAGTCGAAACTAATCTGTTTTTCCCCAGAGGCATTAAGTTTTTTGGGTACTTTGGGTACTACCCAAACTGGAGCATTGTAAGGAGACCGTGAAGGTCGTCTAATGCCATCGTTAAGAAGCTTCTTTATTTCCTCGTCTACTATAGGTTTCATTGCCATGGGACAAGAATATGTTTTTGGGTAAATGGGATCACTATTAGTCGTTCTTATCTGACCTTATACTACTGTCGAGTAGGTGAGTTTTTCATTAGGCTCGGTTTGTTATTGATCTAGATGAGATTCTCTTATAGTCTTATTCACAGATTCTGATACTGAGTATATTACTGTATGCATATCTTTTAGACTGTCGCTGCCGATAATGCCATCTAAAGCCTTTAGTGTGGAAAGAATTTAAGGAAAGGATACTGAGGTCCGAAAAGATTCAAGGTAGCTTGGTATGTAATTTTGATATTACCTCCCACTGAGTTAACTAGAAATGGGGTTTTATTTGCGAAGGAGTACTTGACGCAACCAGGTTGAATTAATTCTTGTTACTGCCTGAATCTATCAGGATTCTTAAGGTTGTTCCGCTTTTCGTTCTGTACTCGACGTACGGGAGCGAAGAGCTTATTGACCTAAAAAATTAATGTCTTGGTCATCTTGCTCCAATTGTTAAGAGTCTTGCGTAAAATTGTCTGGTTCTTGGTAATGTGAATTGCATATCTCGTTATAGTTTGTTATATTGTCATGTCTTTCCGTATATTCTGGTAGTGTTTGGCTCTGGTTTAGGTCTGCCTCTCCAACCGCTTGATAGTGGTCTGCTGTTTCCATCGTGGGATTGGGTATGGATGTAGTTGCGTGAAAGTTTCTCTGGATCTTGTTGCGAACTGCTCCCTGTGGAGGTAAATTCGGTCGCTTTGGTGCCTATTCGGGATGAATTTGATAATTGATCGCGTTTGTCCTCATGGAAATATCCATGGGTTCTAAGGGTTGTTGTGGTCTAAAATGCCAAGGGTTGGGTTGATTTTTCTTTGGTTGCTTTGGCTGTTGGTATTGGTTTGGTTGATTAGAACTACGTTGAGGTTGGTATGGTTGAAACTTGATGTGATATCTTGGGTTAAAAAATGCGTTTTGCTGATATTGAGGATGGTTAGGGTTTGGTGGCCTTGGTGGCGGATTTGGCGGTTATGTTTGGAATTGTAGTGTTGGTGAGAAGGAAGGCAATTGTTGGCTTTGGTTTATTCTGTGATTATTTATTGGAGGACGAAAGTTTTGTTCTAACTTGCGAGCGGTTTGGCTATTTCGATTCGCGTATTGTGTGCGATAACTTATATTTTGTAGTTTGAGGCAGAGGTGAAGAGCTTGCGGAAGATCTGCTGGCTCTCTCATGCCTAGGAGTCCCGGTAAGTCGCCTTTTAGGCCACGTATGAACCTGTCGAGTGCTTTATTTTGATATGTCCTTACCAAAATGTTCACGGCATCCGTACTTATGCCCATGCTTGATATTTTGTTGAGAATTAGTGAAAGGTGATGATAGACAGTCTGATAGAATCCTTCTATCGACTTGCGCCCTTGCACCAGACACGTCATCTGATACTCCAGGGTTCCGAGGCCTTGCTTATCTGCATAATGCAGAATAAGGTACTTCGAGATCCTCTCCCAGCTTAGGGGCGTGTTGTAGGAAATGAACTAAATTCCCCTAAAAATTCTCTAAGGCAACGCATGAAATCCGGAATTTTGTCCATATCATAATTTGGTCGGTCAGTACTATTGTCCACCAAGGGGTTGAGAAATGAGTGTATTAGACGAGGGCATTCTCTGTTCATCACATCTATTACCATCTGTCTAATCTGTTGGGCTTGGTAATTTGCAACCGACCTCTAAGGTTGTGGTTCGTTTTCGCAACTCATGGTTAGTCTGGGTGGTCGTACTAGGTTTTCATTACGAGACATAGATAAATTAGGGTCAAAGATATTAAGGGCAATGAATGAGAATAATGAGTGCCGCTAGGTAAGAAAATATTTGATTTCAAATAGCTTAAAACTGAATTCTTATTCGGTTAATGATTTGTATTTAAAAATTATTTTAATTAATTTAGGTTATTTTACACTTTATTCTTATAATTCTTAACTTGTATTTTAAAATTCTTTTAATTAATTTAAGTTTCTTTTTGACTAAACTAATTTTGTATTGTATCTTAACACTTTAATGGTCTTAATTGGCTTTTTAATTAATCTTAAAAATAACTTACAAAAGGAGTATCTGCATTTCCCTGGAATTGGCTGTCTGTTATTTAGACACCTTTTTGTTGAGCTAGAAGCTGGACTACTGGTGAGTCCTTTCCTAGGTTGTTGATCACTTTCACTCGCTTTAACACTTTAACAAATTTTTCCTTTTTTTCCTTTTTTTTTCGAAACCATGCTGCAATGCGAAGTAACTACACGGGAAACTTAACGACTTTGCTTTGTTAAACTACACAGTTAAACTACTTTTTTAGTTTTACTAAAAAAAATCAATTTTTTTCTCTAATGCAGAATTACAGCTCAACTTATTCTACTTATCTCTTACTTATTTATACCTGCGGTAATAATGGGAAATTTGTATTGTTAGGATTTTTGGCTCCACGGGTTGTGGTGCTGGTCATTTGCTGTGTGAACTTGCTGAGATCAGCAAACATGCGCCGATCGATTCGGTGGTCAACAACTGTGGGAAAATTATTGTGAATTGAGTGGAGTGTCGTGTTAACTTATACAACAGAGTCAAGTTGGCTATAAAATATATTCAAAGAAAATGTTGCCTTGTAGTCGGGACTCAAACGGAAGGCAGACAATACAAAACAGGTGCTATAGTTCAGAAAATACCTTGCTGCTGTGTGTCCTTCAGCATCGGTAAGTCTAAGTTGCAATAATTTATTGCCTACAGGAAATATTGCAGAGCCAGGTCATTCAGAATCAGCCTTACATGTGTTAGATGATGTTGAAGAAAGAAGTGAATTAATATTTTACCAGCATATAAAGATCCTAAATTATGGCCAAAATTAAGTGATCAAGTTATTCAATTATTAGCGGAGCAGGATCCTGTTCAAGTAGAAAATTTTGACTTCCCTGTAACTAAAAGCAGGAAGTTTAGTACCCGTTTTTACCATAGAGATTTAAAAAATGGTGAGAAAACATCAAGGGCATGGTAAGTTTACTCGAAATCGTCGGACTCTGTCTTTCGCCTCTACTGTCTCTCATTGTCCAGCACAGGCTAAAGTGATTGAAGTCACTTGTCAAGGACTACTCAAAAGCATGAAACAAGTCCCTTACATATGGCAGCCTTTCGGTCTAAGAGAGATTTTGATTTAGGTTTGCAAAGAGGCAAAAAAATAGACTCTGGAATGCAAAACCGGATGACTAATGAAACTGAGCATTGGAGAAATGTCCTGAAAGGCTCATAATTCTCGTGCAATTCTTTTGTTTTGATGTTTTATTCGAGCAAGATAACGGCAATTTTCTGCATCTCGTGGAAGCTGTAAGTCAATTCGACATAGTTTTAGCAGAACACATACGCAGAATCCATCATTAAAAGACGAAGCACACATACCTAAGTAGGGGCATTCAAAATGAGCTCATAGAACTTCTGACAGGCGAAGTTAGAAAAGCTATTTTACAGAAAATAAAGCGAGCTAAACATTTTTCGATAATTGTAGATATTACTGGGAAGGAACAGCCAACTTTTGTACTTAGAATAGTTAACCATAACAAAAAACACTATGAAGTTAAGGATCACTGCTTAGAATTTTTAGTTGCATAAGAGACAACTGGATATGGATTAACTGAGCTAGTATTAGGTGAGTTTTCAAAGTTAAATCTTGCTTTATCAAATTGCCACCAAGGATATGACAATGGTGCAAGTTTGACACTAAAAGCCCTATGTACGACTAGTTGGGAGAGCATAATAGATGTGATCAGTCCATTATACCTTTACTTAGGAGAAGTTTATGAAGTCCTTGTTGAACTACTAAAAACGGACGACCCCAGTCCGTTGGCTGCAAGGTGACTGATTTTAGATTTATTTGCTGTGTTGTAATTTGGCACACAATTTAAGATAGGCTTAATATTGCTAGTAAATTCTTTCAACAACGGAATATGTGTCTTAAGCTGGCAGTTGAGATTTTGTGTTCAACAAAACAATTTCTCATAGAATTGAGAAATGATGAAAAATTATCCTTGCTTTTAGAGGAAGCTAGGATCATTGCGGTTGATCAAGAAGTTTCCTGTACTTTTCCAGCTGTCGCGGTCCTGCGGTCCCGAAAAAGGACAATTCAGTTTTCCTGCGAAGGAAGAGATGAGCCCATTATAGAACCACAAGAAAGATTTAAGGTAGAATTTTATTTTTAAGTTTTAGATCAAGCCATTTCTTCCATTTCTGAAGGATTTTAGTAGATAAAATAGCACAATGAATTATATCAATGTGTATTTAATATTGGAAAGCTCAAATCAAATCCAAGTTTATTTTAGTGAAGTTTAGTTCCAAATTAGAAAAAAAAAAAAATTAACTTATAATAGCAGTTCCGATTCAAGTGGCTCAAAATTTTATCGAGAAATTATCATGTTGTGAACATTTTTAATTTTATTCACAACGGAAATATGAAGACTTTTTCTAAATACTGTACAGCCTTAGGAATAGTTTCAACTTTACCAGTTACTGTAGCATCAGTTGTAGCATAGTTGCGTGAACGTATTTAATTTATATTTTTTAGTTCCTAAAAAATTTTTTTGGTTATTTTTAATGCATGAAATGTTTAACAAGTAAATCCTATCTGAACTTTGTTAATTTGTATTTATATTGTATATATAGAGGAATAAGCGCACTGGGGAAATCTAAAAAAAAATTGTTAAAAACTTGCAGAATGTCATTGAAAATACATTTCTTGTAGTCACATTTTGATATTCTTTCAAAAAACCATGGAGCGTTGAGTGATGAACAAGGAGGACGCTTTCACCAAGACATAAAGGAGATCTGAAAATGTTATCGAGGTCGAGGGGATACAGCCATGTTAGCGGATTACTGTTGGTAGGAAATGAGGGACTTTATTGTTGTTGGTAAAACCTTCCAATTCTTGCTCTCGCCCAATTCTTGTTCTCACCCATCTAGACGTAACTAAAGTCCTTATCTTTATTAGTTGTACGATATGACGTGGGAGAATAATAGTGCTAGTCCAGCCATTTAGTTCCATAGGAACTGACTGATCAATACAGCCAAGTATCGAACTTGTGAAATCTACAGCTTATTCGATTTGGTTAAGGTCAATGGTTTCAATAAATTATATAGGGTGATTCATCGTAAGGTTTGATTGTCAATAGGCTTTTTTTGACAGATCACGCATCCTATCAAACTGCTTTGTCATTTTTGTTAAGTATCGTTTGGCAAATCATCATGGAAAGACCCACACCACAACAGCATCTCCAAATTGTTCAGCTGTGTTACGAAAATCAGAGTTCTGTGAGAAAAATTGCCGTATTTGAGCTGATGAGCAACCCGAAGAGTAACAAGACTTACCATTACATCCATCAAAAATAACGGTATGGTTTGGTTTATGGGCTGGTGGAATCATTGGTCCATATTTCTTCAAAAATGAGGCAAATCAGAATGAAATTCAAGTACATGGTCTCGGTGAGCTTTGGTTTCAACAAGAGGGCGCTACGAGCTATACAGCGCGTGAAACAATGGACTTAAGAAATCATTTATTTGAGCACTAAATTTCACGTTTCGCTAAGGTTAATTGGCCGCCTAGATCGTGCGATATCACACCATTGGATTATTTTCTCTGAGGATATGTAAAGCCTCAGATCTTCAGGAATAAGCCAGCTACGATTGACGCTTGGGAAGCCCACATTACTCGTGTTATCCGCGAGATAACGAGTCGCCAAAAATTGGACCTTCCAAATGGACCACCTCAGATGTAGTCGTGGCCAATATTTACATGATGTCATTTTTAAAATGTAAATGCCATGAATTATTTCATTAACCGATAATAACAATTGTGAGTTCACTTTCAAATTTAAGTGTTTTATTTTACATTATAAATCAAACCTCAAGATGAAACACCCTATATATTTCGTTAATACCCCAATTTCAGACTCATTTCGGTCCTGAATCGGTCCCAATTGACGTTTTCGTAATTAAAGACAAAATTGTTCGTCTCTGTGGGTGATAAAATAGTGCTACACTTAACCGGCCAAAGATCGGAACTAAGATTATTTATTACGACTGGTTGGCTAAAAAGTTCGTGCATATTAGTGAGAAACAAATCTGTAGTTGAGGGGTGTTTCCCGTGTGTTTGAGGATATAAAACATGAAACGAGTGTCTAGAGAAAAAATATCGGAACTTAACACCTGAGTTTGAAAACGGCCTCGCCACACTGAAAGCATCGGTTCCCACTACATCACCGAAATTAAGCAGTATTGGGCGCGGTAAGTACGTAGTTTGGTGAGCACATGGGAACTCAGTACTCCGTGTGCTGTTGACAAAACGCGCCACATGGGCATAGTACCCCGGCGTTAAAATCCCGGACCCTACAAATCGTTCCCTTGATAATAATAATAATAATGATGAAAGTCAGAGGGAATGCTTCCCCACATATTCGATCTTAGGAAACCCCTGTTCTTATGCCGACAATTAAGATTGAATCAAATTAGAAAAGTATTGTTGAAACTAACCAGTTTTTTGGAAATCGCATAATCGCATCACGCACAAGAAATTTTAATTGAACGATCATTAGCAAAAAATTATTTGAATACCTATATTCTCAATTAACTTTGCCTTAACAATTGGGAGCACTTCGTGTTTTATTGTTCTTTTAATTGCGCTAGCAATACCCCTACCCTCTCTCATTTGTAATTAAGTGGTAATATATGCATTATTCGTAGAACAATTTTTGTATATTGTAATTAAGCCCTTGTGCAGTAACTTAACCTGTGTACATCAAGGTTATGTGAGTTTACAAAACAAAAAATTCGAACGTCTTATTTCAGCTAGAGACAATACATTTTTTCGCTGCGAAATGAAAACGGGAAAATCATTTTGGTGTGAAGCGAACCCTTGAAGTTGATTTTTTTGTTGTTCGTTATGAGTAAAATATTGCTAGTTTTTTGTTTTAAACACTCTACAAATTGCACTGTTGTTATCAATATTTTCACTAATGATTTTTATACTCTTGATAGAGTAGTAAAATTTTGCTTCTTTGCAAAATGCAGATTGATGGAATTTTATCCTTTCCTTTTGAGGTTAAAGTTGTTTGGATCTAGTCACGATCAATTTGGCTATCCGAATCGGGAAACACTGTAGAAGTGAAAAAAAAAAAATTTATTATTATTTTCTAGAACTCATTTTGAAGTTTTGATTGTTGAAAGACAATTCATTGTCTTCAATAACGAGACGAACAGACGTCCGAGATCTCCTAAAAGTTGTTTTCGTTTTATTATATAATACCACGTAGTTCGTATCTGAACTTAATCAAATGCAGTTGTCATCTCGCAACGTTATTTTTTTTTTACTAGTAAGCGCCGCTGACTTAACTTGTATAGTGGCTAACAACAAAATATACAATCAGTAAATCAAACGTGCATTCCGCTCTTCTTTTTCGGGGTAAGTGAACTAAATAAATTATTCCTGTTATTTCGGCACAAACATTAACTCTGTTCAGTGGTATAAATAAACCACTATAGAGACTATAACCGGTTTAACCAACTCGAGTCTTAGTGTGTGTTAGGCCGGGGTAAAAAACAAAACAAACGAAAGTTCCACGACTCAGAGTACGCACCATTACCTTCAATTAATAATGATAACAACATCCCTCGCTTCATCGTAATTTCTGGTACTGAAAAAGTTGGAGATAGCTTGCGACTACTTTCCACGTATAATCCCTTTCAGATCAACCGCGGCCTGGAATTCATCTCAAAAGATTTTCTAGATGTTAAAGCTATGAGATAGGGAGACTTACTGGTAAAGGTTACAAACCTGCAGAAAGCCGAAAAATTCTTTAAAACAAAATCCGTCGACCTGAAAAAGCTCGGTGATTTGCCGAGAATGCTGCCTTCCACCTCCGCATACTTCTTGCCAACGCATCTTCTGCATTAATTGCAATAAAGAAAACCATGCGTCATACGACCCCGCTTGTCCCTCTTTTCTTAGGTACATATCGGTGAATAAAATTAAAGCTGATCTTCGCTGCACATTTCGAGAGGACTGGCAGATTTACAACAATAACCCCGCACTTCACTAACTTTCAGCTCCAAGGCAACGAAATACCGGTAATACAACAATGGCTGAAATTATAAAAAAAAAAAACGCATACTCATGGAAACAACCACTGACAAAATTATTTCTCCAAAACCCAGTATTTCCAATAGCTCCTCAAACAACTCAACCTCAAATAAACCCACTCAAGACCAGCAAAAATTTCTGCTAGCAATTCCAATTAAATCTACCACTATCCAGTATCCCTTCCGACCAAATAGCTCTGAAATAAGCTCAACACAAGCAATCAAAGGCAATATCAAACGCATACAATCAACATCAACAAACACTAACACTATGGATCTGGAAAGGGCGTGCTCTCACATGGAAATAAAGCACATTACTTCCGAACTAGAATAATTTCTACTCAGTATGGATCTCTCAAAAAACTAACCAATCCCAATTCAACACACTCAAAAGAAAACAATAAATTACAGTAATGATATTTTCATTGGAAATTGATCTCTCAATCCTCCAGTGGAACCTCTAAGGGTATTAAATCAACAAACATGCTCTTGAAATTTTAATTTCTAAATATAATCCCGATATCATAGCACTAAAAGAAACACATTTTATGGCAAACATCAAATATTTTAATATGAAAACCTAGAAGCCCTTTCATTTTAACAAACCCTATCAGTATTCAAAGGCAGGAATAGGAATTCTTATAAGAGAAAATATACCAGTAACCTCACACGTTACATCCACGTCCAATCTGCTCCATCAAACAATAGCTATCCAAACAAAAAATCCATTACTTATAACAAACATTTACAGAGAACAGGACATACCAGTAAATCTCGACATACTTAGTGGAATTCCGTCAGCTAACAACTGCAATCATATCATCCTGGGGGACATAAATGCTACAAACCCTCTTTGGGGCTCCAGTGCAACAAACTCTCTAGGAAGCACTTTTGAAGAATTCGCAAATGATCGAAGCCTAATAATCCTCAATGACGGTTCACCTACTATGTTCAGCACAAGAAATACTTTTACAGCCATTGATGTTACTCTTGCGTCAGACGATATTGCACCCATGCTGCAATGGGAGGTAATAGGTACAAGCAAGAACACCTTGTAAAAGAAAAATAAGTGCAAGGTTTAAGGAAGAGAAAGCAAACTGGGGTCTCTTTAAATTAACATCGCGTAATCTATCATCGAAAAAACCTGTGACTTCTTATGTAAACCAAGAAGCTGCAAAAGTTAAAAAAATAAGAGAATCTGCAGCAAGATCTATCCCGACAACAAAAATAAGAAATACGCATAAAAAAAATACTGTATGGTTTACAAAAGAAATTGCAACATTATGCAAAGAAAAAAACAAAGCTTGGGTGAAATTACGTAGGAATCCCATCATGGAAAACTGCAATACTTTGCCAAATTTCGAAGAGAGTCAATTCTGGCAAAAAAAAAACATCGTGGGAGAACTTCGTTAATACAATGGACCTCTCCTTAGACCTCAAGACTCTTTGGAGCAGAATAAATACTTATAATTATAAAGGGTGGCCGTGGTGTAGTGGTATATGCATAGAATCCTTAAGCAGAGGGCGCGGGTTCGAATCCCGTGCGAGGCAATTTTCTGAAAAAGTCTTTTCATAGAATTTGTATTTGTATAGAAATTGTATATGAAAATCCCGTCGGCTTCAACTCTAACATGAAGGCATAACACTGCTGTTGGAGTGGTTGCTGGCTGAGTTAAATGTAACGAACTAACAACTAGTACATACTAAGACCCACTGGTTAAGGATGCACTGGCTCTAGTTTGCCAACCACCTCTGGGAAAAACATCGAAACATTTGAAACACCTGGGTTTCAAACTACTACACCACCAGCCCGCGCCCTGGAAAAATGCCAGTAAAAGGGTATTCATATTCCCTTGGTGCGCGCGCGGGATTATATATAAAAAAAACTTCGAGCTTCATACTTACGTAAAGACTTTCCCTATATGCTATCGAACCAAACTCTTATTATTGACCCAGAAATAATAGCCAACACCTTTGCCCAATTATGGAAAAATTATAGCTCCGACAGCACTTTTCCGTACAACTTGATTAATTCTAAACAACTTTATTCGATAAACGATCTACAATCTTTGGCGACTCAGGCAAAATATCTTGCTGAGCAAATAACAACCACGGAACTGGAAATGACTATCTGCACGGCGAAAGGAACATTTCCGGGTACTGATAAGATAACATACAGTATGATAAAACACTGCGATGAAAATCTAAAAAAAGAATCTTGCTTGTATACAATAATACTGTATACAATAAGTACTGGTAATATCCCAAATGATTGGAAGAGACCACTTCTTAAGCCCATTTCAAAAAAAAAAAAAAAAAAAAAAAAAAACACGAATATCTCACTTGTTGGAAGAATATCGGCCTATGTCACTTCTCCCAGTTCTTTCCAAAATTTTTGAAAAAATCGTTGCAAGACGAATTGGTTGGGAAATAGAAGAAAGGTTACATCCAGCACAACACGCCTTTAGACAAAATAGGGGTGTCCAAAGTCTGTAACATCTATTAGAAGCAAAACTTATTAAGAATATTTCGTTGCGGGAACATAGCGTAGTTCTATCAGCTGGCCTTGAAAAGGCTTTCGACAGAGTAATGTTCATTCCAGCTTAGTTCATGGGGGATACTTAAAAATATCTTAAAGATTGTCATTTTATTTATGACAGGTCGAACTTTTCAGGTAAATGTAAATGGATTTAAATCTTCAATAGTTCAAATGGAGAACGGGGTTCCACAAGGATCGCCACTATCGGTAGTAATATACAATGCCTATATCGATTCGCTGATATGTCAACTTGATAACCCTAGATACGACTTCTACTTTGTCGGCATTTATGCAGACAATATATAAACACTGGCTTCCGGACATCCTTATCATGTTAATCAACTGTTGGAAGCAACTTACTTAGCAACCCATCAATGGGCGCTAGAAAGAGGTGCTTCAGTTCCATCAACAAATATTTGAGCAATCCACATCTGTCCTTCTCTGCCTCTTCATAACGTTACGATTCCACTCAAAAGAGAATTAAAATGGAATTTATAAATCAAAACAGCAATAAGTCAACTTAAATTGCGCAACAATGCACTAAAAATTGTTTGCTCCAAACGTAAAGGCCCCCATATGGAGACTGCGAACCGATTGGTTAAGACTCTGGTAGAAGGCTCTTTTCAGCATGGTTTGATAGCCTTTATGTGGACCTCCAAGAAAAACGTCGGAACTATAAAAGGTTTATAATCAACCAATGCTTTCGTTTAAGGTGCCCTTAAAACAACGCCAATAGTAGCACTTCGGGTAGAAACTGGTTATTTTTCCTTTGAACACCTTGGACAAAATAGATCTGTAGCACTTATAAGTAAAGCTCTGAAAAATTCATTGCATCCACTCCACAAGGTAACTAGGGAATCACTAAGTATGGGAAAACCTCATAAGGGCACTATTTCCGCAAAAAGGAACATGGTTTATTTGTTGGAAACCCACGAAATTTGTCTCCCAAATATGGAGAGTTACTCGGCAACATCTAGACTTCCATCTTCTTGGAAAAGAAATACGTTGCTAATAAATACCACCTTGGCGAACCACAAGAAAAAAGATACAATGGATTCACAATTCAAAGCACTCCACAATGAGATGATAGAGAGAATAAAACCAGATATTGTAGAATATTTTATACTGATGGAAATTCCAGCTCGTCATCCAACTCAAAGACTAAAACAATCCACCAAGGACTTTTGCCCAAATCTACAGGAAGCTATATATCGGAACTAACAGCTATCCAGAAGTGTCTGTCTCTCACCAAAGATCTGCCTGGGATGAAAATAGTATTCACAAACAATTCCAGTGGTCTTTAAAGTGAATCAAAAAAATGTCCATCCTTGGAAAAAATCGGGGCTATATTAAATTCCAGTAAGGACATATTTTTGGCTTGGGTTTCTTTTGGGCCATGCTTTTTTTTTTACAATTCAGGTGTATAAGGTTTTGATATTTTTCCCAGAGCTGATTGCCAAACTGGACGGGACGAGCCAGTGCATTCTCAACCAGTGGGTCTTAGTACGTGCTAGTTGTTAGTTCGTTACATTTAGCACAGCCAGCAACCACTCCAACATCAGTGTTATGCCTTCGTGTCAGAGTTGACGCCGACGGGATTTTCATATAACTACATACAAATTCTATGAAAAGACTTTTTCAGAGAATTGCCTCGCATGGGATTCGAACCCGCGACCCTCTGCTTGAGGAGTCTTAGAATATACCACTACACCACGGCCACCCCATGAGGTATAAGGGGTGTAGTAGAAGCACCAAACTAGGCTTTAATTATCCGAAAACATTTTACAGCACTAAGAGATAAAGAATTAGTATTCCTATGGAAGGATAATCATACCTTTCTGCGTAAGTACCAGACATATAATTTTCACAGTCCGTATAATTCAAACCTTTCAAGAGAAAACTGTATAAAACTTATCCTCATGAAAACTGGTAAAACTCTCTTCATGCACTTTCTTTGGTTTAGAACTATCAGTCTGGCATATTTTAGTTATCGAAGATAGTAAAAGTTGTCGGTGAGGCTACTGGCAACAAAAAACAACTGGCTGAGTTATTAAGACCAAACAACCCTACGTCGATACTTCATATCAAGCAAGCCACAACACTTCATCATAAATTTAAACATTTATAACATTTAAAATATTTAACATTTATTTCCTTTTTGTAAAGTCAGTAACTTCATAATTTCATAATTAACTTACCTACTCGTAATTCATTAATTGTTTCATCTTTTTCAACTTTTGCACTCTCTTTTTTGTCAAAAACGATTATTGTATATTTATACATGTGTACACCTTAGAAACGACTTTAAATGGGCTTGTCGCCCTGAAGTCTTATTGCAATAATTGATTTTTGTAAACTATTTGAATAAATATATAGATAAATATATAATACTACACAGAATTTGAAAGCGTCTTTGAGTTCAAGCGCCAAAGAGTGAAGCATAAATTATAAAGATCTAATTCAATTTTAATAGCAAGCAACAGAGGAACACGCAAGTTTTGATTGAAACTGCATTATTTTTTTACCACCATACCAACACATAATCGTAAGTGAATTAGGTAGATAGTCGAAATTTTCAACTAAAACGTTGGTTCCGCTATTAACCCTGATGGTGACACCTCGCCACATTTCAAACAATGGGTTACATTTGCCAATCGCTCTCTCTTTTTGCTTTGTAAGAGAACTGAGTAAGTAAGTTGTAGACGGTGACGGTGACAGTGTACTGGGTTTCAAATCTGACTTATCGGACAATTCTTAAACGAGTCTGAAATTGATACTTTTTCCTGTAACGAAACTCATGCTAAAATGCTTGGATTACACTGATAAATAAAATCAGTCTTTTCCTGTTGCATGAGCTTTTCAACTGTTTCTTGCTAATTTGAAGTGGCTGATTTCGAATATACCGTTACTTTTTGTCTAGCAGCTAGAATTTTACTTCTTAGTCGACAAATTGTTACGAACGGTGAAAATCGATATAAACGATTTTGGTCACCACACGAAAAATGAAAATTAAAAAAGGCGGAGCAAAATGAAACACGTCCGGTTCATTTGCTTATCAATTTTATTGTGTTTTATCCCCGGAAAGTATGCAATGTACTGGGTCTTAATTATAATCATTTATAGTGGGATTAGCATTATTATTGGTAATGCAGTTTATTACTAATGTTTTACATTTCCCCTTTTACATATATTATATTTTACATTATCATATATTTTAATACATATAATTAATTGTTCTAATTTTAATCTCGAACATCCTCCCCGGCCGTGGACATAGTTCTCAATGTGTTTCGACCCTTAATTTCGTAAAGTGTTTCTGCCTTCATGTAGGTGCTTTCCTTGTCGATCACCCACAGCCGTCTTCTTCTTCGTTTGTTTTGATCATTTTCGTTCGATATTGATGTTTGTGTTCATTGCCGAACCGGTATAATGTGTAGAGTAAGTGTTGTGTTGTGTAGAATAAAAAAAAAATAATAAAAGAAATAAAGGGTTTTACTCAAACTCTGAAGCATGGCGATATTGAAAATTGTAAGTATGGTGTGTTGACCAGGTAATTTAAAGTACAATAAATTGTCAAATATTTGAATATGCCTTATGGGGTCAATGGCCATTGATGTTGTAACTGTGCATTGTATTTCTCAATGAAAGTTGCTCATCCTTCTTCTTCTCTCTTTTGTGATCGTAGTACGTGTAGGAAGTTTGTAAACGATTTGGATTCTCGTGAAGTGTCGTGTTGTCCTTGAACTCCAATTTGCGAAATGTACATTTTGCACCTAGAGAAAAAAAAACTAAAAAAAAAGGGCATTAGTGAACATATTTTTTTGTTTTTTGTTTTTTGTGAGAAAAAATAAGTGCATAGTATGGAAAAAAATAGTATTAAAACGACGTATTAAAACATATTACGTATGTTTTGTAAGAGATGATAAGCGATTAAATTAATTCGTCGTCTTTATATGTGTTGTTGGTCGGAAGTAAACAATTTTTGTGATCGGTCGTTTTATTTCTCCAGTCTGTGTTTTCAACTTGACAACCCGAACCAGGTTATCTGTCCCAGGATACGTGCTTATGACGCGTGATCATCCTTGATCAGGACTAGATCTCCTATCTTGGGTTGCTCCTCAATTTTGTGCTACTTTGAGCGCTGTTGCAGACGCGTCTAATATTCAGCTTTCTATTGCTTCCAGAATAGCTGTTGTAATTTCCTGAGGCGGTCCCATCGTTGTAAATGTCCGATCTTGATCTCCGCTAAGTCAAGTTGAGGGATTGAGTTTAGAGGTCGTCCAACAAGGAAGTGTCCGGGAGTGAGAGCGGTGAAATCGTGAGGATTGTCGGTCATAGGACACAATGGTCTCGAATTTAAACACGCTTGTATTTGATGTAGAATAAATAAAGCTGGAGGAATAAAATGCCACTCTATTCCTTTTTTGGAGATCCTTTCTACCACATCCTTCCAATCAAACTTAAATTTCTCAAATGACTTCTTCAATTCCTTGTTAGCTCCCACGAAGTTCGTCCCATTATCGCTAAATATATGCGAACATAATCCTCTTCTCGCGGTGAACTGTCGTAGGGCTGCGATGAATGCGTTTGTAGTAAGGTCGCTCACCAATTCGATGTGCATGGCCTTGGTAGCCAAACACACAAAAATGGCAAAGTACGCCTTGAAGGTTTTGGCCCCCCGTCCTTTTCATGACTTTACTTCGATCGGACCTGCGTAGTCGACCCCGGAATGTGTAAATGGTTTGGAGATGCGCACTCTTGGGGCCGGTAAATTGTCCATTAGTTAGTGCGACGTTTTAGCTCTATAACGAAAGCAGATGGTGCAGCTATGTAAATATCCCTTAACACAATTTTTAAATTTAAGAATCCAGTACCTGTTGCGCAAGTATGCTGTGGTTTGCTGTAGTCCTCCATGAAACGTTCGCAGATAAGCCTCAGCAATCAAAAGCTTTGTGAAATGATGATTTCCTTTGAGTATGATTGGGTGTCGTTGATGAAATGAAAGATCCGCCTGTTGTAATCTACCTCCGACTCGCAAGATTCCATCAGAGTCCGTATAAGGGCAGAGCGAGCTTGGGGCTCGGTTGTTGTGTGCATTAAAACTCCCAAGATTCGCAGAAAATCTGGCCCATTCCACCAAAGTCTGTTAGCATGTAAGGCAGAAGGCGTTGTTCATCTGGATGCTATATCCGCAGGATTCATTTCACTGGGAATGTGCTTCCAGCCCTCTGCTTTCACCAGTCGTTGTATTCCGGCTACCCGGTTGTTAACAAAGGTGGCCCACTTGGTTGGAATAGCAGCAATCCACGATAACGCAATGGTTGAGTCCGTCCACGCATATTGCTTTACACCTGGAAAGCCTAAAACCTTCGAAGTACAGTCCAGCAGTGTTGCAAGAGTAACAGCTCCACAGAGTTCTAGTCGTGGCACTGTTTGGGTTTTTACTGAAGCGACTCTGGTCTTGGACATAAGCAACTGCACATGGATGACGTCGTTGGAATCGAGAACTCGAAGGTATATAGCGGCATCGTATGCCTTCTCGGAAGCGTCACTGAAACCGTGTAGTTCTAGTTTCTTAAGAGTGCTGTGCGTGAGGATCCATCGAGGGATACGGATCTTTTCAAGTTGCGGCAATTCCTCACGAAAAGCGTTCCACTCCTTCTTCAACTCCAATGAAATATGCTCGTCCCACTTCAGCTCGCTACGCCACAGTTTCTGCATCAAAATTTTGCCTTTGACGACGCAGGGTGAAATCCATCCTAAAGGATCGAAGAGGTTAGCAATGGTGGATAGAATTGTCTTTTTCGTTGGGTCAGCACCGTCGAGTTGGATGCTCTGAAAAGAAAGGCTATCGTCTACTGGAAACCACTTAATTCCTAGTGTGTTGACGTGACTGATAAACTGTTAACTTCATCACGCCTCAACACTGTTTCCTTAACATTATCAGCTCCAGCGAACAGATCGTCTACATAAGTGTCTTCCCTCATTATTCGTGCGCCCAACGGATAGTTGTGCTCCTCATCAGTAGCCTGTTGATTGAGCGATCGAATGGCAAGGTAGGGTGCACAGTTTGTACCGAACACAACTGTTTGAATGCGATATACCTTGATTGGATTGATATCACAGTCATCATCATCATCTGGTAATAAAGTCGGCTGAGCCTGTACATTTTCTCAATGTCTGCTGTAAAGGTATATTTATGTTTTCTCCATTTTAATATAATGTCAATAATAACCGTCTGTTGTTTAGGTCCTGTCATTAAATGCTGGTTCAACGAAGTTCCATCTGAAGTTTTGGCTGCAGCATCAAAGACGACCCGGAGTTTTGTCGTTGAACTGGATGCTTTTAACATGGCATGGTGCGGCACGAAGTAGTGATAAGGAGTTTTGAGTTCTTCGTCCTTGTTGACTTCGACTTCTTTCATATGTCCCAAATGTAAGTACTCTTTTATACACCTTTTGTACTCTAAGTGTAGTGTAGGATCATACCTGAATCGTCGTTCTAGTTGAGCAAACCTACGCAAGGGTCCTTCCTTCGAAGATACAAGCCCAGGTCTGCTCCCTTCCTTAAATGATAACGATACCTCGTATCGTCCGCTATCCAACCTTTTCGTCGTTGGCTTGTAGAACTCCTCACATACTTTGTCCTCATATGTCTGGTGCGCCCTAAAGGGCAACGTTGGAGTTGCCGGCTGACATCAAGTACTTGAAGGAAGTTCCTAATAGTTCGACTGGGTTTTTGTACTTTACCCATCAAAATCCACCCAAGTGACGCATTCTGCGCAATGGGTGACTTTGCTCCTTCGCCACGGATGATTTCTGGAAATACTATCTCGGAGTAGATGTAGATTCCCAATAGCAGATCGACTTCGGCGGGCTTATAGTAGGTCGGGTCAGCTAGAGTTAATCCGTGTATGTGTTTCCACTGCTTTGGTATTAGCTCGTGGGCCGGAAGAAGTCCAAACAGCGATTCGAATATTAAGGCTCGGGTGCTGGTTTCATAGACCGAGTGCAGAGACCCCAAACTAAGGTCAACGTAGCTGTGACAAGCTCCGCTGCTGACCTTCCCCAACCCGGATACCTCTACGAAAGATAGTTTTATCTTCATACCTAATCTCTTGACTGCCCGATCAGTAATAAAGGTGGCCTCTGAACCCGGATCTATCAATCCGCTGAGTGTAACGTCTATACCTGAAGAGGATCTTACTTTCACCAGCGCTGTTGCGAGAAACACGTCTACATGGGATTCTACTGCGTGAAAAGTGTTGACCTGTTGTGTGGGCTGAAAAGGGGTAGCGTTTAAGTGTACTGTAGATAAATGGGATTGTGTGGGGGTGTATGTGTGTTGGGTGGTGGTGACTGAATTAGACACTGCATGTGTTGTGTAGTGTTGGGTATATGTTGTGTGTGAATTGAATTGTTTGTGTGAAGGGGGGGTTAATGTGTAAAAGGGAGTTGTGAAGCTGTTGGTAAAAGTAGCATCGGACCCTGCTGGGACACTGTTGGGTTTCGTGACTGTATGCCAGACAATTATCGCATATGCCGATTTTATTGATGATATTCCTGCGAGACGTGATGTCCATTTTTAAAAACCGGTTGCAGGTCCGCAGTTTATTGCACACTGAACAGCTGAACTGACACTGAACAGCTGAACTGACTCCTTTGATTCTGCTTCATTTGTTTTTGTTAATGGTGCCCTAGAGATCTTACTGACTCCTATATTTTTCCGTTGTTGTCTTGTGCAAAAAAGATTCTCAGCTGTGCATTAACAGCTTAACATTAACATATAAACATGTCCTTGGTTTATGGTCATAGCGAGATGTGAGATTGTCCCATGCTGGTTTATAGTTCCCGTTGTCAATGACTAAATGTTGAAGGAGACGATCGGCTTCACCGCCCAAACTAGATTTCAAATAATGCAATTTCTCAACCTATGTTGGTGTTTTATTTGTATGTATTAAAGATACAAAAAGATCATGAAATGATTTCCAGGACTCATATTTCCCCAAAAAGACTGGTAAATTTTTTTTCGGCAATCGAATGATGTTCTTATCGCTAGAGGTACTTATATAATCACTTACCGGAGTCTGAACTGTTGCTTGAAGTTTATCCATGCCATCTAATAGCGCTGTTTTGTAGTCCAGGTAATTGTCTTTAATCCTGTCGAAGATTTCCTCTAATTCATCCTCCTTTCCAGCTTCAATTAAGGATATTCAATCGGTGTTATGTTGGGTACTAATCTTGAAATTTTCCTCCAGCATAGCAATCCTGTTGGAGATGTAATTTTTGTCCTCTCCTTCGGGGATCTCTTTCCAAAATTTTCCCAATCCTTTGTAATTTGCTTTAGTAAATTCTTTTGGAGCTTTAGAGCAGTGCTCATTTTTGAAATCAATTAAAATTAAAAAAAAAAAATACTCTTAAGAGAGAGAAAAAAAAAAAAAAAAATTAAAATGGGGGTGTATTTCAACTTACGTATCTTTTAGATTATTTAAATTGCCGGAGATATGCAGAAAATTGATTTGAATTCGAAACGGTATCCCAGATGTGTGTCGCACAGTTGTAGCGCATATCCCAACGGAGCCTTTGTGGTAGTAACAGACTCAACGGTGGATGTGCTGTTGCAAAGTAGTCCAACGGTGAGCAGAACTGTTCATTGGAACGGCAAAATGGTCGAACAACGGAGATGACGGTTATAGCTGTGATTTTACTGCAATCTTTTATTGGCCATATGTTTTTTAAAACACAATTAAAAAAAAGACATTACACGACGCGGGAAACCGATTTGCACTTTAAAAAAAAAACTCACTGGTTTTGTTCTTCACTTTATGTCTATAGTTTCTTTAAGTAATTGTCTTAAGTTTTTTTTTTTTTTATATTATAGTTTTATCACACACGTTGATTGATTTATTATCAATCTTAAGGACTCGAGGGACCATGGAAATCGATAAAAGGATTTTGGTCACCACACGAACAAATTAAAAAAGGCGGAGCAAAATGAAAAACGTCCTATTCATTTGCTTATCAATTTTATTATGTTTTATCCCCAGAAAGTATGCAATATACTGGGTCCTAATTATAATCATTATTGGTAATGCAGTGGATTTCTAATGTTTTACATTTCCCTTTTTACATATATTATATTTTACATTATCATATATTTTATTACATATAATTAATTGTTCTAATTTTAATCTCGAACAAACGGCGAAGTAGTTAACCAGATTTTATAAACTGTCCACGATGTCGTCATCAAGAAGAACTTGTGTAAATAATCCAAATAGAATGTCGCTTGAATGCGTCTGACTTTGCAAAATAAGCTTAGATGGACTACTTTAAAAGCCATGAACTAAATAAATATCAAGTTCTGGATTCCAAGTTTGGTGTGTAAAAGCTGTATTGAGTGTATGAGTGAACAATGTCTGTTCCTATATCCCGACTGTTGCTGTATAAAGCGCAGCACGCTAAATATTTTTAACAACCGAAGTGTTTTTACTTCGAATTAAGAAATATGTAATTATAAAACCTCATGCAACAAAACTAATATTTACCAGTGTTATCAGGAAAGTTAAATTATTGTATTTTGATTATTTTTATTCTCTATTAAATGTTGAACGCCATTCACTGGGAAATTACTATATAATCGACGAGCTTTGTATAATAGAATGTAGCAGCTGACTCTACGAGCTGAACAGTGAAACCAACTTGAAGAGAAAAATGCATCAGTCGCCCGAGATTTGGCCGATTTCAACTCAACAAGGGAGGAAATGGTAGAAGAACAGTAAAAATTGACATAGAAATAAAATCTTCCTTAATTTTGTAAGAATAAAAAATACTCACTTTTTTATTATAAATTTAATTTATTACATGGATTAACACGTAAGATATTTAAGTAAACACCAGTATTATTTAAATTTTGTTCAAATATTTACAGTTCATTTTTAAAGGAAAATAATGATTCATTTACACATGTCGTGGTTGGGAAGTTCAGAGCCACGTTGAGTTTTATATAAAATTTCAGGACCACAAGAATCAAATCGGTTGCGGCAGATTCAATTACATAGTTGTATTTATTTATCTGAAATTTTTGACAACGTTCATAATCTTTGAACTTCTGATTTAATTTCGTTAAATAGTAGTACTTAAAAATTTTAAATCATTTAAACTTTTATCAATAATTAGTGAAAACATTGCAAGCAAGTACTTGTTCTATGCTTTAAAATGTTCCTATTAAAAAAAAGTAAAACTGTCACATTTAAAAGCAAATACTATGTACATTCAATTTCATTTCATTAATGAAATACTTAATTTACACAGCCATTTATTTGACTTTTTCACAAATTTTGAAGGAATTCAAAGTCTATATAGTCGCCAAAATTTGTTGTTACTTCCAACTAATGCAGTATACATTTGATCATGATTTGCTTTTGTAAATAAGTCGGATTGCACAGTCTAATCTGAACTTCCCAGTTATTCCTTATATTGATCTATTCATTATATTTATTCATACATACATTAACGTTTAAGATAACACATAGATGGAGATATTTTACCATTACATATATTCTCGTATTGTTAAATTTGGCTTTTTTTAAATGTAAATCAGTAAGTTCGTAAATGATAAGTATGATCTCAGTATACGTAATTGAAAGTAAAACAATCATTATTTTTATTTTGTTCTTACACATATTTATGACAAGTGTTTTCGTATACCCGAGAAACTTTTACTTTACTTAGAACTGGAATTCAAATTTGTCGCATAAAAATATATCTAAAAACGCCTACGAAAAATACAAACTATTTATATCCAAACAGAAATTGTTGTTTCTTTTTACAAATAATGGTTAAAAAAGTGGTTAGTTTTGTTCATTTGAGCAAACCAAAGATTTAAAATAACCCTTTATGTGCAGAACATCCGATCGCGAATTGACTGTATTGTTTTTTTTTTTTTTTTTTTTTTTGTTGAGTAGTAATACATTTCTGTTTTTAAACAGTCGACATATGGTTTCTTACTACAAGTAAAAGGTTTGTAATTTCTACCATATATGGTTTATCGGGTTCTCCATTAAGAACTATACATCTTTGTTTTTGACTTTAAAAATAAAATTGACTTTGAAAATAACACTAAAAAGTTAATTTTTGGGATGTGGTGGCGTCACACGAAGCAGATGTGTGTTTGTAGCCATCCAATACCGTATACTTTCCGTGTTGACGAAGGCATTTAGCCAGAAATGAACTTCATCGTTGAACTTGTAACAATTTCTGTCGTAACTATCGTAAACGTTGCTCATTCAAGTACTAAATCATGACTAAATGGTACCTATTGACGAGCAAAATGGGAATAAGAGTTGACAAAAAATAACATTAGGTGTACGTTCACATTTAAAAAAAAAGGATTATAGTACTTAATGGAAAACTCTGTACTTATGTTTAAGGCGATCCGGTAAATATTCGTAGATATGGGGAGTGTTCAGTCTTAAAAGTATCGCGATGATTAAGAAATTACTCGTATATAAGTAAATTAATTAATATTAATTTTATTTAAAATAAATTTAGTATAAATTAGTATTATTATGAATTTGAAGATTTCGTACAGTTGTGATATTATTTGTATGATCTGATGATGGATAGTATTTGAGTGGCTGTTGGATGGTATTTGTTGCACTTTTCGTCAAAAAGTTACGAATAATGGTGGCACTATGCGACGGTGCGTTATCATGGTGCAAAATCCAAGAGTTTTCTGCCCACAATTCTGGTCTCTTTTGGCGAATTGCTTCACGAAACGTCTCATAATGCCCAAATAATACTCTTTGTTTACTGTCTGGCCTTCTGGCAAAAATTTATGGATTACACCGTTGTAATCCATGAAGTGTTAGCATTGCCTTCTTTTTTGACTGAAAACGACTTGTTTTTTTTGGTCTCGGCTCATTTAGTAAACGTCATTCACTTGCCTGATGTCTGGATTGCGTGTCTTTTGCGACGTCAACACGGTCTCTTTTGCATAAAATTGAGATCTTTTGGCACCAATTTTGCTGCTGCACGACGGAAACCAAAATCATTAACCAAAATGTCTTGGACGGATCCATGGTTAATTTGCGGTTATTGACTAACATTTCTTTTACTTCATCAATGTTTTCGTCGGTTTTCGATGTCGATAGTCTGCCACTGCGTTTATCATCTTCGATTGACTCACGACCACTTTTGAACCGCTCGTGCCACTGGTAAACGACCGTTTTCTTTAGAGAATCGTTACCGAAACACTTTTCTAACATTTCCAACGTTCGCGCACCACTAAATCCTTTTTTTACGCAAAACTTAATACAAGTTCGTTGTTGCAAATTTAAATATATTTCTAAAATTGTAAAAAATCGCCAACACTCATAGAGATAGATGTTCTCTTGCCTACGTAACTTTTGCAAATGTCAAGCTGTGACATTAAGATTTAGAGGGAATCTCAAAAACAGATGTACCAACTTAACAAAAAAAAAAACAGAACTCAAATCGGAACAATGGGAGCGCCACACGGTGGTTATTGCCTTTTTGATCAAGGTGGTATGCCCCCAGTACTGGAACTATAGGGTTTTCTAATAACGACTTGACAATTTTTTTTTTAATAAAAGGCAAAACATTTGAGACATTTCAAAAACTTTATTATTGGCTTGAAGTACAATCAAAACATTTATGAATGGAACTCGACTTCGTTCATATGCCCACCGCGGGCACGTTTGCAGCGGTCGATTCGTTGAACCTAATTTTCAACGACTCGGCCACACATTTCGGCCGAAATGGCCGCTATTTCGCGTTCAATGTTGACTATGAGCTCTTCCAACGTCGTCGGCGTGTTGCCATAAACCAATGACTTAACGTAGCCCCACAGAAAATAGTCAAGCGGTGTTAAATCACACGAACGAGGCGGCCAATCGACTGGCCCATGTCTTAAGATAACACGCTCACCATACTAACTCTTCAATAAATCGATTGTAGCGTGTGCTGTGTGGCTTGTGGCACCATCTTGTTGAAACCACATGTCGTCCAAGTCCATATTTTCTAATTCGGGCCAAAAATAATCGGTGATCATGGCGCGATAACGCTGACCATTCACAGTAACGTGGCGATCGTTATAGTCGACGAAAAAATATGGCCCCCCGCCGGCATGCAAACCGCACCAAACAGTTATTTTTTAAAGATGAAGTTGTGATTCATGAAGCACATGTGGGCTTTCACCCGACCAATAACTCATATTTTGCTTATTGACGAACCCATTGAACCAAAAATGAGCTTCGTCACTGAAGATGATTTTGCGATGAAATTCATCATCTTGACGCATCTTCTCCAGAACCCAATCGAAGAACGTACGTCGCTTCAAATGGTCCATCGGCTTCAATTCTTGAGTCAGCTTGATCTTGTGTGGGTGTAAGCCAATATCGTTACGCAAAATACGCCATAATGTGGTCTGAAAGATGCCCAATTCTTGAAAACGCCGTGGAATTAAATGATTTGGATCGTTTGCTACGGACGTCTGAACGGCAGCGATATTTTCGACACTTCGACCAACCCGTTGTCTCACTGACATGGCAACATCACACAACGAATATGTAGACTCAAATTTTTGCACTAGACTTGTTATTGCCCGTCTACTAATGCGAGAATTACGACCAAAAATTGGAGTTAACGCACTTAAAGTTGCAGTCACCAACTCCGAATATCTGTAGAAAATTTTTATAATTTGCAGACGTTGCTCGTTAGTGTACTTTACCATAACGAAAATGTTGAATTTACTGAATAAATTGACAGTGACAGCATAGTCAAAGCTATGGCTCGCTCCTCTGGGTTTTAATAATTTGTCAAGGAATGAAAGCATGGTGAACAAAATGAACTCTAATGACAAAACATCAACAACATGCGTTTTTACAGACGAAAATAGAAGTAAAAGCAGCTAGTTTCGAGAATGGGACATTTCAAAACATTCAAAGCTTAACCAGGGGTTAATGTGTATTCTTCACATGGATAGAATACACCATTAGGAAACCATCCCATATAGCCTTTAGCAGAACGAAGTGGCTGAGTGTACTATCGCTGAGCGAGCTCAAAGTATGACGTTTCATGCTTAGCTCGAAATGCCATACTGAACTGAAGCTGCTACAACTCCCGTTTATCTAATCCACCACTCCGCTTGCTTCGTAATTCCTCACCGCACACCTCTGGACTGAAATCAAAACGGATTTGAGTGATCAACGAATTTTTGATCAAAGTCGCACATAAATCCCCAAAATCAAACGTGCAAAGTGGGATGCAAAAGCAAAAGAGTTCATTTTCTTGGGATATCGCCGTAGTTCTAAAGGTTACAATCTGATTAATCCTAAAAACAATCACATGCTTAAAAGTCGTGATGTAGTTATCTTTGAAAACACTCGTCCGTGGAGGACGATGAGGATTTTGTGTCAAGCCTAATAGAAATTTTATCAGATTCTAAAACAGCTGAACATATTTTGTTCCTGATCCAACGCTCAAAAACCATACATCAACGGAACAGCTGGAGTCAAATGTTTCAAGTACACCGTCCGAATATAATTTAGTTCAATTAGTTCGTCAATCTATCCGAACTCCGGGACCTGCAAATATATAGGACTATGGTATTATTTGTTCACAGCGAAAACAACATATGGTGAAGACTCTCAACAAGTACAAAAAGCGTTAAATGGACTAAACAAAATTCAGTGTAAATATGCAATGATGAAGGAATAGACATAAGTCTTTAATCAACAATAACATGTGGACTGTAAAAGACCCATCGAAAAATTCAAAGCCAATAAATTTTAAGTGGGTTTTCAAGACCAAACGAAATGATGAAAGTGATGTTCTCTATGAATATAGAATGATATGATGTGATATAGAGCACGAATATCTAGGGATGTTCCTAGGAGCCAGGATAGATTATCAGGCAGCGTATTCGCCTGTATTCGCAGCAAAATACAGCCTTGATATTGAGCAAATGGATGTTGATGTGCAATTTTAGAAGGTGAACTTACCGAAGATATACGGTTTACACGGTACATCCTAAATGCGATTTCGTTGAAACAAATCGAAAAGTCTGCAAACTTAGTAAAGCAATAATGGCTTAAAACAAACGAGCCAAGAATAGAACAAGAAACTAGATATGGTACTGAAAAATTTAAAACTGACCCAGTCAAAGGTAGATTCGTATACACGATTATATTGGGTTGTTCAACAAGTTTTGCGATTTTTTTCTTGGAAGTAGTGTTAATCGTTTTAGAAAATCTCTGTGTATACCATTATGAAATTTTTGTTATTTATTCCAATAGAGAGGGTTATCCTTTACATTGCTACGAGAATTTGTTTTGATTTTTTAAGAGTAGGATAGGAACGTATATTTTCGGCATATTTTGCTTTTTTTCTTTAAAAAAGGTGTCAACACGACAGGGGCTCAACGGGATATTTGCAACGTGTAAGTGAGACGAAAAATAGACGGTAAACAACAATATTCGGCTTAAGTGGTCATGGCTTGCTTCTAGTGAAACACCGCAATCGGTCGGTAAACAAGATTTGGATCCCAAAAAGGACATGCTTAGCAAGGTAAAAAAAGTGGGACTGGCAAGGTGACAGACAATAAATGACATTAAATTATGATCTCAGCTCAACATTTTGAAGTAGTCAATGAAAAAAAAACGGCCAGAGTTGGCGAACAGGAAGGGCGTTGTTATCCATCATGACAATGTCAGACCACACACAGCTTAAGTGACAAAACAAAAACTGAATTCATTTGCTGTTAAGTTACGCAGTACCTACCGTACTGACCAGATCTTGCGCCTTCTGACTGCCATCTGATCCGCTTTCTTCAAAACAATTTTGACGGAAGGCAATTCAGTTCCGAAGATGAGATCAATACGTACCTGAAATTTTTTTTTTACCAACTAGTCTGCTGACTTTTGCAAAAGAGGCATTATGTCTCTACCAGAACTTTGAAAGAAAGTAATAGACCAAGATTAACAATATCTGTTGTATTAAATATAGGGTAATTCACCGTGAGGTTTGATTTATAATGTAGAATAAAATACATAAATTTGAAAGCAAAATTAAAATTTTTATTATCGGTTTAAAGAAGAATTCATGGCCTTTACTTTTTTAAATGATCTTATGTAAATGTTGGCCACGACTACGTCTGATGTGGTCCATTCGGAAGGTCCAATTTTGGGCGATTCGTTCGAGGATAGCAACTGGTATCTCGCGGATAACACGAGCAATGTGGTTCCTGAAGACCTGAGACTTTACATATCTCCAGAGAAAAGAATTCAAAGATGTTATATCGTATGATTTAGGCAGCCAATTTACCGTAGCAAACGTGAAATTAAGTTTTCACCAAAATGATTTCTCAACAATACCATTGTTTCACGCGCTGTATGGCTCGTAGCGCCATCTTGTTGAAGCCAAAGCTCAGCGAGATCATTTGCTTGTATTTCGCGCGTTTATATGGCGCGATAACGGTTCCCATTGACGGTAACATTCTGATTTGCCTCATTTTTGAAGAAATATGGACCAGTGATTAAACCAGCCCATAAACCACACCATACCGTTGTTTTTAATAGATGTAATGGTAGCTTTTGGTACTCTTCGGGTTGGTCATCAGCTCAAATACGGCAATTGTGTTTATTAACGTATCCATTGAGTCAGAAATGGGCTTCATCACTGAACAAAATTTCACAATAAAACACCAAATTTTCATAGAGTTTTTCCAGAGCACATTCACTCAAAATATGACGCAAATTCAAGTCGCCTGGCTTCGATTCTTGCACAAGTTAAACGACGGCCAGTCAAGCTGCTGAGAACGACGACGAATCAATTCGTCACGATCTTCGCGTACACTCTCAGCTATAGCTGCTATAGTCTCTTTACTACGTGCTGAATGTGGTCTAACCGGTCGAGTATCATCCACTAATGTAAACTGGGAGTCGAATTTGCGAATAGTATTTTCAATAGGGGTTCAGTAAGTAAGTTCCTCAAATCGCACGAAAAACATTTCTCACAGAACGCTGATTTTCGTAATACAGCTGAACAATTTGGAGACGCTGTTGTGGTGTGAGTCTTTCCATGATGACTTGCCAAAAGATACTGAATAAAAATGGCAAAGCAGTTTGATAGGAGTCACACGTGATTTGTCAAAAAAAAAGCCTACTGAAAATCAAACCTCACGATTAATCAGCCTATTTAAGCTTTTATACCAAAAATGTGTGTTGAACTTTAACCAACACTTCAGCTTCTCGGACAACAAAATGTTTTTCATATACTTATATTTATGTTGACGATTTCCTAATTTTTAGTAATAATAAAAATTTCAAATTAAAAGTCAAGATTAACTTGAAAGAGGATTTTACTATGAAGAGTCTATGAGAAGCTAAAAAGTCTGTTGACCTAAAAATTACTCGGGATGGAAAACAACAAGAAATACACATTGATCAAAAGCAAATATCGTACCACAGAAATACTTAAACGGTTCAGCATGAGTGACTGCAACCCTGTTTTAACACCGCCCAACAGAAACCAAAGATTGAAAAAACCACAAAAACTAAACTCGACTACGAAAAAAGGGAGTTTATTATATTTGTTTCAAGGTTCTCGACCGGATAATGCGTATGCAGTTTACCACTTAAGCAAATTTAATAACAACTTCGATTCTTCGCACTAGAAAGTTGTCAATAAGGTGGTTCGTTACTTGAAGTAAACTTTAAATGCAAAATTTAAGTTTTCCAAAGAAACAGCGTGCAACTCGTGTTATGGATCAACAGGGTAAAAAAAAAAAAAAACAAACATAGGAGCATTAATTGAATACCAACGGATATGCCCCAGACACATTATAAATAATATTACAAAAAATCGAACGAACGAACTAAACAACAGTATTGTTCGATTGTTGATCGGATTGCTCTCTCGAATAAATGGAATACCAACATCCCTCACCCAGAAAATAACAGTCGCCCTATCTGTAATTGTATCAATGTGAGTACAGCAATTGACTCATAAGTTAAGATAAAAATAGAGTGTTTTTACAGATTTTAAGATTTCGTTCTATAAACGTAATAAATAAAAAGGAAGGTTTAGAACACAGGGAAATAAGTTTAAGTAATAGCGAAGACATTGACAATTATTTAGAAGGTAGGAATTCAGTAGATATGGCGGTTGAAGTTTCAATCCATTGATTCGTGTAACAATGCCATCGAACTGGCATCAGATGCACACAAAAATATTCTGTTTAGGAATATTACAACCAAAATTAAGGGTTATGCCACATCTTTATGAACAAAGATATCGCCAATTGGGAAACCCTCAAAAGAGAATTATTCCGTGAGCCAAACAGTGCCCTCCACTTGTATAGAGAACTTATCTCAATAAAACAGGATTAAGTTAAAACTATGGTTCATTACTTGCAAAGAGTTAAAATACTCCAAGGACGGCTTTTACAATGCAAACACTTAGACGTTAAATCTAAGTATAAAGCAGGACAAATAGAATACATCCGAAGTAAAACTTTAACAATTTTTATAAACGGGTTGCGAGAAACGTTATTTTCTTATGCTACTACACAGCGTCCTAAAACATTACCTTTAGAATTATACTACGAAGAATTAAGCAAAAATTAATTATCAGGTTAGGGTCCTGAGAGAAGGTGGCTTTTCAATGAACTACGATAAAAACCTCATAAATGGTAAACTTGGTGTAATACCATTAAAGCATCTTAGTGAGGAAACAGTGATAAAAGGAAGATCTGAGGGATTCAGAACTGTTTAAGTTAGTAAAGAATTAAACGAGAAAATTTTGATTCTAAACCTGAAATTACCAGAGGTGTCATAATTCCGAATTGCATTACGCGTAACAATAATGGGAACTGTTCAGTTTCTAAAGTTAATACAACAGATTAACTGTTTGTTATAAACGATGTCATAGTAGAAGGAAACAATCATATCTTGAAGATTCAAAGAACAGGTCTCAACAGGTCAAAAACTCCCATATTAAACATAAGATAAGGATAAAGAATTGTTGTGAAACTATTTTCACGAAAACCTATAGGGTTCATGATCAAAAGTTTCGCAAACAAATTAGTAAATTAAAAGAAGACGGTATTACTTCGAACAGTTGCCCTCCTTGGAGCTCTCCGTTATGGATAGTTCCCATGAAATCCAACGCAAGTAGAAGTGGCGAATGGTTATTGACTACCGTCAATTAAACGATTTAACTATTGCCGACAATTACCCATTGCCAAACATAAATGAAATACTCGATCAGCTTGGTATAGCTATATACGTCTGATTTTCATTAGATCCCAGTTGGGGATGATATTGAAAAAACAGCGTTTAACACTCCGTATGGACATTTTGAATATACCAGAATGGCATTCGATAAGTGTAAATTGCTACGAAAGGATGTTTCTTACTTGGGGCATATTATTACAGATGATATTACAGTATCCTGTATTTTAACAAAACATTCATCATAACAACAGTTAGTTAGCTAGTTACTTAGTCAATAGCATTATGGCAAGGATTTACCAATTCACTTCGGGATTAACTATAGTACGACCGAAAAAAATCCAAACAGACCACAAACCATTAACATGGTTATTTAAGGTCAAACATCCAGGCAGTCGACTTGTTCTATGGCGCCTCAAACTAAAGGAATTCGAGTGTGTACTTATATATAAAAGGAAAAGATAATGTCATTGCCGATGAACTCAGTAGGAATGCTAGGATAACAGGAAAAAAATTCACGAACATTAATCGAATAGCAACGGATATGTGCCAAAGGCATTTTCAGCAAAATTACAAACAATTGAATGAAATGCCTAGTCAGCAGCAGAAAAACGGATATGCGCAAAACGCATTATGAGCAAATTTACAAACAATCGTATGGAAAGACTAATTAGCAGTTTTAAAGTAAACAACAGATATGTTGGGAAAATCTGAAGAAAATGCAAAAGCAGAGTCGTTATTTTCAGTAGAGGTGAAAAGATGTCTAATAATCATGTTCATCCTCGTGTTTAACATAAATTTAAACGTTCATATTCGCCTTGTTTAACTTAAATTTTCATTAAGTTTTTATTAATCATTAACCTTGTTTTTATATTCATTTTTATCAATAAACATTTCGTTGTTTTTATTGAACTGATTGTTGTTTTATAATTGTTCTTCGGATTGTTCTATTGTTGTTTTAAATTGTTGTTCGGGTTGTTCTCTCGAGTAAATCACCCCAAGCGTCTAAAGGAAATACCAACAGGAAACAACTGTTGGTATTTAGACGACAGAAGGTCATATACACGGTATATCTTCATTTACCAAGGAGAAGCTATCAGTTAAACTAATAAGATGCAAACAACTGAAGCGCTGTCTACAACCGAGGGTGATAATTGGGCCATGACAGCTGCTTACAAGAGGCAGAGTGGTTACGACAATTGAAGAAAGAACTGGTTAAACAAGGCCAGAAAAAAATATTGGTATGTTGCGTCAACAAAAACGCCATTAGCTAAGCACAGACGAACGCATATCACCCAGGTTGCTGTTGGAAATGCTGCTTAAATACATCCACAATTTCCCGTGTTTCGGTGACAAGATTACCCTCAGGATTTCGATGGGCCTGAATTCCTGGTCTGTAGCCTGCAGTCAAGCTTTTAACTTTTTTACTAAAACGTTGCTCGCTACGTTTTCGTATATGCTTCATCTGTTGCCTTCTTCTTCTGCATTCACTCATCATCATTTCATGGATTTCTTGTCGGGGGTGGCTGGTAGTCTAGAGTTGCTTCGGCTACTTCCAGAATAGGAGTATAACATTGTAACCACATGTTGTTGGCGTTTGTGGTAGGCAATGGCATATTGCCAAGTTTTCGTCCAGTTGCTCTCTGTAGTCTCTGGCTATCTCTGGTGTGTACCTCCTTTTTGTTATTTGGTGTAGCGTTAGATGCGGATCACAGCCAGGCGATCGCTAATTGGTTTGAAATCGATGACCTTCGATCTCAGCCGCTTTCCCCGCATACTAATATGTGCAACCTTTTGTGACAGCTGCAATATATATCGCACTCCTTTCTTTTCATCATGCTGCGTGAGCATATTTTCCATTTTTTGTGTAGCTCCTGGGGCGTATAATGTTCTAAAATTTCAGAAGCATACTCTTAAATCATTTTCCTTTTTCGACCAGTGTCGTTGTTTTCTTCTGAAGCAGTTAGTTCCCTCGTAACAATTGATTTTTTTTACGTGGTTGGGCCGTTAACCCCACGCACAACAGCCAAATCTGATCGGGGTAGAAGAACCCCGAAGAACACGGCGGCATACACTAGTTCACTATTCAGCTATTACTGAGGTAGATATCCAGAGGCGTCACGTGAAGGCTGCATATCAGCTTGAAATGTACAGTAACAGGGATCGTATCTGCATCTCTTCTAGTTGAGCCCGTTTAGAACTTTACCTTGCATGGACATTTCCATGTCATTGGAGAAGTTGAATCCACCAACCCACCCTAGTTAGCCCCTATGTAGAGATCAGTGGTTCTTAATCTTTTCAGTATCACGAAATGTTAAAAATACTTAAAAAAGAAATAAATATATATACAACTTATAACTTAGGCACCGAGGTTCTAAAATTATCGCAAGGCGTTCATACTTCGGTGCATTATCACTGATTTCTTTCTTAAATGAAAAGCAAAAGCTTGTGGGTTTTGCAAAGTCAAACTTTTAAGAAAAAATTATTTGATTATCGGAAGTTTTGAGTTTTGAAGTTTTTGGGAACTTTGGTTTCCAGAATTTGGAATTGGTGGCTAGGATTTTTGGATTCTTTTCCGGAAACCACAGAAATGTAAAGAAAATAAAATAAAAGTGGTCCATCGTAAATATTAACGTATATAAACACGTTACCACGCCAGACACTTTTTCACACAAGTGAGGAGTGGTCCGAGATTTTAGAAGAGAGAAATATGATGCTCTCAGAAAATAAACTGAGTACCGCAAGATGGAACGTTGACTCAAAAACGGATTAAAGTTTCTAGCCAGAAAACATATTACAACTTAAAATAAATATTAAGTTAATCCAAAGACGCAAGTAGCTTAACGTCGGAACCAAGGCCCACTACTCAAATTTAGAAACTCAAGCGTCCAAATTTGTAGAACGTATATTTTGGCAGCTGAACTAAATAATCAACTAAACAAATCAGCGAATAATGAATGCTGATATTTTTGCATTCTAGTGATATGATTACTTTTTTTACGGCCTCTTCTTCAAACTCTGGTTGGACTTGAGCCTAAATTACTTCTTGAACTAAATTTTCTGACGATCTCCGTTAAAGACGGAAAAACTAGCTGATTTTTTTAACTTTGCTTTGAATTCGTCTGTTTTAGGTTGTGCCACTACATCGCGATTTTTTTTTTTGTAGTTATCGACAAAGCCTACATATTGAAAATTGTTCGCATTCTGGCACAATGACTTCTAAATAAATATCAGGAGTTAAGTTTGCTAGTTCAAAAAAAAAAGGAAATTGCTATGTTCGGTCTTAGCACCACTGATTCGTAACAGGATAACATCTAACGCATTTATCCAGCTATGAGTTTTCATGTTACTAATATAGGGTTTTCCAATAGGGACTTGACAACTTTGAATTTAATTTGTGAACGTACTCTTTCACTAATCATCAAACTGTCACTGTCAATTTATTCAGTAAACTCAACAAGTTAAGTGCAAAAAATTGAGTCTACATATTGGTTGTGTGATGTTACCGTGTCAGTGAGACAACGGGTTGGTCGAAGTGTCGAAAATACCGCTGCCGTTCAGACGTCCGAAGCAAACAATCCAAATCAGTTAATTCCACGGCGTAAGGATCTTGGTTTACACCCATACAAAATCAAGCTGACTCAAGAATTGAAGCCGATGGACCATTTGAAGCGACGTACGTTCTCCGATTGGGTTCTGGAGAAGATGCGCCAAGATGATGAATTTCATCGCAAAATCATCTTCAGTGACGAAACTCATTTTTAGCTCAATGGGTTCGTCAATAAGCAAAATATGCGTTATTGGTCGGGTAAAAACCTACATGTTCTTCATGAATCACCACTTTATCCACAAAAAATAACTGTTTGGTGCGGTTTGCATGCCGGCGGCATTATTGGGCCATATTTTTTCGTCGACGATAACGATCGTCACGTTACTGTGAATGATCAGCGTTATCGCGCCATGATCACCGATTATTTTTGGCCCGAATTGGAAGATATGGACTTGGACGACATGTGGTTTCAACAGGATGGTGCCACAAGCCACATAGCACACGCTACAATCGATTTATTGAAGAGTAAGTATGGTGAGCGTGTTATCTCAAGACATGGGACAGTCGATTGGCCAAAAGTTGTCAAGTCGTTATTAGGAAACCCTATAATAACACTATTATCGCCGAGAAAAAAAAATGGTCCAGACTCGTCAATGTGCTACTTCAATAGTGAGTTTTGCTCGACATTGTAAGCAACAGATTCTGTACATTGCCTTGGTGTACTCTAATTTTAATTTCATAGATATGCGGCATCATTTTCTGCTTGACAAAGTAGTATTGTGGAGGTGTTAAAATAAAATAAGACTCTTATATGTAAACACAAACTCTTATAGATGTTAATCCAGATTCTTAAATGTAAACCTTTTTCCCTTTCTTTTTCCTTTTTTTAATTCCCGCAACCACAAACCACTATTTTATTGAAAAGCTTATCCAATTAATCTTGTTTTTCAACAACACAAGTGCACATGTTACACAGATTAGGAATAGAGTATTCAACAAAGATTTTAAACTTAATCGAAGGTATTCTGATGATCTAGTCCTTAAATGAAATAAATTATGATTGATATATCGCTTTTCTCTTATTACTTTTTGTATATTAACTGAGAGCTCTATGAAATTATTTGTACAAGGAGATTTTTTCAATTGGTTGGCGGCTTTTCAATGAACTACGATAAAAACCTCATAAATGGTAAACTTGGTGTAATACCATTAAAGCATCTTAGTGAGGAAACAGTGATAAAAGGAAGATCTGAGGTATTCAGAACTAATTAAGTTAGTAAAGAATTAAACGAGAAAATTTTGATTCTAAACCTGAAATTACCAGAGGTGTCATAATTCCGAATTGCATTACGCGTAACAATAATGGGAACTGTTCAGTTTCTAAAGTTAATACAACAGATTAACTGTTTGATATAAACGATGTCATAGTAAAAGGAAACAATCATATCTTGAAGATTCAAAGAACAGGTCTCAACAGGTCAAAAACTCCCATATTAAACATAAGATAAGGATAAAGAATTGTTTTGAAACTATTTTCACGAAAACCTATAGGGTTCATGACCAAAAGTTTCGCAAACAAATTAGTAAATTAAAAGAAGACGGTATTACTTCGAACAGTTGCCCTCCTTGGAGCTCTCCGTTATGGATAGTTCCCATGAAATCCAACGCAAGTAGAAGTGGCGAATGGTTTTTGACTACCGTCAATTAAACGATTTAACTATTGCCGACAATTACCCATTGCCAAACATAAATGAAATACTCGATCAGCTTGGTATAGCTATATACGTCTGATTTTCATTAGATCCCAGTTGGGGATGATATTGAAAAAACAGCGTTTAACACTCCGTATGGACATTTTGAATATACCAGAATGGCATTCGATAAGTGTAAATTGCTACGAAAGGGTGTTTCTTACTTGGGGCATATTATTACAGATGATATTACAGTATCCTGTATTTTAATAAAACATTCATCATAACAACGGTTAGTTAGCTAGTTACTTAGTCAATAGCATAATGGCAAGGATTTACCAATTCACTTCGGGATTAACTATAGTACGACCGAAAAAAATCCAAACAGACCACAAACCATTAACATGGTTATTTAAGGTCAAACATCCAGGCAGTCGACTTGTTCTATGGCGCCTCAAACTAAAGGAATTCGAGTGTGTACTTATATATAAAAGGAAAAGATAATGTCATTGCCGATGAACTCAGTAGGAATGCTAGGATAACAGGAAAAAAATTCACGAACATTAATCGAATACCAACGGATATGTGCCAAAGGCATTTTCAGCAAAATTACAAACAATTGAATGAAATGCCTAGTCAGCAGCAGAAAAACGGATATGCGCAAAACGCATTATGAGCAAATTTACAAACAATCGTATGGAAAGACTAATTAGCAGTTTTAAAGTAAACAACAGATATGTTGGGAAAATCTGAAGAAAATGCAAAAGCAGAGTCGTTATTTTCAGTAGAGGTGAAAAGATGTCTAATAATCATGTTCATCCTCGTGTTTAACATAAATTTAAACGTTCATATTCGCCTTGTTTAACTTAAATTTTCATTAAGTTTTTATTAATCATTAACCTTGTTTTTATATTCATTTTTATCAATAAACATTTCGTTGTTTTTATTGAACTGATTGTTGTTTTATAATTGTTCTTCGGATTGTTCTATTGTTGTTTTAAATTGTTGTTCGGGTTATTCTCTCGAGTAAATCACCCCAAGCGTCTAAAGGAAATACCAACAGGAAACAACTGTTGGTATTTAGACGACAGAAGGTCATATACACGGTATATCTTCATTTACCAAGGAGAAGCTATCAGTTAAACTAGTAAGATGCAAACAACTGAAGCGCTGTCTACAACCGAGGGTGATAATTGGGCCATGTCAGCTGCATTACAAGAGGCAGAGTGGTTACGACAATTGAAGAAAGAACTGGTTAAACAAGGCCAGAAAAAAATATTGGTATGTTGCGTCAACAAAAACGCCATTAGCTAAGCACAGACGAACGCATATCACCCAGGATCGAAACTCATAGATATGCGGCATCATTTTCTGCTTGACAAAGTAGTATTGTGGAGGTGTTAAAATAAAATAAGACTCATATGTAAACACAAACTCTTATAGATGTTAATCCAGATTCTTAAATGTAAACCTTTTTCCCTTTCTTTTTCCTTTTTTTAATTTCCGCAACCACAAACCACTATTTTATTGAAAAGCTTATCCAATTAATCTTGTTTTTCAACAACACAAGTGCACATGTTACACAGATTAGGAATAGAGTATTCAACAAAGATTTTAAACTTAATCGAAGGTATTCTGATGATCTAGTCCTTAAATGAAATAAATTATGATTGATATATCGCTTTTCTCTTATTACTTTTTGTATATTAACTGAGAGCTCTATGAAATTATTTGTACAAGGAGATTTTTTCAATTGGTTTGTTGCCTAATACAAGAGTTGGCCAAAAAATGTTGTAAGGTTGAAGAATGTTTTGCTTTGCTTACAAAATATGTACTCTATGTATTTTATTGAAATAGAGCAGTTGCTGCAGTGATATCTTAGTGCAAGAAGATGGGTGAAAGTGGAACACATTTATATTACTTCTTCGATTTCAAGGAAAAAAGCGTATGCGAAATCAGAACGCGTGGAAAAGGATTCGAGCAAAGCGAGCAGAAGGCAAGAATTATACAAACGTCAAGAGAAATACTGTTGCAGGAAAAACAATGGGTCAGCCGCGCAGTTGCAAGATAACGTGTTTTGATGATTCTTAAATGTGTTAATAAGCTGGGAAAAAAGAAAAAACAAGTTGCATGTTTGTGGGGATTGATAAGGTAAAATGTAGGTCAAAGGAATAGATCTGCGAGTGACGAAAATTCATAATAAATATTTCTTATAAGGCATAAAAATTGAAGTAGAAGTATGTACAAACGCATTTATTAATGGAGTTCACAAAAGTAGAATCCAGCAACTCTCAAGTTCTTTTATTAAAAATATAACAACACAATCGGACTGTTCGGGGTTCAATATCAGCCGTGAACGAAAGACTTTTTTTTTTGGATGAATGGTTGGTTAAATACAACATCAATCAATTTACACAAATAATCTAGCCACCTCATTAAATGTTGGATCCCACCCATGGAGCGAAATAGCCTTGTGTGCATAAATTTTGATTCCCAACAAAATTTTCCGCTTTCTTTAATACCGTAGAAAAATGTTTTTTTTTTTTATAAAAGACAGGTATAGAACTTTGAATTTTGTATTTTTCGATGTAGTACCAAAAAAAGCTAAATCTCCATATATGACGAGACAATTGGGACAATTTGATCCAAACGTAGTCATCAGCTTTTTGCAATATTTTATAAAAAAAAACTGAGTGGAACTGTTAACAATTATACTAATTTTTTGGTAACTGGGCTTCTATAATACAGTGATTAAACGTCTCAGCAGTTTATTCAAGAATCTTCGAACTACAAAGATGAAAATGAAGCTCTCCATTAATTTTTATATTATATTTATAACGACTTTTTCTCGACATTTGAAAAAGTAGATTCATCTGGTTATTGCACTAGGTATCCGGTAGTTTTTAAGTGTATAGGGTATATTGTATATATTGTGTATAGTACATTTTTATTCATAATTCGTGTGTAATAAAAGGTTCGTAAATTGTTGGTAAGATTCACGTTAACAAATTCTCTATAAGGATTTTAAATTAAAAGTGATGTCATAATTACAACAAGAAGTGCCTGCTCAGCATTAACTCCGTTTTAACTCTTAACTCTTTCCGTTTGGAAAGAGGCATAGTTTCAGCAGAAGAAAGACAAGAGATTAATAGCAGAATCTAGATTGGAAGAAACTGTTGGTCCAGTCATACAAATAGCAGTATGAAAATATCAAAACAATTGACGTTTAATCAAAAGCATTTATACACAAAGTTTTTTTTTTTAAAATTAAAGCCTGTTCATTATCTTACATATATGTTAACCTGTTCACCATGAACCTTATTTACATGATGCAGAAATCTGGAACAGACCCAGTACAACAAGCAGAAAAGCCATGCATGCCCCTATTCAACTGGACCGTACAAGCTGCAAAATTCGAACCTATCAATAAATTAATCTAATGCGCCTTCAAGACAAAACTTATCGTAAATAAGAGCGCGTGCTCAAGGGATTTGAGTACCCCTAAAAAGTTTGTGCAGAGAGAAAAATACTGAGGTACATTGGTCTTAAATGTTTGCAAGTTATAATGAATAGAAAATAGAGAGCTCGGCAGGGCATTCCATAAGCGAGTTGTGCGGTTTAGTATTTAGTATTTAGTATTATATTTATTTATATTTCAGAGTACATCCGAAAGGGTGTACTGATGAAGATTCATAGCAAAACGAGTATTACTGTTAAAAGTTTGAAGGGGACGAATGCTACTGGCGATTTCTATGTAGCACTGGTGGTAGAAATAGGGAAAAAGCAGAGTGAGACACAAGACATTACATCAATATTCGAGGGTGCCCATTTTATCATACAATTTTGAATCCAATCTAGCAGGTGCATATATATTTTAGGAGTAATTGACTAGATGTCGGCATTGTACTCAAAATTTGGGCGGATGTTTGCCTTACATTTTGAGGTTAGATCAGAGGGGGTGAAATATTTCTTACATCGCTCAGACTTAAAATCATCCAAGAGAACTTGAAGAAAACGTTCCGAAAGGTAATTTCTAATTCATTGAAGAGGAGAATCATCGATCTCAAGAGCAGGCATTTTCAACAAAAAAGCCTGATGTCAAACTCTGTCATATGCCTTAAAAACATCAAATGCAACTATCTTCTTTTCGCCAGATTAATGTATGCTTTGGTCCCACTTTTCGGTGAGACATTGCATCAAATCACAAGTGAATCCGTTGCTACGAAACCCATACTGCCGGTCAGTGAAAAGATTTCGCGTTTCGAGTTTTGTCAAATTAAAAAGGTCCACCACAGCCGAAGTTCGAAAAAGTAAACAATATTAATACTGTGCCAACCTTAATGTCAATTATAATTTCCTGGATATTTGGAAAAATTTACGTAAGCTCGCCATTGTCAATAAGAAGTTGTCTTCCAATAGTATAGACATCAACCCGAACTTGTTAAATAAAAACTTTACTACATCTGTACCAGATACGACTTTTCCTTTTGACGAATCTGACGAATCTCTCCAGCATATTTAGGTTTTAAATTTGTCTTAAAATAGTAACTACTTATTTTTCGTTATTAAATCCGAAAAACCTCTTGCAATAGAATTAGATTCAATATCTTTGAAATTCATCAGACTAATAATCGTGATTGATACGCTTAAGCATATTTATAATTGCAGCGTAGTTAGATCTTGCTTACCACTATATGGAACTCGCGAAAATAACAACAATTGCAAAGAAGTTAAACCCTACGGAATGCTTTGACTTTTTCTGGCTTATTAAAGTTTTTAGAAATCATTATTAAGAGGCACATGCAAGGATACGGTAGGGACAAGAAATTTTGGGTATTCTCTCTTCAACTATTTTTGATGGCAAATAAGGGCATAAAAAATCAACACAATTATGATAAGTAAATTTCAAATACGATTTCTATTTGAAAAATGTGGCAAATTTGTATAATTTTGTAATATTCTTGTTGGTTTTCTTTTTATATATATTATTTAATAAATATATAGTATATTATTTTATTTGTTTTTATTTTTTGTTTTTAATTTTATAATTTTTTACCCTTAATTTATTTTTAATATGTATTTATAAAAGAGCCCATTTTACAATCAACTAATTCTAAATAAACTTGAATCATCGCTCTAGACCAGAAGAGCGCTACTAAGAGTAAATATGATTTTTATCCTAGAGAAGTTATTGGGAGGGCAACAATATAACATAAGGTACTGAGAAACCATTTCAAGCCGTGGTGGCCATGGTTGAAGTGGAAGTGGATTGGCTTTCAAATTGGAAGGTTTGGTGTTCGAATCCCAACCTCGCCCGAAAGAAATTAAATTTTTCAGTTAAAAAAAAAATCAAATAAGATGAGTAGTTGAATAGAAATCAACAACGAGCTAAGAATTTTTCCAGCGGATAAGATATAAATTTTTCAGGCAACATAAATCATGTAAGATGAAGTGTTATGACAAATAAAGTAAATTTTATGACATGTCAGCATTATCTCTGGTAAGGGTCTTACAATAAAAAAATACCTTGTACTGTGGTTAATCATAAAAAAAATAAATTAAAAGTATAAACTGCACACCTTCACTGTCTGGTCACACAGATGTTGGATAACACCACTCAGACGGTGACACGACACTTTCGATGTCCTATACATACTGCTGATTGCCAAGGAATTGGCAATAGAATTGCCTAGAATACAAGTCCAATTACACAAAAAATTTTATCTCCCCATTAAATGCTAGATGGCACTCATGGAGCGCAATAGGCATTGATCCCAGATATATTTCGTTTTCTTTCATTCTACAAAAAACTTAACACATGCTTTGGCATCATGAGTATAATCATACCTACTTCAATGACATCAAAAAATATATGCAATACCCACAAAATATGACTTCAGCGCGAGTATAAAATTAAGCTATTTAATGTAGATTTACCATTCTAATCTGTATTACTGAAAGAATACATGTAAAGGGCTCCATCAGAAGGAATTTCTAAAACGTACAGTTTAGCATGCAAAAATAACAAGTCGTAATATAGACTAGAACAAACCCCCCGTTGTTGGAATGGAAACTAAACAAGTCGTTAATATTTCTTACATTTTCATCATTTTCAAAAAAAAAAAACATTTCTTACCAAAAATAGTAATAAAAGACTTCATGAAATGATGAAACGATCAGAAAATTTAAAAATATGAATGCATTTGGACGGTGTTATATACGATTAACAATAAGTATTGAAACTAATAATATTTAACACCTCCTTACATATATATGTTCTATTATGTATAAATTACTTCTACTTATTTTACTTATTTTTCACACTTCCTGTTAGTCACTTTTTTTCTTACAATACATTTCTTGCTAATACCTATCTTAACCCATTCTATTTTTCTATAAAAACTCACTGTTGCGTGCTGAAGTTTAAAATAGAAGCTGTTGTTGGTAATGTGTTCTCTGCTCTTACTTGTTCTACCCTTTTCTATTTGCAATTAGTTTTAACGAGTATCACTCTGAAATTGCTAATACAAGGCGAAAAGGTTTTTATCTTGTATTGTTCTGTTTAATAAAGGTTTTTGATACAAGAGTTATCATCGTATTTTATCAAAGAACCTAGAATATGCTTCAGTATATGTGTGGTCGTTAGGACCCGAAATTAACCGGCTATAATTAAATGTTTATCGTATCCTCAAGAGTTTTCCAATTTCGAATAACGGACAAACATGAACATAACTGACAACGAAACTTGTCATGATGTACATGAAGAACAAAATGGTACTTACTACGAAGTATCCTGTTGTGCACGGTTTCTGATTGAAGGTAAAAACCCTAAGTTAAATGTAACCCGATACCCACATATACTCGTAACCCCCCCCCCCCCCAAAAAAAAACAAAAAACAAAAAAAATAAAAAGTGTGTAAATATTCACAATTATTTATTAATAAAACTGTCATGCAATATTGCGAATGCAAATATTTTTGAAAAATTAAGAATACAAAGTAACTAATACTAGTAAGTAGTTCTCAGGAAAAAAAAATCCTAAAACAATTTAAAGCAAATTATTAGTTTGTCATTACTTTATGGTATAAATAATGTATATTTTCTTCAATTAAAATTGACGTCAATAAAGTATCAGTATTAATGTATCAACTTGGTTGCATCTTTGTATTATTTGTTTTTTCGAAAAGCTCATATCCATTTCATCACCGATAAGCGGATCTTGAATCACGATATTCAATAACGTGTACAGTAACATGTACACCAAACCTGTGTTTCTTTGGTAGGCTGATTGGAGAACACGATATATTTATCTAGTTTAAAAGCACATTACTAAAAGCTTAATATTTGTTTATTATTGACTTTTCCAGGTTCCTTTCTTTAGTTTGACATAAGCCTGTAAAACTAGTACAACAATAAATTATAATATACATATACAGTTATAATATATTATAAGTAACACGTAACACGGAACATTGATATATAGCTTATATTATAAAATGTTTGTTTTTTTGTTTTCTTAAACTTAAGTCAACATTTTTTTTTCTCCAACAGTTGAAACAAAACAAACGGAGCTTGGGCCGCTTATCTCAGGAATGGGGGGGAAAAAAAGACGGGTGACCTTGACGAAAGGATTTCAAAAAAGCAACTTAAAAATGTGCAATTTTCTCCATTTCGAAAATTACGTCCTAAAATATTAAATCCAATTTAAGTCGTAAGCATGCTGAAGACTCAAATATTTAAAAAAAAAGTCCGGTTCATTGGTTATTTATAAGAAAAAAATAATAATCAACCGTTTTGCCTAATTTTTAACAGTTAAATCGAATAGCAAAAAAATTGGACTAGATACATACTCGTGCGTATTTCCGGTATTGTCTTGCTTTAGAGGAAACATGATATTTTCTTCGAAAAAGATCAGTTTTTCAACGAAGAAAAAATCAATGCATTTGCGAGTAGGCCTTTGGTCCCGTGTTAGCTCAGGCTTATGTTAAAGCAATAAATATACATTTATATATTTTCCAGACACATACATCTATTTTGCGATGGAAAGGAAGAAAACTTCCAGTCGTTGTAAGGATCGATTATTTTCATCTTGAAAAAGAGAAAGAGGCATACCTAAAAGACCTATACATTTTTTCAGTGACCTTATACAGGTAAACTGGGTAATTATTTAGTTTCGCGCTCATCCGGCTTTTTGGTTATAAAAAAACAACTTTTCAAAGTTCTGTTTTTCTTTTCAAGTTGTTTGTTTTAACGGCGGACTGATGATAAAAATCACAGAAATAAGAAAAAATCAATATTTTTAATAATCCTATGGCTTAGAATTGTTCTAAAAAAAAAAAAAAAAACAAGATTTTACGAATAATTTTGCAAAACGGCCCATGCAATAAAAACCGGATTTTTTTTTTTAAATATTTAAAGCTATAGAGCTATTAGAAATCTTCAATTTAAATAATTTTAGATAATCTTTTATCATAAACCCGCCGTAAAACGGAACACTTTAAAGAAAAAAATCAAGATTCATTCATTTTTCGTTTTTTATGATAAAAAAAAACTAAGTGACAGCGAAAGTAAATCCTTACCGTAAATTATTCTAATCAAAATATATTATTATTTGCAAAATTTGACAAAATATGGGAAAAGTTGTTTATGTATATTCATTTGTATGTTTTATATGGCTAAATTATCAATTTGTTTCTTTTTTTTTAAATCATAGTATGAAAATCGACTTGTTTTTTGACATGTAAATATCTTACTAACAATATTTTATAATATTTGTATTGTATGTGTCTTGCTTATCTTATCGATGTCTCCAAAAATTATAGTGTTCCTTTTTGATTATATAAAGGCAGGGATATAAATATTAGTTATGTAAGAAAAATGTTAGAATTAAAAAAATAAACAAATATTTAGTATATCTCATTTTTATGAAACAACGAAAAATGTTTATACATACATATATGATCATATGTGTATTCAAATAATCATTTAAACACAAAATATACATAATATACATATATAAAAAAACTAAAGGTATATACATAGCTATTTTAAATATTAAGACTAGAAAAATTCAGTTTTTGGATAGCATTGAAATCATTAATAATTAATTTCCTTCGCTTTATGCTCAAGAATGATTTCATAAACCACTTCATGCATAAAATTTTGTTTTAGCATATGTTATGAAGCACGGATGCATATACAATTCATGACACCCTTTGGAAATTAGGCAGAAAGCATACTATCGAGATTAGGTGATCCAGTATTTGATGATACTGTTAGTGTTGATGTTGCTGTTGTTACCGTACATGTCCTTGCTGATGTTCTCTTCCTAGCAGTTCTGCTAATAGAAGTGGCCGCTTCAGCGGCCTCTGATTGTCAGGATATCTGATTAAGTTTTTTTTTTTTTGCAGCATCTTTGAGTTGTTTAGGCATAGGATATTGTGATTTTATATCCCAACGTTTCATCCAGTTTCGAAGTGTTTTTCGTGGAACTTCATGTAACCGAGACGCTCTGCAAGAAATTATCAAAGTAAATGTTAAATATTTTAAAATACATTAATATTATATGTATATATGTATACATAAATAGATTATACCATAAGAAGCAATTATACCTTTCCTGCAATTGAATAATTTAACAGGTACGATTCAACCCCGGGCGACTTTATTAAGTTTAAGACAAACTGCTCTTATAACTACCATAAAACTAAAGGACAGGGAAAATCAGGATCGGGAGAGATGATAATAGGGGGCGTTTTTGAGGGAACATCTACTGCAATGGAAATTGAACACATTATTTTTACGCAGCATTTTAGACAGTGGTTCGTTAAAACCAATACCTGCGCAGCACATTTGAGAAGTGGCCTAACAAAGGCGATGAAAGGGGATTTTGTGAAATAAGGGTCAGAAAACTCTTTGGACCATGTTGTTGAAGTGTTGAACGCTTCCGGGGATATGAAATGGCTTGGCATCTGTTTGTGTCGAGTACAGATATGTCTGAGGTCTTAATAATACTTACGATATCATTAGTAGCCAAATTAAAATTCATTAAGCAAGGTGACTGCCTTGTAGAACACACGAAGTGACTTTAATTGGTTCGGACAAAAGAGAACGAAAATGGGGTAGGTAACGGTGTTCTTCCAAGTAGGATTTGAATCACGAAATTAGATTGGAAAACAAGTACATCAGGATCAGAAGATGACATATTGGAGAATTTGGGACAAGATGGATAGCTATCGAATTTTATTTTCATATTAATAAATCGAAAGAATTTTTTGGGGTCAGATGTGAGGGTCGATTACATGCGGCTGAGGTATCTGTAATATCGAATATCTTCTCAGAGTTGGAAGAAGTGGTGGTGAGTTTGTAGGTAATTTCGATAGTCAAATTCAGAACCAGACTTTATGTACACGTGCCATTACTTACTTTTCTTGTTGCGAAGCGCATGTAGTTATTTGTTATAGCACGGAAGAGATGATGATAAAGATTTTTCTTTCATTGGTAAGGAACCGTTCGCGTAATATAGTAGAAGATTTTTCTGTAGAAGATTTCCGCGACGGAATCAACAGAGGTGTTTTTACCGAGTATACAACTAAAGCCAACATTATTAAGAAGATTGTTGAGTTTAGTGTAATTTGTTTTACAGAAGTTGAAGTGGAAAGAGGTTTCTGAGGTGGTAATAGAATTGTTAATGTAATATGAAAATAACAAGCAAGGGAGGATGTAGGCGGTTTAATTTAGAGTGAAGTTCACACTTAATGTAGCTGAATGAATAAATCTTCTTTGCGACAGTATTCTGTATAATACAAAGCAGTAAAAATAAAAAAAAACAATGACTACACTGAAAATAGGACAGGCAGAAGAGAGCTTTGAGTACTTAAAGATCGTAATATACACAAATTCGTTGTTCAAGATGGCATAACTCTCCTTCTTCGGAACAGGTATGCTCCAATATAAAATTTCACATTTATTTATCAATTTTACAGGTTTATATAGTTTTGGAACAAAATACATGAATTGGGCAAAGAAAACTAGCATAAAAATATAACATATACAAATGAGTTTTCCAACGGTCGTGTTTTCCACGCCGAGAATTTTCGAAGAGAAAGCCGTCAGATCGGGCGATCTACTTCTTAATGTACCAAATGTGACTACAGCTGAAAACTTTTTAAAAGCTAAACTCGTTGATTACGTACTGGAAAAGATAAAAAATTATTTCAATCTTAGCTCAGTTCATTGAAGATTTTTTTCTAAACACATCATAAATATAACAGAAGAAGAAATTCTTGAAGAACTGAAGAAATTTAAAGTGATTGATGTTCGAAAGATGATGAGAGGAGAAAATGATCTGACCTCAGCATATTTTAACTTTTGATCGAATTCGCCAGCCCTCTGAAGTCAGGATCGGTTGCGTTAATTGCAGAGTTGAAGAATTCGTTCCTAACCCCATGCGTTGCATCTTGTGTCAAAGGGTAGGACACTCTACATGTGTACAAATGGAATTATTTACAAACAGTCCTGATTACATTCACCTCAAGATAGTTGAACACGCGTATATTGCATAAATTGTAATGTGGAAACCATTGTATAGTCCACGAGGCATGACAAGTATATGTATAACGATAACTTGTGTTCCATCAACCACCTGCTCTCAAATGCAATAGCGGAAACGTCACGTTTTCAAATAAAAAAACATTATCGAGAGAAAACAGTGGTTACATTCCTGGACATAAAAGGTGCTTTTAACAAATTCAACATACCCCTAGTCACGACCGCGCTGTCAAACCTGAATCAGTCTTACACTAAATATAGGGTGATTCATCGTAATGTTTGATTTATAATGGAAAATAGAATACATAAATTTGAAAGCGAATTTAAAATTTTAATTATCGGTTAAAAGAACAATTCATGGCATTTACTTTTTGAAAATGATCTCATGTAAATGTTGGCCACGACTACGTCTGAGGTGGTCTATTCGGAAGGTCAAATTTTTAGCGACTCGCTCGAGCATAGCGACGGGTATCTCAAGGATAACACGAGTAATGTTGGCTTCCCAAGCGTCAATTGTAGCTGGCTTATTCCTGAAGATCTGAAGCTTTACATATCCCTAGAGAAAATAGTCCACGATCTAGGCGGCCAATTTACCGCAGCAAAACGTAAATCTAGCGCTCAAAAAAATGATTTCTCAAGTCCATTGTTTCACGTGCTGTATGGCTCGTAGCGCCGTCTTGTTGAAACCAATGCTCACTGAGACCATGTGCTTGAATTTCAGGACGGCACATAGTCCGTTAACATGGCGCGATAATGGTTACCATTGACGGTAACATTCTGATTTGCCTACCTTTTGAAGAAATATGGACCAATGACTCTACCAGCCTATAAACCTCACCATACCGTTGTTTTTAATGGATGTAATGGTAGCTCTTGGTAGTGTGGTGGGGTCGGTCATCAGCCCAAATACGGCAATTTTGTTTATTAACGTATCCATTGAGCCAGAAATGGGCTTCATCACTGAACAAAATTGCACGATAAAACACCAGATTTTCATTGAGTTTTTCCAGAGCCCATTCACTGAAAATGTGACGCAAAATCAAGTCGCCTGGCTTCAATTCTTGCACAAGTTCAATTTTGTACGCTTTTAGGCCGAGATCTTCACGTAAAATGCGCCAAGTTATCAAATACGCCAAGCCAAGCTGCTGAGAACGACGACGAATCAATTCGTCACGGTCTTCGCGTTCACTCTGAGCTACAGCTGCTATAGTCTGTTCACTACGTGCTGGATGTGGTCTAACCGATCGAGTATTATTCACTAACGTATTGTAAACTGGGACTCGAATTTGCGAATGGTATTGGCAATACCATTCAACAACAATTTGGAGGCACTGTTGTCATGTGAGTCTTTTCATGATGACTTGCCGAATGGTACTGAATAAAAATGACAAAGCAGTTTGATAGGAGTCATGCCTGATCTGTCAAAAAAGACCTATTGAGAATCAAACCTCACAAGCGACACAAGTGCACTCGCTAAAACCGATCAAACACAAAAAAAATTAATAAACAAATAAATAAAAATAAATATGTTAAATAAAAAAATAAAAAAAATCAAATAAAACAAACACATTTCAACGTGTGCGAGTGCGAGTTCAAGAAAAGAAAAAAAAATAAATCTGTGAAAAAAATAGCTGTGTGGTAAAATCATTTAAACAAAAAGAAAAACAGAAATCATCGTGCGGGCATTCCTAATATCTGCCCCTGGTCAAGGTGTTGTTCTTTGCACCTAGTCACTGCAGTTGCTGTATAACTTCATCGTCCGGCAAAAACAACGACTGAGTGCACGTAAAAACCGATGGATAGAAGGTTGTAAGTGTGAATTTTGTTGGTGCACTGTTTTTTTTTTATAATTAGCCCAAGTCATTTATACTTCAGTGGAAATGAGTGAAAAAAATATATATTTTTTGCTTGCACTTAAACGCACTGGCTTTATTATTATTGTAAGATTGTTTACTTAGGTAACACAAAACACTTTTATTTTCAAGGGTTTAAAAATATATATTTATATTTACTTAAAATAACTGATAAATTATGAGTGTAAGAATTTGTTTGTTGCAAGAACTGCCACGATGAGAAGCCGGAAAACAACTGACCTCATTATACAGTATATACAACAGTATACTTTTCTGTTGATTGAGTTGTTTCCCGTTGTTGTTTCCGTTCTGGGGTTTTTCCTTTTCCCCATCGCCGTCATTGTTGTTGTTGGTATCGTCGTCCTTACAATCGTCGTCGTCGTCATCATTATCCTCGTCGCCATCCTCGTCGGCGTTTTTGTTGGCATCGTCGTCGTCGTTATCATTATCGTTGTCAACATCGTCGTCTTCGTCATCTTCGTCGTCGTCATGGGCATTGCATGAACTAAGTAAACAACCCTTTCTTAAGTTATCAAATATGGGTTGGCTCACATCCTTTACGTCGTAATTGATCCCTATCGCGTTGCAAATAGTAATCAGGTCAGTTGCACATTATTACTGTTTTGTCTAGTTTCTTTCATCATCTGTATACACTTTTTCTGTTGATTGAGTTGGTCCCCGCCGTCATCGTTGTTGTTGGTATCGTCGTCCTTACAATCGTCGTCGTCGTCATCATTATCCTCGTTGCCATCATCGTCGGCATCATCTTCGTCGTCGTCATCGGCATGGCATGAGCTAAGTAAACAACCCTTTCCTAAGTTATCAAATATGGGTTGGTTCACATCCTTTACGTCGTAATTGTAATTGTAATTGTACGCGTTGCAAATCGTAATCAGGTCAGCTGCACACAGATGTTCGTCGACGTACTTTTGCTTCTGTTTATACCTCTCGTCGTTATTATCGAAGTCGAAACCTTTAAACAATCAGAGTCTTCTTCTGTTGAATCTGTCGCCTTCGTCTTCGAATACATATTTGTGTAGAGTCATCACAATGTTTTTTTTTTCCCGTATTTTAGAAACCTTTTTATCTCATTTATGTCTTCCAAGCACGTCATTTCGTATTATTAAAAAAAAAAAACAAAAAACAAAAACACTATTTCAATAATTTGGTTAAGTCCCCAAATTTTTAAGATTACTTAGGTAACACAAAACACTTTTATTTTCTAGGGATTAAAATTGTATATTTACATTTACTTAAAATAACTGATAAAATATGAGAGTAAGATTATGTTTGTTGCAAGAACTGCCACGATGAGAAGCCGGAAACCAACTGCCCTCATCCCTCGAGTGCGTCATTTTTATATCCTGTCTCTCATATTCCTCCGTGACGGTGTAACTGATTGCCCACATTATTCGTAAGACTAACTTCAATATGATATCTTACAGCTACTAATACAGTTTCTGAGTGGTTGTTATGAAATTATCAGTTGTTTGTTGTTAGTTATTATTTTAGGATAAATGCATATTTATGTTTTTCTTCTGGTAATGCAACCGTCGATAAGTGCATTTGCGTTTCAGAATTGATATGATATCTGATGATAAGCATGGGTTTTTTTTGGTTTGTAATCGTGTAAGGTTCCTTAACTCACGCGCTCAAGGGGTTTGAGTACCCTTAAAATATTTGTACACAGCACTGGCGAAGAAAAATCAGGGAGGTAGAAAAGAGAAATACCGATGTACGTTGATTTTAAATCTTTGCAAGTTATAATAAATAAGAAATAGAGAGCTCGGCAATGCATGCCATAGCGAGTTGTACGGCTTAGGAACGAATCACGATATTTTGGAGTACGTCCGAAAGTGGGTTTGACGGTGTACTGATGAATAAGCATTTAAAGCTAGACGGGTTTGAAGGGGCGGAATGCTACTGACGATTTCTGTGGAACACTGGTGGTGGAAGCAGCGATAAAACAAAGTGAAACAGGACACATTACGTCGGGGTTGAAGGGTGTCACTTGACTGAGTGATATTAGTATAACCTATCAGTTTTATCGCATGGGTTTGAATCTTATCTAGCAGGTGCAGAGACGTTTTCGGAGCACCTGGACAGATGTGGGCATTGTACTACTATTTTGGGCGGATGAATGCAATTCATGGATAAAAGCTGGATGGTTGGATATCGCCTTAATGACAGCAGACAGAATTAAGCCTTGGAAGCATTAAATTCCACCCTGTTGATAGTTCCCCAATTGGTTATGCTGTTAATTTCGGAATTTAAAAGAAAGTCGTCGATCTTAAAAGCACGCATTTTCGATAAAAGCGCCTGATGTCAAACTTTGTTATATGCTTTAGAAATATCAAGTGCAACTATCTTGCTTTCGCTAGATTAATGTTCGTTTTGGTTCCACTTTTCTGTGAGACATGCCATCAAATCACCAGTAAATCTGTTGCTACGAAAATCATACTGCCGGTCATTGAGAAGTTGTTGCTTTTCGAGATATTTCATGAGCTGACGGTTTATTAGCGTTTTCATGACCTTGGGACGTAAGTGCAATGGGTCTGTAGGAAGAGAGAGAAGATTCAACTTTTTTAGGGACGGGCTGGACAAATGCTGCTTTCCATTCCAGTTTTCCCAGCGAAGAAGAACACCTCTACACAATAAGGGGAGATATACCATCTGGACCAGCAAATTTGTGTTCATTGAGATCTTTAAGCACTCTTACGAGTGCGAAAGTAGATTCGTCCCATTGAAGATTAGACGCATTGAAGTGTACGCGGAGACAAAGTATAATCTGGAAGTGTTGAACTGGCAGCAAAATGTTTTTTGGTGGTATTGAAGTTTCACACATTTAAGAAAGGCGTTACAGTCAATTTTGGCTCGTTTGAACTCCTTTCGGCTTATTTGTTTTAAGGGCATCACACCTACAATTTGATTCTATAAATACAGACCAGCTGTTTTGGCACTTAATGAGACACAGGTTGACCCCCGCCCATACTTCTCAGATCAGTCTGATCTGAAGCTGCCTGGCTACGAAATATTGTCATTATTCTATTTCCAACGCCGTCTCGCCATTTACGTGCGTAGTGATGTAGCTTACAAAACTCCACCTCAATCTAAACCCTGTTCCAATCTGGAATTCAACTTCATGCCGTTAAAATTCCATCTCCGTAAGCAAATTATCCACTATTGTTTCATTTACAGAAGCCCAAAACTGGACAGCAATTCGAGCTTTAACGGGTTTGTGCTGTCTGACTCAATTCAAAGAATTGTATTCCTTTGTATTGAAGTAGTTATTACGTGCGATTTAAATATAAACGATTCTAGGTGGCTTCGACATTCTGGATATTCATCACACAGCACACCGGAAGAACGATGTGTTGTGATCTTTGCTGCGGAAAATAATTTGACACAGATTGTAAATGAGCTCACGCGAGCACCAGACGTTGATGTCATAACGCTTACACCTTAGACTTGCTTTAAACATCTCACCCTGATAAGTACATTCTTGATGTATTCTTCACTCTACGCTTGTCAGACCATTGTGTCTGTAACAGCTAATTTCTCGTATACTGACCACACAGAGCAAAAATTTCTAAAAGAACCATATGGGATAACGAGAAAGCCAATTGGGCTGGACTTAACACCTTCTTTAGGAATTTTAACTGGTCATTTTCTCGATAACGACGTGGATGCCGCTGTTAAAATGATCACTGAAACTATTCTCTTTGGAATTAGATCCTTTATCCCTCATAAGATGAAGAGTATCAAACTAAAGAAAAAGCATGGTACGACTTGAGCTTTAAAGAGGCTGTCAGGGTTTGAGAAATGTTTTTTCAGCCCTACAAGACCAACTCGACAGAAGAAAACCGAAAATAAATCAAACGAGGTAGGAATGACTGCAGCGCTATGAATTTCAGAAATACCAAATTTAGAGCTGTTGAGGTAATAACTAAGTTCTACTAAATCGATGATTTCATCTATAAATGATTTTCTCCATCGCAATAAAATAGGAAAATAATCAAATGGCGCCAAGTTGATCTTGATCTTCATTTACTCGCTCCTTACGTAGAGAAATAAAAAAAAACACAACAAAATATACTGTGGCAATAAAAAAACAATAAACTCGCGCGAGTGAACATAAAAAAAAATAAAATAAAAAAAAAAAATAAAGAAATAAATGAAAAAAAAAATTATGCGAAAAAAACAACGTACGAATGCAGTGTTATTAATATCTACAGTGCGGGCATCCCAACCTTCCGTCCGCTGGTCATACTGTTGCTTGCACTCAGTCACTGCCTTTGTTGTATTACACTGTCATACATTACGGGCAGTGACTGAGTGTATGTAACAACCGATGGATAAGGGTTGTTGGTATGAATTTTGTTGCTATGCTGTTTCCTATTGTTGTAAGGGCGTAACACCTACAATAATTTGATTCGGTAAAGCAAATCCGAATTTGACTTCACAGCTGTACTTAGTATCGTCGTTGTTTGTGTTTTTTGTATTTAGCTTTTTGTTTAACGATTTAGGAATAAAGAGTTGATATTGCCAATATTTTCGGGCTAAAAAGTAATCACTTTTCTGCATACGTTAACGTCTGATCTGAAGCTACGTGGCTACAAACTAATGTCATTATTCTTCTTTCAAAGCTGTCTTGCCATTTCCGTGCGAAGTAAAATAGCTTAGCAAGCTCCATCACATGTCGTTAAAATTCCATATACGTAAGCAAATTATCCACTATTGTTTTATTTACAGAAGCTCCAAACTGGACAGCAATTCGACCTTTGATGCGTTGTCTGATTCCATACAAAGAATTATATTTCTGTATCTTCACACTGAAATCGTGATTACGGGCGATTACAATATACATGATTCTGGGTGGCTTTGACACACTGGACAGACAACACCCAAAGGACGATGTGTTGAGATATTCGCTGCGGAAAATATCTTGACGCAGCTTGTAAATGAGCCCACGCAAATACCGGACGTTGATAGTCATACCGTGGCATATTAGCAAACTTCTCGTGCTCCCAAAACACAGTTAGACAAACGATTCCTAAAAGAACCGTATGGTAATACGGGAAAGCCAATTGGAGCGGTCTTAACACCTTCTTTAGGAATTTTATCTAGTGGATGCCGCTGCTGATATGATCTCTTTGGAATGACATCCTATATCCTTCATCGGATATAGGCGGGTGGCCGTGGTGTAGTGGTATATGCATAGACTCCTCAAGCAGAGGCAATTCTCTGAAAAAAGTTTTTTTCAGGGAATTTGTATGTAGTTATATGTAAATCCCGTCGGCGTCAACTCATAAGACTGATAAGACTGATAAGACTGATGTTGGAGTGGTTGGCTGGCTGGACATAATGTAACGAACTAACAACTAGCACGTACTAAGACCCACTGGTTGAGGATGCACTGGCTCCAGTTCCACAACCACCTCTGGAAAAATATCGAAGTCTAACACCTGAGTTTCAAAACTACTACACCACCCGCTCGCGCCCTGGTGAAAAACCTGTAAAAGGGTATTCATATCCCCTTGCTGCGCGCATGGAATTATATAAAAAAAAATCGGATGAAGAGGAAAGTAAAGGCATGGTATGTCTTGAGCTGTTAAGAGGCTTTCTTAATATACATAAGTCCGCTGGTGCAGATGGTATATCTCTCTTTTTTCTGAAGTGGTGTTCTTTTTCGTTGATATTGATATTTTTAAGGCGTTTGAGAGTTTGACATCAGTCTCTTTTTTCAAAAATATGTGCATTTAAAATCGATGACTCTTTGAGTTGTCTTGGATGGTTTCAATACTAATTTTCACAAAATAAATGCTCAATTCTGTCTCCGGCACTCTTTTTAATCTTTATCAATGATCACTTGTCTGCCACTTCTAATGCAATATATTCCTTTGCTGACGACAATACTCTCTGCTTCTCATGTTCGTTCCCGGACTCACATCGCTATTCTTCGGCTTTAGAACGGGAACGACAGCGTATGTTGACCACTTTAAATTCTGATATTCCCAGCATAACTGATTGGGGAACTATCAACAGACTGGAATTTAATGCTTCCAAGACACAATGCTGTCCGCTGAAGTTAAAGTGAAACATAAATACCCAGCCATTATCCATGATTGCCACTTGCATCGTTGAAAGCGAAAAACTTTCCATTTTCGCTATATGAGCCTACGACAAAATGGAATGGAATGGAATGACCATATACTCGATGTCGCCGAAAATGCTGCAAAATGTCTGGGTTTCCTTAAACGATGTATGGTAAGAAATATGTCACAGTGTCATACCCTCTGACGCAGCCACAATATGTAAGGTGTTTATCCACCGGAAATTTATCCCTCCCTAACTGCCTTCGCCAGCGCTATGTGCACTTAAAGATTCATAAATGTGTACCTTAAAGGAACATATATTTTTTGTGCGCGCGCCTAATATAAAATAATAATAATAATAATTATACTAGAATCCTTTCCAGAGAACATTGAATACACTATGCATTAATATTCATTTGACAAAGATGCAGTAAGCTTCTATGCAGATGGATCCAAGATTGGTAGCGGGATTGGTAGATGGGCGGAATTTTTCAGATCAGCTTTTTCTAAATCTCTCTTTCAGCGTACCAAATCATTGAAGTGTGTTCTATTCGGAAATTTAAACGATTAAACAAATCCTGTTATAACCGAAGAGAAACGTGATATCTGCAACGGATATCCGCATCTTTTCGGATAGTTATACCGTTACCAAATCCCTTTACTGAATCTCATAAGATTTCGCACTCGACTGCCGATTATCTTTTATGAAAATGGCAATTCAGTTCAACTTTCACCTGTATTGGGTGCCGGGGCACAGAGACATTCCATTCCATTTGGCTTCGAACTCACCAAAATTGGAACCAGTCTACCTATCCAACTGTAAAAAGGTAACATCAGTATACCAATCGCTACTAAAACTAAAGAGCAAATTTGAGTTAACTTTTGGATCAAGATGTCTTGCAACTAAACAAATCTGGCCAAGATGGGATACATATCAGCACTATCATAGGTATCAGTTTTCCCTACCCCGCTTTTAGCCAGTTCGGGTGTTGCACAAGGCAGCCATCTAAGTCCCCCCTTTTTCAATTTAACTATAAATGATCTTGAGAGAATTGTTAAATACTGCCCTTTGTCCATTTACGACGACGACATTAATTTCTCCAAAATTATTTCTTAATATTAAGACTTAATTTCTTTCAAGAAGACCTCGATAGAGTTTCCACTTAGTGTCTAAAAAATTGCTTTGAGCTTAATACCTCCAAATGTCAATCTATGACTTTGTCACGTAAGTCCAATCAATCTCCCCCTCGAATTTATTTTCTCCATGACTAAGCTGTATCCCAGGTTCAATCCTTCGCGATCTTGCAATATTATATGATAAAGAGTTAAACTTCCGTTCGCATATTGATGAGATAATCCGTAAAGCCCAATCATCGCTTGATTTTATTAAACGATGGTCTTAAGAACTATGCAATCCTTATGTGACAAGGTTACTTTACATTACCCTTGCCCGGCAATATATCAGCTAAATGCAATTCCCCTTTCAGCGAGCTCATATATTACCCTGAGATGACCCCTTTATATTACCTCCCTATCTTTACCGCCTCAAACTTCTTAACTTGAATACCCTCGAAAAATGCAAAGACATAGCCGACGTTCTCTTCATCGACTGCTCTTTGGTTCTGTTGATTGCGCTTCCCTTTACAATTCTATTTCCTTCGACATTAACGCTGACCTCGTCTCTAGTATATTACAACCCATTACATCTCTTATGGTTCCAAAGAACCAATCTCTCGCATGCTCCGTAAGGTCAACTCAAACCTTCTTCTTTTGATTTCAACCTGAGCATCTTTGTTTTAAATTTAGTCTCCTCCACCACTCCCTTACTTCCTAACCCTTAATTGTTGTAAGTTCTTAAATATTAATTTTTAATTTAGTTTAAGGTTGTATTAAGTATTAATAAATGGGGTCAACCCCCACGAAAATTAAAATTAAAATTAATCTTCACTAAATATGCGCACTTTTATGCGTATAAAAGTATAAAACTCCAGTTAGGAGCTTCTTTCTACAATAATTTAAGCGATCTAAACAATATAGACGTTAACAGTCTGCTAGACATAGCTCAAAATTGTTTTAAGACTAAGAGGACCACGAATGCACTTGGCATCACAGTGGGCTAAAAGGCCTAAGTGGGTTTGTTTCTTTAACAGCCACTCTTATCTGACCTAACCTGTGTGTGTGTGGCCTAGCATTGTCATGATGGAAGACAACTCCCTTTCTGTTGGCCAATTCTGGTCGTTCTTTCTTGAAAGCTGCATTCAAACGGTCGAGTTGTGCACAGTAGAGGATCGAATTGACCGTTTCGCCACGTTCTAGCAGCTCATAAAAGACAACTTCCTTCCAATCCCACCAAACACTCAACATAGCTTTGATTGCCGTCAATCTAGGCTTTGAAGTCGTTTGTCGTCGGTCACCGGCCTTTGACCATGATCGCTTGCGTTGAATATTCTCGTATTTAATCCATTTTTCACCGCCCGTAATGAATCGCTTTAAAAATGGTTCCATTTAGCTACGTTTCAGCAGCGTTTCACTGATGGTTATTCGGTCAATTAAATTTCTTTGCGTTAATTCATGTAGCACCCGAACATCGAGCTTCTGCTCGTTTTAGATGATTCCGAACTATCAAACGGTTTATGTTTAGTACCTCAGCAGCTTTTGTGCCGGTCTTGCTCCATCAGTTGCAAAATTTCATCGACTTCTTCAGTGACATGCCGACCAGTACGAGGTTCATCTTTTACATCGAAATTTCTGGAACGAAATCGAACAAACTACTCCTGGGTCCGGCGTTCACTTACAGCATTCTCAGCGTAAACTGCAGAAATTCGGCATGTTTTTACCGCGTTTTTCCCCTTTTTATAGTAAAAAAGAATCACATAGCGTACTTCTTCAGATATTTCACTCATATTCAAATCATAATAACTTTTAACAAGAGCAACGCATTACACAGCGGTCTTCACAGAAAATGTAGCCTTACATATCACCTTTCAAACACGTGTTCGTTTGACGCAATCAGATTAGTGTTTCCAGATAAATGGACACAAGAACCATCTAGTGACAAGAAACCGCGGAGACTATATTAAAGGGAATACAGAGAAACAGACTTTATTAACGAGCCGCTTTGAAATACTAATAGATTATTGTGCATTAAAAACTATTTATTTCTTTGGATTTTTGATGGTGCTATATTTGATGTAATTGGCTTGTAATGATTCATATGTTGCTGGAAGAACCGCCATCTTTTGCAGAGACTTTAAATTCTGAGTAGTGTGAGTGAAATTTTATGGGTTCTGATGCTTTTACAATTTTTTATCTTATTGTTACACAAATATTAAGTACATTTTGCATTTATGGAACACATGATTGATAAGAGTAAGCATGGTTTTGTCGATGAACCACTTGCTCTCTTAGATGAAAAAGAAACTAAAAATTTAATCATTCTTGGACACATTAACATTATTTTCTAAGCGATTTGGTTATTGTGGACAGATATAAAGCTTTGTTGTTCGCTCATGCGAAACATGCATTGATCAGCAAACTAGATATTAACAACGCTGGTTCTTGCCTTGATCACATTTACACACTTTAATGGGAGTTTAATTTTTTTCCCTTGTAAGCTCAATTTCCGATTTTAGGATCTCTGATCTCTTTTGATATGTCTATGCTAGCTCAAATAAGCCGAGTAACTCTAATATGTTACCATTTTTGAACAATTTAACTCAAACTATCTTTCTGAAAACTGTCTTAATGTTTAGAATGCAACTATGGCCTTTGAACTGTTCCTTAAAATTTCGGGTGATCATGTTAAACTTTGTACTGTATCCGTTTTTGTTAAGAGCTCCAAATTTAAAACAATAAAACCGTGGATGCCAAACGCTTTGCTTAACAATGTTGGGGAGAAAACAAGCTTTATCTTAAAAGCAAATATAGCCCAACAATTTCCACTCTCGACTCTTCTACTACAAAATTTTGTAAGGAAGTTTTGATTATATCTCGTGTGTAGAAAGGGAATTTTTATGTCAATAAATTCCATATGGCAAGCGGGAATTTAAAAAAAAGAATTATTAAAAGAAATATCGTCAGTGATCCTTCATTCTTCTTTGAGCCTATAACTGCTCCTGATTTGCATAAAGTTATTGTGTCAATGAAAACCACCGAATCAAAACTGTTTCAAAATTGCTTTACCAGTGACGTTTTGAAAAAAAAAAAAATATTTTAATATTGTCGATGTATTAACACACATTTTCAATGAAAGTATTTACAATGGAGTTTTCCTTTCAAGTTTAAAAATGAAGATTTATATTTTCAAAAAATTTGACAAAATCTTAATAACTGTTGGTCGATATCCCTTCCTCCTGTGTTTACCAAAATTTTTTAAAAGGTAATGAAGAATCAAATTACATATTCTGTTTCCTAAAAAGAGTGCTTTCTTTAGTGCTAATTAGATTGGCTTCAGATCTGGGAGATCTACCCAAGATGTGAATTTTTGCAGCTTTGCAGCTTCTAAAAAGTTGACTGCACACTGTTGATTATAATCTTCTTCTTCAAAAAATGGCTATACAGGCTTAAGAGGTTGGAATGGCTTGTTTAAAATGGGTAATACATAGAGTGATTGCCTTGGTATCCATATTGGGGTGCTTTAGGGCGCTGTACTTGTTTCCGTCTTATTCCTTATCATTAAAAATGTCAATGTTTTTGTTGGTGACATAGTGGTCACTGGGAGAAATGACAATGAGAACATTACAAGCCTTGAAAGAGTTTACAAAAGACTGCAAGTTGCGGGTATGACATTGAATCTGAGTAAGTGGGAGTTTTTTTTTTTTAAGGAAGAGATCTGCTTCTTAGGACAAATAATTAACAAAACCGGTACTAGGAAGAATATAGAAGGAGTACGAGTAGTACTTAAGGTTGATCCACTGAGAAACCTCCAGAAATTTCAAGCATTATCTGATTTTATGAATTATTAATGAAGATGCATTCCGAATGTTTCTATAATCATGACACAAAAATACAATCGGGCGTAGTTCGTGTGGACACAAAAGTGAGAAACAGTATTTAAATGGATCAAAAACGTAACAAAAGGTATTGGTGCACTACCATCCAAAAAGGAATTCCGTACTCTAGTGTGATGCATCAGATGATGGAATCGCCATTTAAAATGAATTGAATTGAATCGAATTTGAATACATCAAGAGCAGAGATAATAAGGTGGCCGACTTGCCATCAAGATTCTCAAGTAAGGACCGAATAGACGGGAACGAACAGGCAGAGGAGAAGTTCACAAATAATATAATTTTGAAACATAGGTATTTAACTTAAGCATCGTTCAAGAAGTCTTAAAAAACTAGTTCAAAGGGCGGTCAAAGAATGAGATGAGCTTGAACTGATCGATGATGTAATCATGTGGGGGTACCGAGTTCTGGTATCAGAGCGGCTGTAGTCAAAGGTATTTGAGGAGCGACACATCACAATTTGGGCTTGCCGAAAACAAAAATCATTAGTACCATCGCATGTTTGGTGAACAAAAATTGATTTGTGCATCAAAAAAATGATGAGAAGTTTGCTTAGCATGTGGGATTCACAATGCATATCCCCCAAAAGCTGTCATCAACTTATGGTCGAAAGCAAGGGAACCATGGGAAAAGGCACATGCTGAATTCACGGGACCTTTTTTCAATCTGCAATTCCTGATCATCGCAGTGGGTTGAAATTTATCCCATGGACAACATCGCTGCGAAAACAACAATTCAGAAATTCCTCGAAACTCTTGCATGATTCGGGTTGCCTAAAACGAAAGTGACAGATAATGGAACGACACTCACGGAGAGTAAATTCAATGCTTTCAACGAAAGAAATTGGATAAAGGACATAACCACGCCGCAACGGGCTGGCAGAAAATGCATTTAAGATATTCAAATCTGGAGAAGATTTTTAAAGGGGGAGAGAAGTTTGTTTAATACTCAAGTGGGTATGAATACACTTAACATATAATGCCTTAAGTGTATGTGTTAATGTGTTAAGTTTTTTGGAGAACGGAATAGAGAGAGAAAGAAAGATTTTTGGGTTTAGTGGTTATTTCGCTCCATGGGTGGGATTCAACATTTAATGGGGAGACTAATTTAAAATTAATTAATTATTACTAAAAGTTGGCTGATTTTGTTAACTGACAAAAAAATGTCTTTCGGGCGAGGCTGGGATTCGAGCACCGATTTGGAAGCCAGTCTACTACCACTTGAGTCATGGCCACCCGCTTTGACCATAAAAGGTCATCACTGATGCTCAAAAGGAAATCGGATGAAATCGGATCAATTGAGATCCGAGATAAAAGACGACAGTAAAACAAAGGCCGCGGATAGTGAAAATATACTAGGACGTGATCGGAAGAAGTTTCGTACTGTTGAGCATGTTTTACCTAGGGTTTACACAGGTGAGTTAAACTAGTACGGTTTCATCATGGTGTTAGTTTTTATTTTTTTTTTTTATTAGCAGGGCAACTAGGAACATTTTAGCAGGCAGAATTCGTCTTCTTTTAAAGCTACTAGTTGGCAACCAGTTCGTTCTCCCTTGCACAGATACACTAACACATATAAACCCTACTAGTGTAACTCGCATGTGTTAACTCTAGGTTAACTAAAGACTTTCTCGAAGAGATAAGCCTTGGGCACTGGCCGAGGTGAAGGTGAGGATCGGGAAGCAGACGTTTTTTGTTTTTGCTGACGAAAATAAGTTGAAGAAGAGACACCTCAACCAAATGAGGAAGTTTACAGAACTTCGAATTCCGATGAGACCAACATTTTAATATTATTTAATCAAGCGAAAAACGATTGCGATCATACAGTTATAAGGTCTTCTAGAGAGAATCCAATTGTTGAAGTCAATTAAAGATTGCAATTAGATATCGAATTTAGGGGAAAGAAATGTCAAAGAATATACATATATTTATTTAGCAAGAGTCATAAGCTTTGGTTTAACTTCACTTCTGGTTTGATCGTCAAGTGTATAGATTAAAAATTAAAATAAAGTTAATTCGATTTGAGTGGTGATTTTTTATTTGGAGATTGAACAGCTAATATCGCGCCTAACAATACTCACAAGTTTCTATTTTTTTTTTTTTTACTTTAGTCCTATATGCTTCTTCCTAGTCCTACTCGAAATTCGTAATTTAAGAATATATTCTTCTTTCGTTAGTGAAGTTTACAACTGGCTATTTAAACTTAATTTTCATGAAAGAGTTCAGCTGTGTATCACAAATTAATTTTCCAAATATTCTATAATTTTTAATTTTCTTAAAAACAGCCCACAATTACTTTATATTTCTTTTTTTATACTTTTAATCTGTATACATATATTTACCACACGTCATTGCCCCGGTGCATTCAGTACTTGTTTATCTAAACCAAAGAATGTATCTATATATATGGTATGCATGTATTCATAACATTTCAATCTTTGTCAGATTAGCACATTAATAATTATTTTAAATATGTAGAAATGTTTATCATATGTTTATTTGAAGTTTGAGGGAATGAAGTGGAATTTCTCATTAACGGCTAAAATTAGTGGTAAAAATATTTATCAAATATTTGTTTTAGGGGCAGAAATGGATCTAGAAAAACATTGTTCACAATAGTAGTAATAATAATATCAAACCTTCATAAAAAGAATTCAGAAAAGCCGGAAAAGGAAAAAAAGAACAGCTCCACAGGATGCACAAATTATGGATACAGTTACTACTTTTTTCGTGTAATCGATATTAAAAAAATTCTACTGGGGAAGATGTTAAACAAATAATCTTACCCAAAAATGATAACTCACGTCACTTATGTCATGAATCATAGTTTTATGATGTCCAGTTTTCCACGTTCGTGGAAAATCGTCAAGGTGTTACCCAAGTTTAAAAAGACTAATTAATTAATTTCAGACCAATCAGCATATTGTATGTTTTTGAGAAACATAGCACAGTACATACTTGAGCAACTATCACTTATTGTCAAGGAAATTAGACAAAATTGCGATAAAGGTAGTGCCGTTTAGAAGATATTAGTGTTTCCATTGTTGATGAGTGAAAATACGATTTTTTAGTAAACGAAAAAAAAAATACGACCTCAAACTGTAACTTTTGCCACTTACAAACTTTTTGCTCAAAACTGAAGTACAACAAATTACAACGTATAATAATATTGTTTATTGCACTACGTGGGGTGAAACGTAACCTCCTTGAGAATGAAAAAATTTTTTTTAGTTTGATACACTTAATTCAGCGATTTTCCAACTTCTTGATGATGTCCGAAAAGTAATTTTCCGGAAGGTCTGCAAAATACTCCTACGTGGCGTCGATGATTTCCTCGTGTGAGCTGAATTTTTGATTGATGAGCCATCTTTTAAGGTTTGGGAAGAGATAATAGTTCCAGGGAGCCAAATCCGCTGAATACGGTGGATGCGACAGCAATTGGAGCCGTAATTCATTGATTTTAGCCGTGGTTGCGATGTTCTTGCGCACCGGTGCATTGTCTTGCAAAAATAAATTTTTTTTTCGCTTCCTGTGAGGCCGTTTTGCAGCAATTTCGCCCTTTAATTGTTCCAATAATGCACAGTAAAAAGTAATAAAACCGACGCCATAACTTTTCCGACCTATCGAGCCTCCCTCAGCCGCTTCGGAGCACTCATGCCGGCTTCAATCCATTGCCGGGCACCGGTCATTCATTCTGCTTTCTGGTGTTCAACAGTTACCAATCGACGCCAAAAGTCCGCCCGATTCCGCATTAGCAAGTCCAAACACTCTTTCGAAGTGCTCTCGCGTTCGTGTTTTTGGTCAGGAGTGAGTATGCTCGGCACCCAGCGGCAGGATAACTTTTCCATATGCAGAATATTGCCCAAAATATGGCATATGAGCTCGGTACTAATCTTTTTGGTATCTGCTATCTCGCGCACCTTCACTTTCCGGTCAGCCAACACCATTTCATGTATTTTTTTGACATTGTACTCTGTAACTGCATCGGAGTTCCTGCTGCTGCGGACTTTATCGTTAGTGGAGTTGCGGCCACCACGAAACTCTTGAAATCAATATTTGACGGAACATTAGCCCCATAATATTTATCCGACTTTTCTTTTGTTTCCTTCGCCGTTTTGCTTCTCGAAAAATAATGTTTGATGAGAGAATGAAAATCGTTTCTGTCCATACTCCACATGATGCCAAATCAGCAACAACACAATCAACAACAATCAACAACAATCAGCTGTCAAAACAAAACTAAAGACAGTATCGCACTGAAATTTGGCGTGTCTGTCTAAATATGAACAAGGCACCATAACCTTTTTTGCAGTTGCAGCGCATTCTGGCGGTCAAGAAGGTTACTTTTCACTCCACCTAGTACTCTCGATTAATTAATAATTACTCTAATTACTTCAGATACATGCTTGGTTCTACCTTACAAAATTTCATCAATCCTCATTCTAGTTGTATTAAACTTCATTTTTTCTGTTCTGCAAGGACATTTACCATTTATTTAACTCATCGCTATTATGCTCATTCCTTCGAGCTATTTTTTTATTCTTACCAGCAAATTATGGAATACCTGCAGTATGTTTCAGAAAGACGTGCATTAAATTATTTCTTTTACTTTACTCACACACACATGTAGCCAAATTATTGTCAATTTAATTTCGATTTATTTGATTTAAAATTTCATTTCAAAATAAAAACTTAAGGCTGTATTATAAAATTTCTTGGTAGTGAAGGGACAGGCGAGAAGGGCGAAGAGAGTACACTATAGTAGGGAAAAGTTCAGAAAAATAGATTTTTTACAGCTAGAAGTATGTTAGTTCGCATATTTATTGATTATGATTTCCATAACTTTAATTGAAGAGGTAAAGAGTCACCGGAATAAGATAATGTTTCGATAGCGAGATGGAATGTTCTGGTTGACAGGGAAAAGTTTAGTCTGTCAAATATGTTAATACAATTTGTGCAACAAAATACAATTTCTAGCGTCAATACACCTTTTAGGACAGATTCAAAGTAGATTCTAGAGGTAGTGTGATATATGATCTTATATAGGAATGCCACCTGTAGCTTATGTTACGATAAAGAATCGATATTATTGTTAAAAAATTCAGAAAACGTTATTAAGTAGAATTGGACTTCAGACCAGTATTCGTCTAGTATCGATGAGAGTAAAATTTACAGTTATCTATAGTTTGCTGGTACATTTATACATTCGTCTAAATACATTATTACCCGACAAATTATGACTTAGATTATTTCCCTATAAAAGTAAGTCTGGCCAATTGCAAATAGATGGTAATTTATACGAAATCGGGATGATTTAACACTGTGTTGAATTGAGAAGCAGACCAATTGTTTCCGACCAGGACTGAATCTTGATAAGATCCTCATTCATATCAAATGCAAGTTTGTTTATATTATTGATTGGCCGTGTTGCGTCATCAGCATATGAGCTTCTCTAAGAAAAACTATAAAAAGTATAACACGAAGGATTTTCCAGCATTTAGGAAAAGTTGAAGTTATAAAACTTAATTCGTTGGTTTTTTTTTCAAGGCTTATTTAAAAAAAAAAAATATATATAAAATAGTATTATTCAAAGTATTGACCATCTGAAGCTATGACTTTTTCCCATCTTTCTGGCAAAATTGTGGATCCCATCCTAAAAGAACTGCGCCGGCTTGGCAGCCAAGAATCAATCAAGCCAATTTTTGATATTCTGCTTTGATGTGAACCGTATTTCAGTGAGGGCGTTCTGCATCGACCGGAACAAACGGTAGTCAGAAGGGGCAAGGTCTGGTTTGGTTTTCCAAAAAGTTCTTAACCGGAATAGCAACGTGGGGCCAAGCGTTGTCATGATGGAAAATTATTGCCTCGTGTCTGGTCGCATATTCCGGGCGCTTTTCGGCTACTGCTCTCTTCAAACGGATTAATTGTGTTCGGTAGCGTTGTCCATTGATGGTTTCACCCGGTTTTAGCAGCTCATAATACAGCACACCCATCTGATCCCACCAAATACAGAGCATTACCTTCGCGACATGGATATTTGGCTTTGCCGTTGATTTGGCTGGTTGGCCGGGTTTCACATATGATTTTTTGCGCTTGGGGTTGTCGTAATGGAATGTGGAACCCAATTTCCTTGCTTTTGAATATATCCAGCTGCTTTTAAACGTTTTGAAATGGCTGCTTGAGTGACACCCAAAGATTCTGCGAGCTCTCCTTGTGTTTGGCTACAATCTTCATAGAGTATTGCTTCCAGTTCTTCATCTTCAAACTTTTTTGGCTGCCCAGGACGTTCATCGTCTTCTAAGCCAAAATCACCACTTTTAAATCGTGCAAACCACTTTTGGCACGTTTGCTCAGCTGGCGCATGTTTAACATAAACTTCCACCAAAATACGATGACTTTCGGCAGCAGTTGTCTTCATATTAAAGTAATGAAGAAGAACTCCCCGCAAAAACACTTTTTCAGGCACAAAGTTCGACATATTTGAGTGAAAAAAGTTATTGTTGTTTACGCTTCAAATGAATGTCATATACTGAAATGACGTACAATGACAGTAGCTTTCCAACGCGTGTTCCAATGGAATAATCACAATGGAATAATACAAGTTACGCTATCTCTTTCCAAACCGTTATAGACCCAATATAATATTTTAAAATGTGGATCAGGTGAGAAACAATCCAAAGAAGAATCATCATAATAAATCACAACCGTATCCCATCTTCCCCAACAGAGTTTGATTTTATACTTGGGATAAGTACAATATATCATTTTCATTCACTGCAACTAAGAGGTGATTCATCGAGCCATTTCTGTCTCAATGGATACGTTAATAAACAAAATTGTCGTATTTGGGCTGATGAGCAACCCCAAAAGTACCAAAAACTACCATTATGGTATGGTGTGGTTTATGGGCTGGTGGAATCATTGGTCCATATTTTTTTAAAAATGAAGCAAATCAGTATGTTACCGTCAGTGGCAACCCTGAAATTCCAGTACATGGTCTCGCTGAGCTCTGGTTTCAACAAGACGGCACTACGAGCCATACAGCGCGCGTGAAACAATGGACTTCTTGACAAATCATTTTGGTGAGCACTTAATTTCACGTTTTGCTACGGTAAATTGGCCGCCTAGATCGTGCTCAGGTCTTCAAGAAGGTTTGAGGTTTGGTTTATAATGTAAAATAAAACACATAAATTTTTTAAGTGAACTTAAAATTTTTATTGTCGGTTAAAAGAACAATTCATGGCATTTACTTTTTGAAAATGATATCATGTATATGTTGGCCACGACTACGTCTGAGGTGGTCCACTCGGAAGGTCCAATTTTGGGCGAAATATGAAAAAGAGAAGGTCGTCCCCAGATATGTGTTCAAGATATATATTAAGCTATAATATCTCTCGCTGTAATATCACTGAAATAAGCGTCATTGGATGCCACATTGCGCGGCCGGTCTTGGAAGAACGCTCACAATAATGGAATCGAAATTTTTGTGAATAGTCAGTGATTAAAGTGAAAAGTAACAAAAATTATTTGGTAAAATAAAATTAAAGTTATAATCTTAAAAAAATATTTTTTTTGTGGTTGCACGTTAAACTACAATTATATTGTGATCGCAGACCACCACCGAAAAAACAAAACTGGATAATTTTAAGGAACTATTCAGCAAGTCTTCGACTGGCGATTTATCCGATGCCAGCGTATCGTTAATTGAAGAGAAATCTATTGAGAAGCATCCACATTAGAGGATAAATACATACAGCCCAAGACACATATATAAGTCAGCCTAAGATGGATTATGTTCGAAGAATCCAACTTTAAAATTGAAAGGGAACGTAGCAGAAAACTGGCAAAGATTTCGATAAAACTATATACTCTTCAATAAATTCGTTCAATTTGTCTGACGATGATTAAAATAAGATCGCTCCTGTGATGATAGCTTTCGACAGATATTGCTTACAAAAAAAAAAAAGAAAAACAAAACATATGAGCGCTTCAAATTTTTCAGCAGAAACAAATCAAAAATGGAACCATTCAACAGTTTCGTGACAAATATTAAGCGGCTAGCAAAAAACTGTGAATTTTCGTCTTTGGAGGACTTTCTAAAACGTGATAGAATTGTTTTTGGCATTCAAGATAAGAGGCCACAGGAGAAGTTACTAAGTGCAGCTGATTTGAATCTAGAAAAATCTATGGAAATATGCTGTGCAGCAGAAGTCGCTCACAAGCAAACAAAGGAAATCCAGTGTCCAGCAACCAGTTCTAGTATAGATGGTGTTTTCTCTTTTTACTTTAAAGAAATAAAAGTCTTCATCCACGTTATAAAAATGTATTTAGATTCACCAAAAAAAAAAAGATATTGAACTTTGACACACTCCTGTGTTGAGTTTTTGGTGCTACTTAGTTAGGTGAGGTAGTGTGACTTGATGTTAACATAACATTTACATTTGCATAATAGATTAACAATATTAATTTAATCAATTAATTATAAATTCAAATTGAATACAATGTTTCATGATTATAATATCTTCTCGAACAGATGGCATCCACACAAGTCTAGCTCAATATGAACAAAACCGTTCAGCAGGCAACAGACATCATGTTCGAAATTCGTTTAAGAGGGGTAAAAATTATCATAGTAATAATAATTTTAGAAATAGAAATTATGCAAATCAAACAAATAGTTATAACAATAAATTTTCAAGAATTTTCAAATGTAGTTGTTTTAATTTGCATCATGCAAAAAATGACTGCCCTGATTTAGGAAAAAAATGTAATAATTACGGTAAATTACGTCATTATGCAGTTTGTTGTAATGTGCAAAATATGAGATGCCTTCATGATTCTGACAGTTTTGAGAGTGATGAGAACTCGTTTGTTGCTGAAAATTTTGGAACATATGATAACAAATATGTATACGTGGATTGAAGAAATAACAGTTAAAGACAGGTTTATAAAGTTGAAAATAGACACAGGCTCTCAAGTAATTCTAATTCCATCAAAATATCATACTAAAATAGGAAATAAAAACGGTATAAGATCAACTTCGGTATTATTAAAACCACATGGTAGTCCTAAAATTGTGTCTGTTGGTGCAACTACATTAGAAAGTAGATTTAAAAACCACTTTCTCTGCACAGGTCCCAGAGAATGGATACAAATCTTAGTTTTCGTGGAAAAGTCATCGGGATTAAACAGAGTAATTAAGGAACAGCCTTTTTGATTCCGACTCTTGAAGACGTAAGCATGAATTTAAGAGATTCTGTAACGCTGGGTCTCGCTGACGACGCCGTGAAAACGTCGCCAATGAGTTACCTAGAGGCTGAGGAACTCTACCGTGCTAGACAACTGGCAATGGACTTGTCGATCGGGTCATAGTGACTTACGAGAGCTAAAGGGTGTTTAAATCAGAGAATAAACGAAAAAAAAAACAACGAAAGTTGTTCAGAGGCTGAAGAACAGAACAGTGGCCAAATCAAGAGTGATCATTTATCGTTTATCATTTATCATGAGTCGTTTCGGACCTATATAGTTCCTGGAACTATGTCCGCTGTTGGAACTAGTTTCAATCGTTCATACTCCACCTAAACATGTTCGGTAGTTCCGACATGTCCGTTGACCGATACACCGATAGTTCACACACAAGAATTTCACTTCGCAATCATTATTTTGTTCTGATTGACACGGCCGCTGACTGTCACTGTACACTATACAGGACAGCACCGCGTGTACCTTCTTCGTCTATTGCATTGGTTCATGTCCACATGCGTATGTAGGTTAACGTTGACGTTGTCGTATGTGTTGGTATTTTCGCAGTATTTGAACTGTCATGGAACTGGAACTACAAATGTAATGAAAATGGGACATTTCGTGTCTGACTCTGCTGTGTAACTACAAATGCACCTATACATAAAAGTTCTTCGAAATTTCGTTATTGTTTCGAAGTTTTCTTAAAAGCTGTAGCTGTATATTTGCTAAATAAATATATCTTTACTTGAAACATTGGTGTGTTTTATTTTGTATTATTTATTAACAAATGTGTAGAATGTATGTTAATATAGGATTTGTTTGCATTTAATACAGGATTTGGTTTTAATTGAAAATGGCAATGCCAAAGAAGAACAGCGTAATGTGGCATCATTTTGAAGAAAAGGAGCAACAAAAAGCCAGATGTAAATATTGCTCCCAAATGATTTCATTTACACCTGGAAGCTTAGGCAACCTAACAAGGCATCTTAAAAAAAGGCACCCAATAATCAACACAAATGCAATCGAGTGACAGGTTGCAATACCCACCCCAACTTTAATTGAAATAGACCCAGTTTAAAATGTGTGAAATAATACAACCAAAAATCTATAATTATACGGACAATATTCGAGCGATTTCCTCACAAAAAAAGCAAAAATTGGTCAGCAATTACTTAAATCGATTGCGAAAGAAAACCACCCATTACGCCTTCTGGAGGAGGCTGAATTTAAAAAGTTTGTAGCCAAAAAGTTTGTTTCCAATTTTAAAACTGCTATTTATAAACAGCAATGACTTTCTTTTTCATACAATAAACTTGTTGTTTTAACTTGAAGCAATCTTTTGTTTTTAATGTGTGTGACATTTTTACATACATTGTGATATTTATATTGTATAATACGAGTATATTGAAATGTGATTATTTTTTTTTTCTATGAATTTGCTAAAAATAATGTATACATATGGTTTACTGTTGTTTTTTATGTAACAAATTAATTTCTTGTCCTTTACGTGAATACAACGTACCTTGTTTTTATTATACATATTAGCTATGGATTCCTTTTATTTATTGTTTCAATTAAGAAAATTCAAACGAATAAAGCAAACTTTTTTTTGTTATTAATACATAGAAATCATCAATATCAAGATGATATAATCTTCCTTACAGCATAAATCCACACTTTTCTGCAAAGCGAATATGCATGAAAACCGGCCCCCACATTTTCGCATACATTTGTCATTCAATTATGAATATTTTTTTTTTATTTTATAATACCGCGAGCGCACCAAGGGGATTTGAATACCCTTTTACTGGCTTTTTTCTCCAGAGCGCGGGCTGGTGGTGTAGTAGTTTGAAACTTAGGTGTATTAGGTTTCGATATTATTCCCAGAGGTGGTCATCAAACTGGACGGGACGAGCTAGTACATCCTCCTCAACCAGTGTGTCTTAAGTAAGTGTTAGTTGTTAGTTCGTTACATTTAGCCCAGCCAGCAACCACTCCAACATCAGTGGCACCGGATTCGAACCCGCGACCTTCTTCTTGAGGAGTCTATGCATATACCACTATACCACGGCCAACTCCTTCTGTTCAACTTCAACTACGAAATTTTGTAGACATGCATCAATCCATGTTCCGAACATAGCTGTGGAACTACTTAAATCCGTGAACATGAACCTCTTTTAATTCTGTTCTAATACATTGTTGGAACTAATTAGTTCCATGTTCGTTCCGGCAAAGGAACGGTTTAGCACAACTCTAATAATTTATTTCATAAGCTTGTCTTATACAAGATTAAAGTAGCAGCATTGCCAGTAATGCATTTTTTTTTTTATTAAGTATCAAATTTAATATATTGATACAAATTTGGTGGTCTAGAAAGTATATCTGCGACTGTGTTCGTTTTTCCATGAGTATAACGGGTATCGATATTATACGGTTATAACTGTAATGCCCATCTGGCCAGCCTTCCATTTCAAGGGCTGGTGATCAGTCAGTAAGGTGATAGTCGACCCCTCTATGTATCCTCGAAGCTTATTGATGGCCCACACGATGGCTTAGACTTCTTTCTCTGTAGTGGAGTAGTTTCTTTCAGCACTGTTTAATATCCGTGAAGCATATTTTATTGGGTGTTCATCTGAGCCCTTCTCCTGGACTAATACAGCTCCAATAGCGTAACCACGCATCCGTTTTTAAGAAGAACGGTTTGTCCTCACAAATTTGTTGCAGAACTGGTGCTGTTGTTAAGGATATTTTTATTCTTGTCCTTCTTGACCCCACTTCCAAGGCAGATTTTTCTTGGTAAGATAAGAAAGAGGTTTTGATATTCCGGTAAAATTTTCCACGAAACGGCGATACCAGGAACAAGTTTGTAAAAATGAGAGGAGCTCTTTGATGTCGCAACAGAATTTTGATTTTTGTCTGTTTAGTTTGAGTTTAAACTCATTGAGAAGTGTAAGCACCATAGTGAGATGTTTTATTTGATCGATAAAACTACTGGAACAAACAGTGAAACTATCCATGAAGATCAAAATCCAGATGTCTTCCGAAACAAGCCTGGCTTGAAATTTGGCCATTAATCTTATGAACATAGCTGTGGCATTTTCGAAGCCAAATGACATGCGTCTAAAACAGCAGACTCCATATGGTGTTATAAAAGCTGTTTTCTCTACGTCTTCATCAGCTACTTTTAATTGGTAGTAACCACATTGAAGGTCAGGCGTGGTTTTGTACTTAGTGCTTTTTTATGCTGGATTATGCAGTCGATTCTGGGCATGAGAAAGCGATCAGCGACTGTTACCTTGTTGAGGTTGCGGTAGGCAATACAAACGCGTATGCCACTGTCTTTTTTGGGTACTAGCACGACTTGAGCAGCCCACGGAGATTCACCTTCTTCAAAAACACCACTTTCTATCATTTTACTGATTTTTGCCCATTATGTTGATTATATTGATTGAGTGAGGAGAATAGTCATTATTTTTGAAGTATAACGTAATGGTCTGGTTTTCCCACGGGTGGGGACCGCATCGCTCTCCACTCTTTTTTGGAGTAAAGTTGGGTTAAAAATGGCACTAGATTTTGTTGTGTGTTGAGGAATTTTGAATGTGGAAGCCTGATGGTGTCTCTTTGATGTTTTTTGACATGGCGAAATTGGCTGAATTTTTTCGAGCCAGTCCTTATACCGTTGGACTTCACACACCCTTATTGTTGCTGGTCAGACAACACAGCTGTTCGCATCAAATAAATCGAACATTTTCTTTGGTTGGCCTTGAAAATACCAACATCGTAGCCCCAAATTCAAAACAACGCCATTCTCTTCTAAGAAGTCTATCCCGATTGGGGTTGTATTATCTTTGACTTTAGGAAGAGCAGTAAATAATGAATGATATTGGCCTTAACCGATTCCCAAAAATTAATGTGGTTGAAGACATACAAATCGTATCGTTTTGAATACAACCATCGGAAAGAGTAAAGCTTGCATTCAGCTTGGTAAATTCCTTAACAGATGTTCGAAAAATTGGCGACTAGCAAAGCTTGTACTTGCTGCCGTGTCTATGTCAGTGATGCCGTATTCCCCATGCGAAGTTATTGGCAATACTCTTCTACTTTTATTGCGTTATTTTCTCCATAAAAACGGCTTGTTCAGTTACTAAAGCTTCCGCTTCGTGTTTGTTGGGCATGAGAGAAGAGACCAATTTTTGCACTTGGTCTTTCGTGTAAGTGGCCATCGTATGAGCGCACTATTTTTTTTTTTGCAATAAGGGGACTTCTGCGTGGAGCCAATTTAATGAAATAAAATTCGGCCTCGAGGTGGGCGCCAATGTAACGCTGGTCACGTTGACGATGCCGTGAAAACGCCGCCAATAAGTTGTCTAGGCTGAGGAACTCTACCGAGCTAGACAACTGGCAATTGACTTGCCGATCAGATCGTAGGGACTCGCGAGAGCTAAAGGGTGTTTAAAGCAGAAGGTAAGCCTCGCTGTGGGTAAACGAAGAAAGGTAAAAAGGCACGAAGGATTTTTGGAAAACTCTTTCGAAGGTTGTTCAAAGGCTGAGGCACTCTAACGAACTGAACAGTGGCCAAATCAAGTGTGATCATTTATTTCATTAGCTTGTCTTTTATACATTTTCACAGAGCTTTAATTTTTAGCTAAAAGATTTATTTTGCTAAAAGATATTTTACTGTTTATCAAATACAAATTTTTTATTTTTATGATTTTATTGTTATATACATATGTGTTAAAAGTGTTTGTTTGTGTTATAGTGTTGCTAAAATTCTAGATATTTCACTGTATTAGACCAAAAAGATGGGTTCTGGCAAGTTGCTTTACATGAAGACTGGCGAAAATATTGCTGTTTTTGGACAAATGTCAGTGTTCTCGAGTTTTATATATTTCAAAAGCTTAATTATGAAAATTACGAAAATCTGAGAGGATTTGAAATATATATTGACGATTTTTTGGTACTTGGGGAGACTATTGAAGCACATGACAGGAATTTAGGAAAACTTTTGGAACGTGCAAGAAAATAAGAAATGCAATTTAATAAGGATAAAACCTGATAGTCAGCGCATTACGGCAATAAAAAATCCATTGTCTAAGAAAGAACTTAAAGCTTTCTAGGTTTTGTAAATTATTTACGTAGTTTCATACCTAAGTATGAAACGCACAAAGTTTCTCAAACCCCCTTTGATCCGGCGAAAAAGCTTACAATTCAAGTCAACGCTTCGTAGTATGGACTAGGATGTTGTTTGTTGCAAGACAACAGACCTATTTGTTATGTTTCTAGGCATTTGAATGATGCAGAAATAGGATACGCGTCTTAGTTTATAGTGACCATATGCCTCTTGAGGACATTATGAAAAAAGAAGTTTGTAAAATAATGTCATCCAAATAACGCCGCACTTGTTTGTTTTTATTTAATGACGATATAGAAGTGTAGTTCTTACCGAACAAGTACATGTACATTGCTAATTATTTGTCACGAAATTGTATTGATGACAAAAATAAAGTCGAAGACAATAAAACTGAAATAGTACTGTCAATCTAAGTTCTAAGAACAAAATGCCGGACAGTATCAAATCATATTTTCAAAAAATATTTCATATTTTTGCCGAAAGTGATTAACTATTTTTAAATCACGGACTAATCTTCCCACTCTGTCTGAGTGCTCCGTTCTGACATTAAAAAAACAAAATAAAATGTCCCAGAATCATTAAGATACGAAATGTTAATTAAGCTTCATAAATCTCATTAAGGGCTAACTAAAACTAAGATTAGAGCTCGTGAGATACTCTATTACCTTGGTATGTCAGATTGCATAAAAAACCATACAAAGAATTATATATTATAATTTTATAATTATAATTAACAGTCCTCATTACCCTAAGTCAAATGGACTTGCAGAGAGAGGAATCCAAATAACAAAGAGTTTGTTTAAGAAATCTTCAAAGGTTGAAAATTGTTATTTAGCTCTTAGAATACAATAATATGCCTGTGAAAGACTTTTTATTCAATAAAATACTACGCACTAAGCTACCAATTCCCCCGACCCTTTTAAAATCAGAATTATACAACAATATTAATAATGCTATTAAACACAAACAATCACAAAATGAAAAATATTACAATAGACACGCAAGACGACAAGATACCACTTTAAGTATTAACGAGCAAGTTTATTGCAAAATCGAAAATATTTGGGAAATAGGCTACATAAAGAAAAACTAAGTTACCGAAGATTTTATTTTGTTTTTGTTCCCTCAAAAAAAAAAAAATGAAAACAAAATAGAAAATTACGCGATAAATTGTATGTGATCTTCGTCATCGGGCAATCATTTAAGTACTTTTAGAAGTTGTTCTTAGCTGACAACAACAGTCAGGTTGAAAACAATAATGCAAATAAAACCACTAATTTAAACAAGCCGAATGTACAGCTAAGTCCATCTCGTACAATGTCAGGAATTGTTTTCAAATAAATTAATTTAAGTATTATTTTATATATAACATATATAAATGTATATATATCAAGTAATATTTTATAATTATATTCTATTAAAAACTGAAGGATATTCTTTATACATAATGTACACAATATACACATATATTCTTTATTTGTCCTTTTTTTGCAAAATAAAAAAGAAAATATTTACTAACTCAACTTTATATAGATAAAAATTATAAATTGAATTTCAAGATTAAAAAAAAAAAATAATAATGGAAAAATAAAAAGTAAAACCATTATTATAAAGTTTTATTTTATTTTATTAATATATTAAAAAATTAATGAATTCAACATTGTATTTCAAACTTGAGAGGGAGATGTGGCATTTAAAAGAGATCAACTTATTAAGCTGTAATATTTCTTTCTCATTTATTCTCACCATCCTAAAGGTAACATATATGTACAATACGATACAATAAAGAACACTTGCATTGAAGGCACTGAAGTGAGCGGTTGTTTTTATCTATATAAAAAGTCATTGGATGCCACAAAATGTGCATTTAAATTCATACAAACCATGATGTCTTGATATATTTAGAAAATTTAGATAGTTCGTAGAAAAAAGCATGAGTATAGCATCTTCTATCAGGGCTGTAGGCGCAGGTGACAAGACATTTAATGCAATTGTTCAATAGTCCGTAAGGGTATTGAACAAAATCGAACGGACGAACGATAACGAAAAAAAAAAAAAAAAAACTACATGTAAGTTAACACCCCATATATAAATCCAAAAATATAATCCGAAACCATGCGAGTTATTTACCATAGAAATTGTAACTTCACAACATTCCCACGAAAAGAATGCTGTTATCACATGCACATATCATTATTCACCTGCACTGGATACACATGCCGAAACTAGATCTGCACTTGAAGAAGAATCTGCTGATGCTACGTCTGTTCCGTCCGTTCACTTGTTGCAATAGGTTATAAGTATTTCATGTTACACAAATTGTAGTTAGTTCTAAGTTGACTCTCAAAGAAGAATAAATTTTTTTTTTTAATAAAAATTTATAAATAGTAACTTAACTGGCACCCAAACAGGGACCTACAGAGCGCGGTACGCTGTAGTAAAAGTAAAGTGAGTTTTCCTTAAGTAGTGCCAGTGCGGTACTCAAACGTCCAACCGTAAAAAAAATCTGTTGTGCAAAAAAAGTGATTGTGACAATCCGCATAAGCAAGTAACTAGCGAAAACAAGTGAAAGTTAAGTGCTTGAAGAAACGATGCCCCTAAGTTGCTGCAGCAGCCAATCACTCGCTGCAGAAGTAAAGGAGAATCACAGCAGGAGAATAAGCCGCTCCAAGTATGTCTTTATTATTAATTTTAGTGTAAGCCCTAGTTTTAAGAAATCTATATTTAATAAATAATTTAAGAATTTACATAAACATATGATTACGAGAAATTTAAACTAAAAATATTAAAAAAAAACAAGCGGTTAGTGTAACAACAATTAACATAAGAACACAAGAAGTGAAATTTAGAAATTTTAATAAAATTTTGTTTACTCATCCTGAATCTACCTATATAAATTTTTATTTGTTCATTTTAAAATCAGTCCAAACTTACTTTCCTCAATTTAAAACCATATTAATATCAATTTTTTCGTCAATTCTGAAACCTGATAATCTGAAAAATGCAGAATCAAATTAGACCCGCTGTTCTCAACCTTCCACTCCAACAACCAAATCCTGCCCCAGCTAATGTAACCCCTGAATTGCATAGTTATAACTTCTACCGGGTTAGTTTTTTAACTGGAGACATCCAAATTACTTGAAAAATACGCTATATCGCGAAAAATGTTTCAGACAAAAGTCACAGAATTCTGAAGGGGAGATAAGATGGTGACCACGAGTTTGACCTTGAGCCCTATTTTCAAGGTCAAACGAAGGTCACTTTTGATTTTTTAATGGGAACCTCTATTTTTTTTGGCAGATTCGTAATCTGCATGAAAAATTACAATTCTTTTACATGAAACATTTTTTTTAAAAATGCGTTCTTTTCCCGTCAGAGGGCACCATAAAACTTAAGACATTAAAAATATTCGAAAAGTACGAAATATCGCGAAAAAAGTTTCAGACTAAAGTCACAAGGTTCTGAAGGGGACATAAGATGTTGACCATGAGTTTTACCTTGAGACCCATTTTCAAGGTCAAACGAAGGTCACTTTGGATTTTTCAATTGATAATCCCTGATTTTCATTGCTCAGTCGTATTCCTCAATGAGGCACATGACTTTGTCTCACAGGTCTTATTCATTCAGTGCTAGATACCATTATTATACCATCATTAATCGGTTTCCAACGTTGTTAGGGTGTTAGAAGGTCGAGATTTGTTTTGAGGAAGTCATTATTGCGAGTGAAGTTAAAACTCAAAGAAATTTCAGATAGAGACAAATTGTCCTAAACTAATCTGAGAGTGTATGATGTGCACTCTGCCCTTTTTTTTACTTGAACGGAACTGTACTTCGTTTAGAAGTTCGATATTTGTTTTGAGGAACTGATTATTATTAGTAACGTTTTCCAGATTAATAATGCAGGCTATTTCAATTGAAGAGAAAATTGAAATGATATTGATTTATGGAGAAAGTGGAAGGAACATCGATGGTGCTGTTGCTGTTTACGCCGAACGTTTCCCAGACCAAATACGATCGCGCGCTACCTTTTATCAGGTCATCCAACAATTCACTGGTGAAGGAAGTGTGCAACCAAAGAAAAGGAATCGGTCAGATAGGGTGGCTGTTGAGGACAATGAAATAGCAGTGTTAGCTGCCGTTGCACACGATCCTCACATTAGCACTCGCCAAATAAGTCGCGAATCAGGAATTTTTCAAACGACTGTCTATATATATATATCGGCATAAATATCATCCTTATCATGTTTAAATGCATCAAGAACTTTCTAGTGAGGTTGTCCAGCCCATTATTCCCAAGTAGCTCGGGGCGTATTAAACAATGTTTACCATCAACGATGGGTCGGACGAGGGGGTCCGAGGTAATGGCCTGCTAGATCGCCTGATCTTACGTCACTTGATTTCTTCTTGTGGGGCTACTTAAAAAATGAGGTTTATGGAAAAAAGCCAATAACACGTGAGGACATGAAAAGACTAATAACTGAAGCTTGCTGGAAGATTACGCCAGAAATACTTCTCAGTTCTGTTGGTTCATTTAGAGCCCGGATAGACAAGTGTATTGAAGTGAATGGTCACATTTTCGAGCATTTGTTGAAATAGTTTCGGGAAATAAACGTCGAAATGGGAAGAATTCAATGATTCAACAGTGGGAGGCAGGGGGACCCACTCTAATTAATCTTATGTCCCCTTCGCTATATTTCGTACTTTTCGAGTAATTTTGATGTCTTTAGTTTTATGGCGCCCTCTGACGTGAATAGAACGCATTTTCTAAAAAAGTGTTTCATGAAAAAGAATTGTAATTTTTCACGCAGATTACGAATCTGTCAAAAAATAAGGGTTCTAATTAAAACATCAAAAGTGATATTCGTTTGACCTTGAAACTGGGGCTCAGAATCTTTGGGTCTTCTTACTCGAATCTATGGTATAGAGACAAAGCCTTGGACACATTCATTCGATGCTTAAAGGGAACTTACCAAGGGTTCCTGGTATCAGAGAGCCTGTAGATCTTCCTCATTCCCTATATCTATGTCTTAAATTGAAGAATCAGAATTACAGCTCCAATTATGTCAATACAAATCAAGCGCTTATAAAAAAGTTTCACATGCAGCAAAACCCTCCTCCAATCCCCACTAAGAAACCTACCCAGAACTATCATTTTCCATTGAATAAAACTGCCCTTTATCCCTAACTTGTTTACTACCCCCGACAACCTCAAAATCATAACAATAGACCACAAACCACAAAAAAATTTGGTGATCCCCATACACCCCAATATCAATGTTACTATCAAGGACAACAACCTACAAATAATTTTGGTAATCCCCATGCAGATCAATATTAAGGTTACTATCAACAGCAGACTAAACAAAGACCATTTCCAAGACCCATGCCTATGTAGACCTCAACAATACGTACTGGAGCAGTAGATTATACTAATACACCACAGCAAAGGAATTTTGCACCTGCACCAATGAGGAACATGGAAACCCATATGACCCAAAGAAATGTACCCCGAAATAAGATGCAGAGAAACTTCCATCTAACCACCTCACCGGACAATATGATATGGCCATAACTACTGACCAATCCTTTATGACCAATCCATAACGAAATACATTCAATTCCAACCACAAGAAGAGCTTGGATGTGAAAATACCATTTTGCAGCCGGAGCAGCAAACCATTTACAAAAGTGAAAAGACTTTTCCATCAGATGCTCTTCCATTCACTGACATTCATTTTTTAGGTTAACGAGCTCATCGTTATTTAATTTTGAATGTAAGCTAGAGAGCGGCAAATTTCTGAAAATATGTTCGACACAGGATCTAATAAGAATTATATCCAGCCATCTCTTGTCAAAAAATTCTTTCAAAACGAAAAATGTTTTTTGCAAACCCAACCTCAGGTAACGTTTAAAATTACTTATTATACTTTCCTGAATCTTTCCGGACTAAACGACATTAAAATTAAACTCTTTCTTTGGCCGCATTTGAAATTTCCACGGCATTCTTGGGAATAATATGTAGCTTACAACAATTATCAGCTGTATTATACACACACCATAATTACATGACAATTAAAGACAAAGTTAAGGTACATATAAAGCAACTATGTAGAATCCGAATCAGTTAATTCTATCAACATAAAAATAGAACATATGACTGTTGACCGAAAAGGTTCCATACGACCTCTTGTAAAAAATTTCCGGACTTGTTTGATGAACCCGACGAAAAACTGACTTATTCGACTGTTGTTTAAAGAGAAACACGAACTATATCTGAAATTCTAGTTTAAAGTAATTGCTATCCCTATCCTATGTCCCTTAAAGATAAAGTTGAGCATCAAATAAAAAAACTTCTTTCAAGCCCTCAAGATCAAGACCTGTGTAGAATTTGAAGCTTCAGGTGAAGAGATGTATAGATTGGTAATTGACTACCGAAAACTCAATACCGTCACTGTTCCCGATAGATACCCTATTCCAGAAATGAATGAGGTACTATTACAATTAGGGCAGAAATTCCTTTTCACAGTACTTGATCTCAAAAGTAGATTCCAATAAAGGAATCTGATATTGAATAAAATAGCCTTCTCGGTGAACAATGGAAATTACGAGTTCACAAGGCTACCATTTGGATTAAAGAATGCACCCTCGATTTTCCAAAGAACACTGGACGACATACAAAGGTAAAATACATATATATTATACAATTTGAAAATATATTTCGTCTACATAGACAACATCGTTATATTTAGCAAAGACGAAAAAACCCACGTAGAGAACATACCAAAGGTTTTCCAAACACTTGGGACTGCAAATATGAAAGTGCAGTTAGACAAGTGTGAATTTTTTTTAAAAAAGAAGCTAAGTTCCTCGGATTAATAATCTCAGCAAATGGTATTCAAACCAACTCTGAAAAGGTGAAAGTTATCCTCAACTTCCAATGTCTCAAAACACTTAAAGATCTACCATCCTTTCTAGGCTTATCAGGATACTACCGCCGTTTCGTAAGAGATTATGGCAAACTAGCGAAACCTCTTACGACACTCTTAAGAAGGGAAGACGGTCGGAACTCCAAAATTGTTTCAAGTAAAAAAACTCATAACCCGTAATAAAGACGCAATAGGAGTATTCAACAAAATTAAGAACTCTTTATTATTATATAATTTTATCTTATCCTGACTTAAAAAAAAGATTTCCAACTGACAACAGATGCCTCCAACTATGCTATTGGACCCGTTTTAGCTCAAGATAATAGACCCAAAATGTTCATTTCGACAATGCTGACAACTATACGGGCTCTTACCTGTTTCTGAAATTATCTATATGGATCTGCAAGAGTCAAAATCTACACAGATTATCAGCCCCTTACTTATGCATTGAATAACAAGAAAAATAACGCAAAGATGAAACGTTAGAAAGCTTAACTAGAGGAGTATAATTACGACCTAAACTACAAGCCAAAAAAGACTAACGTTGACGTTGATGCCCTTTTTAAGACTACATGTACACAGAGAATCCCATATCAATTCAATGCCTGCTTCGCAAAACAGCGATGAGAGCCCTCCACATGGATTAATTCCCTCTGTGGAAGGAACAATAAACGCATTTAAAAATCAGCTTCTTCTTCTCGAAGGAAATGAAATTCCCCACACTTTTCCTGACTTTCATAGAATAACTTTTACCCAACGTTCTTATACCAAAGAAAACTTACCAGGTGTACTGGTAAAGAGTGAGCGTTTTTTTTTTTTTGTGAAAATAAAACACTAATTTTTAATGGGAAAGTAAAAAACATTTTATTCAAAGTATTGACAATTGCTAGCTACACATTTTTCCCATCTTTCAGGCAATTTATGGATTCCACACCAATAAAACTGTTCATCTTTTGAAGCAAACCAAAAAGTCACCCAATTTTCGACTTCCTCGTAAGATTCGAAGTGCTGCTCAGCTGCTGCGTGTCCCATCGATGAAAAAATGTGGTAGTTGGAAAGAGTCAAGTCTGGTGAATACGGCGGATGGGGTAGCAGCTCCCAGCCAATTGCATTGGTTGTATCCTGTAGCAGTTTTGCTTTGTGTGCAGGTGTATTGTCATGGAGCAAAATTTAGTCAAAATTAGTCGTTTTTCGTTCAATACATGGTTCAAATTATTCATTTGTTGTCGGTAGCGATCTGTATTAACGGTTTCATCAGGTTTTAGGAGCTTGTGGTACACCACACCTTTCTGCTCCCACCAGACATACAACATTATCGTCTTGCCGAATCGATCTTGTTTTGCAGTCGAAGTTGATTGTTGTCCCACATTTTTTCCGTTAAGGATTCTGAAAATAAATCCATTTTTCATCGCCAGTAACAATTCGATGCAAAACTTTGAAAAGAAAATTTCACACGTGGTTTTTCGGTTTTCCATCTGTCTTTCATTCAATTCATGTGCCACCCATTTTCCAGATTTTTGGATCTTTCCCATAGCTTTTATACGGTCAGAAATTGTTTCTTGTGCAACATTTAACATTTCTGCCATTTGTTTTTGACTCAAAGTGTCATCTTCATCCAGCGTCTTCAAACTTTTTTGGTGGTTTTCCACGTTCTTCATTTCTCAAATCAAAACCGTTATCTCTGAACGGTTGAAACCATCTTTTGCATATTGCTTCTGATAGAGCATGATCACCATATGCTTAGACAAGCATTCGATGCTACTCTGCAGCACTTTTCTTCAAATGAAAACAAAATATTAATGCTTTCCGCAAGTCATCATTTTCTGGTACGAAATTCGACGCGATTTAACACGATGAAAAAGTATGATGTTGTTTGCTCAATGACTTGATGAAATATGTTTGACAGGTGTCATAGCAACGAAACAAAAAAAATTAAGGCCAATTCACAATAAATGTTCCCTATCGAGACATTTGTATCTTGACGCTCACTTTATATCGGTACATCAAAGGATTCTCAATCCCTTCGATAATAAACGGAATAATGACTAAAGAAAGAATAATGGGAATTATTCAAGAAATATATTGCATTTCAAAATTTACAAAATCAGAATTACATAAATTAAAGTTTACGACCTGACTAACGAAACGGAACAAGACGAAGAAATAATAAAGATTCATAAAAAGCACATCGTAATGCTCTTGAGAATAAGGTAATACACGGTCCGTTCCGTTTCTAAGAGAGGGCACCATTTGAAATAAATCCATACCATTTTCAGTTAGTACCAACCTTCAAAAGATACTTGTATAAATTTGACAGCTGTCGGACGATTAGTTCTCGGTATATAGCGTTGTGAGTTAAGCAACTTTTGTTATTGTAAAAAAAAATTTATTCAAAGCAATTTCATGTGCTGATTTATCATTGCTTTTTGATGGGAAAAAATGCAGCCGATACAAAGAAATGGCTTGATAAGTGTTACCCGGACTCTGCACCAGCCGAACGAACCATTCGCAAGTGGATTGAAAAATTTAAAAGTGATCATACAAACACCGAAGATGATGCACGCAGTGGACGTCCAAAAGAAGCTGTATTAGGTGAAAACATCAAAAAAGTCCACAAAATGATTACGAATGATCGTAAAGTGAAGTTAATCGAGATAACTGAGGCTCTGAATATATCAAAAGAGCGTGTTGGATATATCATACACGAATATTTGGACATGCGAAAGCTCTGTTCAAAGTGGGTGCCGCGTTTGCTCACAGTCGACCAAAAACAACAACGTGTTGATGATTCAGAGGAGTGTTTAAAGCTGTTCAACTGCAATAAAGCCGAGTGTTTGCGTCAGTATGTGACAATGGATGTAATTTGGCTCCATCACTTCATACCAGAGTCAAGTCGGCAGTCAGCTGAGTGGCGAGCAAGCGACGAACCTCGTCCAAAACGACCAAAAACTCAACAGTCGGCTGGCAAGGTTATGGCATCCGTATTTTGGGATACACATGGAATAATTTTCATTGACTACCTCCAAAAGGGGGTCAGACTATCAACAGCGACTATTACACTGCGTTGTTGGAGCGTTTGAAATCGCAGAAAACCGGCCGCATTGGAAGAAAAAGAAAGTGCAAGTGTCACAAGTCGATGAAAACGATGGCAAAATTAAATGAATTCGGATACGAATTGCTTCCCCACCCACCGTATTCTTCCAATTTGGTCCCCAGCGACTATTTCCTGTTCGCAGACCTCAAAAGAATGCTCGCCGGAAAGAGATTTAAGACCGATGAAGAAGTAATCGCCGAAAGAGAGGCCTATTTTGATACTACAAAACTGGTATCGAAAGATTGGAAAATCGTTTCAACCAGTGTATCGCCCTCGAAGGCAACTATATTAATAAATAAAGTTGAATTTTACAAAAATTTTGTGTTTTACTATAAAACGGCACTGACTTTTCAGCCCATGTGTTAATTCATTACTAAATGCATTATCTTTCTTAACAATATTAATTATTTCATTGGTAACTTTTGTTAATTTATTTATTTGCAATATAATATTGCTTAATTATAAGCACATGATTATTACTATTATCTATAATATTATTTATTCTATTTTGCTTTATAGTTAAGTCAATTTGGTCGGCGTTTCCCGCGATCCCCTTCCATGCAGAATCAATTAAGTTCAATAATCTTTTAGATCTGTTCTCCACAATATTGCTTATTTGGGATAAATCGTGTCCTTGGAATAGAGAAAATGAGTTACTTCTGGGGATATGTTGTTTGGCTAAGAATGATGCTTCTAATAGGAAGTTTTTGTTGCGGTATCTGAAAAAAAACGCGAAATAAAACAGCCGATCTGGGTATAAGTGTTATTCAGACTAAAAGAAAAAATAAGGAAAATATGTAAGGGGAATAATCAGCAAAACAAGTTTTATTCAGATAATTAAAAATACAAGTTTATTCATCTAAATCTATATTATCCCCTTCAAAGTACAATAACGATTAACTCGATTAAACAGAAAGAAGTCACATGGAGACAAGTCAGGTGAATTCGGTAGCTGTTGGATGATATTTGCTGCATTTTTCTTCAAAAAATTACGAATAATGACTGCACTGTGTGACGGTGCGTTATCATGGGGCAAAATCCCTGAGTTTTCTGCCCACAGTTTTGGTCTCTTTCGGTGAATTGCTTCACGCAAACGTCTCATAAGGCCCAAATAATACTCCTTGTTTACTGTCTGGCCTTATGGCAGAAATTCATGATGCACTACACCGTTGTAATCCATGAAAACCGTGATCATTGCCTTTGACTGAAAACGACGTGGTTTTTTTGGTGTCGGCTCATTTGTTGAACGCCATTCCCTTGCCTGATGTCTGGATTGCGTGTCGTATTCATAAACCCACGTCTCATCTCAAGTAATGATTCTTTTGATGAATGTGGGATCTGATTCAGCCTTGCAAATCATCTCCTTTGCGACGTTAACACGTACTCTTTTTTTGCATGAAATTGAGGTCTTTAGGCACCAATTTTGCTTCTACACGACGGAAACCCAAATCATTAATAATGACTGCACTGTGTGACGGTGCGTTATCATGGGGCAAAATCCCTGAGTTTTCTGCCCACAGTTTTGGTCTCTTTCGGTGAATTGCTTCACGCAAACGTCTCATAAGGCCCAAATAATACTCCTTGTTTACTGTCTGGCCTTATGGCAGAAATTCATGATGCACTACACCGTTGTAATCCATGAAAACCGTGATCATTGCCTTTGACTGAAAACGACGTGGTTTTTTTGGTCTCGGCTCATTTGTTGAACGCCATTCCCTTGCCTGATGTCTGGATTGCGTGTCGTATTCATAAACCCACGTCTCATCTCAAGTAATGATTCTTTTGATGAATGTGGGATCTGATTCAGCCTTGCAAATCATCTCCTTTGCGACGTTAACACGTACTCTTTTTTTGCATGAAATTGAGGTCTTTAGGCACCAATTTTGCTTCTACACGACGGAAACCCAAATCATTAACCGTAATGTCTTGGACGGATGCAAAGGCAATGTTCAAGTCCTCCGCTATCTCTCTAATGGTTAATTTGCGGTTATTGACCAACATTTCTTTTACTTCATCAATGTTTTCGTCGGTTTTCGATGTCGATGGTCTGCCACTGCGTTCATCATCTTCGATTGACTCACGATCACTTTTGAACTGCTCGTTAAACGCCACTGTTAAACGGCCGTTTTCTTTAGAGAATCGTTGCCGAAACACATTAAATCCGTTTTTTACGCAAAATGTAATTAGTTATTGTAATGTAGTTCGCTGTTGCAAATTTAAATCCATTTCTAAAATTGTAAAAAATCGCCAACACATACATAGATAAATGTACTCTTGGCTTCTTAACTTTTGCAAAAAACAAATCGGAACACAAATCGGAACAATGGTTATTATTATAATGGTTATTTTTTATTTTTTTTTTGATCAAGGTAGTATAATGCAAATGTTATGTAAGTGAAGCACAGATATGTTGTGTTGCCAACTTAAACTATTTTTACTTTAACACTTCTCGCTAAATACATAAGAGCACCGATAATAGACTGGTACTCCGTTTAATTTACTTTTCGGCACATGTCATTTGAGCAACTGACTAGAAACTTTGCATTCAATGGTGTTGACATAGGATTGCAATTTTCCATGCCATAATGCTTGAGGAGGTTAGTGATGTACTGCCGCTGACAAATAGTAATAGCAGCTGTTTCGCCTTCACGGTCTATCTCCATCCCTAGGAAATACTTGAGGCGACATCCATATACAATACCACGTCGAATTCGTTCGAAGTTCTGGCTTTAATCTTGATGAGTTCATCTGACTTGGAACTGCCTTGAATGAGGTCGTCTACATATACAGCAAATATATGAAAATTACTTCCTTCTCTTTGCGTATAGAGACACGGCTCGCTGATACTAGGTGCAAATCTCATCTTCTTCAAAACAGAATCAAGTTGCTCATTCCATGCACGTCCGTTTTGCTTCAATACATAAAACGCTTTATTTAACCTCAAAACGCGATGTGGAGCTCACTGTTAAGGTACGCCGACGAAAAGTCCATCTGATGAAGATTCAGTTTATTTTGGCATGCTAAGGCAAGCAGCATACGAATAGTGGCTGCTTATTACAGGTGAAAAGATTTCGTTCAAAGTGACACCAATTGACTACCGCCTTTCACGACCAAACGCGACTTGAACCGCTGAATATTGCCGTCCGCATCCCGTTTGACATTGTGGACGAGCATGTATTACGAACCAAGGCATCATACTCCTCCTGCATAAAGTCCTTAAACTGTTTCGAGTGTTTGCTGCTTAATGCTTCCTCTAGACTTTGCGAAAAAATATCGATTTTCTTCAGTACATGCAGCATATGACGCTCTTTACGGGGACGTAAAAATTATGAAAAATCAGCAGGATCTTGTTCTACTTTGTCTTAATTTTTCGGGTTCTCGTCCACATTGTCGTCATTTTCAGATGCCCCAACACTCTCGTTTACGTTTTCAGCTGTATTCTCGTTTATATTTTCAGCTGTATTCACGTTCACGTTATCAGCTACAACTTCCTTTCCTCGATCGAACGTAATGGTGTCACTTTTCCTTTTTTCTGAACCGAAGAATTTATTTTCAACGAAAATCGCGTCTCTGCTAACTATAATTTTCTTTGTTTTTGGGTTATACAACCTATATGCTTTTGATGAATCGGAATAACCAACATTTATCATTTGCTTACCCTTTGTCCTGAATTTTTGGTTTGAGTTTTGTCAATTGCAATTGCCATAGATCCAAAAACTTTTAAATGAGATACCGTCGGCTTCCTGCACGTTCACGCTTTATAAGGAGTTTTGCTAACGAGTGTCCAAACCACTGTGAATTTGCATTATTATTAGGGGTGGCCGTGCTGTAGTGGTATATGCATAGACTCCTCAAAGGGTTGCGGGTTCGAATCCCTTTCGAGGCAATTCTCTGAAAAAGTCTTTTCATAGAATTTGTATGTAGTTATATAAAAATCCCGTCAGCGTCAACTCTGACATGAAGGCATAACACTGATGTAGGAAGTGGTTGCTGACTGGGCTAAATGTAACGCACTAACAACTAGCACGTACTTAAGACCCACTGGTCAAGAATTCACTGGCTTCAGTTTGACCTCTGGGAAAAACATCGAAACCTAATACACCTGAGTTTCAAAAACTACTACATCACCCGTTGTGGTGGCGCCTTATACCATTTTTATCCAAAAATCGTTGAATTGATTGGATATATATTCGTCAACATTATCGCTCCGCAATACTTTTAATTTTTTTTCCCGTTTGCTTTTCTGCCAACATTTAAAAAGATTTAAAGGCCCCAAACACTTCATCTTTTGATTTAAGATAAAACACACAAACATACCGCGACATGTCATCGATAAAGGTAGCAAAATACCTGGATCCACCGATGGAATTTTCATTAATTGGGCCGCATATATCGGTGTGCACTAGTCCTAGCAGTTCTTTTGCGCGATTTTTAGACGCGTGGGGAAACGGCTTTGCACATATTTTGTTTTTTGGCACTTGCTTTACATCAATACCGTGTACTAAATCGTTATTTGCCATTTCCTTGAGGCTTTTAAAGTTCAAATGTCCGTAGCGATTATGTCACATGATTGCATCACTGATCGAGCACTTTGCAAACAAACAAAAGTTTTAATTTTTAAATGTGAATAAGCCACCCTGTTTTGCTGCTTCTAAGATCACACCATCACGTTGGTTTTTTATAATTGCATAATCCTTTTCGAACAACACTGAAAGTCCGTTGTCCACTGCTCGACTTACTGATAAACTTACTCTGCAGTGCAGATACGTAAAAAACATTTTTTAATTTTACAACAATACCACGATATTTAGTTTAAACTTCTCCTTGTTCAAACGATTGCTTGACAGTGTGTTCTGCTTGTTTTGTTTTCTTTGGGTCTCTACATTTTGCAACGAAATGACCTCGTCGCTCGCAATTGTAATATTTTGCGTTAGTTCGTTTTTAGGCTGTCCAAACCACAGTTTTTGTTGTTGCGGTCGTTATAGCTATTTCTTCTTACGGAAGAATATTTGTGGTTGTTTGTGCGAGCTATAAATGCCTGATTGCCTTGTCATTTTTCAAGTAGCTTAACCTTGAGCGCTTCTAATGATGGTAATGCGTCACGTGTTTCTATCGCCACGACGAAATTATCGAATGAATCTGGGAGACTCTCAGACAACTTAAGAGCCAGGAGCTTTTTAAATAAAGTAATTTTTCGAGCTAGCCCTTTGGGCTGATATTAATTTTAATTTATTTCAGACCATAGGCGACGTTTCGCAGTTTTTACGTGTGTTAATTGCGATGGCTTAATGCAGAGCATTATGCTTGCCAACGACTTCTCGTCCTTTGCGTCAAACGTTGCCGACTCCGCTGCCGTTGCGCCCTCTGTTTTTACAAGCTTTTCACAGACTATCGACCACAATCTGGAGTGGACAAGCACACTTCTCATTAACACTGACCACGACGTGTAATTTTGATCGTCCAGTTTTTCTATTCTGTATAAGCCAGTAGAAGCACTCATCTTTGTGAAAGATTATTTTCGTTATTAAACTAAAAAAAAAAACGAACCGATAAAGCCCTCTTTTCATTTAATTTCTTATTAGGCGGCATGGGCCAATAACCTATCTGGGTAATAGTTTTATTCAGACTAAAAGAAAAGGAAAAGGAAATATGTGAGGGGAATAATCAGAAAAAAGGGATATATAATGCAAATTTTATGTAAGTGCAAGCACAAATATGTTGTGTTGCTAACTTAAATTATTTTTATTTTAACAGGTTTGGTATGATATAATTTGGATAACGTGGACCAGTTTAAAGTTTCCATTTTGTACATTTGCGTTTCTCGTATGTAAGGCTATTATTTGTGATTTATCGTAGTCGAAAATTCTTACATCTGCACATGTGGCAGCTTGAAAGAGATGAATAGTATAGTTTAGCTTTTTATGTTGGATTTAAGAACTGTCTTTCCTGATAACAGTTAAGGACTGGTTTTCTATTACTATTTCTTTCTTATATTTGGTGATAACTTTGATCCTAATCGTTTATTAATTTTTACATAAATTATATCTCCCGGTGAGTAGGTTTTGACTGGATGTCTGTTCTTGTTATGGTTCTTAAGGTCATATTCTTGTTGGTATTTTAGTCGCGTTATGTTATCCTGTCTTGTTTTGTCAAAAAGTTATATGATATGATATTTTTTCCAAAAAAGATTTCGATAGGTTTTCGTCCCGTTGTAGAGTGAATGGTACAATTATATTCAGAAATTGATCTTTCTTACAACTCAGAGAAGGATCAATGGATTTGATCGGTACATGAAAATAGAAATTATTAGGTGTACTGATGTGAAGTGAGTGACAAGATACAAATGTCTCTATAGGGAATATTTATTGTGAACCGGCCTTAATTATTTTTTTGTTTCGTTGCTATGACACCTGTCAAACATATTTAATATACATCAAGTCATTGAGCAAACAACATCATACTTTTTCAACGTGTTAAATCGTGTCGAATTTTGTACAAGAAAATAATGACTTGCCGAAAGCCTTAATTTTTTGTTTTCATTTGAAGAAAAGTGTTTCAGAGTCGCATCGAATGCTTGTCGAAGCATATTGAGATCATACTCTATCAGCAGCAATATACAAAAGATGGTTTCAACGGTTCAGAGATGACGATTTTGATGTGAGAAATGAAGAACGTGGAAGACCAACAAAAAACTTTGTAGGCGCCGGATGAAGATGACACTTTGAGTCAGAAACAAATGGCAGAAATGTTAAATGTTGCACAAAAAACAATTTCTGACCATTTAAAAGCTATGGGAAAGATATAAAAGTTTGAAAAAAGGGTGGAACATGAATTGAATGAAAGACAGATGGAAAACCGAAAAACCACTTGTGAAATTTTTCTTCAAAGACACGATACAAAATTAGTTTTGCTTCGAATTAATGCAAATGGATGAGAAATGGATTTATCTTCAGAATACTAAACGAAAAAAATCATGGGTTAATCCGGGACAACCATCAATTTCGACTGCAAAACCAGATCTATTCGGCAAGAAGACAATGCTGTGTGTCTGGTGGGAGCAGAAAGGTGTGGTGTACGAGCTTCTAAAGCCTGATGAAATCGTTAATATAGATCGCTACCGACAACAAATGATCAATTTGATCCATGCATTGAACAAAAAACGACCAAAATGGGCCAGGAGACACGGTAAGGTAATTTTGCTCCATGACAATGCACCATCACACAAAGCAAAACTGGTTTAGGTTAAAACCAAAGCATTTGGCTGGGAGCTGCTACCCCACCCGCCGTATTTACCAGACTTCGCTCCTTTCGACTACTATTTGTTTTCATCGATGGACGCGCATTAGCTGAGCAGCACTTCGAATCCTACGAGAAAGTCCAAAATTGGTTGACTTTTTGGTTTGCTTCAAAAGAAGAACATGTTTATTGGTGTGGAATCCATAGTTCGCCTGAAAGATGGGAAAAATGTGTAGCTAGCAATACTTTGGCCAATAATAATGGCCAAATTTGAATAAAATGTCTTTTACTTTCCCATTAAAAATTAGTGTTTTATTTTCACAAAAAAAATTTCACTTTCACTTCATACCTTCAGACCTTGCGACATCTGTATAAATAGTAAATCGATACATTCGTGCAACCGTTCTAAGAAGTATATTCCAGGATGAAATGCGTGCTTGCAGTATTTCAAATGGTTGATCGTCCTTACTTCGTCAAAGCAGCTAGGATCTTCTGCAAGCTGATCCAGAATTGGACAGCTGTCTTATTCTTGATGTAGCCATTTAGGACCTGTCCACCAAGTGGAGGGCGAAAGAAGTTGTGAAGGTAGTATACCGCGAGAGGCTCAATCAGCGAGATTGCTTTTAGATCGATCGTAAAGCCATCTGCCTCTTGGGATTGCATAGAGAATCTCCGAAGTTCGATTTCCAACGAATATATTCCACCGAGAAGACGATAGCCACGATAGGACCACGCTTGAGTCCGTCTACAGGAAGATTTTTACAAATGTTATGTGAATCGATTTTCGAACGGCATAGAGTAGTCTCGCGAGTAAAAGGGATGAGGAGCTCTAACCGAGAGAGCAACACGGAATTTAGCGGCGGCGATAGTTGTTTTGAATTTACCATTTGGAAGTTCATGACTAGAGTATTTCAATGCTGCATATGCCGATGCAATTGCATCAGAAAAACGAGGAATGTGACAGGTCTACCATTTAGGGTATATCGATTTTGGAATACACTGAGAACTCTTCGCGAAACCAATTCCATTTTATAGCGATAGAAGGAGGGATGTCATCATCCCAGTCGAGTTTAAGGTACCAGTGGTACAACAGAAGGAGTGAGACAACCGAGAGGGTCTTTTAAAATCTGGAGCTTGGTAATGAGTTCGTTAGAAATTGGGTTTATGGGAAAACTAAAAATATCACCCTAAGTATTGCAATAAAGGCCAAGTACTTTTATCCGCGACTCTGCACTTGTCTCTAATGAGATAGTTTTATCCGACAGAGTAACTTAATGTTTAAGATGTTCGTCACAATAACTTTGCCATTAACTTAATGGCATAACGCATTTTGATAAAACGACTGTTTTTGAAAATAGCATCCGATAAAGAATCACCACTTGATACAACGTCGTCAACATAAAAGTCGTTAAGCACAATTTAAGAAGCGATTGAAAATTCTTCCTTATAATCATTGGCTAGTTGTTCCAATGTACAAACGGACAAGGGCGTGCATAACGTTGTGGTGATTCACACACGGCATGATCCGAGCACTTGCTATCACAACAATCCACTTATCAGCTGCATATGCATTTTCGGTCAAGTTTATACCCGAGTCATTCATTGAAATTCGGAGGCGCATGTAAATATATGCCACACGTGCTGGCGTAAATTCGCCGCACTGCCGCAACACGACGCTGAACATGCTTCGTATTTGGGTCGATCCCAGCAAACAGTTAAAGGGATTACACTTACAATGTTCGCAGCGTGGAAGTGAATGACAAATGGAATGATATTTGAAACCGACAAAAGAAAAACCACCCAAGCTGCAAAATAAACTTGAACAAGCGGTGAATGATCGTAAGTGTTATGAGAGTGGTTGCGCAAGCCCATTTGGCTACGCACAGAAAAGGTTATAAAAGAGATGCGATGCGAAAAGGAAGGCAGTTTATTTATTAGACCAATTCAGACGACAATAAAATAAAATAAAGTAAAAAAAAATTAAATGTCTTTTAATCAACTCCGTGGTTAGTCTCTTCTCTCGTTGTATACGAGAGATCGCTGCACGGTCTCGCGACGGTACAACATTGGTGGCAGCGGTGGAATCCTACGATAAACGGATCCAAACTACCACGGACAAGAGCCTAAAATATTCTTGATGCGTACTGGGGCTATACATCAGAAAATAAAACCACTGTAGTGTAGTGTAGTGTAATGTAAAAGTGAAAAGCCCATACATATAAGTCCTTGCGAACTTAAGTAGAACTAGACGCAGAGGCAAAACGGTGGCAGTGTAAAAGACAAGTGCAACAACAACTATAGGACGCAAAGCCTATTTGGCACAAATACGCAACACAGCACAATCAACAGAAGCAACAGCAGAAACACCAGAAGCAGCAGCAGAATCAAGAGAAACAGCAGGAACTGTAGTGACAACAGGAGAAACGACGAAAAATAAACAAGTAAATAAAACCACAAGGTATTAGGTCATTATTGTTTTTTTTTTTATCATAATCAAAAATAACTTTTAAATAACTTTTTTACATTGTATCATAATCCCAGTCAAAAAAGGGGAAACAATTTCATTACTTTTAAAATTAAATAAATAACTATTTTAAATAAATAAATTAGACTTCATTATCTCAATCTCACACACATTACCATACGATTTAATTTATATTTTAGTCACCATTCCTTTTAAATCCACGTGCTGTTCGCTTCCATCTCCCATCCCGATTTCATTCCGTGAAAATGCTAACAGAGCACAAAAGAGCTCTTCAGAGTTCTACCTTTTGCTCACCCGAAAATCATACGAGTGTTGTATCACTAAGCGACGTGTTCAGTATAGTACCAACCTTCGATGGTCTTAATAAATTTGTGGCGTGCGGCAACACTCTGTTTATTTACATCAACGACGAAGCTCATCAAAGCTTACATCTCCCATCCCGATTTCAATCCGTGAAAATGCTAACAGAGCACAATAGAGCTCTTCAGAGTTCTACCTTTTGCTCACCCGAAAATCATACGAGTGTTGTATCACCATCAGAAAAACATAAAATGGCCGTAAAAACCTCTCTAAGCGACGTGTTTAGTATAGTACCAACCTTCGATGGTCTTAATAAATTTGTGGCGTGCGGCAACACTCTGTTTATTTACCTCAACGACGAAGATCATCACTCTCTTTTTCTAGACATTATTAAAACCAGGCTTCAAGGTCCGGCTTTTAATCTTGTCCAATACAGGTCTTTCACTAAATGGAAGGATATCGTGTCAATGCTAGAGTCTCAATTCAGAGAACTCAAGTCACGGTCCTCCGCCCAGAATGAGCTAATAATAGCCAAGCAGAGACATCAAGAGTCCGTCCAAGAATTTGGGACACAGTCACATGCAGTGCTATAGCGGAGATTTCCTTATTAAGGAAAATAAAAACCTGGCAATACAGACTTTCGAGGATTGACTTAAATTCCCCAGTCTCAAGATCTTGGTGAAGGCTCAAAACTGCCAAGATCTGAAAACTGCGGTCAGCTATGCTATCGGACAATCCATCCGATTAGAGCCTGCCGTTTTACCCACAAACACGCCCACAAAACAAAAGTCCCAAAGTGTAGCCAAATGTCAGACATGTAACAAGTTGGGGCAAACCTCAACTACATGTTACATGAACCAGGTTACGCACTCCCAACCACCCAACCATCGGCCTGTCTGCCAAATATACAACAAAATAGGTCGCACCTCCGCCATTTGTTACAGGAATACTAATATTCCGAATTTCATTCCGCAACAAATAAAGAGGAAAATTCAGCTGATAAGATGTGGGTATTGTAACAAACCGGGAAGCAGAAGCCGGTAACCTTACCCGACTATAAATGAAAGCCGATGTTCACAACGCATCTCACTTACCTATCAAATGTTCATATCACTCTGCCCCAAACGCCAAGAGCCAATGATACGAGCCAAATTTCACCCCATAGTCCACAAACAAATAGCTACATTCCTAATAGACACAGGCGCTGACATAAGCCTGGTTAAATCGAAAATTGCGAAGGCATAAATTTGGAATATGACGGAATAATCGGCAACGATGTTCTCAGTAAATTCCAGTGTCATGTCGATTTGGAAAAAGAGAAATCGAAATAACGATACAAAATGAATAAGCTTTTAATAGAAGATAGTAACTAAGGGAAAGTGACTAATACTGTTCCCAAAGTTCAAACCTCAGGAAATGTTGACGGTTCTGGTTCCACAAACCTGGTGTATCCTCGGAACATCAATATGAACCAAGAAAACGCAGAAAACGAGCCTATATGTGATTCCGTTTGTCTATGGGTAGGAACAAGCAACTCGTCTTATCAACACCTAAATGGCAATCAAAAAGTAAGAGAAAAATACACAGCAGAAAGTAAGGCTGTAACACAGAACCCGGACAAAAGTAGACCGGAGACACACAAAAGCCCTGCAAAAAATAAGCCAGAGGTACGACAAAGTCTCGCCGAATGTAAGACTGAGACAGTTAAAAATGCGAAGGTTCGTAAACAAAACAAGACGTGCCCGTAAATAATAATAATATTGTGACACTTAAACCAAGAATACAGCAAATAATTGAGGTCCCTTTCAATAATAAATCGCCCAAAGAGCAGTATTTAATAATACGTTAAAGGTTAGTCAAACCCTGTATTTATATAGAAGATACCAAAATCAAGGTTTTAATGATGAATACAGAGACGGAGCAAAACGTTCGGTGCCAAGATCAGTTTTCAATGTAAAAGTCATCTAGGATAACAAGATTCCGCCTTTTTCAAAGCTTAAAACGATTGAAAATTCGAGGAACTTACGATGCGCATAATCGAACTACTGAAACCACTATTGCCAATACCATTCACAAATTTGAGTCCCAGTTTACAATAGTGGATGATACTCGACCGGTTAGAACACGTAGTAAAGAGACTATAGCAGCTGTCGCTGAGAGTGTACGCGAAGACCGTGACGAAACGATTCGTCGTCGTTCTCAGCAGCTTGGCTCGGCGTATTCGAAAACTTCGCTTTTTTACGTGAGGATCTCGGCCTAAAAAAATTCAACTTGTGCAAGAATTGAAGCCAGGCGACTTGAATTTGCGTTATATTTTCAGTGAATGCTCTCTGGAAAAACTTAATGAAAATCTGACGTTTTATCGTGAAATTTTGTTCAGTGAAGAAGCTAATTTCTGGCTGAATGGATACGTTAATGAATAAAATTGCCGTATTTAGGCTGATGACCAACCCGAAGAGTACCAAGAGCTACTATTACATCCAATAAAAACAACGGTATGGTGTGGTATATGGGCTGGTGGAATCGTTGGTTGATGGTTAACGGACTATGTGATTCCTGAAGTTCAAGCACATGGTCTCGGTGAGCTCTGATTTCAACAAGACGGCGCTACGAGTCATACGGCGCGTAAAACAATGGACTTGTTGAAAAATCATTTTTGAGAGCACTTAATTTTACGTTTCGCTACGGTAAATTGGATGCCTATATCGTGCGATATCACACCTTTGGACTATTTTCTCTAGGTGAGCATAATCGACCTACTGAAACTACTATTGCCAATACCATTCGCAAATTTGAGTCTCAGTTTACTTTAGTGGATGATACGCGACCGGTTAGACTACATCCAGCACGTAGTGAAGAGACAATAACAGCTGTAGCTGAGAGTGTACGCGAAGACCGTGATGAATCAATTCGTCGTCGTTTTCAGCAGCTTGGCTTGGCTTACTTACTTACTTACGTATTCGTATTTTACGTGAGGGTCTCGGCCTTAAAGCGAACAAAATTCAATTTGTGCAAGAATTTATCCCAGGCGACTTGAATTTGCGTTATATTTTCAGTAATTGGGATCTGGAAAAACTCCATGAAAATCCGGTGTTTTATCGTGAAATTTAGTTCAGTGATGAAGCCCATTTCTGGCTCAATGGAGACGTTAATAAACAAAATTGCCGTATTTGGGCTGACGAGCAATCCGAAGAGTACCAAGAGCTACCATTACATCCAATAAAAGCAACGGTATGGTGTGGTTTATGGGCTGGTGGAGTCATTGTTCCATATTTCTTCAATGGTAACCGTTATCGCGCCATGTTAACAGACTATGTGTTTCCTGAAATTCAAGCACATGATCTCGGTGAGCTCTGGTTTTAATAAGACGGCGCTACGAGCCTTACAGCGCTTGAAACAATGGATTGTTGAGAAATCATTTTGGTGAGCACTTAATTTCACGTTTTGCTACGGAAAATTGGCCACCTAGATCATGCGATATCACACCTTTGGACTATTTTTTCTGGGGTTGTGTAAAGTCTCAGGTCTTCAGGAGTAAGCCAGCTACATTGACGCTTTGGAAGCCAACATTACTGGTGTCATCCGCGAAATACCAGTCGCTATGCTCGAACGAGTCGCCCAAAATTGGACCTTTCGAATGGACCACCTCAGACGTAGTCGTGGCCAACATTTACATGCTATAATATGATTTTCAATGAGTTTATAAAAATTTCAAGTCCACTTTTAAAATTTTGTGTTTTATTTTAATTTATAAATCAAACTTCACGATGAATCACCCTATATAAATACTTTGTTTTACTCTCAGCAAAAAAAAAAAAAATATATCAAAGACTTAGGTCTTATTGTTTATGTACAAGGTCTTAAGATCATTTCCAAACCTACTGGTGCCGGAAGACCTTCGGACATGTCATGGGAGAGAGCTCAGCAGGCGAGTAGTCATTATGAAAAATTGTCGCTCGCTTATCTTATTGAAAAGGTAACAAGGCTGATTGGTTTTAATCACATTGGAAAGCAATATAAGGGATCGATAGCGCATTAGATGGGCAAGTGACATGTATAGAGCAACTTCGAGTAATGAGATTTTCTGTCAAAGCATCGAAGAGTGAAAACGTAACGCACAATACTTTTAAAAGCGACATTAAGTTTTCTTTTACTGTTAGCTTCACAGTAACAGAATATTTCGCACCCATAACAGAGAACTGGTACAAGGAGTGTTTTAGTTAGTAAGAGGCGAGTTTTGAAAGGGGTGAAGTAGTGTGATATCCAGAGCTGGCGTAACTTTCCATATACTTTACCAACTATAGTGTTGATGTGCTTATTCCATTTAAGTTCTCTGTTAAAAACAACTCCTATTTTTTTTTGCGGTGTCAACGTACTCAATTTTGGAGACATTGAGCCCAATATCTGGAAAGTAGGAGAAATCAAGCAGTTTTTTATACATGACGATACATTTAGTTTTGACTGGGTTTAGAAAAAGTCCGTTCTTTTTGACCAGCTTGATATGCGCTCCAGTTCAGTGTTTAAAGCATTTGCGCAGTCGTCTATCATACCAACAGCTTCGATAGAGTTCAACATCATCAGCATACATTTGCATGGATGAGGTAACGAAAGTGGGAATTTCATTTACGTAAAACTGCCTTTTGTTCATCTGCTGGTGATTCATGCAGCGCAGAGGTTGTTTATATATTACTCTTTGGTTGCTGTTTCATCACTGCTGCATCCGTCTTCTTACCTAATACAGGTTTTTGCAACATCAGAGAGTTTGATTGTGCTGACGTCGCCGGTGATGCGGTTACAGTTGGTTGCTGAACCGATTTGCGGCGAAGAGCGGAACACTTATCGCATCGGAATGGCAAACATTTAAAGGTCATATACCCCAAATCAGCTGCATTAATATTCACACACGAGCAATCAAAACACGAATTGCAGTCAGCGAGGAAGTTTTAAGTTCACTGTTGCGCTCCATTTTTTAGGGCAAACCAAACAGTGCATTTCAAAAAATAAAAAAATAAATTGAAACTTGATTTTGACTATTTACGAAGATAGACTTTCGATACAAAAAGTGTGCACCCCACGACACTAAGAGTAAATACGTCCACTCGCGTTCATCCTCACTTTGACTAAAGTGACACGAAACAAAAATTTATCTTTTTGTAAGATGATGTTTACCATGTTGCGTCTGAAATCCAAATGGGCGAGATTACATAGATTTTAACATGAGCAAGTGTGAAATAAACGGTAATAGAAAAGCTTTGAGTAACATTGCTGGTTTGAGTGAATTATTCTAATGTTACGAAATATAGGTCAAATATATAATGTTTGGCATATATAAGATATTTCCGAACACATAGTGCAACTGCAACAATTTATAAATTACAAAGTATGAATATGAAGTTTTGATAGAACATTTTAAGAAATCAATAGATTAACTAACAAGACGATTAAAACATTCCTAAACATCAACCATCGTAAACTTCCACAACTAAAGCTTCAGTGTTTAAATCACTTGATTTGCTTATTGTTAGGAAGTTAAGGGACGACCTCACATATGTATATTGCTATAAAACCCCATGGTGCATGTTTTCCTATCATTTCTGGGAATTCTGTAGTTAAGTACTCGTTTGAAAGAAGAAAATGGTACAGAGACATAAGATTGACCGTGTCAAAGTCCTGATGCGAATCCAATAGAAAATGTATGGTCCTTAATGAAGGAGGGGCTTAAGGGGGGCAAAACAACGATTAAACAACTTGAGCGGGTCTTGAAGTAAATTTGGAGTGGCCTAAGTTCAGAATATGCACAAAACCTAAGTGAAAGTTGCACTAGATGATGTCAAGCAATTATAATTAACAATTGTAACTGAACTCCCTACTAATATACTTGAGCAATTCATTTTGATATATACTTTAATAAAAAAATATGATTAAATAAAATTCTTGAACTCCTCCCACTCGAAGAAACGAAATTTTCACCACGAACTATAAAAGGACAAACTTTTTACACTTCCCATATTTTCTTTAAGACAAAGTTCCTATTATTTTTTTTTCTTTATATGTATGTACATATTTACTTTATATTTACGCAGTGATGCGTCTTCTGGTTATCGGATTGCCGTTTGATGGATTTAGCAAGTGAATTTTATCATCAGAGTTTCGCTGGCTGTTTCACGAATTTATCACAGTGTAAAAGACAACATACGGGGTGAAATATTCGCGGTATATTGGTGATGGGGATAGTGCAACATATAAAGGATTATTAGATTTTAATTCTAGTAGTAGAAAACTAAAGTGATATTTACATGTTAAAAAAAGAATGAGATCATAACGCTGTGGTTTGAAAAAAGCCGATAAGAGCTTAGGAGGTAAAAGTAAAACCGCGCTAAAATTGACTGTCAACTTAATTAATAAACTTTAATATTGCGTAATATTACGGCCTAACAAGCATGAGACATCAAGATAATGTGGATGAAATGTATAAAGCAATCTGGGCTACATTTGATCATTTGAGTTCGACTGATAAGAATCCAAACTATGAAAAATGTCCAGAAGGCGCAGAGTTGGGGTGCAAATCGCCGTGCGCAAGTTGAAAGAATGAGCTTGACTAAGTTCAAGCACGATTATCCTCCAATTGATCGCATTGCTCAAAACGCTCTGAAGCCAATATACGAGGACTTGTCTCGGTGTGAATTGCTTGATAGATGTAAGGGTAATGATACGCAGAATAATAACAAAAGCTACAGTAGTTAACTGTTGAATTATCAAATTACTTTGCTACTTCAATATTCAATGACCGTTTAAAGGGAGATTTATCGTGAAGTTTGATTTAAAATGTAAAACAAAATGCATAAATTTGAAAGTGAACTCAAAGTTTTTATTATCGATTAAAAGAACAATTCATGGCATTTACTTTTTGGAAACGATATCATGTAAACAATGACCGCGACTGCGTCTGAGGTGATCCATTCGAAAGGTCTAATTGTTAGCTACTCGTTCGAGCATAGCGACTGGTATCTAGCGGATAACACGACTAATGTTGCCTTTCAAACCGTCGATTGTAGCTGGCTTATTCCTGAAGACTTGAGACCTTACATATCCCTAGAGAAAATAGTAAAAAGGTGTGATCTAGGCGGCCAATTTACCGTGAAAAAACGTGAAATTAGGTGCTCACCAAAATGATTTCTCAAGAAGTCCATTGTTTAAAGCGCTATATGGCTCGAAGCGCCGTCTTGTTGAAACCAGAGCTTACCGAGACGATAGCGGTTCCCATTGACGGTAACATTCTGATTTGCCTCAATTTTGAAGAAATTTGAACCAATGATTTCACTAATCCATAGACCACACCATACCCTTGTTTTTAGTGGATGTTATGGTAGCTCTTGGTACTCTTCGGGTTGCTCATCAGCCCAAATATGACAATTCTGTTTACTAACGTATCGATTGAGCTAGAAATGGGCTTTATCACTGAAAAAAATTTCATGATAAAACACCGGATTTTCATTGAGTTTTTCCAGAGAAAATTCAAGTCGCCTGGCTTCAATTCCTGCACAAGTTGAATTTTGTATGCTTTAAGTTTTCGAATACGCGAAGCAAGCTGCTGAAAACGACAACGAATCGATGGTGGTTTCAGTAGGTCGATTATGAGCACCGTAAGTTCCTCGAATCGCACGAAAAACATTTCTCACCGAACGCTGATTTTCGTAATGCAGCTGAATAATTTGGAGACGCTGTTGTGGTGTGAGTCTTTTCATGCTGATTTGCCAAACGACATTGAACAAAAGTGACAAAGGAGTTTGATAGGAGTCACGCATGATCTGTCAAAAAAAGCCTATTGAAAATCAAAGCTCACGATGAATATCCCTTTACATCTATTTGAAAAAATATTTAATGTGTTAAGAGTGATAGTTGGGCCTGCAGCAAGAGATTATGTCGCTAGCAAAGATGAAACAAGACTTCGAGTAGTAAAGCATCACCAACAGGCTGACTCGAAAGATTCCCGATCATCTCGAAGAAGAACTTCAACAACCCAGCAGGCGCTTTTTGAAGAAGAGGAACATGTGCCTGGAATAGCAGATTAGCTCTGAGTATGATTTTTATATATTTATAACAATGAAATCAATTATTTTATCTTTAAACGCGTTTGTAAATCGAAGACAAATCATCCGTTCGCTTTGATATATATATATATATATATATATATATATATTGTTTATATGTTTTTTTTTTACAATGAAAAATTTAATTTTGGCGGGCCAAAAATTATCAAATTTTCGGGCGAAATTCGAAAATTTTTTTTAAAACTCTTCCATTTTGTTAAATTAAATTCTTTTTCACAATCGTGGGTCATTTACGTTAATATATCAACTTCTTTTTTTTTTTTCTCATAACATATATGAGAAAACAAACAATTCTAAAAAAAAAAACGAAGTGCATCCATTTTTCAGTTTCATGCAAAGATGATGCATGTCATCGAAAACATGGAAATTAAATCCCCAGACCCCCTTTGGTTGTTTGGTTCATGAGTGTATTGTAGGTATAAGTATTTACCTGACAGTTGTTGACATATCCTTAGCGGAACGACGAGGTCTCGTGAGCGGCTAATCCCTACGGAAAGGAAGCTGAAACATTTGCCAGCAAAAATCGGAAAAAGGTTTTTAGCATATAAAGCTATGGAACTATTAGAAACGAACGTACAAAAACGAACATTTAAGAAAAAAAAATTAAGGTTCATCCATTTTTCGATTTTTTATGATCAAAATAAATAATTAATTATTTATTAGAACTAATAAAGTTGTAATAATTTTTGTTAAGGAAATAATGCGAAAAAAAATTTTGCCCCTCTGACTGAGTTGTAATTATAATATATGTGGAATAATTTATGAAAAAGATAAATACTAACCTGTAAATGCTCTCCCCATACTTGACAGCCATTAATGCGTTGTATAAAGATTCAGTGCTATAATGCCTTGGCTGATTACATCTGGGATTTCTTAAGATTACGGTCTGCGGCGAATGTACTTCGCCTTCCCTTTGGGGAGAATTGGTTTCAGTATTTTGAGCAGCTTGGGTTTTACTTAACGCAATTTTGCCATTTTCTTTGGCAGTAAGCTTGCGATGATAGTGAAGTTGCTTATGTCCTAACCCTGTTTGCATAATCGAGAGCGGTACGAGTGTTGGTGGTTGTTTTTGGTTGTTTCTAGATACTGATAATAATTTTATATCCAAGCCTTTGGGCCCATTTTGGTTGGGTGCAGTTGCCTTTATTTGCATGTCCTTTAATCCTTTCTCATATTCTCCTTCGTTCCCGTAGGTTTCTTCCACTAAGCGATCATAATCAATGCATACTCCAGCTTCGTTCTCATCACACTCCATATCTTTAACATCCTCATCAGCATCGTAAATATAGGATACATTTGGTTGACAAATTATATTCTCTGCTTCAGTCTCGTTTTTGTTTTCGGCTTCAATATCAGCTTCTTTATTTATTTTCGCTAACCTTGCAGCTTGATCTTCTCTTTCTTTTTTTATCATTGCATAAAACATTGGAAAATCAGCTTCGCTCAATACAGCCTCTCCTAATTCAATTTCTTTTGATTCTGATGGTTCATGCTCTGCTTTAAGATGATAGTGACCATTTCTTAAGTATTGGTGAGATTCCGCTGATGAGAGTTCGCTTTCTGTTTCTGTTTCCATTGCCATATTCAGTACGTTAACTTTTTCTTGTGTTTTAGTACGATCTAAGTTTTTCATAGATATGGCCATAGAACTACTATTGAATCTTAAAAACGATGGTACACTGGCTGGGTTTTGTGTAGGTTTAGAGATCAGTAAATGATTTGATAAAGGTTCCAGATGTTGACTACTGCTAGTGAGCTGATTATATTTGTCAGATGTTTCGCTTTCATTTCTAGTCACTGGTATATGGATATAGGTCCATGGCATGATAGTTGACGTTGCCTGGTTATTGAAAACTTTCTCCGAATTGTTTGTCCTTGAGTTTCTTGTAAACTGAAACAAATTTATTAATTTAATTGCTGGTTTCACGCGAATAGTTGGAACTGCTGATGTTATCACTTTTGGCACACTGAGCGGGTCATTTATATTTTCTTTTTTTAAAATGTTTGCGTTTTCATCATCATTTTTTGTAAGGGGCGTAAATTCGGTATATGGGCTCGCAAGTGCAGTTTCATTGCGTTTTCCACTATCGAAGTAGTTCGTATTTTCAAAATATTTTGAACAATCATTTTCGGGGTTCTCAAGAACCAGAGCTATGAAATAAAAAGTTTACAGGTTTTTGAATAATACAATCTTATAACAATAATGTTTTTATGACGTATATAAGAAATATTATTGAACAATATAAAGTAATTAGCAATTAGTAATGCACTTGTTTTATAAAACTCATGTTGCCTCATGAGAAAAACATTTCAGTGGAAGAGTTCCAAGGTGTTGGGCAAATTTGCTGCTTTATACAGATATTACAGCCAAAGGCAATAAAAAAGATTTTTAGGAGCAAACTTTCCCCGCTCCTATTAATAAGACTTCAGGGCAATCTGAGAAGTAACTTTGATAGGTTTTATATAATTTAGATGGTATTTTTTTTTTTTAATTGAGGCCTTTGCCAGTTCTGAAATCTATATCCAACATAAACAAAAATTAAAAAAATACTGAACTTAAAGTTAACGATTCGATCGAAAATTTGAGCAATGGATAAATATCATAAGTGCAGTGTCTTAAGAGAGAAGGGATTGCTAATAATTAGTTGAATGCTATTGATGATTTTCTAACGTTATAGTCAATTTTTCATGGTAAGAATGAAATCACCAAATAAGGAAAAATGGCAACGTCCACCATAAAATGGCGTTATTGATGAAAATATACTGACTCATCTTAAAAAGAATGAAAAAAAAAAAAGAATTTCTGAAAAGTTACATTTTCTGTATCAAAACACATTGAAAATAAGTTTCAACATGCTTTGTAGAAAGATAATTTATCATTGACTTTCCTTTAATTGTGCTGGTTAGGAAATGCAACATTGATCTTTGTAGTAAAGCGAAAAGTTATAGGGATTATTTTGAAATCTGATACTTATAATACAGATATTGGTATACTGCCAGTGTGGACATCACGTCTCGCAGATTTTAGTTCTGCTAGTGCATGGTCGGTACCCAAACCTCGTCTGATATCTGGACGTCCAGTTTTAACACAGATGCTTCCTCCACCTATTGCGCTCATCTTCCACTTGCCGACTTAGGGCACCGACGTGCGCCGCCCTTTTCCCAGGCTGGAAAAAGTTTCGTTTCGTAGTCAAATTCTTGCAGATTTAATCACCATCGACTCACTCGGGGGATTAATTTTCCCTTATTGCTGGTCGCAACTATGGCGTTTGCCCAGCAAATACGCCCTGACACGGTTTTAGGTCTTCATTATCGCTAGGACTTTGGGCTCATGCGAATGGTATTTCTATTTGTCTTCGAAATTTTGCGGCTCTAAAATACCACAAGCCGCAGGAGTCGTTTTTCTTTCCCCTCTGCAGGAGGATTTCAACCAGGTCGGACGATGAGGCAACAGTGTGCACTTCATGAGCGCATTCTGGATCAAACAGACGATTATCACCTTTAACTTTTGAAACACTTCTTGCCATTCCGTCCATACAAAAGTGTGGTTTGCTTTTTTTGGTCTGTCAGTGAAGTTAAGCAGTGCACAAACTTGCGTAAGAACTCCGTGAGACCCAGGATCTATCGGACTAAACAAATGTACTTCGGCGTCACTGTTCACTCGATAGCCTAAGAAGTCAATATAAGTCTTCAAGAACGCCACCTTACCGACGATCAAGGTCAGGCCAGATTCCCATCATCAAGGAATCTCTTCAGCTCCTGCAGACCCTCATTAACCGACTTGCTTCAAATGACCAGACTAGATATACTGCAATATCTCCCCTTCTCAGTAGTTATTTGATGACTTTCATGCACGATTTGAATTCAGCTGTGGCATTGGCCAACCCAAATGGCATTCAGTTGAAGTCGCACATCCCGTCATCTATTGCAAACGCTCTGAACTTTTTACTACGTTTCTCCAGAGATCCGGTGATATCCTAAGGCTAGGTCCAGCGTTGTGAAGAATTCATTGCCGGTTAGGGACTCTACAACCTCCTCGACTTTAGGCATAGGGAGCATTTTTTTCGCCGTCGACTTGTTTAGTCTCCTATAGTCGAAACAAAATCGATCGCTGCCGTCCTTCTTCTTAGTGAAGGTAATCCGTGGTTGATGTCCAGATCAATCCATATCTCAACATCTTTGGTACCATCTCCTTAACGATCTCCCTCTTTGCGAATAGGATCTTGTACGGTTGGACGCAGATAGGTGCTGTTGTCGCCAGCTCATCCGCATTACTTGCAAGCAATCTCGGTATGTATTGATAAGCTCTCCGAACCTTTGCTTATCTCCTTCTTTCCTTTTATTCTTTATCCTTTTAACGTCGATGACATTCAGTAAAAACTCGTCTTGTTTCAAGTCTCCGTTACATTATTGGCAGCGGTGCTCGAGGTGTTTTTGCCATGCATTCCGTAATTGAGATGCTTTTGTGGATATTTACTACCTTAACCTGTGGTTGGTCTAATAATCTTGGCCCAATTAGCGTCGGGTGCGGTTGGCTTTCATCAGGTATGATGAGTACCTGCTACCTCGCACCAGGAAGTCAGTCGATCAACCGTTACCTCAGTGAATAGTCTTTCAACAGTCTGGCAAGTTCCACTTCCGCACTCACTCAGATACCTGCGGTCCTCAACATGCTTAATGTCTCCTTCCTTTCCAATCAAACGATACAGGGTGACACAGTCGCCTTCCAAGTCAATGAAAGTCTTAACTTGGCACCCGTTCACTGTGGCATCCTTAACATACTCTGTTCGGTCTTCCTTCAAAAGTAGTTGCGTCGGCCTTTGAAGTCGTCTTCATGCAGTAGTATTACTCACGCGCCGTCAACTAGGGTATTTACCTGTGGGTAGTATCTCTTGTAGCGTCCTGTATGTTAGCAACCGAAACACCTTACCCCATTAGCGCCACCATTAAAAACTCACCCAGCCTCGCGGCTCTCTACCTCTCTTCGCCGACACCTTTCTGCCACCCTGCGGCCACTAGCCCTCAGTCCAACGATCCAACAGACCATGTCCAGTATATAGGTCACCGAAGTGGTTGCCTGGCGCTCGGCATCTGCTATTCTTTGTGTAATGTATTTTACCGGGGTGCTCTCCTGCATGCGTTCCCAACATGCTATTACCTTCATCTCGAAAGCATACTCTTCTGTTTCCCTTCCAACACATTGCCTCTGCTCACGTAATCTCTCGTGGATGTCTGCTTCGTCATCTAACGATGGGAAGTTACAACACAGGCCTGAAAAGAACTCGTCTAGAGATTCTGCTGTCACACTGTAGCTTCGCAATTTCGACGTTCCAACTAGCCATCAGTAATAACTTCTCATCGAGTGCCCTTTGCGTGTCTAGGACCCTCCTCCTTCATGCTGCAAGATAGCCCAGCGTACGCCTTGGGATTAAACACCGGAATCATCTCCGCAACATTCTCACCCTGTTTAAGTTATGCGGACACCACCTTCCCCTGCCAACATCATCAGCCGCTGCTTGTACTTGCTTTGTTGTTACACATGTCCCGAATATATGTATAGTTAGAGTTTTAAGTGTTATAGCAAATTTAGTTTGTTTTTGACAGATAGAAAGTGCAATTTTTTCGAATGTTTTGGGCATGAGACATGTGCCAACGAACTTCGTTCCAAAACTTATTAATTTTGATCAGAAGAACCGTCGCATGATCCGACTTGCTCGAAAGGGTCATAACTGGTGACGAATAATTGGTCCTGTTCCCAAAACTGAAGAGCCCTATGAAAGCACGGAGATTCGCAACGATTGAGGAAATAAAAACGGCATCCTTGAAGGAGCTCAAGGCTATATCAAAAAGTTCTTATGGGATTTTACTAAATGATGGTACACTCATTTTTGCTCATTAGCGCCACCTATCTATTGATATTGATGAACAAATATTTTTTTTTGAATATATAAGTATATAAATATATATACTTTTTTAACACACCTCGTTTAGTTTTAGTTTTTTTTTAGAGAGACATTTCTGGGATAGATTGATTTAACGCCATTGGTATTAAAGTTTTTGTATATGTGATTGTAATATACAAGCGTTTTTTTCTTTTAAATTTCCAGTTAGCGAAGAGGAGGTTCTTAAAGTCTTTTTTGTTGTATTGGTAGAATTCCGTATCAACTGCCTAATTGCCTCTGATTTCGGTTTGCCTAGGTATCCAGACAATTCTTAATGTTGCCCTGTTATACATGACAAACAATCGAGATGTTTTTTAGAGCACAAATTGTATAATAAATGAGTTGACAGAGAATACAATTTTTTTTTTATTTTGTTAGAATATTTTATTGTTTTATTGTAATCTGTTCCAACCTAGGGTTTTGTAATTGTCTGCGTTGCTAAAGTATAAAGCTGTAGATTATCATTATCATTGGCTGTGGGCTTGGCGTAGTTAGAAAGCTCAGTATTTGGAAGGTTTCAGGGGGGTTGACTGTGATTTCTCTGATTTTGATTAGAGATTGGGAATATTTAAATCTTTTGCGGACGTAAGTGCGATGCATAAAGTTGATTGTAGTCTCTGTGTTCTCTTCCGGTGCAGGGTTTTCTTGACATCAATGTGGATGGGTGTGCGATGTGGTGAATTTATTTTTTGGATTATTTTAGAAGTAAGATACCAAATTCTATCCGCTAAGTGGGGAAGTCCTGTTTCGGTTAGTATATTGATGATAGGAGTTGACCGGAGAGCGTGGTATGGTGTTGTGATTAGTTGTAATGAGGATTTCGAGTATTTTCCGTAGATTGGCAGACCACAATAAATATTTATTAGAATAATAGACTTAGTTATATTTATAGGAATATTGACATTCGAGCAACGGTTTGTTGAGGATAAGTATTTAATTAAGTTAGCCCTGGCAGTGTGGCCTTTTCTAATGTAAGAATTTTAGTAAAATTAACATTTTTATATAAGTGTTGCTAAGAGTCTAAGAGCCCGCAGTAATTTTTGGTTGTGAAAAGTAATCAAACGATATGCACATTAATACATATTAAGCCTTGATGAAAGTGATTTTAAATCTGGCAGCATATCGTGGTAGCTTAACAGAGAAACAGTATATCAAAAACGCGTTATTTTGCAAAAACGGAATAATAAGGGTAACCACTAGATGCAAGTCATAAATAACAGTACAGAACCGATTAAATAGGTATATATACGTCCAAGACGTAAAAAAACGGATTTAATGGTGCGCGAACGTTGAAAATTTTGGTCGTTTACCAGTGGCACGAGCGGTTCAAAAGTGTTCGTGAGTTAATCTAAAAAGATGATGAACGCAGTGGCAGACCATCGACATCGAAAAGCGACGAAAACATTGATGAAGTAAAAGAAATGTTGGTCAATAACCGCAAATTAACAATCAGAGAGATAGTGGGGGACTTGAACATTGCCTATGGATCCGTGCAGGACATTTTGGTTAATGATTTGGGTTTACGTCGTGTAGCAGCAAAGTTGTTGACAAAAAACCTCAATTTTATGCATAAAAGAGACCGTGTTGACGTCCTAAAAGATATGATTTGCGAGGCTGAATCCGATCCCACATCCATCAAATCCGATCGCAATCCATTACTGGAGACGAGACGTGGGTTTATGAGTACGACACGCAATCCAGACATGCGTGAAGCTATTCGCCGAAAGAGAGCAGCATTGTGGGCAGAAAACTCTTGGATTTTGCACCATGATAACGCACCGTCGCACAGTGGCATCGTTATTTGTAGTTTTTGGACGAAAAATTCAACAAATACCATCCAACACCCACCGAATTTACCTGATTTGGCTCCCTGTGACTTCCTTCTGTTCAATCGAGTTAAAAATCCACTACGGGGAACGCGTTTCAGCAGCCGAGAGGAAATAATGGAAAAATCGCAGGAAGCACTAATGGACATACCGAAAACCGAATATAAAAAATGTTTCGAGGATTGGATCAAGCGCTGGCAAAAGTGTGTTGCAGTTGATGGGGTTTACTTTGAAGGGGACAATAGGGTCATTCCATGATAAATCACCGAAGCTATATGGGGAGCTCTGAACGACCTCTCTCCGGTTTGGCTGAAAAGTGGTAGAAATACTCATTGGAGTGGTACGAATCATAAGGCAAAAAAAGTTTTGCAGAATTCGATATAGTTTGCGTGTAACGGAACTTCAAAAATTTTTGCAGAATTCGATATAGTTTGCGTGTAACGGAACTTCAAAAATCAAAATCTATGCTTTCTTTTATATTTAAAAAAATCATAACTTTGGCTCTGTTCCTTAGAATTTGATAAAATATAACTTGTTGAATGTAAGAAAAGGTGAACTTTCAAAGATTTCGAATAATTTTTATTTTCAAGGACGAAGGATGTTCCAGAATATCCTTTTTACATATATCTTGAATATCTCAAAAAACGGTATTTTTTTATTGTTTTTATATATCATAGAGAGATTTGTCCTCTATTTCCATTTCAAGTTTCAAGTTGGGATCTCTATGGGTTCTAAATATTTATTACGTTACTCCTCTTATCATTCTCAAATATAACTCGAGTGCACATACATAAGTACATAGCTATTTTTTTTTAGAAAAAAAAAACGTCACTGTGCTTGTTTTATTTTTTCAAGGATTTTAGAAGTTAGGCTTAGTTTATTTGCACTCACTTGATGTCAATCTCTCGTGAGCTCGGGATTTCTTTTAGATTGTATCGTAATAAGAGTTGTGAGTAATAAAAATTTATAATGAGTTATTTTGTGTGGAAAACGTTCTGCAATCCTCTGGATTTGCCACCTCATCAACCCAGTGCTCCTGATTTGCGGCCTGTACGACCATGCATGGTTACGATGCAACCAAAGTTGAACACAATGTTGGTAAGTTGCTCCACGTGTAGGAAAAAATTGAGTTGGATCTGAAATTCTGATACAACGCCATAATTGGTAGAGGTTGAAGATCAAATTGAAGTTGATGAATTGTATTTCGATAAAGACATTGCATTCAATTTGATTAATGTGTGCATACAGTATATTGGAGAAGTTACATTCGACAAGAGAAGACTTAGTGACATAAAATATGTGGTCAAAATTGAAAAAATATATGTTGAAAATTGCAGAGAAAGTTTTCTCAGTTACTATAAATAATGATGAAGATGATTGCAGAGAGGAAGAATATTTCGTGGGGAAAATAAAAGAAAATTTCCATAAAACTACAAGCAAAGACACCAAACTTGTTTTGTTGTCTTTACTTTCAAGAGGATAAAGCGTTGAAAAAATTATAGAAGAGTTTCCAGGATCAACAACCTATATGATCAAGAAATCTAAAAAACTTCAAGAAGATCAAAGCGTGCCATAAACTTATGGGAAAAGCTTAGTTGCTGATATCAAGCAATTGGTAGAAAATGTTTACTGTGAAGACGATATCAGGCGTTTAATGCCAGTCAAACAAGACAACATATCTATAAAGGTAACAAAAATTTATTTTCTCAGGTTCAAAAATAAGACGTTTTGCTTTTTTGTTAGATTGAAAATCAGAAAAAACATATTCAAAAACGCCTGGTTCTGGCTAACCTTAGGGACATAGATTATAAGTACAAAGAAGTTCATAATAATGATAAGATTGGATTTTCCAAATTCGCGTCGTTAAGACCAAAGAACTGCGTTTTGGCTGGGGCATCATTCCGTGTGTGTTTGCACCATCCATAAAAATATCAAACTCATGTTTGAGGGTATTAATATTTCAAGGCTGATAGAAAACGTAGATAAGCATCTAAATGACAGCAGAGCCTGCTTAGCTTTGATAGTTTGTAACCCTCCTGATATAAATTAGTTTTTTTTGGGCAAGTGCCTTAATTGCCCAAACTATGTATTCTAAATTAAGGAGAATCTTTGACACTGCTTTTAGTAATCACTTCATAAAAGACGTAACATACTATCAGTGGACCCACACAGACCGATCAAAAGTGGAAGTGAGAATTGAAAACTCTGAGGATTTCATTCAGAGCTTTTTGAAACGGCTTGGTGTTTTCATTCGTCATGTTTTTATAACTGATCAACAAAACAGGTACAAAAAAGAAATCAAAACTCACTTTACGAAAACGGACATACTTGTTTTATTGATATTAAAAATGAAAGTTTTGTTGTAATCAGTGACTGCTTAAAGTATGACACTATCGTAGAGTTCCTGCACAAGAAATGTCAACAATTTAAGAAAATTATTTATTTTTCCGATGGATCTGCTGCGCAGTACAAAAACAAAAAGGATTTTTTTTAATTTAACATTGCATTAACAGGATTTTGGAGAGAATGCTGAATGGAACTTCTTTGCGACCTCTCATGGTAAGAGCGCATGCGATGGACTTGGTGGTACAATACAACGACTGGCTGCTAGAGCTAGCCTAGAAAGACGGTACAGGGAACACATAACAACTCCCTTACAGTTATATAACTGGGAAACTGAAAATATAAAGAACATGGATTTCTTCTACGTGACCACTCAGGAATATAATGAAAAAAAATTATTTATGGAATCGAGATTTTCTAATGATTCAATTTCAGTTTCGCGGAGTCGTTGATTTGGTTAAATTCTTTGCTTTTAGTCTGATTCGTCTTCATTAATATAATCGGTCATATAGTATTGGTTTGCGTGGAGTTATGAAATTTTGTGGACTCACGAATTTACCGCCCCCACTTCAACAAACCACGTATGACATGGTAGATAATAAGATTCATTTTGCTACTTCCAGTATTGTTCAATTGGTGTAAAACAATCTGTAAAAGAAGAACAACATTATATAATAAAACAAAATTTGTGTGCTGATATAACAAAACTGACACTGACCGTTGCGAAAACGTGGTTTTACCTCATTGTATGGGGTTGCGGTTCTCATTGGTCATTTTACAGTAAAAGTCGTTGATTTTCTTGTAAAATCTTCTTATTGTGCTGAATATAACTATTGGAATAAAAACAAAAATACCGAGCAATATGAAGAATGGAAATCTGATCATGATGAAAACTGCCAGATCAATTATGACGGATCTGTAGGTGAAATGAAAGTAGACGCCATTAAAAAATTCAAAAACGACAAACAGCGGGGCAAAGATCGTTAACATTGATGTATTTCCTGCAAAATGCAGGTTGAAAAATGGTGCACCTCATTTTGGATGTCATGAAAGTGTGAGGAATATCGGTCGGATTGGGAGCGCATTTTTACGCTGCGCAAGAAGTCGAAACTTGCATAACGAAAGCCGAGCTGCAAGCGGAAAAACAGACGAAAGAAGGTCGAATACGGCACCTACAACAAAATTTTGAAACTATGAACATTCCGACGACCGTAGCAAACTTACACTATGGGTCTGGTATTGATGATTCCATGTAAGTTGACAAATTTCATGATTTATTCATTCCCAAATTTTCAAACGCGTTTTTCTCAAAACCACATTTTTCTCAAAACAACGTTTTTCAAACCGGTACCAACATTTCTCGAAAACCAATCGACCGACTTGGTTATTCTATGCACCATTACCTTTGTAGTACATTCATAAAAAATTTTTTTCGTTACTTAGTTTTTGTTTTATAAGCAAAATAATAACTAATTTTTGGTCCAAAAATCACTAACATATTTATGTTGGAACGTCCACCATTTTCTCATAAATCAATACTTTCAAAATAGGCTACGACGAGTACTTGATTATAGTATCTAATTTAATAATCTTTTTGGTATTTTTACGTCTACGCAGATTTCACTCATTGTCCTGTGTAATTATGGTACATTTTCTTATTGCTTTAAATGTCTTAAAAGCAACAGTAGATGTAGACACAACAAAAATGATGCGGAACATTGCACAGAACATGGAAGTATCTCCCACGACAATAAGTTGACACATATCTGTAATAGGAAAAGTAAAAAAAAAATTCGAAAATTGGGTGCCCTATGATCTGAACGAGGCACAGTTCGCCGCTTAGTATATGTACATCGCTGAGCTTAAGGCACCAAAATAAACCATTTTTGCCCCGTATAAGTTATTGGGTGCAGAGGAAAAACTAAAATAAGCCCCCAAACGTTCCAGATTTGAATCCTCGTATTTATCTTACACAATGAAGATGCTACTGTCCGGGTCCTGGTGAAGTTGTATTCCCAGACAGTCCAGTGGTCCTTAATCTTCGATCCTGAATAATTTATTGACTTCCGAAAATAAATCGGACCTGGCCTTACCACAATTACGAAGATAATATCGTCCACATAAATTGCAATTAATTCAATTACTTTCGCGTTTTGCCGTTTGTAAAGGCATGGTTCTGACTTGATTGCACAAAAACCAATTCTGTCTGCCTGTTGTGTAATTTCCCGTACCATAGTAGACCCGATTGCCGATCTTTCTTAGTGAGCAAACTTTATTTTATTCTTCCTTTTCGTGAGTCAATTCATAAAACATCTCCGGAAAAAACATGTAAATTTCCTCGTTTATTTCGCTATAAGGGTATTTTTTTTTTAAATCCCGCGCGCACACCAAGGGGATATGAATACCCTTTTACTGTCTTTTCACCAGGGCGCGGGCGGGTGGTGTAGTAGTTTAAAACTTAGGTGTATTAGGTTTCGATATTTTTCCAGAGGTGGTTGTTAAACTGGAGCCAGTGCATCCTCAACCAGTGGGTTTTAGTACGTTACATTTGGCCCAGCCAGCAACTACTCCAGCATCAGGGTTATGCCTTCATGTCAGAGTTGACGCCGACGGGATTTTCATATAACTACATACAAATTCTATGAAAAGACTTTTTTTTGGAGAATTACCTCGCACGGGATTCGAACCCGAGACCCTCTGCTTGAGGAGTCTATACATATACATATACTACACCACGGTCACGGCCGTTACTATGACAGGCTGAGTTCATATTTTTCAAGTGCCTTAACTTTTGGTTCGTCGTTCTCGTCGATTTCTTTCTTTCAACCTATAGTTGATTGAGGTCGCACTTTCCTACTGAGTTTTTGTAGACTACCGCACTTTCTTCTGTTGTCATTGTTCTTTTCATTTATATGTTGACCTTCCTCTATTCTAGTTCTGGCTTGATTTCGCTGTACATTTCTTCGTCCATATGGTTTGTTTCAATGTTTAATATATAATATACATTTATCTGACTTTTTCTTAAATTTACCTGTTGTTGGCCGCTTTTGAAGGTCGTAGGCGATACATCCAAAAATTTGGAACTGTTAAACACAAGTTCCATGCCCCTCCACATCTTATATGACGTGTGATTATTCAATACTCGAGACGGGCATTGGTTTTGAACATAGTTTGCCATATAGACCGCGCTGTGTCTAGTAAAATCCGATTTTACGCTCAGCCATCCCGTTTTGCTCTTAGTTTTACTATTAAATTTTGCCTTAGGTAGTTATTAAAAGCATTGCTACTTTACTTTTTGCCGTTATCCGTATGGCTTTTATCTTGCTTCCGGTAAGTGTTTCCGCACGTTTTTGAAATTCAATAAGTTTTTTAAGAAACTCACCTTATTCTCTTATTACAGTTGCATCATCTATGAATGTTATAAAATGTCGACATCCTCCATTCGTTTTTGTGTTGATTGGGCCGCATACATCCGAACGTACCAGTTCCAGTGGTTTCTGTTCGAGTGTACCACTTTCATTTGGAAAACGCGTTTTTACTTGTTTCCTCTTATGCAGTAACCACATATTTCTGTGTCACTCAAGTGTTTTAAAATTTCTGGATTTACAACTTTCTTCATTTGTTTTTGAATAGCGGAAAAAATCGCTTGTCAAATTTAGATGGCCAAGTCTGTAGTGCCAATTCATAAGATTATTAATTGATTGTGCTATGAAGGTCCTGTCATTATTCTCAGTAATTTCATTTTTTGGTGGGCGCTGATACAAGCTTAAACTAAGGTGAAGGAGATCGAACTTGAGGGAGCGAAGGTAATCGATTGACATTTGGTGAAATTGAGTTCTAACAGTTCTTGATGCACCCGGTGGAAAAGCTGTTTAGATCTATTTGATGGAGTTATTTTGTGAGGAGATGGGTTTAAAAAATTTGGTTTCGTCAGCATAGAGGGAATGTGCTGAGTATTGAATAACCCTTTCAAGATTGTTAATAGTTAGAATAAAGAGAAGTAGACCTAGGTGACTACCTTGAGAAACACCTGACATGGCACAGACGAACGAACACTATTAAAACGATTATACAGCTTAACAGATATCCATTTTAGCAAAATCGATTCAAAGCCCAGGACAGACAATTTAAACAGAATTAGTTTATGAGATATCTTATCAAAAGCCTTACTGAAATCAGTTGTTATAACGTCAACTTCTTTACCACTTTCTAAGGCTGAGAGAACAGAGGACACGAATTCGACGCGGTTAGTGGTAGAAGTAACCGGAAGAGATTTGAAAGGGGGTGGGATAGTGTTGAGGAAAACTTTTTAAGAAATATGGATGGAAGGCCATCTGGGCCGGATAAGTATTCATCATTAAGTTGCTGTAAATTACTTTCTATTACTGTCTGATCTAATCTTTGAGAAACAGAATGGCCAATGGTAAGTAGGTATTTGAAATAGGAGGAATTATCGGCAAAGGATTGCTTAAAAAAAGTAGCAAACAATGTTGGCTATGGTATGTGGATCGGTTGATGATATGTTTCCGTATAAGAGTGATCTAGGAAAACAGTCAGATTTTTCGTTGTAGTTAACGAATTGATAGAAAAACTTAGAGTCGTTTATAAACTTAGATTGCGCACTGGTAAGGAACGCTATACCACTGTTCGAATTGGAGGTGTGACCCGAGATAGTTGGAATAGTCAGCAAGGCAGCAAGAGAAAAAGTGCTCATAATTTGTTTCTCTTGTTACGTAGAGAGCGAAGTCCACGGTGGCGGGCACGAAAAGGGGACATAGAGAAAAGTAGATTTGAATAATTCTTTTTAAAAAATGTAGAGAGCAACGTTAAGGGACATAATGGTGAAATTAAAAGAACACTTACTATTCGAGATTAAAATTAGAATAATTAATTATATGTAATAAAATTTATGATAATGTAAAATATAATATATGTAAAAGGGGAAATGTAAAACATTAGTAATCCACTGCATTACCAATAATAATGCTAATCCCAGTATAAATGATTATAATTAAGACTCAGTATATTGCATACTTTCTGGAGATAAAACACAATAAATTTGATAATCAAAGAAAGTGGACGCGTTTCATTTTGCTCCGCCTTTTTTAATATTCATTTTTCGTGTGGTGACCATTAAAAGGGATTCGACAATCTCTTTATCGATTTTAATGGTCCTTCGAGTCCTTACAATTCGAGTCCTTACGATTGATAGTAAATCAATCAACAAAAAAAAAAAAAAAAATAAAAAAAAAAAAAAAAAAAAACCACAGACATTAAGTTAAAGAAGACAAAAGTGAAGAACAAAACTACCAGCGAGTTTTTTAAGGTGCAAATCGGTATCCCGCGTAGTGCAATTTCTTTCGTTTTTTTATTATGTTTTAAAGACCAACAAAAGACAAAAGATTGCAGTAAAATCGCAGCTTTAACCGTCATCTCCGTTGTTCGACCATTTTGCCGTTCCAGTGAACAGTTCTGCTCACCGTTGGACTACTTTGCAACAGCACATCAACCGTTGAATAAGTTACTACCGCAAAGGCTCCGTTGGGATATCCGCTACAACTGTAAGACACACATCTGGGATACCGTTTCGAATTCAAATCAATTTTCTGCAGATCTCCGACAATTTAAATAATCTAAAAGATACGTAAGTTGAAATACACCCTCATTTGAGTTTTTTTTTCTCTTACGAGTATATTTTTTTTTTAATTTTAATTGATTTCTAAAATGAGTACTGCTCTAAAGCTCCAAAAGAATTTGCTAAAGCAAATTACAAAGGATTGGGAAAATTTTGGAAAGAGATCCCCGAAGGAGAGGACAAAAAATTACATCTCCAACAGGATTGCCGTGCTGAAGGAAAATTTCAAGATTAGTACCCAACATAACACCGATGGAATATCCTCAATTGAAGCTGGAAAGGAGGATGAATTAGAGGAAATCTTCGACAAGATTAAAGACAATTACCTGAACTACAAAACAGCGCTATTAGATAGCATGGATAATTTTCAAGCATATTATATATTATATCCGGTAAGTGATAATATAAGTACCTCTAGCGATAAAAACATTATTCGATTGTCGAAAATCAATTTACGCGTCTTTTTGGGGAAATATGAATCTTGGAGATCATTTGATGATCTTTTTGTATCTTTAATACATACAAATAAAGCACTAACAGAGCTTGAAAAATTGCATTATTTGAAATCTAGTTTGGGCGGTGAAGCTGAGCGTCTCCTTCAACATTTAGTCATTGACAAGGGGAACTATAAACCAGCATGGGACATTCTCACATCTCGCTATGACCATAAACGTGTCCTTGTTAATGCACAGCTGAGAATCTTTTTTGCACAAGACAATAATAGCCACGAGACCGCTGCACATCTGAAAATATTGCTAGATACATCAGTGGAATGTCCACACGCTTTGAAAAATCTCGATGTACAGGTGGAACACTGGGATGTTATCCTTATCTTTTGTTTAGTGAAAGAACTTCCCACAATAACACAACAACTTTGGAAAGAAAAGCTAGGGACAGATAAGGAATTACCAAAATTTGAAAGTTTCACTGAATTTTTAGAAGCGAGGTTTAGGACATTGGAGGCAGTTGGTCAACGGGAAGATATAGGAGTCAGTAAGATCTCTAAGGCACCATTAACAAAAACAAAATCGTTTTACTTGAAGCAGAATCAAAAGAGTCAGTTCAGCTGTAAAGTGTGCAATAAAGGGCCTCATTTACTGCGGATCTGCAACCGGTTTTTAAAAATGGACATTGCGTCTCGCAGGATTATCGTGAATAAAATCGGCATATGCGAGAATTTTCTGGCATACAGTCATGCAACCCAACATTGTCCCAGCAGAGTCCGATGCTACTTTTGCCAACAGCTGCACCACTCCGTTTTACACATTAACCCCCCTTCACACTCACAATTCAATTCACACACAGCAAATACCCAACACTACACTACACATGCAGCGCCTAATCGGTCACCACCACCCAACACACATACACCCCCACACAATCCAATTTATCTACAGTACACTTAAACGCTACTCCTTTGCAGTCCACACAACAGGTCAACACTTTTCACGCAGTAGAATCTCATGTAGACGTGTTAATCGCAACAGCGCTGGTGAAAGTAAGATTCTCTTCAGGTATAGACGTTACACTCCGCGGATTGATAGATCCGGGTTCAGAGGCCACCTTTATTACTGATCGGGCAGTCAGTAGAGGTATCCGGGTTGAGGTATTCGGGTTGGAGAAGGTCAGCAGCGGAGTTTGTCACAGCTACTTTGACCTTAGTTTGGGATCTCTGCACTCGGTCTATGAAACCAGCACCCGAGTCTTAATATTCGAATCGCTGTCTGGCCTTCTTCCGGCCCACGAGCTAATACCAAAGCAGTGGAAACACATACACGGATTAACTCTAGCTGACCCGACCTACTATAAGCCCGCCGAAGTCGATCTGCTATTGGGAAACGACATCTACTCCGAGATAGTACTTCCAGAAATCATCCGTGGCGAAGAAGCAAAGTCACTCATTGCGCAGAATACGTCACTTGGGTGGATTTTGATGGGTGAAGTACAAAAATCCAGTCGAACCACAAGGAACTTCCTTCAAGTACTTGATGCCAGCCGGCAACTCCAACGTTTCTGGGAGATGGAAGAAACACCCTTTAAGGCGCACCAAACATATGAGGACAAAGTATGTGAGGAGTTCTACAAGGCAACGACGAAAAGGTTGGATAGCGGACGATACGAGGTATCATTATCATTTAAGGAAAGGAGCAGACCTGGGCTTGGATCCTCGAAGGAAGGAGCCTTGCGTAGGTTTGCTCAACTAAAACGACGATTCAGGTATGATCCTACACTACACTTAGAGTACAAAAGGTGTATAAAAGAGTACTTACATTTGGGACATATGAAAGAAGTCGAAGTCAGCAAGGACGAAGTATTCAAAACTCCTTATCACTACTTCGTGCCGCACCATGCCGTGTCCAAAGCATCCAGTTCAACGACAAAACTCCGGGTCGTCTTTGATGCTGCAGCCAAAACTTCAGACGGAACTTCGTTGAACCAGCATTTAATGACAGGACCTAAACAACAGATGGATATTATTGACATTATATTAAGATGGAGAAAACATAAATATACCTTTACAGCAGACATTGAGAAAATGTACAGGCAAATCCATGTCAGCTCAGCCGACTCTTATTACCAGATGATGATGACGATTGTGATATCAATCCAATCAAGGTATATCGCATCCAAACAGTTATGTTCGGTACAAACTGTGCACCCTCAATTGCCTTTCGATCGCTCAATCAACTGGCTACTGATGAGGAGCACAACTATCCGTTGGGCGCACGAATAGTGAGGGAAGACACTTATGTAGACGATCTGTTCCCTGGAGCTGATACTGTTGAGGAAACATTGTTGAGGCGTGATGAAGTTAACAGTTTGCTGGCCGCAGGAGGGTTCAATCTGCGGAAATGGGCAAGCAATTCCAACGAGGTTTTGGATCAAATACCTGTAGATCAGCGGGAAGTTGAATTTTCTTTGCCCTTAGATACCCCAGATCACGTCAACACCTTAGGAATTAAGTGGTTTCCATTAGACGATAGCCTTTCTTTTCAGAACATCCAACTCGACGGTGCTGACCCAACGAAAAGGACAATTCTATTCACCCTTGCTAACCTCTTCGATCCTTAAGGATGGACACAAGTTCATTGGAGTTGAAGAAGGAGTGGAATGCTTTTCGTGAGGAATTGCCGCAACTTCAACTCTTAAGAAACTAGAATTACACGGCTTCAGTGACGCTTCCGAGAAGGCAAACGATGCCGCTATATACTTTCGAGTTCTCGATTCCAACGACGTCATCCATGTACAGTTGCTTATGTCCAAGACCAGAGTCGCTCCAGTAAAAACCCAAACAGTGCCACGACTAGAACTCTGTGGAGCTGTTACTATTGCAACACTGCTGGACTATACTTCGAAGGTTTTAGGTTTTCCAGATGTAAAGCAATATGCATGGACGGACTCATCCATTGCATTATCGTGGATTGCTGCTATTCTAACCAAGTGGGCCACCTTTGCTAACAACCGGGTAGCCGAAATACAACGACTGGTGAAACCAGAAAGCTGGAAGCACATTACCAGTGAAATGAATCCTGCGGATATAGCATCAAGAGGAACAACGCCTTCTGCCTTACATGCTAACAGACTTTGGTGGAATGGGCCAGATTTTCTGCGAGAGTCTTGGGAGTTTCAATGTCGACAACAACCGACGAGCTTAACTACAAACTAGGAGAAACGGTCAATTAAAGCTCACATGGGGATTCAGGTAAAAAATGATTTTTATACTTTTATATCAAAACACTCTAATCTTACAAAACTTATAAGGATCATAGCGTACTGTCAACGATTTATAACAAATTTTCGAAACATACCTGAGTTGAGAAAGGGTAATTTACTCTCTCCAGTCGAAATTCATTCTGCCACACCGTTTGCCGTAAAGCTTGTACAGGCAGACATGTTCACTGCCGACGTGAAAGCCAAAGCCCCAAGCTCGCTCTGCCCTTATACGGACTCTGATGGAATCTTGCGAGTCGGAGGTAGATTACAACAGGCGGATCTTCCATTTCATCAACGACACCCAATCATACTCAAAGGAAATCATCATTTCACAAAGCTTTTGATTGCTGATGATCATCTGCGAACGTTTAATGGAGGACTACAGCAAACCATAGCATACTTGCGCAACAGGTACTGGATCCTGAAATTTAAAAATTGTGTTAAGGGATATTTACATAGCTGCACCATCTGCTTTCGGTATCGAGCTAAAACGTCTCACCAACTGATGGGCAATCTACCGGCCCAAAGAGTGCGCATCTCCCAACCATTTACACATTCCGGGGTCGACTACGCAGGTCCAATAGAAGCAAAGTCATGGAATGGACGGGGGGTCAAAACTTTCAAGGCGTACTTTGCCATTTTTGTGTGTTTGGCTACCAAGGCCATACACATCGAATTGGTGAGCGACCTTACTACAAACACATTCATCGCAGCCCTACGACGATTCACAGCGAGAAGAGGATTTTGTTCGCATATATATAGCGATAATGGGAAGAACTTACTTACTTACTTCCGACCAACAGCACATATAAAGACGACGAATTAATTTAATCGCTTATCATCTCTTACAAAACATGCACAATAAAAATCAACAATAATAAATGTTCATAAAATATATTCATACAAAACCTTCAAAATGCCGACGGCAAATCACAAAACTCAGAATGCCGACGGCAAATACAACACACAAAATTCTAAAATTTATTGTTTTGGTACAACACATTAACAAAACCACACCCATTTACACACAAGCAAACACATGCGTAACTATTTCACTCGCCACACAATTTCGTCGCGAATCGAAATACTAATACCCAAACACGCCGTCGCTTTATTTTTTTTTCCATACTATGCACTTATTTTTTCTCACAAAAAACAAAAAAAATATGTTCATTAATGCCCTTTTTTCAAGTTTTTTTTTTTCCAGGTACAAAATGTACATTTGGCAAATTGGAGTTCAAGGACAACACGACACTTCACTAGAATCCAAATCGTTTACAAACTTTTTACACGTACTACGACCACGAAAGAGAGAAGAAGAAGGATGAGCAACTTTCATTCAGGAATACGACGCACAGTTGCAACAACAATGGCCATTGACCCCATAAGGCATATTCAAATATTTGTCTAATTTATTGTACTTTAAATTACCTGGTCAGCACACCATACTTACAATTTTCAATAACTTCACATTTTGAGTAAAACCCTTTATTTCTTATATATATTTTTTTTTATTTTTATTTATTTATTTATTTTTTTTTTATTATTTTTTTTTTTTATTCGACACAACACAACACTTACTCTACACATTATACCGGTTCGGCAATCAACACAATAAACATCAATAACGAACGAAGATGATCAAGCCAAACGAAGAAGAATATGGCTGTGGGTGATCGACAAGGAAAGCACCAACATGAAGGCAGAGACACTTTACTAAATTAAGGGTCGAAACACATTGAGAACTATGTTCACGGCCGGGGAGGATGTTCAAGATTAAAATTAGAACAATTAATTATATGTAATAAAATTTATGATAATGTAAAATATAATATATGCAAAAGGGGAAATGTAAAACATTAGTAATCCAATAATAATGCTAATCCCAGTATAAATGATTATAATTAAGACCCAGTATATTGCATACTTTCTGGGGATAAAACACAATAAATTTGATAATCAAAGAAAGCGGACGCGTTTCATTTTGCTCCGCCTTTTTTAATATTAATTTGTTCGTGTGGTGACCACAACACTTTTATCGATTTTCACTTACTAAGATATGCGTTAATTTTGCGGAAATTCGCTTTATGAAAGTCGTAAGAAGACGCAGCTACAGATGGATTGGCTGAAAAGGACTGTTTAGGAAAAGAGAAAGAAGTGGTGGGTAAAAGTTATCAATGTTTGTAAGTGAGACAGGACAGAGAGACAGAAGAGTTTATGAAGTTAGTGCTGAATATGAGGTCTGATTGCCTACCCATATAGTTTGAGACCCCACTTACTTGGCATAAGTGGGTGAGTCTGTAAGCTCATCCAAGAAGAGACGTTCTTTACTCGACTAAGGATTTGCGATAAAAAAAGATTCATCATCTGATTGAGTCTAGAACAGTTGAGGTAGATTGAAATCGCCGAATACAATGATATCATCGAGAGGATCAGATAAGTTAATTACTTGATCAATTGCATCGGAAGCAAGTTGGTAGGATTTGATAGGTTGTGCCGGTAGTATGTAAGAATACATAATGTACAAGGACCATCAGGGGAGTGTTAACTTTATTGAAACGTAGTACAGCTTAGATGAAGTAGAAATAGCGATTAGAGAAGAATTTAGGAGTTTGTGGACAGCCAGTAGAACACCTAGACAAGGAGAATCATCTTTTGGACGGGTAAGATCATCGTCTCGAAAAACATTGAAACTGGGGGGAATAATTCTTGATTCTTTATATCGGGAGTTAGATTAGTTTTAGTCAGAGCGTAGACATCAAATGGTAGAGCGTGAGATTGGCGCAAGAGAGTAAGGGTTTTAGATCGCAGTCCTCTTATATTTTGATAGTCGAAGGTAAGAGGAATGTTATTTCGAGAGGGCTTAGGATTGGTTGAAATACTGTCAATGGTATCACGTTAGGGACGAACAAATTTGTTGTTGTCAGTTGTACTCCATTGAAGGTGTGAGTTACCGAAAGTAGCAAGGACGTCTGAGACTTTTTAGGGTGATATATTTAAATTCTCGTGGAACTGGATATATTAGTTCCATAGATTTATAAGGTCAGTAGGGAGACCTTCCTGCTGTATGGGGACAATGACCCTAGTTTAAATTTTTCTTTCATAGCAAACTGAGTCGGATTTGTTATGCAGATACGCTAGAAGGACACGTATGTTCTAGTACGTCTTTTTTTCTCTGAGTCTAGAAAGTGCATACCGACATTCTTTTGTGTCAAATGTTTGTTGAGTTATTTTAACTAGGGTAGAATTTTCCGAATTTTTTTGTAAACACGCATCTTTCCAAGAAAGATATATTCGCTGGCTGGATTATGGAATAACCATTCGTACTTAGCCGGAAGATTGAGTTTGAAGTTGCGCTTGCTTCTGTGGTGAGATGTTGGAAGCAAATTATTGTGGCTAATGATATTGCCATATTTTTTTTCGAAGAAATTCGAGATCCAGTCAACATCAGCGTTTGGGGGACGCCTTTGATAAAAAGCGTAGTGACCAATGGATTCTTCGAAGCAAGCTTGTCAAGTCTACGTTGCCATTCGGAAGGTGTCCAAGTTCAATTAAATTGATTGACAAGCTTCCGTGGGATGGCGACTGGAGGAGTTGGCATAGATGTATTCTCTGTTGTCAATCAATAGGCCCGCGGATGACTTACACGTGGAGGTAAACGTGAATCCACTTTAGGCTCCGTTAGTTCAGTCAAGAGTGATGTCCAGGTAAGGCTGCGGGAAGTTTGGTGAGTCATCGATTTTGCTGTTTATCGTAGCGATGTGATGTTCAATATTGCATAAGAGGGATCGAGTCGTAGTTAGTTCATCACGGACATCGTTCACTTGGGAGGTTATCAACTCGCACATTTTTTGGTTAGAACTAACTTGCGCAGAACAGATATAGCAAATGATGTCACTCAACACTTTATCCAGGTGACGCAGGGGAGCTTCTTCATTCCTGGATCTCGATCGATTAGGCTGGCTATTTGTTTATCCATGTATTTTACTTTGGATTTTATAACAACGGCTGAGTTCTGAACTGTGTTACATAATTCTTCAACACTTTTAACACTGTTTTCGATAAACGAAATTTTGTCCGTATTTTTTTTTTTGGTGAGTGCGGCTTGGTAGAAGTCATTTGAGTATTTTATTGTCAAAAGCATAAGCGGGAGTAAAATACTCTTGCATTCATCACAAAAGGAAAGGGGATTATCGGAAAATTCGTCGATAAACACTGTATTTCTTTTGTTTACCCCGACACAAAAGCATGAAAAGCTTTACTACAGATGGCGTTGCAGGCTACCCAGTCAACATTGTTATCATCGATTACACAATTTGCAATTCCGTAAGACATGTTTAAATATGTTAAATGATGTTACACTAAAAACACGGTCGCGTAGATAAATTAGTTGCGTAGGTCAGTGAAGGTATATACATAGGTCGAATTATTGTTTGTATATATTTTGTTTTTTTGGTTGCAATTTATTATAGATAGGGGATTTGCACTAAAATCTTCCAGGAGACATAAAAAAAGTAAATAAATAAATAAATAAATAAATAAATAAATAAAATGTATTCGAGCAATGCAATTTATGAAAATTTTAATTGAGAACTGAACAGATGAATAGGAAGAATATGAAAAACAATGTTGGTGATAAACTTTTTTAATACCTCCTACTACTCGCCTCCACGTGGTGACTCCTGGGTACCTATAACATCGACTGGAGATGGGGTAACCAACTCGTATGGGTGGTCGTTGGTGGTAGCTGACGCGAGAGGGGGGAGCAGTGCTATATGAGCTGCTTTCATGTATTTGAATACCAGGTCTATAGGAGATCTTCAAGACTAAGTTAAGGTGTTGGAAAGGAATTGGTGGCGGATGAGTCCTTAATAAAGGCCAAAGGCGGCACTCACATATCCGCAGCTTGTTACTGGCTACGAAATTTGATCCGCCCCCTTTTGTCCTAGGCTTCCCAAAAAGGACCTGGCCCTCCAGGTTGGGCGTTGTGCATGGGGTTAACTTTTCAACCACCAATAGCCTCGGATAAGAACGGATTCACTGTTGACAACTCTGCAAAACGAACAAAGGCCAATGACTTTCGGATCTGCACGTAGAATGTTCGGACCTTGAACATGCCGTATGCAGCCGAACATTTAGCCATAATAACAATTAGTTTGCCATAAAACAGATATCACCGCCATCCTGAAAGTGCGGTGGAATGGGCCGGGCAAAAGAAGGATGAAAAACTGTGTTATTTAATACGGTTGTGGCGAGCACATAACCTCATTTGAAGTGCTCGATTCCATGTAAGTTCCGTGCGGCAGCGAGAGATAACCACTACACACTATTTGTTTTTACTTGTGAGGTGATATAATCTTAATGTTTGTAACAGTAGTACAAAGTAAGATACATATGTATATAGTGAAAATACATAGGAACAAGTCTTACAATGGTTACCATAAGTATGCGTCTTAATAATGCAAATTAACACTCTCACTTATTATTAGGTTACACATTGTATTGTGTATTGTATTGTAAACAATATATTTGTACAGATACAAATCTTAAAGCTTATTCGAAATGTAAATACTTTTTCGAACAGAAACAAATTTATCATTAGCAAGTGATTTAGTAAAGATGTTTGCTAGTTGATCTTTTGGTGGTACAAAGCAAGCATCAAATCGGCATTCATTGAATTTTCCCCTTATAAAGTGCATGCGAACATCGATATACTTAGTCCGTTGTATATATAGGTTTTTGGTGTTCGTCATTGAACATCAAGCCACATCAATTACTTGACTACTTCCGATGCAGCTACATACTCTGCCTCAGTTGTGCTTAGAGCCGTACATCGCTGCCTTTTAGACGACCACGATACGGGACTTCCTTCAAAATCTTCAGCATAGTCGGCATCACTATATAAAGAAAAAGATTAATATTCGGTTTAAAAAGTATTTCAATATCTCTAGTAAACTTTAAGTATTTGAACAACTGTTTAATAGCTTTTCCATGCAAGCTTTAACACCAACTGCACAAGTTTGTCTAGAAAACGGCTGACCATTCCCACTGCATACAAAATGTCTGGTTTTGTTGCGACTGCCAAGTACAAGAGGCCACCAACAGCCTCGCGAAAAGGGATGAGCGCTTACCATGAGATATGATTCCAACATGTTGAAATTATCAAGAACGTAAGGGATGTTGTTCAATTTGCAAACAAAATATGCGCCATCCTCCTTGTGTGTTATTTGAAGTACAACATAATAGTTCGCCTTGTTCAACTTTACTTCGAAATTTTGATTCAAATATTTTACAACGTCTTTTATATCTCGAAAATCTTTGGCGGCAACTAATCCATCGTCTATATAGAAAGCAATGTAGAAGTTCTTCTTCATTTCCTTCGAACAGAATGATCAGCTTTACAAACTTGAAAATTAAAAGCCGTAAACAACTTTGTAAATACGGAATTACAGCATCTGTTTGCTTGTTTACACCCATATATGCTTTTAATTAGCTTACAAGCTCAATCAGATCCATCGTTGTAGCCTTGAGGCTGATCTATGAAGGTTTGTTCTTCGAGAAATAAATTGAGAAACGCAGTTTTGACATCAAACTGGTAAAGTACTAACCGATAACTTGCTGCAATAGCGAAAATCATGCGAATCGATGTCGATGTCCTCATAGTCGATATCATGTCGCTAATTAAAGCCTTTAGCTTCAATGTTTGACTTGCCATACCTTAAGCCGTGCATCACCATCCGTTTGAACCACCACCGGCTTCTCTTCACCTCCAGTGACCACCTCGTATAAGTCACCAGCATTAAGGAGAATTAAAACTTGGAATTTCTAAATATTCCGCTGATCAGAGCACTGCAATTTTCAAATTTTTGTACTTCCGTTTTCCATACTAAAGTCAGTTCTGACAGTAAATGAGGGAGAAAAAAAATCACAGATTAAATTTAGAACCAAAGTATCTAAAAACTTTTCCTTTCTTCTGAATTCTGGGCCCACAACCTGTTAACTATAGGTAGAACCGCACAGAATAAAAAGACCGTCCGTGGCGGATGACAAAGAGCAAGTGGTTTGTATTTACTTGTGAGATGATATGATCGTACTGTGCATATAAATATGTTTGTAACAGTAGTACAAAGTAAAGTACATATGTATGTGTATATGAGTGACATAATTTATTCAGCATGTCATTCAATTTTAGTTTGTTATGCTTACCATTCGATTTGCTCTTTATTTTACATCGAATTTAAATGGAAAAAAGTTTTTTCACGCATCGATCGACGAACGGCATATCATCAAGTGCCTATCGAAGAAAAAGACAGCAATCATAACACCATTCGGATTGTTTGAATATGTATTCATGACATTTGGATTGAGAAACACATCTCAGCCTTTCCAACGATTGATCGATGAAGTATTCAGAGGTTTGGATTTTATTTTCGCATTCATCGACAACATATTCATCTCGTCAGAAACGTATTAAGAGCATATCAAACACATACGAATTGTATTTCAACGATTGAAAGATTATGGTCTACGCATTAACGCCGACAAACGTGAATTCGCTGTCAAGGAGATAAAACTTTTGGGGCACATCGTCACACCCGAAGGCATTCAGCCAAATCTAGAAAAAGTCGAAACGATTCTATCATACAAAGAACCGAACGATTTAACAAGATGGTAAATTTTTACCGCGATTTACTTTGCCGCCTCGATTCAAATGCACTTACAAGCACTAATCACGGGTAACAAAAGGAAAAACACGATCGTATTGACTGATGAGGTACGAATGATGAATACAAACAACTCCTCGCGTCCAATACGTTGTTCGTCCATCCAATTCACAACGCAAAATGGATCTTGTCAGGCGATGAAAGGAAACCAGCGATCGGAAATGTTTTGCATATACATATAGGCGCAAAAAACCTATATTCACGCAAATTCTGTGATACTGAAAAGAAATATCCAACGTTTGACAGAGAATGGTTAGCCATTTATCGTTCGATACAATACTTTGAGCATCTCTTGGATGGACATGGTCACAAATTCGAGATTCATTCAAGACGCAAAGTTTGAAAAAATGTACATCAAATTCATATGGGTATGAATCGAAACACGCAAGTTAATCATAATTCATACTAAGAAACAGGATACAAAGTCCACAATAAGTGATTTCCATACCTACCTAATCTAACGTCATAACTCAGTGGGGAATCCACTTTACACTACCATAAGTAAAAAGGGAAAACTATAAACAATCAATAATACTTCAATGCATTCATCCCGAAGCGTGCTATACAGGTCAGAGCCAAATGCAGACTCAACTATTACAAACACTCATAACCACTTTAAATGCATTCACTCTGAAGCGTGCTATATAGGCCAAATCCAAAATGCCTACAATAACAACGCAGTGCAGGCAATAAGTGTTTTTGCACTTAGGCAGCATGCAGTTGTACACTAAATGGACCGATCGTACGAACGAAAGGGAAATAACTGGGACACTTGGGACGATCGAATCGGAAATCTAAATCAATGAATGAAAAATGCATTGTGGAAATTGTTTTGTACTGAAGCTATTGCGTAAGTATGCAAGCAGAATTATCTACAAATTTAGTATAAAAGGCAGTGGTTGAGAAGAACAAAATCAGAGATTGACCATTGCTTCAAACAGTAAAGGTCGCAGCCTTTTTATACAAATTAAATAAGGAAACATTATAACGATTAAACTAAAGTTATTCTCTCCGCTCGTATACTCTTCTTTGCATTTTGAACGCGGAAAGCACGGTAGACAGGGCATAATCTAACAATTGGAGGCATTAGTATAACTAATGTATTAGAATAAATCAATTTATAAGAAAAAAAAGACCCTATCATGTAATTAAAATATTAATTGTATACAATATATCAAATCAAATCAATGTATAAATGAAATGAATCATGTAATTTTCATATCCACTGCCACTTTTTCAGAATATTAACCTCTTCAGGGTAGTAATTTTCTTTTTACTAGTGCGATGGGGTGTGGTACTCTACTATATTTCCATCCCATAAAAACACTTGCATCTTCCAATAGCAACAAGTACATCATTATTCATACTCATATCGAAACACGCAAGTGAATCATAGTTCATACCCAGAAACAAGATACAAAGTCCAGAATAAGTGATTCCCATACCTACCCAATCCAACGTCAAGCTCAGAGGAGAAACCACTGTACGCTGCCATAAGTAAAAAAGGAAAACTGTAAACACTCATAACTACTTCAATGCATTCAATGCAGTTGTGGTAAGTGGATATATCTTGAAGATAGATCGCGTACTCTCTCCATTGGATGTCTTGATGTCAACAAATCTAGTCAGCTTGTTCTGTCCTTGTATTTTTTGCAATACCCTTCCCATTCGCAATCTGACTGGAGGTGACTTATCATCTTTAATCTATAGTAGAGATTCTGATTTAACATCTTCTTGAGGGTGTTTCCATTTATATAGGTTTTGGATTTCTTTTAAGTATTCCTTGCTCCATTCCCGCCAGAATTCTCGATGTATGGATGTTACTAAATCCCGTCTTGATGCAATTGACAGGTTTGTCCGATTCGAATATGAATCATTTTTTGCTGTTTATTGTGCGCAGGTAAAAAAATATCCCTATGTAATAGCTTCTTAATCGTTCGGGTTTGATAACATCGGTTTTAGCGGTCGGTGGAAAGCTCTTCTTGAGTTGAGGTGGTTCCCGAAAATATGCGTTTCATATGGTATTTTGCAGACTTTACTGCAGCTTCCCACAGACTTCCAAAATGGGGTGATTGTGGGGGTATGGGTTTCTATTCAATACCCTTTTCTGTACAGTGAGCGAATATAATATTGTGACCTTCTCCATCATATATTTTCGCATGCAGCTCATTGAGTTCGTTCTGAGCTCCCATGAAGTTTGTAGCGTTGTCCGAGAAAATTTTGGCGGGTAAGCCACGGCGAGCCCGAAACTTTTTAGGGCACCAATAAATGCCCTAAAAAATGCTTACGTTGCAAAGCATACGAAAACCAATACATAGGCCTTTATTGGCTGTTTTTCTCTGATCTTATAGTGGATATACACTGGACCCAGGAAGTCGATTTCTACGTTGGTGAATGGCCTTGAAGGTTGTACACACTCTGGCGGTAGCTGTCCCATAAATTGCTGAATACTTTTGGCTTTTCCTTTAAAAAAAAACGTATGTTGAGAGAGTTTGAGATAGTTGTTTTCCTCTCACTATCCACTAGTCTTGTGAAAGCTAGTGATGCTTGTGGCGCTGCGTGGAGGTTTGTATAGTGCAGATGTGTCATCAATAATTTTGTAAATACGCTGGGTGGTGTTAGCTGATCTGGTATTTTGCATCGTATGGCAAGCAAGTTAGAAGCCTCCAATCGACCACCTACACGTACAACACCTCTATGGTCGATGAATGGAGACAATGGATTTAATTGGCTTACTTACTTGTCCAAATTTTTTAAGTGCTTAAATATCGCCTGAGAATGTGGTCTCTTGAATGTATTTGGCTATTATTATATTGGTTGTCTGTAATCCTAGTGCGGAGATAACCGTCCCCTTTATCCGATAGACATTCGCTCTTTTTAGATTGCTGATGAAACGTAAGATGTATGCTGTTATTCGCCTTAGAGTGGCGAACAAGCTTCGATGATTAATCTCTTTAAGGAGTGGATCTTTTTGCTAGTGGCTACTAAGACTGTTTTTATCGCTTTTACTTCTGAAAGATGTTCGCTTTTCGTGATGATTGCATTGACCATGTTGATTAACATTGGTAAAGGAATGTGGGTCCCTTGAACCAAGAAAGGGTCTTGAGAAATTGGTCGAAAAATACTTCCCAAAATAATAATAAAGCTGGATTTCTTTCTGTATTGATGTACTTCCATTGCCACTTCTTGGTTTCTTAATTTATGAACGAGATACGGTGGCCGACAATGGCTTGTAATTTATCAAAATTGAAAGTCAGTGCAGAACGTTGTATTGTGGATTTCGAGTGGTAGACTCGTTTTGATCAAATTGGCTAGTTGTTCTAATTGTGGGATAGTCAGTTATTTTATTGGTGCAATTCTAGATTTTGAACAGACCAGCTGCACATTAATTTCTCCATTCCGACTTGCTGATTGTTTATAGCCGCTCCATACGCCTGTTGTGCGGCATCCAGAAAACAATGAAGCTAGTTATCAGTAATACATGCCTAGGTATTTTCAGGCTGTTTAGGTATTGAAGTTCTTTAATGAAGTGCAGCCATTTTGTGTGTTCCATTTGAACTGCAGCATTCCAATCCAGTTTTGATCGCCACAATTCTTGTAAAAAAATACTCCTAAGGGGTCGACGATGTGAGCGATATCTGCAAGAATTGTAGGTTTAGTGACCTTTATGGTACCCCTCCATTTAGTTTTGATAATGAATTGATCCGATGTAGGAAGCCAGGTTAATCTAAGGGTCTTTATTAACGCTTCGGATTGATCGGATTGTATCGTTTCAACTTCACAGCCTTTTTAAGCTATTACTTTTAGTTGTGCTGGTATGTTTGCGCACCATTTAGGCAACGGGAATTACCCTTGTTTGAGCAAATTAATTAACTCTGTCTTCATTTGGCATGCTTCTTGTAAGTCGTCGTTAAAACGTCATCCGTGTATATATCGCAATTTCTTTTTATTATCCCAAGCTAGCTAGATTGTTGGCGAAAAGCAGTTTTTCTTTAGAGTATTTTGTAGATTGTACTACCTCGATTGTCCAGAACCTTTCTACTATCTCCTCTAACGTACTTGTTTACGAGGCGATACCGCAAAAAAGTTTTTAAGCCGCATTCAAGTAAAGTGTTTTGAAGTGCTGTAAGTTCTGTCGTATTCTGATCTGTCCAATCGAAATAAGATCGGGGAATAACTTTGTTCCAGTTAGTAGGTCAATCTTCGGGATTAAAGGCATAGATTCACCTTCTTGTTGATTTTAAGATGTTTGTCTCCTACACCGGAATTCTCCATTAGTTCTTTCTTTGATCTAAGCTTCAATTTGTTGGCTAATTTACTGGTTATAAAGCTCATCTGAAAGCTTGAATCTAGCAGTGCCCTCCCGTTAATTGGGTTATTGGTTTTATTAAACAAAAGTATGATGAAATTTGTTGCATTTGATGCAATGCCTTGCCTTACAATTTGAAACTGTATGCCCAAAACTTAATCAGTTTAAACATCTTTTTAACGCTTTGACCATTTTAAGCCTCTGCATGACTAAAAGCTGCTAAGAGGTTGGACATTTGTAAATGGGATAGTTCGTTTGCTCGCAGAGAAAAGACTTGCCATTTTATTGCGTGGAAGTAAGATTGACTCTGCTTGATCGTTTAGATTCATCTTTTCTTCTTCCAACATTTGAAAACGATTCTCTAAAAGCGCAAGTAGGTTGGCCAGCGATTGCTCATAAAGTCTATGAGTTGTCTTGTCGATCTTCGGAAGAATCAGACGAATTGGTAATGGGTTCCAATCCTGGATAGAAATGCTCAGGTTGCTGATTGCGAAGAGGCACTTCTTTGAGGTGTCGTGTAGTCATTTGATAGCCGTGGTTGAGTCTCTTATAAGGACTGGTTGTCTTAACAGCTTATTGAAAAATGCTGCAAGTAGTAATCGCTTATTGTTGTAGCGATGTTCGAGGGTTAACCAGGCCGAATGGTAGTTGTCTTCTGATATCTGAGGATGTCTTTTTTTTTACAATTCTGCGTGCGTAATAAGGGGATATGAATAACCTTTTACTGGCTTTTTCACCAGGGCGCGGGCGGTTGATGTAGTTGTTTGAAACTCAGGTGTATTAGATTTCGATATTTTTCCAGAGGTGGTTGTCAAACTGGAGCCAACCAATTCTCAACCAGTGGGTCTTAGTACGTGGTAGTTGTTAGTTTGTTACATTTAGCCCAGCCAGCAAGCACTCCAACATTAGTGCCTTGACATGCCTTCATGTCAGAGTTGACGCCAACGGGATTTACATATAACTACATACAAATTCCATGAAAAGACCTTTTCAGAGAATTGCCTCGCACGGGATTCGAACCCGCGAACCCTCTGATTGAGTAGTCTATGCATATACCACTACACCACGGCCACCCCGTGGTTGTTGAATTAGCTTGGCTGCTTCTCCAGACAAATTAGCCTTCACATAGAACATTTTCTCTATCTTACTCATCGGTTGTTGATTTATAAGCTCGTGAAACTCCTTCCATTAGAGATAGTTCCCACTTGTTCAACCGCTTGGCCTCTCAAGTCGCTGCTGATGACGTCTTGCCAAGTGTTGATCCAAGTGTTCCTGCAGTTCGATAAGCCGCGATTTACAGCGTTCTTCTAGCTTCTGAGTGTTATCAATCGAGTAATCTAAGGTCTCTTCCTTTGCCACGATTTAGAGATGTAGACCAGAGATAATTGACCATTGCTGCGTAAGAGTCGCTAGTTTTTGATTGTAGTATGCAGCTGAACGGTCTTTCATGTTGTCATCGGTGGAGGCAAGTAAATGCTCTATTGCGCTGACTAAAACCTTTTGCTGCCTTATTAGCTTCTGAATGGTCTTTCCCCTTTTGATATTAGTACTCATGTATGTGGACTTCTCAAGATCAGTTTGTGCTTGCAGTATAGCTGCCTTGTACTCATTGTACACAGCCTCAATTTATTCAAAGTACTTCCTTTCAAAGTAGCGGCTCTCTGTATGCTCTGTACGGTATGGTTGTAACTTGAGGTCCCTGCTTTCCAATTCACTTCATTCGAAGTCAAACCGCTCCAGCCGGGACGTCAAGTATGATTTAGGCCGCTTGCCTAGTCCGTCCTTTTTGAAGTTGGAGAATAACTTTGTTGTTTTCTGGGCTGCGACTGCCTGTTCTTTAATGAGGGCTTCCATTGTTTTTATTTTTCCTAAGAGGGATCACCAAAAAGTTAAATCCCTTTTGATCTCAATTTAAACAACACGATTGGAATTTAGATTGCCAGTCAGTTTTATTAAATATTTTTAGTTCCTTAAATACTACTTACAAACACTAATGTAATACTATAGACGTATTCTGTTACGTCTGGGCATTGCTACCTGATCTGGTATTTGATATTGCAGGTGCGAACAAAACCCATACGTCGGCAGAGTATCCCGTGGGAACAGAACTTTGGTTGGTGAATGGGAAAATTATAGTGAAGCTTACAAGAAAAATACTCAAAATAAAACTAAGGCTTAAACAATTATTATAATATTGTCGTGTGTGTAGGGTGCTAATCTGGGTGCGATTCCGCTATTTGTATTCTGCTTTTCGTCTTTCTTGCAAAATAAGTAAATTTAAGATCTTAAATTTAATCAATTCAATTCAAAATATCTGGAGTAAACTCGGAGCTGATAATATAGCGCACAAAGAGCATGGTAAAGCATCGAAATCTATCTTCATGGCTGGAGCGCGGTTAAAGAATTTGGAAAAAGTGTTTGATGATGCTAGGGCACTTCATCAATAAATTGTTGCTGCTTCTTGTGAAGAGGCTAAAGTTAAATATATTGAGTCGCTGACATTTCAAAAATTAAGAGAGCTCTATTACATATATTCCTCCGATTTAAAGGAGTAGTTTTGTACCTCCGAAAATGCCAATCAAACTCAGAGTTTTCTGAAGATCGAAAGCTCTATTGGTTGATGTGAGGCTCCGCCCGATTAAGATCCCTACATTCTCGTTTTCCTATCCAATGTGGTCTGAATTTAAAAGTTTATTTGAAAACTTGGTAAGCAAAAATTCTTATTTATCCGATGTTCAAAAGTTGCATTATTTGAGGGCTAATTTAAGCGGTGAAGCCGAACGTTTGCTTCGAAACACATTCATCACTGATGGCAAATTTGAATCAGCATGGGCAACGTTAATGAAGTGGTTTCAAAACGTACGTTTACTTAGGAAAGTATTTATTTATATTTAAATTATTTATATATAAATATATAATTTAATTTATATTTATAGTATATTTAAATAACTGTTTGATCAACCAAAACTAAAATCACTTTTAAATACCACAATTGAGCCCAAGCAATTTCTCAAAAATTGGAGTCTCTGTAGATGCGTGGGAAGACGATTTAATTTTCCACACTGTGCAAAAACTTCCGATCAGCACTCGAGGTCAAATGGAATCGCATTTTTCGGCTTATGCAGATTATCCATCATTCAACATCCTAGAGGATTTTGAATGCATTTAAAACGTAACGAAACGAAAGCGACCCAGTTAACACGAACGCAATGCATGCCAACAATTCAACTTCAGCGTTGGTTACTCAGCCACCTGGTCAACCTGTCTCCACTACGCTTAAATCTTCACATTCAGAATTTTCGGAAGATCCAACCTCCTCCAAAAAATAGCTGCAGCACACAAAACGTACGCATGCAAGAACAGTCATTCAAAGGTTTTTCCAGCTGTGGGCTTACCGCTGTTGCTACGGGCTTTAATTGATCCAGGATCGGAGGCATCATTCATCTGTGAATCGTCTGTACAGCTGATGAAACTTAAAAGGACAACGAACTATGTCAACATAATAATATACAAAGAGTACAAAAGCGTTGTAGATGACTATAAAGTTCTAGGGCACATGACTCTCGTAGAAACCACGTCGTTAACCCATGCGCATTTTTTTGTTTCTCACCAGGAAGGAATCTAGCTATACCATAAATCTACGCATTGTATTCGATGCATCATGTAAGACGTCCGACGGCACATCACTGAATGATCATCTATTTGTTGGACCACGGCTACAAGACGACATCTTTAATCACATCGTCCGCTTTAGAAAACATAAGATAGAGTTTGTAGCGGACATCAACAAAATGTATAGGCAGATATGGGTTCCATTTGAAGACTCTGTATTCCAACTAGTTTTGTGGAGAGATGCGGAGAGAGAGGAAGTAAAAATATATCGCCTCAAACAGAGTGACATTTGGCACCGCCGCCGTACTGTATTTGGCAGTTCGCACACTCAAACAACTTGTTGCACATGAGCGACTACCCAATTGCATCAGACATTGCTAAAAACCACATTTACGTGTACGATGTGATTTATGGAGCTGACTCTGAAGAGGAAGCTTTAGAGATACAACGCCAGCTCATAACAATGTTGAAGCTTGGACGGTTTCCAGTACGAAAATAGGCCAGCAACAGTGAGAAGTTATTGGCAGCAATTCCAGCTAAAGGTCATTTGACGAAGACAACGCAAAAAAGACTTAAGGGATCTAGTAGCATCCTGGGAAGCGTACTTTTTCATTCAGAGTAAATCCATCAGACGCAAAAACGACAACGAAACGAACAATTTTAGCGAACATCGCTCGACTGTATGATCCAATGGAATGGATCTGGAAGAAACATCAAACATGGGACAGCGAACTTCCAACTTCAATCATTTCAACACATTTCAAAGGCGTATGCTGCAGCTGTTTATCATTGAGTCATCACTGGAAATAGATTATTGCTTGGTGTGACTCGCAAATCACCCTCGCTTGGATCAAATCCATAAAACAGAGCCTTGTTTGTTGCCAACAGGGTGGCTGAAATCCAGAAGCTCACAGATATTTTATGTATTGGAACTACGTCCCGTCTAAGAACAAGGCTTCAAGAGGACTTTCACCTAAGGATCTGAGCAGTCTTAAAGAATGGTACCAGGGGCCGGAATTTCTGCAATCGTTTAAGGAACAACTGCATCCTTCGTTTGACATTCAGTCCACGGACCTCGAACTAGAGCTTCAAAGAGTTCAAGGTCTAAGAATAAATTGATCGCATTTGGGTACCCGTTAACAAATATTTTCCAGCTGTGTCCACTTTACCGCTTTTGAATATAATGAAATTCTCAGGAGGTTGTCTTCACTAAAGCGTTTATTACGAGTTACCGCTCTTTGCTTTCGCTTTGCTCATAATTGCCTGAGGTAATCGGCGAAATAGTCTGGGCCACTGTCGGTCAGCGAAATATCGTCAGCTCGACTACGCTTAATCAAAATTGTCCAGCAAGAGTTGTTTGCTGAAGAGATATTAAAATTATCAAAAGAAGAAATGGTTTTCAAAGGAAGTAAGCTGGCACGACTATAAAATGGACGAAAACGGCACATTACGGGCGGACGATCGATTAGAGAACGCGGATCACAGTGGTATATAATAATATTACCCGCGCAGAGCTATTTAACCACACTCTTAGTTCATGAAGTGCACATAAAATCACTGCATGGTGGTCAGCAGCTCATGATTGCAACCATTCGAGGGGAATATTGGATATTACACCTAAAATCAACTGTAAAGAGTTGTATTCATAATTGTCTTAAGAGTTGGAGGCATAAAACAACTCAAATGCACGAAAAAATGGACAATCTACTCGCATTAAGAGTTAATCAGGCTCGCCCATTTCAAAGATCGGGAGTGGTCCGCTACAATTAAAAGCATGGAAGGGTCGGTGTAACAAGATAACTAAGGTTTACATCGCAAGGCAGTTCCCCTCGTGAGCGAATATAGCACATCCGAGTTTCTGTCAAGAACGTATAGACTCTGCGCAATAATAAGCGGATTCCGAACAATTTCGGACGAAGCCGCTTTTGTGATAGCAGGAATGGTCCACATAGAGATTCTAGCAAAAGAGATGCGAAGGGTGTACCAAAGGTGTAGAGCAAATTGGCAGAAAGTCAATTTTACAAGACGTGTCAATCAGGAAGAAAGGGCAAAGTCCGTGGAATTGTGGCAAAAGAAGTAGGACATCATCGTAAAAGGTAGATGGACCTATAGGTTGATACCCATCATCGAGAGAAGACCTCAACTATCATCTTACGTAGCTTCTGTCCGGACACGGTGGCTACAGAACATGTGATATTCCAGTGCAGGCGGTTCGCAGAGTGTGCTGCTAAGCTGCCTAGCCCGCAGCTTATAATAAGCTACATATATGACGAGATCTGAGAACGACTGGTCAGAGACCCGCTCCCTCATAACAAGGGTGCAAGTTGAACTGAGAAGAGTCGAAAGGAAAAGAAGAGCCCCGCATCTAATAGAAAGCGGCAGGAAGCGGCTACTAGAGGACGTAAAGAGTGATAAGCTAATCAGCGCCGCGAAGTTATACCCAACATCAAACGACGAAAGGAATAAATGCTTCTCATCGAAAAAGCAAAGAGCTAGAAGCGTGACACAAAGCATAGCATGAATTGCTTACCAGCCCCACGAGGTAGTACCTAACGGCCTTCCAGTGGAGAGAGTGGTATAAGTGCGGGATGTGATATAAGTACGTAGGTGCAGACCTGAATAAGAAATATAATAAGGTTGTGAATCGTCCATTCTCAGTGACACGGGTCACTGGCACCTATGAGAGGTTCGACATCCACAAAAAAAAAAAAACACATATACACAAAATTGAAGGCTACATGAAAAAATTTTAACTGCTCCTAGTGAAGAGACTTAAGTTAAATACATTGAGTTGCTTACATTTTACAATTTAAAAGAGCTTTATTACACAAATTCCTCCGATTTAAAGGAGCAGTTACGAATTGAAGGCCCCTTTGGTTGATGTGAAGCTTCCCCCGATAAAGATCCCTACATTCTCGGGTTCCTTTCAAATGTGGTCTGAATTAAAAAGTTTATTTGAAAGCTTTGTGGGCGAAAATTCTTCTTTATCCGATGTTTAAAAGTTCCATTATTTGAAGGCTAATTTAAGCGGTGAAGCCGAACGGTTGCTTTGAAGAACTTCCATAATTGATGGCAACTTTGAATCAGCATGGGCAATGTTAATGAAGCAGTAACAAAATATACGTTTTCTTAAGGACAACCAATTTAAATTACTGTTTGATCAACCAAAACTATCTAGGGAATCAGATAGAAAATCACTTTTAGATACCACAATTGAGGACAAGCAATATCTCGAAAATCTCGGTGGTATAGTCTTGAGACTTCTTAGATAAAAGAGTTTGCCAAAACCCACTATTGGCATCGAATTTCGTGAAAACCTTTGCTCCTGCAAGTTGTGACAATGAGTACTCTATTCCCGGGATCGGATGTACCTGTCTTTTTATGCACTAGTTAAGCATTCCAAGGTTTATACAAATTCTTATCGGTGCACACCAATCTGTAGCATTTTCCACTGGAGCTATAACTTTCCCATTAACCATCCTACTGAGCTCTTCCTGAACAACTTCACTCAAATCTACAGACACTATTCTAGGGGTTGATATGGCATTTGGTTTCACTTTAATCGTGCACGTTTCTTTTAATATTTCTACGCCCTCGAAAGTTTCCCTAAATTCCTCTACCCAATTCCTTATAGAAATTTTAAAACAGATTTTGAGCAAGCCTAATTTTTCTATACCTGTTTTTCCTAACAACTGTGTAATTGTGTCTCTTGTTATGTAAATCACTTCTTTAACACTTCTTTAAGCTTTTCCTATTATGTATATTTGCTGTCCCACCCCGTACAATTTAGTTCCCGTCTTCTCAATTGTTACATGCCTTATATCGTCTACGATTGACGAAAATTCCAATGTGACGTCAGCCCCTGTGTCAACTTTGAATGTGATATTTTTGTTGTCTAGTCACAGATTCACCGACCACTTATCTGACACAGCTCCTTCAAGTGCTCCTGTTCTTGTTCTTTTTCTTGTCACTCCCTAACCACACATATCCCCTTCGACCTGCAAACGTGCGAAATTTGTCAGATCTGCATATCTTTTCTCCCAAACGTTCTTCCAGTTTACACACTGACGGCGATGTTTGCGAGTGATTGTCTTTTCCAAGGTGAGATTTGGATCCAGCTATAATCTATCACTTTCATCTTTCATCTTTCATCCCGTTAACTAACGTTAATAAAATTATCTCACCCCATTCGCAGTGTTTTGCACGTGCAAGGCAGTAATAAACTCATCGGACGTCTCGTCATTTGGGAATAAAATTTAGTTAGGCATGCATCATAAGATTCAGGTACAGGTGTAAATGAAGTATAGATTTCTTCGGTTTTCTCGCCCATGCAATAAATTAAAATGTTTACCTGTGTTTTGTCACTTGTCTCGTGTAATCCGTTTGCAAACCTATATCGCTCAAATCTCCTAATCCATTTATCCCAGTTTAATGAGAGGAATGTAAATTCGTCTGGTGCGGTTAAGGTCAGCTGCATACTTGGTTTTGCTTGGGGAACTGTGGTGTTAATGCCTCCTAAAGTAGTTGCTTTTCCTTCGGTGTCCATCCTAAAACCCAAAATTTTTGCAAAATTCAACTTTATTTATCAATATAGTTGCCTTCGAGGGCGATACACTGATTGAAACGATTTTTCAATCGATTTCGGTTTAGCCTTAAAATAGGCCTCTGTTTCGGTGATCAATCTTTCATCGGTCTTAAATCTCTTTCCGGCGATCATTTTTTTGAGGTCTGCGAACAGAAAATAGTCGCTGGGGGCAAAATATGGAGAATACCGTGGGAAGGCAATTCGTAGCCGAATTCATTCAATTTTGCCATCGTTTTCATCGACTTGTAACTATTACGCAATGTAATAGTCGTTGTTGATAGTCTGCTCCTTTTGGAGATAGTCGATGAAAATTATTCCATGTGTATCGCAAAATACGGATGCCATAGCCTTGCCAGCCGACTGTTGAGTTTTTGGTCGTTTTGGACGAGGTTCGTCGCCTGCTCGCCACTCAGCTGACTGCCGACTTGACTCTGGTGTGAAGTGATGGAGCCAAGTTTCCATTGTCACATACCGACGCAAAAATTCGGCTTTATTGTGGTTAAACAGCTTTAAACACTCCTCTGAATCATCAACACGTTGTTGTTTTTGGTCGACTGTGAGCAAACGCGGCACCGATTTTGAACAGAGCTTTCGCATGTCCAAATATTCAACACGCTCTTTTGATATCTTCGGAGCCTCAGCTATCTCGATCAACTTCTATTTACTGTCATTCGTAATCATTTTGTGGACCTTTTTGATGTTTTCATCTGAAATAGCCTCGTTTGGACGTCCACTGCGTGCATCATTTTCGGTGCTTGTGTGACCACTTTTAAATTTTTCAATCCACTTGCGAATGGTTCGTTCGCCTGGTGCAGAGTCCGGGTAACACTTATCAAGCCATTTCTTTGCATCGGCTGAATTTTTTCCCATCAAAAAGCAATGATAAATCAACACGAGAACTAATCGTCCGACAGCTGTCAAATTTATACACGTATCTTCTGAAGGTTGGTACTAACTGAAAATGGTATGAATTTAATTCAAGTGGTGCCCTCTCTTAGAAACTGACTTTTCAGCCCATTTATTATGTATTTAAGGAATGTTAGCACGTGTTTTCTGGACAACTTTGATTTTTATTTTTATTTGTGAACAAAATTTTACCATTTCCTTAAAATGTTTTTGATCGCGTGGTATGGTATCCCTTTTCCCTTTATTAGTTTCGTTTTTTTTTTGGTATATTCTTTGCTCTTATTTTTTTCTCCTTGTCTGCTAACCGCTGCCACCATGTTTTACGAAAAGGAAAATAATGAATATTTTATTGATGACATTTCAAATTGACAGTTTAGAAAATAGTGAGTGATACCAATACAACGGTTTTTCGGAATCAATACTTGATTTTTGATATCTGGCAGTATACGAGCGTTCCTTAATCTTCCTCTCACTCGAATTGTTTTTAATTTGTAATCGAAGTATGGATTTAAGTTCAATATGGTAGAGTTCTTATGTTTAACACCATGATCTTGCAGGTTGACATACTCATGTTGAAACGTAGAGAGCTGGGTGTTAATCACAATGAGACGACAGTCTTGTTCCAGTTCATCAGTACTCAAACGTCCTGTAGCTCGAAGAGCTTGGTGTTTTCTGCAATTATCATAAAATCTGTAAACGTATTAGAAGATTTTCTGCAGTGTAAAAAAAGAGTTGCTGTAATTAACTAAAGAGATGAGATTCATTGATTGTTCACTTGGCAATGTTGTTAGTACTGATTTCTTCTTTCGAAGTTCCGGTAGCTCCTGGGGCAGCGTGTATTCCGTTTTTGGCCATGATTCGAATAGCCTGGTAAGTTCAGCAAGAACGGTTCGCTCAGAGATGTTTGTTTTTCCTACTTTAGCTGAATCAAAGTGAAACTGGAATCCATCCTGAATGGATCCCAAATTAGGCCCAAGGTTTTAATAACTTCAGATTGATGAAAGGTGACCAGTTTTTCTTTGTGCTCCCCAGGTTCATGCTGTAATATCTTTGGGTTGGAATAAAATTTTCGAATTTCAAAATTACTTAATTTCAGCAACTGAGTAATCTCGCTGAGAACCTCTTGCGCTGCCTCTACTGTTTCTTCAACAGTTAGGAAATCATCTACATACACGTTGTTCTAAAGTACATTGGAGGCCAGTGGTTGTCGTTCATCATTATCGTTCGCCAGCTTAATGTGGCATTTCGTGGCCAAAAATGGTGTAGACGCGGTTCCATAAGTGATAGTGTTTAGCTGGTATGTCTGAAGATGCCGATCTGGTTTCGATCTCCAAAGTATTAACTGAACAAGATCGTCTTTGTCCAGAAGTATCTGTCGATACATCTTGCTGATGTGTCAGTAAAAACGTATGTATGCAACTTGAATCTGGTGATTACAGAAAACAAATTCGGCTGGACCTACCATCAGTAAATCATTGAGTGCCCGCCCAGACGTTGTTTTCTTTCTTTCGGAGAAAGTAGTGTGATTTCGGTACGTCTTCATCAGGAATAGGCATCATGTGTTTCAGAGCTTCGTACTTCGTCATGAAATCTTTATAAGATGCTTCGAGGTCTTCATTTCTCATCAACTTCTTTTCCAGGGATAGAAATCGCTTTGCACTCCATTTCACGTGAATCAATGACGTCATCGGTTCATCGTTAAAGGGCAATTTTACGATGTATTGTCCATTTGAGGCTGTGCTGGTAGTCCTTGTGACTCCTTCGCACTCTCGCGAAATCTCTCTCTTTCCCTTCTACTTGACTACTTCCTGTTACTATGCATCCAAGCTTTGAGTTGTGTAAAACTGGTAAACCGTGAAAAAGATCTCTGCACCTATAAACATTTCGATGCGTTGACTCTTATCGAATGATTCTTCTGCTAGCTGAATGCTAGTTGGAACTTCCCAGGATAAGGCATCAACTTCCGTATTTGCTCGGTAGTCCGTAATATTTGGCAAAACGATGGTGTCAAATGAAGCGGAATAAGATGATGATTTGGACTTGAATGTTAAGGTAGTGATGCATTGCCCTTGACAGTCTTGTGCTCCTATGCCGCCGAAAGGAATCTCAATTCTGAATTTCTTTGCTCCGATTTCATGTGCGAAGGCAGCTGTTATGAAGTGCAGTTGAGATCCGGAATCTAATAGTGCTCGGCATGGAACCCATGTGCCCCTACTTGAAATGACGTTGACGATGGCAGTAGCGAGATAGATGTGTTTTCTATCATGGTAATGGCAGAGGCTGAGTTAACCACAGACGTACTAGTTGTGGGTTGGCCTTGATTTCCCTTTTTGAATGAACGGCTGCTGCTACCACTGCTTGCTGTCGGCTGCCTCGGATGCAATAGTGTGTTGTGCCCTTCGTCACATTTTACACGATCTGGCTAAGCATGCTTGTGAAATATGCTTGTGATATATGCTTGTGATATATGCTTGTGATATATGCTTGTGATATATGCCCTGACAATTTCTGCAGAGCTGTAGCCGTCTGATTACTTTATGTTGTTTGTAATTTGAAAGTGAAAAGAAACTTGAGCAACGGTTAATCTTGTTCTTACTTGATTAGCACATAAGACACCCAAAATGCATATTGCTGATGGCATCTAGAGTCCTGAACCTCGACTCTACGAATTTGAAGAGCTCGGCTGTTGTTTCACTGCTTCGTGGATCATCCAGCGACTGTTCGAAACGCGCACTGCTCTTCTTGTCTATCTATCTACCTAACGAATCCCAGTTAGGTTCAATTGTGCGATCAGCAGTAGCCTCTTATTTTCAAAGCGTTCCACCAGAGTCGTCCAAGCTACTTCATAATTGCCATCAGTAGCTTGAAAATGTTGGATTAGGTTATGCGCCTCCCCGGTTACGTTGGCTTGTAGATAGTTTAGCTTCTGGGCGGGTGAAATGGACTGATCATGAATCAGCTGCTTGAAAAGGTCATAGAACTGACGCCAGTTCAAGTAATTTCCGTCGAATTTCGGGAGCTCAATTTTTGGAAGCTTTATTGATGGATTGCCTGCAGTTGGTGGTGTTGTTATCTGGTTCAATTGTATAATCTTACTAGCACCACTTCTACTCGTTCTGGCATATTGAAATAGTTTTGGATGTCATCACCGGAAACTTTGTCTTTAAGTTTTCTATGTAATGACCATATTCGACAATAGTATTCAGTCAATCCTTGTGATGATTCCACCGAACACTCGTCGAGTGCCTTTCCCAAAATATCCATCAAAAGGCGAAGTCGCTCTTTTTGATACCAGGTGCCTCCTTGACTTGCTGTTGCGCCTACTGCTGTTTTCTTCTTAGGCAGATCTGAACCATTGAAATTATTTGGTGCTGGCACTGGTGGTAACTTCACTTTCCGCATTGGAACAGCATCTCGAATGGCATTTCCACTAGTTCCAATCTATGCTCCGGCTGCACCACCATCCATGCTGTCTGTATCCTCCTGAATATTCGTCGGTCGGAATTTCTCACGTTCTTGTTCGGATATTCGGATGTTTAATACGGTTGCTTATATTATTCCTCAAGGGCTCTGAGACTTTTCGCACGGCTTCGAAATAATCTTCTGCAAAGTAAGGGTGATCCAACTGATCGAACATTGCAATTCATTACACACACGATAAGCTAAATTACACAAGCAAAGAAGAAAGTATTGAATACTAAGTTCGCACTAGAAATCTTCTTTTAGATAGTCCTGTCAGGGTCGTCAATTTTGTTCACTGTATAAAGGCTCTTTAAAGATCACAAAAGGTAACTTTTTTCGAACGTCTTTATTTAATATTTAACAGCTAGAATCGGACTAACTAATATTCAAATATAGATCAATTGTTCACCCCAGGTGAGACCATATATAAAACAAAATAAGAGGCCAAGTGTGAGAACAAAAAATATTTGCGGGAATTGCAATCGCTGAAATGCAACTTCCAAAATAATTTCTGTTCACACACTCGGAACAGACTCGATGGTCTGCGTAACTCAACCTTGCACTGCAATATATGCATAGTTAGCATATAATTACTATTCAAAAATGAAATGAATATTTAAAATAACTTACACAGGGCCCTTATAGATTCGCGTTAATTGTGATCAAAAAGGAATCCATTTTCCCTCTAGCGCCGACTAAAGGTATGATTCGGTTCGGTTTCGAGTCAATTCACCTAAGGGTCGTGGAGCGTCTTTCCAAAAATGGATGATGACGATTCCAACGACGTCAACGGCGACAACTAAGCCGTCAGTCTCCTCTTCTAACAATCTATCGGAAATGGAAACCGATGACGAACTAAAATGAGACCCTTTACGATTAGGGGAAAAAAATGAGCTCTTGGGAACATGTTCAGAATCGGAGGACTTGAAGAGCACCGCGGTGGAGGATACTCTAGTAAATTGTAGCAATGATACGGTTTCTCCAGATTAATCTAATACTCAAAAAGATGCTTCGGCCGCACTAATTTTGCGTTCACATCATTTTTACTTCCTAACCCTAGCCACACATCCACTTAACCGTTGCTAGACTGGAGATTGCTAAAGACTGCTACTGGCTGGCATCGGCACATATTAGTCACGATTATGTAGGCCCTCTCCTTGATGATAACTGTAATGTCCATGTTAACCAAAAAGTAAAACGCGTGTGGTTTTAGTTATCGATTGCGATGGAATTATTATATATATAAGTTAGAGATAGACAGAGTAGAGGAAGTAGTAGACAGTGAAAAGTAAAGAAAGGAAAAGAAAGGAGAAGAACCTGTTTGGTTATGCCAGACCTTCATTATTTAGGCAATACCCAACACGTCCTGTCTTAGAATGTTTTAACAATAATGTGAAATTCTAAATATTTCATATACATATTTACATGTGTCTGTTCGTAATGTATAGATAATATAAATACAGTTTAGAAATTTTAAAGTTTAACAATATAGATATTATTCATAATACATAGTTTATTTTAGTAAAGCGTGGCCTCAACTTTCTTTCAGCGCCACACTGAGGTCCTGATCGTACAAAACAGAAACATCACCGGTGTTAACATCCTTAGAGCTACCCTCCCCACGAGCTGAAGAATCATAATCATCAGTGGGAACATTTTATAAATTCGCTTGTACATTGATTTCAGTTTGGTGAAAAGTTTACCTCCGTTGAAGGATGCAAACATTTTCTCAATGCGAGGCATAGGAGTTTTAAAATCTATCAACGATTTGTTAATAGTAACTTTATAGTCACCACAAATTCGTAGGTCGCCACTTGGTTTCAAGATTGGTACCAGAGGCGTTGCCCACTCAGAATTATCAACGTGCTCAAGTATACCTTTCTTAACTAAATCTCTTAATTGGTTTTCAACGCTTTCTTTCCATGCATGCAAGTGGCAACGGTCGGGGCTTACAAAAAACTGGTTTTGAATTATCGATTACATCTAATGACATTTTGCATATATTACAAGCACCCATGACCTCCTTGAAAACTTCCGAAAATTCGCTTTTTATTTGCTTAACAATATTTAAGTATTTATCATATACTATATTTCTACCGAATTTATTTGCATTATTTCAAAATTAAATGCTCTTAAAAACGTACGACCAAGCAAGGGAGGACTTTTACTTTTAGAGACTACAACAACTATATTCTTCATGGTACCTCTATACGTTACTGATGCATCGTACTTACCTAAAACAAAAATTCTTTTCCCGTTGTAATTAACATAAGGAACATGGCACGGTCTAAGCAATTTATTGTGTTGATTAGAAATAAATACATCATTATATTCACAAGAAAAACTATTATGTGAACTAGATACTAATTTGTTGTTCTATTTTTCTTGGCATGACAAACTGATGATAAATGTCCAATTCTGCCACAAGTATGTCATTTACTTCCTTTAAATTTACAAAACTGGGAGCTGTGATTTCGCCAGCCACAATGAGAGTAAGCTTTTTGTTGTTTGTTTTGTTTGTTTCAATCAGAACTACTACTGCTGGACGTGATGTTTTATATGATGAACTGTTTCTTCGCTAGCAAATTTTTCAAAGATATTTGTTTCCATTATCATTGCTATTTTTAAAGCACCTTTAAGGGTTAAATTTTCGTCTTCTTCACATAAGCTCTCGACGATTGTGTTTGGCAAACTCATGATAAATTGGTTCAAAACGAAAGCATCCAAATTTGCACCAAATTTACAGTTTAATGCCAATACCACTCTGCAACGGTTTCTCCTTCGGTTTTAGCTAATTAATGAAACTTTTTTCGTTCTCGGAAAATGATCGTGGGTGCATTATCCGATTGAATTAAATGTTGTGAATTTATGTAAATTTTATTTATGGTGCTAAACGAAATTCGTTTAGTTTTTTTTTATTTTTACTCCGTAATATGGAATTGATGTTATAAAAACTAAAATATAAACTTTTATTAAAGATCACTCGTCGCTATTTATGTGTAATATCATTGTTAACCAAAAAGTAAAATGCGTGTGTTTTTAGTTAGCGATTGCGATGGAATTACTTTATTATACATATAAGTTAGAGATAGATAGAGAAGAGGAAGTACAATAGCAGAAAGTAAAAAGAAAAGAAAGAAAAAGAACCTGTTTGGTTAGGTCAGACCTTCATTATTTTGGCAATACTCAACAATAACCTAGAAAGAGTGGTACTGGAAGCTGGAAGACTAAAAACTTAGCCCATCATCGGGGGTAACGCTTAAGCTTATCACACGGTATGGGGCAGTACCGACATCAACGATTGAGGTGAGTCACTTTTTGATTATATTGTAAGTACTTACCTCAATGTTTGAAACATTGGCAATGAGTCTGCTTTTATATAAAGAAACCGATAAAAAGTGCTAGATATCACTCTTATCTCCGACAAAATCGCTCAAATACTAACGAACTGGATGGTATCTTCTAAACACTTATTTTCACACCACAGATACATCCAATTCAGTATGAGGGATTCTCCTCCCAGCGAACCACTATTCCGGAATTATCGAAAATCTGATTGGTCAAAATACAGAGAAATATTGTCAGAAACACTATCTCTCAAGTTCAGTGACATCAACGAGCTTGATATGGAAGTCAACGCATTCACTCTGGCTTTTAAACAGTTTGTGGCTGCTTCCTATCCTCTTATTCAACCTAGAGCACTAGTGGACATCAGTACTGGGACCGCTTAGAAACTTTTGCAGAAAACTTTTCAACCTAGCAAAAGTACAAAAAAGGTAGTTGACTGGGACTCATACAGAGAATCCCTTAAATAATATAAAGAAGAACTGAGGTAGACAAAGTAACAATCCTGAAAATCATTCTGTGACAATATTAGAGAACCTTCTGAGGCATTGCGACTAAGAAAATTTCTCTATACAAATCCTATGATGCCTAGCGGTTTGAAAAAAACAAACTGATGGCTCTTGGACAACTTCAAGTGACGAATCATTCAACTTGCTACTGGACACTCACTTTTCGTGGCTAGTAGCAACCAAAACCGGACTACTGCAAGCGTTACCAAAATTCATGATCTGATTACAAGAGACAAACTGTTTGGGGCGCTGCATACCATCAAACCATACAAGTCTGCTGGTCCGGACGGTATAGAACCTACCGAGTTACAAAGGTCCTCAGATTCTAACTTGCCTACGCTAGAAAATACCAAGAGAAGCTTTGTAGAACTGATCCTTATCCCACTGTCATGGCAAAAAGTCAATGTAAATAGTTTTCATTCCCAAAGCCGAAAAATGCTCTCATTTTGTCTCAAAGGCTTTCAGACTTATTCTTCTTCTAGAACGACTGATTGATATCCATGTACGAGTTAAAATTGAACTGGCTGAACAACTGTAAAGTAAAGTCGGTGGAAACAGTTCTGAATTCACTGACTAGCCACATCCAATGATCCTTGCAACATAGATAGTACACAATGTTCGCTTTCCTGAATACAGAAGTTGCCTTTAACAACATCAACACATCCGCAATCATAACTACGCTGTCTACTTTTCAGATAGACGACTCACTTGGGGAGTTGATCAGTCTTATGCTAAATAGTAGGACAATCAACTTAAAACTGGGTGGGGCTTTTGCTAAAAGATGCATCAGCAGAGATACGTCGCAAGGTGGTGTCCTCTCCACCTTTCTGGAACTTAGGGGTTAATGAAATGTTGATATACCGGAAATTGGGTGATAGCAGGGTGATCGCCTATGCAGATGACGTCCCAGGTAAGCATCTTATTACCATTAAAGAACTCCTTCTGTTACAAAATCATAAGAAACCAATATTTGTGGAGTTTTCGTTTTTTACTGTAAATTAATATATGTTTAAAAATTTCAAGATAAGCGAAAAGAAAAGAAAACCCAAAAATTTAGTCCTCTCTTCAATCTTGGCAAGCACATACTGGCTCTCTTTCGCGTTTACATGCATTATCTTCACTTCTGTTTTTTCCATCAGTGGCAATAACTGCAACAGCAGCTGTTCGCCTTAAAGCGACTACACAGCGAACGAATAATTTATTTGTCCATACTAATATTCTTAATAGAAATAGACTAGAAATCCTCACAGAGAACATCAATTATACTATACCCGAACTTTGGTTTGACAAAGATTTTCATGCAAGCTTGCCCTCTAGATTCTTCTGGGAGGAAGATGTTTCCATAAGGGACAAGTCAATTCACTTTTATGGATATAAAACTAATAGCGGGGTTGGTGGTTGTATTTTTTCAGATAAGCTAAGTCTAGGACTCTCCTTCCGTCTTCCAAATCACAGTAACGTATTCCAGGCGGAAACGTTGGCGATTAAAGGAGCTTTGTCCTGGCTGAAGAAAAACGTTATATCTGCAAAAGATATCCGCATCTTTTCTGATAGTCACGCCGCTTTCAAGTCCCAGGACTCGGTCTCACTTAATTCTTAAACCGCCCTTGAATGCCGATTTTTTACGAAAATTGCAGAGCAGTTCATCCTTCAACTTTGTTGGGTGCTGGGCCACAGAGATATTCCACGGAATTGTAGGGTTGATGAACTCACCGAAATTGGAACCCCTCTACCTCTACTTATTTTGTGATATTCCAACCAGTCAGACGTGTTTTCTTATTCTTCCTATTCACCTGTTCAGTTTTTAGTTCAAATTTTCGTCAAATTGCATTTTACGGTTCTTAACCCTCAGTGCTCGACTTCATTTTAAATTTTTTTTTGTTCAACTGACAGATTTTAGTACAAAGCCCTTAAATGTAGTAAATTGCAACCAAAAAAAAAAAAATAATAATAATAATAATAATAATAAATAATTCGACCTTTATATGGTATTCTCACTGACCTACACAAATAATTTAACTAAGCTACCGTGAGTTTAATGCAATACCATCATATCTTGCGGATTTTTATTTTATTTTTTTTAACATTTAAGTGGGTATTACTAAACTTAAAGTACCTGAGCACGTGTTAAGTTTTTTTAGGAAAATAGGACAGAGGGAGAAAGAAAGATTTTTGGGCTCAGTGGTTATTTCGCTCCATGGGTAACATCCAACATTTAACGGTTAGACAAAATTTTTAGTGTACATTGACTTGCTGTTTTATTTAGACAACCATTCGTCTTACGAGATTTTATTTGCCTGAAAAAAGTTTTCGGTCAAGGCTAGTATTGAACGCCGAACCGAACACTTGAGCCACGGCCATTCATATTGCCAGTTTTGTAATAGATGTATTGTTGTATAATGCTGACTGGGTAGCTTGCAAAGGCCATCTATTAGAAAGCCTTTCATTCAGTTCGTGTCAGGTTGACCAAATAAAAACGGTGTTTATCAAAGAATTTCCCGATAAAATCCTTTTTTGTGTGATGAGTGTTAGGAGTATTTCACTTTCGCATGGCAATAAAATGCCAAAAATACCAAAACGCACTTGACAAAAAGATTACGAGAAAAAATTGAAAACAATGTCAAGAACTCAGTCGATCTTATAAAAAAGTAAAGTACATAAACAAAAAAATTGCAGATCTAATCGAGTTTGACTCCGGGAGATCCAGGAATGAAGAAACTCACTTGCGTCAATGTCAGGAACTCAGTTGATCTTATAAAATCCAAAGTAATATACATAAATTACATTACATAAATTACATTGACTCCGGGAGATCCATTAATGAAGAAACTCCCTTACGTTTTATGGATAAAGTGTTGAGTGACAACAAAGCTATCTATTCTGCGCAGGTTATATAAAACCAAAAACGTGTGAGTTTATAAGCTCCCTGGGTGACGATATTAAAATTAATTCCATACAAATAACTCTCTCCTAAACAAACTGACCTATTGCTTGAAGTTATCCTTGATAAAGTAAACGATGTCGGTGAAGAACTTACTGCGACTCGATCTCTCGTATGCAATATTGAACATCACATTGCAACAATAAACAGCAAAATCGATAACACACCAAACTTCCCGCAGCCTTACGACTATAATACATCGCTCATGGCTAAATTAATGCAACCTGAAGTGGATTCACGCTCACCCCCATACATAACTCATCTGCGATCCAACCTACTGATTCCTTCGAAGTTTCTTCCAACTTGACAACAGAGAACACATTTATATCACTTCTTCTCTTCGCCGCCACACGGAAGATTATCAGTCATTTAATTCAACTTAGACAAATTCCGAATGGCAACGTAGACTTGAGCAACTTGCTTTGAAGAATCAATTGCTCACTACGCTTGTTATCAAAGGCGCGCCCCCAAACGGTGATGTTAAGAAATATAGCATCACCATTAGCAACTGCAATTTGCTTCCAACATCTCACCACAGAACCAAGCGCAGCTTCAAAATCAATCTTCCAGCTAAATATGAATGGCTCTTCCATAATCCAGCTAGTAACAATTTTAATCTTAGAAAGATGCGAGCCTGCAAAAGGTTGGAAAATACGACCAAGAAGCAGGATAAAGTTAAGCAGCCTGTCATTCCAAAACCAGCTAATAAGTTAGGAAGTAAATCCAAATTGCCAAGACCCACCTCTCACAACAAACCCAACTCCAATTGGAGTTTCAAAACTACAATCCTCCCTTATTTTAAGCTTCTTACCATACTCCAAGTACCTCTAATCCCCCCCAAACCAAGCCCCAACGTCAACGTGTCTCTTTCGACTTAACCCCTATAACTCAAACTGCTATCACTCAACCCCTTACAAACACGCCTTTCCCTAATTTTGACCACAGACTTGGAGTTAGCTTTATCACCTTTAAGCCTTACTTGCGACATCCTATCTGCTGCGAGATCAAACACCTCTCCCTTAACCACTTCTTCTTTTATTGACCTCCTTTCCCCATTCGATGTAAAATAACGCAGCAAACTAACGATACTAACTAGGTTTACGCATACAAAATATATGAGGATAAACGTCTATAACTCGCCTATCTGCACGATAAATTAGACTCGGTGTGCTACGAGGATAAAAGAAAAACAAGCGTCAGGTTTTTCATCCAGCAGGAAGACTTCCCTACTACCTCCCTTGATTGACTCTCTTTGTCGAGGTGTCCTACTAACCATTCACAACAGCTTTGACTCTTCTCTTCGTTTAACTTCGTCTTCTTCTAAACTCGACTTTGTGTTAGTTAAAATAACACTTATTTGTAGATGCTTGTATGTTACATTCTTCCGGTCCAACCTATCGAATCCTACCAACTTGCCGTTGCAGCAACTGACAATTTGATCGACTCGCTTAATGATATAATTATCTTCGTCAATTAAAATCTACCTCAGCTGAAGTGGACTTCATCTGAATACCTATTTTTTTATCGCTTCTAATCCCATTTCTACTAAGGAATACCTCTTCTTAGAAAGGTAGCCTATGTCAAGTCAGTTGCGTTTCCAAGCTATCATATATGGAAAGGCAATTAGACCTTATCTTCACAAAGTATCCCACCAACTTCTCAGCATCCTGTTGTCCCCTATCCCTTTCAACAATTGATAACTTTCTTCCTCCAAAAGCCTCCCCCTGCAATGCTTTCTTCTTACAATTTTCAGAAAGCTAATTTCTGTAAAATCAATACCTATGTAAGCAGGGCTTCTTTCTAGTTTACCAATCTATCTCTGGTTGCTGCTCTCTCCGTTTTTTATAGAGAAATTTTCAAATCCATCTCTCTTCATATGCCATTTAATGTTTTAAATCCCTTCCTAGGTATAACAATACAGAAATTCCGCTCTCTACGAAACAAAAGAAACAAGTTGTGGGCTGTATTCCTTCGCACCCATTCTTCTTCCGACTACTTAAATTATCTAGGTGCATATCTTCATTTTATTGAACTCTATAACTCTATCTATTAACGCTTCAGTGTGCAAACTAATCTTAAATTTAATAATTTAATAATCTTAATAATTTGTCAGTTACAAAAGTAAGACCGATGGTTATGCTTCCTCTTCCAAATTTTCAAGTGATCCTCCATTGCCAAGTATTCACGCAACATTTTTTAACAATTATTTGCCAACAACTCCTTCGTACCTAGTCCCTCCTAATTCATTGGCCTGCCAAATTTGTCCGTTGGTTCTTTTTTCGTTCAAAATTTCTTTCCTACAGTCATTGAAGAAAAGTTACTAAATTTTAAAAATGAATTTTTAGCTGGCCCAGATGGTCTCGCCGCCGTTTTTTCTTAAAAAATGGTCTTCCAGTCTGTCTCTACCCCTTTCGTATCTATTTCATCTATCCCTTGCACAGGGGGAATTTGACCAGATTTCGAAGACTTCTTTTATAATCCCGATACACAAAAAGGGATCTGAGAATGAAGATTACCAATTATCGTCCCATTGCTAAGCTCTCTCGTATACACAACTTTTTGAAAGCATTTTATAGGAAGCCTTAAACTTTAAATGCAAGTCTCTTATTTCATCCCGACAACTTGGTGTTCTAAAAGGCAGATCAACTACCACAAGCCCAGTTGAATTCGTGTCTTTTGCTCTCGCAGTCTTAAAAAATGGCAAAGAAATCGATGTTATCGTAACTGATTTCAATACAGCGTTTGCTTTCGGCATAGAGCCTCTTTTATTAAATGGATTTCTTACCTGAGTTCCTGGAGTTCCACAAGGCAGCCATCTTGGTCAGCTTGTCTTCATTATTAATACTAACGATCTTGAAATGGTCATCTCTCTCTGTTCTTACGCTAGCCACACAACATTTTTTTAAAACTATTTGTTCTTCCCATGACTCTGCGCTTCCACATGAACCTTGATCGCTTTTCAATCTGCCTCAAAAACGGCTCAGAACTTAATATAGCAAAATATCAATCTATAACATTCTCACGTAAATACCGATTTCTTATTCGATATTTTCAACAAATTCCCAGTTTTTTTTAACACCTCAGCATATTATTTGACTGTGCGCTTAGTTTCCGTTTGCACATCAATAAGATGATCCTTAAAGCCAACTCAGCACTTGGCTTGATCCAAGGGTTATTTAAAGAAATATAATTAGTTAAAAAACTAGTTACAAAAAAAGGTTTTAATTTTAAAGTAAGCTTTTAAATGTACTTACGTTTACTCTAAACATGATAAATTGATAGACAAAATTATTATTTGAGTTTATTTGAATGAAATCTACAATATAAAACGATTTTCGCTTAAGTTAACGTTTAGAAACATGAGTTTCTCAACATTTTCAGTTGTCAAACTAGTCCTTCTCTCCGAAATTATGCTACCCGTTTTTGAGAACATACGTTCACATGGAACTGACGTGGCATTAATATTACACTTACTAATAAATAATTTAGTAAGGTTCGGATAAATGTGCTGATGATTATTCCACCATTGCAGTGGGGAATTCCATTGTCCTTCTCTGTTCATTTTTGTAAGTATTTCATCAGCCAAGAACATCTCAATTTCTTTTATAGCTTTGGAAAGTATAAGTATATATATATACCAACATATTCCGTCAGTTTGAGAAGTTTGTTCTACAATGCCAGCTATGAGATCTTGAACTATTTCTTTCGCTCTTTTGGCCTCATTTGCGTCAGAGAAAATCTGCATTTTATATCTAGGTCCATGAATGTCCACAAAACAATGGTTTCATTTTGTTCTATGTTTTCGAAGCGATTGTCTAAACCCCTTTTGAGAGCATTTACAATGTCACTTTAACTAACGAGAAATCATAATCATGTACTGCGAGAGAACCAAAAACCATTATTGTCTCTTCCACTCAAATGAAACCGTTGTTTTCAATGTAAAATAAGCCCAACTTTTCCTTGTTGATTTCACGCCTGGCTGCAAGTAACTACATTCACTAATCGAGCGAAAAAGCGTTATTATATCGTTTAGTGGAAACAAACAAAAAACGGAAAAAACGCAGAAAATGTTAAAAACGATAATAACGAAAATAGCTATTAATGCAGAAATCGTGAAAAACGAAAATAACAAAAAAACGCAGAAAACGTTAAAAACGAAAAAAACGACAACGAGTGGGGGTAGTAGTAGTCATGTTATACGTTTTTCTCCTTCATGTGTTTTTCATGTTTGCGAAACAGAAAGATAAGTTCGCATGACTGAGTTAAATTTAGAGTATTCTTTTTTTTTATTTTTTGTCTGTTGGGATCGTTTTCTTTCTGTTTTTTTTTGTTTTTTTTTCAATGAATTTTAAATGTACAAATAGATAAATGTATTATATAAACTGTTTGCTTATGAAAACAAAAACGGTTACGTCGTTACGAAATGAAAAACTGTTTTTTTAACTAGTTTGTTTTATTTATACCCACTCCTAGTTTGGGTTTTTTTTTTTTTCAAAAATAGGATAGAGAGAAAATGAAAGATGTTTGGGCTCAGTGGTTACTTCGCTCTATGGTTGGCATCGCAACATTTAATGGGGAGACTAAATTATTAATGGAAGTTGGCTTGATTTTGTTAACTGAAAAAAAAAAAAAAAAAAAAAAAACGAAAGCCTTTTGGCTTCCTTCTGATTTTAAAGCCAGTCCACTAACAGTTGAGCCACGGCCGCCCGCCAAGTTCATATATCCCGAATCGAAGGTATCCAACGTCGATTTCTCCGATTTGCCCTAAATGGATTGCCCTGGAACGAAACTCTAATCTTACTAATCCCTATCAGAACCGCCTCAAACTTCTCAATATAAATTCGTGGGAATATTACTGACATTCTTTTTATTCATCGTCTGAGAGCAGTCCATCGACTATTTATCCAACATTATTAGAGTCATCGGTCTAACACCACTCGTAATGCTCGGACGTGTCATTGAAAATTAAAACTTCGCAGTTACGGCCAACATTTGAAAGACATAATCTTCAGAGAAAAAATGGTTCCTTTGTATGAATTTTTTAATGGTTTTTGAAAAAATTACCTCTAAAAGAATCACCTTAAACCATGTGCTACAGGTGTGATAAGTAAAGAGAATCATTAAGGCCACGTCGCCACTACTGCCCATTGAAAGATTTCCCTGCGGTTTTTAAGAAAAATGTATTGGGTAGGGTATCTTAATAACAGCGAATTGGCTTTAAGGGGTTATTTGTCCCTTTAAAATGTTTGCACATAATGTGGGTGAAAGAAAGTTAGGGAGGACCGAAAAAGGGGTGCCGAAGTACGTCAGTTTTAGATGGTTGGAGGTTATAATGACTAGGAAATAAAGCTCGGAAGAATTATCCATAAGCGAGTTGTACGGCTTAGAAAGGAATCACGATATTTCAGAGTAGGTCGGAAAGTGAAGTTTAGGGTATACTAATGAGCATCTTCTCGGATCGCTGCCACACTTTTTTCTGGCGCAAAACGGCCCACATCATGTTCAAAATTCAAATAGTCAGAAACAGCAATAAATTTCCCGTGCGATGATAAACTGCCGAAAGTTGTACTCAAGAGTAATAAAAAGCAGAGCGAGTTTCATTTAACAATGGGAACGTCTTACATCAGACTGTGAGGAGTGTATAAAAATAACACCCGATAAGCATTTTGAACATCTTAGAGCACAACTCTACGTCTTATTGGAAAAAGTAGGTCGAAGAATGTATGTTCGTTTTGTAACGGATGTACAGTCTTCCAGTATTTTTTTATTTTTTAGTTTTTTTATGATTCCGCGCGTGCACAAAGGGGATATGAATACCCTTTTACTGGCTTTTCTCCAGGGCGCGGGCGGGTAGTGTAGTAGTTTGAAACTCAGGTGCATTAGGTTTCGATATTTTTCCCAGAGCTGGTTGTCAAACTGGAGCCAGTGCATCCTCAACCAGTGGGTCTTAGTACGTGCCAGTTATTAGTTCGTTACATTTAACCCAGCAAGCAACTACTCCAACTTCAGTATTATGCCTTCATGTCAGAGTCGACGCAGATGGGATTTTCATATAACTACAAACAAATTCTATGAAAAGACTTTTTCAGAGAATTTCCTCTCACGGGATTCGAACCCGCGATCCTCTGCTTGAGGAGTCTATGCATACACCATATAGGACATATTATAGTAAGCTGAAATATCATCTAGCAGAAAAAACGTACTTTCTAAACTGCAACTAAGTAGAGAAAATTTAATTATTTTTAAAATCAGAGAAGAGCTACTGAATCTGAATTTCATTTCACATAGTCCAGAATTATATATCTTGTGCAATCTTTGCAATATGAAGATACGAGAAGATGTACTTCACTTCCTCGCAAAATGCCTAGTTTTAAAAGAAATTCGAGTGATATGTTCTGGTAATAGATGAAGCAATTCAAATCTTAAATGGAGTCCGAGGGTAGGATTGACTTGACAACTACTGCAGAAAAGCACTACGTTATACAATAGAATTGAATGTAATGAATTTAAAATGAAATTAAAAGTCATATTAAACTAACTAACTAACGCGTGTGTGAGCGGTTATACGTAATAGAACCAGGCCACAAGTGTGGGATAAGTGTACGATGTCAAACTGGAAAACAGTTGAAGCTGTAGATCGAACATTGCATGACATCCGCCAAAATACCCAAGTTATGGACAAGCTCACGGCCCTCTTTTTCGTAGATTTCGACAAATGCTTCTTTTTTTACTCGAGGTACCCGATCTGACGAGATAAGTGCCTTACTTACCTTACTTTGGGCTAAGGTTTACCCACTACGCCCGCCTGATGGTTAACATAAGAGCAAAAGTTGGCGGAACTTCACACGTTCAATAATTCTATACTATTTTGTTGAAAGTTGGTGAAGAAACTCTAGCAGAGAAAAATGGTCAAGTGAAACTGCTAAAAACGCTCAGCAAAATTATTTCCACATTAGAGGGGCTTATTCGCTTGATGTGTATAAATATTGCAGAAAAACCACTTCAAAGCAGTTTCTGGATGTTGTATTTTGTTCCCTAAAACCGACCAAGCCGCTGAAATAAATGTTATTATTTTACCCGGATTTGAAAGAAATGAAGTGTTTGATAAACGTGTAGTATATCAAAATAATACCACTAATTATCCGGTCGAATTTTTTAATTCTCTCAACTCCAACTGGCTTCCTGCACATCAGATTACACTTTCAGTAAGTATTGCAAACAAACCTGCTTGAGGTGGAAATTCTTACGAGCGGTGGTATATGTGAAACGGTGTTTATACCATGTATTACAATCATTCCCTACAATTTCTTATTTCAATTTAAACCTGTACAGGTTCCTGTGAGCTTTTCTTTGTTATGACGATAAACAAGTCGCAGGAACAGACGCTCAAATCTGCTGGTCTTGACTTGAGAACCTGTAGTACTCCGCTACACTACCATATTCCCACACCGAAAGCAACACTTGCATCTTGCAAATAGCAACAAGTTTATCATAATTCATACCCATAATCGAAACACACAAGTGAATCATAATTCAGAAAGAGTGATTCCCATACCAACGTCCAACCCAGTGGAGAATCCACTTTGCGCTGTTTGTCACTTCAATGCATGTGCTATATGGGTCAAAGCCAAAATGCCGACTCAACAATAACAAACACTCATAACCTCTTCAGATGCATTCACCCCGAAGCGTGCGATAGAGGCTAAAGCCAAAATGCCTACAACAAAAACGCAGTGCAAGCAACAAGTGCCGTTGCATTTAACCAGTATGCAAAACTCATAAACACTTCAGATGCATTCACCCCGAAGCGTGCTATATAGGCTAAAGCCAAAATGCCTACAACAAAAACGCAGTACAAGCAACAAGTGCCGTTGCATTTAGGCAGTATGCAATAAATCAAATTACCAACCGATCATACGAACGAAAGGGTAAATAACTGGGACACTTAGGACGATCGAACCGGAAATCCAAATCAATAAATGAAAAATGCATTGTGGGAATTATTTTGTACTGAGGTTATTGCGTAAGAATGCAAGCAAAATTATCTACAAATTTAGTATAAAAGGTCAAAATCAGAGATATACAATTACTCTAAACAATTCCTTACTAATTCCACATCGGACGCAGGAGGCAAAAATTGGGCAGTGTCAAAAACCAGGTTGTAATTATCAACAATAGGGCGTGAAGCCTACCTGGCAAATCACCATCAGAAAAAAAAGGGAGCAGACCTGCAAAAATAAATAAATTAATAAATAAAATCTGTATCAACAAAGGCAGAACAACAAGGCAGGACAGAACGGCAGTTACAGTTTCTTCAAAAAAAAGTAAATATCAGACACAAGAAATTTCTTAACAAATAGAAAAAAAGGAACATTTATGACATTTGCAATTTTTCCAAAAAAATTTTTTTTAAATTTATTATTATTATTTATATATATTATATAAACAATATATATATATATATATATATATCTTTTAAAACCTTTTAAAGCAGTCTGCTATTTTGCAATTTTGCAAAAACTTACATTATTCCGATTATATATAACCTGATCTTAGCGTTCGACGGAAACCCGGAAGAGTTAAATAAATTCATTGCGTGCGGTAACAGTCTGTTCACGTCAATAAAGACAGAGCCAGAACACAAGCTCTTTCTAGAGTTTGTGAAAACTAAGCTTCAAGGACCAGCATACGAGCTAGGCCAACTGAAATCCTTCGCTAAGTGGAACAACTTAGTATATGAAATAGAGAATCAATGCAGAGAAGAAAAATCGCGGTCATCGGTACAGAATGAGTTGCTGAGGGTGCGCAAAGGGCAGTCGAAAGAATCAGAGAACTCGTTGATCGCTTCAGCCGATCCTGAAACCTGAAACGAGCAGTCTCCTACGCGGAGGAGCATTCGGCTCGTCTCGAGCGGACCACTGCATCACAGGCAACTAAATCAAGTTATTCTCACAGGCCCGTCTGTCAGATATGTAACGAAGTCGGACACACACCGGCCATTTGCTACAGCAACCCAAACTTGGGGGCACACACCCCCAACATGTTTTAGAAACCCCAATGTCGTTTACAAGAAACCCGTCTACCAAACCTACAACAAAGTGGAACACACTTTCGCCACGTGTTACCAAAACACGAATTTATCAAATTTCGTCCCACAGAACATCAAGAAAGAGGTGCAGCTCTTAAAATGTAGCTACTGAAAAAAGCCCAACCATCGCGAAGTCGTATGTAGGACACGTCTGATAGACATCGGAGTTTTGCCCAAACAAAACCCTTTTCGGAGAAACACTCCTGACAACGGTCAACGAAATCACATACAAAACGCTCCCCACAAAGTTAGGCAATTCGACACCAATCATATCAATAACCAGCAATTCCTAAGCGGAATTAACATGGGAAACGGGACGACTCGGGAAGATACAGTCGAAAGTCTATCCCGAGTACAAACCCAAACCGAAATTCACTAATTAAATTAACTCCGCTCGTATCACTCTGTCCTGAATTTAAAGAGCCAGTGATACGAGTAAAATTTAGCCCCTCGGACAAATATTCGACAACGTTCTTGCTTGACTCAGGCGCTGACGTCAGCATAATCAAGTCAACAAGATTAAATACCAACATTCCTAATTTAAACAAATGCATTTTATCCACGATAACGGGTGATTCATTTCAAACTATAGGGCAAATACTTGGAACTATAGAATTAAAAACTGAAGAATACTCGATCCCGCTAGAACATTCATTTCATGTGGTACCTAGCCACCTACCTACCATCATTCGATGGTATACTTGGAAACGATTTTCTGACTGGGTTTCAATGTTACATCGATTATTCCAAAAGAGAAATAACATTAAGAACCCGAGATATATGCAATACTAGCGGTTTGATCAATACTAGAAGCAACGGTACAAAACTTGGCCATACGAACTTTGTTGATTCCACAATTAACCCCGACTGCCACATAGGCATCGGTGTGGAACACATGCAGTCTCGGTGGGAATCGATACCCGATACCGACTGTCTCCGGACCGGATTTGGTGATTCACGGAATTTATGCCTGGATCCAGTCTCTAATAAATCAACCGCTTGTAACGGAACAAACACCGAGGTAAGTAAAAGAAAACACCCGGCCAACAGTAAGACTAAGTCGAACGAGAACTTAGCAATTGGGACCGCGGAAAATAAGAATAAACTCCAGACCAACAGTAAGACTAACTCGAACGAGAACTTAGCAGTTAGGACCAGGTAAATAAGAATAAACTTCCGACCAACAGTAAGACTAAGTCGAGGAATGAGTTAAAAACGAGAAGAATAAGAAGTTACTTCCGACCAACAGTAAGACTAAGGAGAACTAACAGTAAGGACCGAGGAGAATAATAATAATTATCTTCCAGTATACAACAGTAAGACTAAGTCGAGAGAGAGCTTAGCAGTTAAGAATGAGGCAGATAATAGCACCAACAGAAAGTTTATAATCAACAATACAATAGAAAAAAAGAGGGTCACCAGTCGAAACCCCGGTCTCAACAAAAAATAAAAATTTCATTCAATGATATAAACCAAAAAGACATATTAATCCATAAAAAGCAAGTTCTTCCAGGCATTAATCTCGGCGAGAGCCTGACCCGAGCCAACAATGCGAACATCAAAGTCCTAATGATGAATACCTTAGACAAGGAACAAGTTCTTAACACAGAAGAAATTAATATCGAGTGGGACACCCTGGATAATTTTAGCTTGGTAACTGATAAGCACAACAACAAGATCAAATTCATACTAGATAAACTCAAGTCAGTCATAGACCTAGATCGTTGCAACCGGGAAGAAAAAGAAACAGTGTTAAAAATTTGCAGAGAATTCAATGACTTATTCTTTCTCGAAGGCGACAAACTCTAGTTTACAGAAGTCATATGTCATACGATCATAATTGACCAATATAAGCCTCCATTATACGTGAAACCTTACCGACTTCCTGATGCAAACAGGAATGAAATATACAGAAAGGAATGCTACAGGAAGGAATAATCCAGCCTAATGGAGGCCAAGTGCATTGCTTCTGGTTTCCAAGAAACCAGACAAGGAAGGCAACAAGCGTTGGAGAGTAGTGGTTGCTTTTCGCCGGCTAAACGAATTGACGATTGCCGATGCATACACACTACCCAACGTCAGGGATATACTGGATCAACTTGGCAGGGCAATATATTTAACACCCTCGATTTGGCAAACGGGTTTCATCAAATCCGCATGAACGAAGAAGATAGGTGCAAAATGGCATTCAGTACCCCTTATGGACATTACGTTTGGCCTGAGAAACGCCCCAACAACTTTTCAACGTCTGATGAATACAGTACTAACGGGTCTACAAGGATTCGACTGTTTCGTGTACGATTACGATTTGAAAGATCACAACGCCAAACTAATTCGAGTCTTTAATCGGTTACGCCAAAATAACCTAAAGCTCCAGCCCAACAAATGTAATTTCTTAAAGACAGAATTGATGTATTTGGGTCATATTATTTCAGAACACGGCCTCAAACCAGATCCCGAAAAAATAAAAGCGGCAAAAACATTCCCTGTACCTAGGTCTGTGAAGGAAATAAAATCATTCTTAGGGTTCGTAGGTTACTACAGGAGATTTATACAAAATTTCTCCACAATGGCAAAGCCATTAACTAAATTATTAAAGAAGAACGTCGATTTTAAATGGGATGCATTCTGTGACGAAGCATTCCAATCCTTTAAAAATAAATTAATAGAACATCCTATCCTCTCTTTTGCAGATTTCAAGGAAGACTTCATAGTAACCACTGATGCCAGTGATATTGGATTAGGTGCGATCCTATCACAAGGAATAGTCGGTCAAGACAAACCAATTTGCTTTGCCAGCCGAACATTGAACAATACACTGTACGTGTAACTACCCTTAGTCAAAACAAAAACGGGGAATCTTCGCAAGTTATATGCCTTAACCCACCAAAAATTCAAGTTCTTTCCAGTCTCGTCCTGCACGAATAGACGGACAAACTAGCCAAATACAAGGTCGTAGTATTGCCCTTAATAGACTCACCTTACGAGGAGATCCTGAAATGCAAATCTCCTCAGTTTAAGAAACTCCAAGAAGGGAAAAGCACCACGCTAGCACTGCATAAACAAGTACCTATTCATGTTGTAACTCTCCCAATATCGATCAGAAGTCAGACTGATGAAAAGACTGTGACGTCTTCTCTGAACGACGTCAAAGAAACATGTAAAAAGGAATAGGATTTTCTCTTCCCACAACAGTGAACGACCACAGGTTAATCTTCAGAGAACTTCCTGAAAAAACCTTTCAAGCTCTGGATATAACTATCGCTGTTTATACGGACGGCAGGGATAATCTGTGATGGTGCCATTAGCGAAACGAACTACTTACTGATGAACCTCCAAAGCAATTATACTATCCTAGGCACACATAAACGACATAATCGAGCATTATTAACTATAGTTGGTACCATAAGCAAATCACTATTTGGTACTTTAAACGAGTATGATACTAAACATTATGACAAGCAGACAGAGAAAGTAAGAAGAAACGAAAACCACTTACTAAAACTTATGAAAAACCAAACATTTATCTTAGGCACCGCCATCAATATCTTCAACAAATCAGAGAAAGTAATACAAGACCAAATGCTTGCAATCAACGCAAAAATAAATAATCTAAAAAATATTTTAACCATAATATCCAACTACACACAAAGTCAGGACGTAATTACCGAAATACAATCTATAGTAACTCCCGATCAACTAAGTTCTGCCCTAAAATCTATTAAACCACATATACCTTCCGGTCTAAAATTACCTCGTCTAATAAATGAAGACAACATCATGTCTCTATATCATGTTCGTGACGCCAACGTCGCCATTAAACAGGACTAAGTAATCTACGAATTCTAGATACCCATGTCTCTAACAGACAATATCCAAATATTCAAAGTTATCCCTTTCTCAATAAAGTACCAAAACAATTTTATATACCTACAATCCACAAACAAGTACATTATTATAGAATATAAAAGAGAACATTTTTACCATTGAGCCTAAACGAACTCAATAACTGTAAAAACCACAACGACAACTTTCTATGCCCCATAACACACCCTTTATTCGGCACCTACACATCTAATCCTCTTTGTGAAATTTAAGTCCTAATTGGAAATCCCAACCTTTACAAATCCTGTATAATCAAACAAGTAAATGTAACCACCGCATGGATACAAATGCATCAACCTCAAAGATGGTCATTTTCGTCCCTTGAACCATATTGTGGCGAACGAAATTTGCCAAAATAATATAACCGTTTACACCCTCCACGAACCGGGAATAATAACATTTTCAGAACGTTGTTACCTGAAAACCAAGGACTTAACCCTGCACGCCTTCGACGAAAGGTCGTCAACTCTTTACAACTTTTTCATTTCTCCCTTGAACATACCTAAATTCCTACCCAACTCTTCCATTAACACCCTAAACTTCTCAAAAAAAAACAGCAATAGGTAGATACTCAAGTCAAACTGAATTAGAGCTCTTCTCTAGGTCAATAAAAGAACTAAAAATAGAATAATCAAAAAATGTCCCCATAGATAAAAACAATGCTACCATTACATCTTAATCTACGCAATAATTGCAATAATATTAATAATGGCCTTCCACAAACAATACAAATCATACAAACACAAACATGAGTCTAACGAAAGAACTACCAAAATCGATAACATTCCAATCAACGTAACACCTACCTTTATCCTATCCTCAAATTAAGAGAAAATAAAGAGAATGAAACACCTTTTTCCCAAACAAAATATATATATATATTTATTACTTAATTACTTAATATAAATGAAAAAAGAAAAAACCTCTTATCATAAAAATAGGCATTATTTCATTAAATCAAATCAATGTAAAAAATAAATCAAATAAAAACAAGAATCTTATCATGTAATTAAAATATCCAAATATGTAAACGCTAGAAAATAAGAAAAATTTATGAAATGTAGTAAATCAAATCAAAATCATACATTTAGTATGTAATAATGTAATGCTAGAACTTATGAAAAACTTTTGCAAATCTTCACACACATAACAAGTTACCTAATGTAAATGAAAAAAAAAATATATTTATATAAAATAAAAAAAAACCCTTATCATGTAAATATTCAAAAATTTACATTATTGAAATCTATCCACATCAAAAAAAAAAAAAAATAAATAAATAAACAAATAAATCTTATCATGTAATTAAAATATTTAATAATGTAAATGCTAGAAACTAAGAAAAATCTTTTCACCTAACTAATGTTTTAGAAAAAATAACCCAATAATGTAATGCTAGAGACTAGGAAAAATTTTTGTAAACCTTCACACCTACTGCCACTTTTTCAGAAAATTAACCTCTTCATGGTAGTAATTTTCTTCTTATTAGGGGGATGGGGTGTAGTACTCCGCTACACTACTATATTTCCACACCATAAGCAAAACTTGCATCTTCCAAATAGCAACAAGTATATCATAATTCATACCCATAATCGAAACACACAAGTGAATCATAATTAATACTAATAATAGACATAGCCCAGTGGAGAATCCACTTTGCGCTGTTTGTCACTTCAATGCATTCAATGCATGTGTTGTATGGGTCAAAGCCAAAATGCCGACTCAACAATAACAAACACTCATAACCACTTCAGATGCATTCACCCCAAATCGTGCTATATAGGCTAAAGCGAAAATGCCTACAACAACAACTCAGTGCAAAAAATAAGTGTCGTTGCATTTAGGCAGCATGCAGTTGTATACTAAATTAATCAAATTATCAACCGATCGTACGAACGAAAAGGTAAATAACTGGGACACTTAGGACGATCAAACCGGAAATCCAAATCAATGAATGAAGAATGCATTCTGGGAATTATTTTGTACTGAGGCTTTTGCGTAATAATGCAAGCAAAATTATCTACAAGTTTAGTATAAAAGGCAGTGGTTGGGAAGGTCAAAATCAGAGATAGACAATTACTCTAAACAATAAGGTCGCAGCCCTTTGTTACACATCGGGTCTTTATTGTATTATAAAATTATTTAAATCTACTGAAATAGTAAAGGTCGCAGCCTTAGTTACACATCGGGCCTTTAGCTAAACAAATTTAATAGAAGAATATTTATAACTTTTTAACAAGTATTTCTCTCCGCACATATACTCTTCTCCGTATTTTGACGCGGAAAGGACGGTATATTGTGCGTAATCCAACAAACCGTTTAATTTTTGCACGGGCAACTGTACGAGTACGTTGGTTGCTCTCGAATTAGCAATCCTGATAGTCTTTATATTTTAGTTCCACTAGTCAAAACAACAAATATCGTTTACAAATAAATTTTGTAAAAAAAAATTACGTAAAATTGGTATAGTTTCTTTTTTTTTTTTCTTGCTGACGTTAATATAATATTTGTAATTCATGCTTTTATTGTCTAAATTTCATAATATAAATTTCTAAATTATTTAATTTTATGTAAACGAAGTCGTTAACTGCTAGTTGTGATATATAAGGATATTGACTTATGACTTATTTAAATAAAAACACATACAAAAAAAAATGGCCTACTCATTTCAAAAACATTGATTATTTTGTTCACATACATATAAGGAAATATTATATTTGATCGAAAAAATTCGCCTTATCTACGAGACAACCAGCCCCCCAATAATGGTTCTGGTCCTATTTATCGCTAACTAATACCAATGTGTTAGAAACAGCAAATAAATTATCTTGTGTGAGTACTACAGCTTAACCAGAATTGAATTTTCTATGAAAAAAATAAGGCGAAAAAATTCGCCTTATCCACGAGACAACCAGCCCCCCAATAAGGGTTCTGGTCCTATTTATCGCTAACTAATACCTCTGTGTTAGAAACAGCAAATAAATTATCCTGTGTGAGTATTTTAATTAACCAGAATTGAATTTTCTATGAATTGTCAAAAAACACAGAAGGATTGACATCTGTAGAACATTGTAGCTATGTTCTGTCATTAGATTTGTTCAATGAGGTTGTTTCAAGGAAGTTCGATTGTGTATTTCATAGTGTACAGACGTGTTTTTCAGATAACGATTTAAAGATCTCTTAGGCATTTTTTTCTTTGTTTTTTTTTTATATTTTTCTGTATATTTAAGTAAATAATCTTTAAATAAAGTGACTATTTATTTCTATTATAATAGATTGAATTAATCGGATAATTATCGCTAAAAGTGTGGTGCGCACACCTCTAAATGAAGGCCAAGGATTATTTTAAAACAAAAAATAAACCTTCCTCATCCTCACCATGCAGTGACCAAAAAAGCACAACCACTTCTGAAGCTGCATCAGCTTAACGGGGATGCAAATCCTCGCAACAAGGAATTATTATCAGTGAAAACCGTAACACCTCAAGCTGAAATGGATAATATGGACGTATGAATGACGCACACTAAGCAAAGGCATAAGATTGCACCAGTTGCAATAAAAACTGTAAAGGAGCATATTACACCACTCCTTTGTAACCAATTTGCCCTACTACAGGATATCAGCATTCGGAGTGTGTGTAGGGATATAACCTTGTGCATCTAATTCTGGACAACCGTTACCAAACGGTTATCACATCAATCCACACAGCGTAATTTAGATACTAGCAAGAAGTCATCAACCAACATACCTCCAAAGACCCAACTCTAAACCTAATCCAAAAACTGGCTAAAGGTAAGTTTTTTCCTCGAATTATCATGTAAAATATTGTTATCTGTAAACTTCCACGTGATCTCCGCTCGAGGCTTAACCCTTTACTACAAGAAAGAAGAAATTCTTAAGGAGCTCAAGGCTTTCAACTTAAATGTTGACAAAGTTCTGAGATTCTCCACCAAACGTTCTGGACGTGAAAAGATCTGCTATAACCTCTTCTTCGCCAAGCTTCTTCTGGGCACTTTCCCTGATGATGTTCTAAGGATCAAATACTTATTCAACACACAAATAATTTGGGACAAACTCAAAAGCAAGAATGGAGCTCTACAGTATAGATGCTGCCAAAAATTTGGCCATCTGGACAAAAACTGTGCCAATAATTGCAAGAAATGTAAGAACTGACTGACATGATTCTGTTCCAACACCAAGAGATCACGCTGCCAATTATAGGGCTGTACAGCCTTCGAAGAGTATAAACTGCAGAGAAAGAAAACTTTGGAAAAAGCTCAAGATAATAGTGAAAAGACTAAGAACTTGGGAAATCTTATCCAGGCTTCTTCTTCAAACTCACCAAAAATCTCCTATGTTTGTCAGTTCCACCAACTCAAGAATCCTCCTTGTGATGTTAACTCCCTTCATAAAACGAACAATAACTCAATAAACAAGATTTTTGAGTTGTTCAAAGACCTTTAGGGGATGAAATAAATGCCTTCCTGGGAAAAATTGATAACTTCATGGAAAATTTAAACAATCTTGACTATGTCTTCCTTAAGAGAATAGCCTACCTCGACTTTGTCAATCAAATCATGTTAAGTCAGAATTAATCAATTAAAAAAAATATTCACTACGACCCCGTTGATTCGAGCTCCAACCTCTTTCCTTCTATCCTTCTCGGCATCAAAGTCCAAAATAACAATGTCCAAAAAAACCTCCTAATTGGCTCTATGTACATACCTACTAATCGTCTAACTATCCCCTTAATAGAGGAACTTAAAAAATCAAATGTATCAGTTACTTCTACTAGGGGGAGAGCTGAATGCCAGAAGCTCCAACTGGGGAGACGCCAGGTATAACAGTAATTGCTCGAGTGTCGAAAACTTCCTCCTCCACCTTCCCAAGAAGTTCCTCTTTTCTTGATCACTTTCTGGTATTCAATCACCTTTATATCATTTCAATCAAAATTATTCCATAACATCTCTCCCTATCCTCACAGAACACTTCTCTCTTTGTCCTGAAATCAGTAACGAAGAAATTGTCTTATGTGATTCAAATACCTATCACTAATTTAAAGATACCAAATGGGACAGCTTCAACGAAGATCTTGATTCCTTACTCAGACAAACATCTCCTTCCGAGTACTGCAACATAGTTAACCAAACTATGGCGATGCACACTTCCAGGGATGTAACCTTCCGAAAAAATTAAAAAAACCTCTCGGATGATATAAAACACTTATTTAAAGTAAAACATCTTTGGTGAAAGCAGTTGAAAAGATAATTTCACAGCTCTTTTAATAGAATAAACGATTCCTACATAGTTCTGTCATCAAGGATCGCGCTGTGTTTAATCGGGGAGTTTGGTTTCTGATGAGTCTCGATACTGAGAGAAAAAAATTAAACGGGGTTGCAGGTGGTACAATGATAATTTATTAACTGCGGTATAGGTCTTACCTCTTAGCGAGTCGACGACAAAATGTGTCGAGAGGTAGGAGTAGTGGGAGATTAAAAAGGAAATTAGAGAGAGACATCTACTAAACATTACCGGCCGCATTGCAGCACTAGCTGCTATACAATTCCATAAACTATGGGGAGAGGGATGATACCCTTTTGAGTCTTAATGTCTGCTACTCTAACTTTCTTATCAGGAACGAAATACGAATGATCGCCATTCATTAGGAGGGAGTTGTTCGTTTCGAACAATAACTAAATCTTCCACTTGGACATCTCTTTAAGCATGTTTCCACTTATAACGCTTATGGAGCTCCTTCAAATATATTTCTTTCCAGCGGCGACTGAATAGGTGATGAATTTAAAACGGCTTATGATATTTAGAGAGTTTTCCGCCAAGAAAGATTCAGCAAGACTGAGTAAAGGACTACCTTTTAAGAAATGGCCTGGAGTAAGAGACACAATGTTAGATAGGTTTTCCGACACCGGGGAAATCGGTCTACTATTTACATAGCCAAACAATTCTGAAAATTCTTCGAATGTGAACTTAATACTACCTGCAATTTTTTGTGCTTTAAAACTTTTTACACCCGCCTCCCATAAACCACCTATGTGGGAAGCACCAGGAGGAATGAACGTCCGTTTGATTTGAATTTGGATGGGTTTTTAAAACGTTTTGAAAATCATATATAAGGGATTTTGAGGCAGCTACGAAATTGGTGTCGTGGTCAGAAATTATCTAAAAGGGTAAGCCGCGACAGACTACGAAACGTGAGAAAGGAGCAAGGAAAGACTAAGTCGATAGATCACCGTCACAACCGTCTTTTGTGGAGAAACAAACGAACAAGCACACATACACCTTCTGCAGCCGACACGTTCTTCGTGAATTTCGTCCTTTCCAAGGGTAGTGCACCCATTATCATAGTTTGCAATTTCTTTTTATTGATAGTGCAGATTTTACAATGATGGATACATTTTTTCACAAGATTCTTCAGTTTTGGTATCCAAAATTCCGAATCAATCATCCGGACCATGAGCTGAATCTCACTATGTAAAGAAACTTGGTGCACATATGCGACAAAAAGTTCGGAGAAGTGCGCATCATATGCGAGTATAATGGGATGACGATCGTTATAGGTAAGAATGGAGGAAATTAATCTACCATTAAGGCGCATAATTGGCTCGTCATCTATAAACGGATTAATGGATATTAAAGCACTTTTGGATTCGATCGCTTTATTTTGAAGTAAAGCTTCATATTCTACGCAAAAGTACGTCAGTTGTGATTGTCTTATCAGTTTGTTTTTGGTAAATTTGATCTCTTCGTATAACAAAGAACGCGAGTCGTATTTCCTGTCACGAATATTAGTTACATTATAAAACCTATAAACATAACTAAGAACACTTATGCCAATCGGCGTAGTATCATTTCAAATCCATCTAAAGATGAAATATGACGCCAAGTTGTAGATTTCACATTCGTCAGAACTTCAGAAGATCTATTCGCAACAAAAGTCGTCCAAGTACATGGTTTGTTTAGCCATGCCCAGACAATTGTGGAATCTGTCCATAGAAATAGTTCATGATTTTGAACACAATGTAGTTTTGCCAAACCTATTCGAAAGCAAAACGGCACCCAACAATTCTAGACGTGGTAAAGAGATTGGGGGTAGGGGGAACTTTCATTTTGGCCCATAATAAATGAGAAGAGAAGGAGGCGAGCTCAGCAGGGCAGCAGCGTAGGCCCTTTCCGACGAATCGCAAATCCATGTCCAAAGGGCATATTCAACTCATCTGGAGATATTTATAGCCTTTATGTCAGGGAAGTGTGTTAGGAGGGTTTTCCACCTGTTATGTGTATCAGGCTTGAGATTCTCATCCCACTGGGTGTGGTCTTTTCAAATTTGCTGCATAATGATTTTGGCTGAAATTGTGACTGGCGCAAGCCACCCTGCAGGGTCATAAAATTTTGCAACTATAAAAAGGACAGATATTTTAGTGATAGATCATGATACGGTTTCCAAGGGGACTGAGATATAAAAAGTATGTGAAGTAGCCTTTCACCAGATACCTAGAGTTTTTGTTGAACTGTGTTGATCAATTTTTAAAAAATCTTGAATAATCAGGTGTTCTTTCGGGAGGAGCATTAATAGCTCAGGTGAGTAGCCAAGAATAGTAGTAGTATCTTTGTGTGTGTTGGCTATTTTTTACAATTTTAGAAATGGATTTAAATTTGCAACAACGAACTTGTATTAAATTTTGCGTAAACAACGGATTTAATAATGCCCGAACGTTGGAAATGCTGTGTGTTTCGGCAACGATTCTCTAAAGAAAACGGTCGTTTACCAGTGGCACGAGCGGTTCAAAAGTGGTCGTGAGTCAATCGAAGATGATGAAGTGGCAGACCATCGACATCGAAAACCGACAAAAACATTGATGAAGTAAAAGAAATATTGGTCAATAACCGCAAAATAACCATCAGAAAGATAGCGGAGGACTTGAACATATCCTATGGATCCGTCCAAGACATTTTGTTTAATGATTTGAGTTTCCGTCGTTTAGCAGCAAAGTTGGTGCCAAAAGACCTCAATTTCATGCACAAAAAAGACCGTGTTGACGTCGCAAAAGAGTCGATTTACGTGGCTAAATCAGTTCCCACATTCACCAATAGGATCATTACTGGAGACGAGAAATGGGTTTATGAGTACGACACACAATGCAGACATCAAGCAAGTGATTGGCGTTCACCATATGAGCCGAGATCAAAAACCACGTCATTTACAGTCAAAAAAGAAGGCAATGCTCACGGTTTTCATGGATTACAATGGTGTAGTGCATCATGAATTTTTGCCAGAAAGCCAGACAGTAAACAAAGAGTATTATTTGGGCGTTATGATACGTGGCGTTATGAATTGTGGGCAAAAAACTCTTGGATTTTGCACCATGATAACGCACCGTCGAACAGCGAAATAATTATTCGTAATTTTTTGACGACAAATGCAACAAATACCATCCAACAGCCACCAAATTCACCTGATTTGGCTCCCTGTGACTTTTTCCCGTTCAATCGAGTTAAAAAAACCACTACGGGGAACTCGTTTCAGCAGCCCAGGGGAAGTAATGGAAAAATCATACTGAAAACCGAATATAAAAAATGTTTCGAAGAGTGGATCAAGCGCTGGCATAAATGTGTTGCATTCGATGTGGATTACATTAAAGGGGACAATTAAGATTTAGATGAATAAACTTGTATTTTTAATTTTCTGAATAAATTCCGAGAACTTTTGATTGGTATTATGACCAATTGTGTTATCAATCGGACCTAATAGTATCCAGCCGAAGCCGGTATTTTGAGCTGTAAGGGAATTTAGTGCCTCACCGCTTATGCCTTCCAGTATAATAGATGGATAGAAATCTGCTCCGATAAGCATATCTATATTGTAGGATTTGTTAAAAAATGGGCCAGTTAGAGGAAAGTCGATGATGTTTTGAAGATATTCACTATGAAATGAGGGCAAATCGCTCGCTAGCCGTTTTAGGACCAATGCCTTAGTGTTTAGAGCAAAATTTTTATTAAGATTGGAACAGAGATTCAAAGAAGAAGTAGTGATGGTTAAACTGCATCGGCTGCATTTTTTCCCATTAAAAACCAATGATAAGTCAACACACGAAATTGCTTTGAATCTATTTTTTTCACAATAACAAAAGTTGCTTCACTCACAACGCTATATCTCGAGAACTAATCGTCCGACAGCTGTCCAATTTATACACGTATCTTTTGAATGTTGGTACTAACTGAAAATGGTATGGATTTAATTCAAGTGGTGCCCTCTCTTAGAAACGGCATGTATTATATTGAATTTCTTCAGAAATAAACGAGACCTCTGATCGAAATAGGTTTTGTGATGATTTATTTTTACCATAACCTTGGCTACAATGACTTTCTGGCAGTTAGGGGAGAAAAATGATTGATGTTTGAATTCGTAAGTGGACTGTTTATTCAGATAAGAATTTTCAGTGCTAGTTGCAACAGCGTTATTTACGGGGCAACGGAAAGTGTATGCGAGTGAGGATGCAAGAGATTGTGATGTCTGCCTTAAAATCGAAAGCATGTGCTATCACTCCTACAGTCACTGTGAACTTGAGTAACAGCAACATAGTTAGAGCATTAACTATGTTTTTTGACTGCTACAGTCCTCGTCTCTACGTTCATAATTAAAAATTCGGGACAAAGACGCAGTGAATGGTTTCCTCCGCATACTTTGCATTTGATTAAAGTTTTGGTGTAGTGTGCTTGAACACATTTTCCTTTGTGTTGAGATACCGGGTTTCATATCAGAGACTGTTTCAAGGACTCGAAAACGGTTTGCAAGAAATTTATCCATTTCCTTCCATGTTGGAATCTCAATATGACTAGTAAATGATTGTTTCCAAAGACCTAGGGTTGTTTCTGGAAGGCGATTTGAGCAAACATAAGTGAGTTCCAAGAATCTGTATCTTTTCCATGGGCTTTGAGTGCAATCACTGATGTTGTTTTGAAATTGTTTGACTGTTTTGCCAAATTGAACTTGAATACGGGGTAGAGTTAAAAGTATAGGGTTTTCTAATAACGACTTGACAATTTTCTTTTTAAATAAAAGGCAAACCATTTGAGATATTTCAAAAACTTTATTATTGGCTTGAAGTACAATCAAAATATTTATGAATGGAACTCGATTTCGTTTATATTGCCACCGCGGCCACGTTTGCAGTGGTCGATTCGTTGGACCCAATTTTCAACGAAACGGCCGCTATCTCGCGTTCAATGTTGGCTCTGAGCTCTTTCAACGTCGTCGGAGTGTTGGCATAAACCAGTGACTTAACGTAGCTCCACAGAAAATAGTCAAGCAGCGTTAAATCGTACGAACGAGGCGGCCAATCGACTGGCCCATGTCTTGAGATAACACGCTCACCATACTTACTCTTCAATAAATCGATTGTAGCGTGTGCTGTGTATCTTGTGGCACTATCCTGTTGAAACTACATGTCGTCCAAGTCCATATCTTCCAATTAGGGCCAAAAATAATCAGTGATCATGGCGCGATAACGCTGACCATTCACAGTAGCGTGACGATCGTTATCGTTGACGAAAAAATATGGCCCAATAACGCCGCCGGCATGCAAACCGCACCAAACAGTTATTTTTTGTGGATGAAGTGGTGATTCACCCGACCAATAACGCATATTTTGCTTATTAACGAACCCATTGAGCTAAAAATGAGCTTCGTCACTGAAGATGATTTTGCGATGAAATTCATTATCTTGGCGCATCTTCTCCAGAACCCAATCGGAGAACGTACGTCGCTTCAAATGGTCCATCGGCTTCAATTCTTGAGTCAACTTGATCTTGTATGGGTGTAAACCAAGATCCTTACGCAAAATACGCTACAATGTGGTCCGAGCGACGCCCAATTCTTGACAACGCCGTGGAATTGACTGATTTGGATCGTTTGCTACGGACGTCTGAACGCCAGTGATATTTTCGACAGTTCCACCAAACCGTTGTCTCACTGACACGGCAATATCACACAACGAATATGTAGACTCAAATTTTTTTTCTAAATTTGTTATTGCCTGTCTACTAGAGCGAGAATTACGACCGAAAAATGGAGTTAACGCTCTTAAAGTTGCAGTCACCGACTGCGAATATCTGTAGAAATTTTTATAATTTGCAGACGTTGCTCGTTAGTGTACTTTATCATGATGAAAATGTTAAGTTTACTGAATAAATTGACAGTGTCACGTATGTGTCAGAAGAAGAACGATATTTAGACTTAACTACTTTAAGAAAATCTTCTTTTGGTTTTGAAGTAACCAAAGAGCGCTCACACTCTTCATAATATTTCTTTACATCGAGCCACAAATCCTTGAGTACAACCTTATGTGCTTGCAATGATGGAATGGAATGATCAACTATTGGTTCTCCTCGGAAAGCGGAATGAAATTCCACTAGTTGATCTGTCGCGAAAATAAAGTTATCTAATACATTTTTCGTGCAACCATAATGTAAATACTTCCTTATCTTAGTGAAAATCAATTTTAATCCAAAAAGATTGCATGCAAATCTAATAATATAAAAAAACAACCTTCAAAAAAAGCACGTGGTGGAGATTTTGCACTGATAAGTGTACATGTGCACTTAATTTAATGCCTATACGATTAGATATATATGTATGTACAGTACAATTGCAAAAAAAAACCCTTCACGAAAAGCACGCGGTCGAGATTTTGCACTTATAAGAAAATACTGTACGCACCCGGTTGATTCCAATTTGTTTGATTGCAACTGTTTTCGATCTTCGATTTTGATGAAAATTCCGTAACAGCATAGTCTTCAGATGATGGAGTTGACGAATTTTAATGAACTTCTGAGTAATGAAAGAGTTCTTACTTCGAGTTGATTAAAGAATTTTGGGGATTTGTTGAGTAGAGTCTATAGAGTGTTCAGAATGAATACAAACAAACACTTCTAAACCAATAAAACAGTAAGAAATCAGCTGGCCTGGACGGCATCACCAAATTTGTTCTGGAAAGAGTATCACCTAATGTAGTAAACTTCCTTTCAATTTTACTTAATAATTGCATCAATAGAGGATACTTCCGAACTGCGTGAAAAATAGCCAAAATTTTTTCTATACAAAAAAGCAAAACAACCATGAAATAAGTACCTTTAGACCGATATCTGTTTTCAAACTTTGGCACACTTCTGAGAGAATTATCCTCAACAATATGTTATGCTCTGAGGATAACCCTAACGACTTTATCCCATACCATGAACTTGGCTTTCCCTAAAGGATACTACTGTCTATGCTCTCCTAAATCTCAGAATGACATCACACTCAACCTCAGACAAAAAAGAATGCACCGTCGCCTGTGCGCTAGACATCGAAAAAGCTTTCGATATCGTTTGAAGAGATGGACTCCTTTTTAAAATAGCGCGGCTAAATTCTGGCTAGCTCTCTTACCAATTGATCTTTCGTCATAAAAATCCAAAGCACTAAGTGCCATATCAGTATCCGTCACAGTGTTGTCCAACAGGGCTCTATCCTTTGGCCCCTCTCTCTATAGTATATTTCTGTTTAATTTTCCACACTTTTTCAATAATAGCAGTCTGTCTAAAACAGCGCTCCCTATCCCCACTTGCCGTACCATCGCAAACCATCTCAGGATCATCAACGATTACTATAAAACTTGGGGCATTAGCATTAAGAAATCTTAATTAATCTTAATCTCATAAATCTGTTTGTTTCAGGAATGCCAGCGGTAAAGGAGCTGAGGGTGCGGTTAGAGAGAGTAAAGACCTGACATTAAGATAAGACGGTTGCATCATATGAAATAAAATCAAAATTAAATACTTCGGTGTTCAGTTCAATCACCTTTTTAAATTCAATAAACGTGCCAGAGGCACTCTTGGCAATGTACAAAAAGTGTCCAATTTACTCATGTCCTTACTAAGGAATAACTTCTTACACAGAAGAACCAAACTCCTGCTATACAAAACACTCGTCCGACCCGTAATGACCTATGCGTTCCCGATATGGTTCAATATCTCACCCTCCTCAGTTAGGGGTTTTGAGGTTCTTGAAAGAAAGATTCTCCGACTTTGTTCTGGTAAGAACTTCACATGAAAAAATAAAAGGCACTACAACTTATTCATTTACAATGAAACTAATGTCACCCCGTTTACTCACGATAAAGTTCTCCACCAATCTTAACGTTAACAACGACCTCAGATGCGAAATTCCCCTCTCTCAAGTCCACACTAAGTCCAGTTAGCGTCGCATCCTTGGAACTCGAAGGACCTCCGGTGTTACAATACATCCTTCTATTTAAAGGCCATACCTGGCTAAATTCGTGGTTAACTGACTAATATACCTTAAGGCTACTATCCTGGTTACCACTCCTTATATCATCCTAAAATGCAAAATATATAGTTATAAAATAATTGACATGATAGAGTACAAAACTTTCCTTCCTTTTTTTACTAATTGATTTTATTCTTACAATACAGCACAATTGGTCCTCGGTTTTATTTTCCTAAATTAAATGTAAAGTTCTACCGATCTCGAATTGCTTTATGTCTAATATTTAGTAATATGTATCTCTAATATGAAGTTTATTATTTCGTTTCATTTTCTTGAATTCTTCTTCGTTCATGCTTTCAAAAAAAAAAGTTAAATAAAGTAAATTACGTCTGTGATATATACATTCATATAACTAGACTGATATTAAGTTCATAGGTTCTGTGACACGTGAGTGAGGGTGAGCAATAGCATACTGGTTTGCATTTACTCACTTTCACTTTCGTGTAGTTTTAAGATATTTATTTAGATTAAGTGACAACTGTCAAATGTAACAGCAATATAGTGCTCCGTGAGCAAGAGAATTTCATCCATGTTATCCAGTCATGTGGCATTTAGTAGTACAATGTTATAGAGCAAGCAGGCCATACTTAAAGCCGCTTTATACTAGAACGAAACAGGATTTGTTAACCCTGTATTTATGTTTTTTTTATTAAGTCTCGATGAGGTACTTCAATACTTTAATAATTTAGGCTGTTCAAAGTAGTTCAATGAGAAAAATTTCTGCCCGAAAAAGAAACGTTTTTTAATTATGCAATATTTCCAAAAACTTATTACCTAATATGTGGCGCTAGTTGGCATGACAACGGTTCACTAAATATTGTCACAGTTTGAATCCATACTTATCGCACAAGGTAATCGAAAGTCGGCAAAATGACAGGCATATTTATTTCACAACAATATGATAATGCAGTTGACAGCTATGCACCTTGATAACTTGACCAAAGTAACAAAATTCAGCGACAGATAAATGGCCATAGGACTAGTAGTCAGACATGAAATTTTGAATATTGTTGGTGTCTACACGCCACAAATAAGTAGGTTATAAATTTAACATCAAGGGACAAATGGTTTTCATTGGCGGGCAATCAAATTATGAATTACGAAGTTAATAATATTAATAATATTAATTATATTAAGTTTCAAAATGACTTAAGAAGATCGCGGGTAGTAAAACTCTTCAAAGCTCTACTTGTTCTAGGGTAATACGACTATATACTCCCGGCCTTAAATAAATACCCCCTTCGAATGGGGGTCAGAATATACCCAAGATAGGCATGCCTGTCTTAAGAGGCGGCTAAAATTCACTCCCTGTGTAGAGTATAGGTGGCCGTGGTGTAGTGGTATATGCACATACTCCTCAAGCAAAGGGTCGAGGCTTCGAATCCTGTGCAAGGCAATTATCTGAAAAATTATTTTCATATAACTTGTATGTAGTTATATGAAAATCCCGTCGGCGTCAACTTAGATATGAAGGCATAACACTGGTGTTGGAGTGGTTGGTGTCTGGGCTAAAATGTAACGAACTAACAACTAGCACGTACTAAGACACACTGGTTGAGGATGCACTGGCTCCAGTTAGACAACCACATCTGGAAAAATATCGAAACCTAATATACCTGAGTTTCAAACTACTACACCACCCGCCCGCACCCTGGTGAAAAGCGAAGTAAAAGGGTATTCATATCCCCTTGGTGCGCCCGGGGGATTATACCAAAAAAGTATCAACACGATCGGGATTGTGGATTACAACAAACTTCAAAACATCTTAAAAAAGTTATTGCGATTCGATTATACCGTCACATCGCGTAACAACAATATGATGCAGTAAACATATAAAAGCGAATAAAACCAAAAATTGGAAAGCAAAGAATTTACAGTAAAACGCGGCCTTCCTTTTTTTCATGCTTACTTTCGATGAAGCCCAGAATATTCAAAAAAAATATGAAATAACGATTCCCAACATGATTATCAAAATCGAACCTCGAATTGAATCGAAACTAATCCCTCAGTGCAAACGCTGTTAAGCGTTAAATCACAATTATCCAGGTTGCGAAGCAACAAGGGAGTTGAAAAAAGGCGAGATACACTCCTAAACTTAAGCTTAAGCCCGTTACCTTATAAATAGCTAAAAAGAAGCTATTGGGTTACGGTCACAAAAATATAAAAGAAAACGTGATGGACCATTAAGCCCTAGACGGCGGTTACTGGGTAAACTAACTTACGCCTAAGCCGCAAAGTTACTTAACGAACTGACCGAAGATTCGGCGGACCCTGCTTCTGTTATTTTCTTTATTATACTTGAGATATTTGAGGAGCAAAGCAAATTAAAAAAATTTAATTTCGAAAAGTTAGCTAAAATCGAAAATAACTGGCACAACAAGTGAATTTAATCGAGAACATGAACAAAAAAATGCTAATGGAATTTAACAAAAACTTGATGAATTAAAAAATATTCATACAAGAGAAAAATATTGAGGTTTTCCTGATATCTGCAACCCAAGAAATTGATAGTGCGTAAAAATAAGAAGCTATCAAATATCTGGAAGTGCGAGAGGAAAATCCTCCTTGTACATTAAAGAGTCCATCGAATATACTGAAGACCTTAAAATAGAACTCGAATCTGTGCAACTAATTACGGTACGTGTAAGAAATAAACACAGTTTCCTTACCAATTTAACCATGTACTGCCCACCGAGATCCTCGCTCGAAAAGAGTGTCTTCAAAAATTTTTTTTAAATCATTGATGCACAATAGTTCTATTACTGGCGATGATTTTAATGCAAAGCACACCTTCTGAGGCTCATGATCCATTTTACAGAAAGATAGATATAAGAAATGGTAAGCGAAAAAAGGAATGGCAACAAATTCGTGCTCCAAACCAAAGAAACCACCCGGTTACGACTTAATAGACGAATAAGTCCTTAAAGTGCTGCCTAGAAAACATTAACTGAGCTTCTTTATATTATTAATGCCGCACTGATGTTAGAATATGTTCCGAGTAAGTGAAGAATTGCTGAGGTCTTTATGGTCCTAAAGCGAGGAGAACTTATTTAAAAACAAAAAAAAAAACTTCTGAATGACAAGAAGTCTGGTAGATCGATTCCAATTCTCCCAATTCTATCAAAAATCTTTAAAAAGATAATTCTTAGACGTATACTGCCAATTATTGACAGAAAAAATCTTATCTCTAAACTAGTTTGGATTCATGCGTAAGCATTCGACTATTGCTTAGTTGCATAGAATCACCGAGGAAATTGAGAAAGCTTTAGAAGGAAAAAAGATTTGCTCAAGTATTCCATTTGCAAGGTATGTCATGAATTCTTGAAGTTCAAATTACGACAGGTTTTGCCACTGATCTTTCATTATATATTGACGAAGTATCTTTTTTTTCACGTAATACTCGGAAACGATTTCAAGGAAATTTAATCAGCGTACCGCAGGAAAGATCTCGCTTCGCTTCTATATCTCCTATATACCCGAGACATACCCCAAGAAGAGGGGCCCGTTCTAGCTACGCTTGTCAATGACACTGCTCTACTAAAATTATTGAATAAACAAAGATAAGACAGCAGAGTGCTCTAGATAAAGTAAATGAATATAGAAACGTCTGGCGTATAGCCCTCAAAGCGACCAATCCTGTTCATATAAATAATACATACAGTAAATGAATGGAGAAAGGCCTTGCGGATAGCCTTAAATGCGATCAAACCTGTTCATATAAATAATACATACAGAAAAACTAGTCGGTTGTCTATTCTTATAAACTCAGTCAGTATTCCAATTGCAAACGAGGCTTAATATCTTAGAATGCTACTCGAAGCAGAGTTAACTTGAAAGTTGCACATTAAAATAACGCAAAAAACAAATACAGGGAAATGTATTGGTTACTTGGTAAAAATTGCAACCCTAGTATCGAAAACTAGCTTTTTAATATATATAAGCAAGAGCTAAGACAAGTGTGGACCTGTGGTATACAACTTTGGAATTGTACCAAGATTGCCAATAATTTACAGGCTTTTGAAAATAAAGTGCTAAGAAAAACTGCCCATACATCGTGGAACATAAGAAATGACGACTTATGTAATATCGAGACCTCGGAATCCCTACAGTCGAATAGGAAACAAGAAATATTCGCGAGAAAACACAAACTTCGACTAAACGGACATATTGACAATACGAGTACAGTCCTACAAATTTTAAACGAGAGAAATCTATTGCGTGCCTCCAAAGGACCAAACCGTTGGATCTAGCGCGATAAAATTAGACCGCGTTAAAAGGGGGTACATGCAGGAACTTTCATTCGAAAGCCACCTGTCAAACAAGTCTATTTTTTGGTAAAAAAAAACTGCTTGAGAAGTCGAAACTTATTTGCGATAACATCAACATTAATATCGTAAGCAGGTGTTTTTAATGAGTAAGAATCTAATGAAATCTAATGAATCTAATGTCTAATGAAAGATTTTCACCTGCCCTCGCCGGAAAGGAAAATATGAGTAAATACGTGATGGTAGAATGATAGGATGAAAATAGTGATATAGTGTCAAGGCATTATAAGGAGTTAGAATTTTTAAAAACCGATTTGTATTGTATTTATTTTGTATTATATATTCGTTTATATTCTCTGAAAATTTGAAATCAATCCGGTAAGTACTTTTCGAGATATACGCATATTTGTAAGGACGTTTCGGACTATGTGTAAACTTCTTCCGAAATTTTAAACGCATTTTTCTTAAAACTATGTTTTCGAAGTCGGTGATCAAGATTTCTAAGAAACGGCTCAACCGATCGATCTGATCATCTCAGATATATTCTTCAGGTATTGATCGAAGGAATAAGATTTCGGACTCTCTATTTCTTTTTTTTAAACAATTTTACGTGGCAATTTTGGTCGAAAATTCAAATTTATTTTTTACGAAACCACCATTTTGTCAAAAATCAAAATTTCGATTATTCCTTCAATCAATACCTAGTTTTATCTATCCACTAAAAGAATCTTTCGGGCTTCTTGATTTCAGATGAACTAAGCCGGAAATATCGTGATCACCGCCGAACACCTTTTTTTGGAGGACCTTCAGGAGATCGTCTGCAGGAGCACACCAGATCGATATTTTTACAAATCATTATATATATACTTAGATGTTGCCACTAAATACACCTACGCTTTTGGTTTTTGTAAAATAAAATTACTTTCCTTGCAACCGCGTATAGCCCCTTAAGGAAAAAGCATAACAGGGGAAATAACGAAACCGAAAGATAGCGTTTTAAATTATTCTGCGCACGGAACAAGAAAAATATAAAAGAAGGTAAGCAAGCATTTATTTTTGAGATTACGGAAAAAGGCAAAAAGAAAATCCTACGAGATTCAGTTGTCGAAATATATTCAAAACGAGCAGGGTCGCGAACAAAGACATCGTTTGCAAAAGATTTCAAGAACTTATTATAAATGTAAAATTCCCGTGAAACAACATTCCTTTGGCTGTGGCACATTGAAAAGAAACGGCAGATTCCACGGAACCGAAGTCAGTGAAAAAAAACTATTGATTTTTATTTAAAAATATTGATCGTACCGTGAGCGAGGGGTTTCTAAACGGTCACGAATATTTCGCTATATTTTGGGATAAAAAAATTTCTCAAAAAAATCTTACGACCAAGAGTTGAACATTGGGCTTTAAAATACGTGTCGTAATATTGGTGTAGGATGATTTGTGAGAAAAGTAAAGAACAACTGATAGCTGAGGTTCGCAGATTGGAGCGAAAGGAAAATGAATTAATCACTCAATTGTGGAAAACTGTAAGCTTTTGGCATCACTCACGAGATTATTTAAAATATAGTGGCTTGTGGTATGGTACTAAGTTTTACAAATTTTACCAAACCTGTAAGCGGGAGATACGTGAGAAAAATATATGTAAAGTTTAAGATGTAGTAATACTCGTTATATATTGCAACGCTTAATAAAATAATAATAAGAATAAAAATATACGTACTATAGTAAAGCTCATAACAAACACGCTGTAAACTATACCTTTATTATTTAGAGGGATGTCTTCACTATCTTCAATTTCTATTACATCAACAATGGTTTCATTTGGCGCTTGGTTTTGCAATGATGGCAATTCAAAGTTATCTTCATCGTTTTTTATGGTTGAAGTATCTCCCTCATCTGTTTTCTTACCATACATATTTTCATCATTTTTTCTTTCTTCAGGTCTTTGAGCCATAAAAGCTTCATTTTGTAGGGTATTTTGTTGTTCTGTGTGTGGACTCTCTTCTGAAGAATCTGAGTTATATTCTTCGTCCTTCAAGAGATCCCGAAACTGAGTATACGAGTCATAAAGCCCAGTTACCTGAAGAAGTTCTGCACTTTCTACCAACTCCTTAAGTCCAGTTTGAGTGACATTCGTTTCTCCCTTGTACATAAAATCTATAAGAGACTTAAGGGTTTCAGCTTTAATTCCAATTGGTAAAATAACTATTGGATGTTTAGAAGGATTCTCCAGTAAAAGCTCCTCAAAAAGGGGTGAGGATGCTGCTAAAACTAATCGATGACATTGAAATTTATGTCCGTCACATGCCAATGTAACATCAATAAACTGCTCACTCTCCAGAAGCTTAACAAGAAAAATAAAATCATAAAAAAAAGAACTAATGAACGGAACTTCACAAAACACTTACATTTTTATATAATTTTTTTTAAGTAATCAAACAAACAACTATTTTTTTTTTTAACTTAAACTGATTTTAAAATCCTTATTCTTGAAAATTGTAATTAAATTACACGCAGTTTTTAGTAATATTGTATATGTATAATATTAGCAACAACCAACCCGAGAGAGATTAGTGCGAAATGGAGAAAAAAATAAACTGACATATCAGCAAGTGGACTAGATATACCATTAACATGAAAGTTAGGCATATCGGGGTTACTTCCCAGAAAGAAGTCATTAAGGACATTCGATTTCGACTTTTAATTTGGGCAACAACTTCATTCATAAACCAAAGACAAGGATACACATGTTTGTTTTGACGGGTATTTCAAAACATCGTTTTAGTGTTTTTGCAACCACGGAAAAAGAGCAGCATCGTTCCGTGATCCGATTCTTACTTTTGAATAACAAAAACCTGCGGGAAAATCAAGCCCATTCTAGATGGTGTGTATGGGACCAAATGGTTTCCCGTAGAACCGTTTACCATTAGTTCGTAGAGTTTCGCCGTGGCCGCACGCCGGTTTTTAATGAAATGCGCACAGGTGGCCCAAAAATGGTTACCACAGATGAAACCGTGGACTAAATTCATAATCTCCTATTGGCGGACCGCCAAGTGAAAATTCGCGAGTTGGCTGAGATAGTAGGCATCTTAACTCAGCGCGTTAGTAATATCCTGCACGAGATTTTGGGCATGAAAAAGCTGTCCGCGCGATGGGTGCCGCATTTGCTTACACCGAAGAACAAAGCGGAATCGTGAGACCACTTTAAAGACGTGCTGGGCCTGTTTAATTGAAGGAGTTTCTACGTCGTTTCGTGACCGTCGATGAGACATGGATTCATTGGTACACACCAGAGGCCAAAGAACAATCGAAACAATGGATTTTTAACCGGTGTACGTTCTCTAAAGAAGGCGAAGACCGATCCTTGGGCCGGAAAGGTGATGGCCAACTGTTTTTGGAACACGCGAGGTGTGATTCACGTTGACTATTTGGAGAAGGGAAAAATCAGTCAGTTTATTGGACCGATTCAACCCGATTTGTTGAAAAAACGTCATTTGGCGAAGAAAAAGTGCTATTCCACTACAATATCACACCGGCTCGCACATCCGCAATCGCCACAATCAAATTGGTCGAATTGCACTACGAATTAATCCCCATTCTTCGTATTCTTCGAATTTGGCTCCCTGTAATTTTGTTCCTAAACGTTAAAAGATCGCTCGCCTGAAATATACCGGGAATGGCTTTAAGTTAAAGCAAAATAATCAAACAGTCTTCAAAATCAATTATCTTCTGTACATGGACGAATTAAAAATCTACGCATCTAAGAAGATTAATCTTCAACATCTTTGTTTCAGAAATCTAGATTCCATCTTTTTTATTTTGACTATAAACGATCTTAAAGGATTACTAAAACCTGCACCCTATTCATTTACGACGACGACACTCAGTTCTACTAAACTATTTCTTCAACCCAAGACTTTATTCTCCTTAAAGAAGACCCCGAAAGGTTTTCCACTTGGTCTAAAAAATTACTTTGAACATAATGTCTTCAAATGTCAATCTATGATGTGTCACATAAGTACAATCAATCTTCCACTCGCCTTTATTTTCTGCATGACCAACCTGTAAACTAGGTTCAATTCCTTCGCGACCTTGGAATATTATCCAATAGAGAGTTAAACTTCCGTTCGCATATTGATGAGGTTCCAATGACACAATCTCCCGCATGATCCGAAAGGTCAACTCAAACCTTCCATATTTTGATTTTAACCCGAGCAGTTCTCGTTTTAAACTTGATCTCCTTCACCATTCCCTTACTTTCTAACCCTTAATTGTTGTTAGTTTTTAAGTCCTAGTTTTTTAAATTAGTTTAAGCTTGTAATAACCAAAATAAATGGGGACGTGGGCCTACACCGAAATTAAATTAAAAATTCTTAATAAGTGGAATGAATACAGAAACTAGTTTAATCAAAACTCAATGGCAAAAATCTAACTAAAGCAATCAAAACCTACTGTATCCCCGTATTAATGTATAGTTTCGCGATTCTGAAATGGACGAGTGCAGAGGGTCAGGCGCTACAGAGAAAAATAATCGGTATTTTCTAAGCCACAAATTGAGCAATATGTGGTACTTGAGTATTCATTTGCATTTAAAGATAAAATTTTATATAAAACATACATAACATATCCTCGTAAGCTAGCTTTGACTAAAATATGTAACAATAAAAAAATTTCATAAGTAAATTAAAAAAAAAAAAAAAAAAAAAAAAAAAAAAAAAAAAAAAAAAAAAAAAAAAAAAAAGTTGTATCTTGGAGGTATAAATATTTTCTTAATAAGTAAATTTGTTGTTATGCAAGTACTTACTCTGTTAATTGCAGTGTCCAAGTTCGCTATGTGAACATTAGAGCGGACTACATATTGTGCAAGCTTCATTGCAATTATCTTACTTTTCAGTATTTACGTGCAGATTAAACTACGGGTGTGCCACCATTTTTATCTGTAACAAACAAAAATAATAAAAATTATTAAATATGATTAAGAGAAAACATTTTTTATATGTATACTTGGTAATTACAAAGCCCAAAGCAAAAAGAAAAATTGAAGATGGAATAGGAAGAACATTCGAACATAATGTATAATGAGGAGAAGCAGATCTTAGATTTCATTAGTTGAAAATTCCTTCACACACATGGAATTCTTTACTGTGATACATAAGACAGATTAATTTTAATAGCATTCTCAGTAGCCGATTTATGGACACAATTTAGGAAAAGGGGTAGTGTAAATCTCAGCCCTCGTCATGGATAGTTCTTTTTGGAATCTACTTTAGCTGGAGGTGTTGGTTTAATAAAAACAACATATTAAAATGCAATGGATGTTGAACTATACTCGTATCCTAATATATTTAAATTTTTTCTTCGACTTTTCCAATTATTCTCATTGTTGTTGTGTGTAGGGTTTAAACTTTTTAAATTATATGTGTAGGGTAGAAAAAAAGGGTCGGAAAATGCGGTTTAAGTAAAACACGTCTTTTCTTGTTGAACAGTCACAGCAAAGCTAATCTTTATTCTTTTTTCGGAAATTACTTCCATTGTTAACGTTTACAATAAGTGTAATACAATAGGTACGTTATATATAAACTAAAATATATGTATATTATTTATAAATTTTGTTCACGAACATGCTCCCGCCCGGTGGACGAATTTCGTCCGCAAGTGTCCTCGCTCTTGTACCTTACTGTACCCAAATGGAGGTGGAGGATGTTGTACCTCTTTTGACATAAAAGTTGTGTGTTGTGTAAATGCGAGTGTGTTGACTATGTACATGTAAATGAGACAAAATTCTGTAAATTAATAATTTGAAACATTACATGTACATTACATGTGCGATGCTGTGCGACGAAATTTTTGCAAACGGTTAGTATTTTGATGATGGCCGAGTTAACCTTCTTAGTGTGTGTGGTGTTTACGTTTTCAAGTAAAGCCATGAATCCGCCTTCCTATTGAATTATTGTTGCAATTCATCTTCAGAAAGTTTTTTTTGACATATTCATTTTTTTTTTATTACTTACATATTTATTATTATTACTTACTTTATTTATGTAATTTATGTTAAGATTAGTTTAAGATATATATTATTATTATTGAGTGTTTATAAATTTTAAAATGTTTTGTTTTTCTTTTTATAAAGTGTTGTGTTGTGTCTTAAGTAGACAACGTTGTCTTTACTTTTTCATTTGAGTTTATTAAGAGTGTTTGTTTTATAAATGTTGTGTTGTGTCGTTTAAATGTTGTGTTGTGTTGTTTAAAATGTTGTGTTGTGTAAAGAAATTTCATTATATTTTGTGTACATTTATTTAGAAAGAAATTTTCAATGATTGATGAAAATAGGGTGAAAATTATTCGTGTTGTGTTGTTATCGTTATTTAGTGTTCGAAATCCTTGTTTTGTGTTGTTTGAGTAGTTTGCATTTCCTTAGTGTTGCTTGGTAAACAGCAGATTTTCCCAATTGATCGTGTAAGCTCTCCAGTACATGTTTTCAAAGTGACCACTCGAATTAGTCCGTGGTTTCTGGGATGTGTAGCGATGATTCGTCCGAGTCGCCATTGCAACGGTGGTAGTCTCGTATCATCTTCTTTGGGCGCTGTTGCATTCTGGACAGGTATTCCGTACTCCACCAGAAATAGTTCATTCCTCAAGGTAACTTACCCTCTCTCGAAGGCAGTGTCTCCTTGAGGAATTGCGATGAGTCTTTCGTCGATTAAGAAATGTGCTGGTGTCAGCGTTTCTAAGTCTTCGACGTCGTCTGACATTGGGCACAAAGGTCTGGAATTGAGACAGGCTTAAACTTAAGTAAGCAACGTTGACAGTCATTCAAATGTCAGAGCTTCTGCCCCGACCGCTCTTCTGAGATGAAGCTTTACCGATTTCACACGTGCCTCACAAGGCCCTCCGAAATTGGGAGATGCAGGGGGAATAAAAGTCCACTTTGTGTGCAGCTGAGTCAGTTGTTTATTAACCGACCCCCAGTCAACTTTCGCCTTTTGCAGCATCCTCCCTAACTCCGTTTCCACCCATACAAAATTAGTGCCACGATCACTATACAGTTCGGCGCACATTCCTCGGCGAGCTATAAATCGTTTGAAAGCCGCTAAGAACGCCTGTGTCGTAAGGTCTGACACGACCTCCAAATGCACTGCCTTGATTGCTAGGCAAATAAATATTGGAAAATATCCCTTTAATGTTTTTGCACCTCGTCTTTTCAGGTTTTGATGTCAAAGGGTCCTGCAAAGTCTACACCCTATCTCAAGAAAGGCCTTACCATGCGAACTCTTGGCTCAGGTAAGTTCCCCATGAGTTGTTGCATTGACTTCGCTTTGTGATGGAAACAATTGATATACTCATGCACCATCTTCTTCACCTTTTTCCATAACGAAAAAATCCAGAACGCTGTGTGGATGTACGCCATCATTAGAGAAACACCACCATGGATTGTGTTTTTGTGTACATCTCTTATGATAAGTTGTGTGAGATGATGATCTGGTGCCAAAATAGATGGATGTCTCTGTTCGTCGTCCAAGTTTAAGTTCTGCAGTCTTCCTCCAACACTTAAAATGTCGTCAGCATCTATAAAGGGATTCAAATTCGTACGTTTGGGATGTAAATTTTTTGCAACATTCATTTCAGGGAACATTTGTTTTTGTGAGCTTTTTATCAACAATTTCATAGCATTGTCAAATTTGTTTCAGGTTTGCCCGGCAGTTAAACACAAAACGAATGCAATAAGCTAGAATGTGACGAAGCCTTATTAACGGAGATTGCTTAAGCATAAGACAAATGACCTCATTGTCTTCATCGAGTTGTTGCGTGACATGGAAAATATTGGTCGTGTTCTCCTTTCGTTGCTCCAAGTCAGGGTTAATCCTTTTGGGTTGAATGGGAATCTCAAAGTTCCAATTCTCTCGTAGGAAACTTGGGCCCTTCCACCAAAACTCGTTTCGTTTAATTGCTGATGGCAATATACCCCTCGAGGCGAAGTCAGCTGGGTTGTGTTGGGTAGAAATGTGTTTCCAAGAGCTGCAGTTCGTCAGGCGTTGAATTTCTGCTACACGGTTGGCAACGAAGGTTTTCCATCGGCTTAGCGGTGATATGACCCAAGCGAGGGCAATCATAGGATCTATCCACGCGAGTATCTCCATACTCGTCAGATCCTCTGCCTTCTTGGTATAGTCGAGCAAAGTGGCTAACATAACCGCTTCACAGAGCTCAAGCCTTGGTAGACAAACTGTCTTGTCTTGCCCCATGTATTTGCAGCTTTGTTGTGCCTCGTTTGCTCAATATATGTACCCACCGTGGAATCCTAATGTCCTGTATCTGCGGAAGTTCCTGCTGAAACGTCCGCCATCTCTTCTACCTCTTGTGGTATTGGTTCACCCCACGTACTTATTGACACATTAATTCCTGCAACATGATTTTTGCCTTGATGGAGCAATCCAACCCAATGGGTCAAAAAGTTTTGCGATTGAAGATAGCATGCTTCTTTTTGTCACGACTCTATCTTCTGAAAAGAAAGTATAAAAAGAAAACGAATCTGCTTTTGGCAACCAGAGAATTCCTAACGCCTTTATTCCATCAACCGCTTCTATTCGTAATGCAGGATTATCACGAAGAATATCTTCCGAATTGCTTGTCCATTTCCTTAGATTGAACCTAGCTGACTTTAGAACGCTTCTAGCTTCACTTCTCTTCAATAAGGCATCTTCGATTGAGTCGGCTCCTAATATAAGGTCAACATACATCTCTTCACGTACGGCTTTGGCTACTAGAGGAAAATGCTGAGCTTCATCTGCCGCCGACTGATTCAACGTTCGAATAGCCAAGTATGGAGCACTGGCTGTGCTAAACGTTACGGTCTCAAGTCTAAAAATCCTTAATTGCTCCGTAGGATGATTACGCCAAAATATAAGCTGGTAATTTGATTTGATTGGAACTCGAATTTGGCGATACATTTTTTCGACGTCCGCTGTAAATATAATTTTGTGTAATCGCCACCTTAAAATAGTTTGAAAATATCTGTTTGAATTTTAGGTCCAGTCATTAAGTGTGAATTCAACGAGGATCCGTGCGAACATTTTGCTGCAGCGTCAAAAATAACGCGAAACTTCGTAGTTGTGCTCGACTCTTTGAATACCGCATGGTGAGGAATGAAGAAATGGTGTGGTGTATCCAGTATGGTATTCGTTTCGTCAACCTCTGTCATCTGTTGAAGCTCCTTATATTCATTTAAGAACTTAGAGAACTCCTTGTGCAGTGTAGCGTTTTCCTGGAATCTTCTTTCCAGTTGATGAAACCTACGTAAGGCACCTAACTTCGAGGCACCAAATCCAGGCTTACATCCGGTTTTAAATGGCAGCGATACCTAATATCGCCCATCAGCCAGTCTTGTAGTTGTCTTGAGATAATGCTCTTCACATTCTTTGTCTTCAGCAGTCTCTTTAGTGTCGAATGGCAACTCCTCCAGTTCCCAGAACCTTCGCAGCTGAGTATCTATGTCGAAAACCTGTAAAAAGCTTTTATAGGTTTTATACCTCGTAAAATTGTCTTCCCAAGGAGAAGCCAACCTAGCTCTGATTCTTGTGGAATTAGGGATCTTACATCATTACCGCGTACAATGGATGCTAAAATAAATTCAGGATAAACATCGCTCCCCAGGAGAATGTCAACAGTTGCAGGCTTATCGAATTGTGGATCAGCTAACCTTAAGCCCTCCATGTGTTACCAGTTTTGTTGAGTTGGAGGCTTGGGCGGCAACAGACCAGTAAGCGACTTAATCACGTAGGCCCGGGTATTTTTTTCGAATGGAGCGACCCAAAGGTAAGACTTACATACCGCTGACATGAACCACTACTGATTTTCCCAATCCAGATACCTCAATGAATGTTCGCCGTTGATGAAGCCCTAATAACTGGACAGCGGATTCAGTAATGAACGTTGCTTCAGATCCAGGATCGACTAGCGCCCTAAGATGATAATAGTTGCCCTTTGAAGACCTCACTTTCACAACGGCTGTGGCAAGAAGCACACTTGGTTGATCTACCCCAAGAGAGACAGGTTGGTTTATCCTTGATTTTATGTGGAAATTTTGTGTACCTATTGTAGTGTTAGTACTAATCTTTACAATATTCGATCCTCCACAGTTGACATGCGGCAGAGAGTGTTGTTTCTGCTTGCAGTATAAGCATCGCACACTGCTTTGACATTGACTAGTCCGGTGACTGTATGCAAGACAATTCCGACAAACTCCGATTCTGTCCACTACCTTAGATCGTTCACAGATCTCCATGGCAATAAATTTCTGACAGGTTCGAAGGGAGTGCTGACCTCTACCACATACCTGGCATGCAAACTGCTTCTTCCCGACGTGCAACACCGTTTTCTTCTCGACCGCAACAGCCTTGTGGGCAGAAGAACCGCTGACTTTTATGCCACTCGTTCCAGCTACTGCTTCCAAGCTTCGAAAACGTGTTTCCAGGAGCTCTGTAAATTGTGTTAGCGTGGGCAACTCCTTCGAACTACCTAACTTCTCCTCCCTCAAACGATGAGTAAAAGCAGGTAATTTTTGTACTAGTATATAAATAAGTATGTCATCCCAAGAAAGAATGGAAATATTCCTGGGACGTGTCCAGAAGAGACTTGATGTTGTTCGCAGTCTCCTTCGTCAACTGTTGCTGATCAAAGAAAAGTTGGAAGTGAGCGTTTACCAACACGCGCTTGTGGTCGTATCTGGCGACAAGCAGTCCCATACTTTGTCATAATTGCCAGCAAACAAACCTAAAAGCTGCAACAGACGAGCAGCTTCACCTGTAAGAGACGATTTCAAATAATACTGTGGACTAAGGACAAAAAGACATAGTGGAAAGCCTGCCACTCCATGTACGAGCCCTCAAAATGTGGTATTTGAATTTGGGGTAATGAAAGCTCATTATACGAAGCACCCGTGGATTCACCTTCCACAATCTTCTCTTTAGATGCTGATTTGGTATTGTCGATAGTATCGACCAATTCACCACGGTAAGTGCAGTAAGTTTCTTGTAACCTATCAAATATTTCATCAAAATCTTCTTCTTCCAGAGTTCCTTTTACTTCTCCTCGTCGAATTTTTGCTTGAAGACTAAGCGCGTTCTTGAAGTTCCCTTCTAGAATAAGAAGACGACCTGAAAGATAGCTGGCTTTACGACGTGATGCTCCAGTCTTTTTGAAGTTGGAGTGGTCACGAATAATCTGCTCCAGAACACTTTTCTGATCTGCATCCGCTGAAAGTTTCGACATTTTTGAAGGTTTTTATTTGTAAGTTAATTATAACCTAACATGTGTGTATGTATCAAGTACAATATTTATTAAATTATTAGTAGATAAAGTTTATTAAGATACTTTGGTTAGCTTTGCCCAGCTAAATCTATGTATAACTTTATTTGTTATAGATATATCGATACATATATTTTGCATTTTGCACTTGTCCTTGCACTTGCACTTCGCATTTTTTATCAATTTTGTTCTTTTAAATGTTTAATTTTTGTCTATTAATTAATTCTCTTTATATATATATATGTGTTTTGTGCACTTGCACTTTGCATTTGCACTTTTTTATTAATTTTGTTCTTTTTTCTTTTAAATGTTTTGTGTATTCTTTATTCGACTTGAAAAGGACCAAATGTTGGGGTGTGTAGGGTTTTAACTTTTTGAATTATATGTGTATTAAGTGTATTAAGTAAAAAACGTCTTTTCTTGTTGAACAGTCACAGCAAAAGCTAATCTTTATTCTTTTTTCGGAAATTACTTCTATATTTAACGTTTACAGTAAGTGTCATACAATAGCAAAAATTCGACTTTACGTTACGTTTAATCCTTAAAATTAGGTTAAGTTTCAATTAATTGAGCTTAGTTTTAATATAGATTACAATTTTAAAATTGAAAAGCAATAATTATAAAATCTAAAATATATGTATATTATTTATACATTTTGTTCACGAACGCTCACAGTGCATTTTACTTTCCAAATCGCCCAATATTGTTTTTTTACATCTTAAGACATTTGAGATTTTAGCATCGTCCATACTATTTATGGTAGATCTCTGGAAACTTTATCGAACCTTTTTGTGAAATCGATGTATGGGAGATGACATTCAAATCTTTTCCAGGATCGCGATGTTAATTTATCGCTGTTCGTATGCGTCAACCGTTGACCTACCTCCCATAACGCCACAGTGACTAACAGGATTTTCTAAATTATTCAAACTTATTCGTATATTCTGGTTAGTCATTGTTACAATTTTGTATGTCATTTTCGCCTTTATTCGTTAAGCAATTGAGCTCTTCGCTTTATTTATCAATCAAAGTCGTAAACCATCTCAACTTAAGAGCTTTTGTTGAGGCCCATGTTACTTATTTCATATTTTCACCTTTTTTTACCGCTCACGGTTTCCGAAACATTTTTCGTTACCTCTGCGTGCGCGATATCAAGGCGAATGTTGCAGTGACGCTTCTTTTATACCAATGCACGAGTAACGTTGTTTTTTTAAATTCCACGAAAGGAGAAAGGGAGCAAGCCATTTGTTCAAATGACCAAATATATTGAAATATATCAAATACAAATTTCTAATACTTTATAATATATTGCTACCTATCTGAGTGTCGCCTGGTGTGTCCAACAGTGTCCAACAGTGTACCCACAAATTTTTTTTTGTGTGTATCGATTTTTTTATATTGTGCACTGCAAAAGTACAATTATATACTTACCATAGTGTGAATAAAGCCAAGTCGATCTAGTGGTAGTAGTACCTGAATACTAAACCTGTGTTGCAGGTTTGATCCCAGCCGGGACAAATCGTGACGTTTTTTATTATTTCTTTCTTGTGACTTAAACGAAGAAACAAAAATACAAATAACGGGACGTTCACCGGAATTATAACGAGCAGTCCGCTCTCCCCATAGCGGGAGAAGCGGAGGGACTGCAGATGACAACAAATCGGAAAAGGAAAACTAGGCAAACTCTTAATACAGCTAAGCGCCTTACCCTATCAGCTTCAACTGAAAAGTTGCAAGGTGGAGTACGAGAGGGAGCGTCTACATCAGCAGTAGCACAGTTAAAACACATCGTGACGAAGTAGATTGCGATGAATACCCATTTATCTCCGACGTACATATAGGTATTTCATGAATCTACCAAGCCAAAAACATTGTTATTGTTTTACGTAAAAAAAAACACGGGGTGGCCGTGGTGTAGTGGTATATGCATAGACTCCTCAAACAGTGGGTCGAGGGTTCGAACTCCATACGAGGTAATTCTCTTGAAAAGTCTTTTCATGGAATTTGTATGAGTTATATGTAAATCCCGTCGGCGTCAACTGATGTTGGAGTGGTTGCTGGCTGGACGAAATGTAACGAACTAATAACTAGCACGTACTAAGACCCACTTGTTGAGGATGCACTGAGTCCAGTTTGACAATCACCTCTGGAAAAACTATCGAAACCTAACACTTGAGTTTCAAAAATACTACACTACCTGCCCGCGCTCTGGTGAAAAGTCAGTAAAAGGGTATTCATATCCCCTTGGTGCGCACGCAGAATTATAAAAAAAGCAAAACATTTAAAAATAAAGGCAGTTATAATTTCATATATTATATAAGTTAAAAAAAAAATTTCATTCATTCTCTAAAGAATTTTCTCGAGAAATCTTGCCTGTAAGCCTGAAAATGTTTATTTCGTGCCTCTGCTTCCTTTTCAGACAGTTGTCCTATATGTCCGAAAAATGTACAAGCACTCTGTGCAATAAAGGTGTCATTGGGTGCCAAAGGTACAGTTTTACATACAAACTTTTTCCATCAATTGCAATGTCAACCTGAATCGCGATAAGAAAATCATTGAAATTTTTCACGTAATTAATCTCTTCAATGGCGATATCATTTGTCTCTTTAGCGAACTGAAATCGAATTGGACGACAAAATCGTAGAGATGAAGGTATTGGATTTTGCCATAAAAACTTTTCATTGTTCTTGCCACAAACTAGATGCACAGATATAAAGCAGCTTTGGAAAATATTTGCATCCGAGTCCCCTTCATTATCTAGTTTTTGCTTGAACTGTTCTTGCTGAGATCCGTCACTTCTCCATTTACAGATCAACTTCAAAGTGTTTTGGTCCTGCCCTTTTTATTGTTGATAAGACCTCTTCGAAAAATACCAATAAGCGCCTAACAGTTATATCAATTAAAGCTTGGAGTTGAGTTTCGTTTTCCTTACTATTTCATGCTGTCCTGTGTTAAGTCAGCATCTATAAACATTTTCAATGCTTCCATGGGGCTAAGACGCGGAGGATTTGCACATTTTGGAGTATCATAAGTTTTTTTTTGTATTTCGTTGTACGGGTCGGAGAGTTCACAATATTTTTAAGTATTTTCAAAGCATCTCGTTTACCCATTGTACTCAATTCAACTCTTTTTTTTATAATTCCGCGCGCGCACCAAGGGGACATGAATACAGTTATACTGGTTTTCTCCAGGGCGCGGGTGGGTGGTGTAGTAGTAGTAGTAGTTTGAAACTCAGTTGTATTAGGTTTCGATATTTTTCCCAGAGGTGGTTGTCAAACTGGACGGGACGAGCAAGTGCATCCTCAACCAGTGGGTCTCAGTACGTGCTAGTTGTTAGTTCGGTACATTTATCCCAGCCAGCGACCCTCTGCTTGAGGAGTGTAAGCTGCGTGAAGTATGACACTGCCGTCTTCTACATAAGCGTTGAGCTCTTCTGTTTTTCTTCTGTTGCTCCTTTCGTTGGATTCACCAAACAGTTTACGAGGGTGACCTGGACGAATTGGTGTGCTTATGGGAATTTCAAATTTACCCTCCAGCTAAAGATTGCTTTTTTAAAAAGACATCTTCTTTTTTGTGAGTTTTAGACCATCTTTGCTTCACTTCTTACTTAAAATGTGCAAAATTGTTATTGTATTTATTTAAGTGCTATTCCGTCAGGTCATCGCGAGACAAAAGATGGTTTTTTAGAAAACAGTACCAGTACCAGTACCTTTAATAGTTTTGAATAGGTATTTTCGAGTCACTTTCCATACTCCCGAAATATCTATAGTACCTGCAACATGTAAATATTAGTCTAATATAAATAAATATTTTTTTCTCAAATTTTGATCTTCTTGGGTATGAAGTTCAATTTATTGATATTTTGCGCATCCGCGATATTCTGCAGCTGAATTGTTAAGAACTTGTTAGGTAAGGCCTTCAAGTTTCCATAAAACTAACGAAAATTGCCGGATCGACTCCGACACCCAAAAGAATATCTTTGTAAACATACATTTCTTAGAAGATTTATCTTTATTTTAGACATTATTTGCCGACCAAAAATATATTTGATGAAATATACTATATTATATTTGATATGTCACATGCCAGTTATTTCCGAATCCATCGCTGTTTTGCACCAGAAAAAAATAAAACGCTTTAACTTTAATAACATTTTAACACTTTCGTAAGATCCCGGAAAACAGAACCGTGTCACAAAGTTTCAATGATTAAGTTCCGACTAATTTTTTTTTTGGGGTTCCGCGCAATTGGAGAAGGGTGGGGTGGCGGCCTATTGTTCGGATACTCAATAGAACGGGTATTTGTTTACTTTGCTATTTTGACTTTTGACCTCATAGATCGTTCAAATACCTGTATGTGCGACGATGAGGAAGGGCGGTATATGGGAGATATAAATATTTTCGCGTATCTCGGAGCCTTCGTGTCTGAAGACGAAGAGGAAGAAGTAGAAGCTCTTAAAAACAGAAGACATCAAGACTAGCAAGATCTCCAGTGCTGAGTGCTCCAACAACAACAACAGCAAGCACAAGAGCAAAAACAAGCCAACTCAGCAACAACAGCTTCATCATTAAAAACAAAAACAAAAACAAACAAAAAAAACAGCAGCCGTCTCAAACGCGACAGCAGCAAAAAAAGCATCAACAAGCATATAAACAAAAACAGCAGCAGAAAAGGCAAAAACAACAATAGTTACAACAAAAAAACAACCAAAATAAGAGTGCCACCAATTAGCACTTATAAAATGTTTCGTTGCCAAAGGTTCGAAAATGCCGAGTCGAACTGGAAGATACAGCCTCGATGTGCGAAACGTGGAAACGACCAGAAGTCAGAGGAATGCGCTCTAGGTAGGGATGGAGTGACGGTAAGGAGCTATCTCTCGTGCGCTTTATACAAGAACTCTGGGCACAGTGCAAACTATCGGGGTTGCCCTTATTTCCAATACATAAAGAAAGTAAATTTTGACCCGGCAGCTATAGGTGGAGGTTAAACGTCCACTCATTTAAATTTAAACACCAGCCGTGAAATTGCCTATACCCAAATGGCAACAGGTACAGCTAGTACGGTACAACAAGCTTCGGTAACTTCTAAGGCCTCACGACCTAGAACACCGGAAGCTGCAACTGACATGCTAGTCATCTTGCTACAGGCTACGCGTGTAGACCAAATCTACGCGATGCTGCCGGGCCTTCGCACCTATAGTTGTAATGGTTACGAACATGGCGGAGCGAAACCTTAAGGTCCTTGCATTGAATGTAAATTCATTGATAAGTATCGAACGAAGAGCCGCATTGTTTAAGTTGCTCGAAGACTAGGTCCCTGATGTGCTTTTGGTAAGTGAAACTAAGCTAATTAAAAACACAAAATAATACACAAAAGATATTAGATAGTAAGAAGAAACCGACCCAACTCAATACAAAGAGGGGGTGTTGCGATCTTCATAAGAAAAGGATTGCGATTTAAAAGAGTGTACAGCCGTGTGTGCGCAAATTACAGATGCTTGAAGCATGCATTGTGTACATCCTTCTCAGTATTGGAAAACGGGTGTACATGGTTTCTGTCTATGCACCTAAAGCTACCCAATCAAGCTAATTTATTTCATTTATTTATTTACTTGAGACACTTTTTCGATTCCTTAGGTTGGAATTGGAGGAAAATTACTTCATAATCAATTTAGATTTTAACAACAAATATAGCTATTGGGGAAATAATACACCAAACACTAGAGGAAACCTCCTATTCAATTAGTGGGGTCAGCACAGTGTTGTGTACTGATCTAGTTTAAAAGTGACGGATAATCCGTCGTTTCCAAGATATGGTTCCTTTCTAGATCTCCCGTTGTTCGACGCACGGATACATCTGACAGGCTCCAGTAAGCAAGGCAAATGTTGTCATTGGCACAAGCCACGTTCTGAAAAATCTGGTTTGCAACAAGGTGCGGTCAATTCGCAGACCCTATTCAACATTTATACAATCGATCTTCTTTTTTTTTATAATCAGCGAGTGCTCAAGGGGTTTTTGTACTCATAAAATGTTCGTACACAGCACGAGCAAAGGAAATTTAGGGAGGAAGAAAAGAGAGGTACCGATGTACATTGTTTTTAAATGTTTGTAAATTATACCGACCAGGAAACACAGAGGTCGGCAGGGCATTCCATAAGCGATTTGTACGGCTTGGGAAATAATCACGATATTTTAGAGTACGTCCGAAAATGGGCTTGAGGGTATACTGATGAGCATTCAAAGTAAGACGGGTGATACGGTTGAAAGTTTGAATGGGCAGAATGCTACTGGCGATTTCAATGTAGCACTGGTGGTAAAAATAGTGAGACAGGAGACATTACGTCAATGTTCGAGGGTGTCAATTGAATGACTGATATTAGTATCACCAATGAGTTTTATCGCACGGTTTTGAATCCTAACTAGCAGGTGCAGAGAAGTTTTAGTAGCACCTGACCAGATGTGGGCATTTTATCCAGTTTTGGGCGGATGAATGCCTTATATAATGTGGCTAGATCAGAGGGGGTTAAATATTTCTTACATCGCTTGAAGAAGCCTAGACATTTCGCAGCATTTTTGGCGACATCGAATATGTGGTCATTCAAAAGTAAGTTGTATTTGAATTGAGTTTTGGAAGCATTAAATTTCACTCGGTTGATTGTTCCCCAATTGGTTATGCTGTTAATATCGGAATTTAATGAGCTTAACATACACTGCAGTTTCCGGTCTACAACCGAAGAGCAGGGGCGTGAGTCCGGAAACGAATATGAAAAGCAGAGAGAACTGTCATCAGCAAAGGAATATATTGGATTAGCAGTAGCAGACAAGAGACACATTTTCATTTTCACATTTTGTGAATATCAGACTTAAAACCGTCCAAGACAATTTGAATTGAACGTTCCGAAAGGTAATTTCTAATTCATTGAAGAAGAGATTCATCGATCCCAAAAGCACGCATTTCCGACAAAAGAGCCACGGGATGCCCGTGGTGTAGTGGTATATGCATACTCCTTAAGCAGAGGGTCGCCGGTTCGAATCCCGTGCAAGGCAATTTTCTGGAAAAGTCTTTTTATAGAAATTGTATGTAGTTATATGAAAATCCCGTCGGCATCAACTCTGACATGAAGGCATGTCACTGATGTTGGCTAAAACTAACGAGCTACCAACTAGCACGTACTAAGACACACTGATTGAGGATGCACTGGCTCCAGTTTGACAACCACCTCTGGGAAAAATATCGAAACCTAATACACCTGAGTTTCAAGCTACTACACCACCCTCCCGCGCACTGGAGAAAAGCCAGTTAAAGAGTATTCATATCCCCTTGGTGCACGCGCAGCATTATAAAAAAAAATGCCAAACTCTGCCAAATGCCTTAGAAATATCAAGTGCAACTATCTTGCTTTCGCCAGATTGATGTATGCTGTGGTTCTACTTTTTGGTGAGACATACCACCAAATCACCAGTGGACCTAATGAGATATTTCATGAACTGACAGTTTATCAGCGTTTCCATGACCTTGGAAAGACGTAAGTGCAATGGGTCTGTAGGAGGAGAGAGAAGAAGATTCGCCTTTTTTAGGGACGGTCTGGACAAATGCTGTTTTCCATCTACTCTGAAAGAGTCCTAAAGAGAAAGATTGATAAAAAAGCTTACGCAGTGGTTTTGCCAGCGTGGAAGAACACGTCTTCAGAAGAAGGGGCGATATACCATCTGAACCAGCGGACTTAATGCATGTTAGGATCGTTGAGTACTCTTGCTACTACACGAGTGCGAAAGTGGATTCGTCAAATTGTAGATTCGACGTACTCAAGTGTAGGTGGGGACGAAGCACAATCTGGTAGTGTTGAGCTAGCCGCAAAATGTGCAGCAAGCAGATTGTCCTTGTCTGGGGCCTCTGCGGATACCAGAAAGAACTGGAGAAAGGTTTCTTTCGTGGCACAACACGGACAGTCACTTGCTTGTCAAAATGTAGTGGAATTTGGCTAGATCAATATCTGTATTTTAATAAACTTATAGATATGCCTCGGACCAGAGTCAAAGGTGCTCTTTTGGACAAAGAGACTGTTTTATATCAGCCAAGTCGATGCGAGGGTGAAGATAATCTGCTACGTAGTTTTTATCTAGCATATGCTTGCATTTGGATGTCTCGTGTGGGTCAACGTGATTCGGGTGTTTGAGAGGGTCTGCGTTAATTTGTCTTAGCTTGAAATTTCGTCATTAAGCTGACTCGAAGGCACATTGCTGTGACATTGGCCTCAACGAACAGTTTGAGGCTTATGACCCTAATTATCTATAACACGAGAGTGTGTGATTTAATGGCTACAGGCGTTCCTCTATTTTGATAATAAAGAGCTGATCAAGGACAAATTAGCAGTGCAGCTTATCTTCTACGATGCTCGAACAGTTGCATTCAGACGACTCAAATACCACAGAGACACACATTAGTGCGGAGCGTCTCCGATATAGTAGCGCGGTAGGTGACGTGATTTGAGGGATGTTTCTTAACGGAATCACGCATTTTGTTAGCTTAGTTAATGAGAAGAAACGTCTATGTCGTTTATTTATGTTAATATTCACGTAAATATGATATACCATATCATATCAGCTGGCGCTTGTGCAGTGAGTCAGAAGATTACGGTTGAATGTTTTACTAAAATGATTTATTTTTAATTTGTAAGCTCAGTCACCGACTATTCTCTCTTAGTTTTCGGCAAACTTAGCTTGTTATTAGCGCAGCTACTCATCTTCATTTCCCTTCCTCCGCGTGTGAGCAGTTATCTTGTGAAAGCAAAAAAAAAAAAAACATAAGACCCACTATGGCCTCTGGGCCTTAAGTGCTGTCGAGTAATCGGTACAGTGCTCTCGATGTAGTGCCTCTCTCTGAACATCTAGCAAAAAAAGTAAAAAACCTACTTATTCTCCAATAGAGCTAACTAAAATAATTCCAAAACACACCGAAACAAATAAACCCAAATTTGTTGTGATCTCCCCAAAAAACCCGGACCAACCTCTATCAAACTTAAATGTTTTTTGCTCAAAAAAGTGATTGATGCCGTACTTAGGCCTACGAACATACATCAAAATTACGCGACGGGAATTTACTGATTCTTGTTAAATCCAAAAATATAGCCGATCTTTGCCGATCTCTGTGATTTTGCACGAGCACCTTAATTCATCAAAAGGAACTGTCTACGCTCCATGCCACATTAAACACCCAGAAGCCGAAATAACTCAATAAATGGAATCCCAAGGAGTGATACAGGTTTTTAAATTTAAAAAAATTGTCGACGATAAATCAACGCGCACAGGTCTTTTGCTCTTCACATTCGTCCTTTTCCAGCCTCCGAGTACCATCAACATTGGGTGGTATAATTTAAAGGTCGAAGAATACTTCCCAAATCCCATGCTTTGTCGTATCTGTCAACGCCTGGGACATACCTCAAAAATGTGTAAAGTCAAGTCCTCCTGTGAAACTTGCAATCTCCCCCCTCACACAGCCCAGAGAAATGCTCACCCGTCTCATGTGCAAATTGCAGTGAAGAACATCCATCTTCTTCAAAAAATTTTACACGCTTTTTAAAAGCGAAAGAAACACTAAAGATAAAAACAACTAACAAATGCAGTATGACCGAAGCAAAACGATTATTTTTGGAACAAAATCCAGCAACAACAAACATCTCCTCCTACTCTACAATCGCTAAAAATGCTACAAAATACATGAACGAACGCTGCGAATTTTGCCACCATAAGTTCCAACTTAATTCCACTAATTCAGTACAAGACCTTTAACGAACACAACACAGACACTCGACTCCAAGCATTACTCACTAATACTTCAAACCATCGCTGAGATATCCTGCCAAGCCTTAATTTATGTGCAGTTCACTCAAGCTCACTCTCCTACAGCTCCAATAAATTAAATTCACCACCACACTCACCTAGTAGATGCAATACTCAGTCAAAACAAAAAATTATTCACTCACCTTTGTCTAAAGTCACAAAATCTCTCTATAACTACCAAAGTCCGTTTTTAAAACAATTCGAAAGTGATGACGACGATGGAAACACATTAAGAAATGTGGCATGAATAACAGCAACCAAAGTCGCATCTCTCACAACAACAATACTACCATCTTTGACTTTTCGCAATATAACTCTGCTTATATTTCTTTAGTCTACCCCAATAAGGAGGTTACTTTTCACTCTACCTAGTAGTACCATCGCTTAAGGTTCTGTAATGGAATATTAACGGTTATTATAATAATTACCACGAGCTACAATTATTAATTAATAACCCTTAGCCCTCTGTTATAGCGTTCTAAAAAACCTACTTACCAGCCGGTCATACTCCCCACACATATCTGCTGTAGTAGCAGAGATCGAACTTAAAATTAACTAAACAATTGTGTCTATGTATATACATCCCTCTTAATCATTCACTGCTTAAGAAATTGAAAACCTTATCAACACATTTTAAACTCCTATTTTATTAACGGGAGACCTCAATTCTTGAAACCCGCTGTGGCGTTCCCTAACTTAAAATTCCAGAGGCAAACAAGTCGAACTCTTCTTGGCAAGTTTCAACCTTATCATCTTAAATGACGGGAGCCCAACTCATTTTTCCACACACAATCCACTTACACATTTGAACTTAACCCTTATTTCTACGCAGCAATATCCTAACACCCCTTGGGAAATTCTCCCAGGGCTGCATGGCAGCGGCCACTTCCCACTGATCACAACCGTTAGGTTCGGTAGGTAACCAAGAAATATGAAACCAACACCAAAATTCCAAACTGACAGAGCCAATTGGGTCTTATTTCAAAGCCAAATAGAGACATTTCTAACATGCAAATTCCTATCTATTAACATCAATAGAAAAACAACTATAGTCACTTAATCAGTTCGGTATGCCGCAAATGCAGCAATCTGAAAAACGCATAACACCTCTGAAAGCAAATATTTACTCTGGTGGAACAAAGATATCCATTAACTCCGACAACTTAAACAAAAAGCCTGGCATAACATTAAAACACACCCAAATGACTGGAACTTGGTCAACTACCGCAAATCGAACGCATTATTCCGGCGAGCTGCAAAACTTGCTGCTTAATAGTGGTATCTCAGAATACAACACATCTTCTTATGTCAACTCAACAGAAATCCCAATTAGTTTAACAGAATTGGAAAATTGTCTCAGCACGGTTAAGAGAAAAACGCCTGGATTTGTTAAAAAACTCACCACTAGCCTTAAAAAGGCGCATAGTCACATTGTTTAACCGAATTTTTGACACAGGTATTATCCCACGAATATGGATAATTGCAAGGGTAGTACCAATCCCTAAGTCAAAACAAAATAAATCACTCTTTGAAGTTAGAGGGTGTCGTCCAATTTCCCCATTACCTGGAAAGGGTAAAACAATGGAAAAAATCGTTTCCAAAATGTTACTTTGGTACCTTGAAAAAGAAAACCTCATCGACATAAACCTGGTTTTTTCAAGCACGGTCGGTGTACAACTGACGCACTTCTTTATATAGACGAATTTGTATCCTCACGCTTTCGTCAAAAAACCATGTTTCTATTTTGTCAGTTGATTTTGAAAAGGCCTTTGACCGAATCGGAATTCATGTAATAATCAACTAACTCGTCCAGTGGAGAATGGCAAAGCACAACACAATTCGACATTCTCTGTACGCGAATGACAGGTCATCGTATTTTCGAAATGCAAATACCTGGGACAAGTTAACTCAACATTCTTAAACATACTCTCCGACATAAACGATTGGGGCAGATCTTCTGGAGTTGAGATTTCAATCGACAAAACCACAGTACTTCACATTTGTAAGAAATCTAGTTGCACAAAGTTGTTCAATCTTAATTTTAAAAATCATAATGTACGTAACGTTGATTCACTAAACATTCTAGGAATCACTTTCCATTGTAAATTTAGCTTTAAGGAACATTGAATTAGCATTAAGAAGAGTCTAGCTACTAGAGTAAATGTAATAAGATATCTAACATATAAAAACGGAAGTTTACACTCCAACACAATTATAAGAGTCATCAAGTCCATCGTTTTGTCAAATATGGACTACGACCTAGTAATTTACGGCAAATGCAGTAGATCATCACTTCAAATAATCCAACCTCAATACCACGCAGCTATCAGAGCCGGACTAAGAGCTTTTAGAACTACACCAGTAAAAAACAAGCTAATTGAAGCAGGTCTTCCGACGAATTAGTTTTCATGTCAGTTTGCGCCTTCCATCGAAACCTTTTGTATTATTTTTCAAATTACGTAGGCGGGTACCCATTCGCTTTTGGACGTGTCCCATGCACTCTTTCTTGAGTACTGTGACATTCTCATAGACTTAGCATCAGTAATGCCTTTAAGAGTCTTAGAAACGCCGTCACCAATATAAGTGTATTTTATCTTGTGCAAAGCTTCGGATCCCTGAAATATTTCAACAATTGCATCGACCTTCATTTTTCCTGCTGATCCATCGTGATTCACATCGCACTTATCTTTAGGATTTTGTGCCCCTTGTACTCATATTCCTTATAGTATTTTGATTTCACTGCGCAGTCTATAATTTTTACACTGTAGTTACCAATAAGAGTCACTAAGCCAAACCCACGTTTTCTCCACGATCCATCGGCTGATACCATAATCCCATTTTCTCCCTTTTCAATAGAAATAGTTGTCTCGTCTTTTCCTGCTTTCATCATACTATTTTTGCGAACTAGTTTAGTTATAGTTGAAATTATTTTGATAACCTTATCATAGAAAGAGTTCAACATAGATCAAGGTAATTCCATGAATGCGCAAAACTTTCTTATTCCGTAAAAACTAATTCTGAAAATAACAATTCTATGGTTTATTTCATAGCGTTTTTCAATAAATGGACTACTATGTATCTCACTATATACACAACTTTCTTAGGTCACTGCTATTTTGAATCCTAAACCGCACATACCTCTTTCCGTAAATTTCACTTGCGATTTGCACACTTTACAAGACAACGTTTGAATTAGTTTGAAAAACTGCAATTCATTCACTTCAATATCGTACATATTTTCCGATTGCTTCAATTTATTTGCGGATGTACTAGCATTCATTTCATTTGGTGCCTCTAACTCGCGTCGGATGAGCGGTCTTTTTTAAGATATTTTCGGTTTCTTGCTGTATGTGCGTATCTCTTTTGCACCTTTTTGGCCACGATACACTTTGAAATTCGTTATTAAAAACGTACCAATAACACTCACAAAATAAAAAAAAAAAAGTTGACACAATTATCGATTAAAAACAAATGTTCCTTAAATAGCATCTTTCTCGAATGTTTCACTGTACGAAATTGGCTGCAACCAAAGTTTCTAAAGACGAAAAAAGCAATAGTCTAATCACGTGGAAAATAGCTTCAAAAACATCTGCCGTATACCTACTCGAGTTTCCTAAAATTCAGTCCATCGTTTCGGTCATAAGAGGCTCGCTGCCTACATCGCAGCCTTGTACTATTATTTGAAAAACAAGTACTTCAAGATATTTCCCGGTCATAATCTTTTAGAATATTATTTTGGAGGTCCTAAGGGACCAACGATTTTTTGAAAACTTTTCAGTAGCCTAACCCTCACATACCTCTACCATAGATGCTATCAAAAATATACACAATACTTGCATAATTAATAATATCTGAAGCTTACTGTAAAATATTTTCATGTAACAATATTGATGTGGATTCCTGGTCACACTGGTATTCAGAAATATGAGACGGTAGATGAAGCAAGTCTGCAAACAAAGCTACCCTGCTCAACAACATATGGACAGGTATTTTTAAAAGATCTCTGCACCTGCTAGATAGGACACCTGTCTCATTTTGGTTTATCACTATTTCGACCACCAGTGCTCCATAGAAATCGCCAGTAACATTCCGCCCCTTCAAACCTTTAGCCATAATACTCGTCTCGCTATGAATACTCGTCAGTATACCCTCAAGCTCACTTTCGGACATATCCTTAAATATCGTGATTCGTTTCTAAGACGTACAGCTCGCTTATGGAATGCCCTGCCGAGCTTTCTATTTCCTGGTCGTTATAACTTGCAAACATTTAAAAACAATGTACATCGGTACCCCTTTTTTCTTCCTCCCTAAATTTCCTTCGCCTGCGCTATGTGCAAACATTTAAAGGGTGCAGAAATCCCTGGTGTGCGCTCATTATAAAAAAAGAATCAAGAAAAAATAAAAGAAAGAAAAAAGCCAATTCTTCCCCTCTAGATCCACTCTTTTCCAAACAATTAAAAATTTATGGCGATTTCCTTGACAAACGCTAAAAAGTCCCTGACAAGCAATTGACGGAATAAGCACAGCTTATGGCCAAGTCACACAACTACGCGACGGTAGCCTGCTCATTTCAGTAAGGACCAAAAATGGCGGACCTCTTGTTATCAAAGAAATCGCTTCCCAATCTATGCCAGATTTCAGTAAAACTACATACCCAATTAAACTCGCCGAAAGGCACGGTATAAGCTCCGCACCTTACCAATATTCCTGAAACTGAAATCATTGAAGAGGTGAAGTCACAAGGTGTAACGGACGCGTAAAAATTTAAGAAAACTGAAAACGGAAGTCAACGTACAACTCGACTGATTCTAATCACCTTCGACCTTTTCCAATCACTAAGCAAAGTTAATATCGGCTGGTATAATTTTCAAGTAACCAAGTATTTCTCTAATGCTATGCGCTGCCTAAACTACCAACTTCTGGGTCACACCGCCAAACGTTGCTATGGTTATTATTCGTATGTCAATTGAAATTTACCACATTACGCCCCAGAAAAATGCACGCGTACTTCATGCGCTCACTGCAACCAGCTTCATCCAAGACCTGCCAACGTTACTAACAAGCAAAAGAGATACTTAAAATAAAAATACTTAAAACAAAAAATATACAAGGAACAAAACCTTACCTCAACCCACCCATCAACCAACTCAACAATTGCAGGTAAGGCAAACACGCAAAGGCTTACAGTCTTAGAGAACAACTCAATATCAAACAATGGCACTGCAACGGGAATTCTCTGCTCCCTTCTTCAACGTCAAATATTAATAAGAAAAACATAATCGCAACTATTCTTCAAAAACACAGCAAAAAAAAAAAAAAAAAAAAAAAAAAAAAAAAAAAAAAAAAAACTTACTATCGCAACACACACATACTAATTCCATAAGTAATACCCTTAAAACCTAGTTTTCAGGGTCTCTACCCACACTCATCTAACTTACCCAAAACTAAACTCAAACTAAACCACATAAATAGGAAACTCAAAATCCACCAATGGAATATTAAAGGATTCGTCAATAGTTGTGAATTCTTATAGAAGAACATTTACCCAGTGTTTTTGTCCTTCAAGAGAAACACTGCCCGCACCAACTAAAACCTAATCCACCTACATTCTACGAAAACTTTTCCCATAATTTTCCTGTTAACTTAACTGCTAAGCAAGGTATCAGAATTTTAATAGAGGAAAACATTCCACATAAGCCTCCCCATCACCCATCACCTCGAACATTTTAACGGTAGCGTCGAGATACAACTTGTGCCCCAGTTCACAGTTGTCTCCATTTATATGCTTCTCGACCAAGTCTTTTCTAAGTACAATTTAGAAAATATTTTTAACCAGATTCACACTCCTGTACTTAAAGGTAACGTTAACGCCTGGAGCGTACTGTAGGGTTCCCCCACCACTAATCCCAGAGAGGCTATACTCGAAACATTATTAAACTGCAAAGAAGAGCCAGTTTGGGCACCACGGCGGCAATGAGGCCGGAGCAACAAATGCCCTCACTATGCTCTTGCATTTTCTACCTCTCGACCTACACACAAAATACTCGTATACCGTATTATGCAGTGCTATAACACTCAAGGAGTCTGGATGATGGACCGCAAAGCCGTATGCTAATAGTAACATCCTGGATTCGTTACCAAGCGGCATGGTCACGTCTCCAACTGACTACATCATACCGAAAATAAACTTCACAAAAGGCTTCCACTTCGGTTTCCCAACAAGGGCTCAGTGGAGGAGGGATGAAGTAATGAAGGGTTTCGACACGGTCATATACACCGACGAATCTAAGATGAGCTGTGGTGTGGGGGGCGGTGTCTACTCGGAATCACCGAAAATATCAATTTTAGTCCGTTTACCGAATTTTGCCAGCGTTTTCCAGGCGGAATTACTGGCCACCCGAGAAGCATGCACGAAATGGGCCACAACGCAAAAACAAAACATTGCCATCATTTTAAATAGCCAAGCTGCTATCAAAGCCATCGACTCGGCTACCATATTCTCCAAACTAGTGCAGAAGTGCCGGAACGAGCTTGCCTGCCTGAGCAAACGTTTCCGGGTCATACTTCTCTGGGTTCCAGGGCATACTGACATAACAGGCTATGAGCGTGTGGATAAGCTGGCTAGAAAGGGTTAAGCATTATACGATTCGCTCTCAACGAGGGTCCACATTCCGCTAGAAGCGGTTTAAGGACAAATACATTCATATTTTCTGCAGAAAGCCAATCCCCAATGGTCGGGATTGACAAACTGCGTCATGTCAAGGAAGATATGGCCTACCTATGACCAAAATAAAACGTAGAACCTATTAAACAGAACCCGCCCAGAAATCGCCAGAATCACGGCAATAACCACGGGGCATTGGCCAATTGGAGACCATGCGGCCTAACTAGGTATCCCGTACCACCCTCTCTGCCGCAGTTTTTTTTTTTTTTATTTTATTCAATATTCTTAGGATAACACATGTGCAGGTTAATTCTAACTACTAGGTAACAATTAAGGAATGTTGTTGCGGAAATACAAACGAGAAGGAAACTCTCTCTTACTTACTCTGCAAATGGCCAGCTCTAGCAAGAGCCAGAATGCGTACTTAACCAGCCATTCTTTGACGACCTTAGCGACATCTCGGCTAAAGAGATACAGGATCTATCCGCTTTTTAACAACCATCACAAAATAGGTTACATGAGGCGTGGTAACAAAACGGCAAATCCTACTGCTAATTGGGTTCAATGGTTTAATATTTATTATTAATATTTATAATTCTATGTAATTCATTTTTTTCCTGTAAAACACTCGTAATTTCGGCTCAGTTTTTTTTTCTATGGAATAAAGTATTTTGTCTTCCACCGTGTGCTTATATAACTTTTTACTGATGTTTTTAAGGCCGAAATAATGCTAGATTTTATAAAATACTTAACAAGCTTGTCGCACGTATTACATAATTCAGTTATTTGAGGGGTTTCTTTTATAGCTTTTTCTATTGCATTGTGTATTGAGTGGTTAATGCAAAAAATATGGTTTTGATAATGAAAGGTGACAACCATGTTTGGCCCCCTGTCCATTACTATAATAGCCATTTAACTTAGTTCACATTGCTAAGAGATTGCTGCCTTTGGACTTAATATTCTGACCTAAAGAAGACTAAATGAAATGGTCAAGCGCTAGCTAAATTTGCATATTCAGTGTTCCGTGCCATTAGTCTCTTCCCACGTTATTAAAATTAATGCAATTGTTATAGTCATTCATTCAATTTAAACCTTTCATACATGTTTTTCAACACTATATCTGTGTCCTTATTATTTAATTATGCAAAATTATTTAGGATACCTCGACAATTGATGAAAATTTTGAAGATATATAGAAACAAAAGTTGTTCTTTACTTCATAAGGTAAATTGTTCGTTAAGAAATCTTTTCTCGAATAACTGTTCAGCAGTTAAGAAAGAAAAAAAAATGTTGTGAATAAAGAATTTATTTGTTAATAACAATTGGTCACGCTTGTTTAATTTCCGCATCAACTAGCTTTCATTTGATACCCTGCATGACTACTTTGAAATACTTTTTTTCGTCTTGTTATTTACCCCTAGAAATCAACTTTTTATATTTCACATCTACATATAATTGGGCCTTCAGTCTCTATTTTTGTGCCATATGTGATAGACGAATGGACGGGAATTTTTTTTAAAGAAAACTATTTTAAAATACAAAATAATGAATACACACTGATATTTTCCAAGGGAAAAATTCAATTTTTAACGAGATAATTGTTATTATCACAAAAACAGGTCCTCCACTGCTGCAGTGATTACGGCCTTCACCGTGCCTGAGATAAAAACAAACAAAAAAGATTATTAAATTAAAAGATTTTGCATTATTACAATGATCCACGATTGTGGAAAAAAATTAAAATTTTACGAAATGGCAGAGTTTTGAAAAAAATCTTCGAATTTTTCCCGAAAATTTGAAAACAAATTTGGCAAGTTAGCTCGGTCATTTTGTTTGTTGACATATTGCTCGATAACAAATGGCGACTCATCGGAAAAAACCGAATTCGGCAACTCACCACTTTCGTGCAAGCGTAGCAACTCCTTCGCTCTTTCGACTCTAATTTTTTTCTGTTGTGGTGTAAGATCGTGTACTTTTTTGAACTTTAATGGCTTGAGCCCAAGCTCATTTTTCAGTATGTATTGCATCCGTTTCGAACGCTATGTTGAGCTCACGAGCCATTTTTCTTTCACTTCGACGCGGATTTCGCTCAATTCGAGCCTTCACATTCCGAACCATTTCTGCCGATGTTCCTGGTTTTATGACCACCTCCATGGCGTTTTACAACGCTGCCAGTATCACGGTAACGAGCTTTGGTTCGAGACACAAATGATTTATTCACGTTGAGGTGCTGGAGGGCTCTAACGATAGCTACTTGTGGTTTTCCATCCAAATATTAAGCAATAACCCTATCATGTTTGAATTTAATTGCGGATAAAAAATTTTCAACACAACTAAGATGCAAAGGCTTGTAAATAATGAAATTATCTGTCATGTGTCAAAATTTGAGCTCACTGTCATGAACGGTTTGGAAATTATAGCAGTCTGAAGTTGTTTTCAGTTCGAGTCAGGCAGGGTGTATAGAGAAACATATACAAAATAAACAAATTTGAAAAATGTAGTTTCGAGATAAACGCGTTTAAAGATAAAATAATTAATTTCATTGTTGGAAATAGATAAAAATCATACTTAGAGCTTATCTGCCATTCCAGGTCCATATTATTCACTTTCATCTATTGGGTAAGTAATTTAATTCGTGCGGTTTTTTTTTCAAAATCGAAGAAGAACTCCCCTCAAAAACACTTTTTCAGGCACAAAGTTCGACATATTTGAGTGAAAAAAAAATTATTGTAGTTTTCGCTTTAAATGAATGACATATACTGAAATGACGAACAATGACAGTAGCTTTCCAACGCATGTTCCAATGGAATAATAGCAATGGAATAATACAAGTTACGCCATCTCTTAGCAAACCGCACGAATTAAAAAAGCTATAGACCCAATACTTCAAAAAGCGCTTGCTGGGCTGTTGAAGCTATTCTATAGCCTGTTGGCTATGCTCTGCTACTCGTAGTCTTGTTTCATCTTTGCTACCGAAATAGTCTCTTGCTGCAAATCCAACTATCACTGCCATTACTTTAAATATTTTTAAAATATGGTAGATGTACAACCGTTATTGAATATTGAAGAAGCAAAGTAATTTAATAATTAAATAGTTTTGAGACCACTGTGGGGTTGTTTCGAAGCAAAGTGCTATTGTAGCTTTCGTTACTATTCTGTGTATTATTACCCTTGTCAAGCAATTCACTCCGAGACAAGTCCTCGTATATTGGCTTCAGAGTTTTTTGAACATTTGGATCAAGTAGGAGATAATCGTGCATGAACTTAGTCAATTTCATTCCTTCAACATCCGCGGGGCGATAAGCGCACGAACTCTCGGCTCCTTCTGGACATTTTATATAGTTTAGATTCTTGTCAGTCGAAGGCAAATGATTAAATGTAGCCCAGATTGCTTTATACAGTTCATCCACATTATCTTGATTTCCCATGCTTGCTACGCCGTAATACTTTTGAAGTTTGTTAATTAAGTTGACAGTTAGTTTAAATATGATTTTACTTTTTCCTCCTAAGCACTTATCGGTTTTTTTTTTTCAAACTACGGCATTGTAATCCCATTCTTTTTTAACATTAGATAGCAATCCAGTTTTCTATAGGAATATCATATGGATTCAAATCTAATAATCCTTTATATGTGGCACTATCATCATCACCAATATACCGCGAATATTTCAACCCGTATTTACTAATAGAGCGACCAAACATATCTTTTACACTGTCGACTTCCATTTTTGAGGCCGATCCTTTATGATTTCTGTCGCAATCATCTTCGTGTAGTGAGAGCCATTTTTCGTAAGCTTCAGCATGTCTGTCTTTTTTTATTTTTCCAAAAGACACAACTCTAACAGTAAGACTTTACACACGAATCGACAATTTTTTTTTAATATTTTCCTGAAAGAGTTACTATATCAAAACGTGAAGTATGGCGGCTTTTTTTCCACATGCCATCTCCCCAAACTGTCAAATTTTTTCTTCTAATTTCTGCTTCTATACTAAGTTTACAAACAAATTCTGCTGCTATGCATAAATTTATGAAACATCCAGCGAAAGTCTCATGATGAAATTTACTTGCATCCATCAAACGGCAAAAAAGATTAATTCCGTTTGTTCCAATACCCAGAAGACGCATCACAGCCACTAAACGTCTATTTATTTCAAATGCATTTTCAATCATAGGCCCGGAATTGATGTACGAAGCACCGCATTCACACGTGACAGCAATTTTGAATCCTAAACCTCACAGACTTGCTTGATTAAAAGTCAAATTTTTTTTACAAGTTTTACACATTACTAAATTGCTAATTGCATAAAAAATCGAAACAAACTGAATGATGCCTTATACATAAGTTGGATCAATCAAAATATTGTTATCATTATTTTGTGATAGTTTTTCAGTGGATGTACTGGTATTCGCGGAAGACTGCTCGAATGTGTGTTGATTTCCCGTAAAATCGTTTTCGTTTTCTTGAAACTGATCTATGCCTGTGAATGTCGTGAGTACCTTTTTGGTTTGAATACAGACTGTGATTACTCATTTTTACTAAAATAACTTACGAAGTACTCAGTATAACGGTCACAATAAAACTAAATGTGTCTAGCTCCGAAAACATGTGACGTAGTTATAAACGAAAAATCCATAAAGAGTAGACCTATATATGTATTTCTGTATACCTAAACGCCAATAATAGAAACCGGAATCGTTTTTTAATGGTGTACGATGACGATAGAGACGAAACAATAACTCTGGTAGATTCCGTAGCAAACGTAAATTTCTGACCGTTAAACGGCTACTATTTAGAAGGCTGTAACTCACAAACTATACAAGACATTTGTTTGAAATTTTAGTATGTTATTTTTAAAGGAATAAACTATCAAAATATGAAAATTCACTTAATGTCCACATTTTGTCCATATTTGGCACCAACACTAAATCTTCCACAGTTTTATACGGTCCATTGTGTTATTACACGTACACTATTTGTTTTATCTTAAATATCCACTTACATTTTTTCCACACGTTTAGCTTTATTTCGTTTTAGTACATAACACTTATGTTTTACTAAATTTGAGGAGTTATTGCTTTTATATTTATTCATACAAAAACCTACCTGTACGACATTAAATTTTTAATTTCGCCACCAATTTTCTTTTTATTTATTCCGAACACATCCCAAACTTTACTCCTGCCCCTCTTATTATTTATTTTATGTTCACCACATAAAATTCCAGCTTTGATAGCTAGATAACTAAGAAATCTATGCTAAGCATTGAAACATTGGAATCATTTGTCTAATCCTAAAATTAGTATTTTAATAACATAACATATATACATATCTACAAAACTTTCAACAATAAATTTATTTAACTTACATCAATTATTTTGTTTTACATTTGTGTTTTACATTTTTAGGGTACTCTCATTCGTAAAATTGCAGTGAATAGGTTACACGTGTCCATTAACAAACCAAGCTCATTTCCAAACTTATCTTGGACTTTTTTTTTTTAAATTCTAGTCTGTACGAATTGTGTACCGAACATTCGAAGAAATGTTTCCACGAATGCAAGGGAAATCCGAAATAACATTTAGATTATTCATTTAACTAGGTTTCGCCTTACACAAGTAACATGTTTTTATTGAAGTACATGATGATACGGCATTGTAGACTTTGCCATCTATTTCTTCAATAATTTTATTCAAGCCTTTCATGGCAAAAATAAGTTTTGTAGGGCGACAATACTGGGTGCTGGGTTTCGCCGAATTATTGTTTTAAATTCGTCAGTGCCAGCGTACAATTGTATCAGAACCATTGAAATGCTAAACAAGTTTTCGTCAGTATGTTGCTCTTCAGAAAATTTTTCCCGGTACCTAATTTGCTCTGCTCAACAACCCCATTTTATAATTATATGCAAAACACCGCTATCGCACAAATTCGAAGTCTCGAGTGCTTTTTCTTGAACTTTACATAAGCGAATTAGAGTGTGATCTGTAAGTGACTGCGGATTTATTTCAGCAGAAATTTCAGCGAAAGTAATTTTAGAAGGATAACATAACTATTTAGCAGCTTGAACCTAATAAGGTAGATACAAATTTTAATTGAGGCTATTGGTTTGTTGATGCACAATCTTATATTGATGAGCTTAAAGATTTGCCCCGGCTCTTAGCGCGAGCCCTTGGTCTATGAATATCCCAACCGGTTATTAACAAAAAGACATTAATAGGTTTACCCCTTTTCGGAAAGGCAGCAGGGTTTTCTTTTTAGTGGCTAATGATAATTCTTTATTTTCCACAAGTTGTTTCACTTTTCGCGTTTTAGACCTAAACCTACATGCTTTAAAATATTTTTGTGGTCTACCAGGATTAGCAATTGATTGATTTTGGAAAAAACTAGTCACAGTCTCAGAAAATTTTCTTGGAGCCATGAAGAATTTTGTGATAAAAAGCGTTCTCTATGGCTATGTGCTTTCGTCCATTTTAACCCAATTGTTTGGCAAACTCTACTACATTATTTTGAACGGATAGACTTCATAGACTTCATCAACATCTAATCGTGTTGATCTAGAGTTAGCAAACCAAATATCGAAAATGGATTGGTAGGAAATAATATATGCCATGCTTAATTTATTAACACAACTTTTAGGAACGCAAATTTACGCAGAATTTTGCTTGTATTTTGATAAGCTAATAAAGATGAGCCAACATATAGTGCGGAAGTTTTCATTACATTAAACACACATTAGTTGGGAAATCAATGTATTATAGAAATTTATTGATTAATAAATTTTGGTGTATGGCAATTATGAATGGAACACGGTAGGAAACCTACTATACGATCATTCCAATATTAAAATAAACCTATTTATTCTCATCTGTGCACCTACATTTTCGCTTATGTAATACGATAACCGAATATTTTATACAAATAGCTAATATATTTATCGAACGATATCACTGTTATCATCACTATGTTAAGAATAGGTATACAGTTTGTTTTTAACATACAAATTATATGTTAGTACAGTTGAAATAAAGCGTGGTTTCAAGAAACAACTTCGTGTGATATTTTATTTTGTTCTTTTGTTCTGCACATCTTAAAGCATAGCATCGTTCATCACGGCTTCTTTTGCAAGAGAGCATCCGGAGGTCAAAACTATCAGACTTTTTGAAGAAAAAGTTTGAGATTCTGAATTGACGCTGGGTTATTAGCATAGACCTTACTTATGATTGATGGCATGTTTTAGCAGTAGCAAACTCCTGTTGAAACTAGAAATCGTCTAGACCCAATTCAGTCAATTTAGGGGAAAAAAAAATAGTCGGTCAACATGTTGCGGTAACTGTAATGTTCACTGTAACTATCTCTTCAGCCTCATCTTCTAAAAAGTACGGGCCAATGATACCGCCAACCCATATACCGCACCATAGAGTGTCTTTTTTGCGATGCATTGATTTTCCGTGAACCTCGTATGGGTTTTCCGGTCTCCAGAATCGATACTTTTGTCTATTTACGTACCCATCTATCTATATCATCCATCAAAAACAGGTTTCATCGGAAAAGATCAAATCCGATGACAAGTTTTCCAGGCGATCCAACATCTAGTTAATAAATCGGGGGCTTTGTAGGTGTTCCAAAGGTTTCATTTTTTGTGTAATTTGGATTTTATAGACGTGTAAATGAAGGTAAAATTTTAAAATTCGCCGTAAGGTGCCATAAGTGAGGCTCAATTATCAACCACATTGAATTCAGTAAATGACAGTAATTGACAGCCAACATATACACCATCTGTTAGCTCATCCTTTATATGCAGCTTATATAAATGTGTTTCGGGAACGCACACTTGTCTTGTAAAGTGCGTTGTATGATAAACGCTCATTGGAAGTGGTGGTGGGTAATGTAAGTAACGGCAACTTCTGAAACGTGTGACGCTGTTTCGGCGCGATCATTAAGATAAATTTATTTAAGATCCTATAGAAGGGTAATATTTATTGTTATTATTGGTGGTTGGCCGTGGCTCAAGTGGTAGTGGATTGGATTCCCGATCGGACGGTTCAGGATTCAATACCAGGCGTGCTCGAAAAACTTTTTTCAGCTAACTAAAATCTCGTGAGATAAGTACCTAAGTACAACATCAAGTCACTTTACATTAATAACAGAGTCTCCCCATTAAATGCTGGATGCCACCCATGGAACGAAATAACCACTGAGGTCAAACTCTCTCTCTCTCTCTCGCTGTCCAATTTTCCGAAGAAAAAACACGTGTTTCGATATTTTAAGAGTAGTAATATCCTCTTGATTTTTAAGTTCTTTAAAAAAAATTACACAGGGTGTCCCGAAACTCAACGTCAAACGAGCATCGGGTGATAGGGTGGATCAATTAGGAATCAATTTGGGAAAAATTAGGAAAAAAAATCCATCTCGCTTAGTTAAGTAATAATAGTAATATTTAGAGGTTCTGTGGTCACAAATTTCCAAATCTTACGGTGTTTTTTTTTCACGAAATCTTCAATAACCATTCTATTGACCGCAATCACAAATCCGAAAATAAATGCTGTAAGTTTCGAAAGAAAAATAAAGTTTGACTGAGTCATAGTTAAAAAAAAAATTTGAGAGCTGATTTTGACATTTATTATTTTAAAAAAAATGTACTACACTATCAAGTTATTTAGAAAAATGGTCCATCTTATTAAGATTTCAAAGTGGTACAACATACTTGGTGACCACAGAATCTAAAAATGAGAACTCTAAGCTTGAGAAAATTAAAGCCTAGCGGACCTTTAAAAAGCATCTGAATAACAACTCAATCCTTTTCAAAAAAATTCAACGCTAAATTGCGCAGGGAAGTAAAAATTAGTAAAGTTAAGTGCCTTAGCGATTTCATTTCAACACTTAATCCCGATATAGCTACTAGCAAAATCTGGCAAACCTTTCGCTTTGACTCCTGTTCTTTTCAGTTGAAAGTTTTCGTCTCCTCAGTTGGACTGGAAATTAATACCAGTTAAGAAATGCACCCCAAGTCTTCTGGATCTTTCTATTGTATCTGATTCCACGATGGTATTTCTCTTTGATCAACTTTAGTTTGATGTTATTTCTGGTTATAATCTTATCATTTTATTATTATCTTTTTTATCATCTATAACATCATCTTTACTCATTGACATCTATGTCCTTAAAAATGCCACAACTTGAATAAATCTTGATCCGTACCAAAAAGAATATGCTTTTCAGGGCATTATTCAACAACCTTTTTTCTGTCTTCTAAAAAATGACTTCCCAACTGTTTGCAAAACCTTGGTTTCCGACTTAATGAATATCTTGAGCTTATAAACAGGTGGTTGGTGTTAAATGGTCTTCTGCTTAATCCAAATAACTCGCAATTCGTACCGATGTCAAACAAAACATTCGATTTCAACCTTTTTCCGGATGTTTGACACTGTAAAACCAAGTTAAGATTTGTTGAGTCTGTAACTAGTATCGGTTTTATAATAAATTGCAATAAATCAGGCTATGCTAATCATACAGAAGATGTAATTGGCTCTTTACGAATATTTTCGTATTTCTTTATACCTATCAAAACTTGACGAAAGTACTACCATTAATCACCTATGTTGATTTTGTTTATTGCGCCCTCGATTCATTTTCCCAGTGCAATTTACATGTGGCTTTTAATGATGCCGTGCGGTATATTTACGGCCTTCGTAGGTATGGTCATATATCAAAACACTCCAGAAAGATTCTTGGTTGAACTCTGGAAAACTTCATCAATGCCAGATTTTTTAACAGACTTAACTTTTCTCATTCCGAAAGAACATTTAATATTAATGTAACTAATCATAAATACAATTCCTTTCGGTTGTTTTTTATTCATGTCGTCAAATTATGGAATATGTTGCCGCAACCAATCAAGGCATTTTCCAGCATCAAACATTTTTAAAGTGAAATCCTTCTTCGCTCCATTTCTAAATTAACTTTCTTCACTTTCGAAAGTTTCTAAACAAAATTACTATAAATATCTTCTTAGTTTTTTCATCCCATTCCCCTTTCTTCACAATTAATAATTATTATTAAATATAATATAAACATTGTTTGTTTTAAGAATTGCAATTTACTTATTATTTACTTAAGTAAATGATTAAAAGACAACCCATTATAATTAAATAATTTGAATTGAATTGAATTCTCATTGCATTGATAATTCCACCAAACTGGTAATTAGCAACAGTACTGCTTCTTCTTAAGCCTAACAAATGCACAAAAAATGTCAACATATCCCGCCAAATATTACATATTTCCCGAATGTCAAAGGTTCTAGAAAAATTATAGCTCAAACCAACTGGCAGTTCTCCATATGGAATTCTTTATCTCCAATGCCCTTTTAGCTCGTTATCATTTTACAATCCTCTCTCTTGACTTCGAAAAAGCTTTATGTTAAATAAACTTAAAACATTGAACATTGGGCCAACAATTTTTATAACCTATTGTACATCAAATCTTCGCTCACAAATAGAAAAATTTGTGTAAAATCAAATAATTGATTCTCTTCATCCGTCCGCACAAACAAATTGATCAATGTATTTATCCAGATGATTTATAAATCCTGTGTAAACACACGAACCTAGTAAAAATTAAATTAAGAAATGCAGTCAAAGATATACCAAAATGGTCAAATGTTTCAGGTGTCAAATTATCTTGGACAAATGTTAGCCTCTTCACAACTGCAAATTTTTTCTAGTGGTTTAACGTTAAACTTTAATGAATTATATATAGAAACCGTAAAGAACTTAAGTATTATGGGTCTAATATTTGACAATAAGAATAATTGAAAAGATTACTGTATAAAATTAGAAAAAAAGCCTAGCTGCGAGAGCCAATATAATAAGTTATTTAGAGCAACAAATGTAATATACACACATATCAAGACTCTCCGTTCAATTGTAAAATCTATAGGCTTTAACGAGATTGATTGTGGCCTACTCAACTACGGGAACCGTCCAAAAACTTACAATAAATATCATTAAGGCTCCTTACCATCATGCCGCACGTAGAAGCATTAATGCTTATCCCACAAGCACTGTGAATAATTTCTGGGAAGCAAAAAAATAAAAACGCATTGAAGTAACCAGAGCTAAGCTTTACTTGTAGCCAATGTCTCCAAACATTTCAATCATTGACACTTCTGTTATGAATATGAAAAACTACAAAACGCCTTACATTCACTAAATCCCTCGCACTACCCTGCGCAAAAGAGATTGAATTAGAAGTTTAGTGCAAATAGACCGTTATATCCACCGTGGTTCAAAGCACACATCATTGCTCATGAACTTGGAAAAAAAAATTAAATAAATAAAATAAAATATCCCAACGAAGACATTATTTCTTAGCATCACCTCACAACTATGGTAAAATCTGGCGGATGAAATTTATTATTTACAGATGGCTGCAAAACCAATAACAGCACATCCTTCGCAGCTACCTACGAAGACGGTTCTCTATATAGTATAGGGTATTACCTATAAACGCATTTGTTTTGACCGCTGAAGCCTAAGCTATTCAAAAAACCACAGCAAATGCCACCAATATACTTGGCAAATATGGTCTTTTCTCTGATAACTTATCAGCAGACGAATCAATAAAAAATACAAATTATAATATGGTAATGGTTTACAAAATTAGAGACTGTCTTATAAAAAGTCCCAATAAGCTGAAACTAATGTGAGTCCCCAGTCATATAAGGACTAAAGGAAACGAACACGCCTACACCGCTGCCAATCTTGCACACCGCGCTTTAGCAAATAAATTTTCGATAAACACTAAAATATACTTGATACGAACCATCAGCCACAAGATTAGATCCAGACAACTCTCGGATTGGGAAAACTACCAACACCACTCGTTCATCAAACAGCCAGATTCCAGCCAATTTACTACGCCACAGCTTCAAAACAAATGATCATGCCTTTCGTAAGGAGACGTTTAGAACACACAGCTTTCACCCTCCGATAACCATCGTGCCAAGTTTGTAATTCCCAAATTGACATCAAACATATCTTAGGAATAAGATGGGAACAGGAAAAGGTCAATCCTGTATACAAACTCAACGTAAAGTCATCATCACACGAGTTTTTAAGAAATACCAATCAAGATATATCATTAAAATGCCCATCTTCATTAATAAACCAGAGAATTATTCATAGACTTCTATGAAAAAATGCTCAGAAAAATGATGAAAAAAATAAAATTTCTGATAAAATAAATAAAATTATTCCTCAACGTAATCCTGTTGTTACTGAATATGTATGAAATTGTTCTCAACACTAGATCTGAAGAACGGTTACCGGCAGGCGGAAATTGATCCAAAATATCGTGAGAAAACGGCTTTTATTACAAGAAACGGTATTTGGCAGTTTATGAACAAGCATTGTAAGGCCTCACTTGGAAGATATGCCTTGTGTATCTGGATGGTGTTATCATGAGCTGCGAAGCGCTCATTTGAAGCTGAACAAAAAAAAAGTGTGCCACAGGGACGAACGCAACGACAAAATGTCGGAGCATCATTAGAACGATTAGTCATCGACATCCCTAGCCCGTTTCCCGAAAACTTTAACAGCAGCCGAAACACCCTCGTGGTCATAGATTACTTCAGTAAGTAGCCAGAAGTGTTTGTCATCCCAAATCAACAACTGGATGGGAAGATTTGGGGTCCCAATGGAGCTACACTCCGAAGAAGGGCAACATTTTTAATCAAAAGTCTTTCAGGAAGTTTGGCAATATCTGGAAATAGAAAAGATAAGGACAACGCCATTACACCCTCAATCTGATGGAATAATCGAGCGATTAAATCATACTTTAAATGAGCATCTGTTGAAGGTCATCAGCAATTGCTAGCGGGACTGCTAGCAGCGGCGCAGTTCTTTCGGGATGGGATCCACAAATTGCGAGAAAGATGGGAAAAAGTCATAACTTCAGATGGGCAATACTTTAAATAATACTATTGTACATGTTTTTCTTAAATAAACGTTCAAATTTTGAAAAAAAAAAACCGCACGAATTATAATAAATACCCAATAAAATAATTTCAATGAAGAAAATTGTGCTATTTATTTGTCCACCACTGTATATCAGTATCTCCCAAGATATGCAAACCAGTTCTAAACTGGAATTTAAAATATGATTTACGAGTAGTGATAAAGTGGTTTAAGTAAAAGTTAAAGATAAGTAAAAATGATTGAGAAAAGCGATTGGATTGTGAATTGTAATTTTATTAAATGAATTGGTAGTATTGAAATGTATACGGTCTATCATTTGTGCCCACGCAAACATTTTACAAAATCATACTCAAAATTGATGCCACATGGCCGCACCCAAAATTAAGTCAGAAACAACAACGATATGAAAGGTAGGTTACAATAATAAAATAAGTTGTTTAATATTATTACTAAACCGTAAGTTTAATTAAAAAAATAAAAATAATATTGACAAATAAAAAAGCCAAAAGCGAGAAATGCATTCGTTTGAAGAGGCCTGGCTATACCTAAAGATGACAGTGTAGGCATTCAGAAGAATTTGTTAACAAAGTACAACAGTAAATAAGAGTTGGGAATTATAATAATAAATATATATATAAAATAAATATATAAAGACTTAGCAAATTAGATAATTGATTACATGACTACGTATGCGTTATAGGTAATGAGGAACCGAATTTCCTGCAAAACACTGGACGGCTGATTTCTTTATAAGGGCTAAAACGTTGCGAGTGACGGAGCTAAATACTTGCAATACGTCTCAGTTCTGAAAGAGGATAACAAATTTTAAGGAAACTATTACTTTAAAATAAAAGCATGTGTTTGAGGAAAAAAACTTTCATTTCCACAATGGTTTTTAACGGAGCATTATCTGCCCGGGAGAACATGTAGGAGAAAAAGGTATAACAAACTCTGCAACGACTTCACCTAAGCTCCAGATCTCATATTGAATTCCTGTGCGAACTAACACACAGGAGGATATATTTATATATCCCAGTATACTCGTACACATATATATTTGGAAAAAAATATATAAATACTAGGTAAGAATATATCAACTTTGGATTTAAAATATGTATTCTATGATAAATGTCTATCTCAAATCAGAATATAGATTCTCGTATACACATAATTCACAAAAGAAATTTAATGCGATGAAGAAGGTACAGACCTTCTCAAGGTATAAGTAAGGGAATAATCAGCCCTCTGGCTGCAGTGCACTACACCCTGCCTTCTTTCTATTTTTATTGGGATATTTGTCTAAAGTTGTTTTATTTTTTTCTTTTTTTAGTGTATTATGCGCAAATGGAAACCAATTTGCTTTTTGTATAAAAGACCACTGCCCTATCCAACCTAAAAAAAAAATTGTTTACCATATGTACAATCTTCTAGCACTCTACGCGATTTCGTGCAAAGAATAGTATATAGCGTCTTTTTGGCATTATGAAATATCAGTATAACGGTATATACTTACATCGGTTTTATCCGCCAATTAAATCACCATTATAATTCTAAAACTAAATCACTCAAAAGAGTTTTGAATAAATTTGACGAACTTTTGTTGGAAAGCGTCAGTATTTAGAGACCAGAGGTATTGAAGCGAATTTAAAAAAACTTGACCATAAATGGGGTAGGAAGATGTTCCTGTTGTCCTTACATGTAAATGTAGATGCAATAATGAATTTAATATTTTATTTGCTTTAAATCCATATGCACAAATCCATGTAAATAAAACACATACTTATTTATTTATTTCACTTGAATGTTTTGAAGTAGCAAATATAATTCATAGAAAACATGTGACCGACTTGTTAATTTACTCTGGAGTACAGAGAAGAACATTCACATTTTCATTAAAATTGAAACTCTGTTCAAAATGAACAAAGTTGAAACAAATTTTTCATTTAAATAGACAATGCCACTTACTCGTACTACATAAATACGAAGTAACATTGTATCACATGTAAGACAGTTTCAAAACTTAAGTGGACCAAAAGTCCTACAACAGAAAACTGTATATATACGTATATGTAGGAGTTAGTTTATACATATATTTATACCCATGAGTACTCAACATTCGGCTGCAGATGCATAAAAGCTAATTAACCTCCATATTTTTTATGGGTATGTAATACTTTTATTTCTCTTCAATTATTACTCTACTCATTCTCTGATATTTTATATATGTACTTTTTGCATGAAGGGTGGTAGTTATTACAGAAAAACACAAACAAGATAAAAAAAATGTAATCACAATAAAGGCGAGCACTTTTGCTTTGGAAGTACCCATTCACTTTCAGAACACATGGAACATATAACAACAAATGTTGGCAAAGTGGGTGGTTTTGCTTGCGTTGGGGACTCAAAGTTATTGTAACGAAAAGTAAATTGTCAGGGAAAATTTAATGTGTGTTCATTTATTGGCAAAAAGATATTTTTAATAGCAGCGAATGTGAGTAAAATATTTCAACGTTCTAAGAATGAATACAAACACCCGTATTCAACTTGTTTTTACCAAAAAATTTGCTAAAGTCGAAAATAACACGAACATACCTTCTTCCAAGTTGCGTTGAACTTTGGTTCTTAAGGCTATTATTGCCGCTTCTTTACAATAGAGGTTATAATACAGCAGTATAATTGTGCACAAGTGCAATCTATTGTACTTTTACGCGTGCAAAACCGAAGCATTGGCAATTTTTTATTTACAAACGATAAATAAATTTAAAAATAAACAAGCTAAAACTACTGTTCACCAAATAATACTTATCCTGTACGTGTACTCTTTGTACGCTATTAATCACTACTGAGATCATGAGCAATAACAGAAATAAATATATCCTCGTCTGCTTTTTACTTCAAAGTAAGGTGCAGAGCGAGAAATTAAGAGAATAAATGAGAAGGAAATAAATCGCAGGGTCTTCATTCCTGTAACATGTGTCCCTATACTGTTTGAGTTTTCGTTAAAAAAAAGGTGCTATGGTGCTGAGGGCTTATATAGAAAATAAACTTTTTGAGAAAATAAAATTATATACTTTTTTTATATATGTTATGGAAAAAAAGAATATTTTTTATGAAAAGGTGATTAAACTGATTTGTAACTTAATGTGCATTTTTTCAAGTTTCAAAAATCATTATTTGTACAATTGAATCCATTATATGGGCAGCTGAGGACCATATTTATAATATAAACACTGTATTAAACTATTAATTCTTAATTTGCTTAATTAAATTAAATTAATTTAAAACGTTTTTAATGAACGCATTTCTATTATTTAATATGGTATATCTTGTAATCAATATCCATCCCATTGTTTAGATATTTTAGCCAATATCATTTATATGAATATATTGCCTAAAATATGTAACATTTGTATAATTTTTAAAACAAAAAATTCTTAAACATAGTTTGGTTATTGCATAATCGGGATTTAAAACATGAGGGATCAAGAATGAAATCATATTCCGGTAGTACATCACTATTTCGTGTACACTTTTTAAGGCTGCGCAAAAACAGGATGAGATTCTCATAAACCCTTTTGCACAGACTACCTGCACTACGATTTAAAGTAAATACATATGTTTTTTTCTAGTATACATATATGTATAAAATGTTGATTCAAAGGGTACGTTGAAGACCCGTATTATATCATATTATACACCGGCGCTCACATAACTCTGAAACTTGCATAGCAAAGTGCTGAAAGTTTTCTGAAAGCATACGTACATATTCCCTTTTTCATGAATTCGCAAATTCTGTACAATACATAATATTAATCATACATTCCCCGTACGGGTCACAGCTGCATAACATATTTGGTTTTTTCTCCAAAATACATACATATTCACTAAACCCGAAATAAAATCAACTGTGGTTGTTTATATCTATTGATTTGTGTTTTACCGAAGGGTATTATTGAGACTATTTTAAGGTAGGATATGGAAAATCAATAATTGTTTTCATCCTTCATCTAGTGGACCTTAAAAGCTTTAAACTATAAAAAGAGAAAGAAAATATATCGAGAGCTTAAAATATATGTATAGATAAAAGAATCTCTTTTATGTTACTCTATGTAAAGAATTCTATTTTAAGAGCCATTAAAAGTTATTCTTAAAAGAGAAAAAATCCCATAAAGAAGAAATTTATATGGCTTAACCAAACTGTATCAAGACCTCTTTGAATAGATGTCTAAAAATAAACACAATTGAAGATAGAGCACAGGGTCTATTAATATAGGTAATATAAAATAAAAATTCTTTCTACAAAAGTTTGTAAATTTGGGTACACAGATCTACTTATATAAATATGAATGTATGTATGTACATGCATACAGATTGTTTTTTTTTTTTTTTTTTTGTACGAATTTCAAAAGTAACGTTTTTACCAAAATAAACTGATATCTCTTAGTTAAATTAAAGATTAAGTTTATAGTTTTATGTTTGTTCTTTTATCATTATTATTTTTATATGATAAATTCATGAAACAATCATATAATGTATTAAATATTAAAGTTATAAAGTTATTAAAGGAAATCAAATATAAGAAAGATTATTGATATGCAGTATTTAAATAAAAATAAAATATATAGTTGAATGTCACTTCAATTGGCTTAAGGAAAACAAAATAAACATCGCTGCACCTGCTAGATACGATTCAAAACCGTGCAATAAAACTCATAGTTGATACTAATATCACTCAGACAATTGACACCTTCGAACACCGACGTAATGTCTCGTGTCTCATTCTGTTTTATCGCTATTTCCACCACCAGTGCTCCATAAAAATCGCTAGTAGTATTCTGTCCCTTCAAACTTTCAACCGTAACCCTTGTCTTGCGATGAGTGCCCATCAGTATGCCCTCAAGCCCATTTTTGGACGTACTTTAAAATATCGTGATTCGTTCCTAAGCCGAACAACTCGCTTATTTTCCTTAGCCCGCATTTTTTTATTTTTTACTAAATTATGTGCAGCAAACCAGAGATCTCAATTAACATCGGAGCTTAGGTCCAATTGATTGTTTTAGTCATAAGAGAAACCAATGTCATCAGCCAAATCAGTCGGTGAAGCCTTGAAACTAAGAGCAAAGAGTGAACTAATGTATATCAAAAGCAGCCTTGTGGGACACCCAGGTTAAAAAATCTTATTCTGCTCCTTGTATCATCACTTTTGCGGCCTATTTTCCAATGGAGCATGAAAACACGAAATCCAGCTTTTTCTAGTTTTCTCATCAAGAAATTTCTTTTTGATTGGTAATGTCAATAAATAAGCTACCCGTACATCGATATGTGACATTATTTGAGAACAAAAATAGCGCGCCTTTTAAAAAACCAAACTAAATTGAAAAACCCAATTTTATCTAAAAACCTCACTTTTTTAATTTTGCTAAAACCTAAAAGAAATGAGATGGGCCTATAGTTAACGATTTTCGTTACAGAACTGTTTTTTTTTTTTAATAAAACAATGACATCTGCACATTTACCATAAGACCTTCAGGAAAGACACCACCGCAACGACATTTGCTAGGACATTTACTATTTTAGATTGTTAGTACGAGTAAGTATCCGTAGTAGAGATTGAGCTTAGCATTACTGAGACCCCAATAAATATGATTCAGACATCTTCCCGAAGCAGGCCTAGTGGAGTTATTAATAAATTTCACTAAACCATGCGCAGCAAGTAATGCCAGGTAACTACAGACAGTTTCATTGCCATCCAAACTACAATAATTCATTTATAAAATTTGCTACACAAAACATATAGACACATAAAAACTTATGCATTACAGGGTTAATTTCAACAGAAATCTTTAAAATATCAGCACTTAATAAATTAACACACACGCATCAAGAATCTTGAGGTCCTCTTTAAGAAACAATTAACTCCACCTGCAGCGTAATTTTCATTTGTTTTAGGAAAAACTTAAGGCCAGGAATAAAATAACCGTTTTTCTCAATGTCAAAGATTCAAATTTCAGACATATAAATAATATCTCGAACGCAAGCAAAAGAATCAAGGTGAGGGACAAGACATGAAAAATTTTCATTCATAATTTTAATATTCTGGTGAATAATAAACAATGTATCATGGCGGACGGAACTTTTTTTGAAAACGTTATGACATTTGGAATTGCATAAATTGGAGTTAGAGAAGTCATCAAACAAATCTGTATCAATATTCATAGATTTTATTTATTCAAAGGAGGAGCACAAATAAATTGGATAATAATGCCGGGAAGCTAGCGTATATGGGAGTTTTACATGTCCATACATATTTATGTTAAGTATTTTAAAATATATTTTACATTTTCGGTGGAGTTTCCATTTTATATAATATATGCATTTTAGTAAACAATCCATGTACACGTTTTATCCGGCAGAGTTGAATTGATTGTAGTCTGCTTAAAGAATCATTATAGAGCACGTAGTTTAAGAAAGGTGTATGCTTCTTCAAAAAATAACCGGACAGCTTCCAACAATTATCTGCTTCCTCCTGTAGCTGGTTTACAACTTGAGCCCATCAAGTTTTCGGAAGAGGTGGTAAAATGTGTATCATTGGCAACTTGACAGCTTCCCAAGCGTCAGCGTCCGCTTTTTCATTTTCAGAAATACCAAGTTGTCAAGGCATTTATATTATGTAGACCCTCGGAGCATGGGAGGAGATAATAACCCGAATGAATTGGATGATAGGCGTTTTAATCTTATAGTTTTGAATATTTCGGATAGCGCTGAGAAAAAAACTACATATTGTGGTCATAATACTGTACATATTGATTTTGCGAATTTGTACGTTTCTACCAATGCAATTACTTCTCCAATGAAGCAAATTTGGTTGAAGCAGAATTTTTAGACTATCAAATTTGTAGACGCAGTAGCCAGTTATGCCTTCGTGATAAAAAGCATCTGTGTATTATATGCATTCATAATTGCCCGCCGACAATAATTCAGTAAAATTTTTTCTATTAACTATTGCGGGTTTATATTCTTTCTATGTTGCGTTTAGGGAAGTGTTTATAAGGTATGATGGAAAAAACCATGGCTGAACAGAGTTAAAAATAACGCTTTTGATCGTGGTTGAATCCGCGATGGCCCAGGCATACCTGCATATTTCATACAATGAATGTTTTAACATATATCGGTTAGGCCTTTGCTACGAGTTTAGCTTAAACTATAGTCTTCGTCTCAAGGAAGAGAGGTATATGTGTTTCCGATAGCAAGGCGTCGATAAATGTAGATTATTATAGCTTATTGGATATGCGTTATATCGCGTTTATTTTGATTTGTACTTCCTGATCGCTTAGCCCTTAGCCTTTGTGTTTCTTGCAGATAATTTTTTAAAGATTCAGATTTTTTTGCTAATTTTACTTTGATTAACTTAGCACGGACGTGCCATTTCTATGATTTGGTGCACATAAGACCGAGAACTCTCATTCTTTTTTAAAGAGGAAGCTTGATATCGACGAAGTTTATAACTGTGATGGGGCACCTGTGCTTCCGGCATATGTCTAATGCTTCAAATTTGCTTATTGGTAAAATTGCACCCACTTTTTGGCACCATTGTTGAGCTTTGGAAACTGCTTGATTCAGCGCATTCTTTGCTACTTCTAGTTCACCTGAAGCTAGAACAAGTAGATTGCCCGCGTAAGTCAAAAGTAATCTTCTGTTCCCGTTGTTAAATCTTACGTCGGTAAGCAGTGAATTCACATAATCGCTATATAAAATTGTAGAAATTTGAGAACATTTATGTACACCGTTTCGTACGAATGTGCCTCGTGAGAGGTGGCCAATGACTTTGACAATTATTACACGACTCGTCATGAATGAACGTAATACTTTTAAGAGATTATTCAATCTTATTTTTTAACTCGAATACAATTAATTTTAGTACCTTCTTTGGATAAGGGTTTAGTATCCGTTTTGATATCATTTAATTTAGTGTAGACCACAAATAAAAAGTAAAATGGTTAGTCTTTTGTAAAGTTGAACCGTCGATATCAGAGTATAATTTTGGTGGGGAACTCAAAAACTAACAAAAATTAAGGGTTAAGAAATAAGGGAATGGTGGAGGGGTTTAAGTTTAAGACGAGAAGTGCTCAGGTTAAATTCAAATAGGGGGAGGTCTGAGTTGGCCTTGCGGAGCATGCAGGCGATTGGTTCGTTGGAACCATAAGAAATGCGATGAGCTGGAATATAGAAGAGACGAGGAAAGCGTAAATTACGAGGGTTAGCGTTGAAGGAAATAGAATTGTAGAAGGAAGCCCAATCCACAGAACAAGAGAGTAGTTGATGAATAAAGAGAATGTTAGCTACGTGTCCGCGTTTTTCGAGGATATTCAGGTTAAGAAGTTTGAGGCGGTCACGAAAGAGAGGTAAGAAAAAAAAGACGTTGAATGTTCTCGATTCGGGATATATGAATTTGCTGAAACTGGACCACACTTGGCTGGCATATTCGCAGCCAAACAAGGGTAATGTAAAGTGACCTCCTTACATAATTGCAAAATTCTTTAGACCATCGTTTAATAAAACTAAGTGAGGAGTTGGCTTTAAGGATTATCTCCTTAATATGCAAATGAAAGTTTAACTCTCTATCGTGTAATATTTCAAGGTGGCGAATGGATTGAACCTGGGGTGCAGTTTGCTCATGCAAAATGATTTGACTTAAGTGACAAAGTCATAGGTAAACATTTGGAGACATAATGGTAAGTTCTAAGCAATTTTTTTAGACACCAAGTGGAAAAGCTATAAAGGTCTCATGAAGGAGAATAGAGTCAAGGGGTGAAGAAATAGTTTTGGAGAACTTAATGTCGTCAGGGTTAATGGATAGGGAGCAGTGTTTAATAATTCTATAAAAATCGTTTAAGTAATAGGTAAAATGAAAAAGAAGGGACTTAGATGGTTGCTTTGTGGGACACCTGAAGTGGCTAAAAACGGAAATAAGGATGTTGACCTACAACGAGCGCTTTAATAACAGTTGTCACTTTTGAACCTTTAAGGTACGTGTGAATGCTTAGCAATGGGACGGTAGTTAGGTACTTCATTATTCGATTCCTTTTAGTGTATTTTGAACTTGACGAAAGTAAGTTACTTCATTATTTGATCCCTTTTTGAGGACCGGGGTTATGAAAAAGTTATTCAAAACTTTGGGGAACTCTCAATGTGTAAAGGAAAGACGAAATATGAAAGAAAGTGAGTGCGAAAGATTGGAGATACACTTTTCGAGAGTTATTGCTCGGAGCCTGTCTCGCCTGGGTAAAAATTGAGATTTTGTAACTTTTCTGTAATAAGTGTAATGTTAAAAGATTGAGATAGAGAGGGACCAATGGAGAAATTGGGAAGGTATTTGAAATATATATAGGGTCAGCTACATAGAAGTCGTCTGCAAATGATTGTTTAAAAAATTTGTAAAATAAAGGGTGATTCATCGTGAGGTTTGATTTATAATGTAAAATAAAATACATAAATTTGAAAGCGAACTTAAAATTTTTATTATCGGTTAAAAGAACAACTCATCGCATTTACTTTTTAAAAATGATATCATGTAAATGTTGGTCACGCCTATGTCAGAGGTCCATTCGGAAGGTCCAATTTTGGGCAACTCGTTCGAGGATAACGACTGGTATCTCAATCGGAGCTGGCTTATTCCTGAAGACCTGAGACTTTACATATCCCCAGAGAAAATAGTCCAAAGGTGTGATATCGCACGATCTATGCGGCCAATTTACCGTAGCAAAACTTGAAATTAGGTGATCACCAAAATGATTTCTTAACAATCCCATTGTTTCACGCGCTGTATGGCTCGTAGCGCCATCTTGTTGAAGTCAGTGCTCACCGAGACCATGTGCTTGAATTTCAGGAAGTACATAGTCCGTTAACATCGCGTGATAACGGTTAACATTGACGCTAACATTCTGATTTGCCTCATTTTTGAAGAAATATGGACCAATAATTCTACCAGCCCATAGACCACACCGAACCGTTATTTTTAATGGATATAATGGTAGCTCTTGGTACTCTTCGGGTTGCTCATCAACCCAAATACGGCAATTTTGTTTTATAACGTATCCATTGGGCAAGAAATGGGCTTCATCACAGAATAAAATTTCATAATAAGACACCGGATTTTTATTGAGTTTTTCCAGAGCCCATTCACTGAAAATATGACGCAAATTCAAGTCGCCTGGCTTCAATTCTTGCACAAGTTGAATTTTGTGCGCTTTTAGGCCGAGATCTTCACGTAAAATATTCCAAGTTGTCGAATACTTCAAGCCAAGCTGCTGAGAACGACGACAAATCGATTCGTCACGTTCTTCGCGTACACTCTCAGCTACAGCTGCTATAGTCTCTTCACTACGTGCTGGATATGGTCTATCCGTATGTAAATTGGGGCTTCAATTTGTGAATGGTATTGACAATAGTGGATTCAGTAGGTCGATTATGCTCACCGTAAGTTCCTCGAATCGAACGAAAAACATTTCTCGCAAAACGTTGATTTTCGTAATACAGCTGAATAATTTGGAGATGCTGTTGTAGTGTGGGTTTTCCCAAGATACCTTGCCAAACGATACTAAACAAAAACGCGTGATATGTTAAAAAAAGGGTATTGAAAATCAAACCTCATGATGAATCACTTAGTTGGAAATAGTGTATGGGTCGGTCGATTATATATTTATCGAACGAGAGAGAGGTGGCATAACTGACTGATTTTCTTTTGAAGTCGATGAATTGATAAAATGTCTTAGGATCGTTGATAAGTTTGGTCTGAGCTGTGTCGAGAAAGTACTGATATAAGCAGTTGTAGAGCTAAGTGAATTGAAGGTAGGTTCCAAGATAGTTAGAGTAGTCCAAATACGAATTGTTGCTAAGAAAAGCTGCCTATAATTTGTTTCTTTTGTTTCGTGAAAAGCGAAGTCGTCTGTTATATCAGGGATGATGTTTTTTGCCGAGAAAATGGGACGTAAAAAGAAATGGAATTAAATATTTCACTGTAAAAAATGGAGACAACATCAGTTAAAAATAGGCTGGTAAGAAGATTAGTAAGATAGGAGGTTTTCCAAGTCATTTAACACTGTTCTTTTCGTAGTGAGTTCGTCCTTAAGCTCATTGATTAAGTATGAACTCGCAATGCTTTGAAAGTGGTTGATTGTATTTTGCAGATTGTAGATGGGTATTGGATTTGGATGACGAGATAAATATCTATTGTATGTCTTTCCGAAAAGACTTAATGGAACAACATGTTTTCTTATTGGAATCGATTATTGCGGAACCGATAAATATAATTTCACTTAGCACTTTATCGAGGTGGCATTTAGATGTTTCTTCATTTTTAGATCTTGCAGTTTTTAATTCAATGAAACGCGCAATTAGTTTTTCGATACTGTAAACACAGTCTTTCACAAATTTTACACCAACACAAATCTTACGAACAGACGCCCAATGCGTTCGGGCATTATGCCCTCTTAATTGTTTGTTATCTGGACACACTGTTAAGAACTCCAAGTCTAGAGTTTGTAGCGATCCACACCATTCAATACTTCATCGTTTTCAAATTCCAACTTCAAGATCGAATAAAGGCAACGATTTTGATATAGTTCAGGGTATATTAGATCTAAATGCAAGTGCTTTGTACAATACTGCATTGCACTCTGTAGACATTCAGGAGTTCCAAGGTAGTCATGTGTTTCTTGCTACTATTATAGTGAGTGTAAGGACCATAACTGGTGAATATATCTATACCCGAGCCCTTTTCGATTCAGGGTCGGAACTACATTTTAGTTTCAGATTGAAGCGAACTAAATTCAGTGGAGAACTAAAGGCAATCGTGAATACGAACTTTCCAGCTCGTCAAGAAACATTTATCTCGTTTTAATTTAATGACTTCGAAACAAACCTCGACTGTTAGATTTTGTCGTCGATAATATCAAATCAACAGGAAGTTCGCATAGATGTCAATGATAGTGCATAGCTTCCGATGTTAAATTCGTTGATCCCAAATTTAACAGACGCATTGCTGTGCTCATCGGAGCTGATATTTTTTTTTTTGATCTGTTAACTCATGGCAAAGTAAAGTGGATTCAAAAGTGCAGCAGAATCTATTTCTTTCCATTTCTCTTCATTTTCGTTCGTATATTGCACTGACTGCAGACATACGAGTACACAAAATGTATAGAAAAATTTTCATTCGGCCTATTGATACTAACTTCCAAAAAATTTTCTGGCGAAAGAACACAACTACAGAAATTTGGGTTTTTCGATTGACTACGGTTACATATGTCACATCGTCAGCACCATATCATGCCATCCGCTGTTTGTATAGCCAAAAAATATCAAGAAAAATCTTCACTTGGATCTCCAGTTTTAAAGCAAGACTTCTACATCGATGACCTAATCTTTGATTTCGGGAAGACGCTATAAACATACTAAGAGTATGTATGCTTAGTACTATGTACTTATAAATTCGACTTAAGGAAAGTCGACTGTCTTGCACAAGTAAACAGTTTTAAAAGAGGTTTTTCCTTGGGGTTACGGAGACGTAATGGCCTTTTGAGTTTCATGTTGCCTGTGAGACATTACTAGAACGGATAGTGCTGGCTACAAAGAGGAAATTGGTATTGGTATTGGTATTGGTCAAGCTGTTACTTGTTTCTTTTTATTGAATCTTCATCGGGATTGGGAATTTTTACATAAGATAGCAAGGTTCGTTAGTAACTATACACAACATCATTTACCAGACTACATAAGCTGAGACCACAAACCAAACTTTAAAGATACATACACGAAATGCATCACCTTGAAAGTAGAACATCAGAAATATACAAACTTTAGTGTTACGTTAAGGAACGGGCATGCCGAGTTGCTCTTTCCAACAGCTGCGGCTATGGGGTAGGTCCTTGCTTGACCGTATCGGGTAGTTAGTTTATTCACCTAATATCATAAAAAAAGAATTCGTCATAAGCACAACGCGCCAGAAAAATAATCAAATCAATTGGCCTTCGCCAAGGTGTCCGGTAAATAGACATAATTTAACAAACAAGCTGTTGGCTTTTGTAAATCGCTTTTTGAGAAACAATGGAAGAATTCTGGACAAAACGCACCCCTATTAAGTAGCTTTATAGGAGATCGGGCAGGTAATAATTATATATATAGGCGCGAATATACCAAATCGAAGTATCAGTCACACCATATGTAAAAACGAAAATTGCACTTCCTTAACATTTATATATAGACTCCATTTGAAGAGACGAATACAGAGAATTTTTCGTTATGAGGGGCAGAATAATATAATATGACGGTAAATTGGCATTATTCCATGGTCTATAAAAGGGCATAGGACATAAAACAAAACTGTAATTTGATCTTTGTACTCCTTCCATTCTTCACAGAGAATGTTGTTACTGTTGTCATTGACAATATTAAACCAATGTTCCCGAGGGAATGTTCAAAGTTACAACTCTTCAAGCGAAGTTACAAATCATATGTCTATAAAGGACAGCGCTGAGAATTGCTAAACAGGAGTTATAGTATATTCGGTTTGGTTTATTGAACATATCTTTATTTTTGTCAAACTGTCTTAAAAGGCGATTTAGTGGAATCCAATCATTACGAAACATAACATAGTGAAAATTCAACGTAGATAGTGTTGAAAAAAAGCAGCACTCAGGATCGCACTCTAACATGACAGTAAACTATTGGGGCTATAGACTAGATCAACTGAACAAGCATACTCATCTGAAAGCACGTTGGATGTCTAAATGGTAAACTTATTTATCCATTTTTGTTGGCACTGCGTGGTATATCTCCTTATATGCTTCTGCTGCAATGGGAATCAGGTAGACAACAATTCGCTCAGATTGAGGAGAATATGTGAAAGTAGATATCTTGGCTGGGAACAGACACACATAAACAGCATTTATGAATAGTCATTGAGATTGATCGCCGTTACGAGTAGACCTACGGAGGAAAATAATGTGATGGACCATATTACGCTCTAAGGTGCTAAAAGTGTAAGAAATTGAATAAGGAAAGATAAGGCCAATATACATTTACGAAAACTGATTATAATACAGGAAGAAGAAAGTTGAATGAACAGTGTTGAAGGAAGGCGATGAAACCAACAATGTACTCGTATGTATCGGACAATTATCAATTAAAAAACAAAGATAGATCATGTCAGAGTACGAACGTAAAGAAAGGCTATCGGAGAATGTATTTTAAACAGACACCATCTCTCCGCAGACCACACATATGAACCAATTTTAAAGGATACAATCCATCTCTCAAGAATGACCGAGCACACACCCATACCACACGTTTGATTTTCTATTCAAGTGGCATCATCTTCATAAGTCTCACAAGGATAAACAGTGAGGTCGCATCGTTAAACTTATTCACTTGCCAGTTGACACTTTGAATGGAATGTGACTTTCGTAACTAAGGTATGATCGGGTTTCTCTTATACACAAATAAGATAGATATACAAAATGTATTGATAAGGTAATTGCCCAAGACGTAGTTATTGTGTTACGCTAGTGACTGAACAGATAATAAGATACCAGCCGCTAAGATACCATTTGAATAGCGATAATGAGGCATTGGTGCCATGCAATCGGTTGGGATCGACTGACTACAGCGATTATTTGTTCACTAGCATGGCGGATGCTTTGTGATGGTCTGATTCCATTTACTAAGGCTTAGTTTCTCACAGTTATATTTAAAGGTGATGAACGAAGATGATGAATGCCATTGAGGCAGATGATATCAAAAAAGGACTTCGTATGAAATCACAGGCCAAAAGTACAATATTCAAAAAGTGTGTACAACATTTCTGATTATGGGAAGAAACCAGTGAGCTATTATAAGACCGTTTCAGATCACTGAAGCAGGATCTGATAAGATAGGTTTAGTGGTAGATGAGTGTAAACTAGAGGGCAGGTCGCGACAGAGGGAAAATATTGGTTTGAGGTGGTAATAGACTTTGTCTACCTGACGAATCCTTATATACGTAGACCTGTTTTGCAAAATCTGAAGAAAATACCTTGGTTGCTTCGAGAGAAGAGTACTTGGCACAGAAGAAGAGACGACGTTAGAGTAGACTTTGTCAGAAAGCCAAAGTTAATATCATCTGGCAATATCGTGTTCCTACAAGTTTAAAGATCTACGAGTGGCCGGTGCTGGTTATAGCTGCTAAGTTATGCAGTCATTAGATCCATGCAAAGTATCAGAATTTGTTTTCATACCTCGAATAGCAAATAGTCACGGAAAATTGAAGAGGAAGCGCTATCATTGCTACTAATGTGCTATTATCATGATTAATTATTATTAATAATTAAGAACTAAGAAATGATTAATCAATTACTATATAATCAATTTTTTAATTAAAATCCATAAATTTCTTTCTCATTCTGTTTTCGTGACGAGTGTTCTTGATGTCCATGTCCTAAAAAAATTTGTATATGTTGTCGAATTTGAGTTCATTTGCCTATTGTAATAGAGATATGGAATATGTTCTTTTGAGGTTTTGTAGAGAACTTCTTATTCGAAATACTGGTTGAATTATTATAACAGTTAGCGGAAAGGAATAGTTGAGTTATATGAAATTTTCACATCAAGAGTTTAAATTTTTAACGACTATATGTTGATTTCAAGCAGTGTTTCAAGTGAATTATCATGAACAATTTTACCTTTAATTATCAAGTAACAGAAACCCACTCCCGTGGCTACGTGTTCCCAATAGTTTTCATGTGCGTCTTGCTGCCGAAACTGAGCTCCTCCTGCATACTGTAAGTCGAATTCACGGGAAGGGTTTGTACTGAAAAAGCTCGAAAAGATTTTATAATATTGTTCTTCTGCTTACATTTGAATGTACTTGCATTATAAATGCATCTCCTTAATCTTCAAACAACAGACTTATTATCAGGGTATTTAGAGGGTTGCGGTAATTGCAAGAATGTCTCAATATTTTACGAAAGGACCATTTCTTTAATAATCAAATCAAAACTGGACAAAAATATTATATTTGGGGGTGCTCAGACGATTTCCCTTAAATCCAGGTACCGTGAACCTCGTGGTTAGATATATGGCGATATTAAATAAAAACAATTATTTGCATGAATGATCTTTCCTTCTACCTTTCCCTCACCCTTATGACTACCGAGTACAGGCAACTTCAGAGGCCAGTCTGGGCAAAGAGCAAGAGGACTAGAAGCAGACTGGAAAGGAATATATTGAAGTTGGGTTCGGGAGAGGATAAACAAGAGTTGTTGTAGCGGCTATAAGCAGGTCTCTGCTGATAACAAATTCCGCTTTTCTTGATTATTATTTTTTTTGTACTTGATATGACAAATATATACATATATAGAAATACCTATGATCTAGACTGTCGTTTCCTAAAAAATGAATGTATAAATACATTAGGAATTTTCCTAGTTTTGTATAGCGCAATTTTCTTTATTGAACGAAATTACCTACACTTGAATCGAAATTCTATACTTTTTATGTTTCTCATGTTATGAGAGAGCGTGTGCTATTATATTAAGCTTGACAAATGAAAGATTTGGTGTCGTATACTCATAAACCACTAACAATGGTTCGATTGGTAGACGGGATTTTTATCTATTTTCTTAGATTCCGAAGCCTATTTCTGCTCGGGCGCAAGTTAAGGAAATCATTTAAGAGGTTTCCGAAAAAATGTGAACTGCATAAAAGAACTATATTTTTAGCACGTTATAAAATCTTTATTCCAATATCTAAAAACAAAACGCTTAGCCGTCATGAATTGAACTAAATCCACAGTCCATTCCCATCTAACTGCAAAGCTTTGTATCTTTCTAAAGGTTTTTATGGATATCTCCTGACTCATCACTTTTAATACTTCGCATGCATTTCATCCGTGGAAATATCTGCAAACAAATAATATGCTGACTTTGCTAAAAACTGTCTGTGCGTGTCGAACTAAGTTCGGGGCAGTTCAATTGAGATAACTTAAACCGTGGACATGGTCTATTTTGTATTTTAATAATTTTAGTTGGCACCAGTCGTATGCTTAGGTTGGGCGATTTTGGCACAGTAAAAACTTGTAGATATTTTTGGATGAATGAATCATAGGTCGCCCAACTCAGACTAAGTGGTTGAATGGGTAAAATGTGTGTGTGGGTTCATAAGATAGAACTTATTTCTGTCAACACAATAGCTTTACTCAAAATCACAATACAACAATACAAATGTGCGCGGCCGTGGTTCAAGTGGAAGTGTATTGACTTCCCAATTGGATGGTTTGGGGTTCAATACCAGCCGTGACCGAAATACTTTTTTGAAAATACATTTTTATTGTGAAATGAATGATAGAGTTTCAATTCCAATTTCAATTCTAATTTGATTTAAATTCCGAATTACAATAATATAATAGTATTTTTTTAAAAGACGGTATACGAATTGATTTGATAGTTTGCTGTTCGTGAGGAAGGTTTTTCCACGCGCCAATTGAAAACACAATGAGTAAGCGTTCTCCTATGCAATTAATTAATGTGGGAATAATGTGTTTCTTGCCTCTATTAGACTGCGTAAATTGCAGCATTCCAAATAAATAAATTGGAGACTAATTTTGCAAGACCTTAAAGAGCTTTAAAATATTACGAAAAATTAAAAGTTAAGAGGAATGATAAAAAGCTTGAAAAGACAACCATTGGTAAAAAAAAAGGCATCAACACTAATAATTATCTCTGGAGTAGACAGATTTGATGAGTTAAAAGGAATAATTAAAAAAAAATTAATAAATAAAAAATATGCAAGCTAACATAACATAGCAACAGTAATTGGGAAATAAATAGCGATGACAGTGACACAGAGAAATCACTGATGAGCTAATTGCAATGACACTCATATGAAAATAAAGATACTAGACCATTTAAAGTACTTGCTAGAAGTCTTCACTTCTCCTGTGATTAATAAAAACTTCTAAATTTTGGTAGCCAAAAACTTAAAAAAAAAATATCAATATGAAATTATGGAAAACTAACGACAAGAAATGAAAGCTGCTTTTTTTATGCTCTCCTTTCAAACCGTGAAATTCGAAATGCATCAACTGTCATAGAAACCACCCAGCTAATTGCAGAGCTTGACCGGTCACCACCATAAAACAAAATAAAAAACAAACAACAAGCAAGCATTTAGTTAACACGATCGAACTCTTTCTATTCCAATCTTAAACCCAGACGGACAATTTTAGCTGCATCGGCACTTTCCCACGACAAGGAGTTGATGATAATACTAAGCACAGTTGAACAGCTTTAGCTGCATCGGCACTCTTCTACGATATGCAGTTTACGACAATACAACGATCGAGTGCAGTTACTGGACACCGGATACATGCGCCGCATGGATATGGCGACTGAGTGTATTGGACATGAGACATGCGGTTACCCGCTGTAAGATAGTTTAGAATAAGTAAAGTTTCAAAACTTAACGGTACTCCCCCAAGGCCAAGCTGTCCTAAGCCACATGAAAGAATGGAGGTTGACCATTCCATTCAATCACGCCGCGTAAACGATGGTATATGAATCGAACACAAGATAACAGACCGTTCAAAAGGTCTGCCAAACCTGGCAGCAGCTTACAAACATTTAAGAATAATGCTTGACGCCATATTAAAAAACTACTTAAAATGGCAACCAATTTCCGGTAATATATTTTTTGCTCACTTGTTTTTGGCAACATCAAAAGGAGAACACACCTTTTTTTTAGCGACGTTTTTAAAAGTGTAATAATACATATATGAAATAAATTTTTGTAAAATCAATTTATTTTAAAATTAAAGCCGTTAACTTTCTAAAATAATTGTTTCAGAACATTCGATGATATTCAATATAACCTTCAAGTGGACATTTGGTACCGCTTGCAGCATAACCTAAAAGTGATCAACAGACAAGTATAAAAAGGAAAGAGAATTCTATTCTTTTATCGACCTCAGTAAGTTGCACCTAGTAAGAGACCGTCTATATCAGCACAATTACTGTTCACAATCAAGAGGCTATAAGGTAAGTGATTATCATGACATCTCTAGTTAAAAATACTAGAAAAACACTACATCTCATGAACGAAAAATGGAATTACAATTTATGCGACAAACCAGATAGTGTCGACAATCTGGTTCAATGCAACCTCTGTGATAATTGGTTTTGTGACAGCGGATACCGAATTTCAAGAATATTTATGCGATACTTGTAAGAATTCCACAGAGCGAATCTCATCTAACCTCGTACATACTCAACATGGAAACAAAATTCCAACTTCGTTACAAAGCCCCTCACACACGATTTCTATAATACAATCCACAGCCATAAACCATGAATCAACACTCAACAATTCAAAATGAAAATTTCCCGACAACACATGGCACTCATCAAAATCGACAGTTAGAGGAAGAACGAATCTTAAGAAAGATAAAAAATATCGTATATATGAAGAAATGGAAGAATATAGGTATAACATAAGTGAAGTTCCCGACGATCAATCTGTCTTGAGGACGTCGACCTTAATTAACAAACAAGCAAATCTAATGAAAAAATCAAAATTGGATCAATGCAGATTTGAACTTTATTGTTTTCGCGGGCGATGATCATCGGCGATACAGCTGGTGTAGCCTCTTTAATTAGTTTAATAACGTCCATATTAACCATTTTGTCTATTACCATATGTGACGATTTGCTTCACGCCGCATTGGTAGATAGCAAATTTGGACATTGCATTGAGTTCCTGTATCCAATTTTAGTTTTTTTATTTTTTTAGTTTTTATTTATTTTGCAATCACATTAAGACCTTTTTATCTTATAAACTAGTGAAGCTTTAATAATATGTATTAACGCAATTTCGGCAATCGAACGATTTGGATGGCTTGCTATTCGCACGAGGTTTACATCAACTGCTGTGTTTTGGTTTTTGGCTAATTCTGTCTAATTCACGTCTTTTGACAAAAGTTTTGTGCGCAGGATATCACTTCTGATTCCCAGAATAAGCTGGTCCCTTAGTAGGCTGTTGGTAAGTTGCTCGAATTCACAGCTTTGAGCTTGCAGTTTTAGTCGAGACATTAATTCATCGATTGTTTCGCTTTCTTGCTAATTTACACTAACTTAAAATGGAGTTAGTGTAGTTCAAAATTTGAAAATAACCAGTGCTCGAAGTCATGAGAAGTGAATTAATTCTTTATCAAACTTTTATGAATGGTTTTCCTAGACTTTGTTATAACAGTAGAGTTCTTATTTTTTGATACTATTTCTTTCTTGAATTTGGGTGAAAGTCTATTTCCTTATCTTTTACTAATTTTAACGTAAATTATGTCTATTACTGAGCAGTGCTTTAAAGGGTTTTCCTTTTTATTATGAGTTTATTCATTGTTTTTGGTCTCTCTTCTTCAAGGTTTTCTGGTTCCTTAAATAGGTGTCTTGTAAAGAATATAATATATTTATTGGATTTTTTTCCTGTTGTTGAATAAATGAAGTTATTATACCATATTCGAAAATTGACTTATCAGGAAGTTCAGAAAAGGTCTTTAAATTATTTTCGGATTTTAAGCAATGAGAGTAGAGTGAAATCTCTCGACTTGTACATTGACGGCACTGACAACCTTAATGTTAAAACAGTTTTTAAGCATGAATAAAAAGGAATTTGAGTTTAGCGATCTTTCATTATTAACGACAATAGTTTCAGGGACTCCAAAGGATAGTACAAGTTCCCTTAATGGTTGTTTTATATCTTCTACAGATCTAGATATAAGAATTCAAGCTACTCGTAAAGCGTATTTAGAAAATTTATCTATGGCAGTTAGGATGATACGCTTGTATGTAAAATAATCGTCTAAATGAACAATATGGCCTGGGTATTGGGGTATTGGTGTTGCCTGAAGAATGGTCTTATTGAGGTGTCTGTCGCATTTGTGCAATTTGCATGCTTGGCAAAGCTTTCAGATTTTTTCTATCTTGGCTCTCATTTGCGGGAAATAGAATTTTTGCAGTATCTGAATTTTATTTTGTCTTCTATTTCGGTGTGCTCGGTTATGTTCATTAATAATTTAAACTTCTTGCTGAGAATCATCCGTAAGATCTGTAACAATTTTCCTTGTAAATCGAACTCTATACTGACTGAAATGGTGTGGAAATATTTCTTGAATTATTTCAAGGATTCTTTGTTCGATTTTTACACCGTTAGTTACAGAAGGATTAAGATATCTTTTTAAAATTTCTATTACCTTAGGTTGATCGTATTTGGTTTCTGTAATTAAGTGACGATGATAGGTTGGAAAAGTTATTTCAAATTTGTGTGATGGAGCGTTACTTATGTTAAGAATGATTTGGTTTGAGAGAGCCATTTGTATTAAATTTTGTCCAGAACTCTCATCACTGTATTGTGTTCCTGTTAAATAATTTACTTGAGTTTTTGATGTGGTCTCGATAGTGCGCCAGCAACAATGTTGAATTTCCCAGGCTTATAGTTTAACCCGTAGTTATACTCTTCTAGTATAGCCTTCTAACGCTTCAATTTGTTGTTGGTATTTTTGTTGCTTAGAGCGTGCTTAAAGGGTTGGTGATCGGTAAATATTTTTAGTTTTACGGGACCGTACAGGTAATTCCGTAATGTCCTTAAAGCCTATATTATAGCTAGCATCTCTTTCTCATTGGCGGCATAGTGCTTTTCGGTCTTACTAAGTGTGTGTGATATAAAGGTTATGGGTTTGTCCCCTTGGGACAATACAGCACCTAGTGCGTAGTCCGACGCATCTGTTGTTAAGTGATTCTTATCTAAATCAGGAAAACTAAGGACAACATCTTCTGAAATGAAAGTTTTGATTTTATTACAGGCTTCTTTTCCATCTTGAGTCAAAGTAATAAGTTTCTTGCTTGAGGGTGTTTTGGACGTACGTCCGTCCTTCCCACTTAAAAGGGATGTTAGGGGTTTTCCTTGATAAATCTGCGATAAAAACCCGACATACCAAGAAAGGAACGTAATTCTCTTAATGTTCTTGGAAGCGGAAATTTTTCGATTGCTTCTAATCGTACTTTCTTGGGATTTGCTTTAACTCCGTTTGAGGAGATAATGAATCCAAGAAATTCGACTTCAGATTTTAGAAGTTCGCATTTTGAACTTTGAGATTAGCCTTTTAAAGAGTATCGAAAATTGTTGCAAGGTTTTTGGAAATGCGTTTCACTATCTCCGCTGAATACACCTACATATGTCCTTTATATATGGTAGACATAGCATATATTTTCAATATGCTCTCGCAATATATCATCTAATGCTCTCTGATGATGAGTCTTAAGAACTAGTATTTCCCGTTGTTGACGGAGAAAGCTGTTTTCTCTACGTCTGCCTCGTGAAGAGGTTTTTGGTGGAAACTGCTTTTAAGGTCCAACACCGAAAACCATTTGTTTTTTCCCAGTTGAGATAGGATTTCATTTATCTTGGGAATTGGGTAACGATCAGTAGCTGTTACCGAGTTAAGTAACGTCTATTACCATTCGATATTCTTTTGTATTTGAAGCATCAGCCTTTTTAGGTGCAATTTATACGGGTGCATTGTTTGGGGACCGTTAAGGTCTAATTATGCCATCATTCAGCAATTGACTGATCTGGTTGTCTATCTAATTTATAATTGCATTGGATATGGATAATACTTGGAGTGGATTGGTTCTTCCGTTGTGGTACGAATTCTGCCTTTGACATTCGTACTAAATGTAAGTTTTTCGTTGGGGTCAATGAAAAGATTGGAAAAGGTGTTAGTTAGAAATTTTAATTTGGATTATTGATTCTGTGACATGTGACTCGTTTCTAATATTAATGAGATTCACGGTCTCATTTGTTTAAGACGAATCCTAAGACAATTTTTAAGAAGCATGTAGTTCTTCTTTGTGAAAATAACAGCTGAAAGCTCCTTAAGGCTGTCATTGCCCAGGATGCCATGAAACGATTTTAACGTTGACATGAGGAAAAATTTTAAATTTGATTTTATTCTAAAAAGATTACGTATGGTGTGGTGTGTTATCTCAATATTTCCGCCTATTGAGTTAGCGTAAAAATATTGTTTATTAGGGATAGGTGTTTTTCCAAGCTGGGTTGGAGGTAATGTCAACAAGGAATTTTAAAATGCTATTGTCTGTCGTCCTGCACTCAAAATAAGGCGAGAGCGAATTCGTTAGCCTAAAAAATAGACGTCGAAAAAGTTGGTAGGTTCGTCAGACTGTTGTGGGTAAGTTTCAAAACTTGGAGTTTCATCGAGAAGTTGATCGTTTAATGACTGGCTTGCCATTTGCTCGACTAAAGACTTTTATTCATCCAAGGATTTAGCATCTGTATTCTGGTCAGTATCGAAAGTAGTAATGTCTAGATGGAAATGGCGTTGCATTTTATTCGGAGGAAATTGTTGTGAAGGATTTGTTGGTCTTTTAGGGGCCGGTGGCTAATTTTTTCCTTGTGGTCTGTTCGTTCTGATTGTGTTTGCATCCATTGGTTCAGTTATTAATATTTAATTTTAAGTTTAACAAGAGACAGATGCCTCACTTAATCTAAAATCTAAATACAAATTCATTTTACAGTTCTATTCATAACATTTTTCTATGGCAATATACAAATTTTGATAATTACATAAAATCAGCATTAAAACAAAAACTATATGTATAAGTTGGTTGGCAGGTGGTTGGCGCGTGTGCTGACGAAGCTGGTTTCTGTGGGATAACTTTTCCCTCGAGGTCATTGAGTTGTGAAACAGCTGTTGATAGTTTAATTTGAAATTGATAATGACATCTGAAACGACTGAGAAATGATTGATTATCGCAAATTTTTCAAATTTTTTAATATTATCTATGTGTAAATTGTGTAGATATTCTAAATCTAGTCTTACTTCATTCATTGTTAAATTGACCTGAAGAAGTGGTGGTAAGATATGATACGTAGTGACTTCCTTGTTTGTATATTTTTGGTCGTTGATAAATATAGAGTCGTTATTGAGCTGCAACAAGAATTTTCCATTTAGGGTTTTGGTTTCCTCTTGATGTTTAATGCTTCAGTTGAAATTGGTTAGGAATATAACGTTTCTGTTGATGAGTTCGATGATTGGTTTTTTATAGAATTGGTGTTCGCATTTATCATTGATTCCTTTAAGCAGCTGATACAATACTGATACAATGGTCTGCAGATAGTTTTTGAAGTTGGTTGCTGTTGCATACTAATATGTCGTTAATTTTTCTGCACTGTTTTTTAATTCCATATTGTTCGTCTTGATTTACAAGAAGCTCATTTTTTTCTAAGTATATTCGTCTATTGTCTTTAACTAAAGATATAATTAAAAGATGATTGAAATCGATTGATTTCGTTTTCGGTAAGGAAACAGCATAAAGTATAATTTAATCTGTTTTTTAAGACTATTGGTTCTGCATACTCGATGGCTTCGACTTCATTATTATATGGTAGTGTCTCCACCTGCGCGAGAATATTTTGGATCTCGGTCTTCTTCAAAAGGTTTGTGTTTATGATTCCTTTTTTTGCTAATTGAACTGATGAAACGATTTCATTGACTTCATCGTTTATTATTGTAAGATGTATGTTCAAACTTATCGACATTTATATTATCAATTCTCTGAATGATCTTATCGTAGTTAACCAAAATTCCTTGAGTTACTTCGGTTATGCGGTTATTAATTCGGTATTGATTATTGCTGTTTTCAATAACGACGTTTTGAGTTTTCAGAAGGCTATCCCAATTGGTGCCATCCGGTGTTCCGGCGATCCATTTCCATGCAGATCCAAGCCAGCTTATCGATCTGGCTAACCTTAGTCTATCCCGTGCAATTTCTTTAATGATTCTTCGATTTGATGTAATTGATAAAGTATTTGAGGTCTGAATATACTACTTTTGTCTATTTGTTTCTCGACTGTAGGAATAGAGGCGCTGAATATTTCAGTGAACGATGTAAGATTTATAATATGAATCATTTTAAAATTGCAGTTAATGATTCGTCCGCTTCCATATTTTATAGTTATTCATGGTGTATTGTATTCGAATATGTTTAGTATTGATTTAGGAGGACAACCCTATCGACCTTGAATGGGAAGAAAAAATAATATTGTTACTACTGTGTGTTCTTAATCTGTGCTTTATGAATTCTTTTCCCAGTTCCTGTTGTAATTGTTACGCGACTATTTTTCTGAACTTTTTCCTTTTTGAACAAAGGTTTTTGTTTTCCGTCTCGACGTTTGACGGCAGCAAAAACTGTTTCACTTTCTTCATAAGTTCTGGTTTCTTCTACTGATTTTCTTTTTCTGATTTTTAGGAATAAGTTCCGTTAAATCTTCATTTAATTTTTTCTGAAAATCCATTAGATACAGATTAGAAAATCTGTAATTTATCCTTTAGATTTTGCCTAGAAATATGACACTTGGCTTCTTGTTTGTGACAGAATGTATAGAGTTGTTATAGCGATCGACTGCTATGTTAATCAGTTCTTTTGTAGTAAATAATTGATCATCTTAATTATTGTGGAATGGACTCTTTCAATTGTGCCATTGACTTCACTTTTTTAAGTAGGTGTTAAATATATTTCAGCTTCTAGCGTTTTGATGTAGTTCAAAACAATGGGGCTTATAAAACCACTCTCATTATGACTAATATTTTCGGAACTGTAAAGAAGTGAAGAACTTCGTGAATTTAGTAAATTTATCGATACAAGTAATATATTTTTTATGGTCTTCTTTGAAGAGATCGATGTGCAGAATTTCTAAAGAACAAGTGGGAATTAGAGTTTCTTGGAATTCGGGTTTTAAAGGATGGCGATCATATTTATTCAAATTGCAAATATCATAAAGCTTAGTATATTTTTTTATCAGCTTGCTCATACGCGGAAAATATTATTGCTCCAGGATCTGATCTTTATTTTCTTTATAGTTACGATGGGCCCTACTACGTTCTTCTTGTATGACTCGGAATTTGTTGTCTTCATTTGCCAAATCTTGAACTATTCTTTGTGTAAGACGGATCTTATGTTTTTTAAAGTTTTCCTTGTATATATCCTGCAGTGATTGGATGTATTATTCGGGGATTTTGATGCCGTTGAGAGTGTTGGGGTTAAGCTTCTCCTTCAATTGCTGTGCTAAGGTTTTCTTATTTATTTCAGGAAGACCTATAAAGTGGCGATAGTAATTCGGATGTGGTTCCTCGTAAGCATACAAATCAGTTCCTACCTTAAAGATCAATTGATCTTTGAACACATTTAATGGGGCTTCGCAGTGAGGTATTAGTTCGGAATTTTCCTCTTCTGCACTGTGCATAGTTGCTGCACTGGAAGAAGTAAAATTGTTCACATCCGTATTAAGTCTTGACAATGCGTGAGCCACGAAGTTCGTTTTACCAGGCCTGTAGACGAGCTCATAGTTATACTCTTCGATCCGTGCCTTCCATCTTTTTAGCTTTGCATTAGTGTTTTTAGTACTTCAGCGAAATTTAAAGGCTGATGTAAGAAGGTCCCTTAAATTGTTAAATGCTCTATACAAAACAAAATTTCCCTATTTCCTCACGCAAAACATTGTCTATCGATTATTAAAACATGGCTGGAGCATTCTTCTGTCCGAACGGAAGTATTGTAAACTCATACTTTCCATTCATTGGGGAGAAGGCTGTCTTTGCTATATCTGTATTTTTCATTTCAATTTGGTAAAATCCTGAAGTTAAGTCGATAGTTGAAAAAAATTTCGATTTTCCTAGGCTAGCTACTGTGTTTGAGACATTCGGAATCGGATATGTGTCGGGTATTGTAATGGCATTGAGACGTTTGTAATCAATCACAATTCTGAGTTTCCTCTCTCCTGAAGCAACCATCTTTTTCAGGACCATCCACAGAGGAGAATTGTAGGGGATTTAGGTGGGCCTGCTGGAGGAGGATTGTTTCGTCGATGTTGGTTATTATGCTGTAAGTTAAAAGCCTTTAACATTTGTTGAATAGGAAGTAACCTTGGAGGTAAATGATGCTTTCTATGCCCTTGTTGGCTCGTAAAAATTTGATTGGTAGGAGCTGAGATGGTATTAGATTCATTTTTGTTATGAATTGTTACGTTCCTGAAATTTAAGTTTTGTATCTCCAAGCAAGATATGAAATCTTCTGGTAGGGTTTGCGGTTTCTTTTTTATTAGCATTTTACTCAGATCACCGTTTAGTCCCCTGACAAACACATTTAGTGCGCGGTTTCTGTAATTTTCTGCTAGAGCCCTTATAGTTTCGGCTGAATAGTCTTATGATTTAATTTTGTTGATGATGAGGGTTAGCTGGTGGTGTACACTAGCATAAAATTTTCTAACGTCGAACGTTTTTGGGACATAGTGATTAGTAAGTCGGCATAGTGTAGAGATAAACACCTTTTTATCGATGCCAAGTCCTCATCAAAAATATTATAAGATATGAGGGCTGTATCGGCATGTCCTCTGATTTTTTATCTTATATTTTGCAGTATAGACCTATAAATGGGTTTTTGTCGGACTATTTCATAATCCCTAAGGATATTTTCTACAGTATGTATCCATGACAGGTACTGCATGGGATTGCCATCAAAAATTTTGCAATTCTCTGACGCAATCTGGGAGTTTCTCCTTGATCAGACTCAGTAAGGGGATATTGCAAAATCGTTTACGTTGGATTCGGATAGCTTATAATCTTCATTTCCAATACAGTAAGTCTATTATCTACTTTTTTTATTAGCTCTATTTAAGCATTAGGTGCTCCTGTTAGCTGAATCAGAGCGTCTTGAATTCCTTCCATTTTGCAATAGCATTATGAGTTATGAATTACTTAATTAGTTAGTTAAGGTTTTTGTTTGGTTAAAGTGAAAATTATTTATTTATAATTTGATTTGGTTATTCGTACACCATTTATTGTTACAATTTCAATATATTATATTTAAGATTTATTATGTATTTACCATATAATAAAAAAAATTGTACTCACATGAGTAGGATGGCTATTTTCATTTGAGATTAAAGTCGGCAAATTCCAGCGATGTTCGGATGACCTGTATTTCTTTTGTTTGACCTGTTAGAGTCTACTGATGGTACTCAGTTACTCACTTGACACTGTGTGTAGATTTTTTACTCACGAACTGCCTCTTTGTCCTTTCAGATTTACTGGTGACACTGTTTTTGTTGTTTTTGTTTTTACAGTTAGTACTCGCGAAACAGTTTTTTAAGCGCTGTTCTTACGAAACCACTTGCGAAAGAGTTGTGTTGTTATTAAGTTAGACTATTTATGACATATGTTTTAAACCCATGTCCCTGCTCGGGCGCTAGTTGTTAACTTTTAATTTTAATAATTTAATAAAATAAGTTAGTAGGTAAATTTAATAAAAAAAGTTATTTTTGAGATAGATGTCTCATTTTAACCGCTCTACTTAAAATCTAAATACAAATTCTACTTACAGTTCTATTTATAATTTTTTTCTATGGGAAAATTCAATTTTTAATAATTATATAAAATCAGCATTAATACAGAATATATAAAAATATTCCAGACAGATATTTGATCCATATCCGATGGATATACATGCAGGTGGTTGTCGCGTGTGCTGACGAAGCTAGTTCCTGTGTGATAACTGTTCCGCTTGTGTTTGTGGATTTTGGCCGGGGGTATTATTTGCCTGAAGTCTTTGTTGCGGAATGGGGTACTGAGGGTATGAAGGTTAGACATTTTGTCGGGGATATTGTTGGGCGTTCTGTTGGAAAGCTCGCCCTTGAGGGAACTGCGGCTTAGACGCACTAAGCTTCTGCAGGTGGTAGAACTGTGTTTGAGGTTAATAAGCTAGTTGTGGCTGAAATTGTTGTTGGTGAGTTGGTCTACGAGGCGTTGGTCTAAGCGCGTTATTAGTGCGAATGGCATGCTGTACTCGGAAACACTGGTTCTCGGGTTTTTGGCAAAGGTAAAGGGCTTGTGGGAGATCTGCTGGTTCCCTAATGATTAATAACCTTGGTAGGTCACCTTTTAGACCCTCTATAAAGGTGTCTAATGCCTTTTATCTGTAAGTGATGATGTAGGTGATAGATGCATGGCATCTGCGAAAACACCCATACTAGATGGGTTCAGTATAAGGGTAAGATGCGAATAAACTGTGTGATAATATTGTTCCACCGTATTATTACCCTAAACTAGAGTAGTGAGTTAGTACTCTAACGTACTTAGATCGCCCTTGTTCGGGTAGGGTGCCGTCAGGAACTTTGAGATACATTGCAAATTGAGTGGGGTATTGTAAGACTCCAACACTTCATCGGCGTGTCCGACTGTTTTGTTTCAAATTGTATTTATTATCCCAAAACATTTTGGGGTGCCTTTTAGGGGCTCATATATGGTTAGTATTCGTTCAACACTTTTTGTCTATGAGCTGTACTCGCCTGTACTTTGTCGAGATCGGTAAGATTTTGAAGCTATTGAGGTTCAATTCCCTCTTATACTCCCTTGTAAAAGTTAGCGTTTGGGTTTATTATGGATTGAACAATTTTCCTACATTCTTTAGCCACTATGGATGCTATAAGAGACTCAAATTCTGGGGTAGATACATTCGTTTCTTGCCTCGTTACAGAATTGTTAGAGGGGTTAGAAAGATCAGGAGGATTTGGTGTTTTAAATGGATAAGGATTGTAAGAAAAATTTAAAAGCTTCCTGGAAGTTGAAGGGTGAACTGAAGGATTCGTGGGGTTCATATTGATGAGAGATTTCTCAAAAATCGAAAAATAATTCAATTTTACTTTTTAATTCTAAAATTTTTAAATTTTAAGTTTCACTTCCTTATTTTAAATTTGACTAAATTCTAAAATGGTTATGAACTTTTAAGGTTAACTTTTCGATTTCTTGCAAGTCTTCTTTTCGCGTTACCGGGCCAATCACGTTCGGCGCCATTTAAATCAAATTACATTTTGATTTATTAAAAAAATATATATATATGTTAATTGGTTCATATTTAACTCAGAACTAACTAAATCTATTTTTATTTTTCACTTTTCGTGAACAGAGGGTTAATTCTGTGTTGAGTTGATTGTGTTCCTGATTCCCTATTACAATTATTTAAATCTGTTTTTGTTCAGCCATGCAATCAAGTGTGAATAGCAGTGAAGGTGAATTGAAAGTGGACGGAAATTTGTTTCGTATGATCCGGGTTTTACGCTCACAAAAATGCGGACTACATATCTGCCACATTAACACTCAAAGTTTGAGACTTAAATTAAATGAATTCCGTATGATATTTGTTAATTCTAAGTTGGACTTGATTTGCATATCTGAGACTTGGTTCCTTCAAGATTTTAATGACAACGCTTATAGTTTGGCAGGTTACAAGCTTTTCTGTGCAGATAGAATAGGTCGAGTAGGAGGAGTGAGCCATTTTTGTACGAAATGGACTAAAGTGCAATTTGATATGTAAATCAAATGTAGATAGTTCTTCTGATTACTTATTTGTAAACGTCACAAGTCCTGTAGAGTCTGTTTTACTCAGTAAAACTCTATAGGCCTAACAGGAATATAGATATCTCACCTATTATGACATTGCTGGAGAACGTTACTTGCAAATTCACTAAGTAATCTTCTATGGAGATGTGAACTGTGACCTATTAATGGCTCGATCTTCTGGACAGCTTGTTAAGAGTTTCAAGAGCTTAGATCTCATTTTTTAAATGGGGTCCCTTTTTATTAGACATGTTTTTTCTTAGGGATGTTCGTAAAACCCTGCTTTGTATTCAACTATCTGCAGCCGGACTTTTAAAGCACGACTGGATTTTTATAACATACGACATGCGTTTCGAAACTGAAGAAAATGTGATTAGTTATAGGGACTTTAAACAAATTAACGTAAGAGATTTGCAGACTGACATAAGTAACATTCACTGGTAACAAATATAATATGTATAATATAATATATAACAAAACTAACCAGCAGGTTTCCTTCTTGCAAGATAGTCTTACTTACCTTTTTGAAAAACATGTTCCACTAAGAAGAAAACTCACCGCCTTGGTTTAACGACTCCATTTTTCGATTAATACAGAAACGTAATATTGCATATATCCGTTGGAAGCGACACAAACTTTCCACATATTATGAAATATTTCGATCTCTTTGTAATTTAGTCGTCACCAGTGTTAGAACGACAAAAAAACGTTTTTAGGAAACTGCATTAGATCCAGCCAAAAAATCTGGGCAACGTCTTTGGCAAAATTTGAGAAATCTGGGGTTTGGGAGGCAACGTACTAGTGCTCCAGCTGATTAAGATTGTAACCTACTCAATTCACAGTTTTTTGCATAGCCAAACATTGCCATGAGTCATGAATATCAGGTCATGTGTTACAATGTTTCCAATGACAAGGAATTGAATCGTTTATATGAAAAAGAAAGAGGACGATAATTCTATTAATATTGCGTGCACTTCTGATTTAAAGAATTTGCAATGAATTTCTTCACTTAAATGTAAACAATCCCACTTCTCATATCACTAAAACATAAACAATGCTTATTGTTTTAATGATACGTTTGTTGCTATTTCTAAAGAATCCTTTTACATTCATCAAAATATTCGGAGTCTGCGAAAGAATTTTGATAATATTTTAGTACACATTCAGTCTCTAGAGAAGTTTCCTTTATCAATTGTTTTAAGTGAGATAATAGTATCAAAGAGAATTTTATTTCTTTAACATAAATGGCTACTTTTCTTTTGGTTACTGCAATGACACCTATTTTGCCGGGGGCATTGACGTTTACATAAAAAGTTGTATTGTGCATGACTGCGTTAAAATCAAGTTAAAAAGTGAACTTAACATTTCAAAACATAAACTTAACTATAATTTGCATTAATCGTTTGCTTTTATCGAAGAGTTCCATACCGCTTTAAATAATATAAAAGCCAAGATTTTAATAGTATTAGGCGATATAAATATTGACCTGTTTAACGATTCGGATACGGACTGTGAAAATTTTATGCTCCTCATGGCTTTGTTTGGTTTAAAAAGTATAGTTAATGTTCCTACTCGCATAACAGATTCAACCAATAGTTGCATCGATCACATATTTCTGCGTTTAAATAAAAACAACAATGCTGTTTTCAATAGTGCAGTATACGATATCAGAATTACTGATCACCACTTGTGCGTCCTTAATGTTCTAGCAGATTTTTCTCCTGTGGAAACTTGCTATAAGAAAAAAGCTCAAGTTAACTATTATTTTCTACGTGAGAAGCTCAGGTATGGATTCTGGGAACCCGTTTTGTCAGAAAACGATCCTTTAGTGGACTACGATAAATTTGTTTCAGTTTTAATTAAACATGTTGCTTTTCTTTCTTTTTCTGACTTTCTTAAAATAAGTCAGTGCAATTTGTTTTTAAAGCCATGGGTGACATTACGTCTACTAAACCTTATTAAACATAAAAGAGAGTTCGTAAAAAAGGTAAAAACACATCCTAGAAATACTGATTTAAAAATGTATTACACTTAATTGTGTAAAAAGCATAAAAGTATGGTTATTCAAGCACGCGACACCTACTACGCGAATCGCTTAAGCCAATTTAAAGGAGACACTAAGAACGAATGGGGATATTTTGGGTAGGAAAAAGAAATCTAGTAGTATTCAAAATACAGAAGTCGATAATTCAATCGTATCTGATCCACACTTAATAGCAAATAAATTCAATGAGTATTTTAATGAGTATTAAAACCCCCTGAGCTACTTTCCAGTTGCAACTGCAATATTTCATCGGGTTAAGTTGAAGAAAGAAATGTAGAGTAACAGTTTCTGCTTTCTCCAGTTTTCTTCGCTTGATGTTTTTAAATTAATAATGAATCTAGAAAACAAGAAACCAAGCATCAATGACGGTATTTCTGCCATTCTACTAAAAACAGTTGCTTGGAAAATTGTGGATGTACTGTTTTATATTTTCAATATTAGTATTAACAGTGGTAAGTTTCTCAATTCTTTAAAAAAGGCAGAAGTCATTCAGCTATTTAAGGAAGAAAATCACAAAAACATAAGCGATTTCTCCACTCGATACGTTCTCAAAAATTTTTAAGAAACAAATGGAATCACGAATACTCATTTTCTTAAAATAAAGTAACCTTTTTCACACGATCAGTATGGCTTTATACCAGGCAGATCCACTAGCTCTTTTTGTGGATATGATTAAAGCCTTCGACATGGTGGATCTTGAAATATTATTATCTAAGCTATGCAAAGTAGGTTTTAGAGGAATGTCATATGATTGGTTTAAGTCATATTTGTTGGAGAGAGAACAGAGGGTTTTAGTCAATGGTTTTTATAGTATTTCACTTAAACTTAAGAATAGTGTCCCACAAGGTTCAATGCTAGGTCCAATCTTGTTTCTCATCTCTTAATTACAACTCATCAACCCTCTTTTCAATCAAAATTTTAATGGTAAGCGTAGGACTTTTACAGATGACATCGCTTTCACGTACACTGATCTTTCGATTCACGAATGCGCGTTGCGAAAGTCAACCATGACCTCGAACTACTTAGGATCTGGTTTACAATTCAGAAGTCTATTATTAGCAAAAAAACTAAAATAATGAGATTCAATCTAACACAATATAATTTTAATAAATTTAAGCTATCTTTTCATGCAAGTGCCAGGCAAAAGTTTTGTTTACCTCTTCATACCTGTGGGAGACTCAATATTAACGTAAATGGTAGTTGTCCATTTGGTTATTTCAATGTCGAAACAGTTGAATACTTTAAATATCTTGGTGTTTTCATTGACAATAAACTAAACTGGAAAGTTAACAGCCAGTATCTAAAGTATATAAAGTCGTATATGATGTTAATTACACGTAAAATGTTTCTATTAAAACCATACTTATTGTATTTCACTCGAAACTACAGTATGGTATTGTTAGCTGTGGAGGTACCTATATGAATACCTTGAGATCTCTACTAATTGCCCAAAAGCATATAATCCGAATCATTTGCGGAAAGAATCGTTACGCAGAAAGTTGTCCCCTCTTTAGCAATTTGCGCATCTTGCTAATCAGAAATATTTACATTTTTAAGGTATTAAAAGAGTTTTATAAACAAAGCGGTAATGTGTCATCTAGGAATTCTTCAGTTTATAACTTTCGGGTGAATAATTTGACACTATTTGACATTCCACGCGTGCACAAAACACATTTTCTGAACTTTTATTTAGTTTCCTCTCGTGGAATCTTTAATAAACTTCCCATATCCGCACGTTTAAATCAAAACCTCAACTCATTCTTAAAAGAAGTCAAAGACTGGCTATTAACAGTGGACCCGTGTAACTTGGAGTTATTTTTGAAGGTAACAACTTACTTTACTTCTACCTATTCTTTTATATGGGTGAGAAATTTTCTATAATTTAGATTATAATAACAGGAGGATTATTAATGTGATATATTATGTATAATAACTTAGCTAGATATGTTTTTAATATAAGGTGTTGTATTAAGGCCACATGTCAAGTTATTCAAATCAAAATAATGGGAATGGGTTTTGACAATATTTTAAAATAAAGAGCGTTGACTCATCTGCATCAAATTATCAATACTGATGAACCCGAATACTTGTAAGGCAAATGCATTTAAAACTTTACTTTTTAAATATTTGACCAATGATATTTAATTTTAATGATATTGAATTTTAAGGACATTTAATTTTATTTAATCATAGTTTCATCATTTCATTTTTACTCTTACCCTGTTTATTTTTCAATTGTTAAAGCCTTTACATTTCTATAAGATTATTATATTTATGTACAAATATTTCGTCAAATAAAAACAAATACAAATAAAAGAGTCCTCCTAAAAAATAAAAAAAAATAAAAGGGAAGTGTCAAGTCTGTAAAAAATTAAATGCGAAACTAATCTCTCCATTAATCGCTGAGCTTCCAGATATATGGTTGAAGTCATTTACAAGACCATTTTCATATATTGGTATAGATTATTTCGGTCCTGTGAACGTTATTGTTGGCCGTCATACTGAAAAACTTTGGGGCGTAATAATAACATGCATGACTATACGTGCAATTCACATCGAAGCTGCTCACAGCTTTAGTTCTGACTCTTGCATATTGGCTTTAAAAATATTTATCGCAAGGCGTCGAACTCCAGTAGAGATAAGAATGGACAATCGGACAAATTTTACAGGTGCTTCGGAAGTCGATCGATAACGAAGAGTTGGCAGAGGAGTGTATGAATTCGAAAATCAAGTGGTCGTTTATACCTCCGCTGTCACAACATATGGGTGATGCCTAGAAGCGAATGGTGCACTCGGTTAAGCAAACGCTGACTTCGGTCAAGGTGTCAAATACTCCATCTGATGACCTTCTTTTAATAATAATGGGTGAAGTGAAATATGTGGTAAATTCGAGACCTCTAACTTACGTACCTCTTGAATGTGAGAGTAAGGAGGCCCTTACTCAAAACCATTTTTTTTTTGTTTGTTCGTCGTGTTGCAGAAAATCGTGTGGATATTTTTCTGATAGTGGTGCTACACTTAAAAGAAACTAGATGATTGCTGAACAGTTTTTTAATAACTTCTGGAATAAGTGGATACAAGACTATATTCCGTCACTAACCAGGCGTACGAAATGGTTTGCACCTAGGAAAAGTTTTGCAGTAGGTAGTAGACAGTAGACAGTAGGTAATCAAAACTTCAAATGGCGTCTACACTAGACCGGTATCGAAGTTAACGCCTTTACATTTCCGACGGTTTGGCAGTGATGGCAACCAGAGCTAAAGCGCTACTTACCAGGGGGAGTGTTGCTAAAACTGGCAGCACCTAACAAACAAGTACTGTTTAAAGAATAATGTTTGACGCCATATTAAGTAACTACTTAAAATGGCAACCAATTTCCAATTTTTTACTCACTTGTTTTTGGTTACATCAAAAGGAGAACACCCAACACACCAATTTTTTAACAACGTTTTTAAATGTGTAATTATCTAAAGGTACCTAACATATATATGAATAAATTGTAAAATTGAATTGCTTGAAAAAAAAAGTTTTCTTCAAGCTGTTAACAGAGTACATGAACGGAAAACTATCCTCAAAAGCAACAGAGGATGTTGCGAGGGTTCTCGCGAATCATTAAATGAGGTCGACAGGTACTACGAATCTGCAACGAAATATCTGGAACACGAAACAAATTTTATGTCAGGCGGATGTCCAGAGTACCATATATAACACATGGGCCGTTTTATAGTAAAACACAAAATTTTTGGAAAATTCAACTTTATTTATCAATATAGTTGCCTTCGAGGGCGATACACTGCTTGAAACGATTTTTCAATCTTTCGATACCAGTTTTGTAGTACGATTTCGGTTTAGGCTCAAAATAGGCCTCTGTGTCCGAGATTACTTCTTCATCGATCTTAAATCTCTTTCCGGCGAACACTCTTTTGAGGTCTGCGAACAGGAAATAGTCGCTGGGGGCCAGATTCAATTCGTAGCCGAATTCATTCAATTTTACCATCGTTTTCATCGACTTGTGACACTGCGCATTGTCTTGAAAAAACAGCACTTTCTTTTTCTTCAAATGCGGCCGTTTTTCTGCGACTTCGTCCTTATGGAGATAGTCGATGAAAATTATTACATGTGTATTCATCCGAAACAGCCTCTTTTTAAATTTTTCAATCCAATTGCGAATGGTTCGTTTGGCTGGTGCAGAATCCGAGTAACACTTATCAAGCCATTTCTTTGCATCGACTGCATTTTTTCCCATCAAAAAGCAATGAAAAATCAACACACGAAATTGCTTTGAATCCATTTTTTTTTCACAATAACAGAAGTTGCTTCACTCACAACGCTATATCTCGAGAACTAATCGTCCGACAGCTGTCAAATTTATACACATATCTTTTAAAGATTAGTACTAACTGAAAATGGTAAGGTATTGTATGGAGTCAAGTGGTGCCCTCTCTTAGAAATGGCCTTTTCAGCCCATGTATTAAGGTACTGCATAAGGGAGGGAACCACATTGAAATTTCTTATCGACACCGAGGCAGACAAGAATTTCATTAGTCCGTTCATCTTTGATAAAACCAATCAGCTACATAAGCCTTTTTCAGTGCATTCGGCAGCTGGGAAAATTCAGGTTAACCAATATATAACTGAAAGACTCTTCTAGCAGGTCTCTAATAGCTCTTTTTAACATACAACTTCTTACCAGGTCTTGTATCATTTAACGGTATCATCGGGGACTACATTTTAAAAAAAAACTAGAGGCTATAATCGACATAAAGGGAAATATTCTGAAGTTGTACCCGAATATTGTTGTTTCTTTTAGAGAGGAGTTTTTAAGGAAGGAAACTCATTTTATGAAAACGGAAGTTGACTTCGTAGGATATAGCATAACTCCGGATCCATTCGGTCAGACACCAAAGAAGTCTCGCCTATTTAAGAGCTTCTCCCCCTTCAAATCTTAAGGAACTAAAATCATTTCTTGGTCTTACCTCCTACTACAGGAAATTTATTCGAGATTATGGGACCTCGATAATTTGCGATCGTACCTTTACAGTGTACAAAAAATTAAAATCCATACCGATCATCAACCCTTAACACACGTCTTAGGAAACCGCAACTACAATTGCGAATTGGCTTAAAAACTCGAAACACGGGTAAATAGTTTTTTTTTCACTCAAATATGTCGAACTTTGTACCTGAAAAAGTGTTTTTACGGGGAGTTCTTCTTCATTACTTTAATATGAAGAAATCTGCTACCGAAAGTCATCGTATTTTGGTGGAAGTTTATGGTGAACATGCGCTAGCTGAGCGAACGTGCCAAAAGTGGTTTGCACGATTGAAAAGTGGTGATTTTGGCTTGGAAGACGATGAACGTCATGGGCAGCCAAAAAAGTTTGAAGATGAAGAACTGGAAGCATTACTCTATGAAGATTGTTGCCAAACACGAAAAGAGCTCGCTCAGAGTCACTCAAGCAGCCATTTCAAAACGTTTAAAAGCAGCTGGATATATTCAAAAGCAAGGAAATTGGGTTCCACATGAAGTGAAGCCAAGAAACGTCGAAAGGCGGTTTTGCATGTCCGAAATGCTGCTGGAACGCCACAAAAGGAAATCATTTTGCATCGGATTGTTACTGGTGATGAAAAAAAGGATCCATTGCGACAACCCCCAGTGCAAAAAATCATATGTGCAACCTGGCCAACCAGCCAAATCAATGGCAAAGCCGAAGGTAATGTTCTGTATTTGGTGGGATCACATGGGTGTGCTGTATTATGAGCTTCTAAAACCGGGTAAAACCATCAATGGACAATGCTACCGAACACAATTAATCCATTTGAAGAGAGCAGTAGCCGAAAAAGTCCCGGAATATGCGACCAGACACGCGGCAAAAATTTTCCATCATGACAACGCTCAGGCCCACGTTGCTATTCCTGTTAAGAACTATTTGGAAAGCAGTGGATGGGAAGTCTTACCCCACCCAACTTATAGCCCAGACCTTGTCCCTTCTAAGTATGATTTATTCCGGTCGATGCAGAACGCCTTCACTGAAATACGGTTCACATCAGAGCAGAATATCAAAAATTGGCTTGATTCATTCCTGGCTGCCAAGCCGGCGCAGTTCTTTTGGGATGGGATCCACAGAAAGATGGGAAAAAGTCATAGCTTCAGATGGGCAATACTTTGAATAATACTATTGTACATGTTTTTCTTAAATAAACGTTCAAATTTTGAAAAAAAAAAAAAAACCGCACGAATTAAACTACATACCCAATACTATATTTCATATAGGTGTTGGGAAAATCCAGAACGAAAAATTCATTAGCTGCATTGACAAGTTTTCGAAATTTGCCAAACACTTCCACATCAAGAATAAATCTTGCTCTACTTACGAGACAAAATTACCAAAATTTTACACTATTTTACGTTCCCCAGGATTTTGGTAATCGATAATGAGCGCAGCTTTCTTAGCCCGATCATACTTAACTTCGTTCGAATTCTAGATACAAAACTATATTCAAGCCGTTAAGCGCAAATAGGTGGCTCAAAAAATAGAAGACTACACCCCAGAAATTTAAGAAAGGGTATGTTATATATACGAGATATAAAAAAGTACTAAGCCTTTATATATAAAAAAAATTGTGGCCGGGAACTATAGAGTGACGATTATCACCTCTACAGGACGAAACGCCCATAAAAGTCTATAAGAATGTAAAGAAGAATCTATTCCTAATTATAAGATAGCTTAAGAAAAATTGATCGATCTAGAAAAACTTAAAAACATGCTCTACTTAATGACAAATGCAAAGACAAGCAACATTAACGGGCAACAATAGAAATCGATCATTCAGTTCCATCTCTGGCAGTGGCAGGAACGCATAAATTTACTGAAAGTTAGGTCCACCCGGAAGACCAGTTTCGTATACTTAACGAGGTTCTGGTCATGAAAGGAGAAATTGTTCGAGCTGCCAAATGGCAAAAAATAGCGTGATCAACACGAACATTCTGGATAGAAAGGATAAATAAGATAATAAGCGAACTCGAAACCTTACCGTATGAGAATGAAATCGAGGCCATTGAACACGCCACGCCCTTGATTAACACTAACAACTCAATCCTGTCGTACATTCTCTCAATAGCGAAAGTGAAAACAGAGGATTAAAACCTTTTCCTAACAAGGACATCGATAATCGAAGGCAATCAAGTCAACCTGGAATTTGACAGGATGTTGTACAACCATAAGGAAACTTATGGGGTAATCGGCAAATGCTTATTTATAGGCAACTCAACGGAATGCACTTCGAATTTCATTCAAAACGTCAAAGCGCTTCTCAATATGTTTCGAAATCAAATAATTGTAAGGGCAGACAAGAGAAAATAAGGAATACTAGAAGCGTATTGTGGGATCAGATGGGTGTGCTGTATTATGAGCTGCTAAAACCGGTTAAGACATCAATGGACAACGCTACCAAACACAATTAATCCGTTTGAAGGGAGCAGTAGCCGAAAAAGGCCCGGAATATGCGACCAGACACGCGGCAATAATTTTCCATCAGGACAACGCTCGGGCCCACGTTGCTTTTCCTGTTAAGAACTATTTGGAAAGCAGTGGATGGGAAGTCTTACCCCACCCACCTTATAGCCCAGACCTTGTCCCTTCTAACTACCATTTGTTCCGGTCGATGCAGAACGCCTTCACTGAACTACGGTTCACATCAGAGCAGAATATCAAAAATTGGCTTGATTCATTCCTGGCTGCCAAGCCGGCGCAGTTCTTTTGGGATGGGATCCACAAATCGCCAGAAAGATGAGAAAAAGTCATAGCTTCAGATGGGCAATACTTTGAATAATACTATTGTACATGTTTTTCTTAAATAAACGTTCAAATTTTGAAAAAAAAAAACCGCACGAATTAAACTACATACCCAATACTATATTTCATATAGGTGTTGGGAAAATCCAGAACGGAAAATTCATTAGCTGCATTGACAAGTTTTCAAAATTTGCCAAACACTTCCACATCAAGAATAAATCTTTGCTCTACTTACGAGACAAAATTACCAAAATTTTAAGCTAATTTACGTTCCCCAGGATTTTGGCAATCGATAATGAGCGCAGCTTTCTTAGCCCGATCATACTTAACTTCGTTCGAATGCTAGGTACAAAACTATATTCAACGCCGTATCAAAGCTACTGAAGGGAGTACAAGCAGCCTGTACTTTTCGATCAAACAGCAAGGAGATCAACGAACTCATTTAAGATGAAACTATTTATCTAACTAATTTTAATGACCCTTAAATTTACAACAATATTTTAAGGTCTTTATTAAGAACCTACATCATCCAGTTCAACAACGTGACGATCCGGCTGAAGAACAGTGCAAGCTCCGTAGTCAAACACGTTCAGGCTCTTCGTCGATGTCGGATATCACCATCCGAGGACATGTAATCGATCTAGGAAATGTGCATGACCTAAGCGTCAAAAACATACAACGGCTAGGTAACTCGGCACATAAAATAAACATTTCTTTAATCACAGCCGATGGCATTTTCCTCGTAAATATAACCCTTGCTTCGAGAGTATTGCGAAGTTTCAACCCCGGGTCAAAGATTCCAAGAGTAAACATTCAACTACATGAGTCGCTTCCGGTCGGTAACCAACACACGATAGTTGATCAGCTATAGTTCACCAGATCTAGCCGACAGTGTCAAGGGAAAGTAGTACTGTAATTGTAAAAATAATTTTTGAGCCTTAAGAATTTCTTTAAATAACAAAACAAGCAATAAACATTTTCAAAAAAAAATAATAATAATTTAAAATATCTGCTTTATACTGTCACACGAGCATTCGTCTACAGCTGAAAATCCTAGTGATCTTTGTGAATTTAAGGCAACAACTTTAGGGCTGAAGGTGATTTCAATGTAAAACACACCTACTAGTGACCAATACTAATAACGACAAAAGGGGGGAAGCTTTACAAAACATGGTCAATGATAAGATGTAATTTTATTTCAACTGGATCGTCTACTAAGTGGCCATCTGATCCAGTGAAAATACCAGATCTTACTGACTTCGCTATAACGAAAGAAATTAATAGAAAAGGAATAAAAGTTGAAAGCAGCGATAATCTGTCCTTGGATCATACACCCGTAACCATAATCAACAGCATATAAAAAGAACAAATAAAAAACGTAAGACTTATCAAAAAAACTGGTGTAAATTTAAAGAATTATTCGAAGGATTAACGTCCACTGATCGCAAGAAGCCATATTGACAACGAAGTAGAACAATTCACTACCGATAGGTATACAACAGGCAGTTAAAGTACAGTACACCGAATTATCATAAAATATCTAAAATATCTTACAGAAATTAGGGAACTTATATTAAAGAAAACCAAAAACAAATCTCGGTAAATTTAAAAATAAATCTCTAACTAAATACTAAATGTAACTTAACTGCTGATAAGTTCTTTAAAAAAAAGACAGACAATTCCCTTTGCAAGGCTGCCAAATATTTAAAAAGACTTCAAGCGCAAGACTCCCGTTAAAAATATTTGATGGAAAATGGATCAGCGGAGCACCTGATAATTTTTTTTTTAAAAATTTGCCACCTAGCATGGCAAACGAATTCCCTGATCGATAAGGCGAAGGCGGAATTCGTTTTGTTTCGCTAAGGGAGATAAGCACAGGTATTCATAAAATATCTAATAGAAAATTACCAGGTAACGATCTAATAACTGTCCAAATCCTTAAAGAACTACGCTTTATACTCGTAGCATTGATAAAACTCAAGCTTAAAATGAATGCTTGTTTCAGACATAGATATTGTGATATCCGTTTGATTGATTTGAACGGAGCCATATATATTTGATTAGCATAAGAATTCCATATTTGAGTATCAACCATCGGCGTGTGGAAAATTGTATGGAAAGCTGGATAGTAAAGAATGTTCTCTAGAGATGTCAGGGGGTATAAATATCAGCAAGATATGCAAACCAGTTCTTAAGTTAAATTGGAAATTGGTTTTTTTTTTACCATATAATTAGCGCCCGCTCAAGGGATTTAAGTACCCTTAAAATGTTTGTACACAGCGCAGGGAAGAAGAGATTGATTAAGTAGTTTAAGTAAAAGATGTAGTGGTTTAGAAAAGTGATGGAATTGTAATTGTATTGAATAACGCGATGCTATCGAAAGGAATAAATTCTCTAATTTGTACCCACAAAAATATTTTACAATGGTGTGAAGAGTGGGATACTATTATTTGTATGTAATAAAAAAGTAGATAAATAAATGCAAAAACTGAAATTTGATATAATTACTCTTTTACTGGCTTTTCACGAGGGCGCGGGCGGGTGGTGTATTAGATTCAAACTCAGGCGTATTAGGTTTCGACATTCTTACAGAGGTGGTTGTCAAACTGGAGCCAGTGCATCCTCAACCAGTGGGTCTTAGTACGTGCTAGTTGTTAGTTCATTACATTTAGTCCAGCCAGCAACCACTCCAACATCAGTGTTACACCTTCAATACAGAGTTGACGCCGACGCGGTTTACATATAATACATGGGACGTTTCTATGAGAGGGCACCACTTGAATTAAATTCATACCATTTTCAGTTAGTACCAACCTTCAAAAGATACGTGTATAAATTGGACAGCAGTCGGACGATTAGTTCTCGAGATATAGCGTTGTGAGTGAAGCAACTTTTGTTATTATGAAAAAAAATTGATTCAAAGCAATTTCGTGTGTTGATTTATCATTGTTTTTTGATGGGGAAAAATGCAGCCGATGCAAAGAAATGGCTTGGTAAGTGTTATCCAAGCGAACCATTCGCAAGTGGATTGAAAGATTTAAAAGTGGTCATACAAGCACCGAAGATAATGCACGCAGTGGACGTCCAAAAGAGGTTGTTTCAGATGAAAACATCAAAAAAGTCCACAAAATGATTACGAATGACCGTAAAGTGAAGTTGATCGAAATAGCTGTGGCTCTGAAGATATCAAAAGAGCGTGTTGGATATATCATACACGAATATTTGGACATGCGAAAGCTCTGTTCAAAGTGGGTGCCGCGTTTGCTCACAGTCGACCAAAAACAACAATGTGTTGATGATTCAGAGGAGTGTTTAAAGCTGTTCAACCGCAATAAAGCCGAGTGTTTGCGTCGGTATGTGACAATGGATGAAACCTGGCTCCATCACTTCACACCAGAGTCAAGTCGGCAGTAAGCTTAGTGGCGAGCAGGCGACGAACCTCGTGCAAAACGACCAAAAACTCAACAGTGCTGGCATGGTTATGGCATCCGTATTTTGGGATACACATGAAATAATTTTCATCGACTATCTCCAAAAAGGGCAGATTATCAACAGCGACTATAACATTGCGTTGTTGGAGCGTTTGAAGGACGAAATCACAGAAAAACGGCCGCATTTCAAGAAAAAGAAAGTGTTGTTTCATCAAGACAATGCACCGTGTCACAAGTCGATAAAAACGATGGTAAAATTGAATGAATTCGGCTACGAATTATTTCCCCACTTACCGTATTCTCCAGATTTGGCCCCCAGCGACTATTTCCTGTTCGCAGATCTCAAAAGAATGCTCGCCGGAAAGAGATTTAAGACCGATGAAAAGGTAATCGCCGAAACAAATGCCTATTTTGAGGCTAAACCGAAATCGTACTACAAAACTGGTATCGAAAGATTGAAAAGTCGTTTCAATCAGTGTATCGCTCTCGAAGGCAACTATATTGATAAATAAAGTTGAATTTTGCAAGAAATTTGTGTTTTACTATAAAACGGACTTTTCAGCCCATGTGTTATTTTCATACAAATTCCATGAAACACTGTTTCAGAAAAGTGCCTCATCCCAAAATTCATAGTTTATATGACTTCAACAAAATCCATTTTGGCGGATTTACTTAATCGGGTAATTTAAGAATTCAGTTGAATACAAGTCAAGCTATGATCAGTAATTCTCAAGTCATATACCACTGTTTTGAAGTCCACTCGACAGTTCCTGTGTAGTCTTATATAAATATGGTCTAAACCATAATAAAGAATTATAACGTGTAAGTTGATTTAGCACGGACATAAAACCAAAGTAATACAGGACAGACAAAAAGCAATCGACATCTGAAGTATCACAGAGGATATTAATATTAAAATCCCCCAGCAATACTACGTTTTTGGACCTCTGAATGTATTGCATTCTTCAAGAGTATTGATTTTAGTTAGCATTATTTCCCTAAGTTGCACAAATTCACAGTACAGCATTTCTAATGCTATTCCTGGCTGACCCGAATTGTTCACATCATGGAAGGCAAACGTTAGGGAAGTAGATGCTGTACTAACAATAGCTGTAGAAGAGCTATCAGTAGATTTCTTTCTGGAACTAGTACTCTTAGAAGAGGCAAGATATGCAGATGAAATGACGGGATCAACCAAAATTGATTTTCTCCGTTGAGTAACAAAGCTCTCACGTTTGAAACCTTGATTATTTTTTTCAAAAAAATCAATTTCTCTTTTGTCCAATTTTGCACACTTAGCATGATAATATTCATTACATGTAACGCACTTCATATTTATTAAATTATTTAAACTTTTTTATATGTTAAATGAGAAAAAAAACTTTACTGGAGTAATTTTGTGTGCGTCCCCATCAACACTATCACACTCTATTCCATGAAATACATGACGGAATCTTAGGAGGCCATTTGAGAATAAAAAAGACGTTGGAAAAGGTAAGGGAACGTTTCTTTTGGTTAAGCGCAAGATAAGATGTCGAGAAAGTGCATTGAGTGTGCGGCTACCAAGAGCTGAAAAGTAAAACCCCAGAGACAAATGTAACAATAACATGTCGGAGCACTATTCGAACGAAAATCCATTGACATCGCTGGTCCATTTCCTGAAAACTTTAATGGCAACCGATACACCCTCGTGGTCATGGATTCCTTTAGTAAGTGGTCGGAACTGTTTGCAATCTCAAATCAGCAGGCTCAGGCCGTAGCAGATTTGAGGTCCTAATGGAGCTGCACTCTGATCAAGGACGAAACAAAAGTCTTCTGGGAAGTGTATCAATATCTGGGAAGGAAAAAGACAAGGACAACGCAGCTACACCACAATAATTCCTCGAATACTATCAGGAAACAACAAACTATGTTTCACTTACTCTTTTTTTTTCGACGACAAAGTTTTTCATTTTATAATATCTGATTTATAATGTTTGATTTATAATGTAAAATAAAACACATAAATTTGAAAGTAAACTTAAAATCTTTAAAGAACTATTAATGGCATTAACTTTTCAAAAATGATATTATGTAAATTATTGCCATGACTACGTCTAAGGTGGTCCATTTGGAAGGTCAAATTTTGGGCGACTCATTCGAGCATACCGACTGGTATCTCGCGGATAACACGAGTAATGTTGGCTTCCAAAGCGTCAATCATGGCTAGCTTATTCCTTAAGACCTGAAACTTTACACATCCACAGAGAAAATAGTTCAAAGGTGTAATATCGCACGATTACACGATGAAACACCGGATTTTCATTGAGTTTTTCCAGAGCCCATTCACTGAAAATATGACGCAAATTCAAGTCGCCTGGCTTCAATCCCTGCACAAGTTGCATTTTGTACGCTTTTAGACCGAGATTCTCAGGTAAAATACGCCAAGTTGTCGAATACGCCAAGTCAAGCTGTTGAGAACGCCGACGAATCGATTCGTCACGGTCTTTGCGTACACTCTTAGCTACAGCTGCTATAGTCTCTTCACTACGGGCTGGATATGGTCTATCCGTGCGAGTGACATCCACTAATGTAAAGTGAGGCTTAAATTTGCGAATGGTATTGGCAATAGTGATTTCAGTTAGTAGAAAAAAAAACAACAAATTAAACGACAATGCTATGACCCAGAATACGCATAATTACCCTTAACCAACAATGATAACAACATTTCTACATTCATTGTCGTACATAAAATAAGTGGAAGTCTACGACCACTTTCTTAGTATAATCCTTTCCAGTTCAATGGTGGATAAGAATTCATGTTAAACGATTTTTTGGATGTTAAATCAAAGCGATGATCAGGGGATTTACTCGTAAAAGTTAACAGCGGCTCAAGTGGTAGTATGTTGTCTTCTCAATCGGACGGTTCAAAACCAGCTGTGCCCGAAAGATATTCTTTCTTTCAGGCAACTAAAATCTCGTGATTTGATAGGTTACCTAAAATACAATAGCAAGTCAATTTAGGTACACTAATAATTTAGTCTCCCCATTAAAAAGTGGATGCCACCCAATGAGGGAAATAACCACTTAACACGTGCTCCGGCATTTTAAGAATAGTTATACCCTCTTAAGTGTTAAATTCCTTAAAAAAAAGCAAAACAATTCTTGAAACTCAAGTTTGTCGACCAGCCACAGTAACAAATCACGCAAATCTTAACTCAGTTCAAGGTAGGATATATTACAGATAATAATTTATTTATTATTATTATTATCAAGGGAACGATAAAAATTAATTTGTAGGGTCCGGGACTTAACTCCGGGGTACTATGCCCATGCCTATGCCCATGTTTTGTCAATAGCACGGGGAGTACTGAGTTCCCATGTGGTCCCACACCTACGTACTTACCGTAGTGGGAACCGATGCTTGTACGTACAAGTATATATGGTGCAGCCATAATCACATTTGATCTGATTCGACGACCAAACGAAACAAAAATTTGATGGGTCAACTGTAAGGTCGAGAAGTTCACCCAAAATCCAATGCGATGTGCTTTATGCCAAAAACTAGGCCACACAAAAAATCGATGCAATACCACACGATACTTGTCCAAGTATTTTCTGCATAAACCGCAACGAAGAGAACCATATATCATAGTATGTGCTCGCACAGCTTTGCTTCGATATAAGCCAGTTAATAATATCAAAGCTGACCGTCGCTGCATGGTTTTTAATGAAAATCATTCACCGCACCAGCTTCCCAACCTCCCAAATTCCCAACTTCCAGCTCTTAATCAGCAGAACACTAGTAAACTGGCAATGGTTGAAATTATAAGCAAACCCATAGAAATGGAAGCAAACGCATGCTCTTCAATAACGTGTCCTACTTATTCCCAACCAACCACCAAAACATAACAAGAATCAACAAGCCGATAAAGTACTCCCGCTAATTCGAGGAATCGACATCGTCATCAAAAAATTCCCTAATAACATAGATATAGAGATGGAGAGCACCCGCTCTGTATCCTCAAGTACACATATTAATCATGAGCAAAAAGATATCTGTAACAGCAAAAGATTTCTATAAAACTCGTTCAATAATACTTACACATAATACTTTGATATCAGCTCACACAAAGGAAAACAATAATAATCGTTCACTTGGTGGTCAAAATTGCACCTAGAGAAATCACTAAACGGAAATCTGCTGACTTTGAATAAGAAACAGTTTGTCATATGGCAATAATATTTCACAACAGCGCTTAACCATCTGGGTAACAACGATTTGGAGCCAAGCACAGGTAAGCCTTCCATAGCAACAAATACTCGTATTCGCACCGACGGGCACAGAAGAAAACCGGTGGAACTATTTCAAGCCGCGCCCAACACTTTGGCAGAAATTAAACGGCCACAAACTTTGAAAGCATAAGAAACCGAAGCTTTCCCGAAGATTGAACAAAGGGAGTGATTGCTAGGTTGTCTAAGAAAGTTTTTCCCTCTTAAAAACGTAGCACATATCTCCAAAATCCAATTTACGGCCATAATAATAAGTGACTTTTAACCTAATTTAAAATTTGTGAACCGCGTTACTGTTTTTTTAACAGTGCCAATGCTTGTGAAATTCGCTCCTCACGTGGAGAAAAAAAAAACCAACCGTGACAGAAAAACAAGTTAATAACAGCGCGCGCGAGTGAAACAAAAAATTCACATGTGCGATTGCAGTGCAGACACCATTCACAGTGCGGGCATCTCAAACTTCCTGCCCCTGGTCTTACTGTTGCTAGCACTCAGTCATTGCATGTGGACATACTGAGTGTATGTAACAATCGATGCATAGCGGGTTGTGGGTATAAATTTTGTTGGTGTGCTGTTTCTTATTGTTGCAAGGGTATAACACGTACAACCATTTGATTCCGCAAAAAAACTTTGAATTTTAACTTCACAGCTGTGCTGATTATCGTTTTCGTTCGTGTTTTTTGTAACTGTTTTGGGGCTTTGGGTCGGAAAGGTTATGGCGTCGGTTTTCTGGGACTGTCATGGCATACTCTTAGTGGACTACCTCAAAAAAGGAAAAACCGTCAACAGCGAGTATTACTGTGTATAATTGGAGCGAAATCGCTGCAAAACGGCCTCATATGAAGCGAAAAAAAAAATTGTTTTTGCATTAGCATTGCAACCACGGCTAAAATCAATGACTTACTGCTCCAATTGCTATCGCAATTGGACTGCTATCTCTTCCCAAACCTCGAAAGATGGCTCATTAATAAAAAATTCAGCTCACGCGAATAAATCCTCGACGCCACGGAAGAGTATTTTGCAGACCTTCCGGAAAATTACTTTTCGGACGGAATCAAGAAGTTGGAAAATCGCTGGAATATAGTAAGTGTATCAAAGGGAATTTAGTGAATAAAATAAAAAAAAAAATTTAAAAAAAAAATTTTTTTCATTCCCAAGAAGGTTACTTTACACCTCACCTAGTAATGTTGGGGTAGACTTTAATGAAATATAAGCAGAGTTATATTGCGAAAAGTCAAAGATGGAAGGATTGTTGTTGTGAGAGATGCGACTTTGGTTGATGTTATTCATCCCACATTTGTTAATGTGTTGCCATCTTCGTCATCACTTTCGAATTGTTTTAAAAACGGACTTTGGTTGTTCTAGAGAGATTTTGTGACTTTAGACAAAGGAATTATTTTTTGTTTTGTATTGTATTGCATCTACTAGGTGAGTGTGGTGTTGAATTTAATTTATTGAAGCTATAAGAGAGTGAGCTTGAGTGAGCTGCGCATAAATTAGGGCTTGACAGGTTATCTAAGCGATGGCTTGAAGTATTAGTGAGTAATGCTTGGAGTCGAGTGTCCGTGTTGTATTCGTTAAGAGTCTTGTGTTGAATTAGTGGAATTAGGAGGAAACTTATGGTAGCAAAATTCGCAGCGTTTGTTTATGTATTTTGAGTGGAGATTTTTTTTGGTTGGAGAGAAGTGTTAGCTTGTGTTGAGCTGAGAGGTGCATTTGGTGTGGAAGTTTTTGTGTGTATAGTATTTTTAGCGATGTTTGTTATTGCTGGATGTTTTTCCAAAAATATTCGTTTTCTTCGGTCATACTGCATTTGTTAGTTGTTTTTATCTTTAGTGTTTCTTTCGCTTTTAAAAAGCGTGTAAAATTGTTTGAAGAAGATGGATGTTCTTCACTGCAATTTGCACATGAGACGCGTGAGCATTTCTATGGGCTGTTTGAGGGGTGAGATTGGACTTGACTTTGCACATTTTTGAGGTATGTCCCAGGCGTTGACAGTTACGACAAATCATGGGATTTGGGAAGTATTCTTCGACCTTTAAATTATACCACCCAATGTTGATGGTACTCGGAAGCTGGAAAAGGTCGAATGTGAAGAGCAAAAGACCTGTGCGCGTTGATTTATCGTCGACAATTTTTTTAAATTTAAAAACCTGTATCACTCTTTGGGATTCAATTTATTGGGTTATTTCGGCTTCTGGGTGTTTAATGAGGTATGGAGCGTAGACAGTTCCTTTTGGTGAATTAAGGTGCTCGTGCAAGATCACAGAGATCGGCAAAGGTTGGATAGTGTTGTTTTATTTAAGAACAGATCGGCTACATTTTTGAATTTTACAAGAATCAGTAAATTCCCGTCGCGTAATTTTGATGTATGTTCGTAGGCCTAAGTACGGCATCAATCACTTTTTTGAGTAAAAAACATTAAAGTTTGATAGAGGTTGGTCCGGGTGGCGAGATCACAATAAATTTGGGGTTATTTGTTTCGGTGTGTTTTGGAATTATTTTAGTTAGCTCTATTGGAGAATAAGTAGGTTTTTTACGTTTTTTGCTGGATGTTCAGAGAGAGGCACTACATCGAGAGCACTGTACCGATTACTTGACAGCACTTAAGGCCCAGAGGCCATGGTGGGTTTTATGTTTTTTTTCTGCTTTCACAAGATAACTGCTCACACGTCTGCGTACGCCTTGGCCTAGTGTACGAACTCAGTGCGTAGTGATGTAGCTTACCAAATTCCACCACAATGTAGTCCCTGTTCCAATCCGGAGATCAATTTCATGTGGCTAAGATTCCATCTCCGTAAGCAAATTATCCGCTACTGCTTTATTTACAGAAGCCTTAAACTGGACAGCAACTCAACCTTTCAGGAGTTTGATGTGCTGTCTGACTCCATTCAAAGAATTATATCCCTGTATCCTCGTACTGAAATCGTGATTACGGGCGATTTCAAACCCGACGGAAGGAGTGTAGAGATTTTCGCTGCGGAAAATAATTTAATCCAGCTTGTGAATGAGCCCACACGAATACCAGACGTTGATAGTCATACCGCTAACATCTTAGACTTGTTTTTAAAAACTCACCCTGACAAGTACTGTGTTGATGTGCTCTCCCCTCTAGGCTCGTCGGACCATTGTTTAACTGGTCGTTATGTTTTCTCGATAACGACGTGGACGCCGCTGCTGATATGATCACAGAAACTATTCTCTTTGGAATGAGATGTTTTATCCCCCATTGGTTAAAGATTATCAAACCAAACGAAAAGGCATGGTATGATTTGAGCTGTAAAGAGGCTGTCAGGGTTTGAGAACTGTTTTTTCGGTTCTACAAGACCAACTCGACAGAGGAAAATCGAAAAAAGTTTAAGCGAGCCAGAATTGACTGCAACGTCTTTCTCAAGTGTGTGAAATTCCAATGCGACCAAATAAGGCAAAAATACTGCAATGTCCCAAAGGCAGTAAACGTTTTTGGTCATTCGTCAAAAACATTAGAAATTCTTATTCATTCTCCATCCCAACGCTCATTTACAATGACATTCCAGCTTTCAGCTCTTTGGACAAGGACAATCTGCTTCTTGCATATTTTGCGGCTAGCTCAACACTAATTCGAACTTCGAAGAGCGCCTCTTAAAAATCTTTTTGCAAAAAGATCGAAACTATCGGTGAAACCAGTCGGTTGGTCAAAGCCCTCAAAATGGGAAGATCAACCCAGCTGGAACCACTCAGAAAATCTGACTGTACCTATACCGAGTCGAAAGCAGAGGAGAGTCTCTCATGCTCGAGTCTCACTTTCCAGGTAAATTAATCAAAACCAGTTCAGAACTAGCTCTTATCAAAGAAGCTGAACTGCACTGCAATGAACGGGTCCCACGTCATAATGGGATCACGGGAAATGAAATCGCCGACGAACTTGCCAGACTCGATTAGAGTAGAGTTTTTCAGGACTCGAACTTACGTTGGGTCTGCCTGCGTCCTATGTTAAGGCTTCCATTGACAGTTGGGTCTCATACGAGCACAACTGCAAATGGCACAGCTTCGCGGAATATTTACAGACCAAACGAATACTTCCCGACGCCTCTAGGAAGTCAGCGACCTCTCTGCTGTCTCACAGCGAGGAAGACTGCACGTTGCTTACTGGTGTCGAGGCGGGATATTACACTTTTGCAAAGCACTTAAATGCGTTGTGTATAAGTGATGCAACGCGCTGCGATTCTTGCTGCGAAAGTGATGACGACACCGCCGAGCACTATTTCTGTGAATTTCTGGGTTACGCTTGCATCAAGCTGCAGGTAATTGGCTTTGACGAGGTGGGTGCTGGTACTGTAATCATCTTATCACTGAAGAGCTTACTAATCTTTCTTCGTAAGACTGAAAGATTTCAATGAAAAGGAACTTTACAAGGAGTAAAATGGACTAGTTCTTTGCTGAGTGCTCTGTTCCGACATTAAAAATAAAAAAAATAAAAATTATCTTCAATCTTGACGGCATGAAATTATTCAAATGGAATGAAATAAACATAAAAAAACCAATGACGTTTTAAAAAAAATACCTTAAATTAAGTCTATTATTACAACTAAAGTCTGGGCTTTAAAACTGGATTGTTAACATTTAACCATGCATTGCCTCAACAAGCATTGAAAGAATAAATTCATCCATTTTACATACCACTTTCAAATCAGCTGCAACCTCGCATTTGTCCAAGCGCAACCAAGTTGCATTAAACCTTAAAACCGCTTCCAGCCTCTTACTTTCAGACGCCTTTCCATCCTTTAAACGCTTAAAAAACACTTTCCTGAAAAACCTGTCTTCAATCGAAAAAACCATCCAAACATATACTCCTAAATACTCAAATTTTATACGTTCCCATATTCTCAACCCTAGTTCATCTAGGGTCTCCTAATTTTTTGGATTCTCTGTTTCCTCGAATACCTAAATTGACAAAGCAGCTTACAGACAACGATGTTAAAGGTCGCTTTGTAATGCCTCGCCTCAGGAATCGTAACATATATGAGAATGTATGATTTTTTCTAGCATATCTACACAATATCAACACAAGTGTCCTTGTCTTAATTCACTTAGATGGTCTCCCAACTAATCCAAAAGAGTTAAAGCAAATTGCCCTGATGCAATTCATGAGGCTTTTAATATCTCTCTATCCGATGTTGTAAATGATCTCTCCACATACTACTGCTCCTAACCACTCTTTAACCCCCTACTTAACGGTTCTCTATTACTAAAACGTAGGAGGACTGCGCTCTAAGATCTTCACCATATTTCTTAACTCACAAAAGCTTCCCTACGAAATTTTTGCTATTACTGAAACGAATTTGCGTGCCGACATTGAAAAATAATGAAATTTTCATTTCAGATTTTGAAGTTTTACGTAATGGTCGGGGCAAAACCTCTCATCCGGGACTCTTAGAATAGGTTTGTACCAAAATTACAGTCTACAAGCGTAATCTTTTTATAATATGGTTCTACATTCTCCCATCCCAACCAATTCACAGTTAAAATCTTGCTATAGACTCTATTGGCTCCATACTAAATATAGTATACCTCGGGGATATGGTAGTAATTTTGGGCTATTTCAACTTTCCTCACCTTCAATTAGTACGTTCTGTTGACTTATTTTCTTGCTACCAACCCCACTTCAGATGAAGACATTTTTTTATCGATTGCTTCTCTGAATCTGCCTTTTTCAACTGAGTGGCATTACAAACAATTTAGGCAAAGAACTTGATCTTGTTTTCTTGTCTGATGCCGATAATTATGTTGTCATAGAGAGCAAACATCTTTTATCTGAGATCGACAGATACCACCCACCTTTATCCCTAACTTACGCTTACAGCAAAGAAAATAAAATAATTCAGTCGCAGTATGCTCACAATTTCAATGTGAACAGGGCTGATTTCGGAAAATTTAACTACTTGTTTAGTACTACTTATTTCGACCACATCTCAAACAGCTCCAATATTAAATCCATAGGTAATGCTATAGAACTTTTCTACACTCTAATCGTCAAACTTAAACGTACTTACCCCAGCTTGCACTTCTTCCCATGGCTTTAAGAACAAAATGAGAGATAGCTGATCAGCGGGAAATTAACATTGCTGACAACGGAAAGGAGTGCCCACCGCGGCCCAAGTAAATAATTCCAAATAATATGCAATATGCGTTGATACTATCGAGAGGTAGTTGGCGTGCATGAATAATTTATTTATTCGATCCGATTCACTATCCAATACGGCCAATTTTAACATTATCTGTATCGAATATTAACCAACGAAGCGTGTGTTGTCGTGACGAAATCTCATTGAGCGTTTGTCGTAAGACACGCTTAATGCTCTGCATCATTTGTTCCCAGGCACCTCCTTTAGACGGGTTGTTTAGACAGTTGAAAAATCAATCGACCTCCTTTGCGGACAGCTTGTTTGTATCCGAGGGCAGTCAAAAACATGAGAAAAACTCTTCGTTTCTTGGTTGGCGCCGATTAAGTTTTTTCCGTTGTCGTTGCGAATTCGTAGAGGCACACCTCGGCGATTAATAAAGTAACGGGTGACAGGTCATGTGCTAGTTCCAAGTGAATGGCCCTTACCGTTACAATCCACCGCTTTTCAATGCGTCGCCCAACTCTCACTGTGAGTGGTCCAAAGTTACCGAGACCAGTATACGGGAATGGTCGCAGGTACGGTATGACACGGTCCCCCGGCAAGGGACCCATAATTGGTGTAGTAGGCGTGACCTTGTGAAGTCTGCAAAGCCTACAGTTAGAGATGACTTTACGCGTAACCTGGCGCAGGTGAGGCACACAATGAGGCATGATGGTAGTTCTTCTGACGGCATACGTCAACCAAGAGGCAGCGTGAATTCGACCACATACTCAAAGAATGTCTCCAGCGTCTCTGCTTCGTGACATTCAAAATAAGCGTATGGCTTATATCTCTGGTTTTCACGTTGGATCCATTTGATCACAGTCGAGGAATTGCTCCAACTGATTTTTTGGATGACAGTAACCGAATGTCCTTCAAGTATGGTCTTCATGAATCGTAAGCCCAGAACAGTGGCCTGAAGCTCAATACGAGGCACGGTCATCGGCTTATGTGGCGAACATTTGGTTTTAGCGCATATGAATGAGGTCACGACCAAATCATCCTAATTGACTGCTCTCCAATATGCAACTGCAGCAAAGGCATCCTCACTTCCCTCGACGGAAACAAGAGGCTGCAGCTCTTTGGGGATACCGCCGTTGAAGTAAAACCGAAGATCGATCGTGTTGGGTAACTGCAGGCGCCATTTGCTTCAAAGCATGCAGATATTTTCAGGAAGACCTCATCCCAAAGTAGGTTCCAAACCTCACGCATCGCCAACTTCGCGGCTACCACAAAGGGGCTCAAGAATCCTAGTGGATGAAGTACCTTTTTGTGGGACGTCCTTGCTCACTCAATGAAACTATAGCTTGTGCTGGAATCTGTCGCTTTTTGGATTCCAAAACATGCCCAGAATCTTTTCGGCTTGCAGAAGAACTCTTCATTGGCTGACTTGGAATACTGAAACCAGTTGCTTCGTGAATCTCCTTTACTTAGGCCGATATTAAGGTTACTCGTTCAATGATTCGAAGCTGTTGGCATAATGAAATTCGATGATGGCTTTAACGGCACGGGGTTTAAAGGTACTGCTGTAGTGTAAGACGTTCTAATGTTTAACCTGTTTAAGGAATGCAGGCAGCTCCAAACGTCATTTCTTTCATCTCATATACGTCAGGCGGCTTACTGTCATCTCCATCACGCAACAAAAACCGTTGGGCACATCTGTCTTCTGGACGAACTTGGATTTGGTGAAACATCTCCTTGATACTCCACACACGGCGATGGCTACTTCTCAGAAGTTGGAGAATACAGATGGCAATGACTGGTAATCCTGAGGACCCTTAAGAAGAAAGATGTTGATTGACACCCCTTTCACCTCAGCGGCGGCGTCAAAAACTACTCGAAATTTCTGAGGCTTATTGGGGTTGAATACCCCGAAATTAGGCATATGACGGCGGCTTCTGCTGGCTGCAGATTACGGGCATGGCATTTGTCCACATAACCTCGCACGATAAACCTATAGGCAGTGGCGAAATTTTCGTTCCTCTTCATCTTACGTTCCACACCCACCAAACGCTTTATTGCCATATAAAAGCTGGGTGGCAAGAAAATATCGTCAGCTTTCCACAGCAAACCTATCTCGAACCTTCCATTTATCTTCATTGTCATTAAATCAAGGATACTTCTGGCACGAGCGTTCTCTTTTGATTCAACTGGCGTAAATGCTCGTACTCCAAAGCTATCTGTTCGGAAATACTCGTTTACCAGATCATGGAGCAAAACATCAGCGGAATTATTATAGGTCAGAAGACATGAGAACGTGCCTTTGTGCGATGTCTTCGGCGCTGGACCAAACACAAATACGCTCTTACCAAATCTCCGTAGTTCTGTCATCCTGCCCAAGTGGCAGTGATCGAAGCCGATCAGAAGTTGAGGAACGGCGTTCGAATATGATTCCATCGGGAACTTCTTTAGGTGACTTGAAATGGTACACAATTCCAAATCCATGAGACTTTGAGTCGGTAAAATGAGGTCCGAAACACCATACATATGACGAAGATGGTATTTTTCTTCATACCTGCTCCGCTAACCGAAGGTCCACAACTAACGATGGCTCCTGTGCTTCTTTTCCGGCAACCCATTGCATATTGAGCTGTCGTGGGCTGCCCTTCAGGCCCATTTCCTTAATCAGAGCAACATTAAAAATTGAAATCGAAGATTCATCATCATAAAAGCGCATTCATGTTTATTGCCATAATCAGGCTATACAGCGTAACCGGAGGGACTCGAAACAGCAGCTTTTTGTTAACATTGGCAATTTCCTTAGTTGCTAGGATACTAGCGGCGTTGAAACAGGGGCTTGTTGACTAGTCGATAGAGTTAACTAAGGTTCTTCGTGCAGAAGCTTATGATATCTATGTTGACATCCGTTAGTAGCACAAACACTTTTCAGATAGGTGAAACAAAGACCGAGGTGCTTGATACACAACCATCGTTCCTGCACCGTTGCTTTGATGAACTTTCTGCATTCATTGACTCCATGTATTGCTTGCCACAAAAGACATCGTGACGATGTATGCAACACCTGCAGGCGTCGCTTCGACTACTTATCTTCGTTGTCTTGAACGTAACAAACTAACCTGGCTACGTCAGAGAGCCAGTCGCTGAAGTTGACAATCGTTGGATCGGACTCAATTGTTGTTGCGTATCCCGCCCATTTCATTCGCTTATTCATAGGTAGCTTCCAAACTAGCTCTTTAAGCAGTGATTGGTTCGCAATGTGTTGCTGCCCGTTGACAGTGCTCATAATGTTAGAAATGATAACGTTGTAGTTTACTTTTTGAGTGTATTGTTTATGGAATTCGTTTAAGGGGGCGGTTGGTGTCGTGCGGAGTGGGTTATGTTATCAGTGTTTTGTAGCAATAAATGCTCATATTGTTAGAAATAATAATGTTGTAGTTTATCTTTTCGAGTATACTTATTGTTTATGGAATTCATTGGAGAGGGAATTAGGATTATAAATGTTCTTTCTTTTATCTTACTGATCACCTTGTTTTGAGGAATTTATGCGTGGAATTTAAGTTAACTGGACACAGTGACACAGATTATAAATCGCGTTATGAACTAATGGATTTTAGGAATATTCACGCAGTATTTTCTCAGATATGTCAAGTTGCACATCCAATGCTTGGAGGCATTTTTTGAATTCATATATGGTATTTATTAGTATTATACTAGAAAAATATATTAACTTAAGATATTTTTTTTTATCTATGAGTTCTGTTCGCGTGGAAATTTAATACTTCAGAATTCATTTCTTCAATTTTCTTTTTAGTGTTATTTTTAAATTTCTCGAGGTCGTAACAGAAAATCTTTCTAAATTTGTTAAGTAAATTAATCGTATTCGAGTTTTTTATATGTGAATATTCACACAGTATTTTCTCATGTTTTTCAAGTTATGCTAGAAGACATTTTTTAAATTAATTTTCTATCCGAATATCGACATACATTTTCGTTGCAACATCGTCCAAATCGTAGAGTTTCTTAATTTTTTTTATTATTTTCTGTTTTCCATCAAAATATCCATTTAAATATAATTTTAAGGACATCTAGTTTCATCGATAAGGCTGTTAAAGCTACTCTCGCACAACGATCAGTGAATTATTAAGAAAGTCGATACCATCGTCTTTGTATTTTTTGTTGATCGCCTGATGTGGAGCGCTTAATTTATAAAGACATTTTCCTTCAATATGAAAATCACCAGAGGGTAATACTATAAATCCTTCCCTAGGAGGCACTTGAAGACCAGCTTTTACACCCGATGACTGCTTTGCACTTCGCCCAAACTCTTTTTACTTATAACTATTAATCAGATATTCTTCAGTGTTAATATATGATATTTGCTTCGCGTAGCTATTCTACAATAGAGTTTATTACATTTCATATTTACATATCAGTTGAACTTAAATAAGATTTACCAACTTTGTTTTTCACATTTTGGGGTAAATTTTCAATTAAGGGTTGAATAATTTTTTTATACTTTTTACCGTTGTTGCCCCTCACCAGTGAGCTACTTCTCATGTGTTCATTCGTCTTTTGTAAAATTTGTTGATTTTTTGTAAATTCTTATCAGTATAGTGTGATTTTTTTTAGAATTTTTTTTAAAAAAATAAACTAATACAACCCATCTGCTTTGCTGAAAATTTCATCATCGATAACAAAGTCATTGTTTTCGTTAGTACGAAAATTTGATCCACCCAATTTCACACAATTTAGTTTCCTTTCAAAATACGGACCATAGACTTAATCATGATTCTGATATGATGGATTCAGACCAATGACTGTGCTATCACTATCTATATAAGTAGGTGTTCTAAATGAAATTTCTTCTTCCGAGGAAGTGACCATAGGGGATGAAGTCTTATATAAATCTTTTCAGCATCTTGGTTGTTGTATATATATTATATATATTATTAACATTATATTATATATATTAATATTACCGTGAATCAGATGCTAAGGTATGGTATATGAGTATATGATTGGCATAGATAAAAGCTATCCACTTCGCTGTGCCTTCCCATGCAGAAATAATCTCGAATTTTGGTTTGCTTATTACATGCCACATTATCAAATATAAAAGTAGAATTACGTTTTGCTTCAAAATTAGGTTTAATTTCACAAATATTTGAAAATTCATTATATCCTTGATATTGAATTGCTTGATTTAGACATTTTGAATAAATTTAAAGGTTTTCAAGGTTTCAAAAGGATACTTAACATGTCATTAGTTGTACAACAATTTAATGGACCTATAATTACTCCTCAAATACTCAATTTTTGTATTTATTTGTTTGTAATAAATGTATTCAGGAGGCTATCAAACTACATAAAAAGGAGAATTCAAACAAAATATCGATTTAAATAAGGGCAAGCAATAATACTCTATCAATCTATCAATCCAAATAAGGGCAAACAATAATACTCTAAAGCTTGAAATGTATAGTACTATACATAGAAATAGATTTCTCTCATTATAATTCCATAGGCTCCCTTTTAGGATTCAGTAGGGAAAAACTAACTCCTATCAAATTATACTAATCAGATCTTTATGTAAACATAAATAGAGTGAATATTGTACGTATCGAATGTAACTTGATTGACGAAACATATATCAATATTCAGCCAGCCTAAACTACATCTATTAAGATTAGCCCTGTTTATTAAATAGTGGAGGTTCCCCGAAATGTTATCTATTCACCTGTGAACTCTAATAGAATAACTTTAATAACTTTGAATATTTTGGACCAAGAGGGAAATCCAATAAACTTTCGAGGAAAAACTAAACAGTTCGATTTTATCTTAAGCCACAACAATGATATTATACGAATATTTTTCACCCACACTAGATTATAAAAGAACAGGTAGTACAGCCATTACTCTTAATATGCAATCAACACCTGATAGAAGAGTTAGAAGTCTTGCAAAACAAAATAAAGAGCTTTTATTATATCTAGGATATAAATTAAAAAAATAAAATCAATTCCTTTAAGTATGTTAAATATTTGCGAAGAACAGAGACTTGACGAGAGTATCTCAAAACTGGAATGTCATACCACCCATACTCAGTATACCTGAACAGTTTCAAGAAAAATGATATTCAAATTTGTGTCCAACATCAAAATCATAATATTTTACCTCCAGAAAGTTTCATCTATATTGAGGGTACTGTGTCTAAAATCGATGAAATGGCAGTTGCAAAAACAAAACTTATTAATAATGGAATAGCTTTCTTTTTCGATGAAATTCGTTATGGGTTAAATGGTGTCGAAATTGACATCAATCGTAATGTACGTATTACCTCAAAGATTAAAAACTATATGTCTTTGAATAAAAATGAAAGCGACATGTTACTGTATGCTACAACTGTATGGAACAACTGTCGGCGCCCTTAAAGATCCAGGTTTACTGGGTTTATATGAATCACCATGGACTACATTGGATTCATGGATTCACTGAATTTCGATAAGTAAAAAAATTTCTTCGAGTACAAATAAAAAATACCACAATATATGTTAAGGGGGATGAAAAAACCCAATGGTTGAAGGAACTAACATTTCAAGACACAAAATATTTTCATCATGAATATGGAAGAAACTCTTTGCCCCAGCATTAAATAATTGAACCGCCGCTTTCCCAATAAAATAAAATGTTTATCTCATAGCAAATGTTGCGCATTGCAAAATGTTCATCTAATGCATAAATTCTTAAGCTCGATAACTAAATGAATTATTTCAAAATGAAAATGCTGAAGTTACAAATATTGAATTTAGCAACAAGCGTTTTATGCTGAAAGATATTTATCTGGTAAAAAATTCTAGAGCTAAAATAAAACTATTTCCTTTTAAGACAAAAATTTTATTTTTCTAATTTTTACATATCTATAAACCGTACATCGATTTCAGCGTTTCATTTTTTTAAAACTGTATTATAAAGAACTATGATCTTCAAGAAACCTACGTTTTTCTGTCTTGGGCTTGTAGGTTTTTATTTCTGGAATGGTGATTACTTCATGCTTAATCATTACATTAATTACAGTTTCCTTTATTGTGTCAAAATTTAACTTCTTTGATACGAAATAATTTAGATTGACTCCTTTGATCTTGCAAACGATTTTTTCACACTCATCTTTTTTATTATAGATTTTGTAAGCATAATTTTTGGGGTCACCACTTACAAATTCAACAATGTAACTTTCATGTCTATAGCACTCTAATTCATGAGTCATATCACCAATGAATTCACCGGTCTGTGGATCGGGTTCTCCTTCACGATTTATATAGATAACAGAATCAGTATCATAGTATAAAACTCACTTCAACATTTGGATTTGTAAGCATTTGATATAACTCTGATGGATTATTAATTATACTTGTTTTCTGTTGGTTTTCCGGATGGCCGAATTTACCCCAAAATGAACTTATTATGAGCTTAGCTAAAGATCCTTTTCCGGGGTTGTTGCAAATTTCTGTATAATCTAATTTAACATCTTCCTTGTAAAAGAAATCCTTTTAGTATTTGTTTTTATTCTCCTCTGTATTACATTTACTAGGCAACCCTGATGCTTCCTGTTTCATTTTAATAAATTTATTCATGAATTGAGTGAATTGTGAATTGTGAATTGTGATAGTTAAAAGTTAAAAGAAATTCCAAAAGCCTTTTATCATCTGTTTTTTAGAAAGTTTAAATAGCTCCCAAAAACAAATTCAATGTGGGAGATAAGGTACGAATAAGCAAGTTTTAACATGCTTTTGAAAAAGGTAACACTCAACTGATCTACTGAAATATTTACAATAAGAAAAATTAACATCACAAATCCTGTCGCCTGGATGATATCCAAGGTCATCCCATTCAAGGTGGTTTCTATGAGATGGAACTTCTAAAAAACCAACACCCTAATGTATTCCTTGTGGAAAAAAGTACTGCAAACATGAGGAGGCCAAGTATATGTGAAATGACTTGATTTTGCACTCGAACACAATTCATGGATAAATAAAATAAATCTCTTAAATTAATATTTTTCCCCAGTATATGGTAATTAATAAAACACAATTATGAAAATTTTTTCTTATCTTTATTCATTATTTCTTAAGACATCTGCATACGGTATAAAATACAGTAGTTCAAAATTCGATTTTTATTATCTGTCAAACTTTGTAACGTGTTCTATTTCACCACTATCTAAAATTCTTTCTTTCTTTCGAAACATCTAATGACCAGAGATTTTTTCTTGAAATTGCTGTCATAAGAACAGCTAATATCAAGTTCTTTGTTTTTGTCAAATTCCAGTTTGAAATGTCTATAAAAATGTGTTGACTCTCAATATAACCTGCAATATTTATTTCCTTCTGTATTAGATCCTGCCTCCTCACTCACGTATTCTGAAACTTCAGGGTTAGCAAATAATAGACATACATCATATTTGTTGGTGTTGGGTGACAAAGTTGTTATTATGGTAGTATTACTTGATAAATTCAAACTTGAATTGTATCAATTTGTACCCGATCATAATTTGGTAAAATAATCTGAAACACGAGGTTTGATTTTGAATCGTCATTAAGATTAACCAATAGTGCTGGCGCCGAAAAAGTTATCCAAATAAGTATTAACAAAATGGAATACCAGTATACAGCTATCATTTTTCCTTCACTTATAGATCTGCTTTCACTTTAATGAATAAAATGAAGAACTTATTTAATATTAATTAATAAATCTTTTGATTACATTATTGTTTTTGTTGTTCGTATTGTTCGCATCTTTGGCCTTTGCGCTTCGAAATTATTAACCTTATTTCTTCTCAACACTTCTATATCACCAGAAGGACAAGTACTTGGAAAACGATTAATCTTTTTTCTTGCATTATTGTTTGGGTATATTGTACCAATTGAGGTTATCTCTCCCATTGTTAGTTTAACATGTTGAAATATCTGAAAGCTAAATTTATAACTACTAACCGATGTCGAAGATTCTTCATTGCTTATGCGAAACAATGAACAAGAGTCCGTATTATCAGGTATCTCATACAACTCAAACAATGATCTATTGAATGCTATGCCAGAAAACATTATTTTCACCCTCTTTGTTCGAAAATGCAAAAGTTTCCACCTTTGTGCCATTATTCACGCCAGAACACTTTTCAGACCATATTGTAACATATGCTTAAACGTATATATATATATTGGGTCTATAACTTAATTCGTGTAGTTTGCTAAGAGATGGCGTAACTTGTATTATTCCATTGTTATTATTCTATTGGAACATGCGTTGGATAGCTACTGTCATTGTACGTCATTTCAGTATATGTCATTCATTTGAAGCATAAACAACAATAATTTTTTTTCACTCAAATATGTCGAACTTTGTGTCTGAAAATTTGTTTTTCCGGGGAGTTCTTCTTCATTACTTTAATATGAAGAAAACTGCTGCCGAAAGTCATCGTATTTTGGTGGAAGTTTATGGCGAACATGCGCTAGCTGAGCGAACGTGCCAAAAGTGGTTTGCACGATTTAAAAGTGGTGATTTTGGCTGTGAAGACGATGAACGTCCTGGGCAGCCAAAAAAGTTTGAAGATGAAGAACTGGAAGCATTACTCTATGAAGATTGTTGCTAAACACAAGAAGAGCTCGCAGAATCTTTGGGTGTCTCTCAAGCAGCTATTTCAAAACGTTTAAAAGCACCTAGATATATTCAAAAGCAAGGAAATTGGGTTCCACATGAACTCAAGCCGAGAGACGTCGAAAGGCGGTTTTGCATGTCCGAAATGCTGCTGGAACGCCACAAAAGGAAGTCATTTTTGCATCGGATTGTTACTGGTGATGAAAAATGGATCCATTACGACTACCCCAAGCGCAAAAATTCATATGTGAAACCCGGCCAACCAGCCAAATCAAAGTCAAAGCCGAATATTCATGGCGCGAAGGTAATGCTCTGTATTTGGTGGGATCAGATCAGATGGGTGTGCTGTCTCTCTCTCTCTCTCTCACCCTCTTCATAATCACTGCGCAACCATTACCCAGTACTTACTTCATAGACCATATAAAAAATGTGTGCTTACCCGAAAACCACTCACTTCTCACCGTCAACCCCACCCCCGTCTTCGATTCGCACATATTACTGTAAGTTCCTTAAAACAATGTGGTCAGCAACACATTTATTATCCTCCAACGAATTCCATAAACAATATACTCAAAAGGATAGCTACAGCATTATTATTTCTAACATTATGAGCGCTTGTTGCTACAAAACACTGATAAGATTCAATACCCCCACAATCCACTCCGCACGCATGCACACACGATACAAACCCCCACCCACTATCTTCACTAAAAAACCTACAAATTATCCTTACAAAAACTAATAACCAACAAAACACTTATAAAATTCAGAACTCCCACAACCCACTCCGCACGCTATACCCCCCCCCCCCCCTCTAAAAGACTCCTCTTTACAAATCAATCCCCCACAACCCACTCCGCTCCGACTATCAAACCGCTTCCTACATAACAACTCCCAACATCAATCATTCACCGACACTCTTCTTATCAAATGGCGCCAACCACCAGCTCACTACATCAAACGCGTGCCGACATTACCAGGTGTACCTGTATGACGTAACCGTTTTTTTTGTGAAAATAAAACAATAATTTTTAATGGGAAAGTAAAAAACATTTTATTCAAGGTATTGGCCATTGCTAGCTACACATTTTTCTCATCTTCGTAGGATTCGAGGTGCTGCTCAGCTAATGCGTGTTCCATTGATAAAAACAAATGGCAGTCGGAAGGAGCCAAGTCTAGTCAATACGGCTGGTAGGACAGCTCCCGGCCAAGTGCTTTGGTTTTATACTGAACCAGATTCGTCCCGGATTAACCCGTGATTTTTCCCGTTGAATATTCTGAAAATAAATCTATTTTTCATCGGCAGTAACAATTCGATACAAAACTGATTTTTTATCATGTCTTTGAAGCAAAATTTCACAAGTGGTTTTTCGGTTTTCCCTCTGTCTTTCATTCAATTCATGTGGCACCCATTCTCCAGACTCTTGGATCTTTCCCATAGCTTTTAAACGGTCAGAAATGGTTTGTTGTGCAACATTTAATATTTCTGCCATTTGTTTTTACTCAAAGTGTCCCCTTTATCTAATATTGTTTGCCATTCGGCGCCTTCAAACTTTTTTTGTGGTCTTCCACGTTCTTCATTTCTCACATCAAAATCGTTATCTCTGAACCGTTGAAAACATCTTTTGCATGTTGTTTCTGATAGAGCATGCCTCAGCAAGCATTCGATGCGACTCTGCAGCACTTTTCTTCAAATAAAAACAAAAAATTAATGCTTTCCACAAATCATCATTTTCTTATAACAAATTCGACATTTTTAACACGAAGAAAAAATATGATGTTGTTTGCTCAATGACTTGATGTATACTAAATACAATATGTTTGACAGGTTTCATAGCAACCAAACAAAAGAAATTAAGTCCCGTTCACAGATAATGTTCCCTATCGAGACATTTGTATCTTGACGCTCACTTTATAACGGTACACCTGATATCATTCACCGACACACGCCTTATCACATGCCGCCAACCCACATTCACTACATCAAATTCGTGCCGACACTAACATATTACTCACACCATACTATCCCCATTTCACTTACATATCTTCTCTCTCGCCCTCGCTCTGAATTCCTAGTTTAGGCCGTCCCAATACCTGCTCACCTTGGACAGATATCTATTACTTGCTTCACCACAGCGATCATTTAAAACTAATTAATCTTCCACCCCTCAAAAAACCCCGAGAAATTGCTGATGTATTTGTTGCACATCAACTACTGACTGGTTGTATTGTTTGCCCTACCCTGCTTCAAATAATATCCAGTAATACTAATTCACGCAACCTTAGGTCTGCACCCCTCTACCATATCAACTGTCATCGAACCGACTACGGCTGTAACGATGCTTCGAATTGCGAACAACATGGTTAACGTATTCGACTTCAACATCTGTAATTGACCCTGGCTTAAGTGATAGTGGACTGGCTTCTCTTCATCATAGAATTCCTCCAGTACTAGGTAGCTCCATAGGAAAAGCAAAGTTGGTCAGACTAAGTTTTTATTTAAAGGGGGAAAAAAAAAATAAATAAAAGAACATAAGAGATAGAACTACTTTTTCTAAAATTTTAGTTTTTTCTAAGTTTTATGGTTTAATATAAAAAAAAAAAGATTTTTTTAAAGAACTTTATATGTACTCAAATAGATATGAATACACTTCTAATGCCCCAGCATTAATTTAAGGTTTTTTGGAAAATGGGACAGAGAGAGAAAGGAAAGCGTTTGGGCTCAGTTGTAATTTCGCTCCATGGATGGTATCCAACATTTAATGATGAGACTAAATTCTTAGTGGAAGCTGGCTTGTTGTTGATTTCTAGTCACTTACTCATCTTACTTGATTTTTATTAACTGCAAAAAAAAAAAAAATGAATGCCTTCCGGGCGCGGTTGAGATTCAAGCACCAACCTCCCGATTTGGAAGCCAGTCCGCTAGCACTTGAGCCACGGCCACATATTATAAAGGTTAATTATGATGACAGTAAATGCCATGTCCCAAACAACAATAAGGTGTCAGAGTAATGAATTTGAATTACGAGACGGAATACGGGAAGTTTGCATGTGCAATCTTCTGAGGAGGTCTATCTGTCTGAGATATGACATGACATTCTATCTTAAAAATCTTGACTAGGATGATGACGTTTGCCTGTTCAGATTGCCTGGAATATTGAGCCTACAAATCCCTTGAGAATTTCAATCTTAAATCACAACACCAGTACCACTCAACACAACATTGCCGGACAGTGAGTCGAGAAAGTGAGCAGCTTTCAACAACTAAGAAGTATTCTAGAAAATATAGAGAACTTCAAAATCTTGTGGACAAAATTGAAGGTGCATTCAATAAGAGGCGTTACTCTTGGAGCATTTCCATCGATATTGAGGGTGCTATGACAAAACAATTTTTGACATCATAAAACACGATGTAGATGAATCACTAGCTTTTTGGATCAGAACAATGATCTGTTTATTAGAACCTTGGTTGCGGATGATAACTGAGGTCAACATGCAATGGTGAGGGTTAACAGGGGTTGCCCACTGGACGGTGTTTTCTCTCCACTGTTGTTGTACATGTTGATCGGCCTTCTGCTTAGAGCTCCAACGGTTCAATTGTTTCTATTGGTTTACGCGCATGAGGATGGTATAGCTTTGCAAGATATAAATTCTCATTGAATTCTCTTCATTCAATCATTCTCATTGAATTTTCTTCACGAGGAATAAGCTGACTGGCTTGACCCATCTAGCTTTAAGGCCCACTTTCCATTTCTTCAACAAGACTGATAATATGGTTGTTATACAGGATAAACACATCGCTGTCGGCTTTCTGGCAGCTCCAATGGGATCTCGTTAAGTTTTGGACTTCTCACTGCCGAACTAGATCCCCTTCATCTATCTATGATATGCTTTCAAAGAGTTTGGTCATACGAGAGAGTTTAGCAATAGGACAATAATTGGTAAATTTATGCTTAGATCCATTTTTGTGTTTCGGGATTATTTTAAAAAGAGGTCTTTTAAATCTGGGGAAATTTCATCTGTGTAAGTGTAGACGAAATAGGTAGGAAAAGGGAAGAAACAGGTTGGAATAGAATTTTTAAAGAAAAACAGCGGGGAGACCATCTGCACCAGGTAGAAATTTATCTTTAGGTATTAGTGACTTTTCGGAGAAATTTGGTAGGTCATTGAAGTAAAAAGAATCTGGTACGAAGAAGTTGTTTGAAAAATGTAGCAAAAGAATTGGCGATGATATGAGGATTGCTTGAAGATTTGGTTTCGAAAACGAGAGAGGAAAGATAACCATTGGTCTTACTTTTGCAATTGACAAATTGAAAAAAAGGACTTGGGGTCATTTAAAAGATTGGTTTCCGCGCTCTTCGGGAAGCGTTGATAGATGGAATTGTAGAGTTCAATGTAATGAAGTAGCTAGATAGATTTGAAGAAGAGTGGGTGCGAAGGAATACTGCCCATAATTTGTTTCTTTTGTTTCGTAGAGAGCTAAGCCTACGATTAAATAAAGGAGGTAATGTAGAAGATGTTTTATGGCGGAAATATGACACATAAAGGGAGATAGATTTGAATATTTATCTGTAAAAAACGAAAGATGTGAGAGAAGAGGTGGAGCATGGAAGTTATCAGTAGTTGAAAGAATTGGGGGACAACACGATACTGAGGAGTTGATAGGATCAGTGTAAAGGTAAGGTCTAATAGCCTTTCCATATAATTGGAAATGCCACTGGCTTAACATACGAGTAGACTAGAGTCTGTTACCCGATTTAAAAAGAGGCATGCCTTAGTAGAAATGGGATTAGAAGCGATGAAAAAATATAGGTGTTAAGATAGAGTCCATTTCAGCTAAGGCAGATATCATCAAGCGATTTGGATAAGTCGATCAAATTGTCAATTGAATCAATAACACTATACATACAAGCATCTTCGAGTAAGTGTTACCTTAACGAGAGAGGAGTTGAAGCTGGAGGAGTGAATGGCCAATAGAACACCTTGACGCAAAACGCGTTAGTTTTAAACCACAGTCCTCCTACGTTCTAGTAATAGAAGGTGAGAGGAAGGTTTTTGCATACCTTTTTCTGTTTGAAAAAATTTAACGCGGTCAAGTCGACTACGTTGGAGGTGTGAAACTCTTTTGAAGTATACATAGTGGCCAAGAGCGGCAAGATCGGCTGCAATTTTTCGGGGAGACATATTGAAAATCTCGTGATACTTAATATAAAGTTTCCTGAGACTGGTAACATCGGAAGGAAGGCCTTTCTACTGGATGAAAACCTTGACGTTTTGTTTTTTGTTTTCCCTAGTTGCACACCGGGTCTGATTTATCGAGCAGATAGATGAGATGTAATTGAATATTTCATACATCTTTTTATCTCTAAGCCTAGAGAACGCATAGCGACATTCAGGAATGATAAAAAAGTAAAATTATTAGGTGCACAACTAAGTTTTTTAATAGCAGTAAGTGCTGGCCGATTTTGACATATCCAAAACATCATAAACCAATCTTAAACATATGGTAAACAAGCCGTTTTGACACATTAGTGACATCATATACTTTTAGTTGTGTGAAAATGTTTGATTTTGTGCCAAATAGTCGTCATTTGCAGGAAGTGTAGATTTTCTTCTTTCATTCGAAGAAACCGGTGGCTGAAGCACATCGAAAGCTCCAAAAAATTTACGAAGATGCTGTTCTAAGTGAAAAAATGTACCATGATTAGTTCTGTCGCTTTAAAAACGGTGATCTTGATGTTGACGACCGTTCACATGAAATAAGGCCAAAATCGTTCGAAGACGCTGAATTGGAGGCATTGCTTGATGAGCATCCGTGCCAAACGCATAAAGAGCTTGATTCAGCATTAGGAGTTACCCGCCAAGCCATTTCCAAGCGATTGCGTAAGTTGAGAATAATTTATAAACTAAGAACTTGGTTTCCTTATGATTTGAAGCCAAAGGACGTTGAGCGTCGTTTTTTCGTTTTTAAAGAACTTTATATGTACTCAAATAGATATGAATACACTTCTAATGCCCCAGCATTAATTTAAGGTTTTTTGGAAAATGGGACAGAGAGAGAAAGGAAAGCGTTTGGGCTCAGTTGTAATTTCGCTCCATGGATGGTATCCAACATTTAATGATGAGACTAAATTCTTAGTGGAAGCTGGCTTGTTGTTGATTTCTAGTCACTTACTCATCTTACTTGATTTTTATTAACTGCAAAAAAAAAAAAAAATGAATGCCTTCCGGGCGCGGTTGAGATTCAAGCACCAACCTCCCGATTTGGAAGCCAGTCCGCTAGCACTTGAGCCACGGCCACATATTATAAAGGTTAATTATGATGACAGTAAATGCCATGTCCCAAACAACAATAAGGTGTCAGAGTAATGAATTTGAATTACGAGACGGAATACGGGAAGTTTGCATGTGCAATCTTCTGAGGAGGTCTATCTGTCTGAGATATGACATGACATTCTATCTTAAAAATCTTGACTAGGATGATGACGTTTGCCTGTTCAGATTGCCTGGAATATTGAGCCTACAAATCCCTTGAGAATTTCAATCTTAAATCACAACACCAGTACCACTCAACACAACATTGCCGGACAGTGAGTCGAGAAAGTGAGCAGCTTTCAACAACTAAGAAGTATTCTAGAAAATATAGAGAACTTCAAAATCTTGTGGACAAAATTGAAGGTGCATTCAATAAGAGGCGTTACTCTTGGAGCATTTCCATCGATATTGAGGGTGCTATGACAAAACAATTTTTGACATCATAAAACACGATGTAGATGAATCACTAGCTTTTTGGATCAGAACAATGATCTGTTTATTAGAACCTTGGTTGCGGATGATAACTGAGGTCAACATGCAATGGTGAGGGTTAACAGGGGTTGCCCACTGGACGGTGTTTTCTCTCCACTGTTGTTGTACATGTTGATCGGCCTTCTGCTTAGAGCTCCAACGGTTCAATTGTTTCTATTGGTTTACGCGCATGAGGATGGTATAGCTTTGCAAGAAATAAATTCTCATTGAATTCTCTTCATTCAATCATTCTCATTGAATTTTCTTCACGAGGAATAAGCTGACTGGCTTGACCCATCTAGCTTTAAGGCCCACTTTCCATTTCTTCAACAAGACTGATAATATGGTTGTTATACAGGATAAACACATCGCTGTCGGCTTTCTGGCAGCTCCAATGGGATCTCGTTAAGTTTTGGACTTCTCACTGCCGAACTAGATCCCCTTCATCTATCTATGATATGCTTTCAAAGAGTTTGGTCATACGAGAGAGTTTAGCAATAGGACAATAATTGGTAACTTTATGCTTAGATCCATTTTTGTGTTTCGGGATTATTTTAAAAAGAGGTCTTTTAAATCTGGGGAAATTTCATCTGTGTAAGTGTAGACGAAATAGGTAGGAAAAGGGAAGAAACAGGTTGGAATAGAATTTTTAAAGAAAAACAGCGGGGAGACCATCTGCACCAGGTAGAAATTTATCTTTAGGTATTAGTGACTTTTCGGAGAAATTTGGTAGGTCATTGAAGTAAAAAGAATCTGGTACGAAGAAGTTGTTTGAAAAATGTAGCAAAAGAATTGGCGATGATATGAGGATTGCTTGAAGATTTGGTTTCGAAAACGAGAGAGGAAAGATAACCATTGGTCTTACTTTTGCAATTGACAAATTGAAAAAAAGGACTTGGGGTCATTTAAAAGATTGGTTTCCGCGCTCTTCGGGAAGCGTTGATAGATGGAATTGTAGAGTTCAATGTAATGAAGTAGCTAGATAGATTTGAAGAAGAGTGGGTGCGAAGGAATACTGCCCATAATTTGTTTCTTTTGTTTCGTAGAGAGCTAAGCCTACGATTAAATAAAGGAGGTAATGTAGAAGATGTTTTATGGCGGAAATATGACACAAAAAGGGAGATAGATTTGAATATTTATCTGTAAAAAACGAAAGAAATGAGAGAAGAGGTGGAGCATGGAAGTTATCAGTAGTTGAAAGAATTGGGGGACAACACGATACTGAGGAGTTGATAGGATCAGTGTAAAGGTAAGGTCTAATAGCCTTTCCATATAATTGGAAATGCCACTGGCTTAACATACGAGTAGACTAGAGTCTGTTACCCGATTTAAAAGGAGGCATGCCTTAGTAGAAATGGGATTAGAAGCGATGAAAAAATATAGGTGTTAAGATAGAGTCCATTTCATGTAAGGCAGATATCATCAAGCGATTTGGATAAGTCGATCAAATTGTCAATTGAATCAATAACACTATACATACAAGCATCTTCGAGTAAGTGTTACCTTAACGAGAGAGGAGTTGAAGCTGGAGGAGTGAATGGCCAATAGAACACCTTGACGCAAAACGCGTTAGTTTTAAACCACAGTCCTCCTACGTTCTAGTAATAGAAGGTGAGAGGAAGGTTTTTGCATACCTTTTTCCGTTTGAAAAAATTTAACGCGGTCAAGTCGACTACGTTGGAGGTGTGAAACTCTTTTGAAGTATACATAGTGGCCAAGAGCGGCAAGATCGGCTGCAATTTTTCGGGGAGACATATTGAAAATCTCGTGATACTTTATATAAAGTTTCCTGAGACTGGTAACATCGGAAGGAAGGCCTTTCTACTGGATGAAAACCTTGACGTTTTGTTTTTTGTTTTCCCTAGTTGCACACCGGGTCTGATTTATCGAGCAGATAGATGAGATGTAATTGAATATTTCATACATCTTTTTATCTCTAAGCCTAGAGAACGCATAGCGACATTCAGGAATGATAAAAAAGTAAAATTATTAGGTGCACAACTAAGTTTTTTAATAGCAGTAAGTGCTGGCCGATTTTGACATATCCAAAACATCATAAACCAATCTTAAACATATGGTAAACAAGCCGTTTTGACACATTAGTGACATCATATACTTTTAGTTGTGTGAAAATGTTTGATTTTGTGCCAAATAGTCGTCATTTGCAGGAAGTGTAGATTTTCTTCTTTCATTCGAAGAAACCGGTGGCTGAAGCACATCGAAAGCTCCAAAAAATTTACGAAGATGCTGTTCTAAGTGAAAAAATGTACCATGATTAGTTCTGTCGCTTTAAAAACGGTGATCTTGATGTTGACGACCGTTCACATGAAATAAGGCCAAAATCGTTCGAAGACGCTGAATTGGAGGCATTGCTTGATGAGCATCCGTGCCAAACGCATAAAGAGCTTGATTCAGCATTAGGAGTTACCCGCCAAGCCATTTCCAAGCGATTGCGTAAGTTGAGAATAATTTATAAACTAAGAACTTGGTTTCCTTATGATTTGAAGCCAAAGGACGTTGAGCGTCGTTTTTTCGCCTGTGAATAACTGCTCCAGCGGCAAAAAAGGAGAAGATTTCTTAATCGGATCGTGTCGTGTGATGAAAAATGGATTCAATACCACAACTCAAAAAAAAGGAAGTCATAGGGGCTACCCAGTTATGCTTATTTACGCTGCGAAGGTTACGCTGTGTATCTGGTGGGACCAGTTCGGTGTTATTTATTATGAACTCTTAAAAACATCACTGAGGAACGGTATCGACTTCAATTGATGCGATTCAGCCAAGCAATGCGTGAAAAACGGTCATAAAACGAGCAGATTCACGAAAAAGTGATTTTACAGTATGAGAATGCTTGGCCTCACATTCCTAAGCCCGTTAAAACCTACCTGAAAACTCGCAAATGGGAAGTTCATATTCCAAAGACATTGCGCTATCCGATTAATACTTGTTCTGTTCCATGGCACATGGTCTGGCTGATCAGCAGTTCCGTTCATATGAAGACTTCAAAAAATGGCTTGATTCGTGAAAAGCCTCAGAGGATAAACTCTTTAACGTAACAGTATTCGAGCTCTGCCAGAAAGATGGAAAAAAGTTGTAGCTAGCGATGGGCAATACTTTGAATGATTCGTTTGTAACCATTTTTTCACAATAAATTTTCATTTGCGTAAAAAAAATAGCAGCAATAACTTACCTGCACACCTAATATAATGAAAATTAAACCAGAAATACGAATAGGAGGTAACTGATAAGGTAAAAGAATATGATAAGTTAAGAGGATCTTCATTACTGTGTTTTGGGTTGTTAACGTTAAGTCCGATGGCGTTCCTTAGATCTCCGATGTTGCGAACGGCGATTGGCGTTTGGCAGATTGGAGTACGAATGTGGATTTGGCAATTATAGGTGTGGACAGATGTTATATGTGCTTTCGTTTTTAATCGCAATGCATTTCGGATAAGAACATAGTTGTGTTTGGTTAGGCTATCATTGATGAAAAAGCTTCCAGATGAATGAAAGCCTACGTAATGAACTCTCAGAGAAACTTTTTTATTTTTGCGAAAGCTTACTATTGCTTGCATCAGATTATGCTTTTCATGCTTGCAAGCAAACTTCAATATAATGGTGCCATCAGAGGTAAGTATTCGTTGCGAGAGTTTAAGGTAGGTGGCTTGGCGTATACTTCTGTATACATGGCGGTTGAATATCAATTTTATAGCGTACTCTCTGATGGATGCTTCTTAAGCTCTCACCAGCTACTTTAGGCACATCAATAACAACAGTATCGCAGCAAACTTTTTCTCGTTCGTATTAATCAACAACCAATCAATCAAGATATCGTTTGATATCTTGGCAAGTTTGTTTCAGTTGTTGTTCGTTAAGCAATATATTGTTTCTAAATTGATTATTTAAGCGATCCTCCAGTGCAGAAAGTTTAGCATCAAGCGAGTGGGAAAGGGTTCCCATCCATTTCTTCAACTTTTTCTCGATACGGTTCCACAGTTTATCAGCAATGTCAGCTGATTTGTAGGCTGCAGCATCTCTCGGGTAGCTAACACTGCCTTGTTTTTGTAAACGGATTCCTCTCGTCTCAATAGTCATAATTATTTGTAAAACCACAAAAAACATTAAAAAAATAAAAATTATGATTTATTGGCGAAAACAATTTTTGGGGTCGGCTATAGCTTTCAAATTCTATGAGAGATGTGTAGCGTATTAATACCGATAAGCTGCGATTTTACCTGACAAGTTTGGAAGCCGGACGACAACGTTAATACATCTAGCAGCTTTTAAACACATTATACTTATTGTATAGTATTCAATCATCGAAATGCACGCTCTACAAAAAATATAGCTGCCGTTAGTGAAATTGTTGAGGAAGATCTAGATCTACCGATTTCACGGCGAGCACAGCATTTGGACTAGTCTTACGGCACATTATGAATTATTTTGCATTCTTTTCTTTATTTAGCGCGCGCTCAAGAGATTTGAGTACTCTTAAAATGTTTGTACGCAGCGCGGGACTTATATTTGGGAGCGATACCCAAATTAAAAAAAAAAAAAACGACTTATTCTTTTAAACATTGAAACTTTATTGACTTAAAAGGAACTTCTGTGTCTGAATTGCATAGGTATTTATATAGGGTTTTCTAATAACGACTTGGCAACTTTTTTTTTTGAATAAGTTTTTTTTTTACTATTTGAATGAAACTAAACTTTATTATTGGATTGAAGTATAATCAAAATATATATGAGTGGAACTCGACTTCGTTCATATGGCCAATTTTAAACGACTCGGCCACACATTTCGCCCGAAACGGCCACTATTTCGCGTTCAATGTTGGCTCTGAGCTCTTCCAACGTCGTCGGCGTGTTGGCATAAACCAATGACTTAACGTAGCCCCACAGAAAATAGTCAAGCGGCGTTAAATCGCACGAACGAGGCGGCCAATCGACTGGCCCATGGCTTGAGATAACACGCTCACCATATTTACTCTTCAATAAATTGATTGTAGCGCGTTCTGTGTGGCTTGTGGCACCATTCTGTTGAAACCACATGTCATCTAAGTCCATATCTTCCAATTCGGGCCAAAAATAATCGGTGATTATGGCGCGATAACGCTAACCATTCACGTGACTAACTAACGTGACGATCGTGACTAAATAACGCCGCCAGCATGCAAACCGCACCAAACAGTTATTTTTTGTGGATATGGTGATTCATAAGGCGCATGTGGGTTTTCACCCTACCAATAACTCATATTTTGCTTATTGACGAACCCATTTAGCCAAAAATGAGCTTCATCACTGAAGATGATTTTGCGATGGAATCCATCATCTTGGCGCATCTTCTCTAGAACCCAATCGGAGAACGAAGCTCGTTAGTGTACTTTACCATGATGAAAATGTTGAGTTTACTGAATAAATTGACAGTGACAGTTTGATGATTAGTGAAAGTGTGCATTCACAAATTAAATTCAAAGTTGTCAAGTCCTTATTTGAAAACCTCATACAATTTTGCTGATTTGAAACGTTTGAAAAAAAATTAATTTTGGTATTATTGTAGATAAATTGTGAGAATCTGCAGAATCTTGATTACTGATGGTACTTGTGTCGGTACTAATATTTTCCTTATTGCGTGTTATACGTTTTACTTGGATGATTAAAATTAGTTTCACGGTAAATAGAATGAAGATAATTAACCCTGATAAGAAAATTCGGATTGATTTGCTATAAATTTGAATCTGATGTGTATGAAGCTTCTCCAGCGATTTAAGGTTAAAGATGAATTTATGAAATTCTGCGTAGATGAATGTACAATAATAGCGTGCCACAAAGTATTGGATCTGGAATCATACGTTAAATTATTAACATCAATACAGCAATTAAAAAAGTGAATGAGATTAGTTCCGTAAAGTTGGTAATGCTCTATTCCACAGGTGGTTCGCATTTATATGCTATAAACGTTGATTGTTAGTATGTAGTAAGGTTCCGGTTGATACACTGTTGAAATTTCATTCATTTTACATGTCGCAGATGGCTGGTTGATTCTTTATAACGTTAGTAATACAATTCGGATGATTTAAAAGCTGCTTTTCATATCGTCCTTTACAGTAAAAGACATTTCCGGACAATGGGCATACGTTGTCAAAATATGATGTATTATTTTCATTAATAGCCAAATAAGATTGAGTTCGGACTGTTAGTGTTTTGTTAGTAAGGAGAGGGATAAAGTGGAAAAAGGAATACGTTTGGCTAGAAATTACTGGTATACCGATGCTAAATATTATCTTGGATTCATTGCAATATGCTTATAGACTAAGAATATCGTGAACTTGATAATTTGAGGTGGGTTAAATTGATTCAGAACACAAGTAGTCTTTAATTCCATCTATTTCCTTATGTTAAGTATTTGTTTTGAAATAATGTTTAATCGAGCTAGCGCAATAGCTTCAGCAATATTATTTAAGTGAATATGAAGTAAGTCAAAGATAATTTTATTGATATATTGTACTAGTTTGGTAATTTAGAAGATCTACTATATGTATCATCCGCTTTACATATTCGATTATCCTTGTTTGTCCGATTAGCAATGATTGTGAATTTCTATTTTAAGTCCGTCAACTGTCAGAATTGTCAGTAATGACCTGAAATTTTCGTTTATTCTTTATTCTACCTTTACGCAATTTTTTTATTATCTTTTGTTAAAATAGTTATTTTCTTATCATTTGTAATTCTATGCGTAGTGAACCTAGGAGTCAATTTGTTCCTCCTATATTCTTTCCTAAATATAATATCTCCTTCTATCAAATTTGTGGAGTAAAGAGTTCCCTATTTTGTTTAACTTCTCTATATTCCTATCTGTCTTCTTATCTAAATAACTAATAATGGATTAAAACAAATTCTCTTAAAAATCATTGAGTTTTTGAAGGTAATCGTGGGTATTATTGAATTAAATAATATGAATAATTATTAATAATAATATGAATTAAATAATATAATATATATTAGGAATAAAATAACTCGAAAGGTGTCTACTTGGAAAATGAATGAATATCGTTATTGTATGTTGTAATTCCTTCGTTAAGAATATCTTCATGGTCCTTGTATTTGTGATAAATAATTCTGTTAATTTCTGTTAAAGTGGAATGCATGCGTTCCACTGGAGAATTACTTGTCTGTCGAAATGATGTTGTGTGTAAGTAAATGTCAAACTGTTTGCAAGTCTTTAAAAAGGTTTGCAGTATATTCTGAGCCTTGATCAGTAATCAGTTTTCCAGAAATCCCATGTAGACTTATGAAATGCTTTATTGATTTGACCATGTTAAGACTATTTCGAATGGGTAGGGTATAGGCGGCAGCAATTTTAGAGAATTTATCTATTATTGTTAAGATGTGCTTTCCATTGATGGTATAAACATCAACATGTATAATATCTAGCGGTTTGATGGGTATTTCAGGTTTTTCATACATTACTTTAGGTGGGTACTTATCATATTTTAAAGTGTGGCATTTTTCGCAATTATTTAATGTTTGTCTAACTTTGCTAGACATAAAGAGAAAATAGTATTTTCTCTTTAAGTAAAGCAAGGTTTCATTAATGCCTCTGTGGTTCGAATTAATGTGGTAATCGTAAATTAATTGGTCTTGTTTGTCATTTTCGGTTATTAGATTTTAGATTTAGATTATATTAGATTTATTTCTATTTCAATATAAATTCAGTACATTTTTTCAGAAAATATAGACGATATTCCGGGTATTATGATCTCGAAAAAATACAACCAGTATTAAGTGTATGACTAATAAGAATATTAAAAGAATTAAAGCGGAAAACGGAAAATGAAGAGGAGAGTACAAGAAGAAAGCTAGGTAAAAAGTCAATGTGGAACAATGTGAAAATGTTAGTATATATTACGTTAAGACATAACTTGAAGTAGTGTTTCAACTTCAGATTTTGAAAGTAACCAAGCTTTAAGTTTTTTAAGGAATTGATTTCCATATGACACCAGATGGGATATATTAGACGGCAGTTTGTTAAAAATAAAAGGCGCTATTGAAGTCAGAAAGCCTCGACTGTGCTCTTTATTCGCCCTAGGAAAGTCAAATGTAGACCCATTTCTCAGCGAATATAATCTATTTCTTCTAAAGTGAATATTACCACTTCTAACAAAAAATACTTTGAGTGCTTTGTAAATAAAAAGGAAGGGGAAGCAAGGGCTCAAATCTGTTTTTACATAGCAATAATCGAATAATTTCAGGTTACTTGTATAGGCACAACCCCAACATGCAAGACCATACTCAAACGTTCAGTTGTTTTTTGATTATTGTCTAAATCATTGTAAATTCTCTTTAAAAAGGCCAGAATTGCATCTTCAGTGCACTTACCTTTCATAAAGCCAAATTGCAAGTTATTAAAAAATCTGATGTTTTCAAGAAAGTTAAGCATTTTGCTAACTATTACCTTTTCATATTGGCCTATAATTGTTTGGGTCACTTGAATCACTTTTTTTAAAGATCGGAATAATTAGCGAGGTTTTATGTCTATCAATAATTCTGTGCAACGTAATAATTATAAATTTTTACTCTGAGAAAAGTATTTTGAATAGACGTTATTATAGTAGGTGGTAGATGATTTTTGAATATTTGTACAATTTCTTCTTCCGAAAACGTTGTTCTTTGGATAGTGCGCCTTTGTTTATTTTTAAACACTACTTTAAGAGAATTTGTTGGTGGTCTACTTGTAATTTCCAGAATCATTTGTAGATTAAACTCATTTAACGGTTTTTCAGAATTCCGTCATCAAGATTTTCGTCTGCGGAATGAATTGTAGAGATACTTGTGTCATTGGCATTAATTTCGACTTTGTCGCTGATTTTAATACGACAGAGTGCATCAGCATTTGTATTCGCCTTTTTCTTTTTGTACACGATTTCATAGTTGTACTCTTATAGTTTTTAAGCCTTCAACGAACCAATTTTGAATTAGGTTGTTTTAGGCTTATTAACCATTGGAGAGGTTTATGAGCGGTAAGTATTTTGAATTTATTGTCGAACAGGTAGGACCTGAAATATTTCTTTGCCCAAACTATGGCCAAGAGCTCTTTTTCGATTGTGGAATAATTAATTTCTGTTGTGTTAAGTGTTCTTCTTCCAAAATAAATAGGTCTATCACTATCGATAGGTCTTTGCGATAGTACGGCACCTATCGCGATGCTACTGGCATCAGTTTTTAATACTAATGGTTTTGAGAAATCTGGGTGTTGCAATATAGGATCATTTGTTAAAATATCCTTGCACATTTCGAAACATTGTATATACTTTTCGTCTAATTTGATTTTAACTCCTTTCTTCAAGCATGCCGTTAAGGGCTTGATAAGTTTCGCAAACTCTTTTATAAATTTGCGGTTATAACCAATTAATCCTAAAAAGGGTTTAAATTCTTTTGTTGTTTTTGGAAAGGGGAATTCTTTTATTGCCCTAATTTTAACAAGATTTGGTTTAACTTCATCGTGGGTGATGATGTGTCCCAGAAATCTGGTTTCCTTACGGAGGAACTCGGATTATCAAGTTGTACTTTAAAATTGTCCTGCTTTAATCTTCCAAAAACTTTCTTAAGATTTTCTATATGTTTTTGAAGAGAAATCGAGAACACAACAATATCGTCAATGTGCACAAGAAAAATTTTGCCCACATCGCTGAGGACCTTGTCCATTATGAACTCATAATGGCCATTTTCAACCGTAAAAGCGGTTTTAGGTATGTCTTGAGTATGAATTTCAATTTCAATCGCCAAATCTAGAGTTGAAAAATATAAGCAGTTGCTCAATTTATCCAGTATCTCATTTGCATTAGGAAGAGGATATTTATCAATTATAGTTTTTTTATTTAACTTGTGTGCCAAAGTTATCCATGTCCTTGGGCACTATCCATACAGGCGAACTCCAGATGGAGTAACTAGGTCGAATGATATCCTGGGCTTTTATTTGCTGTTGGACCTCGTTTTTGTGAACATAGGGGTACCTGTATGACTTAGTTTACATAGGTACGTCGTCCGAAGTTTTAATTTGAAGTTTAATGGCATTGGTGAAGGTAAGAGTTTGCCCTTTCTTGTGAAATATATCTTCATAGTTCCTACATAAATTAATAATTAATTTTTATTCCTCGGAATTAAGATGTTCTAGCCATTATAAATCAGTAATGTAATTGGCAACTGGGTCTTCTAAGTCGTTTCCGTATGTCTTGTCAAAGTTATTAAATTCAGAAATTTCAAAATTTAAGAGTGTGTCTACTTTTAAGGGGTGTTCTATGAAGATTGTTTGGTTACTACTTGACTTGTTGCCTATTTCAACTAGGCTGTACTGTAGATTCTTTCTGAAATAATAAAAGGGTAATGCATTAAAATAGTAATGCGTTAGAATACTATATTTCTTAGACATGAAAGCAAGGGAATTTTAGTAAACGTCGTAATAAGTGTTTTAGTTTCTAGCTCGACTTTAGCTTTAACGGAACTTAATGTGTCTAGACCTCATAATCGCTCAAAGTATCCATGGAACTTCAATACGAGGAATCTCATTACTCCGAGACAATTAAATTCGAAAAAATCAGTTTCAGATGGGTCTTGGAGAAAAACAAATTCATCCAGATTTGGATAGTAACTATTTCCATCTTTAATTGTTTCTTCTGATGAAGGATGGGGATTTTTCTGTGTAACGTGCATCATGTTGTCAGTTACTGGTCCTAACGTCTGCTCGTTTATGTTATGTACTTCCTTAATTAGTGTTACGGTTTGAAGTTATTATTTTGAGGCTGTCCATTTAAATGTAGACGAGGAGTGGATGGTTTTTTGGTACAACTTTGTGCAGATAGGGTGTCCATAGGTTCCGGTAGAGGTGTGTTTGGTATCGGTCGGGGTATGAAAAGCGTTTTGTATGCAGTATTTGGGAAGTTTAGATTATTGTTTGGTTCAAGGGGAAATCGAAAAGATTGTACCTGATACATACTATATTTTGTAGCTGATGTGAATTGAATCTAGCTTGTTGTTGCTTAAGGATAGGATTTTGCGGAAACTTAAACTGAGGCTGTGGCTGTCTTAATTAAAGGTTTAGAGAGGGGTTCCTTTGTTTCTGTTCGGTCGTAATATGTGTTTTGTTCTTTGATACAAATGAGAGTAGATCCCAAGGGTTCTCTTAAATCTAAATAAAGAGAGCACTTCTAATACTTCGCTGTATTCGTACTAAAGTACGAAATATAGCGAAAAATGTTTCAGACTAAAGTCACAAGGTTCTGAAGGGGACATAAGATGGTGACCGGGAATTTGACCTTGAGACCCATTTTTAAGGTCAAACGAATGTCACTTTTGATTTTTCAAATGATAATTCCTGATTCCTCAATGGGGCACACGACTTTGTCTCAAAGGTCTTATTCATTCAATGCTAGATACCACTGCACTGGTACGCCTAAGTCATTAATCGGTTTCCAACATTATTAGGGTGTTAGAAGGTCGAGATTTGTTTTGAGGAAGTCATTATTGATTCGAGGGAAGTTAAAACTCAAAGAAATTTCAGATAGAGACAAATTGTCCTAAACTATTTTGAGAGTGTATGATGTGCACTCTGCCCTTTTTTCTACTTGAACGGAACTGTACTTCATTTAGAAGTTCGATATTTGTTTTGAGGAACTGATTATTATTAGTAACGTTATCCAAATTAATAATGCAGGCTATATCAATTCAAAATTGAAATGATATTGGTTTATGGAGAAAGTGGAAGGAACATTGATGGTGCTGTTGCTCCTTACGCCCAAAGTTTTCCAGACCAGATACGATCGCGTGCTTCCTTTTATTGGGTCATCCAACAATTCACTGGGGAAGGAACTGTGCAACCAAAGAAAAGGAATCGGTCAGATAGGGTGGCTGTTGAGGACAATGAAATAGTAGTGTTAGCTGCCGTTGCACACATCAGGAATTTCTCAAACGACTATCTGTAAGATATTACATAGGCATAAATATAATATCATTTTTCAATGCATCAAGAACATTCTAGTGTGGATTTTCGTAACCGGGTTTCTTTTTGTCAGTGGGCACTTCAACAAATTAAACGAGACCCCCTTTTCTTCGCCAAGGTGTTATTCTCTGATAAGTCGACTTTTACCAATCACGTTACGGTCAATCGACATAATATGCATTACTGGGCTACCTTTTTGGTTGCGACAAGTTGAACGCCAGCACCCTTGGAATGTTAATGTTTGGGCGGGAATTATTGGGGATAAATTAATAGGTTCATATTTTATTGAAGGCAACTTGAAAGGCGAAAAGTATGCAAACTTCTTGCTTGACCATCTTCGAGTATTACTAAAAGAACTGCCATTGGAGTTGCGACAAACAACGTGGTTTTAACATGATGGTTGTCCAGCCCATTATTCCCAAGCAGCCCGGGGCGTATTAAACAATGTTTACCATCAACGATAGATCGGGCGAGGGGGTCCGAGGTAATGGCCTGCTAGATCACCTGATCTCACGTCACTTGATTTCTTCTTGTAGGGCTACTTAAAAAGTGAGGTTTACAGAAAAAAGCCAACAATACGTGAGGACATGAAAAGACGAATAACTGAAGCTTTCCGGAAGATTACGCCAGAAATACTTCTAAGTTCTGTTGGTTCATTTAGAGCGCGGATAGACAAGTGTATTGAAGTGATTGGTCACATTTTCGAGCATTTGTTGAAATAGTCTCGGGAAATAAAAGTCGAAATGGAAAGAATTCAATGATTCAACAGTGGGAGGCAAGGGAACCCACTCTAACTAATCACCCCGAAGTAAACAAAATGCTGCTACGCCCACGTCTTTGTTTCTGGGTTATGCTAAACGCAATACGACTGAGCAATGAAAATCAGGAACTATCATTTGAAAAATGAAAACTGACCTTCGTTTGACCTTGAAAATGGGTCTCAAGGTCAAACTCGTGGTTACCATCTTATGTCCCCTTCAGAACCTTGTGACTTTTGTCTGAAACATTTTTCGCGATACTTCGTACTTTTTGAGTAATTTTTATGTCTTTAGTCAAAAAAATAGGGGTTCCCATTAAAAAATCAAAAATGACCTTCGTTTGACCTTGAAAGTGGGACTCAAGGTCAAACTCGTGGTCACCATCTTATGTCCCCTTCAGAACCGTGTGACTTTTGTCTGAAACATTTTTCGCGATATCGTGTATTTTTCAAGTAATTTGGATGTCTCAAGTTAAAAAACGCCCCCTGTATGTACGAGTACGTCATTACTATCGATTAACCGTCGATAATGAAACTTATTACTGATAAACCATCGAAAAAAGATTACATAGGTATTCAGACAATTTTTATGCTGACTTCTTACAAAAACGTATAAACGAAAATGAATTTTGATATTATTGTAGATACATTGTGAGATAAAAGCGTGTGAATAGTCAAACAAAAGTTAAATAAACAAAATAAGCATTATGCGAACATATTATTGATTGAGTATGTAAATCGGGCGAAGGAAAATCAGGGTGGAAGAAAAGAGAAATGCTACGATTTTCGTAGCAATAGATCCTCTGGTGATCTAATGGCTTGTCTCACCGAAAAGTGGAACCAAAGCGTACATCAATCCGCCCAAGGTAAGAAGAAGAAGGTAAAGGGAAATTTATATACCCAGCAATTATCCATGAATAGCACTATACATCGTCAAAACCGAAAAATTTTCCATTCTCGGTATGTGTGTCAGTGATAACTTACGTTGGAATGACTACATATCTGATGTTATCAAAAATGGTGCGAAATGTCTAGATTTTCTTAACCAACGTAATATATATTTCACCCCCTCTGAGCAGGCCTCAATATATAAGGTTTTCCAATAGGGACTTGACACTTATCATCAAACTGTCACTATCAATTTATTCAGTAAACTCAACATTTTCATCATGGTAAAGTACATTAACAAGCTACGTTCTCCGATTGGGTTCTGGAGAAGATGCGCCAAGATGATAAATTTCATCGCAAAATGATCTTCAGTGACGAAGCTCATTTTTGGCTCAATGGGTTCGTCAATAAGCAAAATATGCGCTATTGGTCGGATGAAAACCCACATGTGCTTCATGAATCACCACTTCATCCACAAAAAATAACTGTTTGGTGCGGTTTGCATGCCGGCGGTTTCGTCTTCGTCGTTTCGTCGACGATAACGATCGTCACGTTACTGTGAATGATCACCGATTATTTTTGGCCCGAATTGGACGACATGTGGTTTCAACAGGATGGTGCCACAAGCCACACAGCTCACGCTACAATCGATTTATTGAAGAGTAAGTATGGTGAGCGTGTTATCTCAAGACATGGGCCAGTCGATTGGCCGCCTGGTTCGTACGATTTAACGCCGCTTGACTATTTTCTGTGGGGCTACGTTAAGTCATTGGTTTATGCCAACACGCCGACGACGTTGGAAGAGCTCAGAGCCAACATTGAACGCGTAATAGTGGCCGTTTCGGCCGAAATGTATTTCCGAGTCGTTGAAAATTGGGTTCAACGAATCGACCGCTACAAACGTGCTCGCGGTGGCCATATGAAAGAAGTCGAGTTCCATTCATAAATGTTTTGATTGTACTTCAAGCCAATAATAAAGTTTTTGAAATATCTCAACTGGTTTGCCTTTTATTTAAAAAAAAAAAGTTGTCAAGTCGTTATTAAAAAACCCTATATAAGGCATTCATCCGCCCAAAATTAAATTACAATGCCACATCTGGTCGGTTGCGCCCAAAACATCTCCGCACCTGTAAGAAAAGATTCAAAACCGTGCGATAAAACTCATAGATAATACTAATATCAGTCAGACAATGGACACCCTCGACATCATTTCTTGTATCTCATTCTGTTTTATCGCTGCTTCCACCACCAATGCTCCATAAAAATCGCCAGTAGCATTCCGCCCCTTCAAATTTTTAAACTTAACTACCGTATCTCCACAAATGCTCATCAGTATACCCACAAGCTCTCCTTCCGACATACTCTAAAATATCGTAATGCGTTTCTAAGCCGTACAACTCTCTTATTGAATGCCCTGCCTGGCTCTTTATTTCGTAGTCATTATAGTCATTTCCTAGTCATCTTCTTTGTCATTATTCTATGAAGTATTTCAGTGTTTTTGTGTTTTTCATAGAGACATATGTGATGGAAATAAAGTATTTAATAAGCAGCATTATAATTTACTTTGTTCTTATTTGAAATTCATTATTTCATACATATGGAAATAGAAATTTAGTACAAATATGTTGAAAATACGTCATTTAAAGAACATACGACAAAAAGGTTTAAAAAATGATGTAAAAAATGCTCACATAACAATTTTGTTCATTTATTACTTTACATTTATCTCAATCCTAGAGTAACGATTGAAAATGATTGTTAATGATTGAACGATATACGAAAAACCATTTTTTACTTTTACCCAGAACAATACTTTTTGTGATATTTTCATAAGCTATGTTCAAAAATAAAATTGTTAGGTGCTACGTTCTCAAATACAACACGCCAAAGCAGAATTTTTAAAATCAGATAAAAAAAACAGTATTTTGTAAATTTGTATAACATTTTTCAAGTCATGAAAACATTTCAAATCCCCAGTTTCAAGCCTGTTTTTTTTTTCTCTATTTATACGCTATTTTGTAGTATGTATGGTATTTCTTTAAGTCAAAATTTGTACATATATGTGATTTGTACAATATATATGGAAATCAAGTATTTTTAAATATGAAGATAAGAAAGTATTGAAACAAACAAACAAACAAACAAAAAAAAAAAAACAATAATTAACGACAGACAGTTTTATTTTGACCACAGATATGATTATATTGTATCACATTTCCTCTGTAATTTAAAAATGATCTCTGATTTATGTACTATATACTACCAATATTATTTGTAATGCACCAACTCCCGCGCCGACACAAACGAATCTTGCGAGTTAGAAACAATTAAAATTTTTAATGAAAGAAACGGAAAATTCCGGTAAATAGCATAACAATTGAAATAAATCACTCGTTCACATCATTTCACATATGAATATGTGGCATCATTCTTCTGCCGGGTATGTGGCATTGACATTTAATGAGAAAACGATAAAAGTTTATTGGTAAAAATAAACGCAACCACAGATTATAATTAAAACCAAATGCATAACATATAAGTGCAATGGCTAAAAAAATATTGTTTATGCACAAACAGTACAATAAAAGTAGAAATACAAAACGTTTTTAATTAGAAAATTCAGCGTTCTTTGAGAAATGTTCTTCGTGCGATTCGCGGAGCTTACGGTGCGCATAATCGACCTACTGAAACCACTATTGCCAATACCATTCGAAAATTTTAGTCCCAGTTTACATTAGTGGATGATACTCGACCGGATGGACCACATCCAGCACGTAGTGAAGAGACTATAGCAGCTGTAGCTAAGAGCGTACGCGAAGACCGTGACGAATCGATTTGCCGTCGTTCTCAGCCTAAAATCGTAAAAAATTCAACTGGTGCAAGAATTGAAGCCAGGTAACTTGAATTTGCGTCATATTTTCAATGAATGGGCTCTGGAAAAACTCAATGAACATCCGGTGTTTTATCGTGGAATTTTGTTCAGTGATGAAGCTCATTTCTGGCTCAATGTATACGATAATAAACAAAATTGCCGTATTTGGGCTGATGTGCAACCCGAGAAGTACCCAGAGCTACCATTACAATCATTAAAAACAACCGGTGTGTTTTTTTTTATATATGAATACACTTTTACTGGCTTTTCTCTAGGTCGCGGGCGGGTGGTGTAGTAGTTTGAAATTCAGGTGTATATGACAAGCTGTAGAAAGCAAAAGTTTTGTATTTAAGACATTTTTGTATAAAATGAATTTATACCAGTTGTTGCCTACTTTAATCTCATTCTCATTCTGTTTAAAATTTTTGTTTATATATGTATTAACAAAAATAAAACAAGTTGTGTAATAGAAACATAAATTGTAAAAGTATTTTTATATGATCAGAACTTCTACTTAAGTATTAAGATTTTAAATTAGATTTTATTGATTTACTGAATATTTCAACGATGTATGATTTTTTTTATATACACGTATCATATAATTTCAATAGAAACAATAAACTACAAAAAGTTGTAAAAATCACATCGTATCAGGGCATCTTACCATCGATACCTAACTTATATTACGTATCTTAATTAGGGTTATATACGTATGGAGTATTGGATCTCCTTATTCATTTTTAGTTTTAGCCTCCAGAGTTAGAATATCAATCAGCTATTCTAAATTCTTCAGTTTATTTTTAAAGCTATCATTTTATGTTAACATGTTTTCAAATTATTAATGCGCTCTTTTGCAAATGATTCCAATAGTTTATTGCGTAACAGTAGTTAGCTTTAAGATATTTCTGCAAAAATTGTTGAAATGACATGTATCAGGAAATAACACAATTTAACTTTATTATTATGATTATAGGAGCGTTTGTCTCCGCATGAGCTCTAAGTAAGACTTTCGATTTCATCATAATAAAATAAACCGTCGCTGCAGATCTCTGGATTCTGAAGACATTCCTGTCCTTGGATAAGATCTATGTCTCCCGGATAGTGACATTGACGAAACCCATTTTTTTTCACTGGCAGATGAATTAGAATAAACAATGTAAACTTAAATGTAAGATAACTGAATGTCACAACTGTCAAATGTTTGGCCATAGAAATCGAAAGACTGGCATAAGACTGCGGATTCCACTAAAAGTGTACAAGACAAACGCTTATGTGGTTGTCATAAATCCACGGAGCCTGCATGTAAACACAAAGTTGATTTGACCTCAAACATTGCACCACCAACAGCATTAAGCAAATAGTATAGAGAGTGATTTTCGCGAAAACACTCACCTCTAAAATGCATGGAAAACGTTTTCCAAAATCATCTCTACCCGAACACCTTTTGAAATATTTCCATCAGATAAGTTCCGTGCAGTACTAGTAGTTCATAGCGAAATTTTACGTATCGATTTATATACGATATTTTATATACATTTATGTTGCTAGTTTTTCACATTTTTCTTTAAAATCCATACACGCGCGCAATCGCCAAATAGCGAGGACATCATGTACTTGGATAAAAAAAAGAAAAGCAAAGCTCTCAAACATAAAGAATCCGAACTATTAGAGCCCCTTGAAACACTGGAAATGAAAGTAACAATATGGAGGACCATATGTTGCCTATATTTATTAAGGTACGCGTAGTTGTTCCCGTAGTTGTTCTTTAATTTTTAATTTGGCCCCGGTTTATTTGGCTTGATATATACAAGCTTAATCTAACTCAGCAACTATGACTAAAAAACTAACAGAAAGACGTTAAAAAAAAAACGGAGCATACGAGAGATCGATTCGTTTAAACCATAAGAGCTGCGGTGAACCGGTAGATAGAAGAGACGAGAGCAATGTAGATTACTTCGGTTGGCATTGAATGGGAAAAGAGTTGAAAAGACTTCCGCAGTCATGAATAAAAATAATGTGTGAGAACAATGTCAGCAATATTCCTACGTTTTTCTTACGAATTCACATTGAGAAGTTTGAGGCGGTCTTGATAAAGATATAAGATTAAAAGGTCGTTCCAAGGCAGACCACGGAAAATAAATCGGAGGAATCGACGTTGAATACTCTCGATTCGGGAAACATGAACTCGGTGAAAGAGGGACCAATATTGGCTAACATACTCAAGCAGAGAACAAACAAAAATAACTTAGAGAGATCTGGTTACATACGGGGTGGAAAATTAATTGGACTACGTTTAAAAAATATAAATATGTGAACGGAAATTTAGCTCACAGTCGAATCATTTACAAAGGTCTTGAAAAGACTGAAATAGGGAAGTTGGTTGACCATAGAGAACATAGATTTGGGGAGGAGACGGGTTGCATTTACGTAAGGTTATGATAAATTCACATATATTAACTTCTAAGCAGTTTTTAGGGCACCATACTGAAAACCGATTCAGTATTCAACTAGATTTACGGTATTTGGTCTGCCTTTTAAAGAACCATGTTTTCTGGACGAAATAAAAAACTTGTACGATGGCAGTCCCAGAAGTACCCGACAAAACAAAGAAAACACAAAAATTTTGGAAAAAAATTTATCAATTTTTCAACATAATCGACATTCAGCTCTACACACTTTTCCAACTAATTTTCAAAAAGTTCGATACGCTTTTTATAGTAAGAACTGTCTTTCTGCCATTAACTGCAGACCTCAGTTCTTCATCGTTGGAAAATCTTTGACCACTGAGCCATTTTTTCAAGTTTGGGAACAGAAAATAATCTGAGGGGACTAAGTCTGGCGAAAAGCATGAGTAGCAATTCAAACTTTAATTAATTAATTTTGTCCATTGTAATAACGGATTTGTGAGCTGGTGCATTGTCTTGATGAAACAACACTTTCTTCTTAGCCAAATACGGCAGTTTTTGTTTGATTTCTTCGCTCAAACGTTGCAATAAGTTCGCATAATACTGGCCGTTGATAGTTTTTCCTTTTTCAAGATAGTCAATGGAAATGATCAGACGCGCATCCCAAAAAATCGACGCCATGACCTTGCCTGCAGATGAAACGGTCTTCGCCTTCCTTGGGGCCGGTTCTCCCTTTTGAATCCATTGTTTTGATTGTTCTTTTGTCTTGGGTGTAAAATGATAGACCCATGTTTCATCTATTGTTATAAAACGGCGCAAAAATTCTGCTTAGTTGCTGTGAAACTTCGCTAAACACTCAATTGAAATATCTTCATATTTCAAATAATATGCGATGTACCACACTTTTTGAAATGCCTTTAATGTCTGCTAGCTCACGCACTTTCAGTCGACGACATCCAGTACCGCTTTGTGGATTTTCTTCACCATTTCTGGAGTCGTCACCTCATTTGGTCGACCACTGCGATGTTCGTCTTGGCAGCTCGTACAGCCTCGTCTAAGCTCAGCAACCCAAAACTGTACTGCTGTAAACGAAGGAGCAGACTCATCCAAAGCAGAATCCAGTTCAGCTTTTATATTGTTTGGGCTAGGGCCTTTCAAATAAAAGGATTGTATCACATAACGATGACCAATTTTCTGCATTTTCACAAATTCACTGACAACGTTCACTATTGATGGCTGCTAAACACATACTAAACAACGTGGCGCTTTCAAACTTGAAACATATGCTTAATAGACTGCGTACTTTCCAATACAGTGATATTTTCCAACAACTACCGCCATGTTTTCGTCAGGCGGTATTTGAAGCTTAAGGCATTGTATAAAAAGCTTTCGAAAGTTTAGGTATTGTATATGAGAGAGTTTAGAAATAATGGGCAACTTCAAGCTAAGATCCCAATTTTTTTTCTTTTTTATAATTTGCGCACGCATTAACCTTAAAATGCTTGTACATAGCCCGAACGAAGGAAAATCAGGTGTCAACGAACGTTGGTTTCAAATGTTTGAAGATTATAGTGACTACGAAATAAAACAGCAAGGTAGGGCATTCCATAAGCAAGATGTGCGGCTTAGGAACGAACCACGATATTTTAGAATACGTCCAAAAGTGGGCTTTAGGCTATACTGAAGAGCATTCATAGCGAAACGGGTGTTGTGGTTTAATACTGTCGACATTACGTCGGCGTTCAAGGTTGTCCATTGTCTGGGTGATATTATTATCACCTATGAGTTTTATAGCACAGTTTTAAATTATATCTAACAGATGCAGTGATGTTTTTCGCTTTTACGACAGCAGACAGCATTGTGTTTTGGAAACATTAAATTCTACTCTGTTAGTGTTTCCCCAATTATTTATGCTTTTTATATGAATAGCTTGAGATACGCTGCCGTTCCTGTTCTACAGCCGAAGAGCAGCGACGTTAGCCAGAGAACGAATATGAAAAGCAGAGAATAATCCATTGGTGCCAAACTATGTCAAATGCCTTATGGTAGAAATATGAAGTACATCTATCTTGCCTTCGCTAGATTGATGTACGCTATGGTTCCACTTTTCGGTGAGACATGCATTCAAAAGTTTTCGTGTTTCGAAATATTTCATGATCTGATGGCTTACCAGCGTTTCCATGACCTTTGAAAGAAGGGATGTAATTTCAATGTCTCTGTAGTAAGAGAAAAAAGAAGACTCACCTTTCTTAGGGACGGACTGTAAAAATGCTGTTTTCCATTTGCTCGGACAGAGTCATAAGAGTAGGATTGATGAAAAAGCTTACGCAGTGGTTTTATCAGCGAGGAAGAACACCTCTTCACACCTATACACATCTGAACCAGCGGATTTGTAAATGTTAAGATCTTTAAATACTCTTGCTACTGCACGAGTGCGAAATTGAATTTGTCCCATTGAAGATTTAATGCACTCAAGTTTAAGCGGAGACCAAGCGCAATCTAGGAGTGTCGAACTGGCCGAAAAATGTGCAGCAAGCAGATTGGCCTTGTCCGAAAAAACTTCAATTCTTTGAATGAAGTCAGGCAGCGCATCAAACTCGTTAAAGGTCAAATTGCTGTCCAGCTTAGGGATTCTATAATAAAGTAATAGCTTCAGATGAGAGTGAACTGAGAGTTGTAGGCAGGGATCTCCCTATGTTTCACTAGGTGCCAAAATTCCTGATCTGTATTTACAGACGTGGACGTATACAGAAAAGTGATTACTGCAAATATTATTCACCCTTAATTCCCAAGTCATTATAAAAAACGACAAACACAAAAAACACAAACACCGACGAAATTGCTCTACCGAATCAAATTGTTGTAGGTGTAATGCTCTTACAACAATTAAAAAACAGCATACCAACAAACTTCATACCTACAACCCGCTATCCATTGGTTGTTACATACGAGGTGTGTTCAGAAACTAATGAAAATTTTAGTTTTTTGAAAAAAATATTTATTTATTCATCTACATTAATGTTATCGCCTTCAAAATAGTCACCATTAGGTATTATGCACTTGTTCCATCGGTTCTTCAAACCCTCAAAAAACTTCTCAATATCGATCTTTGGGATGGCCTTAAGCTTTCCAGCGAAGTCGTTTTTATTTTGTCAATCGTTGCAAGTCTCTTCAGTTTTTGAAACAGAAAAAGTTATTTGTCACCAGTTATGGCCTTTTTGGGCAAGTCAGAATCATCATTAACATCATTCAAGAGCTTCTGATCGATGTTCATTCGAAAGTTTTCCTGATCTGTCTCTGACACACGTCTCATGCAATAAACATTTGAAAAAATTGCATGACACGAGCCGATAAGCCAACATCGTCAATAACTTCTCTTATGGTAATTTAACGATTTTCCGAAACAAGAGGTTAGTCATAGGAGCTTTTAACACTTGTAAACATTTTTTTTACTTAGAGCAGACTGTCAATATTTCAAGTGTCTTAAATTCCATTTTATATATAAAATTTGATACAAATTCTTTGGTCCATTTCTTTTAACAAACGAAAATCGTCGAGCTCATAAAACCACGTCTGACCTTAGCGGATGCCACAGACAAAGTAAACATTAAATACAGCTGAAAATTTTACCATATGTACTTCAAGGGCATGTATACCAACATATACTCAAGTTCGCGGGTAGCGTCAATGTTAGCCAACCCAACAATGTTAGGTGCCCAACAATATCGGGTAACGGGTACCTAAGTCACAATTCAGAGGTGGGTGTATGGTGGTGGCATAGGGAACGGCATGATCACTAGTGTCGTATGGGGGGAAGAGGGATGGTAGTTTACGCTGAATACGTTTGGGAGGGTGGGGTATGGTGGTTTAAGAAGGAGGAGGGCTAATATTTGCTCTGAGGGATAGGTTTCTGTGAAGGGGCAGGAAATTAAGAGATTAGAAATTTCAATGCTAATGAAAGGAAAAAATAATTAGTATTGAAAATTACACGGTTGAAACAGTGACGGCTGATGCAATTTTCAAGTAGCACAAAAATACAAAATTAATGAATAATACTGTCGAGGTTATGTGTCACGTTGTCGTTTCATAAACCGTGTCAGTTTAACTTTAGTCCTGAAGACTGATAAAACAGAAAAGTAACAATTTCAAGGCACTATGTAATCAAAAGTCTGTCTATGTATTTACCATATATAGTATGTTTACCTACTTTGATGACAACGCTTTTATAATTTTATTGTTGGGTCTTATTAAAACTCTTGATTTCATCCCGTGTTTTCTTGTTTCAAGTTCAACTGCTACAATCAATAATGAATGAGAGAAGTAAAAGTTGGTTATGGCGGTTTTTAAAATTAAGTTTTTTTTTATAATCCCGCACGCGCACCAAGAGGATGTGCATATTCTTTTACTGGCTTTTCTCCAGGGCGCGGGCGGGTGGTGTGGTAGTTTGAGATTCAGGTGTATTAGGTTTCGATATTTTTGACAGAGGTGGGTGTCAAACTAGAGCCAGTGCATCCTCAACCCGTGGATCTTAGTACGTGCTAGTTGTTAGTTTGTTAAATACATTTAGCCCAGTCAGCAACCACTCCAACATCAGTTTTATGCCTTCATATCAGATTTGACACCGACGGGATTTTCATATAACTACATACAAATTCTATGAAAAGACTTTTTTAGAGAATTGCCTCGCACAGGATTCGAACCCGCGACCCTCAGCTTGAGGAATCTATGCATATACCACTACACCACGGCTACCACTAGTGAAGACAAAAAAGACATTGTGTGCAATATTTATGAAGCTGCAATTTCGTAAAACAGTTAACGACCATCAATGAATAAGCACCTGCGACTTTTCCACAAATATGATACAGATACTGCACTAGTAACATGTAGGTATGTACGTATATACGTATGTATTTATGTGTGTATGTGTGCCTGCATCCCCCTTCCATATCAGCCTTAGCCTAAAGACACCATCACTCCGTGTGAAAGTGCAGTCCCTCCATCTTGCTCAACTGATCAGACTTGATCGAATCATCTGACCGGTTTTTTTTTATATAATATACATACAACTAAATATGTATGTAGTTTATTCTAGTAAACTTTTAATATGGGTGTACACGATTTTTACATTTTATTTTATTATAGCAACAACAGCAGTTATTTTCCTTCAAGAAAATAAAGACGTCTTGATAGCGACAGTTTCATCAATGCTCAAAAGCAAGAACAAATTTCGCAAGCAGCCACCTATATGATATGTGCAAATGGACTGCCAACTTCATATGTTGAAAGTGAGGGGTTTAAGCATTTCATGTCTGTTGTTGAATCCCACTTATGGATTGCCCTCTGCTTCGCCTATTTTATCGCGGTTGCAGCTATTATATAGTCAGTTGTAGGAAACAATTAAAAATGCTTTTGTAGCTTTGACTCTAGATGGTTGGTCATTAAGAGCTGAGGACACCTTCATTTCCGTTACCCTGCATTATGTCAATGATGACTGGGAACCAAAAAATTATACAATGGGTATTGAACACATGGAAGAGAGGCACACTGCGGAAAACTTAGCTCTATTATTGAAAATGGTCGTAGCAGAATGGACCTTACAGGGAAAAGTCTATGCAATTGTGACAGATAATACTGCGAATAGTATGGCCTCAGTAAATTTCGTAGAGGAATATAAAAGCAGGTATGGCTATGCTGCAAATACTTTACAAATTTTCGTTAAACATGCCTTGCAGTTCGTGGAACCATACACAATTATATTGAAAAAGATAAGCGTTTTAGTAAGCCATTTTCTTCACTTCAATGTTCTCTCTTCAGACTTAGGTAAGAAGCAGAGACTTGGCTTACAAGATCTGAATTTAATTCAAAGCTGTCCTAAAAGATGGAATTCATCATTTATAATATGTGAGAGACTACTAGCAAATTGCTGTTTTGGCATCAAAAATGCCATTGGCATTGGCTTTAGAACTTGAAATAAGCGAAAGAGAACGGAGTCATGTAGAAACATTGGTCAAAGTTCTGAAGACATTCAAAATTGCAAGAAAAATTCTTTGCAACGAAAATGTTATAATGATGTATGGCCTTATTAATAAATATTTGAACACAAATATTGGATATGACGTAAGTGTTATACAATCCGAACAATCCGAAGAAGTTCTTACGGAAGAGGTTTTTCCTCTTTTGGATCCGAGACATAAGAACCTGGAAAGCAGAAATGCAGAAGTTATAACTGAACGATGTACCGCCATGGATTTCTTGCTAGAAGCCAAATCAGATGAAGAAAAAGTCAGTACTTTTATCAGCAAGGGAATGTATTGGAATAGAAGTAGCAGACAAGAGATCATTAATGATCTCACACTAGGGGCACACTAGCATTTATCTTATTAATGTTAGACATAAAACTATCCAAGACAACTTGAATTTAACGTTTCAAAAGGTAATTTCTAATCCATTGAAGACAGAGTCATCGATCCCAAAAGCACACATTTTCGACAAAAGAGTCTGATGCCAAACTCTGTCAAATGCCTTAAAAATATCAAATATCTTGCTTTCGCCAGGTTCATGTAAGCTTTTGTTCCATTTTTCGGTAAAACATGCCACGAAATCACCAATGGACCTCTTGCTACGGAAACTGTACTGTCGGTCATTGAGAAGATTTCATATTTCGAGATATTTCATCACCTAGAAAGGAGGGACGTAATATAAGTCCAATGAAGAAGATTCGCCTTTTTTAGGAACGGGTCGGACAAATTCTAAAGTGTAGGATTGATGAAAAAGCTTGCGTAGTGGTTTTCACACCGAGGAAGAACACCTCTTCCGAACAAAGGGAGATATATCATCTGGATCAGCAAATTTGTGTATATGTAGATCTTTAAGTACTCTTGCTACTACACGAGTGCTAAAGTGGATTCGTCACATTGAAGATCCGACGCACTCAAGTGTAGTCGGGGACAAAGCAGAATCTGGAAGTGTTGAACTGGTCGCAAAATGTGCAGCAAGCAGGCCTTGTCCAAAGAGCTGACAGCTGGAATGTCTTGTAAATGAGCGTTCGGATGGAGGATGCGGCAGAATTTCTAATGTTTTTGACGAAAGACCAAAAATTGTTACTACCATTGGGACATTGCAGTTTTTTTTGCATCAGTTTTTGGTCGTTTTAGAATTTCACATTCAGTTTTCTACAGTGGCATTACTTTAACTTAGCAGCTCTTTACAGCTTGAGTCGTACCATGCCTTTTCTTTTGGTTTGATACTTTTTCATCCTATTAGGGATAAAGGATCTCATTCCAAAGAGAATGATGTCCGTGATCATCTTAGCAGCAGCATCCACGTCGTTACCAAGGAAACATTAGAACCAGTTAAAATTCCTAAAGAAGCAGTTAAGACTGCTCCAATTGGCTTTCTCGTATTGCCATGCGGTTCTTTTAGGTATCTTTTCTCTAACTGCATGGTTACAGGGATAAAATTCTTTGAATGGAGTCAGACAGCGCATCAAACTTGTCAAATAGAACAGGACTACATTGTGGTGGGGTTTGGTAAACTATATCAGTTAATTAAGTCACAATAAAGCCACAATTTTACTGACCTATTAAAATGATGGAAAATAATGCCGCAAAGTACCCAGCCCTAGCAATTCTGGCCAAACAATATTTATGCATTCCAGCGACATCAGTTGCATTAGAACCCTACATTGTTACACCCAAACTGTCTTGTCTTTTACCAGAAAATGTAAGTTTTTGACACTTTTGATGAGAAATAAAAAATTGTTACATCCAACAACATTTAAATAAAATAATATGTATATTTTACTCATTGATGAATATATTTTGTTAGTTATTTTTGTGAATTATTATTTATGAATTTTGTTATTTTTTTTTGTGTGTTCATAGTATTTTAAAATGTACGTAAACATACGTTTGTTTTTCGAATAAAAATGCATTTGAGTTTTTTTTTTATTTTTTGTGTGATTTACATGACATATTGCTGAAAACCGAAGAGTACCGATTACCTAAAAAATAGCGGGTACCCAATCCATTAAGAGTACTCTAATACCCGAACATTTGGGTACCCGGGTATCAATAGCTCTAATATTAATAACTATGCGCTCGGGGGTTTCACCCCCCCCCCCCTCCCCCTTGTTGTCACCTTTTTTTCCCACGCAAGGAGCGAGTGCACTTGTTGATGGTCAGCTCGGCACTCTGAATGTTTGGTTTCGAAAGTGAGGTAAGAAAAATAACCTTCTTTTGCAAATAAGAAAGATGACTTGGGGTCATTTATAAGATCGGTTTGCGTACCATTCAGGTAGCGTTGATAATGAGATAGTTTAAAAAGTGGGCGCGAAGTAATACCGCCCATAACTTGTTTCTTTTGTTTCGTAGAGAACGGAGTATGTAAGAACGAGTGGATGTAATTGGAAGATGTTTTATGGCGGGAATGTAGCATAAAGGGAGATAGACTCGAATACGTCTCTGTAAAAATTGTAAAGGCAGCGAGCAGAGATAGATCGATAAACTCGATAAAAGCTCTGTTTAGATAAGTATGTATTAATTTTATGAAAATTAGATTTATGAAAGTTATAAGAAGAGAGGATTGTGGGTTCTATGCTCATTTTATTATTTGTATTGTATTTATTTGGCATTAGTTGATTTAAATTTGGCAATAGAGACTTAAAATAAAATAAAAACCAAAAAAATCAACATATCAGCGTTGATAGCTTTAGATTACCAAGTCTATAAAATTTTCTATCTGTGTGTGGTCAAATTAAAATAGCCAAGATTTTATATTCCTGAGAAAAATACTTGGAGATCTTACTGACTTAGTAGAGTTCGGAGGCTTATTAAATAATCTATATGATAGTATAAAATAGGAATTACGATAACTTGTAGTGTGAAATGGGGAAGTATTGACATCAAATTTTAAATTTGTTCTCTGGATATATCTAGCCGAACTTCAGCTGTGAAGTTTCTCAGGGAAAATACTTTAAATACCTTGAAATAAAACAAATGCCTCAAAGGAAGGGCTTTTAACTACTTAAACAACGCCATTGAATGGTGTAGCCGGTTTTTGCATACTTTTCTTACTACGCATTTTTGAAGAATAAGTAACTTCTTAATTTTGTTTCGGTAGGCCCCCCCCCAACAACAAGTTCCATACTGTAACTTCGATTGAAAAATACCGAAATATATTATTCTTAAGACTTGCATCGACCATGTTTTTTTTTAAATAGTAGAAAATCCGTAAGGTTGAGAGAAAATATTATATCAGCGTATTAATGTGCTTTGTCTAGCTCAATTTATAATCTATAACTACGTCAAGATACTAACTACGTTAAGTACAATAATGTACCATTCAGACTCACACAGACCCTATTCGTTGATCTGAATCTTAAGCAATTCGTGGAATTAAAGAAAATGTCAACATCTGCCGGTAATCTTGCACTGAAACTTGGAAACATTAACTTGGTTTTATTGCTGACTTGCATCTTATGCTTAGGAAACCAACTTCGTAAAATGTCTACATCGTGATTTATTTCAGAAATAAGATTCGATGGACTTTCGGATACATATGAAATGCTCAAATCGTCTGCAAATACAGTGAATTTACCGATAGTCTTTTGATTGAAAACGGAGTTTACTTTTTGCGATCGACCAATAAAATAAGATTGGAACCAATTAAAAATGAAAACTCTAAGCCCGGTATTGAACAATTTTTGCAAAAGGATGCTATGAACAACTAAATCACATGCCTTTTTGATAGCAACAAAATGATTTGAACAGTACCTTTTATCATTAAGCCCTTTATAAATAGAGTAGCAGAAATACAGCAATGCATCTTTAGTTGGCAAGCGTTTTTTAAGCCCACGCTGTTTACGATTGGAAAACTTATTGTTATTTATATGACTCTCTTTTTAGTTACTTTTTCAAAAACTTTTGAAATAGTGGGCAAAAGTGAAATTGACCTGTAATATTTATATATATATTTTTTTTTTGGATCTCCCTTTTTAAATAGAGGAACAACAATTGCATATTGTAGGTCAAAAGGAAATATACCAGATACTACACTTAAATTGAAGATGTAAACCAAGATATCCACCACATTGAATGCTATTTCTTTCAGTAAATAATTGGATATACCATCACTACCACAAAATTTAGAGTTGTTGAGGGATTTTATTATTTTCCGTACCTCGAAGGAACATATAACTTCGAAATAGAAATTGTTGGAGCAAATTTTATCATTCTCAATTCTGGACCTTGAGCAACAGTTGCAAGTAATAGTATTGATTTCTGAAATAGAGGATGCAATAAAAGCGAAGTAAATGATAAGCTCGTTAGCAATCATCGTACTATCAGTGATTTCTGTAGAGCCATCTCTCACAATGGTTTATCGCATTAAGAACGTCGATGGATTATTTTATTAATTACATCCCATTTAATATCTTTAAAAATATTTTATGCGCCTGATTCAATTCGCTCTCGTCATACCTACACCTCTTCCCAGCTTTCAAAACGAAGTTTATCATTAAGAGCATTAAACGAATGATAGAATTATCCGAAGAGGAAATGTTGTTGTTTCTATTTGCAACTCTACTTTTGAAAGCATTTATTGAAATACCTGTCATGCAATGATCCGTAATCTGCAAATCGAGATTTAATCCTGGACAATGTTCTAAAGGTATAGTACATGACCTAGGCAAGACAAAAACTAGGCCGTGTAGGCTCATTAATTAAAGAAACTAAAACAAGTTCGGCCAGAGTTGCGCAGTAAGAGTTAACAAAGTCATATTGTTACAGAATGTCGAAGTTAAAATCTCCAACAAGCACAATATCGGAAAACCTCTCACTGTCCAAGAAACCTGTTGTAGTCCGTTTCAAATCACCGTGCAATCTCTTGTGCATGTGCCCTCTTTTCCAGTCTATTCCAGTAATCCTGGAAGTGATCCGGACGAAGTTCGAGCATAACCATACTTTGATGTTGATTGCACTGCATATCGTATGCGATTGCATTCGCATACAACGCGAAACCATAACTGGCGCTCGAGCAATCCAAGCTTAAAACCCGCGCAACGTTCTGTTCTGTTACCCATGAAAAATGAAAAATAATAAATTAAATAACTAGTCGTGCGTATACCCTACCGTTAAAGGTGTGAAGTGGTGGCTAAAGACTAGCCAATTCAACTTTTACGAGCTCTCAAAGGCGTTCACATAAGAACACGTCCAACGAAAAAGGCGTACCCATAAGAATACGTCCGACGATCACTGTCACTAACAACAAAACATCCAATTGTGGCACAACCCGTGCTTAAGTAGACCAGGGAAAACAGTTAAAAGAGACAGCACGGACCACCCGACAGGGTGCAGTAAGCCGTTACATTCTTGTATATATGTTCAATTATTTTTTGGAGAAAGTATTGTATATTATATAATAAAAAAAGTACAAATTTTACAAAACGAAGCATTGTTACATTATTTTAATTATTTAAACCAACGATAATTTTTCTTTAGTATTTTGTTAAAAAATTATTATCAAATCGAAACCAAAAAGCATTTAAGTGAAGATAACATAAACATTAACGATACATTATATATTATAGGAAAAACCAATCAACCTTTGAACCAATATTAAAGAAAATATATGAGAACAATTATTTTATAAATTTGAGAAACTTTTAATCATAAGGAAACCTAGTATATTTAAATTGTTCTACCAGACTTAACCCCTTACGTTTGTAATCAAGTGTTCTGTCCCTTATTCCCTTATCCTAATAACTTAAAGCCAGTTCCCAAAAGTGTTAATTTCCTTTGTCGTAATGGAGCAACTGCAGAAAGTATTTAAACAGTTGACAGGTGCACTGAATGCACAAATTGAGCAAACTACGCTCATAAGAAATCAGCTTCAACAATTGGAGAACAGGATTAGTCCTTCCAAGCCCACCCCATATACCCTAACAAGTCTTAAGTCGTAACAAGACTTAATCGGAATAAGGAAGCTCCCTGACAGTGTAAGAGATCTTTAAATAATTGACGGCAACCCAGTTCAATACGTCTCATGGGTGCACAACGTAGATTCGATGCTTAAGGACTACGAGATTGTGAGAAGTAAGCCAATAAACAGGTCTATACTTCAACACATAAGGCAAAAGATAGGAGGCCCGGCCGATGCCGCCCTCATTTCATATAACTTATTCGAAGAGGATTTGTCATCAATAAAAAAGTGTCTATCTCTACATTACGCAGATAAACGTTACATTCGAACTTTGGAACATGAGCTTAACACTATGGTGCAAGCCGGTCGAAGTATTATGCCAGAATTAATCACCAGCTGTCACTTCTGATTAATAAGATCAAAACTGAAGAATATTCTGAGGAAACGGTCAATGCCTTAACGTCAAATTACAGGAACAGAGCCTTGGATATCTTTATTAGAGTCATGAATGGAGATATCTGGAGAATGCTTGTTGTACAAAAACCTCAAACTCTCTCAGAGGCATAAACCTCTTACCTAGAATTACAAAACCAAGGTTTTATAAGCTTCACCATACATGGATGTAAGAAATTCAGTAACCGCACCAATAAATCAAATTCTCTCGCCGAAAAACCCGAAACCCATTACCACGCACGAGCGAAATCAAATATGCCAAGCTCCGCGAAATATCAAACCAAAACCCACTTGGGATACCCCACCATCCGCTCAGCCAACGAACCCCAAGCCTCCTAAAAGAATGGAAACTGACCATTCCATGCAAACGCGACAAGTCAATTACATAACCCAGTTAAATTTTATGACGGACGCCTCTCTACCGTACCAAAGTGTGTGACCAGAGACGGCACAGTATTGAAATTCTTAATAGACACCGGAGCCAAAAAAAAACTTCGAGTCGGACAGAATTTCACCAAACTGCGTCCTAATAAATGAACCATTTCAAGTCCAATCTGCCAGTGGTAAGGTTCAAATAACAAAGAAAATCAGTGGCCCGTTCTTTAAGTGTATAGAAAATAACACCATCCTCGATCTCTTCGTTCTTCCAGGATTAACATCATTTGACGAAATAATAGGAGACGACAACCTAAAAAAGCTAGAAGCTGTCATCCACAGGAAAAACAACGTCCTTAAAGTAAGTCCAAATATCAACCAGGATGATGAAATAAGAGAAATATTTTTAAAGCACGAAGCACTTTTCGGAAACATTTCTGATAGCGGAGTAATAGACACAAATGTTTGCGTGGAAATAAGAACTACATCTTCCGAGCCAATTTTTAGCAAATCCTACCCTTATCCAGCCAACTTAAGGACATAAGTTGGAAAAACAAATTGGGAAAATGATCGAAGTTGGTATCATAAAACCATCCAAAAGCCCGTATAATTCACTGCTATGGATTGTGCCAAAAAAAATTCAACGCAGCAGGTGGGAAACAATACAGACTTGTTATTGACTTTAAACGCTTACCCTTACCCATACATAACTAACACGCTGGCAAGTTTAGGGGAGTGCAAATATTTCACGACGCTTGATCTAAAATCTGGATTCCACCAAATAAAAATGAAAGAGAGGGATATTCCAAAGACAGCATTTTATATATATATATATATATATATAATGGCAAATACGAGTTTACTCGATTACCATTTGGTTTGAAAAATGCGCCCGCTATTTTACAGCGGATGATCAACGATGTTTTAAGACCTCTAGTTGGGAAAACGTGCTACGTTAGACGATATAATCGTCTTCGTTAAAACCAAAACCGAGCACATGGAGAACCTTGACAAAGTTCTTTCCTTGCTGAAGGGAGTAAACTTAAGAATAAATGTTGAGAAATCCAAAGTTTTGAGATCCGATTTAGATTTCAAAAAATACCACCTCCACGAAATCTCAAATATTTAAAAGGTTTCTTAGGTTTGGCCTCCTTTTATTGAAAGCTTATTAAGGACTTTGCCAAAATAGCAAAGCCTTTGACGACTTTAACAAGAGACTTAAGCGCGCAGGTTAAGGCCAACCAATCACGAAAATATGGGGTTTATCTTAACGAAGAAGCCTAAAAAGCGTTAAAAGATTTGAAACAAATGTTAATGTCTTCAGATATCTTAACATTTCCCAACTTCAACATAAGGTTCATTCTCACTACTGACGCCTATAACGTCGCGATTGCAGCCGTTTTGTCACAAGGCGAAATGGGCAGTAATTAACCCATAACGAGATCATTAACCAAGACGGAAGAAAATTACTCAACGATTGAGAAAGAAATGCTAGCTAAAGTATGGTCCCTGGAAAAACTCAGCACATAATTGTATGGCGCTAAGTTTAATTACTCACTCACTGATATACAAATCTCGACTTCCAGTCGAACTAAACGATAGTAGTGATCTCATTCTCGACTACGAGACTCCTCTAACACATGAGCTGAAAAGTCTATTTCTAAGAGAGGGCACCACTTGAAGATGATGCACGCAGTAGACGTCCAAAAGAGGCTGTTTGAGGTGAAAACATCAAAAAAGTCCACAAAATGATTACGAATGACCGTAAAGTGAAGTTGATCGAGATAGCTGAGGCTCTGAAGATATCAAAAGAGCGTGTTGGATATATCATACACGAATATTTGGACATGCGAAAGCTCTGTTCAAAGTGGGTGCCGCGTTTGCTCACAGTCTACCAAAAACAACAACGTGTTGATGATTCAGAGGAGTGTTTAAATGTTCAACTGCGATAAAGCCGAATTTTTGCGTCGATATGTGACAATGGATGAAACTTGGCTCCATCACTTCACACCAGAATCAAGTTGGCAGTCAGGTGAGTTGCAAGCAGGCGACGAACCTCGTCCAAAACGACCAAAAATGCAACAGTCGGCTGGCAAGATTATGGAATCTGGATGGTATGGAATAATTTTCATCGACTATCTCCAAAAGTCTCAACAGCGACTATTGCGTTGCGTTTTAGAGCGTTTGAAGGACGAAATCGCAGTAAAACAACCGCATTTCAAGTAAATGAAAGTGCTGTTTCATCAAGACAATGCACCGTGTCTCAAGTCGATGAAAACGATGGCAAAATTGAATGAATTCGGCTACGAATTCCCCACGCACCGTATTCTCCAGATTTGGCCCCCAGCGACTATTTCCTGTTCGCAGACCTCAAAATAATGCTCGCCGGAAAGAAGAATTAATCGCCCTCGAAGGCAACTGTATTGATAAATAAAGTAGAATTTTGCAAAAATTTTATGTTTTAATATAAAACGGCACTGACTTTTCAGCCCATGTGTTAAATGTTTTCAGAAATCAAAGCATCTTCTTGGCAGAATCTTGTCAAGTCTGTCTCTGTAATGAATTCGACCGACACCCCGTAAAACCTGAATTTCAACCAACCCTGATTCCATATTACCCAACGGAAATTCTTCATATGGACATAACTGAAATAAAAAAATAAAAATTTATTACGTATGTTGACAAATTTTCCAAATTTACAAAATTCTTTCACATGGAAAAAAAATCTATACTTCATATTAGAAATAAATTAATAACAATACTTTGTTTCTTTATTGTTCCGAAAGTACTTGTCACAGACAATGCAAGTAGCTTCATTAGCCCCATAATACAAAGCAACATATAATGAAGGGCTCGGAGTAACTGTATATCTAGCTCTCCACAAAAGAAGTAAATGGGACCGTAGAGAGGGTCCACTCTACCATCATGGAAGTGATAAGGTGCCTCCAACAGGAATACACGAGCCACACAATTAAAGAAATTATTAATATAGCGGTGGAAAAATATAATAATTTATTCCATTCTGACACCAAACGGAGGCCCGCCGATATAATTTTTGGAAGATCCCAAAGAATAAATTATCAAAATCTTTTTGACTTCAAAGATATCGTCAACACTGATCTTAAATTCGAAATTTAAAGAAATTACAAAAAAGATAAGCAAATCAAAGGCAAAAAAAACCAATATTCCGTAAAGAAACTGTAGGACTCGATAATAAAGTCACAATATCTACTACAAATGGAAGGCGAATTCATAAATCGCATTTAAAAATGTTCCGTTTATTTCAAGTTAAACGTCATCCTTTGGGCAGACGCTACCGTAAACGTCTAGCAATACAACAGCCGGTTAATCATAAAGAACAAGGAACAGGAAGGATAGTAAGTGGAAGCTACAAAATTATTAACGCAATAAATCTCACCGAGCACCAACATCTAATAGACATGTCCGAAACAGACATAAGCCTCAGCTAAAACTTTAACTTTCAAAAATAGGAAATCTCATGGAACAACTTAAAGGAAAATTCTAAAAAAGTCCAAACGATCAATTAATTGGATAGGATCAGCCTGGAAATGGCTAGGAAGCAATCCAGATGCCACAGATTGGAAACAATGAGATAATTAATAACAATAACAAATAATTTCACATAAATCAACACATAAGTCAAGTCAGTAACACACTAATAGAACAATACAACAGAATAATCGAAGACCTAAGCGCAGGCAACACCGGTAAATTTTAGCAGACACTCTTTAACAAGCTTGGATTGTTAAAGGAAGAAGTCGGAGAAATAGTTCTAGCAGGAAAACTCGGTAAGAAAGGTATTGCTACCTCAAATTTGTAGGTAGCCGACATACTATCCGGAATACAAACACTTCCATTCAAAAACGAATTTCAAGTTATCGAATATTCGGAACCGATGATGCTGATCAAGAATTCACTTTTCTTATATGTAGTTTGCTTACCGCAAGCAGACGAAATGACTCTCAATAACATCATAATCCGATTTACGGTTAATAATGGCAAAATAATTTTTCTCAACTTTACAAACCTATTTACATCCGAATCACTAAGGTTTGGTTTCATGGAAAAATGCATGCAGTTAGAAGAAACAACAATTTTCAAAAAAACCAACTTCAAGAACTCGCTCCCAATGATTATACGCTTAAGATACTAAATGGTGAAAGGGCAAAGTGCGACTAACAATTTCAAAACAAACCAACAGTGGAACTCTTAAATGAAGGAACCTTATTTCTAACAAATTATTTCGGCAACCTCACCTATGGTTCGTCATATAAAAGCCTTGACGGCATTTTTGTTAAGTTAAGTTTAAGTTTTCATAAAGAGTCTATCGAAATCGATAATGTAAAATATACGAACTGGGAAAGTATAACGTACCACATTTTACCTCCTTTACTGCAAAATAATCTGACAGAAGACGACGTAACATTAGATCTTCAGTATCTTCGTAAGTTACATCTGGGCAATGTACCATACGTGAATTATCGAGTGTCCTACCCAATAATAAGCTGTTATTAAGCTCAGACTTAGGCATCTTACTAATCAGCGTTACCTTTAATCTGTTGTTAATTTTCTGTCTAAGGCGACAATATAAGCACAAGGTCATTAACACCAAGTTACAGATTCCCATTTTTGAACCCATTAAAATAAACCTTTAATCTGCGGGACGCAGATGCTTAAGGAGGGGGGAGTTGATACATAACTCCCGCAGTAATTTCCATAGATTACCTAAACCCTATTTCCTTTCCCAGTCACTGTCCCACACATTTCGCTATCCCAAGTAAATTGCACAGACGCCAGTCGACTTAATTCTAAGAAATATTGTATTGCAGACTCGCGCGTGCAGGAAATTGAATGTCATATTTACCCATAGAAATCAATCATTTTTGTCAAACTAGCCTGTAAGCAAAATAAACTTATAACGGCAGGTAACAAATAAAGTTCGTCGTGCAGTATTCTACAACAAGTCGAATAGTTGTGTTTGTTTTTTTGGTCCGCATACGACGCGAAACCATAACTTGCATACTACGCAACCAGTTTTAGTAAAGCATGTTTTGTCACCTTTTTTGTTGTTTGTGAATATGGCACATATTTCACAGACGATTGTTCAGTCAACATGGGAATTTGCTCATTGGGTTAATTGTGTATATGTTGGTACATGGGGATATGTTTTTTTTTTTTTTATTATTATTCTCTAGTTAGTTAGTTACCTGTATTAGACCAAGAGCCCGCAGTAATTTTTGATTGTGAAAGGTAATCAAACGATATACACAAATATATTAAGCCTTGATGAAAATGATTTTAGATCTTATCGTCTGGCAGCATATCGTGGTAGCTTAACAGAGTAAAAGTATATCAAAAACGCGTTATTTTCCAAAAACGGAATAATAAGGGTAACCACTTCATTCAAGTCATAAATAACAGCAAAAAACCGCTTCAATATGAATATATACATCCAAGACGTTTTAAGTGCAGCCAAGGGCTTGCCAGACCTTCTTGAAGTTTGTACGAAATCCCAATTTTTAATAATTTATGTAACCACACAAATTTGTGGTATGTCATAACTGAGTAAACATACAACACAAATTTGACAGTGCAAAACGTTTTCCTTGTCGTCAAGTCCTTGCCAGACGCATTTTGAAATATCAAAGAATTCCAATTTTGAATAAATGTTGTAACCACTTATTTTTTCCGAACTTAGAGAAAACTCCCTGCTAACAAATATAGGGTTTTCTAATAACGACTTGACAACTTTTTTTTTAAATAAAAGGCAAACCATTTGAGATATTTCAAAAACTTTATTTTGGCTTGAAATGCAATCAAAACATATATGAATAGAACTCGACTTCGTTCATATGGCCACCGCGTGCACAATTGCAGCGGTTGATTAATTGGACCAAATTTTCAACGACTCGGCCACACATTTCAGCTGAAACGTCCGCTATTTCGCGTTCAATATTGGCTCTGAGCTCTTTCAACGTCGTCGGCGTGTTAGCATAAACCAATGACTTAACCCACAGAAAATAGTCAAGTAGCGTTAAATTGCACGTACGAGGCGGCCAATCGATTGACCCATGTCTTAAGATAACACGCTCACCATACTTACTCTTCAATAAATCGATTGTAGCGTGTGCTGTGTATCTTGTGGCACCATCTTGTTGAAACCACATGTCGTCCAAGTCCATATCTTCCAATTAGGGCCAAAAATAATCAGTGATCATGGCGCGATAACGCTGACCATTCACAGTAACGTGACGATCGTTATCGTCGACGAAAAAATATGGCCCAATAACGCCGTCGGCATGCAAACCGCACCAAACAGTTACTTTTTGTGGATGAAGTGGTGATTCATGAAGCACATGTGGGTTTTCATCCGACTAATAACTCATATTTTGCTTATTGACGAACCCATTGAGCCAAAAATGAGCTTCGTCACTGAAGATGATTTTGCGATGAAATTCATCATCTTGGCGCATCTTCTTCAGAACCCAATCGGAGAACGTAGCTCGTTAGTGTACTTTACCATGATGAAAATGTTGAGTTTACTGAATAAATTAACAGTGACAGTTTGATGATTAGTGAAAGAGTACATTCACAAATTAAATTCAAAGTTGTCAAGTCCCTATCGGAAAACCCTATATATAAGTGCAAGACATTTTACTTGTCGCCAAGTCCTTGCCAGGCGCATCAAAATAATTTAAATCCTTCAAAATGAACATATTCATTTAAAGCCACAAAACATAAAACTAAAACGTAAATAATTAACGTAACCACTTAAAACATTCCCAAAACATAGAACACAACCACATAGGTCCTCAAACCTTTTCATTTGAAGCACATTTTCCAGTAAAACCGAACAATTTTGTTCTGGTGTTAATACCATTGCCTGATTTTTTACTACATATGGTTGTATGGATGAGGTTGTATTTTATGTTTTGGGAAGGTTTTAAATGGTTACGTTAATTATTTACATTTTAGTTTTATGTTTTGTGGCTTAAAATAAATATGTCCATTTTGAAGGATTAAAGTCATTTTGATGCGACTGGCAAGAACTTGGCAACAAGTAAAACGTCTTGGACTTATATCTTTGTTATCAGGGAGTTTTTCTCTAAATTCTAAAAAACAAAATAAGTGGTAACAACAATTATTCAAAAGTAGAATTCTTCGAAATTTCAAATGCGTCTGGCAAGTACTTGGCGACAAGGAAAGCGTCTTGCACCGTCAAAATTGTGTTGTATGTTTATTCAGTTATGTCATACTAGAAATTTGTGTGGTTACATAAATTATTCAAAATTAGGATTTCGTAAAAATTTCGAGTACGCCTGGCAAGTCCGCAATATTTTCATTTAAATCTACTTTTATTATTTTAATATCTTCATTCATATAACTCTCTCTCTCATCTTATTTCATAGTATATTTAAAATTTTTCGTAAAATTACTAAATGCAATACTTAGTGCATCATTATTGTCTTCATAAATTTTAGTTGGTGCTTTGAATTCAACCATAAAGTCCCTTAAAATATTTTTTACTACTTTAAGTTCACACTTTCTGATAATGCTACATACTTATCTTCTGATGACAATTTTGTTACACTTTTTTTTTTTTTTTTTTTTTTTTTTTTTTTTTTTTTTTTTTTGATTTCCAAAATATTACGTTTCTATACTTTTATTATAAAACCAGTTATGGATTTTCTCTTTAATATATCACCAACTCAATCAGCATCAACATTACAATCAATTAAATCATCAGTCGTTACATTTCTTTTAAAAAATAACTATAAATCTTTTTTTTCAAATACGAATATTTAAAAAAATTTATGTGTTTTATCATAAATGTTTTGAAATCTTCTTAAATAATTCATGCAAAAGCTTAGATCAGGTCTTGTTCCTGAACAAAGCTCCTATTAAACTTCTAAATTTAATTTCATTACATGGTGATTAAGCGTGTTTTAACTAAAAAGTTTGCTTCATCGGAGTTTTAATTCCACAATTTTATACTTACTTACTAATATTTCAATATTATTTGTTTGGTCAAGTGTCATTTTTCCTTATTGTAATCAATATTTATACGCAAATAAGTTTTGATTTTTCCCAAATCTTTCATTTCAAACTTTTTTGACTATCACTCTATCACTATCACTCTTTCTTGTATACACCCACTATAGATCTTAAATTTTTTTTACCGTTGGATTTTTCAACTAACATGCGTACCATTTTTAAGCAAACATGACGTTTCCTCATTCATAGCATTTTTCCAATTAAGAGCATTGCATGAATTCATTGCTTTTTCAAAGTTTACTGGACTTTCCGCGCTAACGTAATTTACATAAATGATCCCATTGTACACAAAATTGTCGTCATCATACTTTACCGACTTTATTTTGTTTCTTTCTGATCGTCTGAAACTTACATGATCATCATTATCATTTTGTTCAATTTTTGGTTTATTAATATCTATGTCATTTTTTTCATTCATATCCTCATTGGTTATATCTTATTTAAAATCAATTATCTTAACATCTTCTTCAACTATATCTACGTCTTATTATTTAACAAAACTCTAAAGCCTACATTTGCATAACCTAATAAAATTTCAATTTATGATTTGTTATTCCACTTTTACAGCCTTTTCTGTTCGGATATTATCACAAAAACCTTACTTCCGTATAAGCGAGCATTTTTAATGTTAGGCTTTTCACTAAGCGCTGTGTTTTATTTTTCTCAATTTCTCTCACAGTATTCTCCAAAACAAAACATGTACATACATATATACATGAAGTATGAAGTGAGCGTCAAGATACAAATGTCTCGATAGGCAACATTTATTGTGGACGGACCTTATTTTTTATTTTTATTTTTATTTTTTTTTTTTTGGTTACTATAACACCTGTCAAACATATTAAGTATACATCAAGTCATTGAGCAAACAACGTCATACTTTTTCATTGTGTTAAAAATATCGCTTTGTACCAGAGAATGATGACTTGCGAAAAGCACTTTGGCAAGTATTTTCCCACCGCCACACCAGACCCGGGCGAATGGAACTATAGGGGATCTGCATGGGAACCATAGATAAACTAAACTAGATGTCAAACTCTACTAAACTTGCACTTTGGCAAGTATTTTCCCACCGCCACACCAGACCCGGGCGAATGAAAGTATAGGGGATCTGCATGGGAATCATAGATAAACTAAACTAGATGTCAAACTCTACTAAACATTTGTAAACCCGGAACTTTCGCATAAACACACTGTAAGTGAATCACCAATCAATCCTCCATTTCTAGAACCTGTGAGAATGGCCAAAATGACAGCAAGTTTCACGTAATGTTCCCTAGGTATGTGTTGAAGAAGTTTACATAATTAAAATTTGGTAACTTAATTATAATAATATATGATATATGATATGATGATATATGTAAAAAGGTAAATGTAAATCATTAGTAATCTACTGCATTACCAATAATAATGATATGCAGAAAATTCCCAATATAAATGCTTGTAATTAAAACACAGTGTATTGCATACCTTGTGGGGATAAACCAATCACACTCAAAATTATAACGAAGTGAACAGACTTGTGTTTTTTTTTTCTTCTCTCAAAGATCTTATTATCTTATCAAAGGTTTTATTTCATGGTCCTTTGAGTTCTTAGGATTGATAGTAAATCAATCAACGTGTGTGAATAACCTTTAACATAACGTAAAACATTTGACATTAACTTAAATAAACTATAGACAAAAGGGAAGCACAATTCTACCAGTGATTTTTTGTTTTAAATGCAAATCGGTTTCCCGCGTCGTGCAATTTTTCCGTTCCTCAAATTGTGTTTTAAAAAAATTACACAAATTTTGGAGAGAGATCCCCGAAGGAGAGGACAAAAAATTACATCTCCAATAGGATTATCGTGCTGGAGGAAAATTTCAAGGTTAGTATCCAACATAACCAACCAACAACCGATGGAATATCCTCAATTGAAGCTGGAAAGGAAGATTAATTAGAGGAAATTTTCGAAAGGATAAAAAACAATTACCTGTACTACAAAACATCGCTATTAGATAGCGAACTTCAAGCAACAGTTCAGGCTCCAGTAAGTTTTATTATAAGTACTTCTAGCGATAACAACATTATTCGTTTGACGAAAATAAATTTACCGGTCTTTTTAGGAGAATATGAATCCTGGAGATCATTTCACGACCTTTTTGTATCTTTAATACATACAAATAAAGCATTAACCGATGTTGAGAAATTACATTATTTGAAATCTAGTTCGGGTGGTGAGGCCGAGCGTCTCCTTCAACATTTAGTCATTTACAAAGGGAACTATAAACCAGCATGGGACATTCTCACATCTCACTACGACCATAAACGTGTCCTGGTTAATGCGCAGCTGAGAATCTTTTTTGCACAAAAGAACATTATGCACGAGACCGCTGCACATCTGAAAAAATTACTAGATATATCAGCGTATTATCGACACGCGTTAAAAAATCTCGATGTACCAGTGGAACAATGGGATGTTATCTTTTGTTTAGTGAAAATACTCCCCACAATAACACAAAAACCTTGGGAAGAATAGCTAGGGACAAATTAAGATTTACCAAACTTTGAATGTTTCACTGAATTTTTAGAAGCGAGGTTTAGGACATTGGAGGTAGTTGGTCAACGGGGAGATGTAGAAGTCAGTAAGATCTTTATGGCACCATTAACAAAAACAATATCGTTTTTTTTAAAACAGAGTGAAAAGAGTCAGTTCAGCTGCAAAGTGTGCAATAAAGGTCCTCATTTACTGCGGAATTGCAACCGGTTTCTAAAAATGCGAGAATTTACTGGCATACAGTCACGCAACCCAACAGTGTCCCAGCAGAGGCCGATGCTACTTTTTCCAGCAGCTTCACCACTCCCTTTTACACATTAACCCCCTTCAAACTCACAATCCAATTTACACACAACAAACACCCAACACTACACAACACATGCAGCGCAGTAGAATCCCATGAAGACGTGTTACTCGCAACAGCGCTGGTGAAAGTAAGATCGTCTTCAGGTATAGACGTTACACTCCGCAGATTGATAGCTCCGGGTTCAGAGGCAACCTTTATTACTGAACGGGCAATTAAGAGATTAGGTATGAAGGGAAAACGGACTTTCGTAGAGATATCAGGGTTGGGGAAGGTCAGCAGCGGAGCTTGTCACAGCTACGAGGAGCTTAGGTTGGGGTCTCTGTACTCGGTCTATGAAACGAGCACCCGAGCCTTAATATTCGAATCGCTGACTGGACTTCTTCCGGCCCACGAACAAATACCAAAGCAGTGGAAGCACATCAAGGATTAACTCTGGCTGACCCGACCTACTATTAACCCGCCGAAATCGATCTACTATTGGGAAACGACATCTACTCCGAGATAGTATTTCCAGAAATCATTCGTGGCGAGGAAGCAAAGACACACCCATTGCGCAGAACACGTCACTTGGGTGGACTTTGATGGTTAAAATACATAATCCGACGATTTATGTACGACCCTACACTACACTTAGAATACAAGAAGTGTATAAACGAATACTTATATTTGGGACATATGAATTAAATCGAAGTCAGCATAGACGAAGTACTCAAGACCCCTTATCACTACTTCAAGCCGCACCACGCCGTGTCCAAAGCATCCAGTTCAACGACAAAGTCCGGGTCGTCTTTGATGCTGCAGCCAAAACCTTAGACGGAACTTCGTTGAACCAGCATTTAATGATACGACCTAAACAACAGACGGATATTATTGAAATTATATTAAGATGGAGAAAACATAAATATACCTTTACAGCAGACATTGAGAAAATGTACAAGCAAGTCCGTGTCAGCTCAGCCGACTTTTATTACCAGATGATAGTTTGGCGCGACTGTGATGTCAATACAATCAAGGTATATCATATCCAGACAGTTATGTTTAAACTGTGCACCCTACCTTGCCATACGATCGCTAAATCAACTGGCTCTTGATAAGGAGCACAAATGTCCTTTGGGCGCACGAATAGTGAGAGAAAACACTTATGTAGACGATCTATTCGCTGGAGCTGATACTATTGAGGAAACAGTGCCGACTCGTGATGAAGTTAACAATCTGCTGGCCGCGGTAGGGTACAATCTGCGAAAATGGTCAAGAAATTCCAACGAGGTTTTGGAACAAATACCTTTAGATCAGCGGGAAGTCGCCTTTTCTTTGCCTTTAAATATCCCAGATCACGTCAACACTTTAGCAATCAAGTGGTTTCCAGTAGAAGATAGTCTTTCCTTTCAGAAAATTCAATTCGACGGTGCTGTCCCAACAAAAAGGACAATTCTGTCCACCATCGCTAAGCTCTTCGACCCTTTAGGATGGATTTCAACCAGCGTCGTCAAGCGCAAATTTGTGATGCAGAAACTGTGTCGTAGCGAGCTGAAGTGGGACGAGCCTATTTCATTGGAGTTGAAGAAGGAGTGGAACGCTTTTCGTGAGGAATCGCCGCAACTTGAAAAGATCCGTATCCCTCGATGGATCCAAACGCACAGCACTCTTAAGGAACTAGAATTACACGGTTTCAGTGACGCATCCGAGAAGGCATACCGTGCCGCTATATACCTTCGAGTTCTCGATTCCAACGACGTCATCCATGTACAGTTGCTTATGTCCAAGACCAGAGTCGCTCCAGTAAAAACCCAAACAGTTGTAGCCGAAATACAACGACTGGGGAGACCAGAGAGCTGGAAACACATTCTCAGTGAACTGAATCCTGCAGATATAGCATCCAGAGGAACAAAGTCTTCTGCCTTACACGCTATCAAACTTTGCTAGGTAGTCCAGATTTTCTGCGCGAATCTTGGAAGTTTCAGTGTCCCCAGCAATCGATGAGCTTACCTACAAACAAGGAAAAACGGTCTATTAAAACTTACATGGGGATTCTCAGATTATTCTCTGATACCAATACACTCTAATTTTACAAAACTTGTAAGGATCATTGCGTACTGTCAACGATTTATAACAAATTTACGAAACATGCCTGAGTCGAGAAAAGCTAATTTACCCTCTCCAGCCGAAATTGATTCTGCCATACTGTTCGCCGTAAAGCTTGTATAAGCAGAAATGTTTACTCCCGACGTGAAAGCCAAAGCCCTAAGCTCACTCTGCCCTTACACGAACTCTGACGGGATCTTGCGAGGTGATGTAGATTGCAACAGGCGGATCTTCCATTTCATCAACGACTCCCAATCATACTCAAAGGAAATCATCATTTCACAAAGCTTCTGATTGCTGGTGCTCATCTGCGAACATTTCATGGAGGACCATGAAACCACAGCATACTTACGCAACAGGTACTGGATCCTGAAATTTAAAAATTGCGTTAAGGATATCTACAAGGCTGCACCATTCGCTTTCGGTATCGAGCTAAACCGTCGCACCAACTCATGGGTAATCTACCGGCCCCAAGAGTCCGCATCCCCCAACCGTTTACACATTCCGGGGTCGACTATGCAGGTCCGATCGAAGTAAAATCATGGAAAGGACGGGGGGCCAAAGGCTTACTTTGCCCCCTTCCTTACACATCGAATTGGTGAGCGACCTTACCACACAAGCGTTCATCGCTTCGATGATTCACGGCGAGAAGAGTATTATGTTCGCATATATTTAGCGATAATGGCACGAACTTCGTGGGAGCCAACAAGGAATAGAAGAAGTCGTTTGACAAATCGAAGTTTGATTGGAAGGATGTTGTAGAAACGATCTCCAAAGACGGAATAGAGTGGCATTTTATTCCTCCAGCTTCCCGGCACTTTGGGGAACTGTGGGAAGCCGGAGTAAAATCAATAAAACACTACCTTAAAAGGATCATCGTCACCGACACTTGCACATTTGAGGAACTCACCACGCTTCTACATCAATTAATTCACGACCATTGTTTCCTATGACCGACAATCCTCACGATTTCACCGCTCTCACTCCCGCACACTTCCTTGTTGGACGACCTCTAAACTCAATCCCTCTACCCAATTTAGCGGAGAAAAAAGGCGGATATTTAAAACGATGGGACCGCCTGCAGAAATTACAACAGCTATTCTGGAAGCAGTGGAAATCCGAATATTTGACGCATTGGCAAAGGCGCCCAAAGCGGCACAAAATTGAGGAGCAACCCAAGATAGGAGATCTTGTCCTGATCAAGGATGATCACATACCCCCCACAAAATGGAGTTTAGCACGAGTCATAAGTACGTACCCTGGCACAGATAACTTGGGTTGGGTCATCAGATACACAAAATGGAAAAATAAAACGACCGATCACAAAAATCTGTTTACTTCCGACTAACAGCACATATTTTATAAAGAAGAAAACTAATTTAATTGCTTATCATCTCCTACAAAACACACACATCGAAATCAGCAATAATAAAGCTTCATAAAATATATTGGGTATATATTTTAATTCGTGCGGTTTATTTAAGAAAAACATGTACAATAGTATTATTCAATTGCCCATCTGAAGCTATGACTTTTTCCCATCTTTCTGGCAATTTGTGGATCCCATCCCTAAAGAACTGCGCCGGCTTGGCAACCAACAATTAAGTTATAGACCCAATATGTACACAAAAACTCAAAACGCCGACAGCAAACCACAAAATTCAAAATGCCAAGACAAGTACAAACCACAGATTTTGTTCGAAACTTATTTTATGCGCATAATAAAACATTTACTAAATGCTTTATAATGATTAATATAAGCACAACAAAAAGAAATTAATAACGCAATCTACACAATCTTGCAAAGAAATCAATCACAAAATCGAATCAAATAATAACAAATTATTTTAAAGTCTTGCAATCAGTTTCAGTACATAGACTCCCACTCAACACATTCAGTTAATAGCGCATGTTCTCATGCGATAAAACTATCATGACCCACATTCGAAACACACACACAATTCCAAAATTTATTGTTTTGGAATAACATATCAACAAAAACATACACCCATGACACTCAAGCAAACACATGCGTAACCATTTCATTCACACACACACAATTTCACCGCGAATCGAAATACCATACCAATAAACGCGCCATCGTTTTATTTTTGAATATTATGCACTTTTTTTCTCACAAAAAACAAAACAAAAAAAAAATTTTTTTCTCCAGGTACAAAATGATACATTTCGCAAATTGGAATTCAAGGACAACACTACACTTCACGAATATATAGATTGTTTACAAATCTAAACGAACTACGCACACGAAAGCGAGCGGTGAGTAACTTCCATTGAGAAAGCCACTGCACAGGGCAACAACAATGGCCATTGCCCCAATAAGGCATTCTCAAATATTTATTAATTTTTACTTAAATTACTTGGTCAATATACAATACTTACATTATTCAGCATCACCATACCAGGAACTTCACAATTGTAACCCGTTTTTGCTTTTTTTTTCGCACAACACAGCACTTGCACTACACATTATGCCGGTCGGCAATCAACACAATAAACATCAATAATACACGAAGATGATCAAAACGAACGAAGAAGAAGATGGGGCTGTGGGTGATCGACAAGGAAAGCAACAACGTGAAGGCAGAGATACTTTCCTAAATTAAAGGTAGACACACATTGAGAACTATGGTCACGGCCGGGGAGGATGTTGGAGAAGTTTACATGATTAAAATTTAGATACTTAATTATAATAATATATGATAATTTATTTCAACGTGGTGAAAAGGTGAAGACAATAGAATATATGGAATGAAATTCCTTTTTTTGTTTCAAGTGCACAAAAAGGGGATAGTACCTATAAGAATAAAAAAATGACCTAAGAATCATATTTTGAACGTTTCATTTGAAGATATAAATGAATTGCAACTACTACAATTTTAAAATCAAGCTTAAGCTTGTATTGTTAATCATTTTTATTAGCATTTTTCACGTTTATGGTACGCACTGATTGTTAAATCCTTTATAAATGGTCACCACACGAAAAAGAAAAAAAAAAGCGGAGCAAAATGAAACGCGTCTTATTCACTTGGTTATAATTTTAAATGTGTGGCTTATCACCAAAAGGTATGCAATATACTGGGTCTTAATTACAATCATTTATACTTTGAATTCTCTGCATATCATTATTATTGGTAATGCAGTGGGTTACTAAGGTTTAACATTTTCCCTTTTACATATATTATATTTTACATTATCATATATTTTATTATATATAATTAATTATTTCAATTGTAATCTCGAACATCCTCCCCGGCCGTGGACATAGTTCCCAATGTGTTTCGACCCTTAATTTTGTAAAGTGTGTCTGCCTTCATGTTGGTGCTTTCCTTGTCGATCACCCACAGCCATCTTCTTCTTCGTTTGTTTTGATCATCTTCGTTCGTTATTAGTGTAAGTGTTGGGTTGTTGTTGCGTCGAATAAAAAAAAAAAAAAAAAAATAAAGGATATCGCGATATTGAAAATTGTAAGTATGATGTGTTGACCAGGTAATTTAAAGTACAATAAATTGACATATGCCTTATGGGGTCAATGGCCATTTTGTGCATCGTATTTCCCAATGAAAGTTGCTCATCCTTCTTCTTCTCTCTTTCGTGATCGTAGTACGTGTAGGAAATTTGTAAACGATTTGGATTCTCGTGAAGTGTCGTGTTGTCCTTGAATCCAATTTGCGAAATGTACATTTTGTACCTGGAGAAAAAAAAATATTGAAATAAGGACATTAGTGAACATATTTTTTATTTTATTTTTTTTTTTTAAGAAAAAATAAGTGCTTAGTATGAAAAAAAAATAAAACGACAGCGCGTTTGTGGGATTGGTATTTCGATTCGCGGCGAAATTGTGTACACCCATTGAGTGTAAATGGGAGTGTTTTTGTTGATGTGTTGTACCAAAACAATAAATTTTAGAATTTTGTGTGTTGTACTTGCCGTCGGCATTCTGACTTTTGTGATTTACCCTCGGCATTTTGGAGGTTTTGTATAAATATATTTTATGAACATTTATTATTGTTGATTTGGATAGAGTATGTTTTGTAAGAGATGATAAGCGATTAAATTAATTCGTCGTCTTTATATGTGCTGTTGGTCAGAAGTAAACAAATTTTTGTGATCGGTCGTTTTATTTCTCCATTCTGTGTTTTCAACCTGACAACCAGAACCAGGTTATCTGTCCCAGGATACGTGCTTATGACGCGTGCTAAACTCCATTTTGTGGGGGGTAAGTGATCTTCCTTGATCAGGACTAGATCTCCTATCTTGGGTTGCTCCTCAATTTTGTGCCACATTGGGCGCTGTTGCAGACGCGTCTAATATTCAGCTTTCTATTGCTTCCAGAATAGCTGTTGTAATTTCTTGAGGCGGTCCCATCGTTGTAAATGTCCGATCTTGATCTCCGCTAAGTCAGGTTGAGGGATTGAGTTTAGAGGTCGTCCAACAAGGAAGTGTCCATGAGTGAGAGCGGTGAAATCGTGAGGATTGTCGGTCATAGGACACAGTGGTCTCGAATTTAAACACGCTTCTTTTTGATGTAGAAGCATGGTGAGTTCCTCAAATGTGCAAGTGTCGGTGCCGATGATCCTTATAAGGTGGTATTTTATTGATTTCACTCCGGCTTCCCACAGTCCGCCAAAGTGGGGGGAAGCTGGAGAAATAAAATGCCACTCTATTCCTTCTTTGGAGATCATTTCCACCACATCCTTCCAATCAAACTTCGCTTTCTCAAATGACTTCTTCAATTCCTTGTTGGCTCCCACGAAGTTCGTCCCATTATCGCTAAATATATGCGAGCACGTACCTCTTCTCGCTGTGAATTGTCGTAGGGCTGCGATGAATGCGTTTGTAGTACGGACGCTCACCAATTCGATGTGTATGATCTTGGTAGCCAAACACACAAAAATGGCAAAGTACGCCTTGAAGGTTTTGGCCCCCCGTCCTTTCCATGACTTTACTCCGATCGGACCTGCGTAGTCGACCCCGGAATGTGTAAATGGTTGAGAGATGCGCACTCTTGGGGCCGGTAGACTACCCATCTGTTGGTGCGACGGTTTAGCTCGATACCGAAAGCAGATGGTACAGCTATGTAAATATCCCTTAACACAATTTTTAAATTTCAGGATCCAGTACCGGTTGTAGTATGATTGGGTGTCGTTGATGAAATGGAAGATCCGGCTGTTGCAATCTACCTCCAATAAAATAGGATCGTCCCAATTTAGCTCGCTATGACACAGTTTCTGCATCAAAATTTTGCCCTTGACGACGCAGGGTGAAATCCATCCTAAAGGGTCGAAGAGCTTGGCAATGGTGGACAGAATTGTCCTTTTTGTTGGGTCAGCACCGTCGAGTTGAATGTTCTGAAAAGAAAGGCTATCATCTACTGGAAACCACTTAATTCCTAGAGTGTTGACGTGATCTGGAGTATCTAAGGGCAAAGAAAAGGCAACTTCCCGCTGATCTACAGGTATTTGATCCAAAACCTCGTTGGAATTGCTTGCCCATGTCCGCAGATTGAACCCTCCCGCGGTCAGCAAACTGTTAACTTCATCACGCCTCAACACTGTTTCCTCAACAGTATCAGCTCCAGCGAACAGATCGTCTACCTAAGTGTCTTCCCTCACTATTCGTGCGCCCAAAGGACATTTGTGCTCCTTATCAAGAGCCAGTTGATTTAGCGATCGTATGGCAAGGTAGGGTGCACAGTTTAAACATAACTGTCTGGATATGATATACCTTGATTGTATTGACATCACAGTCGCGCCAAACTATCATCTGGTAATAAAAGTCGGCTGAGCTGACACGGACTTGCTTGTACATTTTCTCAATGTCTGCTGTAAAGGTATATTTATGTTTATATAATATAATTTATTTAATATATTTTCAATAATATCATTAAATGGTGGTTCAACGAAGTTTCGTCTGAAGTTTTGGCTTCAGCATCAAAGACGACCCGGAGTTTTGTTGTAGAACTGGATGCTTTGGACATGGCATGGTGCGGCACGAAGTAGTGATAAGGAGTTTTGAGTACTACGTTCTTGCTAACTTCGACTTCTTTCATATGTCCCAAATGTAAGAACTCTTTTATACACCTTTTGTACTCTAAGTGTAGTGTAAGGTCATACCTGAATCGTCGTTCTAGTTGAGCAAACCTACGCAAGGCTCCTTCCTTCGAGGATCCGAGCCCAGCTCTGCTCCCTTCTTTAAATGATAAGATACCTCGTATCGTCCGCTATCCAACCTTTTTGTCGTTGCCTTGTAGAGCTCCGCACATACTTTGTCCTCATATATTTCTTGAATCTTAAAGTGTGTTTCTTCCATTTCCGAGAAACTTTAGAGTTACCGGCTGACATCCTTATGGTTCGATTGGGTTTATGTGCTTTACCCATCAAAATCCACCCAAGTGAAGTATTCTGCGCAATGGATGCTTCCTCGCCACGGATGATTTCTGGAAGTACTATCTCGGAGTAGACGTCGTTTCCCAGTAGCAGATCGACTTCGGCGGGTTTATAGTAGGTCGGGTCAGCTAGAGCTAATCCGTGTATGTGTTTCTACTGCTTTGGTTTTAGCTCGTGGGCCAGAATAAGGCCAGTCAGCGATTCGATTGTTAAGGCTCGGGTATTGGTTTCATAGACCGTGTGCAGAGACCCCAAACTTAGGTCAACGTAGGTATGGCAAGCTCCGCTGCTGACCTTCCCCAACCCGGATACCTCTACGAGTCAGTTTTCCCTTCATACCCAATCTCTTGACTGCCCGATCAGTAATAAAGGTGGCCTCTGAACCCGGATCTATCAATTTGCGGAGTGTAACGTCTATACCTGAAGAGGTTGTTGCGAGTAACACGTCTACATGGGATTCTACTGCGTGAAAAGTGTTGACCTGTTCTGTGGGCTGAAAAGGGGTAGCGTTTAAGTGTACTGTAGATAAATGGGATTGTGTGCGGGTGTATGTGTGTTGGGTGGTGGTGACCGAACTAGGCGCTGCATGCGTTGTGTAGTGTTGGGTATTTGTTGTGTGTGAATTGAATTGTGAGTGCGATGGGGGGATAATGTGTAAAAGGGAGTGGTGAAGCTGTTGGTAAAAGTAGCATCGGACTCTGCTGGGACACTGTTGCGTTGCATGACTGTATGCCAGTCATTCTCGCATATGCCGATTTTATTCACGATATTCCTGCGAGACGCGATGTCCATTTTTAAAAACCGGTTGCAGGTCCGCAGTGAATGAGGCCCTTTATTGCACTTTACAGCTGAACTGACTCTTTTGATTCTGCTTCAAATAAAATGATTTGGTTTTTGTTAATGGTGCTCTAGAGGTCTTACTGACTGTTATAACTTCCCGTTGACCAACTGCCTCTAATGTCCTAAACCTCGCTTCTAAAAATTCAGTGAAACTTTCAAACTTTGGTAATTCCTTATCTGTCCCTAAATTTTCTTCCCAAAGTTATTGTGTTATTGTGGGAAGTTTCTTCACTAAACAAAAGATAAGGATAACATCCCAGTGTTCCACCGGTACATCGAGATTTTTCGAAGCGTGTCGACTCACCACTGATGTATCTAGTAATTTTTTTAGATGTGCAGCGGTCTCGTGGCTAATGTTCTCTTGTGCAAAAAAGATTCTCAGCTGTGTATTAACAAGGACACGTTTATGGTCATAGCGAGATGTGAGAATATCCCGTGCTGGTTTATAGTTCCCGTTGTCAATGACTAAATGTTGAAGGAGACGCCCGGCTTCACCACCCAAACTAGATTTCAAATAATGCAATTCCTCAACCTCTGTTAGTGTTTTATTCGTATGTATTAAAGATACAGAAAGATCATGAAATGTTTTCCAGGGTTCGTATTCTCTCAAAAAGACTGGTAAATTAATTTTCGGCAATCGAATGGTGTTCTTGTCGCTAGAGGTACTTATATTATCACTTACTGAAGTTTGAACTGTTTGAAGTTTATCCATGCTGTCTAATAGCGCTGTTTTGTAGTCCATATAATTGTCTTTAATCCAGTTGAAGATTTCCTCTAATTCATCCTCATGTGATGCTTCAATTTGGGATATTCCATCGGTGTTATGTTGGGTACTAATCTTGAAATGTACCGGATATTCCAACGGAGCTTTTGCGGTAGCAACGGACTCAACGGTGGATGTGGTGTTGCAAAGTAGTCCAACGGTTAACAGAACTGTTCAATGGAACGGCACAATGATCGCACAACGGAGATGACGGTTATAGCTTCGATTTTACTGCAATCTTTTGTTGGCCTTATGTTTTTTAAAACACACTTTAAGAAAAAGAAAGAAGTTGCACGACGCGGGAAACCGATTTGCACATTAAGAAAAACTCGCTGGTAGTTTTGTTCTTCACTTTTTGTCTATAGTTTTTTTAAGTAATTGTCTAATGTTTTTTTTTTTTTATCTTAAAGTTTTATCACGCACGTTGATTGATTTACTATCAATCGTAAGGACTCAAAGGACCATCAAAATCGATAGAGGGATTGTGAAATCCTTTATAAATGGTCACCACACGAAAAAAATGAAAAAAAGGCGGAGCAAAATGAAACGCGTCTTATTCACTTAGTTATAAGTTTTAATGTGTGGTTTATCCCCAAAAGGTATGCAATATATTGGGTCTTAATTACAATCATTTATACTGGGAATTTTTTGCATATCATTATTATTGGTAATTCAGTGGATTACTAATGTTTTACATTTCCTCTTTTACATATATTATATTTTACATTATCATATATTTTATTACATATAATTAATTAATTCAATTGTAATCTCGAACAGGCACAAACTTTGGACTCTAGACAGCAATTAAAAGGATTGTTAATTAAGGGCATCTTTTAAATTCAATTGTTCTTTTAGTCTGGCATGGTTTAAGTAAAAAAATCAATTAAATAATACTAATAACCAAAAAGTTAACATTTTTGATCATTTTTAGTTTTTTAAAGAAAACATTTGTAATTTTCATTGAATTTAAAAGTTTTACAAAAATTTCCAGAATTTTTTCTTTTCACACATTGTACAGTACAAAAGGAGTGATATTTTAATGGCTTTTTTGTTAAAAAAAAATCCCAGAATAGCCAGCATACAATGTGCAGCAAGACTTTTGATATCAATTTTGATAACAATTAATGTTTATTTGTACCTCCTTAGAGGCAAAAACAAAAACAGTAATATTTCGTTTAGAAAAACATGATATAGAAATAAAAAATGAGCACAGCTAAATTGTTGATACCCTTAATTAAAAGCGTTAGTTTATACCTTAATTTTACAAAAAAAAAAACTTACTTAATATTTTTTTGAGTACCTTTTAAGCCTTTTTACTTTTTTAAGCCAGTCTGGCATGGAATCCGTCAACTTTTACATATATTTACTTATTATTTCTTACCATTCCACTAAAAGTAAGGCTTTTAACTGAGGTTTTGGTGTAATGACTTATTTTTTTTGCAGAACTTTTCAAAATTGTTCCAAAGACGTTCTATTGGGCTAAGATTGGAGCCTTGTGGTGGTGTTAGTAGTTATGTATCAACCACAACTTCATTATCTGTGCGACATGCTTGGGATCATTGTCCTGTTGGAAGTAATTATCTTTCGCAATTTTTGTGTATTTTGATCTTGCTTATTTGATCCAAAAATGTCAAAATTAAAGTCGCTGCCAGTAGACAATTTTTTTGAAATTAAGAAATTCATATAAATTAATTACCATTTGCCGTGTAGTTCAGATTATTTTCTCTATTCTGAGCTAAATTTGTCCAGTCACACCCATATTTTTTTAAAAAGGAATTAGTCAGTTCTCTGTTGTACCAAATAGACTCATGAAGCACAATATTTTTTTACTTTGTTTATTATTTTGTTTGTTGCTATTTCCAATATTTTAAATTCAATTTTGCAAAAGGTTTGTGTAAAGTTATATTAATCCTTATCATTAATCCTTATCTATTACTTCTTACGAAAAATTAATATAATAATTAAATTGTAATACATATATGTACAAGACTTTCCATCTAATCTAATAATCCAATTTATTCATGATTTGTAATTGGCAAAAGCATTGATGTGAAGAGAAAAATTTACCCACACCGTGGTGAAATGAACATATGTCAATATTTTATCAAAGAAGGAGCAAATAAGTAAAAAAATTTCTATAGTTTTAATTTAATAAAAGTAATTTGTTTTTGTTTTACGGAAGGATAAAAATGGAGAAAAGAAAAAAATGTTTATTTAGATGTAAAACCTACATACATTTGTACCGCCCAGGATGCGAGGAAGCCAGGTAAGTTTGGATTATGCATGGAACAAGTTTCTTTCAGCGAGATATCTTTAAAAAAAAAGCTGATGCTGATTTTTATGAAACTATTTTTTATCCTTCATTTTTCAGAATGCAGAATGGGTGCAATCGGTCTACAGGGGAAACCGAACACACAGTAAAAAAAATCTGTTAACAAGCTACTATGCATACCTCAAAGGTGGTGCGAAATTGCATAATCCAAGAAAAAAGAAAACAATTTCATTAAACTTATTTTATATATTGTTAGAAGTTGATAGTTCCACTCTTGGAATGCTTCTGTTGGAACTTTTGTAGTCCAAATGTTGAATCTGCAACAAAAAAGGCATTAAATGTATTATTAAACAAAAATATATAATTCTTACTCACATGTTTTTAGCCAGTAGTTGATAGTTGCATCCTTGGAATGCTTTTGTTGGAACTTTTGTAGTCCAAATGTTGAATCTGCAACAAAAAAGGCATTAAATGTATTATTAAACAAAAATATATAATTCTTACTCACATGTTTTTAGCCAGTAGTTGATAGTTGCATCCTTGGAATGCTTTTGTTGGAACTTTTGTAGTTCAAATGTTGAGTCTACAAAGAAAAAAGCTTTAAATGTATTATGAAACAAAAATGTATAATTCTTACTCACAAGTTTGCAGTTAGTATAATTTATCCACAGCTCTATAAGCTCTTGAGTATCACATTTACATTTATTGTTCCTACTGTAAAAAAGAAGTAAAATAAATTATTTTTAAAACAAACTTACTTACAAGAAAATGTAAACAAACAATTGGAACTGCTTTTGCCACATCCCCATAAAAGCAGTTTGTTGCTGGCAGATGTATTTTGTAGGAAATTCTCTTCTTGCTCCAGATGTCTTGATTTTTCTTTTGTTGTCCTAAAAAATATAAAAAAAAATTATTGTAGAAAATTATAGTTGTAAACATGAGAAATGTCAAAATAGAAATTCACCGCGTCATTTTTATATGGGAGACGTCACTTCTCGAATTTTGACATTGTTAAAAATTCACACGTATTCAACAGTTTTGATTTTCCAATATCTGGAAAATTTGCCATCTATGTTTAGTTTATTTATGATGGGAACTGCAAATCACCAATTTGCACAAACTTAGATTTGCTGAGAAATGTTTCTAGTTTTAAATGCATTTTATTATCTTAATCATTAACCCTTACATACTAACAGAAAATGCTTAAATGCTAGCTTAAAATTACTTAACAATCTTATACTAACTTACTGGCCCCACACAGGCACTCTAAGCTACTCTAAATTCTTAAATCTATGTCTTTCGACTTTATTTACGTTTTACTTAGGACTATTTATTTTCAATACTTAAGGCTAAGAAAAAATTTTTTGACAAAAACTTAGTATATGGACTTATTTTTTTATAAAAACTTAATATCTAACTTAAAATAAACCTTAATCTACCTTACCTACTTACACAATACACACACATAGATATTATACATAATTATATACATATATTAGTATATACAAAGGTATACACTAATATATGTATATATTTCTTAAATGCTAACCTAAACCTATGCAAGCTGGCCATCGCTATTCACAGAGCAAATAGATTGGTCAGCTCTGCCTCATTAGTGAGGCTGGTTAGTAGTTGACGAAAACGACGACGAAACATCTTCTCCATCATTCAACCACCAGAAATGCTGGTGCTGCCGAACGACATCCCTCTTATCGTGATTCCCCACCGCCGTACTGAAAGTGAGACGATCCACACTGCCGTGTGCGACGTCTCTGTTGTTATTGAGTCGCCTGTCTCCAGCTTTCCGAGCGAGATGGAAGATTAACGGGACCGCTGATCTAGGTAGAGGAATGTTTCCGGTGGAACGAAGCCGTCAGAGCGCACACTCTCGTGGTAACGGTAATTGGGATAGTTAGCCCCAGATATCAGGTTATTCGTCGAGGCCATTGCTCTTGCAATGTGCCTTCGAGTCAGCTTAATTACGAAGTTGTCCACTCGTATTAGGTTCGCTTTGTTGTAAAGGACCTCATTACGATAAAAATTTTTGTACTCCGACTCTGGTGTTCTGTACAAGCGAAGGCAAGCCCTCTCAAACACCCGAATCTTTTCCATTAAGCTTGCTCGCACATTGAACCACACGAGACACCCAAATACCAACATGGGCCTGATAAGGGCCATGTAGCAGATTACCTTTACCCTCGCATCGAGTTGGCTGCTATAAAACAGTCTCTTTGTAAGGGCAAAAGCGCCTTTAGCTCTGACCAGAGCAGCATCTATGTTTTTGTCAAAATACAGAAATTGATCTAGGTATATCCCAAGGTATCTGACTACCTTTCGACAGGTAAGAGGCTGTCCGCGTTGTCCAATGATCGAGAAAGTTCGCCGGTTTTTTCTGGTATCTCTAGAGGCTCTAGACAACGGCTAAAGAGAATGGTTTCCGACTTCTGAAAGTTGATTTTTAACTTCCAGTCATCGCAAAATCGTTTTATCTTATCGAAGTCACGCTGCAAGAGAGTATTGATGACCTCGATTTTTGGACCTGTTCTGTACGCTATCAAATCGTCTGCGTACGCAATAGTATGGGGAAGTGAACCTACCAAGTCGCTTGTATAAATGTTGAACAGGATCGGCGAATTGACCGCGCCTTGCTGAACACCATTTTTAATTTGAAATATTATAACAGAAGTCACATCACCATTCTTCACGATGAACTGTCTGTTAGTTAGCATATTATAAAGAATGTACAAGTGTTGTTTACTGATCCCCAGCCTAGTCAGCTTATAGAAAAGACCTTCTAACCATAACCAGTACATTGGTTTTTGCCTTTATTCCATTGGATATCGGACACCAGTTTAGACGCGGCATGTGAGATATCATGTCCCGCCTTAAAACCGAATTGATTATCTGGAACTATATGTTTATCCTCAACCCACCTAGACAAAGCTCTATTGATTACCTTTTCAAACACCTTACTGATATTCGGAAGGAGACTTATCGACCGGAGATTCGCCGGATTGGATATATCCTTTCCCTTTTTATGGATAGGTTGAACCACCGCCGTTTTCAAATGCGCTGGATAATGTGCATTATTCATTGCATTAATAAACAGGGTGGTGTAAATGTCCACCGCTTCTAGAGGAAGATGTCGAAGCACGATGTTCGGAATACCATCGGTCCCCACTGATTTCTTAACCCTGATTGTGTCAAGGATCTCATGGAGTTCTTCCTTCGAAATGACCGGTGGTAGGTCACCCTCTCTGGTAATGACATTATTTGCCATATTTTCGTCGCTGAACCGGGTGAAACCAGAGCCCTCGGATTGCCAGTTCTCTACTTCATTTCGAATGTAGAAGTCGTGCACCAAGACGCGATTGTCCAGGTCATAATTAGGGCCAATAGTATCAGTGGCCTTGTATATTTCCTGGAAAGTCGCCCCTATAGCCTCAATCTTCTCCTGTGGATCCTCGATCACAAAGAAGTCGTCATCATCAGCGGCCTCATTTGGATCAATACCTGCTATTGTCAGTATCAGTTCGTTGTCTGTTGTCCGGGCTATTTTAAGACACTGATTTTTTCTCCGAAATAGTTTATTTATTTGCGGGAACATATTCGGGTTGCTGGTGTTTACAGCCCGAACCCTGTTGTTCCAATACAAATTTACAGAAATTCTGTAATTCTCTTTTATTAACGTTTGAATATTTTTAATCGACGACTTCAGTGTCCTTATCTCCGGGTTTTGTCTGTCATTTAACTGTCTGTATAAGTTTTTGAGTCTTGACAGAAGTCTACTTTTCTGTCGGTGCAGTGCGTCAATAGTAGGATTGCGGAACAGGTCTTCGTTAGTCGTACGTCGACACCGCGGTATTGTAGCGTCCATAGTTTGTTTAATTATCTCGTCCATTTGTTTTAGGTAATTGTCGATCTCCTCGTTTGACAAATTCCTATTGGACGGTGGGTGGAGCCTATTTGAAAAGAGCGCACTTGTCATCAACATCGAGTCTTACTGTTGTTGTAAGAATATCTTTGGACAAACTCCTCCAATTCCGAAATTTCGTTGGGAACTGTAATTTCGGTACTAAAACCGCAATGGTCACTGTCATACACGAATGTGCGTAGACAGTTTAGCGTTTGTAAATTCGTACCTGTCAGTCGTATACGTTCGTCGTACAGCAGTAGATCCAAATAAGACCCGCCTCTGGGAAACGACGGGTTATCCGTCGCTTTAAGACAGAGTCTGTAAATGACATCGTGCTGACCCCACCAATCGAGTAGTAGGTTCCCTCTAGTATTTGGCAAATTATTTCCCCAATGTCTGTGTCTAGCGTTGAAGTCCCCGCCGATTACAAAATAATTCTCCCCCGATTCCAGCCTCAGAAGTCAAAAAAAGGGTTTCGAGCTCTGTAATGAATAAAGTGGATTGTGGAGCCTCAGGTGCATAAACAGAGGCCAAGTACAGCCGCTTTCCACTGCGGAGCGGGATATAAATGACGACTGCCTCCAACACCCGGAACCTACGCAACACTCCCTTGCATACTCTGCGAAATTTTATACCTTGTTTAATGATGATCGCGACACCGCCTCCACGTTTGGATCGGGGCCGGTTTCTTCTTGTAACAATTTAATTATTGTACTCCAGTTTGTGCTTATCGGTTAGCTTGGTTTCGCTAGTGAAAAGCACATCAGGAGTTTGGTCTTGTAGCAATTTAAACATCGCGGCTCTTCGTTCGATCCTAATCAGTGAATTAACATTCACCGCAAGGACCTTTAAAGTTTGCTCCTCCATGTGCGTACCCATTACGACATGTGTTGCGTTAGGCCTGGCAGCAGCGCCTAGATCTGATCCACCTGCTTGGCCTGTTCTTGCACCTGCTTTTGCAGCTAAGCCATCTGCCCTTGGATTGCGAGCAAGATGGCCAGCATGTTAGGTGCAGCTTCCGTTGTTCTCGGCATTGACGCCGGAGAAGCAACAGTCGCTTGCTGTACCGTAGTTTCTCTGTAGAAACTACCTCGTACACCGCAGCCGGTTGAGAATGGTCATTCGGTGGTTTATTGCTTTCAGTATTTTTAACGGGTACAATTTTCTTTGCCGCAACTTGCTTATTTTTGCTTTGTAATGACTCAGGAGGCATGTTCAGAGATCTTCGTCTTAGTAAAATGTACTTGTTACATCGAAAAGGTTTCCACTATCTTTCATAAATTCAGCTTCCTGCTCCCTATAATTGACGCAGGCACCATGAAACAATCCATGACAATCATTGCAAGATACCTTGAAAGTGTCACTTTTTTCGATTTTTCTGAACACACCGAGCAAAGCATTTTGAAGGTTTAACGATCCATTAGCTTTCAGATGAGATGTGGACCCTACGACACTCAGATGAAGACTCTATATGTAGGGTTACTGTCCTTTTTTTAAATTGAAACTTTCATTTACATAGTTTGTTTTATTTTTTAAAAAAAATAGAACAAATTTCTTTTTTCACACCACCAAGAGGTAAGATAAAGGCGCGGTTTTGAATAGTGTCCCCAGTAGGAAATCCCCTATTCTTCTAAATTCTGGAAAGTTAGAGATGTAAGAGCGTTGGTAATTCACTTACAGTGTGTCTGCCCAAATTTAAGGGTTTGCAAAATAGTTTGACATCTAGGTTAGTTAATTTATGCATCTAGGTTAGTTAATCTATGACTCAAATGTGCGCTGAATAAGACGTGTTGGATTTATGTCAGATGCAATTGGAAATTCACTGGCAGGTAAACACTGTTATTGACGGGCTTCTTTCAATTTAGTATGGTGGACAAATTTGGCACGATCTGATTTTTAAAAAGTTTCCACATAAGACGTGTACTGCCAATTTATGTTGATAGAGTATAGTAATATTTGTTTTGACAGTGCTAATGTAGGTATAAATTTATTTTAAGATTCAACAAACGATTCAGATTTTTCAATGGTAAATGCAACTGATTTGTTAAGTAATTCGACCATTAAAGCAAACTTAATTAGAGTTGATTTAAAAATAAAAAATGAAAGAGGCAGAAGTAAGCTTTGGGATATGTTTGGTGTGATTAAAAACAGAAATGGTCAACCAATTGAAAATTTAGTGGCGTGGAAAAATTGTTTGTGTGTGTATAAGCACAATCAAAGAAGTAGGTACTTCAAATTTAGTCAAGCATAAGGGTTATTTGTTTAAAATAATTTAAAAGTGAAAACACAGTAGAAAAAAAAGATGTGGACATTAATGACAAGAAAAAAAATTGTGCGTGTAATAACACAGTTAACAATCGAAAATTTGCCGTCCTTTTAAAATTGTAGATTCGGGTCTTCCAAACTAATATAAATCTGAGCAAAATATGGGCAAAACGCTGATATTTAAAAAATTACTACCGCACCCCACCACTGTTTTGCGAAACTTAAATAAATATAATGATATAACAAAGACCGAAATAATAAGTAATAATAAGCTTTTTAAGAACTGTGCACTTATCCTTAACAATTCACTACGTTAAGGTGGGAAAACTAAATACGAGACTTCTAGGCTTAAAGTCAATGAAAGACGAATCATGTTCAAGTTATTTGTTGTTTAATTTTTTCCTTAAAGTGTTTAATAAATGTCTTGTTAAAATTTTAGCTCAAAAAATATAGTCCAAAATTAATAGTTTCCTAAATGAATTTGAAGGCGTCCTATATATAATGCCAATCATTGTAACAGACAGAGGTGCAAACATGAGCGCCACTTTCCGTTCAATATGACAATATATTTTGTATAAATCATTTAATACACAACGCAATCGAAAAAAAAAACAATTAGGAAAAGTCCACAAATATTTGATTTATGTAATCTGATCACAAAACTTGCAAAATATTTCAAAAAATCAAGCATAAATTCGTCCCTTAAAACCTCCCTAAAAAGAAAAAGAAACTTTGGAACACAATGTATTATTTATTAGAACATAGTTTCAAATTTCAAAATAAAATTAAATAATTATTTGGATTCCAAAGTATTACAAAATTTAACAATTTTTTACAAAATCGCCCTTTTTTATTCTATCCAGCAAATAAACTAATTCAGTTCAGTGAAGTTGAAAAAAAAGAGATTAGAGATGAATGTAAGCTTGTCATGCAAACGTACGCTTACGAAATATCTGAATTGACTGTCCAATCTACCGAACAATTGTTAATGAAGAGTTGCGTAGTTTATTGTCTGATGAACAGGAGTTGTTCAAGGACTTTATTCCACCTGCAACAGCTGTAAACTCTGCAGACAAAGTAAATAATGAACTTCGTGACTTTGAAAGCATAAAGGTAACTTTACACGAAGATTTCAATGTTTAGCAATGGTGGCATCTACACCAAGTAGAATTTCCTGTTTTATTTAAAGTAAGTTGCAAAATGTTAGCTACACCAGCAAGTAGTGCTGCGTCTGAGCGAGTTTTTTCTCAGCCAGACAATTAATTTCAGAAAAACGAAGCTTAATTGGATCTGACCCAGTTTTAGTCAAAAATATTATATTCCTAAATTATAATGTAAAAAAATCTGAAACTCGAATTGACTTAGAGGAACATGAAGGAGCATTAAAAAAAGAATAGTAATACATATCTTAAAAAAACACAACATCGAATTCTTTTATTTAATTTTATTTTATTTTATTTGTTTATTTAATTTTATTTATTTGGGGTGGCCGTGGTGTAGTGGTATATGCATACAGTCCACAAGCAGAGGGTCGCGGGTTCGAATCCCGTGCGAGGCAGTTCTCTGAAAAAGTCTTTTCGAAGAATTTGTATGTAGTTATATGAAAATCCCGTCGGCGTCAACTCTGACATGAAGGCATAACACTGATGTTGGAGTGGTTGCTGGCTGGGCTAAATGTAACAAACTAACAACTAGCACGTACTGAGACCCACTGGTTGAAGATGAACTTGCTCGTCCCGTCCAGTTTGACAACCACCTCTGGGAAAGATATCGAGACCTAATACACCTGAGTTTCAAACTACTACACCACCCGCCCGCGCCCTGGAGAAAAGCGAGTAAAAGAGTATTGTAATGGCCCAAAAATCTAAAAGTGGGATTTTCATCTTATTTTGAGTTTCATGACATCTTGACATGTGGTCGCAAGTTTTTGGAGAGATTTATGAATGTATGTGTATATAAGGTAATATGCAGCAAAAAATGTTGATCAACGGTTTCTCACAGACGGACAAATTGAGATCACTAAGGTCAAAATCGAAGCGTCTCCATGTTACTTAGAACTAATTACATTTTGAGCATGATTGACTCAGGAGTAAAACAACGCGTTCACGCTGTTTTCAGGTCGGATGAAGTCAGAAATTTTGAAGAATGTTTTCGGATGAATCAGAGAAATGGTATGAAATCGATTGATTAGTTTGTAAGTAGACCCATTTAACTGGCCCCAGGCGGGCACTCTAAGTTAAACATAATACTTAACCTATATTATGTCTTTTGACGTTCCTTGCAGGGCTTTTATTTTACATTTAATTAAACTTAAACTAAGAAAACCACTTTTTTTTTGTAAAAAAAAAAACTTAGTAAAGGGACTTTTTTATTATAACATAAGACTTAAAACTAAACCTATCAACTATCTAAAAATAAAACTTAACCTATTTAACGTACTTATAAATTATGAAAAACCCATATATGCATACAATTTTATTTTTTATTTTTTTTGTATGGGTTATTCCTTCTTATAGAAAAAGTTACCCACCTCTTTGTTCTTTTATATTTTTTTTCTTCTCTTAAATCTACCCTAATTCTACTTAAAACTATGTAAGTCGGCCACGGTTAATAAAATATTCATCGACCGACTTTGCCTCCTTATGAAGCTATCCAGTATTAGACTAATTCGACGAAGAAGCTTCCTCTCCTTCAACAAGCCAACAAAATTGTTCGTGCTACCGAGCAACATCCCTCACGTCGCGACTCCCTACCGCCCTACTGAACCGGAGATGCTCGGCGATGCCATGTGCGACGTTTCTGTCGTAGTTGAGTCGCCTGTCCGCAGCTGTTCAAGCGATATGGAAGATTAGCGGTACCGCCAATCAGCCCTGGATCAGACTTTTCATGACGAGGTAGAGGAACGCTTCTGGAGGAACAAAGCCGTCAACGCGTGTTCTCTCATGATACATATTATTGGTGTAGTAAGCCCCGGGGATCAGGTTGTTCGACGAGGTCATTACCCTTGCAATGTGCCTTCGAGTAAACTTAATGACGAAATTGTCCACTCTTTTTTAGGTTCATCTTATTGTACAAGACCTCATTAGGATAGAATTTTATGTACTCAGATTCTGGTGTTCTGTATACGCGAAGACAAGCCCTCTCAAACACATGAATCTTTTCCAGCAAACTTGCTCTCACGTCAAACCACACGGGACATCCAAATACAAGCATGGCCTGATAAGCGCCATGTAGCAACTCACTCGCATCGAGTTGGCTGTTATAAAGCAGTCCCTTTGTAAGGGCAAAATAACCTTTGGCTCTGGCTAGAGCAACATTTATATGTTTGTTTAAATACAGATATTGATCTAGCCAGATCCCAGGAAGATCGCCAGTTTGAGCTTCTTTCTTTGGGCTCTGGCCGTCACAAATGGCTTTACTAAAACGAATTTGAGCTCTTCGCACTCCTTCTCTTACAGCAAGGAGCTCCCCAGGATCAGTCGACATATCTAAACATATCTCTTTATAAAAAATTGTTGTCAATGACCGACTTACAAAATTCGATGGTGTCCTTCAGTTCCAATTTGAAAGTGATAATTGGTGGCACCGTCTGTTTGGTTGATTTCTACTCTTGCTGTTGTTGTTGTTGCCGCTGTTATTGTTGCTGTTGTTGATGCTGTGACTTTTTTTGTTATGTTGCTGTTGAGGTCTCTGGAGTTGTTGTTGCTTCTCCATCTCCCTCCTTCCCATTTTTTGCCCTTTTAGCCACCACTTTTAGTTTTAGGTGCTTGATGCTACTGTTCAAAGCTTCGACCTCGTCCTCTTCGCCATCTGATTCAGATGCAGCTAGGGATGCGAAGTTGTCTGCTCCTATGTAGTGGCCTTATTCTTCATCGGATACATACGGTGAGTCGTTATTATCCGGCTCCTGCCTTCTTGGATTTATTGCTGCACTTGCCGAAATCAATGCAGCCCTCTTCTTTACTCTCCCATGCAGCATTTCCAGCAAATTTGATTGTAAAAAAAGCTTACCGTTAATTATCCCCCAACCCACAAAGTACAAAAAAACATACAGAAAAACACGTCCGACCTTCTTGGCGATTCAAATAGAAATGAACATTAGATACACACGGTGAATTCGAAAGGCCCAAGGTGGCATATCCTAGTATGAGAAAATGTGCGTTATTATTTATTTTATACATCCTAGGCCTGAGACGAATTAATTACCTCCAGTGGATATAGGAGCTAAACTGGTCTTCGTAATCTGCTTCCATCAGGACAACGCACCTCCCATGACCGCAATTTGCCATCTCTTCCCAATTAAGCACGCCCAACAATGACCATCTTCCAATGTATACGGGATTTTCCTAGATCGTATAGATGACTTGAAATCCCCGTAAAAGTTGAGAATATTCAACTCTCCACCATTTGAAATTTGTGCGATATATTTCAACCGATGATTCCAGAGTTGTCCCATAGTTGAGTTGCTAACAGTCTGGTCTTCATTAATTTGGTTTCGCGCAGACCATCCGATTAAAAACTTCGATGGTGTGAGAGGTACAATCTCCAAAGGGTCATTGGACACGAACGTTAATGGGCGATCATTCGTAACTGCCTCTGCTTCGCTTAGTACTGTGCACAGCTCCTCAAAGCTAAGCCTAGCTTTCCCGATGACAACTTTAAGTTATACAGTTATATTCTTAACTGTCCTGATGAGCCTCTTCCAGAACCCACCCCAGCAAAGTGCACGTTCAACAATGAAGATCCGCTCTATTCGGCGTTGCGACATTAAATCGAACAAGGTGTCGCTATCAGGCATGGTTTGGGTTGCACGTGAATCTAAAGCTGCTGTTTGAAACGTCTTCGCATTATCAGAAAATACGGTTGACGACACACCTCGCCTTGCCATAAGACGACTTATAGCCAATATAACAACCGTCCGTTGACATATAAGCTATAAGCTTCAAATGAATTGCTCGGACTGCAGCACAGGTACACATAAGAAAATACGCCTTGTGTAAATTGGAGTCTCTGGAGGGGCTAGTTGACCAAAAATCTTCTTGCAGACAATGCAATTTCGTAACCTCTTTTTCACCATTTGACTTCGTTTAACAACCCAGAACTGTTCTCTCAATTTTGTAAGGACACGACTTATGACATGACATGTCAATAAGTGTCGATCATCAACAACGAGTTCGCTGATGTGGTGATCGGCCGATAATATAATAAAAAGTCTATCACATACCCTCAATAATCCATACTCATCTAGGAAAAGTGATAGTATTGTACGTTTACCTTTGAAATCTTTAGTGGCATTGTCTTCTGCAAGGACAGTATTTCATTAGAAAAACTGCATAATTGTATGAACCTGAGCCAGTATCGTTCAGAATTTTCAAGTTTGGCTTTTGACAACCATCTGCATTTTGTCCTCTGTTTTGCCTTGCATTGCTTGATAAGACCCAAGCTGTTACTCTCAACATTTGTTTCCAGCTACTGAGTTTTTGGCAGTTCAGTATTGATGTTTCAGGACGTTGTCTTGTTGTTATGTTCGAATCTCATCATTAAGCCAATCTGTACTATTTGCTCATAAGATTCCTCGCGTTACTAAGTCAGCTGGGTTTGTTTTTCCAGAGCAATGACTAGAGTTCAAGGTCGACGTATGACGTCGAATTTCCAGTACACGACTCTGCACATATGGCTTTCATCGTTGAATTTGTCCGTAGATCCAATGAAGGCTAATTTTCGAATCTGACCAGTGGAAGAATTTTTGACTCTTTGCACAAAGAAATGAAAAACTTCTTTTACCAATTTAGCTAGTGTTTGAATGTAAGCAACTGTTCCGTAAGCGTTGACGCTAGCGACAACAAATATATGGCACTGAATGAAATTTGAAGCGGCAACTGAATGAACGGCTCGGGGAACCGCGAAGTCCTTAAGTTATAAAGTGTTAAGAACACACTCGGTCCACTGCTGCATAAGATCAGTAGGTGTTTTCTTTGTATTAATTAAAATAAAAACTACCGATCTCCGATACGTTATAAAAAAGTAAAAATTTATTGCTCTAAGATTTTCCTTTTATGTGTGAATTGACATTTCAATCTTTATAGCATGAAAGTTACCATTGGTAGTTTATACTACGTTTACACATGTACATAATTTTTAGGTTGATTCAACCCTAGTTGTTGTCCTTTTCCGTACTGGATTACCCTGTGGCTCGGAATCTATTACCTTTTGATACGAATGCACATGCAAAGAAAAATCAAAAGTGTAACAAATTTATGAACACATTTAAGTAAGAATAGCAACCCTATACATGAATTTGGTGACAATGCCGAAGATCAATGTTGGATAACTCGATTACCCTCTCTTCTCTATCGCTCGGACGCTATTATAGTGTTGTTTCCATCGCTGTTATCTTTCTTGTCCTTTGTTTACCATTTTGATGAAGATCGAAGCGAATCAATTGTGTTAACATATAGTAAGTAACGTGATAATGTGGTGTAGTGAAGAGCGTGGTTTCAACTCGAATTTTTTTTTTTTGTACAAAACAATTCCAGGTAAGTTTTTTATTTTATTATAATTCTGAAATCTGTTGTTTTAAATATATCTGGAGTGTTGTGTGGTGTTGTGTATTATATTTTTAAGATAAGGAATATGTTTCGGTGGCTGTGTGGGGAAGGTTGTGCAGCATGATTTGGACTGGAAGTGTATTATCAATACATGTTGTAGGCGTTTTGCCTTGATTTTTAAGAGAGTGAAGTGTAATTATTATTTTAATCTGTAATTATGTGCGAATCAATGAAGTGTTGGTGAAATGTATTGTGTGGATGGATAAAGAGTCAATTTTGTATTTCAGAATGAACGGATATGTGTTTTGGGTGGGAGAAATGGTGTGCGCGCGTGTGTGTGTGTATGTGTGTGTGTATGTGTGTGTGTGTGTGTGTGTGTAATTGGAAATCAATGGATGGTTTTTTTTTAGCTTTGGGTATGTTTTGCTATGGATGAATGAATGTAAGTATATAAAAGTATGTGTTGAATTGTGCAGTCGAATTCGATTGATTATTTTAAATTGAAATTGCAATATGTGAAGGAAATTATAAAGCTGTTGATATTGTTTTAAATGAAAGACATAGTGTGTGTGATAATTTTGGGTTATTGAATGAGAGAATCGAAAAATTAGATATTGATTACTATTTTGTTGTGTGACGGATTTGCTTCGTGAGATACCTATGTCACTATATACATTTATATTATTGCTTGTTCTTGTGATTTGTTGCATGACAGTAGGCAGATCTTTTGAATTGGCCGTTTTAGTTCTCCGTTCTGTTTTTAATGTGACCACTCGTATTAGGTTGTCTTTTCCGGGGTGTGTATCGGTAATTCGTCCTAAACTCCTTTTCTACGGTGGAAGCCTCTCGTACCTTATTAGAACCAGATCACCTACTGAAGGCAATTGCTTAGTGTGAAGCCATTTCGGTCGCTGTTATAGGCGCGTCAAGTATTCAGAGCTCCGTTTCTTCCAAAACAACTGTTTTAGTTTTTGGATTCGGTTCCATCGGTGTAAGCAGCCCAGCTTTTCTTCGTCGTGGTCAGGATGAGGAATATGTTGAAGAGGTTGTCCGATGAGGAAGTGTCCTGGTGTGAGAATGGTGAGGTCGTCCGTGTCGTTTGTCATGGGACATAGAGGTCTTTAAACACGCTTCTATCTGTGACAGAAGCGTGGAGAGTTCCTCAAAATGTAAACGTCTCCTCTCCAACGATGCGTTTGATGTGGTGCTTTATTGATTTGACTCCCGCTTCCCATAGTCCACCGAAATGAGGGGAAGCAGGAGGAATAAAGTGCCATCTTATACCTTCATTTGCAATATTTTCGGCGATTCCCTTCCAGTCTATCATGACCTCTCTGAACAACCTTTGTAACTTCGTATTAGCTCCGACGAAGTTGGTCCCGCAGTCACTGTATATGATTGTACACAGTCCTCTTCTTGCCACAAACCTTCGTAGAGCTGCTAAGAAGGCTTGAGAGGTTAGGTCACTGACGAGCTCAATATGAATGGCCTTCGTTGCCAAACATATAAATATGGCAAAATATGCCTTAAAGGTCTTGGCATTGCGACCTTTCCAAGCCTTTACGTCAATCGGGCCCGTGTAGTCGATTCCGGTGTTGACGAATGGTTGCGACACGCGAAAACTTGGAGCAGGTAAACTACCCATTAGTTGTTTCGCTGCCTTGGTGCGAAATCTGAAACAATTTATACACGTGTGGATAAATTTTTTTTACGCATTTTTTACGTTGAGTACCCAGTACCTTGCGCGTAGATGTGATATCACTTGCTGAGTTCCTCCGTGAAGTGTCCGGTTGTGCGCATCGAGGATTAGCAGCTTAGTATAGTGATGCTTCCCACGCAGTGTGATTGGATGTTGTTGGTGATACGAGAGGGTTGAGTTTTGCAGTCTTCCTCCAACTCGCAAAATTCCTTCTGAGTCGATGAAGGGGTTTAATTAATTTAGGAACTTCTTGTTTTCCTTTGTTTGAAGCTCAGCTATTTGGGTTGAGAATATTTCGCCTTGGACATTGCGGATTGCTACTGTTGAGGCTAAATTAAGTTCTTCAATTGAAAATGGAGAGATGTTTCTAATTTTAGGAGATTTTCTTGAGTTATTGGCAAATCTTAAACAAAGGGCAATGATTCTAACAAGTTTTTTTTAATTTAGACTGCCTGAGAATGAGTGCATAGATGTCATTTTCTATTTTCTATTGGTACAAAGGACCTTGGCGGCAAGCTGTTCGATGACTGTGTTGTGGATCTGTTGAGGTGGAAGTGGAAAATCCCACTCATCGCGTAGGAACTGTGATCCTTTCCACCAGAATTCGTTTGCCACCAATTCCGCGAAGCAAGGTCTGCTGAATTGTGTTGAGTTGGAATGTGTTTCCAAATGTTGATGTCGGCTAATCGCTGAATCTCTGCTACCCGGTTACAGACGAAGGTGGTCCATTTCGATGGCGATGCAGTGATCCAGGAAAGTGTGATGGTTGAATCGGTCCATGCGAATTTTCGGACGTTCTGTAGGTCTAGAACTCGTGCTGTGTAATCTACCAGCCCACCCAGAATAACTACTCTGCACAGTTCCAGTCACAGTATGGAGATTGTTTTAACTAGAGCCACCTTGGTTTTTGAGAGTAGCAAGTGCATGTGGATTTTGTCTTTGCTATCTAGTACTCGTAAGTATATTGCAGCCCCGTACCAAATCTGCAGGAATTGGACTGTCCCAGTTAAGACCTCGGCCCCACAATTGCTGCATTATCATCTTGGCCCTTACAACGCAGGCAGATATCCATCCGAGTGGGTCGAAAAGCCTCGCCGTTGATGAAAGAATCGTCCTTTTTGTGACTTCAGAAGATTCGGAAGACATATTCTGAAAACCATGCCTACGGCCTTAATATGATCCTAGAGGTAAAGAAAAATCTATTTCCCGATCGCCTTCTGGAATATGGTGTAGCAGTTGGTCGCGGTTGCTTGTCCACTTCCTGAGATTAAAACCAGCTGATGCGAGAAGATTTCTGGCTTCGTCTTTCCTTAAGATGCCCTCTTCGACTGAATCTGCACCCGATATGATTAGTTGATAAAAGGAGTCAGGGTAATTCACACGGATTTGCCTGTACGTCTTTTCGATGTCGGCTGTGAAGGTAACTTTATATTTTCTCCATCGCATGATAATATCAATATATTATTTTGGATTTTAGGTCCTACCAGGAGATGATCGTTGAGAGATGTACCATCTGTAGTTTTTGCGGCGGCATCAAAGACAACTCGTAACTTGGTTGTAGAGCTTGTCTCCTTCAAAACAGCGTGATGTGGAAAAAAGTGATAAGTCGTTTCCGGCCGTTTTTCAGTATTGACATCAACTTCCTTCATCTGGCCAAGCTGTAAGTACTCGTTTATACATGCCTTATATTGTTGGTTTAGTGCAGGGTTTTTCTCGAAATGTCTCTCCAATTAATGAAACCTACGTAGGACTCCTTCTCTCAAGGATCCCAACGCAGGATAACTTCCTCCCCTGAATAGCAGGGATACTTGAAAACGTCCGTCCGACGTTCTTATTGTGTGTGAAGCGAAATCTTCTTCACAAGCTTTGTCATCGCAAGCTTCGTGTTTTGCGAATGGAGCCTCCTCAATTTCCCAAAATCTTCTCATTTGTTCTTCAAGGTTAACCACTTGGAAAAAGCTTTTTATTTCGTTGGGGTATTCTGTTGGTACTCTGCAGAGTACTATCCACCCACGCTTTGTCTTCTGAGCAATTGGTAAGGTCGCATCTTCGTCTCTTGATATGTAAGGCAACACGATTTCGGAATAGACATCGCTACCTAAGAGGAGATCTATTTTCCCTGGTCTGTAGAAGAAGGGATCTGCTAATTTTAGACTCCTAAGGTGGTTACATTTGTCGACAGTCAATTGGTGGGCCGGAAGAAGGCCAGTGAGGGACTTAAAAACGAGTGCTTGGATATTGAGCAGTTGCACCGCTTCTTCTGTGATGAACGTCGCTTCCGACCCTGGATCTATTAAGGCTCTTAGGTGCATGTCTTCTCCTGTTGATGTTTTTACCTTTACCAATGCTGTCGCAAGAAGTACCTTTGTTTTGGGTTGATGGTGAATATGAAATGTGTTCACCGATGAGTGGGTACTGGTGCTGATTTGCTGACGGCTGGTTCGTATGAATTCGGGAACGTTTGAGTCAACTGCTGAAACCTGATAACATTGAGCTTGATTTAAGGGGTTTGTATTGTACGGAGACCGATTGCTTTGAGTAGCGTTGTGTGGGGTTCGAATGGACTGTATTGAGTTGTGTAAATTGTGAGAATTGTAGTGGGATGTCTGAGCTATGGGTTGTGACTGTGTATTTGTATTTGTATGAGAATTACTGCTGTGTTGTGCTGGGTTATGATGGAGCAGAGAATGCTGCTGGCAAAAATAACAACGGATTCCACTAGGACAATGAGGTATGGAGTAGCTGTACGCGAGACAATTTTCGCAAACCCCTACCTTCCTTACGCTACCTAGGCGTGCACCTATATACATTTTTAAAAAAAAACGTTTACATTTTCGCAGATAATGTTGTCCCCTGTTACACACCTTGCAGCTGTATTCATCACTATCATCACATCACATCGAATTTAGGAGGAAAGAGTTTGATTTAGTCGCCCTTGAATTTCCTGAATGCTATTACGAATTCCTACCGATTGAACCCTTTGACCTTGCTGATCTACGACCTCTAAAGTACGGGATCTAGCTTCTAAAAACTCGGTAAACTCCTTAAAGGTAGGCAAATCTGTCGTGTTTTTTGACGAACCTAATTTTTCTTCTTGCGGGAAGTTTCTGCAAAATTCAATAAATCAGGATGGAATCCCAGTGTTCAACAGGTAGCTCTAGGTTTTGGAATTCATGGCGATATTCAGTAGAAGTGTCTAAAAGATTTCTTAACCCTGCTGCGCTCTCGTTTTCCAAGACCGCTTGCCCGAAAAACAATTTGAATTGCATGCTAACGAGAATTCGTTTGTGATCATATCGAGAGGTTAGTATTTCCCAAGCCTTCTCATAATTCCCGCTGTCTATTGATAAATGCTGCAAAAGACGATCTGCTTCATCCGCCAAACTAGACTTCAGGTAGTGCATTTTTTCAATTTCGGAAAGCGACTTATTATTATAATTGAGTGATGAAAAAAGGTCATGAAAGGATTTCCAGCTCTCGTAATTTTCCGAAAACGTAGGTAAATTTATTTTTGGTAACCGTATAATATTTTTATCTGATGTTACATTTGTTTTCACAGAACTTACCGGGGCTCCGGCTGGTTTTTTGATTTTGTCCATGTTGTCTAGCAGATCCGTACGGTATTCAATGTAAATGTCCTTGATGTTTTGGAATAATTCTTGAATCTCTTCTTCTGTTGCGGAATCCTTTATTTGAACGGCTGAAGCACTGGCAATGTTGCACTCCGAACTAGCCTTGTAGTTCTCCTCTAGAATGGACAGCCTTGTGTTTAGGTGATTCCACGATCTATCCTTCATCGAACGTTTCACTAAATTGTCTTTATCTTTTGTTATATGTTGTTCGAGTTGGAAAAAAAAGTTCACAAAAATCAGCAAAAAATATTCAGGTAAATTCTATTTCTAAGAGTGAAAACTTACGTTAAATAATTTTTTTTTTTGTTTTGCAGAAACGGAAATTCTGATCTGTGAATCGTATTCTGTTGTACTGAAGGTGTACCAAACTGTTCCTGTAACGGATAGAACGGATCCCATGGTGCACTCAGTTCGAGCGGTTAATTTAACGGATCCCACGGTGCACACACAACAATACAGCGACGTACGCATGCAATCCAGCGGTAAATCTTTAACGGCTCCTCTATTCGGTTCACAAAATCCGCTTATTTGATTTTATTTCGTATTTTATTAATTTTTTTTTTTTCAATTTACAACTGTCTAAGTCTTTATGTGATTTTAACTTTATGTAAATGTAACCAATGTTAAATTTGTTAAATTTTTCTCACAATCCGTTTTACTCGTGGCTCGAGAAGGACCAATGTTTTCTTTGTTTTAATTAAAATAAAAACTACCGATCTCCGATACGTTATAAAAAAAGTAAAAATTACTTGCTCTAAGATTTTCCTTTTGTTGAATTGACATTTCAATCTTTATAGCATGAAAGTTAACATTGGTAGTTTATACTACGTTTACACATGTACATAATTCTTAGGTTGTTTCAGCCCTAGTGGGTTGAATTTGATTTCCAACATTATATATTTAGGTTGATTCAACCCTAGTGGGTTGAATTCGATTTCCAATAGTAGGTAAAGCTTCTTCCCACGTTAGTTTCCTTTTCCAGGTGGACTGGAACAATATCTTTAGCTTTACTATTGTTGGGCAAAAAATTCCAAAATTATCATATACTCTCGCAATAGCTTGTAGAATGTTTCGTTTTGTTCATCTGCTTTGATTTAGTTCGAAGAAACTCTGAACAGAGTCTAACGGTAATGCCAACTCGTCACTAAATGTTGTATATCGTAATCCTAAGACTTTTTGAATTTTGGGGAAAGTCTTTCAACACGTCGCTTTACTTTACGTAGCACTGTTGGAATGACATCTCCTCAGATTCATGGAAGCACTTTCCAAAATTTCAACAGCCTGCTGGTAAAGTTGAATGCATTTATCTTCTGTATTCACGCCAACTGCTAGGTCATCTTCATAAAAGCTCTTATTTAAGATTAGATAAGTCTCCGGAAATTGTTGCTGTTCCTGCATCAAGTGAAACCGTTATGTAGCTGATAGTATAAATGGAATGCAATTGACTCCGAAAGTAGCTCTAGTCATGCGAAAATCTTTATAGCACGGTTGTTCGGCAACTTTCGAAAGGGAAGAGTACCATACAAAATGGTGCGCATATCTATCAGTGTCGTTCAGAAGTATTTGCAGGAACGCCTTTTCGATATCTGTCACGACACCAATACGACCAATATGGAAATTCAACAAGGTGCTTCTTCCGGTAGAAGATTTATACCAGCGAAAAGTTCGTCGTTTAGTGATTTCATCAGTTAGACTGGAGGCATCGAAGACTATGCGCAGCTTTGTGGTTGTACTGTCTTCTCTATAGACGGGTCAATGTGGAAGGTAAATAACTCGACCTGTTGCGGCTCTGATTCGGAGTTGAATGGTTCTGCTACGCCTTGATTCACCATTTGACGTACTGCCGTGTCATACTCTTGTAGCTTTTCTGGATCCCTTAATAAGCGTTTCGCTAAAATTTTAGACGACTCACCGCTAAGTCCCTGTTGTTCTCTGATATAAGCTTCTAATCCTTCCACGGCATTGTGGCTTCATACCGCAAACCAATCCTTTTCAAGGACGTACTTGTCAACTCCTCGGTCTGATGTTCTCTTTGTAAACTAACGATATTAGCGACAACAGATTAAATATTTTTTTCCGTCTTGATAAATATTATCGTCAAGACTTGTCAATAAAAATCGGATCTAATGACCATGCTTAAGGCTTCCACGACTTCCATGGCTTTATGCATACAATCAGCCAGTTGAAACCTTTTAAGCATGTGACAGAAACTATCTGGAGCCTTTAAAACATCTACACAAATATCCGGCATAACAATCGCTTCGTTGAAGATTCTTATTTTTTCTATTGACTTTTCAACAACACCTTTATCTTATTAAATTCTTTTGCGAGCGACTGTTTCTTTGCCCCAAGCGGTATCACTGACAAATTTGCCTTTTCCGCACATGGTGATATATGTAGTCTCTCCACTAAACTCTGCCGTATGTATGTGTGTTGGCTTCTACCATCGACAATCACCCGGATAAGCACACACCTCGCCGTTTTCAAAAAAATGTTTGGCGCATTACAAATATTGCATATCTTTTTGTAGAAAGGATACATATATGTGTTTGTCACTGCATTTGTTACATTTCAAAAAAATTTATACTCCTGCAACTCCTTGATGTATGACCTACCTTCGCGCACCGGAAACATCTGTTGGATTTTATTAGTATGTCCCTTTTTTGTTTTAGTGTAATTTCCTCTTCGTGGTCCTTTTTAAGTAGTCTAAGGCATTACAAAATATACATCCTTCTTTGTTTAACCCTATCAGGCTAGCAGCGGTTGTTAGGGATTCAACGTCGTTCTAAAAAACATCGATGTTAAAAAATATCTATCTTCACACGAAAAACATGGATGCTAAAAATCATCGTTCGTAAGAACTATATATCGGTGTTTTTGCCGAAGTTTTTTTTTAACACATTAATTGTGGCCAGAAAATAAATAAATAATTAATTTTTTAGTTTTTTATTTACTTATTTCCTGCTAGGCTAAGTCCACATTGCATTCTGCAATATATTTTTTATTAGGAAAAGAGAGGATTTAATTTGGTTTAAGGAAGGATTCCACTGTAGATTAAGATTTTGTTCTCCCATGCCCTCGTCACGCTAAATGGTGTGATTGAGAGAAACAACTTAATTTTCTGTTTATTGAATTTATTGCCCAGTTTTTTACTAGTGTGTTATATAGGTTGATTCATCGTGATTTTCAATAGGCTTTTTTTGACATATCACGCGTGACTCCTATCAAACTGCTTTGTCACTTTTCATCATGGAAAGACTCACACCACAACAGCATCTCCAAATTGTTAAGCTGTATTACGAAAATCAGCGTTCTGTGGGAAATGTTTTTCGTGCGATTCGAAGAAATTACGGTGTGCATAATCGACATACTGAAACCACTATTGCCAAAACCATTTGCAAATTTGAGTCCCAGTATATATTGCTGTATGATACTCGACCGATTAGACCACATCCAGCACGTAGTGCAGCGACTGTAGCAGCTGTAGCTGAGAGTGTACGCGAAGACTGTGACGAATCGATTTGTCGTCGTTCTCAGCAGCTTGGTTTGGCGTATTCGACAACTTGCCGTATCTCGGCCTAAAAGCGTACAAAATTCAACGTGCGCAATATTTGAAGCCAGGCGACTTGAATTTGCGTCATATTTTCAGTGAATGGGCTCTGGAAAAACTCAATGAAAATCCGGTGTTTGATCGTGAAATTTTGTTCAGTGATGAACCCAATTTCTGGCTCAATGGATACGTTAATAAACAAAATTTCCGTATTTGGGCTGATGAGCAACCCGAAAAGTACCAAGAGCTATCATTACATACATTAAAAACAACGGTATGGTGTAGTTTATGGGCTGGTGGAATCATTGTTCCATATTTCTTCAAAAATAAGGCAAATCAGAATGTTACCGTCAATAGTAACCATTATCGCACACTGTTAACGGACTGTGTACTTCCTGAAATCCCAGCACATGATCTCGGTAAGCTCTGGTTTCAACATGACGGCGCAACAAGCCATACAGCGCGTGAAACAATGGACTTGTTGAGAAATCAATTTGGTGAGCACTTAATTTCACATTTTGCTTAATTTCACGTTAGCCGCCTAGGTCGTGCGATATCACACCTTTGGAACATATTCTCTTTGGACTATATCTCAGGTCTTCAGGAATAGGCCAGCTACGATTGACGCTTTGGAAGCCAACATTACTCGTGTTATCCGTGAGATACCAGTCGCTACGCTCAAACGAGTCGCCCGACATTGAACCTTCCAAACGGACCACCTCAGACGTAGTGGTGGTCAACATTTACATGATATCATTTTCAAAAAGTACCTCGCAACTATGGAGAGGTAATGTCATTGCAACTTTGGCAAGTTTCGGAAATAGAAACTTCAAATCGTTACAAATTTCTAAAGCATCTCTAGGAAGTGCTGTTCTAGTGGTTTGGCTAGACGGACGTCGTAACTCGCGTTTTGGATGGACTGTAGAATGTTGTTGTTTGGAAGTGCTATGTTATGTGGCGAGGAAGACGTCGTAGCTCGGAGAAACTTAAAGATTCACTAGAGTTGGTTTTTTTGTTTTGATAAAGTGAGAAAAAAACTAGTGCATAATAGAAAAAAAAAAAGAAAAGAAAATAGGAAACGATACGCGCGTTTGTGTGTTTATGTGTGAAGTGTATGTTGATTCGCGACGGTTCCTGATAAATTTACATAACGAAGTGCGATATGACTGCAGAGGGTGCAATGAACTGGAACATTTAACAGCTGATTGTATGATAGTGTAGTGCATGCAATTATATACTGACATGTTTTGTTGTGAAGTAATTTAATTAGATGTTTTAATGCAATTTGTTGGATATTGTCAAGTGTTTTCATTCTTTAGTGTGTTTTTTGTATATGAGTCGCTGGATGGGAGTATGCAAATTTTTGTTATTGTATGGGCCTTTTGATCTCACCGGTTGCTGTTTTCAGAGTGACTACACGAAATAAATTGTCTCTACCAGGATAAGTGTCGATGATGCGTGCTAAATTTCATTTTCCTGGGGGTAGGTTATCTTCCTTTAGCAAAACTAAATCACCGATTTTGGGTTGGTCTTCCACCTTTAGCCATTTTGGTCGCTCCTGCAATCGATTGAGATATTCTGACGTCCATCGTTTCCAGTTTGTTTGTTAGAATTTTTGCATTTGTTGCCATCGTTGTAAAGGTCCAGTTTTTGTTTCAGTTTTGTTAGCTTCTGGGATGTTGGTCAGTGCTCGACCGATGAGAAACTGTCTGAGGGTGAGAGCGGTGAAATCGTGAGGATTGTCGGTCATCGGACATAGAGGTCTGGATTTTAAGCATGCCTTCACCTGATGCAGAAACGTGCTTAATTCCTCATAAGTGTATTTCTCTTCTCTTTCGGTGTCTCACCGACTTCACACCGGCTTCCCAAAGCCCTCCGAAGTGAGGAGACACCGGAGGAATGAAGTGCCTCTCTATGCCCTCCTTTGCGGTCAGCTCAGCGACAGCCTTCCATCCGACATCAGCTTCCGCGAACAACTTTTTCACCTCCTTGTTGGCTCCTATAAAGTTTGTTCCGTTGTCGCTACAGATGTGAGTGCATATCCCTCTCCTGGAAATGAATCGGCGTAACGCCGCGATAAAGGCTTGGGTCGTTAATCGCTGACTAATTCGATATTTTGGCGCCTCGACCTTTCCAAGATTTTATATTAATCGGCCCCGCGTAGTCTACTCCAGCATGAGTGAAGGGTTGCAAAATGGATACCCTTGGAGCTGGTAAATCGCCTATAAGTTAGTTTTTCGGCTTCACTCGGTATCGGAAACATATAATGCACTTGTGTAAAATGCTCTTTACGGAATTTTTAAATTTTAAGATCCAGAACCTGTTCCGTAAGTATGCGGTGGTTTGCTGTAGGCCTCCATACAGTGTTCTCCAATGAGCGTCGGCTATAAAAAGCTTTGTAAAATGATGGTTTCCCTTAAGAATTATTGGGTGCCGTTGTTCGAACAAAAGTTCAGCGTGTTGCAGTCGCCCTCCTACTCGTAGAACTCCGTTGGTGTCTGAAAAGTGTGAGGCTGATTCCGGTATTTTGGCTTTCTCGGAAATGAACGGATCCTCTTGAGCTAGTTTCACAAGTATTAAGGTGGTACACTGCAATTCTGCTGGAGAAAGTCTGTTAAAATTCCTAAAACAGTGTGGATTTTGGACATTTTTAATAAACGTCCGACAATAAGCTACAATTCTAACTAATTTACTTAAATTTGAATACTCTAACATCAAAGTAACAATAACATTCTGTGTCTTTATGGCTGCATGGGTTCTTAGGGAACGTTTCTCCTCCTCTGTTACTAGGCTCTTCGGCTGTTTGGGATATTTAAATTCCCAAGACTCTCAAAGGAATTCGGGTCCATTCCACCAGAAGGTGCTTGAGAGCAAGGCCGAAGGCATTACTCCCCTTGACGCTAAGTCGGCTGGATTTAACTCCATGGGGATATGCTTCCAGTTTTCAGGTTTGACCAGTCGCTGAACCTCCGCCACTCTATGGTTGACAAATGTGGCCCATTTCATTGGAGGAGCAGCGATCCACGCCAGCGTTATTGTTAAGTCCGTCCACGCGTATTATTTTGCGTCTCGTAAATTTAAGGCCTTTGCGATATAATCGAACAGTGTGGCCAGCATAACAGCTCCACAAAGTTCGAGTCGTGGAAGCGTTTGACTCTTTACAGGTGCAACTCTGGTCTTGGACATGAGCAAGTGTGAGTGGATTTTGTGTTGTGAATTGAGGATCCTGAGATATACCGCCGCACCAAACGCTTTCTCGGAGGCATCGCTAAAGCCGTGAAGCTCGAGTCTATGGTATGTGTCACTCATGTGAATCCAGCAGGGAATACGAATTTTCTCGAGGTGTGATAGTTCCTCCTGGAAAGCGGCCCACTCTTTCTTCATCTCCAGAGACAGCGGCTCGTCTCAGTTCCCTCCGCAGCGCTAGAGTTGTTGCATCATTATCATACCTTTTATTATAGTTGGCGCAATCAACCCGTGTGGGTCGAACAATTATGCAATTGTGGAAAGGATGGTTCCTTTTGTTGGTTCTGCAGAATCAAGTTGAATACTTTTAAATGCGAGATTATCTTCACCTGGAAACCACCTAATTCCTAGGGCATTTATGTGATTGAGTGAGTTGAGAGGTAACGAAAATTTAGATTCCCTTTGTTGTACTGGTATTCCATCTAGAATTTCCTCAGCGTTATTAGCCCATTTTCGAAGACTGAATCCTCCCGACAGTCTTCTACAGTGTTGGCTCCAGCAAACAGATCGTCGACATATATATCTTTTTAACCATCTGTGCCCCTAGAGAATACGTTTGTGCTTCGTTATCCGCCAATTGATTAAGACAACGAATGGCCAGGTACGGAGCACAAGTTGTCACAAATGTGACAGTTTGTAGTCGGTACAGCTTTACTTGTTCAGACTCTTCATTACGTCAGAATATTAAATGGTAATAGGAATCTTCTTTGCTCATCCTGATCTGTCGGTACATTTTTTCAATGTCCGCTGTGAAGGTGAATTTGTGTCTTCTCCACTTTAAAACGATATCGATGATATCAGTTTGTGTCTACGGCCCAGTTATTAGATGTTAATTTAATGAAGAAGCTTCAAATACCACTTGTAGCTTAGTTGTAAAGCTGGATTCTTTGCACACTGCATGGTGTAAAAGGAGTCCTCAGAACTTCATCTTGTGTCATGTCAATTGCTTCTATGTGTCCTAGCTGGAGGTATTCTTGTATGCACTTCGTATGCTCTATTTTTAGTGCATTATTCACGCGGAATCTCCTCTCCAGATGAGCAAACCTACGCAAGGCACCTTGCCTCGAGGGTCCAAGCGCAGGTCTGCTTTAAATGGTAACGACAATTCATTGTGTCCACTTGGTAATCGTTTTGTCGTTGATTCAAAGAACTTTTCACACTCCAGACCTTCGGAAGTTTGTTGTGGTTTAAAGGGGATTTCTTCCACCTCCCAGAAACGTAGCAGTTGCTTGTCTATGTCGATGGTTGGCACAAAGCTCTTTATGCTCCGTCTCGGCTGTGGAATTTTTCCCATAACGACCCACCCTAGCAATGTGTTTTGTGCTATTGGACCTTCTTCTTCACTATCTCTTACTATTCTGAGGAAGTACTATTTCGGAGTACAGGTCATTTCCCACTAAGTCTACTTCAGCTGGCGTGTAAAATGTCGGATCCGCTAAAGGCAAACCCTGAATGTGGCTCCATTTTTGTGATTGTACTCTATGGGAAGGAAGTAGTCCAGTCAAGGAAAATAAGATCAGTGCTTGTACGTTAGTCTCAAAATCTGACTTGAGAGACTCTTGCGTAAGGTCGACATATCCCTGACATACTCCAAAATTAACTTTTCCTAATCCTGAAACCTCCACATGATTGTGTTTGCCCTGTAGACCTAACCTTTGTGCCGCTTTTCTAGAAATAAAGCTTGCTTCAGAACCTGGATCAATTAAACCGCCAAGATTAACCCTGTCTCCGGATAACGACCGAAGGTTTACTATTGCGGTAGCTAATAGTACTTCTTTGTGAGTTTGAGTGGTGTGAAGACTCTGTGCTTCGTTGGATTGAAATGGTAAGGCGTTTGAATTTAGGAGGTGTGGTTTTGAATGTGATGAGTGAAAATGTTGTTGCTTACTGGTGGATGCAATAGGTGCTGGTTGTGTGGTGTTGTGTTGTGTATTTGTAGTATGTGAACTGTGTGAAACGGAATGTATGTGCAGCAGTGAATGATGGGGCTGCTGGCAGAAATAGCACCTAAGTCTACTTGAACATTGTGTCGTGTTATGACTGTATGCCAAGCAATTCTCACATACTCCAATTCAGTTTACTGTATTTGTGCGTGAAGCAGTATTCATTTCCAAAAATTTGTTGCATGTTCGTAGAGCGTGGGCACCTTTGGTGCAAACTTTGCAATTATACTGGCTTTTCTTTTCTTGTTTGAGGAGAAAGGATTGCTTTTTCACCATTACCTCTTTATTGACCTTTGTGTCCTTCTGTTGCCCTACAGCCTCTAGCATTCTAAATCTCGCCTCTAGGAAATTACAAAAAAATATTAAATTTGGGTAAATCCTTATTCGTACCCAGTTTTTCCTGCCAGAGTTGTTTAGTAATTACTGGGAGTTTTCTCACCATTGAAAAAATGAATACAGCATCCCAATGCTCCACTGGCAACTGTGAATTTTGAAGATTATGTCTGCATTCTACAGATATAACTAATAATTTCTTCAGTGCCGTGACTGACTCTACCCGAATAACTTCCTGGTCGAAAAATGTTTTTAACTGGGCATTAACCAGAACGCGTTTCCAGGCAGCAACAAAGTTTCCCTTATTTACAGGCAAGTGTTTTAACAGTCGCTCTGCTTCATCGCGCAAACTCGCTTTAAATAATGTAACTTTTCGACCTCGAACAAGTCTTTGTTCGAGTGAATAAGGGAAACAAAGATGTCATGAAATGACCGACATGTGTTGTAATTCCCGGAAAAAATCAAGTTTTTAATTTTATTATAGCGCTCCAGTGTTAAGTTATGTCGGAGTCAATGACCGACAACACAACGAACCCAACACCCACTTTCAAAGAAAACATAATTCCCGGAATCGGTTTCCGGAGAAACAACGTATTTCTGCTTACGCTTGGGAAAGCATAAAATTGCATCTTCCCAAACGCAGACATTGATACAATGCGAGGTGCACTGCACTCCCACTGCATCAAGGTCAGACATGAGCATAAACACATCTCGGTTGAGATTATTTTCTGTAAGTTAGTTTTTAGCCAACCGCATGAAGATAACGAATAAAATAATAAATAATTTATAACAGTATTCGTTGAATTTTCATATCTTTTTAAAAAGATAACAGGTTAACTACTCAATATAACTGGCGCAGTAGGTAATTCTAATGTCTAGAGACAACAGAATAGAGAAAAAAAAACACTTAAGTGTACAATCTATAGAAAGTGATCATATAAAAAAAAAATAAATTTTTAGTTCTATCATAAGATAAAATAAAATAAACCTATATCAAAAAACAAAATTGTGTTTAAAAAAGTTTCACCAAAAACAACGCAAAAGAAAAAAAAATAAATCAAGCATCTAAATACAATAAAGTGATCGTATTCATAAAACAAAAATGGCAAATGAGAACCACATTGGACAGCAAATGAATCTAGCAATGGATAAAGTGCTAAAGGAATCATCCAGAATAAAAAAAATTCTGTGGAAACTCAGCCGACTACTCCCTGTCCTCTATTATAAGAGAAGTGGAAATATTTATTCTTTGTTTTACGGGTACCCCACTTGAGGGATACAACGACAAGTGATCAACAAAATCCAAGCACCAGCGTTACAAACGCTACGGGCTCTAGGACCAAATCCAACGAGGGAAAGGATACGAGACAGCTGATCCGGAACTACGGCGTAAGAGAAAGCTACTACTCACTGTATCATCAGGCTTTGTCACAGAAAAGCAACAACGTAAGTGAATACTATAATAAACTCAAAGATATATTAGACAAAATTAATTGTAAATATGAATTTTATGTAGAAAAACCTGTAGAATTCTTCACAGTAGTAACGAAAAAATGATTTTCAAACATTTCTTAATGGTTTTGACGCGAACTTAACGAGCATAATTCTAAGTAGGTCAATCGAAAACCTTAGGGAAGCATTTTACACACTAGAAGAATCAGGGCCACTAATGAAATATTCGCAACAAGCAAGCAATAGTAACTATCATAGAACAATAAACCAACGTAGTTAGAACCGAAGCTATAATAATAGGCAGAATACTAATCAAGAACAGTTCAGAAATTCTGATAGACCAAATAATAATCATAATAATAGAACAAATAACAACAGACCAAATAACCAAAACGACTTTAATAATAGGTACACATCAGGGTAGGTAAGGAACAATGGTTCAGGTCAACGCAGGAACCGAAGAAACGTTAATAACTCAGCACAGATTGGAAACAATGTCCCTGACGCCATGAGCGTAGATCACATAAAAGAAGAGGTAAATTTTCTCTCAGTACCTCGATTCAAAGTTTACCGATAGTTCAACTTTACATTGGAAACGAAAAAATCCGTTGTCTAATAGACACAGGATCCCCGACAACATTACTCGATAGAACAAAACTCCAGCGATACAAAAGAATCCCCTTACAAAACAAACTCTTTTTTAGTACTCTCTCCAGACAAACTTTCATTGATACAGAAACTATTACAAGCCTACCAAAAGAATTTAACGAAAATGCCTTCATGAGTTGGAAACTAACCGAATTTAGGAATAAAGATTTCGATGGTATTATCGGACAAAATATACTTAAGCCAATGCAAGCTATCATAAATTTACACGAAAATTATATAGAACTAAACAACCAAAAAATATATTTTTCCAATTCACCTCCATTCTCGTATGAAGACATAAATACCCATGAAGCATGATTCATTAGAAGCTCTCTATAGAAAGGATCTGAATTCTGAAGAATCAGAAAAATTAAAAAGTCTTCTAAGGAAAAATAATGATCTCTTTTACAAAGAAGGACAACGATTAACCCACACTAACGAAGTCGAACACGAAATCATAACGTCCACAAGTAAACCAATTTTTCCAAGGATCTATAGATAGCCTCAAATCCACGAAGTGGAAATCAACACACAAATAAAAGGTATGTTGAGTCAGGGCATAATAAAAGAGAGTTATTCTCCTTTCAACAATCCACTCTGGATTGTGCCAAAAAAGATGGACGACTCCGGTATTAAGAAATTTCGGATAGTCATCGACTATAGAAAATTAAACGAAGTTACACTTGACGACGAATTTCTTATACCCAATATAGACAGTATATTAGAGAAACTAGGACGGTTCCAGTACTTCAAAACCTTGGATCTCGCCAAAGGGTTCTATCAAATTCTAGTTAAAGAGGCTGATAGAAAAAAACGGCTTTTTCTACTCCTCTAGGGCATTACGAATACGTTAATGCACCCGCTACGTTTCAGAGACTTATAAACTCGGTTCCAAGGAAATATATTAATCAGATTTGCGTTGTCTACCTTAACCGTTGTCTACTCTAACCTTACTAGTTTAGACGAACACGGTAGCAGCATTGAAAAGTTTTTCAATAAGCTCAGGGAACATAATTTTAAAATTCAACCCGATAAGTGTAAATTTTTTGCCCGCGAAACAGAATTTCTTGCCCATGTCTCAACAACGGAAGGCGTAAAACCAAACATGTCAAAAATTTTAGCTATTCAAAAATTATTCAAAAATTAAAACTACCCGAAACTACAAAACAGATAAAACCTTTTCTAGGCATAACAGGCTATTATAGAAAGTTCATAAAAGACTATATTAAGATAGCCCAGCCTTTAACAAAATACTTAAAAAAGAATGCAAAATTAAATATCAAGGATCCTCTTTATGTTAACGCGTTCGAAAAACTTAAGTTTATTCTCACAGACCCACCAGTCTTAAAATATCCAGATTCGAAAAAAATTTTAAGCTAATAACAGATGCTAGCGATTTAGCAATTGGTGCAGTCTTAACACAAGATGGCACCCAATTTGCTCATCCAGTAGATCTCTCAACGAACACGAAAAAAATTACTCTGCTACGGAAAAAGAACTCCTAGCAATAATTTGAGCAGTTAACTACTACAGACCATACATCTACGGTAGACCTTTTGATCTATTGACGGATCACCAACCTCTCAAATGGCTACAAGCCAAACACAAATGCAAAGCCATCAACTCCAGACTATGTACAAAGGTGGCTACTTAAACAAGGAGAGTACAATATTAGTATTGACTAAAAGGGAAAAAAAATATAGCAGCTGACTTTTTGAGTCGAATTAACGCAGATACTGGCGAAATTAATGTTTTTGAATCACCTCTACAAAATATGGAAGAAAGTGTTCTACCTCATGAAGAAAATGATTATGTAAGCTTAGCAAATACCATTCGCTCACGAATATAAGAACAAAATGACCATTTTGTAATCCTAGACACAGTCGTTAACAGGTTCTATACACAAATAATTCTTTCCAATTCAATTAATCCAGAGAAATAGAAATAATTAATAACAAAAGGAAAATTTATGTCAACTCTAGCGATATTGATCAAAATAACCATGACGATATATTCAAAAGATTCATTAAAAATAGAGGAAAAATAGGAATTTTTTCAGGCCTTACGGAACATGAGTACAACATAGTTAAGCATAAGCTCATTGAACTATTCAGTGCTAATAGAAATATTAAATTTTACGAATGCGCATATCAAACGAGAGACATAGAAACTGAAGACGAAGCTTTCAAGCAAATAGCCAAATATCATAAAAGCGAGACAGATAGTAGAAAATTACGAAGTTCTCAAAAAGCTTATATATTTTAACAAGCTCAAAGAACTTATTCAAAAATATATAAATAACTGCGAAACTTGCACTAGAGCAGTAAACTTATAAAAACAAAATTTTTAAACCACAGATACACCTTTTTTTTTAGATTACGGCGCGCGCACTAAGGGAATATGAATACCCTTTTACTGGCTTTTTCTCCAGGGCGCGGCCGGGTGGTGTGGTAGTTTGGAATTAAGGTGTATTAGGTTTCGATATTTTTCCCAGAGGTGGTTGTCAAACTTGACGGGACGAGTACTAGCTCAACCAGTGGGTCTTAAGTACGTGCTAGTTTTTAGTTCGTTACATTTATCCCAGCCAACAAGCACTCCAACATCAGTGTTATGCCTTCATGTCAGAGTTGACGCCGATGGTATTTTCATATAACTACATACAAATTCTATGAAAAGACTTTTTCACAGAATTGCCTCGCACGGGATTCGAACCCACGACCCTTTGCTTGAGGAGTCTATGCATATACCACTACACTCACGGCCACCCCCTGTAGATGTAGATTTGCTATGAATATGGTTTGCGAAGCATAGATTATTTGTCAGTAACTAAACCAAAAGTATGTATTTCAGCCTTAGCATGCAAGAGTCTTCTAACTTCGAAATATATTTCCATGCATTCGGCTACTGTCGGCAAAGTATGATAAATTGTACTTGTAGGTACTGCGGAAGCCTGTAAAATCATGTATAATGACAGCGTAACTTGCAATGTAAACTGTTTTAAAGTTGAATTCATAAAACAGTTTAGGTACCTTGGTGTTGTTATAGATGAAAATCTAAGTTGAAGTGAACACATCGCGGTCTTAAAAAACTATCTACGTTCGGTTATTCGTAGTCTTGATCGACTCAGAAAATATTATATGAAACATAACATACCCTGAAAACAGTCTACTACGCAATTTTTCATTCGAAGTTACATTATGGTATACACTGTTGGGGAGTGCATACATCAGCAATCTTTAACCACTTGTTGTGTTGCAAAAGTGTGCCGTCCGAAGAATATGTAATGCTCACCGCTTATCCCATTCTATGGTGCTGTTTAGGTCCTGGTGGCCGTGGTGTAGTGGTATATGGATAGACTCATCAAGCAGAGGGTCGCGGGTTTGAATCCCCAAAAAAAAAAGAAATAATAACAATTATGTTTATAACTGGTATTATAATTAATGTACATAACACAATATAAATAATTATAATAACTGGTATTATAATTAATATAATATAATATTGTATAAATAATTATAATCCGTTTTTCAAATCGTTGATTTATTTAATTAGATTTCAGCAGAACTTTAGGGTAAACAAACCCGTTTTTAAATATCTATTGGATGTTTTAATAGAACCCTTAATACCATAAAAAAAAATCGTTTGCAATCCCTCTCATAGTAAAACCGAGCTTTTACGTTTCTTTGCGGAAAGTCAATACCAAAAAGGTTGATGTTGGCTTAACCCAGTCGTCCTTTTCAATAGTACTTACTGAGGTCTTTAAAATATTTAAGGATAAGCTGTGTCCAGTATGGATCAAAATAAACACGACATCTGAACAGACAAGTAGTACAAAGCTTATATTTTATGAAAAGTTTGGTATTCCTGGTGTGCTGGGATGTGTAGATGGAACGCACGTATCACTGTACTCCTCTCCAAACAAGAAACATTGTTTTTAAAAGCTTTTATTTTGCCCTTTACTTCGCCTGGTGAAGCCGTTAGCAATATCTGGATATTTCTCCACCCTGACCTTTTATTAGTCGCATTCTACCTATAAATGATAATAAATATACGCTCATAAATATTTTCCTAAAAACACAAGCAAAATATTTACACTTTTAAAATATTTTACGAAAAATTGCGTATTTGCTTGGCTTTCATAGACTTTCTCCTAAAAAAAATTACACGGAAAAAGTTCGGGGGAAATTCTGTAAAAATTTCTATAGGAAAGGGAGAATTTTTTCCTTTCGAACATTGTTCACAATACCGAGTTTGCCAATAAGAGAAAAAGTTGGGAGGAATTTTATCCATAATAGGGCTGATTGTAATATCCATTTTAGTGCGAGCAGTTCTCTATGTTTCCATAGCATAAGATTTCGATAGCAGAAGCATTAAGCATTAGTAAGTAGAGAGTAGAATCGAATTTTCTAGCAAATTGAAAAATGTATGGAAATTTTTATTTCAATCCCTCAAGGAAGTTGAGTACCCTGAATATGCTTGCATACAGCGCGGGTGAAGGAAAATCAGAGAGGATGGAAAGAGAGGTGCCGAGGAACGTTGATTTTAAATGCTTGAATGTTATAAAGACTAATTTCGCTTTAACGACAGCAGACAGCATTGTCCAAACAATGCCATAGAAGTCTTCCAGCAGAAGTAGTCACTGGCAGGGAAGCGAAAGAAATGGCCACTATAATCAGGACCGAGCCAATAGAGAGTTGGAGTACAGATAAAATTCATTCCTCCCAACAGTCAAAATCTTAAGAGGCCATTTGGGAATAAACAAGACATTGGAAAAGGTAAACGAAAGTTTCTATTGGCTAAGTGCTGAACAAGATGTCGAGAATTGATGCAAACAGTGCATAAGGTGTGTGCCAAGGGCTCCAAAGTAAAGCCACAGGGATGAATGCAACTATATAACGTCGAAGCACCATTCGAACGAATAGTCATCAACACTGCTCTACTGTTTCTCGAAACCTGTAATAGCAACAGATTCACCCAGGTCGGCATGAATTATTAAGTAAGTGGCCGGAAGTGTTTGCCATCCCAAATCAAGAGGATTAGACCGTAGCAGAAGAGATAGTGGACGACTGAGTAAGTAGATTCGGGACCCAATTGAGCTACACTCCGATTTAAGGCGAAACTTGGAATCAAAAGTCTTCCAGGAATTGTACCAATATCTGGGAATAAGGAAAAAATAAAATTCGTATTCCCACCTACGGAGCCCAAGGGGGTGAACATTTACATGGACGACTTGCGCAGCAGGATTCAATAAATGCATGAAAACACCCGAGAAAAGATGAAGCTAGCGAGCAAGCGCATGGTATGGCTTTGTAATCATCTGCGTAGAAAGGGGATTGATGAAAATTGAAGGTGGTCCATTTGGGTAAAATGTGTAAGTTTAACAGGATGATGAATGACGAAGTTGTTTGTGGTGATCAACTTTAGGAAGGGAGCAGTGTGATAACCATTTGAATGCGAGCAGCGTCATCTATGTTTCCACAGCAGAAGATTTCTATAGCAGAAGCATCAACCATTAGTGAGTGGAGAGTAGAATCAAATTTTCTAGAAAATTGGAAAATGTATGGAATGCTGGATGGCGCATCTATCCCCAAGGTATGAAAATCAGTTTGTCACTTGAATATAAGACAGTGATTAAGTATTTAAGTAAAAGATAGTTAAAAGTAAAAAGATGAAGACAAGCGATTAAATTGTGAATTATAATTGAATTGAATAAAGAGAGTGTATTAAAAGTAATAACTTCTAGTATTTGTACCCACACAAAGATATTATATTACAATACGTATGGATTTTTAATTAAATATTTTATTTGTTTCAATAAGGTAGGTCATATGTGGAAATAATGGACTTGAGATGAAATTACCTGACATTTGTATGTATTCATTTGTGTGTGTATTTATTTGTGGATAACCATTGCAAAAAGTCAAGTTTTTAAGTTTAAAAACAAAAAATTTGTTTTGATTTCCAATAACTTTTGACACATTAATATTAGGGCAACATTGTTTTTTAAACAGTTAATATACTCATAACTTCAAGTTCAGCTGATCATGTGCGGACATGTAGGGTAAGGTCATAGGATGATCCCTAAGAGCAACCGGCACAAGAAGACTCATTGCCTCCACGGGGAGTCCAGCGGGCAACTGCGGTTATTTCGCGGCTAATGAATTCAATTTTGATATTGCAGACTGCGTATGCTGTATCCGCTCGTAAGTTTTCTTTTATAATGAGCGCGCGCTTAAGGGACTTGGGTACCCTTCAAATGCTTATACACAGCGCAGACGAAGGAAATTTAGGGATAAAGAAAAGAAAGGTACCGATGTTCATTGTTTTTAAATATTTGCAAGTTATAACGAACAGGAAATAAGGAGTTCGGCAGAGCATTCCATAACCGAGTTTTACGGCTTAGGAATGAATCACGATATTTTAGAGTACGTCCGAAAGTAGGCGTTAGGGTATACTGATGAGCATTTACAGCGAGACGGGTGTTATGCTTGATGGTTCGAATGGGCTGAATGCTACTGGCGATTTCAATGGAGCACTGGTGGGGGAAATAGCGATAAAACAAAATGAGATATGAGACATTACGTCTGTGTTCAGTGTGTCGATTGACTGATTAATATTAGTATCACCTATGAGTTTTATCGCACGGTTTTGAAACCTATCTAGCAGGTGCAGAGAAGTTTTAGGTGCACCTGACCAGGTGTGGGCATTTTACTCCAATTTTTGGCAGATGAATGCCTTATATATTAAGGCTAGATCGGAGGAGGTGAAATATTTCCTACATCGCTTAAAGAGATCTAGACATTTCGCAGCATTTTTGGCGACATCGAATATGTGGTCATTCTAATAGGTGGTCACTGACGCACATATAGAGAATGGAAAGTTTTTCGGTTTCAACGATGTATGTGCCATTCATGGATAAAGGCTGGGTAGTTAAATTTCGCTGTAATGACAGCAGACAACATTGTGATTTGGAGATTACTGTCATCAACAAAGGAATATATTAGATTAGAAGTACCACATAGGAGATCATAAATGAAAATTAAAATGAGTGTCGGAGACAGAACGGAGCACTGGAGCACACCAGAATTTGTTTTGTGAATATCAAACTTGATTCAAGACAACTTGAATTGAAAGTTTCGAAAGGTAATTCCTAATTCATTGAAGAAGAGAGTCATCGATCCCAAAAGCACGCATTTTCGACAAAAAAAAGCCTGATGCCAAACTCTGTCAAATGCTTTACAAATATTTTTTTTTTCGCCTTGTTTCCACTTTTCGGTGAGACATGCCATCAAATCAACAGTGGACCTGTTGCTATGAAAACCATACTGCCGGTCACTGAAAAGTTTTCGCGTTTCGAGATATTTCATGAGATGACGGTTTATCAGCGTTTCCACGACCTTGGAAAGAAGGGACCGAAGTGCAATAGGTCTGTAGGAAGAGAAAGAAGAAGAAGAAGAAGAAGAGACCTAAAAAGTAAGATTAATAATAAAGCCAATAACACCTCTTCAGAAGATGGGGAGATATACCATCTAGACCAGCAGATTTGTGTATACTGAGATCTTTAACCCTGGATGGTTATCCTTCGTCGACTCGACCAACACCTTTTTCGTTTTGTCTGCTTTCTCTTTAAGTATTCACCTCTTTCAATTTTATTTTTAAGTGCAGAAACCATGTCGATACTATTAATAAATCGTATTTATTATTCAAAAAATTTAATTTTTTTAATTTAATTTAATTTTCACAATCAATATTATCGAAATTTAAGAATGAGGTAGGTTTAAATGTGAACTTCGTCGATTCCAGTGCTCATTCTTGCTACTACACGAAAGCGAAAGTGGATTCGTCCCATTGAAGATTCGACGCGCTCAAGTGTAGGCGGGGACAAAGCACAATCTGGTTGCAAATGCAGCAAGGTCTTATCCAAAGAGCTGACAGCTGGAATGTCATTGTACATAAATGAGCGTAGGGATGGAGGAAGAGGCAGAATCTCTAATATATTGTATTTATCAGGCTGAGAAGTTCAAAACAAGTCCAGACTACCAACGACTGGTATATGATGCTGCTTCGTCGAATTGCTGCCCAGTTTGGGATATCTGTAAAAAGCAGCGGTGGATAACTTTTTTATGGAGATGGAATTTTATCCATAACAATTTGAATTCCGGATTGGAACAGGAATCACACTGTGGTGGAGTTTGGTAAGCTACATCACTATAGACATAAATTGCGAGACCGCGGGAAGTGAAGAATAATGGCACTAGTTCGTAGCCAGGTAGCTTTAAATCAGACAGACGTGAGAAGTGTGGCCAGGGTCAGCACTCAGTCATTGTTTTTGCGTATGATAGAGTTCTACAGCAACTCCAGTGACTGAGTGCAAATACCGGCACTTTGACCAGGGTCAGGTGATGTGGGATGCCCACACTATAATTTTTATTTTTTTTTTCTCAAATAACTGCATTACACAGCAATTTTTTTTTATTTTACACCTTTTTTTTGTACTCGCGTGCGTGGAACAGTGTACTTATTTTCACTGCACTGGTGTCGTGTGTTCACTCGTCGGTAGTCAGCTCGGCACTAGTAAAACTAAGTAATCTGGGCTATCAAGCAATAGGATATGCCGACGACTTAGTCATAATAGTGAAGTGTAAACACCCTAAAGACATTTGCTATAAGATGCAAACTGCTCTAAGGGTTTAACCGGTGTGTTGTAGAAAATCTCTCAATCAACCCGAGTAAAGATATTCTTGTTCCCTTCAACCATTAAAGTAGTCTAAGCCTTGACGAGATCTCACTTAACTAAAGTCATATGAGCTTGTCGTCCTGTGTATGGTAAGATCCTAAAGGTAACGCATTGGATATATACAATTATGAAATAATCCATCATCACCTACTTATCAGTAGTATGGTGGAACAAAACAAAACAAAAATCTGCCCTACAAAAGCTACAGCGGTAAGACTAACTTGCATGCCTCGACATCACCAGCGGAATTAAGACATGCCCCACAGCAGCTATAGAAGCCTTCATTGGTTTAATGCCATTTCAGTTCTTCCAAAAAATTGCTGAAATTCGCAGCGCAGTCAGACAAAAATCCCTAAGCTTGACATGACTTGCGCTATAAATGAATGCCTACTTAAGACTCTGTGCATAGGCAGAGCGTTCAGTATAATGATCCCAAGCTGATTAACCATGCTGATTAACTACAAAAATCGCACCTCAACGGTATCAAGTGATAGTGGTATACTCGTATGTATAGGCCAAAGATGGACACCGGGGTGGGTGCTGGTATATTTAGTCCAAAAATCAGAGTTTCGCAACCAATGGGAAAAACTCAAAGCGGATTTCAAGCGAGAACATATGCCATTCAGGTGTGTGTCAATCTCATCCTTGATAAGGGAATGAATGGTGTTCCCATCCAAACACTTACAGATAGTCAAGCAGCCATTAAAACATTATATCCAAAACATAATGTCGCTTGCGCTATTAACTCGAACGTAGGTTATCTACCTGCCTATCTCCTCGTTATCTCTCACTACAAACGTAAACAACGACAATATGTTCGTTATCTCTCACTACCAACGTAAACAACGATAACATGCTTCATTATCTTGCAATACGGAAAACATACTTCAACACAATAATCCGATACCTTTGCATTATCGACATAAACAACAATACGACAACAACCGCATAAAAGTTAGTATAAATAGCAGTAAGGCCGAATATTGTAATAAGCCTTAAGAATATAAATAAACTGCACGCATTTCGGCGAAGCAAAAAGAAAAAAACATTTTTTTTTTTTGATTCAAAACAATGAATATACATTAACTGGGGGCCCAACAAGCCGGTCTAACTCCTGACTGTAGCCACATATCCTTATAAAATAGGATAAAAGTAAAAGTTCCACATAAAGGAAGACTTCTAACACTTAATGGTTGAAAAAAGTGAAAATTAAATACCACAAAAAACAAATACCTAAAGAAAAACGCCGAAAAAAAAAAACGTCAAAAAAAGTGGAAGATTTTTTTCCACACTAGATTCACACATCAGAAGACAAAACCTATTCAACTACTTACGACCAATGGGAAAAAAGGAACACACAATGGAAGAAATTGCAGCACTAAAAACACAAATTGAGATTCTCAAACAAACTCTGGAGAACACTCAAACAAAGGTCCACACAATAAGAAGATTTCACACCCAATATCACTGATGCCAACCAAATAAACCTCAAAATATTCAAAGCCATACCATGTTTTTATCTCCATGGACATTCATGGAGAACATCAAACAATTCTAAATCCATCCGAATTATTATACAGCATTCGCAATTTTACATTCAAAAATTGTTGGAAAAGCTGCAGATATACTAATCAACCATAACACAAAGCTAAACTTCTATGCCATCATTAACAGACTCGACTATACATATGCCGACCAAAGCCATTATATGTACTTCTAGATGAGATGAAAAAAGTAACGCAAGAAAGACGAACACTGTCAGGATTCCATAGTGAAGTCAGCAAAGCCTTAAATTTGGCATAATCCAAAATAGAAATGTTAGGTAATCAGGGATCTGAATAAATGGCAAACTACGCAAAACAGGAAGCAGTCGGCACTCATCTCAGGATTCAACAGCAAATATACGAGCGGTGCACTATACAGCCAACATCCAAGAGACCTCGAAACTGCGTATGTAATTGCCAGCACCATACACCACGACAGCACAAATATGCAGTTTGATGCCCAAATATCATCACATATAAGGTATAATCAACGACAAAACCCTCCGCCACAAACCACCACCACAAAGATATGGGGACAACAGAAGTTACAACTCAAACGTTCATAATCATCACCCATCACCAGCATACGCCAAAACGTGAACGAGTACCGTCATCAAAAAACTACAAACCAAGCAAAACTCAACGAGTAAACCAATCTAGAGATGAAGACCTACAAGCACTCACCTCACAGACCGATGATACCTACAAAGCAGGAAGTGTTTTTTTTAGGAGAATAAACGGATTGTCATGCCTACAAAGACGCTGCCAAGAAACAGGTAAATCCGTTAGTATTTTAATAGGTACAGGCGCTACAAATAGTTATATCAGCTCAAAGTGTAAATTAGGAATATCTATACCTATAAGGCCAGCAAAAATCAAAACGATTCATGGTTACTCTTTCATCAAAGCCAAAAAAATCATTACACTACTAGGTGGAGTGAAAAGTAACCTCCTTGACCGCCAGAATGCACTGCTACTACAAAAAAGGTTATGGTGCCTTATTTATTTAACCATAATTTAGCACTTTTTGAAACCGAAGCTTTAGAGGAGTCCGATATGCTTTAAGGTGAACACGGTCTTAGAGTAAAAAATTAATCTTTTTGAGTATGAACTTATATAACAGGTTTTCCAATAGGGACTTGAGAGCTTTGAATTTAGTTTGTGAACGCACTCTTTCACTAATCATCAAACTGTCACTGTCAATTTATTCAGTAAACTCAACATTTTCATCATGGTAAAGTACATTAACGAGCAACGTCTGCAAATTATAAAAATTTTCTACAGATATTCGACGTCGGTGACTGCAACTTTAAGAGCGTTAACTCCAATTTTTGGTCCTAATTCTCGCCTAGTAAACAGGCAATAACAAGTCTAGTGCAAAAATTTGAGTCTACATATTCGTTGTGTGATGTTGCCATGTGTCAGTGAGAAAAAGGGTTGGTCGAAGTGTCGAAAATATCGCTGCCGTTCAGACGTCCGTAGCAAACGATCCAAATCAGTCAATTACACGGCGTTCACAAGAATTGGGCATCGCTCAGACCACATTCTGGCGTATTTTGCGTAAGGATCTTGGTTTACACTCATACAAGATCAAGCTGACTCAAGAATTGAAGCCGATGGACCATTTGAAGCGACGTACGTTTCCCGATTGGGTTCTGGAGAAGATGCGCCAAGATGATGAATTTCATCGCAAAATCATCTTCAGTGACGAAGTTCATTTTTGGCTCAATGGGTTCGTCAATAAGCAAAATATGCGTTATTGGTCGGGTGAAAACCCACATGTGCTTCATGAATCACCACTTCATTCACAAGAAATAACTGTTTGGTGCGGTAAGCATGCCGGCGGCGTTACTGGGCCATATTTTTTCGTCGACGATAACGATCGTTACGTTACTGTGAATGGTCAGCGTTATCGCGCCATGATCACCGATTATTTTTGGCCCGAATTCGAAGATATGGACTTGGACAACATTTGGTTTCAACAGGATGGTGCCACAAGCCACACAGCACACGCTACAATCGATTTATTGAAGAGTAAGTATGGTGAACGTGTTATCTCAAGACCGCCGCCTCGTTCGTGCGATTTTACGCCGCTTGACTATATTTTTATATTTCAACGATGCGTAGACGATATCCTACGTCCATATATTGGCAAATTCGTGTACGTTTATATTGCTGATGTACTCATATATTCCTCCTCACCCGAAGAAGATATGGAACACATACGTACAATAGTAAGTGCACTCCATAATGCAAATATGAAAATTTCAAACGAAAAATCACATTTTTCCAGGATTCAGTAGAATACCTCGGACAAATAATTAAATATAACAAAATAACTTTAGATCCCAACAAAATTCAAACTATAAAAGATTTTCAACCCCAAAAAATCTAAAAGAACTGCGCTTATTTTTAGGCTTAGCCAGCTACTATATGAATTTTATACAGAATTTCGCCGCAATAGTAAAACCCCTCACTACATTTTTACGCGGGGATAATGGTAGTATAAATAAAAATCAAAGCGCAAAAATATTAATTAATCTAAATCACCCAGCACTCGAGGATTTAACTGAAATAAAAGATGCACTACAAGCACAAGTCGAATTATTTCAACTCGACTTCAACCAACCTTTTGAATTAACAACAGACACAAGTAACTTTTCAATAGGAGCTGTGCTCTCTCAGAATAAGAAACCTATTTCATTTATATCTAGGACTCTTAACACAACTGAGCAAAACTACAGCACGAATGAAAAGGAACTCATCGGTATCATCAGTCTCTCATCTTTTCAATTTCTGACAAAAACCCGACCACAAAATGAAAACGATGGAAAAACTTCATCGAAGAATACGGCGCTTAATTAGTATATAAACCTAGACACTAAAATGTGGTCGCTGATGCACTGTCTCGCCAACAGATTAACAATACTTCAAGCGACTCACAACACTCAGCTCAAAGTTCACCAATCGACAAATTAAAACACATAAAACAATCGTTAAATACATTTAGAAATCAAATAATTATAAACTAAGTACAAACAATTCAGTAGAAATTTCTTCACGCAACATTTTTTCATATGCACGAAACACACTTTTCTGTTCAACTAAAGAAGAACTATTAGATAGATTAAAACGAATAATAAATCCAAAGGTAATTAACGCCATAAAAATTGCTGAAGAAACTATATTCCACAGCGAAAATGACATTATTTCAACGTTTCCAAATGTACCAATTGTTTTAGCACAAAAAATTACAGAAGACAGAAAATATAGATAGGCAAAAAAAAGAAACAGTAATAGATACACACAAACGAGCACATAGGAAATATAAAAATAACGCTCAAGAAATACTAACTACATATTTTGGCCAACTGTACGCCAAATGTGTAAAAAGGAAGCACAAGACTGTGAAATCTGCCTAAAAAATAAATACGAACGCAGACCAAACAAACAACCAATCGGTGCCACACCTATACCAAATCATGTGGGCGAACATATTCTTCATTTAGATTTATTTTACATGAATGAAAACATATACATTAGCACAACTGATAAATACTCTTTATATTGTTACATACGTGAAATCCCGAGTAAAAAGAATGTACATAAATACATTGACGAAATCTTATGCAGCAAACAAGTATATGCAAAACTACAAATTGTACATACAGTAACACCAACATTCCATTCGGTAACTAAGGGTCAAGTCGAGCGTACAAACAGCACTCTAATCGAACTCACTAGAGTCCTAACAGAAGAAAATAATTCTTCAGCAGGAGAGAAAATTTTCAACGCGGTACGACAATACAATAAAACAATCCATTCAGTGACAGGCGACTGACATCAAAAACTATAAAAAAAAACCAAAATAAGGTACTTTCATACCATAATAAAAAACGCAAGTGTATCACATCCAAAAAAGGAGACATTGCTTACTTCAAAACACACCGTCGAAACAAAAACGTGCCAAAATACGCCAAACACATTGTATACGAAGATATGGGTAATACTATACTTACAAACCACGGTACAATTATAGATTTATACAATTATACATTTTTTATCTCTGTCGACTTCTACGACAATCTAACCGATCTAAGAAACAGAAAATACGTAATGATAGAAACAGATCCTGTATACGTTTTTCAGGACACTACATTTCTATACCATACAGCAAACCTTTCCAAAATTCTAGCACCTTATGAAAATATAGAGAAATTCGCATATAAAGGTTCAACAGAACAAATATTAATAAACAAAATAGAAATACTTAAATCACAATTACTCCCAAACATCATTAGAACTAGACGATCAGCTCTCAAGTTTATAACAGGTACACCCGAACACGATGATTTAATTGAAACAACAATTGAAAACAACAATAAACAAAAGATAATAGATTCACAATTTGAGAAAATAATAGAAACTCTCGACCCTAAAGCCATAATAGACGACCTAGTTCTTACAGAAGTATACAATGAACTAATCCCTAATGCTAATATAATAAATTTTTAATCTGGTATTTTAAATTGAAAAGATATACAACAAATGACATCTAATGAAGCATTAGACTTACGTATTATAAATATTTTAGAATATGCCGATGTACACATCTGTTATTTTAATCATGCAATCATTACTATCTATAAATGTCCAATATTAAAATTGAAATGTTATTTATTCAATCTATATCCACTAGCACTTAAGCAAGGGAAACTTTTGCTAGATCCTAAGATATCAAAATGCAACAATATATTTACTCGTATTGAAAAATGTAAAAATTACATAGGAAAATTAAGACTCAAGACAATTGTACTATTAATATATTAGAAAATAAGGCAGCCAAATGCGAAGTTATACACGAGAACAAAGCACCGCTCCAAATACTCGAAAGCGGGAATATTATCACAGACTACGAGCATAAACGGACCTAAATTAAAACAGTTCAACCACTCCACAACTGTTGATGGGAAAAAATATTTCAACCATCAACAAAAATTCAAAAATGCCATACTCAAACAACATGGCGAAAAACTAGACGGCCTGCGCATAATCGAATTATATGCCAATTACAAACTAAGCAACATCCAAAAAAAATATCAACTTTCTTGATACCAGTCATCCTGGGGCTATACACAATGGCATTACTCATCCAAGGCGTATCCAAATTCTGTGAATGCTACAAAGTAAAAAGAGCAGTAGCAAGAAGGCAAAGAATCAACGAAATATACGAAGCAGAACTTTTAAGACTCCGACAAGAAAGAAATTTAATCTAATTCATTCTAATTCATTATCTTGCAATACGGAAAACGTACTTCAACACAATAATCCTATGCTTTTGCATTACCGACATAAACAACAATACTATAACAACCGCATCCTAGTTAGTATAAATAGCAGTAAGATCGAATATTGTAATCAGTCTTAAGAATATAATTAAACTATACGCATTTCGGCGAAGCAAAAAGAAAAAACATATTTTTTTGATTCAAAACAATGAATATACATACATTAACTCGCGCGCGAGTGCTTGGATACGATTTATACACGCTTTATATCGAACTTACAATAATTTGCGTCAAAAGCACGAACCCGAAATTTGCAATTCGAAATATCGCTTAGGCGAAATGACAGATATACTGTTTCTCGTTTTTATTAAAATGTAATTACTTCAAAAACTTCAGAAACAATATTTTTATTAAAAAAATTGAAGAAAAAAACAACATTCATATTGTAAAACGTTTGTGTGGGTACAAATGGTAGATCTTATTCCTTTTTAATGCAGTCTCTTTATCAATACAATTACAATTCACAATATAATCGCTTACTTCAACCTTTGTACTTTCCCTTATCTTTCACTTAAACGACTTAATCCCTGTGTTATCCAATTCACACTTCAAATTCAACTAATGAACTGACTTGCATACCTTTGGGATGCCGATATTCATATTCCAATGACATATTTCGAGAAGTATCTCTGCTATGTTGCTTGAAAACTCGATGCCATTGATATTCACTTTAAAAACTGCATCCGATATTCTCTCCAGCACTGCATATTCCATCATACGGTCGTGCACAGAGTTTTCGCACCGAATCCATTCTCACAAAGACGTGTGTGCAAGTGAACAATGTCCTGTGAGTGAAGGCATCGCACTTCGTGTGATGTGCTGATGGTGTCGATCGAACTAGTCGTATCTGTTCACGGAATTTCTCGACGAAAAACTGAGGCTCGGGGGAAACCTCCTTATCAATAAAAAATTCACCAGGTAATCGCAATGTCGTACCGTATACTAACTCCGCCGCTGTGCTTTGTGGCTGCTTCGAAGACCTAGAAGTACAGTTGGTAATGGGCTTACAGAGATCAGATGCGCCTTATACTTGATGACTGATTTCAGTGCTTGGTTCCAGCGTTCTATCATTCCCTTAAAGGCTGGGTGATATGCGGTTTTTGGATAATGGGTCGAAAAGTATGGACTCGAACTGGCATCCTCTGTCAGATGTAATTGTTGTCGGTGTGCCGAATCGGCAGACCCAACCCGAGTAGAATCCGTCGACTACTGTTTCTGCGGTTACATCTTTAAGCGGGACAGCTTCTGGACATTTGGTGAATCGGTCCATCATTGTTTGGAGATATTTATATTCTTTGCAGAGCGGTATAACAACGATATCAATGTATACGTGGAGGAGTCTGTCACTGGGCATTGCGTAATGTTGTGGTGTGTTTTTAACGTGCCGACTGATTTTGTTTTGCTGAAAAGCAGTACAAGACCTGGCCTAGTTATGAATGTTCTTATTCATGCCCGGCTAGACATAGTTTCTGCTGATGAGGCGGCATGTCGCTGATGTGGTTGTTATCAAAAATCCGTCTGAGCAGTTACTTGGGTACGTACGGAAGAATATCTGTACAACTGGTATCACAGAAAACTATGTCGTCTGTGCCATCGACGCGCAGTCCCTGAAGTTCTAGTGATGTTGACTTTGGAGATACGGTAAGTTGTTTAAGCTCTTTATCATTCTTCTGCATATCCGCTAACTCACGTGTGTTGAAGATGACTGGCATACTGATAGTGTGAATTCGGGACAGTGCATCCGGTATGATGTTTTCACCTCCAGAAATGTGTAGAACGTTCGTAGAGTACTCAACTCAAATCCGAGTTGAAAAAAAGAAACTTCAGCGCCAGTGGAGAAAAAGTGATTTGGTGCTCCGAGTTCAGGAAGCTTTCAACAGCGAGAGACATGTTCCTGATACTTACTCCTTTAACGTTGACGAGGAAGATCAAATAAGTACCGGCAATGATATGGCTGTGATGATGCAACTCCTCTTTTTAAAAATGGACGAACAAAACAATAGCCTCGAACAAAAGATGGACGTTCGTCCATCAAAGAAAAATCTAAACGAACAGAAGAACAGACCAAAAACTGAGAAAACAAAAGAATGTTCTACAGCAAAAGTTTGAAGAAATCGATGACAAATTTGGAAGAATAGAGAAGAATGTTGAACAAATAGACAGCAAAATTGAGCAACTGGCAAAAGAGCTCGACACAGTGCGGAAAATGAAACTTAGAAAATCGCCTTGCCCGATACAGCATAAAGACTATGTTGCCTTAGAACAGGCTATCGAGGAACGGTTTGGGGATAGCCACATGCAGGAGGTTAACAATGTCCAATTGAAGAGCCGAATGCAGCAAAGAGGAGAAACACTGCAGTAGCTCCAAACAGACGTAAGCAGACTGGCACATTTGTCATACTCCACCGCGGGCTAGGAAATTATCAACGAAATGGCAAAGGACGCATTCATCAGAGGAATTGTAGATCCGAAGCTACAGTCTCAGCTCAATCATCAAAAGGGATCTTGTACAAAAATCGTGGTTGCACAACAGTAGCAGTTACAGCTTGAAAACAGCTACGGGAGAAACAGCTAAGGTATATGTTGAAGTCCGTATAAAAATCCACCTGGCCGGAAAAGCCGTCTCTCACGTTTTTTTGGTAGCTGACATATACGACGAGTGTGTCATTGGTACAGACTTTATGAGAGAACATGGACTAGTTGCGGACTTTGGAGAACAAACCCTGAAATACGGAAACTTGAAGATACCAATGATATACGAAACGCCAAAACTTCAGTTTTAAAAGTTGTTATCTGCAAAAACCAGATTCTAGAGCCTTCGTCGAAAGCAATTTTTTGGACCAAAGTGGAAGTTGGTCCTGGTAGCCAGCGATTCTACTTGATGTAGGCAATTAATAGGAGAGACTTCATGGTGGAAAAACCTTAGTGGAACCAAAGACGTTCAGTGTAAAGGCAAAAAAAGGGGAACTAGTGAGAAAATGTGTACCTGTTGAGGCTATATCGACCACAATAGAAACAAATCGTGCAACACGGGTGGCAACAGTTCAGATCTCTGTAAACTGGATAAAGAGCAGCGAATCCTTTCAGAAAAACTATTGGGAGACCACGCTGATATATTTGCTACACAAGACGGAGAACACTACATTTATACCGGAGACGCCCGGCCAATGCGTCAACCTGAAGAATCGCAGAGTTCGTGAGCATCTTCAGTGGTCCTCGTGATGAAGAAAGACGGCAGGACGAGGTTTTGGGTAGACTACTGATGTCTCATCGATGTAACTAAAAAAGACAGCTACCCACTACTGAGAATCGATGACACTTTGGATACACTTTCTGGACTGAAATTGTTTTCAACTCTTGACTTGAAGGGCGGATACTGGCAGGTAGAGATAAACCGTACGGATCGTAAGAAAACGGCTTTCACTACAGGAAGCGGTCTTTGGCAATTTACAATGATAAGGTTTGGACTGTGCAACGCTCCAGCCAACTTTGAGCTACTAATGGAACGAACATTGCAAGGACTCACTTGGAAGACCTACCTAGTATATCTTGACGACGTCATAGGTAGGACGTTCGAGGAGCATCGAGAAAACCTAAAAGAAGTGTTTGAGAGGCTGCGAAATGCTTATTTGAAACTGAGCCCAGAAAAGTGTCCCTTTTTCCGTCCGGAAGTGAAATATCTGGGTCACATTATATCAGCGGAAGGAGTAAGGGCGGTACCTGATAAAATTGAAGCCGTGAAAAGTTGGCCTGCCCACAAAGATAAACACCAACTGAGAAGCTTCTTGGGACTTGCAACGTACAACAGGAAGTTCGTAAAGGATTTTGCTGGTATTACCAAGAGCCTGTATTAACTATCGGAAAAAGGCCGACAGTTCAGGTGGTCTGCTGATTGTGAGAAATCATTTCAAGAACTCAAGCGGCAGCTGTGCAAGGCCTTCATCTTGAGATTTTCATAAGTACCTCTCTAGACAAAAGTTCGTTCTGCGGACAGAGCAGGCAGATAATCACATCGAACCAATATTCTCATGGAAGGAACAAGAGGAAAGGCCAAGCTGGTAGGAGATATCGAACAGGAGCCAAACTCATATATGTATGTTATATTGGGCACAACTTAAAGCATATTGGTCACAGTGCGACTCGCTTTGTGTGCAAGACGGTTTGGTGAAGAGAAAATGGGAAAGTGCAGATGGAACAACGTCTCGTAAACAGTTTATCGTGCCGCGGTCCAGAGTCACCCAAGTACTCCATGAAATACATGATAAAATCTCAGGAGGCCATTTGGGAATAAACAATACGTTGGAAAAAGTAAGGGAACCTTTCTATTGGCTAAGTGGTAAACAAGATGTCGAGAATTGGTGCAAAAAATGCATAAGTTGTGTGGCTACTAAGGGTCCCAAAGTAAAGTCACAGGGACGAATGCAACAATACAATTTCGGAGCACCATTTGAACGACTAGCCACCGACATCGCTGTGCCGTTTCCCGAAACCCGTAATGGCAACCGATTCACCCTCGTCGTTATGGATTACTTTAGTAAGTGGCCAAAAGTGTTTGCTATCCCAAATCAAGAGGCTAATACCGTAGCAGAAGAGACAGTGAACAACTGGGTGAGCAGATTCGGGATCCCAATGGAGCTACAGATTCTTCTCGAAATAGATATGTCATAGGAGTATAAATATCAGCATCTCCAAAGTATGTAAATCAGTTCATCATTTGAATTTAAAGTGTGAATTATGACAGAGATTAAGTAGTTTAAGCAAAAGATAAATAAAAGTGAAAAGGTTAAGATAAGTGACTAAATTATATTATATTATTATTATATTAAGAGATTGTATTGAAAGTATTAACTTCTATCATTTGTACCCACACAAACAGTTTACAATATTATAAATCGTAAAACGGGTTTAATCAGACGTATATATATATATATACTGAACGCTACAATTTAAATGTGAGCAGCGTCATCCACGTTTTTAAAGCAGAAGATTACTATAGTGGAAGTATAAACCATTGGTGAAAAGAGATTAAAATCTATTTTTTTAGCAAAATTGTATGGAATGTTAGATGGCGAAGATAGTTCTCGAAATATGTCATTGGATTGTAACATAAATATCAGCATCCCCGAGGTCAGTTCATCAGTTGAATTTAAAAGTGTGAATTAAACAGTGATTAAGTGGTTTAAGTAAAAGATAAATAAAAGTGTAAAGGTTAAGATAAGCGACTAAATTATGAATTCTAATTGGATTTAATAAAGAGATTGATTGAAAGTAAAAAGATCTAAATATCATTTGTACCCACACAAACATTTTACAATATTGATGTATCATCAATTAATCTATCATGTATTTTCATTTTATTCAGAAGTATATCAAAGGCTTCCAAGAATGAACTTTTTATTGTCAAGGTTAGAAAAATATTAGACCAAAAAATCGGTAGACTTGCCGTGCTGAAAATCAAATTGCATTGGACTGAAAAACTTAACCTTGTTAAAATAAGACATTATCCACTCTTTAATGAACTTTAAAAAATTTTGTTAAAGATCGGCAAAAGTGAAATAGGCCTATAGTTTTTATATCGTCTGCAAAATCTTTTATTAACAGCGGAACTACGTCAGCGCAGTTGAGCTCCCCGCAAAAGGCTCCAGAGTACATACTCGTACTGCGGTTAAAAATTACCGCTGGCACATCACCAGAAAGCGTGCAATTCGTTTTAAAAGTATATTTGAAATACCACCAAAGCCACATGAGTTCAAGGTTTTTGGTGATCCAATTGCATTGAGGAGCTTCAAAGCAGTGATAGGCTAAAAGGCAAAACTAACTCTTTGTGATTGGTCACCGCAACTTTCTTTATTGGTATTGGGTCTATAATTTAGTTCGGTTTGCTAAGAGATGGCGTAACTTGTATTATTCCATTGGAACATGCGTTGGAAAGCTACTGTCATTGTACGTCATTCATTTGAAGCGCAAGCAACAATATTTTTTTTTCACTCAAATATGTCGAACTTTGTGCCTGAAAAAGTGTTTTTGCGGGGAGTTCTTCTTCATTACTTTAATATGAAGAAAACTGCTGCCGAAAGTCATCGCATTTTGGTGGAAGTTTATGGTGAACATGCGCTAGCTGAGCGAACGTGCCAAAAGTGTTTGCACGATTTAAAAGTGGTGATTTTGGCTTGGAAGACGATGAACGTCCTGGGCAGCCAAAAAAATTTGAAGAAGAAGAACTGGAAGCATTTTTCTATGAAGATTGTTGCCAAACACAAGAAGAGCTCACAGAATCTTTGGGTGTCACTCAAGCAGCTGGATATATTCAAAAGCGAGGAAATTGGGTTCCACATGAACTCAAGCCGAGAGACGTCGAAACATGACGTGATGAAAAATGGATCCATTACGACAACCCCAAGCGCAAAAAATCATATGTGAAACCCGGCCAACCAGCCAAATTAACGGCGAAGTCGAATATCCATGGCGCGAAGGTAATGCTCTGTATTTGGTGGGATCAGATGGGTGTGTTGTATTATGAGCTGCTAAAACCGGGTGAAACCATCAATGGTTGCTATTCCGGTTAATAACTATTTGGAAAACAGTGGATGAGAAGTCCTACCCCACCCGCCTTATAGCCCAGACCTTGCCCCTTCTGACTACCATTTGTTCCGGTCGATGCAGAACGCCCTTACTGAAATACGGTTCACATCAGAGCAGAAGATCAAAAATTGGCTTGATTCATTCTTGGCTGGGATCCACAAATTGCCAAAAAGATGGGGAAAAGTCATAGCTTCAGATGGGCAATACTTTGAATAATACTATTGTACATGTTTTTCTTAAATAAACGTTCAAATTTTGAAAAAAAAAACCGCAGTTAGTTAGTAATATACCCAATACATCGAGTACATCTTCTTTGGAGTGTTTGTATTGGTAAGCTGTTTGTTATTAACGTGAAATACCTATTAAATGTATAAGCAGTGTCAAGTTTCTCAGAAAGTTCACGGAAAAAATCAATTCCTTTTTGGAGTTCAGAGCACATCTTTTTAAACTTACTTTTCAGCCTAAGATTAAGCGCATTCTTAGAGCACTTTATTCTTAGCCTATGTTTTTTTTTTTTTTTTTTGGTTTGCTTTACCAATGAGTTGACTAGATATATAGGGTTTGGGTCTTTTATTAAATTTTGTTAGGGGTTCTGTAGAGGATCAGTTTTATTAACGTCTAGTTAGGAAAACAATAAACATTCAAAGTAAACAGAAGCATCACTTTCCATGTAAACATTGTTCTAAGACTCATAAGGTAGAGACCTACCATTGAGTGATCAGTGATTTGCAAGTCATATGTGCACCTTTAATAAGCGCTCAATGGGAAGTCTGAAAATCGCCCATAAATAGGATCCAATAGCTTAACCAAGAAAAGAGGTTTACATTAAATTCTCCCAAAATAATTTCGTTTTTTGATTTTAGTTTGTCCAAAAGACAAGAAAATTCTTCTATGAACGCTACATCATTGAATATATGCAGTCGATAGACGGACAACAGAAAAAAATCTATCTGAAAAAATCCAACAGGAAACTGTTGTTATGTTCATAATCAAGAATTCATTAAAAAGTATTGATAATAACTGATATATAGATATAGGATATTAGCTATTTCAGTATAATTGACATTTAAGGACTTACTTAATTCTGTTTCCTAAAGTCGGCTAGACAATCCATATTTTTTGCAATTGTCTCTTTACTTTTAAATGCAGCTTACTCTTATTTTCATTAATTTTTGTAGGGTCAATATCTGATATAAAAATGTTATCATTTAAATTCCTATTGCGAATTTGATTTTCATGCACAAAACGTTCTACTTCGTTAACTTTAATCAAATATTTTAACTTACTAATTATTTTAGAAACTTTCGCTGGAATCCATTTAATTAGATTCGTATAGTGGTTTCTTTTTCTTTGTCTTTTAAGTTTGAACTAGAATTTACATTTATGTACAATAGAAATTTTTTTTCTTCGAAATTTGTATTTCTATATATTTTGTTTCAAAGAACTTAACAGAATTCTTGGCTTAAAATTAAATACGATTTCCGAAGGAGATTTGGGAGGGAGTGTTACGGTAATTAAAAAGGAATTTATTTATTCTATCTACTAATCATATTGTATTGTTTCGTTCCAAGCAAAACTTTTTTAGAACTGCCTCAAGGGTTTGCACTCCCGGTTTTGCTAAACCATTCGATTCTGGGTGGAATGGTGGCGATTTCATTAAATTAATGTATTTGCATTAACAAGCACACTCAAATTGTGTGTAATGATACAACTTGGATATTCAAAAACTAGAAACAATTTAGACAACTCATTTATTAATGACAACTTCACTTTGCAATATTTAGAGAAAGCATTTTGCGTTTTTTCGCACACATCACAATTTTTGCCGAATGAACAAATTGATTTATCTATGGTTGGCCTCCAAACAAAATACCGTGCTAACATTTTCATCCTTACTACTCCTGCATGATTGTTATGCAGCAACTTTAGAATATCTTTTTGGAACGAAGTCGGAACAACAACTCTGTGCCCGTAAAGTACACAACCATCTTTAATAACTAAACGTGTTTTATTTTTGAAATACGGCTTAATATAATTTGGTATATTAATTGTCCATCCGAATTACAAATACTCGAAAACATTTCTTAATACTCTATCTTGTTGCGTACTCACTCGTACGATTTCCGTATTCACCAAATTATCTTCCAAGAGAAAAGAATTTATTGGAGTCTCTTCTACTTTTGAGCCACTTTGGCAACCTTGGCATGGCCCATTCTTGAACCATTCCTATATGAAATTTTATCCTTATACTGTGACAATAAAATTGCCCATCTATGTAATCTTACAACAGCAACTGCTGAATTTCCTTTACTTTGGTCAAAAATCTATTTTAGTGTTGGTTATCAGTGCAAATAGTGAATGCTTGGCCATACAGTTAGTTATGGAATTTGCCAATTGCGAAAATGATAGATAGTGCTTCGCGGTGTAGTTGCGAGTAGTTTCTCTCTACCGTTGATAGAGTACATGAAGCGAAACTAACTGGCATTTGCCATTCTCTAGATGACACAAAATAACTCTCACGCCATTAACATTTCCTTGTTAGGGTCATATAGTTTCGAAATTTGATTACTTAAAAGAAGAGTTTTACTCTTCTCAAAAGGTTTTTAGCAATCAACTGTCCACAGAAACTTTGTAATTTTCCTCAATAAATTATATAATGGTTGAGTCTGTGAATCGAAATTTAGAAGAAATTTATTGTAATAATTGAGAAGACCTAAATATGATTTCAACTGCTGAAGATTCTTTGGTGTTGGGGCTTGAAAAATTACTTCCGCTTTCTTTTGGTTAGTTCTGATTCCCTTATGACCTAGATAATCAACGGTGTCACGAACAAATTTACACTTCTCAATATTTGTATGGACGTTATGCTTTTCTAGACGATGTAGAAATGTCGAAAAGATTGCGTTCACAATCGGCAGCAGTTGCACCTCCAACTAAGAAGTCATCTAAATAACAAGCCACGTTCTTCAGTCCTTGAAGAATGCGATCCATGACGGATTGGAATATAGCCGGTGCACTGCTTATTTCGAAAAAGAGGCGAGTAAAAGCAAAAAGACCTTTAAGGGTATTTTTAACTAAGCCTTCAGTGTATTTTTTGTCACCGAAAGTTGCTGATATGTACCCTTCAAATTAATAATGGAAAAGTGCGAACACCCCGACAACCCTGCAAAAATATCCTTAATACGAGTGCATAATGGCACGTGACGCGTTATGCGAAGCCTCCACATCCAATGCCACACATTTGCTGGGGGTCTTCTTTGATATCCTGCAAGAAATCTCCAAAACGACGTTTGGGCTGCAAATTTGAGGCGCATAATAAATTCGTTTCCGTCTTCTTCATATATTTTATTCAATTTATATCGTTCTGCTCTTTTGTTCTCCTTTGGAGCAAAATGGTTTCGCAATAATTTTAGTAACTCTACAAATGATTTTTGACTAGGAGTTTTAGCAATTTTTAATGACATGAGGATTTCGTAAATTTCCGCTTCGACTACGGTAATGAATAATGGCGTTTTTGCCTTCTCTTGGATGTCATTTACAATAAAAAATTGTTTTATTCGGTCCTCACATGCCTTAAAATTGTTGTTCGAAACGAAAGGTTCAATATTACCTACTAGTCGTGACATTTCGTAATGTATTTAAATTGAATTTGTTACACTTTGCAACACGTGGTTCAATAATTCTCATCGCCAATGTTATTTTTCTTTGTCCAAATCAAACCAGGAATTTATTTATTCTATCTACTAATCATATTGTATTGTTTCGTTCCAAGCAAAACTTTTTTAGAACTGCCTCAAGGGTTTGCACTCCCGGTTTTGCTAAACCATTCGATTCTGGGTGGAATGGTGGCGATTTCATTAAATTAATGTATTTGCATTAACAAGCACACTAAAATTGTGTGTAATAATACAACTTGGGTATTCAGAAACTAGAAACAATTTAGACAACTCATTTATTAATGACAACTTCACTTTGCAATATTTAGAGAAAGCATTTTGCGTTTTTTCGCACACATCACAATTTTTCCCGAATGAACAAATTGATTTATCTATGGTTGGCCTCCAAACAAAATACCGTGCTAACATTTTCATCCTTACTACTCCTGCATGATTGTTATGCAGCAACTTTAGAATATCTTTTTGGAACGAAGTCGGAACAACAACTCTGTGCCCGTAAAGTACACAACCATCTTTAATAACTAAACGTGTTTTATTTTTGAAATACGGCTTAATATAATTTGGTATATTAATTGTCCATCCGAATTACAAATACTCGAAAACATTTCTTAATACTCTATCTTGTTGCGTACTCACTCGTACGATTTCCGTATTCACCAAATTATCTTCCAAGAGAAAAGAATTTATTGGAGTCTCTTCTACTTTTGAGCCACTTTGGCAACCTTGGCATGGCCCATTCTTGAACCATTCCTATATGAAATTTTATCCTTATACTGTGACAATAAAATTGCCCATCTATGTAATCTTACAACAGCAACTGCTGAATTTCCTTTACTTTGGTCAAAAATCTATTTTAGTGTTGGTTATCAGTGCAAATAGTGAATGCTTGGCCATACAGTTAGTTATGGAATTTGCCAATTGCGAAAATGATAGATAGTGCTTCGCGGTGTAGTTGCGAGTAGTTTCTCTCTACCGTTGATAGAGTACATGAAGCGAAACTAACTGGCATTTGCCATTCTCTAGATGACACAAAATAACTCTCACGCCATTAACATTTCCTTGTTAGGGTCATATAGTTTCGAAATTTGATTACTTAAAAGAAGAGTTTTACTCTTCTCAAAAGGTTTTTAGCAATCAACTGTCCACAGAAACTTTGTAATTTTCCTCAATAAATTATATAATGGTTGAGTCTGTGAATCGAAATTTAGAAGAAATTTATTGTAATAATTGAGAAGACCTAAATATGATTTCAACTGCTGAAGATTCTTTGGTGTTGGGGCTTGAAAAATTACTTCCGCTTTCTTTTGGTTAGTTCTGATTCCCTTATGACCTAGATAATCAACGGTGTCACGAACAAATTTACACTTCTCAATATTTGTATGGACGTTATGCTTTTCTAGACGATGTAGAAATGTCGAAAAGATTGCGTTCACAATCGGCAGCAGTTGCACCTCCAACTAAGAAGTCATCTAAATAACAAGCCACGTTCTTCAGTCCTTGAAGAATGCGATCCATGACGGATTGGAATATAGCCGGTGCACTGCTTATTTCGAAAAAGAGGCGAGTAAAAGCAAAAAGACCTTTAAGGGTATTTTTAACTAAGCCTTCAGTGTATTTTTTGTCACCGAAAGTTGCTGATATGTACCCTTCAAATTAATAATGGAAAAGTGCGAACACCCCGACAACCCTGCAAAAATATCCTTAATACGAGTGCATAATGGCACGTGACGCGTTATGCGAAGCCTCCACATCCAATGCCACACATTTGCTGGGGGTCTTCTTTGATATCCTGCAAGAAATCTCCAAAACGACGTTTGGGCTGCAAATTTGAGGCGCATAATAAATTCGTTTCCGTCTTCTTCATATATTTTATTCAATTTATATCGTTCTGCTCTTTTGTTCTCCTTTGGAGCAAAATGGTTTCGCAATAATTTTAGTAACTCTACAAATGATTTTTGACTAGGAGTTTTAGCAATTTTTAATGACATGAGGATTTCGTAAATTTCCGCTTCGACTACGGTAATGAATAATGGCGTTTTTGCCTTCTCTTGGATGTCATTTACAATAAAAAATTGTTTTATTCGGTCCTCACATGCCTTAAAATTGTTGTTCGAAACGAAAGGTTCAATATTACCTACTAGTCGTGACATTTCGTAATGTATTTAAATTGAATTTGTTACACTTTGCAACACGTGGTTCAATAATTCTCATCGCCAATGTTATTTTTCTTTGTCCAAATCAAACCAGGTTCTTCTTCAGAACGTTCTGCGATTTGGTCATTATAAGAGAGAGATACAGTCTAATGCTTAAAACTGAAGAAGTACAAAAAGGGAATTGGTACTATTGCAAAGTAATTTACATATGTTGGTAATAAGGTACAGGGTGATCCGAAATACTTCGAATAATTTAACGCTTCATTGAATTAATATAAGTAGCACATTTTAGATTTATGTTTAACACACATAACAGAAACTTTAGAATGTCTGCACTCAGAAAGTCGACACACTCTGCTTCATATAAGTACCACCTCGGTAATTCGAACTAATAGAAAGTTGGTTTGAACCACGGTGGTTTTCGGATTACTAGATACCCTTTTCGTAGACAATATTTTGCATAAAAAATTTGTTTTAAACAGCTTTTATCAGTAAAATAAATAAGTTTATTCAAAGAATGTTTTCGAACAGAGAAACAAAACATAATTAATGTAGTTCAAAATGAAATCTATTTAGCAAAACACAAAATATAGTTACAAATGCGTCAAAGAAATTTGATATTTTAGTTTGTTTAATTTTTTATTCAACGGTTTCTTAACGATTGAGTTTTTTAAATTATTCAATTGTTCGATTTGCGATACTGGAAACTCATTTTCTACTAAATAATCCACCAGCTGATTCAAAAATTGAAGATCTCTGCCACTGCTGATAGTTGTTTTGGGTTCAGGTATGATTTTAATTTCGCTGTCAGAGTCAGTCATTTTTTCGCCGTTTAAATTTTCAATTGCTCCATTTTCTACCCAGTCTCGAATTTCTGCATTTCCAAATTCATTTCATGGCGTGATTTGGACTAGAAGACGAACCAATGCAAATTCATCACCAGTCTCTTAAGGAAGCTGTTAAATTAGAGTTGAAAGGGGTAAATCATCGTCTTCATCCCATTCCGATTCTCGAGTTACTTCACGCAGAAGCAAGCAAGTGCATAGCATTTCTTAAACTGGACGACTTGATGCACTTTGCGATATCGGTTTTTTTAAGCTATTTTGATATCAAGTAAAGACTTTTGTGTGATATTTTAGGCAAATTAATCACGTTTTGGGTGAGTGCAGTTAAATTGGGGGGAGAGGGGGATACATGCACACAAAAGCGCCATCCATACTTTACCATACATACTTAGTAACCACAATGCTTTTTGAAGGAGAATATTTTTGCCCAATATTGTTTTACCTGATATGATAAGGTAAATAACGAAGAGCGTTACTTACCTCAGGAACAAAAACTACTTGGTAAAACCAGTTTTCAAAGATTTTTTGTTGACATCCAGGCATTTTTAGAAGACTTGTGTATCAGCGGATTGTTGAATTTCTTAAATACTCCTTGGTTTGTTGACTTTCCAATTACCAATGGTCGAATCTTGTGCTCCCCTGACCAATTGCAGCAGGCTAAAAACGTTATCCTTTCCTTGCTTACCTTTCTTCTAGGAGCACTTTTTTCGGATGAACTTACAAGGGTCTTGTCAGGAAGTAAGCGCCAGTAGAATCCACTTTCAACCCGCATTGTAGATTTGATTTTTGTAAGGCCCATGCCATTTATTTTTCGATGAAACTCCTGAATAAAAGGTGCGACAGCGCAGCGCTAGAAAGTTTTTCGCCAGATATTTTTAAGATAATCACTCCATGTCGCTTTAGAAATTTTTGAATCCATCCCCTGCTGGCTTTGAAATTTGGGCACTCCTTGTAAATTTCGTTAAGCTGCTAAGCCTTTTGCGACAGTATGGCAGCGGATTTTTGCGCATGTCTTTTGCGTTGTCTGTAAAACCATTTGAACAGGACCTTCTCCATTTTGAGCATTTCAACGTTTTCCGCTTTATAGTTTCCAACTCAGTTTGGGTTGAATATGCCAAATATTTCTTGACATTTTGTTTAATGTATGTTACAGTCGATTTTCTAACTCCAAACTGATATGCTACACTGGTGGCGCTTTTTCCTTTGCTTAATTTGCCCAAAATTTCCCATTTCCGCTTTATGGTTAAAAATTTATGTTGCTCCTGAGGGCGGTTCATGGTAAAATGTAACACTTTAACTTTAAAATTAACTTTTCAAAAAATAAACCGAACACAAAGTTAGTTGACACCAAATGAAACTACCTACGGAACACACTTCATCGTCCTTATCGCAAAAGCGTTTAACCGGTGGCAGACTTAGCGGGATTCGATATATTTGTCTTTCTCAGAAATAACTTCACAGTTATGGTAGTAACCGAAGGTATGGAGAGATTCGAATTACAGAGTTCGGATTTTGGCAAGCGTTCGAATTATAAAATACTTAATGTAAAAAGAGATTGTGTTATTATTTAAAAAAAAAAAAAAAAAACAGTCGACCCCGCCTGCAGCATAAATTTCATTTGGATTCGCAAAGAAAACAAAACCTGGCAAATGATAATTGTTATTTTCAAACCCATACAATAAAAAAAAATCAAGGTTGTATGCCAAATAGTTTGTTTATGAGCTATTCGTAAAGGTATTATCACTATTTGCATTACTAATACTTATATCGAGATCACTTTTGCACACTCATCATTCCGCACAAGTACTCGTATTTGGTTGTTTTTAAACCACACAAATTTATTTTCCGCTTCCTTACTTTTTTCGCCTGCATGAATAGAGCCCGGGTGTATGACGTAAGTCCATCGTTGATATATATTCCGCTTTCCCTTCTCCCGCCTCTGCTGCTGCTGTAGGCGTAATCAGTCGCGTTAGAAATAAGGTTTCCCTTTTTCTTCTTCTTCATGCTCATGATCCGCCGCTTCATTTGTTTGAAAGTCTATTGCTTTGATCTTTGTTTCGCTTATTTTTCATGTAGCATCTCTCTATGCCGGCATCGAGAAGATCAGTTGAAATATTTGCTGGGCTTTGTTGATTGCATTATTGTTGGATGCCGTTGGAGGGAAGATGTTGTTACAAATTTAGTTTACTCTGCAGTGAATTTTACCTGGCTTTTAGCTTCGCATTTTCGGTTTGTAGCTCGTTAATATATAGAAGCCAGGAAGCGATTGTTTGTTTCTTCCAGCTTGGTTAGTTTTATAATGAATTTTGAATTTTTTTTTTAAGAGTAAATTCAGATTCGGCTTCAGTGTGTGTAGGTGTATGTGGATGCGCAACTATTTTTTGACCTCTGTTGTTAGTTCCTTGGGTACGAAATCGCTGTCTAACTTATAGCAATTGTACTATTTAAAAAGTTGCTTACGAGGAAAATTAGACTTTTTGATCAGAAGCATATCGGTAACAGAGCACAATTTTCAGATTGCCTGAAAATCCTACCTATCATCGTAAACTTACTATTAGCAACAAAACAAAGTTTATGTTATTTAGTATTAAAGGCAAAAAGTTTGTTGACCTGTCTTAACACTATCATGCTCCTAAATGCTTACGTTTTAGACTATCTTAATCTCAAGAGTTACCCTTCAATACAAATATCAATTGTTGTGATGATTGCTTTAAAATTGAGTGTATAGACAATATCAATTACTTAGGTGTAGTATTAGATTATAAACTTAACTGGAAAAAACATATTTTCTGTATTAAAAATTATTTAAATAAATTTGTTAAACAACTGTACGGCCTTATTGCAAATAAAGTGTTTACAATTACAATTTACAATGGTTAAATAAAATCAAAATTGTGGTATCTATTTCAACACCATAAAACCTCTTTTAATTAAACAAAAACATATCGTAAAAATCTTATCGAGGACTAATCCCAGAACACCAAGTTTTGATTTGTTCAAGCAAAAGGGCATTTATATTGTTACAAAATGTTAAAAATATTTTTCAAAAATTCGATTTTTTACGATATAAAAATGGATAATAATTACAATCTGCTCGTTAATACCAGAAACTATGTATCTATACCAACTATTAATAAAACCATTTAATCTCGCACCGCGACTTTTTAACTCTTACCATACCAGCTAAGGTCTGATAGAGTGGAATCAGTATTTTTATTTGGTTTGAAAATAGTTATTTTTTCTCCTAATTATTTGGAAATTAAAAATATATTTGTCCTACAGAATTAGTTCCTTTGCATTTATCTTTTATATTTATCTTTTACCTTTTATAAATAAAATTTAATAAAATTGTTTTTCCCATCATTAATCATTAATTATTACCATGTATTTTCGAAATACTTTAACCACTTGTCATAGCTCGGCAAAAGATTGTTTTATAACTATTTCTTTCGATTAATATTATCACTATTTAATAATTAATTTAAAATTGTAAATATATTATTGATTGAAATAAAGACAGCAAACGCAAATTGCTCAAATCCTTCCTAAGAGAATTCGTCAGGCTACCCCCAATCTATAGAATGTGGAATCTATCCATGCATTGTGAAGAGTTCTAGATGGAACTACCGAAGCAGTACGAGCGTTTTGATAACTAGGATGCCCTACTGCAGAATGGGACTAGTGGCTTATGTTCCTGATAACAGAAAACTGGAATCTGTAATTATTAAGGACTGTAAAATGTCGTTGGAGTCTCCAAATTAGCTGCTCACCTTCGAGGAGCTTCGAAAGTTCTTGGAGAATAGCATTCAAAGTCTCGGAGGGATGAAAGCTGTGCCCAAGGAGAAGTCCAAATTCATCGCACCCAACTCATCAGCAATTAAGACTTACCACACAAACGTCAACCGATGTGTTTGCTGCAGTTAAAAACATATGTATTCTTATGTTTTGCTCAAAGTTAAGACAGATGTTAATAGCACGTCGTCTCGAAAGCAAATCTTTGTACCTGCAGCGATTGTTGGCAACGATACCACACAAAGTAACATGAAAACCTGGTTAGCGGAATCGTATTGAACTACCTAAACACCAACCAAGATTCAAGGCAGCACAAATAGAAGAACGACAATTGTCATCGAATCTTCTGACAACTGCTCAAGTTATTATCCGGTCTGCAACAGGTCAATGACTTCAAGTACGAGCACTTTTGGACACTTGTCAGCGAATACGTAGCTCAATAACTAAAAGTACTCCGACGACGAAAATCAATTCCAGTAATTGGTGTTGGGGGAACCAAAGTCAGAAAGGCTTCAGGTTTGTTAAAAATAATTGTGGGTTCTTTTACAGATCCATCCTTCCGCATTGAGTGCAGTGCTTTAGTCTTTCCACGACTGGGTTCTCTGGCGTTAACACTTACATTTTTATCTTAACTGTTAAAAGAAGTCCTGACACTTGAACTGGCTGATCACAGGTTCCATGAAACTGGACCCATCGACATAATTTTGGGAGCTAATGTCTACTGTGCCCTGCTATGTAGCGACGTTCACCATTCTGCAGACCAACAACTCAGACCACACCATTATGGTGGATACTTAGCGGACGAATTCATGGAGTGATATCTCCGCAGTAGAGAGTGAAAACATGCTCAATCACAATCTCAGAGTTGGAATTGACGAAATAATACAACAATTATAGAGATTCTACGAACAAGTAAGCATAGATGACAAGACCACCATGATGCAAGATGAAATCTTTTACGAAGAGTTCTTCAGAAATACTTTGCGACGCACTGACTCGAGGCGTTTTGTCGTTAAGTATCTTGTTAAAAACTCGGCAGATCTTTCCACTCTTTCGGATTCGAAGTCCGATGCCATTAATCTCTTTTATCATCAAATCAGTCGCTTAGAAAAGGACCCAAGACTTAAATCTCTTTAAGAGAATCTTATGCGGGAGTACGAGGAACTCGGTCATATGGAACCCTTGCGAGAACAAAACCAGCCACAGAATGTGTGTCTGCCTCATCATAGAGTCTACCAGAAATCTAGTGCAACTACAAAATTAAGAACTGTTTTCAACGCTTTCAGAAAGCCATGTAGAACCGAAATTCAAGTAGATTTATCAAACATTATACTCAGGTGGCGAAATCACAAAGGCGGCTTCGTGGCTGATCGACTGATAAGAGTGGAACAAGAGCATACTGATTTGCAGCGAATCATCTGGAAAACTGAAGAAGGTTATCCCACTGTTTTCTGCTTGCAAACAGTGACTTATGGCTTGAACTGTGCACCGTATCTAATCATTAAAGTGCTATAAATACTTGCCAACGAAGAAGAAGTATATTACATTTCCCGAAAGCCGCAAAAATACTTAGATATGGACAATGGGTTTTCGAGTCTAAGGCAGCAGTAAATTTCTAATACTGGGGAATGGTCCCTTTCTATCTGTCCCTTCACTTTTCGGTAGGAGGGGGTCAGATAGAGTTTGACTCCCAGAGTTTTTTTTAAATTTAGGATTATCAGGCTAAGGAAGCCCCTTTTGTTATCTGTGACTATAATTTGAGGTACCGTGAAATAGTGTAAGATTTAAATAAAATGTAAATAGAAGATTTTTCTTTAATTTGGAAGAATTTTGAAAATTTAAAAATTTTGTCAACGACAGTTAGGAAATTTTTTGTTTTAAATTTTCATAATATTCATGTGAAATATCTCACACAGATATTTGGGGGACGGTGTCACTTGAAATTCAGAAGTCAGTTTGTGTCTGTCATATTTGTTTGAGCTGCAGACATCGCAGCGAATTTCCTAACCTGCGACATTATTTGTGGAAAATAAATTTTCTTTAGAATTCGCTCCTGTTCTCCCAAGGAGCGCAATGGGCTCTCCTTTTATTATTTTTTTTTTTTATAATCCCGCGCGCGCACCAAGAGGATATGAATACATATGAATACATATTTACTGGCTTTTTTCCAGGGCGCGGGCGGGTGGTGTGTTAGATCTTCGATATTTTTCCAAAGGTGGTTGTCAAACTGTAGCCAGTGCATCCTCAACCAGTGGGTCTTAGTACGTGCTAATTGTTAATTCGTTACATTTATCCCAGCCAGCAATCACTCCAACATCAGTGTTATGCCTTCATGTCAGAGTTGACGCCGACGGGATTTTCATATAACTACATACAAATTCTATGAAAAGATTTTTTCAGGGATTTGCCTCTCACGGGATTCGAACCCGCGATCGTCTGCTTGAGAAGTCTATGCATATATCACTACACCACGGCCACACTTTCTATTATTACGAGCCTGTGTTCCTCATTGGCAACGTCCTCGACAATTCTCTGAGTGACTCGCATCTTGTAGTTACTGAAGTTCTCCACATAAACATCTGGAAGCAAACCAAGCTACTTCTCAAGGATCGTAATTCCGTTTACACACCTCGGCTCCTTATGCTAGTGCAGAGCAATACCAATCTTAAAAATCAATTGATTACTGAAGACTTTGATTGTGGCCTCTACGAGCGGTTTTCTTTTTTTTTAATTTCACACTCAAGTGGCTTAAAGCGTCTAAGCACAGAAAATGGGACAGCGAGAAAAAGAAAGATTTTTTGACTCAGTGGTTATTTCGCTCCTGGGTGACATCCAACATTTATATTAATATTTATATTTATATTTATATTTATATTTATATTTATATTTATATTTATATTTATATTTATATTTATATTTATATTTATATTTATATTTATATTTATATTTATATTTATATTTATATTTATATTTATATTTATATTTATTTTTATATTTATATTTATATTTATATTTATATTTATATATACATTTATATTTATATTTATATTTATATTTATATTTATATTTATATTTATATATATATTTACATTTATATTTATATTTATATTTATATTTATATTTATATTTATATTTATATTTATATTTATATATATATATTTATATTTATATTTATATTTATATTTATATTTATATTTATATTTATATTTATATTTATATTTATATTTATATTTATATTTATATTTATATTTATATTTATATTTATATTTATATTTATATTTATATTTATATTTATATTTATATTTATATTTATATTTATATTTATATATATTATTTATATTTATATTTATATTTATATTTATATTTATATTTATATTTATATTTATATTTATATTTATATTTATATTTATATTTATATTTATATTTATATTTATATTTATATTTATATTTATATTTATATTTATATTTATATTTATATTTATATTTATATTTATATTTATATTTATATTTATATTTATATTTATATTTATATTTATATTTATATTTATATTTATATTTATATTTATATTTATATTTATATTTATATTTATATTTATATTTATATTTATATTTATATTTATATTTATATTTATATTTATATTTATATTTATATTTATATTTATATTTATATTTATATTTATATTTATATTTATATTTATATTTATATTTATATTTATATTTATATTTATATTTATATTTATATTTATATTTATATTTATATTTATATTTTATATTTATATTAAAATCGCTATTCACATTAAGATAAATCTTATTAATTAGTGAAAGCCTTAATAGTAAGTTTACAAATTTTAAATAGCAAAATGGAACGTTATGAAAAAATTACAGAACTTAAATCTTAAGACAACAAAGAAAGCAAATAAGTAAGTAAAAAAAGGAAAAAGAATTAGATATTTATAATAAGATAAGGAAAAGGAAAAGGATCGTAAAATATTACGATAAAGGGTTCCTAATTAAACAAACTGACTAATTGCCTCAAAAGTCCTTTGCGAACGCAGAAAAAATAATTTACAATATAGGTACTCAGATTGATGTGTCTGCATTATATCATGCAAACAAGAAAGGGAGCGGAAAACTAAGAGGTTGTCGAATGAGCAGCCGAAGAGACCTTTTGAATAAGCTGATACGTGATCAAATCTTCGAAGTCCATGCACATAGCGAATGATGAATTTTAGCCTTCTTTTACTTCCACAATCAACCTTACTATAAACCTCACATCCATATAGTAAAATTGGCAGTAAGAGCGTTTTGCCAACATTTATTGTAGGAGGTTAAAACAATTTCATTGACCAGAGCAATCGAAGACCTCCTCAAACCTTTTTGATAACAGCAATAATATGGTCACCCCAGGTAAGGGTGTCATTAAAGATAAGTCCAAGAGTTTTAGCAGTTCTGACATATGGAACGATTTTGATCGGCGGAAAGGGTGAAACGTCTAGTGCCTTCCTATTTATGGCTAGGACTTCCGATTTTGTGGGGTTTAAGCTCAGGAAGTTACATTGGGCCCAGATCAAGACATCATTCAACTCTCTGTTAATTTGTACAATGTATTCGTACAAGATATCAACAGGATCACTTAAAGACAATTGGACATCATGGGCATACATATGGATCAGGGAACGTCGTTGTCTTAAAATTACTTTTTCGAAAACCTTATTCAAAAAAGGCAGAACTGAAATGAGTCTACTTCCTTTTTTAGAGATTGGAATAATTTTTGCCTTTTTCCATTCACGCGGATATTCAGAGGTGGTAATGATGTGATTAAAAATATGAGTCAGGACGGCAGAATATATGGAAGCAAAAGTCTTATGAACCTAGGATCAATTCCGTCGATACCTGTTGCATTAGCCTTTATCGACAATATACTTACGCATATGAAGCCAGAAGATTTATTATGGGCATCAATTTCTGATGACTCAAAGGTATTTTGCCCTGGTTCGGTTGCGAGAGCTGTAGGCATTGTGACAAATCTTTGATTAAGATGGTCGCAATCAATTTCTTCAGGCACTTTAGGGTTCTTTTTTCCAGTTTTTAGCTCTTTTAAAGTTGTTCATGTATTTTTCGTCGTCCTATTTTGACTCAATCCAAATATCTCTGACACTGCTTTATTACGCAGACGGTAATATTAATTATTAATTATTCACAAATGAATATTGAGAATGTGACAGGAAGATTATATTTAAAAAAGAATAAAACAAGTAGATAACAAAAGCCAGGAGCAAAGAAAAAAATATTAATTACATACAATAACTGCAGTCATCTCAAAATATCTATTCAGCGGCAGCACCAGAAACAGCACACAAGTCTTCGGAGCTTTCGATAAGGTAGCTTTTTGTGTTCGCCGATTTCTTGACATAGAGAAACCCATGTTTTGTGTGTGCAGCGAACAGCGGATCTGTTTGCCTGGTCAAGCTTTCGTTCAGGTAACACTTCGCTTTGGAATCGATGCCAAGATCGTGGAGACGCAAATGCGATACAATTCGTTTGAGGTAGTTTGCAGCGGAGACAAGCAAACTTTTCATAGGATTTGTATGTAGTTATATGAAAATCCCTTCAGCGTCAACTCTGACATGAAAGCAAAACACTTATGTTGGAGTGGTTGCTGGCTGGGCTAAATGTAACGAACTAACAACTAGCACATAATAAGACCCACTGGTTGAGGATGCACTGGCTCCAGTTTGACAACCACCTCTGGGAAAAATATTGAAACCTAATACACCTGAGTTTCAAACTACTACACAACCTGCCCGCGCCCTGGAAAAAGCCAGTAAAAGGGTATTTATATCCCCTTGGTGCGCGCACGGGATTATAAAAAAAGGAGTCAGATGTCTTAAATTTTATACATCCTCCACTTAAGTGACTATTGTTGAAAGCTGTTTGTATGTTAACGAAGCTTCCCCAAGATAGCGAAGAAGTAGCGTTTTTTCCGATTTGATAGCAGCTTCCCAAACTCTTTCAAAATACGGTCATCGACGTGGAATGAATTTCTAAATAATTCCGTTTTGCAAACATGTGTCCTCAATTGTTAGTTGCATTGTCGCAAGATATGGTTTGAAAAACACCTCGTCACCTCGCCGACAAATCTCTTAAGCGCTTTATAAAGGCTTCCGAAGACAAATCACCAACAACTCAATTTTCTATGTTTCCTGCAATTGTTATAAAATCGGTAACAAAACGAGAAAAGTCTTTTCACAGTGTTAAAAGAATTTTTGTGATTAAGCTTTTCTACTGGATCTGGGATAATTGAAGTTGTTAGAACAGATTTGAATTTATGATATCCGGGAATAACTTGTATATTCAGTTTCCGTCCAAAATGGTTTGGGTCCCTTAAACCAAAACATTGATTTAAAATGTTCCGAAATAGTGGATCCTCTGGATACAAGATCAACTGGATTGTGTTCTCTTTTTATGTAAATCCATTGCTGAATATCCGTACATGCTTGGATTAAATTTATTTATTTATTTATTTATTTAATTCAAAAATTCTTGTACATTAAGATTAAATCTTTTTTACATTGTGCAAGCTAGGTAATTATACATTAAAAAAAAAACAGAGTTTAGAGTTTTGGCTACCCTATTAGCAACAATTATCTCCCAAGTATATTACTATCCAAGCCAATACCAGAGTCTGTATAGTAATATAATATATGTTGTCAATTTGACGATGTAAGGCTTGACATAGCCTTCTCACCAACTCTACCATCAAAACAGCTCCTTGTAATTCTAGCCTAGCTATACTTATTGTTTATTGTATTGTCTAGACTTCGACCAAAGTAGTTGGGAGTAGATTTTGCAATCTTTGTGAATAGATCTGATATACACACACGATCCATATGCGCTAAGACTACCATCCGAAAATGCATGTAACTCAATTACCTTTGCAGGGGGTGTAAGAACAGAACGTGGAATGCTGAGTTCCTTTAATGCTGAAAATTGCTGCACATATCTCCTCCAATTATGAGCCTACTCAGGTAGTAACGTTTCGTCTCACTATAGTTTAGTTTTCCACAACTCCTGCAGGAAAAATTAACAAGCACAATCTCGGGGCCGATCAATACCAACGAATCAAATAATCTTGTGAGGTCCACGATTAATTTTTTCACTCGCTTTGCTTATTAGTTCGGTTTTGAAACTGTATTTCGATACATCTTGTGATTATTCCCAGATTAACTACCCCTGACTGATAAAAGGTAAATATGTTCTTTTCTGGAACTTCTTTTAAGACCATTGGGTCATTTACACAAAACTTCCGCAATTTAAAGTTGCCCATTTGAAGAACTTGTTTAATTTCATTGCGCCTGTTAAACAGTCATCAACGTAGATATTATTTTGGATAGCAAATAGTGCAGAGGCTGTTCCATATGTTAAAGTGTTTAATTGATACCTTTTTAGCGGATGATTTGATTGTGGTCTCCACAAGATTAATTGATAAGGTCTATCCTCTTGTTTCACCAAAATCTGCCTGTACATTTTGCTTATATCACAGGTAAAAACATTATTAGCATCTATGCATTTTAAAGCTAATAATGATAGAAAACAAATCAGGGTGGACTATTGGACCAACCATCGAAATCGTTGAGAGATTTGCCTCTGCTGCTCTTTGCCGATACATCAAAGAGAACACGAAGTTCTCTTGATGAACTTCCAGGTTTCAAAATGCAATAATGAGAAAGCATGTGTTCCGGTTATTTCATTATCTGATATAACATTGATATGGCTTAAAAACTAATATTCCTCCATGAATTTAACGTATTGATCCTTCAGTTCTGGGTTTTTTTTCTAGTATTTTCTCCAATGATAAAAACCTTCTTGCTATCTCAAGAAGATAGCAATTTTACGATGAAGTTCTTATTCTCAAACGTTATATTATTTTTAAAATGCTCTTTACACCTGACCTCTTCCTGACTCATGGTTTTTATCGGAGTATCATGGCCTTCTGCTTCCCAAAAACTCGTTGCAATAAAAGTGCAAAATTGTCCTTTTAGTAATTCCGTGCTTCCTGTAACTATCCACCCCAATTTAGAGTTTCTCAAAACTGGTATTATTATTATATCCGCATCTTATCTCCCCCTGAAGGAGCAGGTCAAAGCAAATTTCTGCTCCTATGAGCATTTCGATCGGTTTATTCTTATGGAGATTCGTGTGTGCCAGTTCAACTTCTAGGGGTATACTTAAAGTTCTAGTATCAAGTTCTATATTTGATTTATACCCAGCTATTTTTATCAAAATAACTGTATCAATAGAAGGGGAAATTGATGAAGATGTTTCTGTGCTTGCGTGATATACTGTGCTTGACTGTCTTGGGAGTTATTCCATTGATTGGAATATTTAATCTCGATATTTTTGCTCCAATTTGTTGAGCGAATGTTTTTGTTACGAAGTGCAACTGTGATCCTGAGCCTAGTAACACCCAACATGGAATTCTTGTGCCGTACGAGGAAATGACATTGACAACAGCTGTTGCTAAATATATATGCTTAATTTATATGTGTGACCAATTGCAGCAATGGCTACTGTTCTAGCTTTTTTATCACTTAATAAATCATTGTAATAAAGTTAAGACTTACTAGACTGAACCAATGGCGGTGAGTTGTTTCTGTGCGCTGGCTTGCTTCTGCATTCTGATATGGCTTGACTTGCTTTTTACTCGGCTTCAGTGTAAACTTTTCTTGTAGTGCAAAAGCGTATTATGCCTTTAATCGCATTTTTTCATCCTCTGGACTGGCATGGCCCGAAAAAGTAGCCAACCTTCAAACAGTTTCTGCAGGTCTTCAGATTCCGCACAACTTGCTCTCGTGCTACATCTGGAAAGGAAAGAAATTTATTACAATTGAAATTTCTATGCTTATTTGATACTATTTGGTGCTTGCTGCAACCCCCACTGATGACTTTGATTTGCTCTTCTTACTGATGATCGCCTCTAGTGAGTTGTGCTGTCAACAACAAAATTCATTACCATAAGGATCAACAAGGGTTTTTCAGGCTACCTCATAGTTAACGTCAGTTGGTTGAAAATGCTTGATTAAGTTATGAAACTCTCCCATTACGTTGGCTCTTTAAAAGTATAGCTTTTGTGCAGTAGCAATGAGTTGTTTGAACAGGTCGTAAAATTCTCTCCAATTCAATTAATCCCCGTCAAATTTGGGAAGCTCTATTTTTGGCAACTTCATTGCTGTGTTGATAGTTGCTGCTCCTGTTTGCGGAACCATTGCATCACCATACAATTGCAATGGAGTCATGTCCACACACTCCTGCATCTCAAAGTAACTTTCTTTGTCTTGAGTTGGTAAATCGTCCTCCATTCTATGATACAGTGTTGATAGTTCATCCCTATTTTTCTGCAATTTTTTTTAGCTTTATCTGGCAGAATTGCTGGGAAAACTGTTGATTTGTTTAAGATTGGTACTTATCTATAGACTTTTTTTTTAAATTTCTACCAGTAAATAAAATCTATCTTTTACATTCATTGCCATAGGCTTTCCCAGGCTCGTCTTTGGCTCGTATTCAGATGTTCCTTTAGGTATTTCCCCTTTTTTCGTATTTATCTCTACGGCTGGCTCAACATTTATTGGGACCTGTTTTTTCTGGAGCCCGCTATCTGCTGTTAAAGCATCCAATTGGCCCACGATGTCATTGCGCATTTGTTCTGCAATCTTTCGAATGGTTTCGAAGCAATCCCTTTTGAAATATGAGTGTTTTAATTGTTGAGAAAAACCGTCTCGAATTATGTTGTCTATGTTAACAAAATGATCCCAGTTTTTTGTCAATTCTGCCAGTCTATCCTCGAGGTATATGAGAGTTTTTCTTACCTAGCCGTCCTTGTTGTTATTGCAAATCATTATCACAATTTGTTCTCCAACAAGTTCCTGTTGATCGGCGAAGTACTCCAAATTCTCCCCTTGTTAAGTGCTTTTGAGATACGACATTATTCATTGAAAAACTTTACACCGAATTTTATTGAAAAAAAAAAACTTTTTACTTTGTTAATGATTGAATTTTACTTATTTGTTCACTGTACATGTAACAAATTATCACTTTAACAGTCCTGTCACGGTCGCCAAAATTATGTTAACTTTATACTGACACAAACAAAAAAAAAGACGACATTTTAATTGATATTTTAGTAAATTCATATTTATTTACATTAAAGGACTTCGTGGTTTCGTGGTTCTGTTGGAATTTAACTTTTAATTTACAATTTATTCAGGTACACATTACAGGCGTGAGATCAGACACAAGCAAATTGAAATGCGATCACCTTGAACTACGAATTCTGAATCTGGTCTCAAACTTGAAACTTGAACTATAAACTGTTTGGGTCTATGACAAAATTGTAGCTTGAGAACATTTGCCTTTTTGTTAAACAGCTATTTTGCTATATTATGTTCTTACATAAAGTTGCTGCTGCTAAAGGCGGTTTTGTCCTTCGCAAGTGGATTTTAAATTCACTCGAATTCTTAGAGAATCTCAACATGAGTGCAGAGCGCGAAGAGCACATACGAGATCTTAGCCGTTCTGACACTTAAACACAGGATATCTATTGGCGTTGCAAACGAATACACTGGGATATAGAGGACGAATAAATTAGCTATCAGGTCCAATCACAAAACGACAGAAGTTATCTGATTTGGCTAGAATTTGTGATCCCCTTGACTTTTTTGCACCAGGTGTCATCAGTCAATAATTGTGGCTATTAAGTTGCCACTGGGATGACCCATTGCCTGAGCTACACGAACAAAATTGGCACAAGTTTCTGGATTAATTTCCGGCGGTCCAGAAGGTGGACGTGCCCAGATGGATTTCTTCATCACCGGATGTACGCTTCACTCACTAGCACGTTTTTTCGGATGCATCATCGACGGCATTTGTGGCCATTGCCTATTTAAAGGCAATCACGGTGAGGTCAAATTGTCACTATTTGAACACATATTTGAAGAAAACAACGATAGTTCGATGATGGTACAATGAACGTAAAGTTTTCATTATAGCCTGTTGGCACTGGTAGCACATTAAAAACGTTAAACTACTTTAAGTACAAAAGGGGTAGTGTTATTTCGCTGATGATGTTGTTTCCCATAACTCTTCTTTTCGGATGCAGCTCCTTGTACAGTTATAGGATTGATTCGTGATGGCGTTCTCCAGGCATCACCATCGTCGAGAAATGTTGTCATTTGTGCGCAACAGTTCCTTGTTTAGTTGTTGAACACTAAGTATGAGCAAATGTATTTTTCCATTATGTGAAGATAGCAAACCATCCAGTAAGATACTTTGTGTATTTTGAAAATTTATCATTATCAAAGTTGTAGTAATAGATAATACTTATCGGTTTGTTCTTTAGATTACTTATCAATTCAGTAAGTAACTTCAGGTGGTTTTGGGTTGACTCATTCTCTTCCTTAAATACATTTAGCGCGAAATCATTGATTGTAGTGTGATTTTTCATAAGCTTCATTATGTAGTTTTCGTTATTACGTACGTTTTGAACTGTATATTCATATTTCTGGGCAAATCGCTTATCTAACACGCCGAACAACTCATTGGCCACTGTACCAATAATATCGTTTGCGTTTGCTTCTTTGAACTGGACCCCTGTTTACATGTAACAATATATCATTACTAAGTTCTATTTGCTGAAGCTGGCGTTTGAATTGAGTGAAAGTGATTTCGCCTAAAATGTCAATGTTTTCTACCAATTCATTGTTATTGCGTATTCCACTTATTTGCCTTGTACATTCCTTATATGTGTACAACTATGACCAGTAGTTAGTCAGGTTAAAAAATACAACTGTTTTCCAAGAACCTGCAATCATGTTTGCCCTACCAATCATTCCAAAGAATATTCCTGGGTGGCTGCTGAAATGAGTTATCTGCACTTCATTGAAGGTTTGTTGTGAGGCAACTGATGGTATGAGTGTTTCCATTAAAGACCCTTAAAGCCAACTCATCGCTCGGTTCTATCAAACGTTGGTCTAAAGAATTCAGCAACCCTTATGTGACAAGGTCACTTTACATTACATTACTTTACTTTACATTTCTTGAATATGCCAGCCAAGTGTGGTCACCCTTTCAGCGAGAACATTCAACGTCGTTTTTTTCGTTTTGCTCTTCGTGGACTACCCTGGAGTTACCCATTTATCTTACCTCCCTATCGCGACCGCCTCAAACTTCTTAACCTGAGTACCCTCGAAAAACGCAGAGACGTAGCCGACATTCTCTTCATTCATCGACTGCTCTCCGGTTCTGTGGACTGCTCTTCCCTTTACAACTCTATTTCTTTCAACACTAATCTTCGTAATTTACGCTGTCCTCGTCTCTTCTACATCCCAACCCATCGCACCTCTTATGGCTCTAACGAACCAATCTCCCGCATGCTCCGTAAGGTCAACTCAAATCTCCCCCTTTTTGATTTTAACCTGAGCACTTCTCGCCTAAAACTTGATCTCCTCCACCACTCCCTTTTTCCATAACCCTTAAGTTAGTTTTAGTTTTTAAGTTAGCTTTTTAAGTCCTAGTTTTTTAAGTTAGTTTAAGCTTACATTAAGCGAAATAAATGGGGGCATTAGCCTCCACCAAATTAAAACATTTAATGGGGAAACTATTTAAATAATTAATTAAATTGACTTGTTGTAACAACATTCAGAGATTCAGGGAGCGGAAGATGCATGCCACAGGCCGTTCCTTACCATGCTCACCCTGAGATAGCACAGCACCAATGGCGTAGCCAGAGGCATCCGTGGTAAAATTAAACCCTTTCTCGAAGTCTAAAAATTCCAAAATGTCTGCAGACGTAAGTAACTCTTTTACAGTTTCAATCGTCGAGAAAGTTTGGAACATTTCTATATTGGTTGACTCTAACATTTGAAGAATTCCCACGTGTTATATTGGTTAGTAGTTTTACGATTTTAGCATAGTCCTGAATGAACCCCCTGTAGTAGTTGGCCTTAACCTTTTTTTTTGTCTGGGTGAATGCCCTCTGGAGTAACCAGATACCCGAGAAATTCGACGCTAGTGGCCATGAATTTAGTTTTTCCAAATTTACTTTTAGTCCGGCCTCATTTAATTTGGAAAAAACGGTTTCAATGTCTCTCAAGTGATCTTCCTCAGATTTGCTAAAAACGATTGTATCGTCAATATATGTGTACATTGCAAGTCTTCCCAATTATCTCCCTGAGCACATCATCTATTATCCGCTGGAAGATAGCGGAAGCATTTTCGAGTCCGATTTTTAAATTTATTGTAAATAACCTAATTTTAATCTGTGGTTTCGTAGCTGTCGGCCCTTGGGGTGGATATTGCTGTTGGAACCCTGAGTTCCTATCGGATATGAACTCTGGGCAAAGTTATTCCTTGCAACAGGTGGCCTATCGAAGTTTCTGGAGGGTCCTAAGTTATCTCTGAAGTTATGGTTAACGGGAGAAGTTATCGTATTAGGTGCCTTTACTGGCACCCGAGCAGGGACATGACAAGCAAAGTCAATGTCTAACAGAAAAGCAAGTTGCCTGAAGCAATCAACATATTCATGAACGACCTTTCGGAGAACATTTGGGCAGTCGAGAATATATTAGTTTTATTAAAGACATCATTAACGATACACAGGCATGTGAATAATGTTTATAAATATACTCTACGATAAGCTTGGTGATGGGATGCGATTTACAGAGAATAATTGGATGTATTTTATTAAATGATAATTCCGAGTTATGTAAGCACCCGCCTACGCGGAGAACATCCATATTATCAAGAAATGGAGCGAGTGAAAAAAGTTTATTTCGCGGAGGCAAGGATTTTTATTTTTTAAAAGTCCCGATTTAAAATGAAAATAAAATTGTTTGAGCAGCTTTTATGAGACAAATTATAGCACTATTAAGTTCTTGACTTGAGAGAAGTTACGTAATTCCGATGATAAACGACGAAAAATGTATGCTACCACACGTACCGATTTTATCCAGTCTAATGAATAATATATTTTTCTTAAGATACTCATTTATATTTGATAAAAGTACTTGGACTAAGTTCGATGTTATCTCCTCCAATTGTTCACTTGAATTGTTGTTAAGCTTATGCCGAGATTCAGGCCATTTTTTTCGTTTCATTTGAAGGTTGGATGGTTTCGTTTCATTTCTGGTCCCTTCTACCAGACATCAGACAGTGCCAGTTGAGATGGTAGTAGAATTCCTCTAGAGGCAACATCAGCAGGATAGTCTGCAGATCGGACATGATTCCATGATTTGACCGGAATAGTTGATATGATCTTCGACGTTCTATTTCCGATAAAGGCCGACCATTTTTTGGGTGGTGCGGAAAGCCAATGTAAAACAATGGACGAGTCTGTCCAAGCTAAAACTTGCATTTGTGTATTCTGTAATGAAAGCTTGATTTCATTTATTAAACGCGTTACTAAAAGAGCTAAACAGACTTCAAGTCTGAGAAATGACAGCACTTTGATTGGAGCAGACTTGCTCTTAGTAGCGATTAATGGAATTGAGACACTTCCATCTAAATTTTCACTCCGGCAATAAATCACCATTGCGTAAACATCCAACGAGGTACAAAAAATGCATTAAATTCGTGGCTCATTTTATTCGGTATTAATATTGATTCCACGAAGTGAAGTTCATCTCGAATAGTAATCCAATGCTTAGAAATTTCATCTGGAATTTCATCATCCCACCCAAGTGGCTCTCTTCATAAAACTTAGAAGAATACCTTTACAGCTACTACAACCGGAGCAAGGAAGCCAATCGGATCGAAAATTCGGGATGCTTTAGATAGAATGCCACGTTTCGTACACGATGTTGACTGCTCAAGGTTTACGTTAGACGAGAAACAATCCTTGGATGGACATCATTGCATCCCGAGAACCTTTACAGTCACAAAACATAGTTTTCGAAGTATAACAGAAGTGGCTAGCAATTTGTTGTAAATTTGCAAAGAATGAAGCCAGCAGACGATATTCACAAGTTCCCTTTGAATTTCGATGACATCATCAATCGTACCAGCTCCTGTTACTAGATCATCGACGTAAAAATCGTTAAGAATTATTGATGAAGCTCAAAGATGTGTTTCAGCTGAATCTTGGGCCAGTTGCTTTTATGAGAGTTTTGCTAAAAATGAATCGGCTGAAGTGCCGTAGGTTGCTGTTAAAAGCCTATGGTGTTTTATCGAAGAAAATTTGTATGTTCTGGCGAAATCCAGTTTTGTCTGTACAACTTTCCGATATCCCCCGTATATAAATGACGATGAGAACGTAAACATATTGTAAAGAAGTCACGTTGAATTTCAGAATTAACGAAAAGTGATGCATTTAACGAATTTTAGTCAGGTGACAACTTAGTTAAGCTGCTGCCAGCTTTGAACACAGCATGATGAGACTAGCTAATAAGAGTTATTCTCCTTATCGTTTAATTATTTTATAAATATTTCTTTCATGTGACCTAACGAAATATGTTCCTTGTAATCTAAGTTCATTATTAAGAAAAAAGTTTTTTTCCATTGAATAGAGCCGATTGAGTGCAATTCGAAAGCTTCCAAAGCTTAGATTGGAGTTAAGTTTAAATGGTAGACTAAACATATATCTACCATCCGAATGACGACGTTGAGCTTGGATGAAATGATCTACAGCCCTTTGTTCTTCAATAGACAAGGGCGGCTCAGAGTTCACCTCCTGTAAAACCCGAAAGGTCAAGTTGGTCAAGTTATGTTAAAAATGTCCTTAATCCGATAGCGTATACACTGGATGGAATGTGATGATTACTTTCGGCCATCACCCATCCAAAGATAGTTAAAACGGAGCTAGGGACACCCGGTTTAGGTTTAGATGATTCGACAATATTGTTAAAAATGTTGTTGTATATTGATTGGACCTGCTTCATTGAATTTCGGATCTGCAAGATCCAAGAGTGTTATTTTTATGAAACCAAACCGTTGGATGTGCCACCGGAAGCCGATCCAACTCCGATAATAAGGATACGATATGGTTTTCTTGTAAGGCTCAAACGTTAGAGAGCCTTCTCGTAATAAACGTTATTTGAGATCCGGAGTCAAGTAAAATGCGAATAAATTTGAATGAGCCCAGTTTGTCTTGAATTTTGACAAACGCGGTTGGAAGAATGGTTGATGAGTGAACATTGGCTTCGAGAGTGTGTTGAGTAGCGACAGAAGAGTTCGAAGGGTTTTGTGACGACGATTGTTAATTTTTTTGTTGATTAATTATATTATATATATATATATTATGCGTGCCCAACTCTAAAGCAGTTGAAACAAATCGGATTCTCTTTAACGAATTCGCGACACGCGTCAGTATCAAGAGCGAGGAATATCTTACAAAAGGGAAGTACATGATTTTATTACACTTAAGGCAGTTTGGTTTTGTTTCAGATGAGAACGAATATTTTTTGGACCTTTGTTGACTATTTTTTGGGGGCGAGTGACTGAGTTACACGATTCGAGACTGCTACATCAATTTTGTAGGAACGTAAGAAATTCTTGGATGGTACTATAATCCCGGGAATGCACTTTTTCTGACCACACTTACCTCGTTTCACTTTCTAGTTTTTGAAAAAGAATATAGATCAACGAAGGATCTCTAGAGCTCATTTGTAACTTGTTTGATCCCCGAACTACTTCGTCAGCTTGATTCGTAAGTTATCGCATAACTTCAAAACTCGGAGAACGTACGTAGCTTCAAATGGTCCATTGGCTTCAATTCTTGAGTCAGCTTGATCTTGTATGGGTGTAAACCAAGATTCTTATGCAAAATACGCCATAATGTGATTGAGAACGCCGTGGAATTGACTGATTTGGATCATTTGCTACGGACGTCTGAACGGTAGCGATATTTTCGACACTTCGACCAACCCCTTGTCTCACTGACACGGCAACATCACACAACGAATATGAAGACTCAAATTTTTGCACTAAACTTGTTATTGCCTGTTTACTATGGCGAGAATTACGACCAAAAATTGGAGTTAACGCTCTTAAATTTGCAGTCACTGACTCCGAATATCTGTAGAAAAGTTATATAATTTGCAGACGTTTCTCGTTAGTGTACTTTACTACGATGAAAATGTTGAGCTTACTGAATAAATTTATAGTGCCAGATTAATGATTAGTGAAAGACTGCATTCACAATTTTAATTCAAAGTTGTCAAATCCCTATTGGGAAAACCTATATATAGGTAAGCAGCAAATGACTAGCAAATTTAAAGCGTGTTGCTTTTCGCAATTTATGTGTAGAATCCACGGCTTTCATAAACTCTATCAATGGAGTTTCTTTTATTTCTTTTTTTGCTTGCGGTTTTGAATTTCGGGGAAGATTTTCCTTTTTTTCTTGTTACTTGAAAAGGTTTTTGTGCCCAGGTTTAGCGGTCATTAAAGTGCTACCTGGTAGAACCCTCAGCTGGAATAGCAGGATCTCAACAGCAGTAATAGTCTTTGTTTGATTCGGGGCAGTGGTGCCGGGAATCAAACATAACAATCGTTTGAAGTTGGACTTATTAGTAAGACACCCGGCGCTACAGACCGAACCGTAACCAACGAACGTCCCCAGCCAGCTCGATCTTTAGATAGCTGTGTCCAGTTTCCCACGCTAAATTGGCTGAGGTCGCTTTACGCTTGTGCGTGCTACCTGAGTCGCTGTCTTCTTCTACAGTGCTGTCCCTCAGGGGTGGATCCGAAAACTTCTTGGACCGAAACATTGATGTTATTGAAAAACAATTCGCTCTTATTGCCTTAAATTTAAATACTAATAATAGTTTAACTTGAAATCAATTGTCTACACTTATATATATATACTTCTACAGTACATACTTTCATACATTCAAATACTACTCATACATAATCTTGTTTGATATACAATGAAATTCCTTCTATCTCTTTTTTTATATCAAAATTTAGTCATTCGGTTATTAGCATTCGCACGATTCGGTAATTATCAATATTGTAAAGAATACAAATAAGTTAAATGAAATTAACAGTTTGTGTTACTCGTTACTTTTATTTTTTCTATTCAAATTCGGATGTAAATATTTTAAAAATGTTCACCCGCTCTACATGACTCAGATCTCGTTGGATCTTCCCTCGTATGTTTAAGTCAATGTCGCTGTACAGCCCGTATAGTTCGTCGTTATATCTCCTCCTCCACCTGACGTGTATGTAAAGGAGACCGAAAATTACCCGAAGAATTTTCATTTCGTAGCACCCCTCATCCATTTTTGATAAAGTTCATGTCACAGAACAGGACTGTGTTTATAAAGGTCTTATGTAAGTTTACTTTTCTTGTTCGAGAGAGGGCGTCAGCCAAAATTCTTAATTACTTCAAAGTAATATCTGTCGAGGCCCGAGGATAACGTTTTGACAGAGATATCGATCTTGGGTGTCGTCTTAATGAATGATGTTAAAAAAATTGCATGACAGCGCATCGCCTTTTCTAAATACTTTTTTGACATCAAAGGTGTCGGTGAGTTCTTTACCGATCTAGATAGAACAACGTGTATTCGCATTTGTCTTTCTGCATAAGGGAACATTTTTGGCAGGGATGCTAAAACTAAAACTTGCTCTGTATTGCTCGTCTCTATAAATACTGTCATGCACTGCCTTAAAATCGATGAATACGTGATGTGTATCGATGTAGAGCTCATAGTTTTTTCCAAGATCTGCCGTAGTTTGAATATTTGGTGGATGGTGGACTTTCCTAGTTTGAAACTACAATGAGGTTATTGTCGAAGGGTTTCATACGTTCACACAATACGGCAGGTAGGATCTTGTAGGTGATGTTAAGAAGGTTTCTGCCTTTGTAGTTGGAAGTTCAGAGGGTCTCTTTTCTTGAAATTGGACAAACAATGCTGAGAGGTTCCATTTATCGGACATACTTTCGTCCAACCATCTTTTACGGATGAGTTTGTGTATACTACCTACTAAGTTATCGCCTGCCGCTTTAAAAAGCTCGGCAGTCAGATCATCTACTCCAGCAGCTTTTTTGGACTTAAGCTTAGATATGACTATCTTCACTTCATCCAGGTCAGGTAAACCAAATTGTTGACTTACATCGCCCAGGTTGAAAGGTTCATCCTGAAGGAAAGCGATATTTGGTTCGTCATAGGCGTTATACGGTCTACAGGACTCCTATTTCCAAGTGCTCGGCATCGACTGCTACTTTATTACGGTGTTAGCTTGTTCGTCTCTATAGGCTTCGGGTCGAGGTTTGTACCCGTGTAATGTTTTTTTACCTTTTGGTAAAACTTCCAAATCTCATTCCCAGAGTAGCACCTATCAATTTCCTCGATCGCGCGATTTTCATACTCCTTCTTTTACCTCCTGAAAAGATTGTGTTCGTTTCTCCTCTTTTGCTCATAGAGCTCGTGAACAACTCTCGTCCTTCTATGCAGCGCAGCTTTGTACGCATATTGCTTAGCTGTATGTGCTTGCCGATACTCGTTGTCAAACCAGGGGATTCGTCATGGTAGCCGAGTGAGACCAAAAGTTTATAATCAAGCGAGCAATCGGAGCGATTAATTGCATACACATTGCAATCGTTTCACCACCATATCAGGAATCCAGAACTCCTTCTCTTTTGTATATGAAGAGAAAACGCTATTACAGCATATATATAAGCCAGTAAACCAATTCGTCTAATAATAATAATAATTCATTATGTGTAGATTTGCGGTCAAAATTTAAAATTTCTACATATGAATGGAAAATTTCCTGGATCATGTCATGATTCCGGTATTTGGACGAAATTGCTAATTCGATTGCCATTTTTCGAGTATTCGACTACACAGAGGGTGACCAGATAGCAACGATAGTTTTTTCAATTGTTGTGTTTGTCAAAGCTATCAATAATAATCAGCTGGAAAAATATTCAGTAAGGTTCGTCATTTCATCATGCATCACTTTACACTTGCTGAATGTGCGGAAATTATTAAAAAAAATATTATCGAAATTCCGGCTCAGTTGTATATACGCAACGTGAATTTCATCGTGAGGTTGGTCTTATTCATGGCTTCAGTGTGCAGGGAATTCGTCGCATCGTGGAAAATTTTGAGCGTGAGTACATTCTTTGGAACTTAAGCCACCTACCAGACAGAGATTGGTGTGAAATGAAGATAACATAGTCGCCGTAGCCGCCAGTATCGAAGAAGACCCAGCAATGTCGATTCGGCGTCGATCAGCTTAATTCGTCATCGCCAGAGAGTCAACCCGGCATTATTTTGCGGTTAAATTTGGACCTATATTCGTATAAAATTGTGCTTTCGCAATAATTAAAACCGATCGACCATAGAAAACGCTGTGAGTTCGCTAATTGGGGGTTGGAAATGTTAACGGGAGATTCGAACTTTAGCAAAAAATCATCTTTTTGGACAAGTCCTATTTTTGACTCAGCGGCAATTTCAAGAAGCGAAATTGCGTTTATTGGAGCGAGCATAATCCACAAGTGTTCCACAAGTGCATTTAAAAAGATTAACTCTTGGGTGCGTTTTATGGCATGGCGGCATATTTCTTTTAAAATGAGGAAGGAAACACCGTTACCGTTAATGGTCTCAGACATATAGCGTTGTTAACCGACTTTTTGTGGTCAGAACTTGACAAAATCGATATATCCGAGCTGTGATTCCAACAAGATGGCGGTACATGCCACACAAGCGACGCAACGCTCAAAGTTGCGAAAGAGAAATTTGGCAATTGGGTCATCTCACGGTGAGTGTTCATCAATTAGACCGAGTCGTCAAAGATTGGACCGACCGCTTTAAACACTGCCAGCGAAGCTGAGGCGGCTATTTGAAATAACTGCACTCGCATAATTGATAACTTGGATTTTAATCAAAGTATATTTTACCTTGTATTCAAGTTGAATCTACTAAAAGAATGCTGGACAGATTTGACGGAAACAAATGGGGAAATAATATCAACAATGGAAGAATCGGATTCAGTAACGAGTTCATCGATTTGGAGCAAATATATGAAGATGCATACATTTAAATCAAGGAGGCGTAGCTTCATAAGCTACAACACAGAGGCAGACCATGCTTCCATCTATCAGTATACCAGTTTTCGGTGAAAGTTATGAAGAGTGAACATCATTCTGGGAACTATTTGAGCGATTCGTTCACCAAAATGTATCATTAAGTGATGTCGAACGCATCGAATACCTCAAAGGCAATCTAAAGAGAGAAGCAGCGAGGATTGTCAACCACTTGTCACTGGCGTCAAGCAACTATACAACACCTGTAAAATTATTGACAAAAAGGTTTCAAAATCTAGCACCATTGGTCAACAACTACATCTAAAAATTGTTGACCTTGAAATCAGTTAGAAATGAAAGCGAATTTGACTTAAAAACAATCATGGATACATCAGAAGAAATCCTGTATGGTACTAGTAATTTAGGAGTTGACGTTAGCTCTTGGGATCCATTAGTTATTCAGCTGCTGTATCCAAAACTTGACCCGGAATCCAGAAAATTGCACCATTAATCAAGAGGAACGTCAACAGAAATCCCAAGACTAAGTGAATTTTTTTGACTTTATCGAGTAAGGATTCCAAGGATTGGAAGGCAGTTGTAAGCAGCAGTCCCAACCAACAAAAACATCTTCTACAAAAACCCATTTGACAACATCCACTCAGTTGAAACACGTTGTGTGCAGTGAATCTCACCAGCTCAAGCCAAAAATGGTGGAGGGGGTACAAAATTCAAAGCTCTGTTTCAACTGTTTGCAAGACGGACATTCAGCAAGTGAGTGTTTATAGAAAAATAGTTGCAAGATATGCATGCAGAAACGTAATTCTTTACTTCATTTCCCTCGAGGTGAGAATGCGGCCGTCTTGGTTGCAGAAGAAAGACTCAGTGAAGAAGCATCAATAGCAACTCTAGTCACCACAGTATATCGTTCAAACAGGATGGTACTACTAGCCACAACATATGCGTTGGAGGACAAGCTCGACTTGTAAGAGCTCTGATTAATCAAGGTTCTCAATCCTGCTTTGTGACAGAGAAGTTAGGGTACCGTTGGTCAATTATGAGTCGAACTTGGAAGTAGAAGCTATAGTAATTATAGTTATAACATCAAGATTGCCACTAGAACAATTTACACCCAACCAATGGCCACACATTCAAAGGTTAAACTTGGCGGATCCGTGGTACGAACAACCGAAGGAGATTGAATTGCTTATAGAATCAGACATTCTGACGCATGGAGTAATCAAGGGTTTAGCTAATACTCCAATGGCACAAAATACAAGGCTTGGCTGAATACTATCGGGACCAGTAATTACAATGCCAACTCCAAAAAACAGGTGCAAAATAGTATACTCACATCATGTATTAGTGTGTGCAGTGAAGATGAAGATTTGGAAAAATGTTGGGAGCTAGAAGAAGTACCAACGGCAGGAGTCAAATCGGTAGATTTTTTTGGGAGATTCACAAAAAATGGCATTGAAGCGATTTTTTATGTTGGAACAAAGATTCACCAAAAATGATTCGCCAAGAATATTCCAAATTCATTCAGAAATATATTTATCTGTGACACATGAGGTTAGATACACTGGAAAAACGTATTATCTTCTACATCACACAGTGATAAAAAATAACAGCACTACCACCAAACTGAGCGTGGAATTCGACGCGTCGGCGAAAACTACATCTGGGGAATCACTGAATAGAATAATGATGATAGGTCTTACTATTCAAAAGGACTTGTTTTACCTGCTACTTCGATGGAGTTTGCTTGCAATCGTATTACATCGGAAAAATGTACCAGCAGGTTTTAGTCAATCAAGAGGAACGAAATATACAACGGATAGTGTGGAGGGAAAACTCCAGTGGCACAACATCCGCAGCGTACTTGGCAATTAAAACCCTGTGCCATCGGATGTAATGGAAGTGTACCAATGAGAATTAAAAATGAATGGGACAAATTCAAGACAAGATTATCGACAGTTGAACAAGTCAGAATTCCACGATGAACGCAACAAATGCACGATTCTCAAGTAGAGTTACACGGATTCGCTGATGCATCAGAATTAGCATATGCAGCCGTTTTGTATCAGAAGGTGGTAAACTGTGGCTCTACTACAATACGCATCATCGCGTCAAAAACTAAGGTGGCACCTTTGAAGCAAGTTTCACTGGCCAGACTAGAGTTATGCGCTGCTACACCACTTGCGAAGTTAATGAGCTACATCAGAGAGGGAGCAGACACAAAATATACCAGAGTCTTCGCATGGTTGGATTCTACTATAGTATTGAACTGGTTAAAATAACACCCTGTGAAATGGAACACGTTTGTAGCGAACCGAGTATCCTATGTGCAACAGCATTTTAAAGGACAATGGAGATTCGTACCTGGAATAGATAGTCCTGCCGACATTCCGTCCAGAGGATTGTTTGGAGATACCCTCGCGGAGAATTCAGCATGGTGGTACGGTCCACAGGGTTGATAAAATACGAGAAACAATAGCCAGCTTATAAGGCTATGATGGATATTGAAACCCAGAATAAAGGTATGGGAAATATTCACTGTAATGTCCCAAATAAAAGAACGGACAGTGTGGACTTCCAGAATGAGAGTATGGAAGAAGGACAATGTGATATGATAATATTATACCAAATCTCCTGAATGAGAGTAAGGAAAAAGAGCAGCCATAATTCAAAAATGAAAGTCTGGACGAAAATTCTGAATTTCGAAGAGTGAAAAACACACAGCACACGCTACAATCGATTTATTGAAGAGTAAGTAAGAGCGTGTTATCTCAAGACATGGGCCAGTCGATTGGCCGCCTCATTCGTGCGATTTAACGCCGCTTGAGTATTTTCTGTGGCGCTACGTTAAGTCATTGGTTTATTCCAACACGCCGACGACGTTGGAAGAGCTCAGAGCACACACTAAACGCGAAATGGCGGCCGTTTCGGCCGAAATGTGTGGCCGAGTTGTTGAAAATTGGGTCCAACGAATCAACCGCTGCAAACGTGCCCGCGGTGGCCATATGAACGAAGTCAAGTTCCATTCATAAATGTTTTATTTGTACTTCAAGCCAATAATAAAGTTTTTGAAATATCTCAAATGGTTTGCCTTTTATTTAAAAAAAAAAGTTGTCAAGTCGTTATTAGAAGACTCTATATTTATCTTCTTGATAAAGGAGAGATTAAAAAATATATATATTTATTATTAATTTATATGTAAATGATCTGGTCATAGCAACAGAAAATTTAGAAACGCTATCCAAATTCAAAGTCTATCTAATGGGTAAATTAAGGATGACTGGCTTAGGTGAAATCAAACATTTCATTGGAATGAAAATAAGCAGACTTGATAGTAAACTAGAATTTAACCAGTCTGCTTACATTAATAATGTTTTAAAGAAATTTGGTATGAATGATTGCAATCCAGTTAGCACTCCACTTCCAAGTATACTAAACTAAGAGACATTAAATTCTGATGATATGTATAAAACGCCATGTCGAAATGTAATTGAGTATTTGATCGACCTGATCTGTTGGTATTTTAAGTGGATATACAAGCAAAAATAACAAAAAAAATGTGGCAATGCCTGAAAAGGGTTTTAAAGTATTTAAAAGGCACAGTGAATCTTAAGATAATATTTGTTAAACGCTTAAGTAATAAAAGTATTTTTACTGGATATGTTGCTTTCGATTGGGCTGGGAATGAGAACGTTAGAAAGAGTACTACAGGTTACTTATTCAAAATTTTTGATTCAAGCCTTATTTGTTGGAATACGAAAAAGCAAAATTCAGTTGCAGATTTATCTACTGAGGCAGAATATATGGCATTGTTTGAGGCCACAAGGGAAGCTATGCGATTTAAATCTTTAGCGAAGAGCATAATATTAGAATTTGGTAAGGCAATAAAAGTTTCTAAGGACAACCAAGGTTACATAAGTATTGCTAATAATCCCTCATGCCACATATTAAATACCATTTCTTAAAAGAACAAATTGAACAAAAACTAACTACTATTGAGTATATTTCCACAGACAAAAAGCTGGCTGATATTTTAACTAAATCCCTACCTGGAACCCGTTTGATTGACATGAGGGATCGATTGAGACTTCTAAACTGATGGTAAATTAATGGGAAATTGAATACCGTCTATGATGTTTGAAATCCTTAAATTTAATGACAATGGAAATTGAACAATTTTTTTTTTAACTTTATAACTTTAGAACCTTTCTTTGATCTTGATATACCAAATGAATAATGTAAAATTTTAATTGTATTAGATTATGTTGGTCTGGCCGGGTTTTTCTGGGTTTTTCCCAATCCGTTTCAGCGAATGTTGGACTATAATATGTAACTCCCCAGAATGCTCGGTTTGTCATAGTATCATTGAATTGTATGTTTTGTTTATATACATATATTGATAAGATATTGAGGAGGTGTGTTGAAGTCACTGTAAACAACTTAATGTTTTGGTTGATAAAATATATATTTTGATTAACATGTAATAATTATTCAGCGTTTTATATTTAAGATTTCATATCCGAGAAAGAAAGCTCAAATTATAATTATAACCAAAAATTTTTAACATGACAATGAACTCACCACGAGTGCGCACAAGAGATACTTCACAACTTTCGCATCACACACTTTTTTGAATAGTGAACACATCACAACGATACGGGCATTAGTCTCTACAATATATAGGTATATTATCCATGGAGCGAATGCGCCATTTCTATCTCTTTTTCCGAAAAACCTAACCTAATTTAAGTCTATAAATACCCACTTGAGTGTTAAGTTCTTTAAAAAAAACATCAAAAATTAGTCGGCAGCTGAGAAAAACGTTGCCAATTCAAAAAATATATCGAGTCATTTTTTTTACAGTGAATAAAAATACACATTTTTATTTAAGTTTGTCCTTATGTACATATACAAAAAGTCTACAAAATTAGCCGTTCAAAATGATAAACTATTTTTCTGCAGCCCACAATGCATTAGTCTCAGCTATAGTGTTGGGGAGTGCTGAAAAAAATGTTCCTGGTAAAAATATGTTGATAGTAGCTGCAATTAAGAGCACAGTTGACATTATCAGTAATGGGATGAACGCTGACAAGTAATATGCCTTAGATAAAAATAAAATAAAATTGTCTTTCCTCAAATGTAATGGAAGCTCACCTGTGCTAATAGCTGTAGAGCTAATAAACTCCTACAGCGTGCCGAAAAACCACATAATCCTAATCCAATTCCACGGCAAACTGTTGGTAGAAATCTGCTGCCGTAAATAAACATTGCACAAAAACTTGATACAGCTAAACCCTTAGCAACCAGAGTGATGATTATTAGTAACCATACTGTGTAAGCAAAATCATAGAAATACAAATTTGATTACATGTCATATATATATATTTATGCTATAAATATTGAAGTGAATGTACAATATTTGAGTATGGATATTTTTAAAGTCGAAACTCGATTAACTGGGATGCTCATGACCAAGCTCATCTCGGGTAATCGAAAATTTCTGGTAAAGGAACAAATGAACATATACATTCTTGAAATAAAAAACGTTTGAATTGAGTCAAAATCAACATATATATTGTACAATATATATATACATATATATAAAAATGAGTTTGATATATGTTTGTCCTTTTATATTTCGAGTTTGGCAGTACCGAATTTTATGATTCTTTTGTTGCTGGAACGGTATTCTCTCGTAACAAGTTTTTATGTAAAAAAAAAACAATGGCTTTCCAACAAAAAAAATCACCGAAATCGGAATTGCAAAACTGGAGATAAAAAATCATACACGGTAAGCAGGTCCGTTGAGCTAACGAAGTGAGTAAACAGAGAACAAACATCGCTTCTCCTTCTACCATTCACACTCCATTGGAGTGTATGTTTGAACACATTGGTATTAGCAACGAATATACTAGTTGAGGCGAAAAGTAACCTCCTTGGTAATGAAAAAAAAAAAAATTTTTAAATATTTTTTTATTTTATTCAATTTAGTCCCCTTTTAGTTTGATACACTTATTCCAACGATTTTCCAATTTTTTGATCCCGTCCGAAAAGTAATTTTCAGAAGGTCTGCAAATTACTCCTCCGTGGCGTCGATGATGATTCATCTTTTGAGGTTTGGGAAGATATAATAGTCCGAGCGAGCCAAATTCGGTGGATGCGACAGCAATTGTATCTGCAATTGATTTTAGCCGTCATGCGTTGCTCTTGTGCGTCAGTGCATTGTCTTACAAAAACAAACAATTTTTTTTCGCTTCATGAGACCGTTTTGCAGCGATTTTGGCCTTCAATCGCTCCAATAATGCACAGTCATAATACTGTTGATGGTTTCTCCTTTTTTGAGATAGTCCACGAAGAGTATGCCATGACAATCCCAGAAAACCGACGCCATAACCTTTCCGACACATCGAGTCTCTCTCGGCCGCTTCGGAGCACTCGTGCCGGCATCAGTCCGTTGCCTCATTCTGTTCTCTGGTGTTCAACAGTTAACAATCGACGCCAGAAGTCCGCCCGACTCCGCATCAGCAAGTCCAAACACTATTTCGAAGTGCTCTCGCGTTCGTGTTTTTGATCATTAGTGGGTATGCGCGGCACCCATCGGAAGAATAACTTTTTCATTTGCAGAATATTTCCCAAAATATGGCGTGTGCGCTCAGTACTAATCTTGGTGGTATCTGCTAGCTCGCGCACTTTCACTTTCCGGTCAGCCAACACCATTTCATGCATTTTTTGACATTAACCTCTGTAACCGCATCGGAGGGCCTGCCGCTGCGGACTTGATCGGTAATGGGGTTGCTGCCACCACGAAACTCTAGAAACCAAAATTTGACGGTGTAATCTGACGAAGCATTAGCCCCATAATATTTATCAAACTTTTCTTTTGTTTCCTTCGCCGTTTTGCCTCTCAAAAAATAATGTTTTATGAGAGAACGAAAATCGTTTTTTTCCATACTCAACATAATGCCCAACACGTCAACAACAGTCAGCTGTCAAAACAAAACTAAAGACAGTATCGCACTGAAATTTGGCACGTGTTCCTAAATATGAACGGACTTCAAGGCACCATAACCGTTTTTGTAGTAGCAGCGCATTCTGGCGGTCAAGGAGGTTAATTTTCACTCCACCTAGTATAATCACAATTTTTATATTTAGCCATACAAAAAAATAATTGTGCTCATGGATTTCTAAAAACTTTTAAGAGTTTCATTACTCAAGTTTCCTTGGTTCAATAATCAAAAACTGAAAGGGATTTAACAGTCTATAAACGGAGTGTATAGATTTATTTAACGATTGTTCTAAAGATATTTTTTCCTACTGACCAAGCGTTTGAACCAAGATGCATTGGAAAATTTATTCGCAGTTATAAGACAGAAAGGAGGAAACAATCAAAACCTATCTCTATATGAGTTCAATATAATAATTGCAAAAGTGATGGCTACTAACATAATTCAATCTAGGTCTTTAAGCAATTGCGAAGAAGAAAACGATTCCATGCTTAACATTATTAGATGCGATGAAAATATTTCCTTATCCATCTCAGCGGCTCAAAATGATCAGCAATATGACAAAAAATTGCCTGATTTTGAAACCCTCGAAAATTATCCTAATTTCTTCGTTGGCGATTATTTTGAAAATATGATATTGAAATGAAAATTGATTTGGTATCAATGAAGTATTTCATAGGCTACGTTGTTTTCAAAGTTGACCCGAAAATAAACTGTGAGACATGTTGCCTTAGAATTAAGAAAAATGTTGAAGTAATAAGCGCTCCATCTGAACTTTTCTTATTTCAAAAAATTACATCCGCAAGTCAGATTTTGGGAATCTTAATGCGCCATGTGATCAATTTTTCGAAATAAGATAGAAACATGTTTTGGTTTTCGATTTCATATTTTCAGGTAGTCCTGACATCAAACATATTAGAGAAAAGATTGTTGAAAAATGCAAAAAATCCATAAATGAATGGTTTTCGAACGACTCATGCTTCGGCCAAAAAATTAAATTAGTTGAATTTTTGGTTCTAGTTCTCTTAAGAAAAAAATGTTTCTGGAAAATGGATGAAATGAAATCGAAAAGAAAGAGAAAAACTATGATTTTAGTTAACTATATTAGTTTGTTATAATTCAATTTTACGAAAAAAAAAAATTGTTTTTTCGAAATTTTGAATTTCAAATTTTATTTTCCAAAAACCGTTCATTATAAAAACTTGAAATTAAAATAAAATTGAAGAATGAAATGTTAGCTTTACAAAATGGTATAGCACGTTATTCTATGTAACTTAGTTAATTTTTTATATATTTTTTTTTCCATTTTAAGCCCTTTTTAGGCAGAGTACGATAACTTAGGCGCCAACAATTAATAATGATTTTTTTTTAGAGCAGTTCAATAATACATGGGCTGAAAAGTCCGTTTCTAAGAGAGAGCACTACTTAAATCCATACCATTTCCAGTTAGTACCAACCTTCAAAAGATACGTGTACTCGAGATTTTGAAGATATGATTAGTTCTCGAGATATAGCGTTGTGAGTGAAGCACCTTTTGTTATTGTGAAAAAAAATTGATTCAAAGCAATTTCGTGTGTTGGTTTATCATTGCTTTTTGATGGGAAAAAATGCAGCCGATGCAAGGAAATGCTTGATAAGTGTTACCCGGACTGCACCAGCCGAACGAATCATTCGCAAGTGGATTGAAAAATTTTAAAGTGGTCATACAAGCACCGAAGATGATGCACGCAGTGGGCGTCCAAAATAGGCTGTTTCAGATGAAAACATCAAAAAAGTCCACAAAATTGTTATTGATCGAGATAGCTGAGGCTCTGAAGATATCAAAAGAGCGTCTTGGATATATCATACACGAATATTTGGACATGCGAAAGCTCTGTTCAAAGTGGCTGCCGCGTTTGCTCACAGTCGACCAAAAACAACAACGTGTTGATGATTCAGAGAAGTGTTTAAAGCTGTTCAACCACAATAAAGCCATCACTTTACACCAGAGTCAAGTCGGCAGTCAGCTAAGTGGCGAGCAGGCGACGAACCTCGTCCAAGCTCAACAGTCGGCTGGCAAGTTTATGGCATCCGTATTTTGAGATTCACATGGAATAATTTTCATCGACTATCTCCAAAAGGGGCAGACTATCAACAGCGACTATAACATTGCGTTGTTGGAGCGTTTTAAGGACGAAATCGCAGAAAAACGTCCGCATTTGAAGAAACAGAAAGTGCTGTTTCATCAAGACCATGCACCGTCTCAAAAGTCGATGAAAACGATGGCAAAATTGAATGAATTCGGCTACGAATTGCTTTCCCTCCCACCCTATTCTCCAGATTTGGCCCCCTGCGACTATTGGTTATTCAAAGACCTCAAAAGAATGCTCGCCGGAAAGATATTTAAGACCGATAAAGAAGTAATCGCCGAAACAGAGGCCTATTTTGAGGCTAAACCGTAATCGTACTACAAAACTGGTATCGAAAGATTGAAAAATCGTTTAATTCAGTGTATCGCCCTCGAAGGTAATTATATTGATAAATAAAGTTGAATTTTGCAACGTTAGCCGTTGTTGAACCTGTGACACGTTTTCGCCATTATCTGCTTGGTCGTGAGTTCGTGGTATATACTGATTGTAATTCGTTAAAGTTTTCGGGCACTTAAATAGATTTGACTCCGAGGGTGCACCGCTGGCAAGCGTATTTGCAATCTTTAAAATTTGATATTCAATATAGAGAAGGAAAGCGCATGGCTCGTGATGACTTTTCGTCAAGAAACCCCCTACCATCACAGCCCGATTCAAAAATATGTCAAATTCCTGAAAGGCGAGTAAATTTGGCAAAAACTTCAAGCGATTAGTTTCTCGTCGAACAACGACTACCAATCAACTTGCTGAAGATTTGGCTAAAACGAACGAGCTATGAAAGGGCGTGTTGCATCGCTGGGTTCAAAGGAATGACAGAACTCGCTATTTGCCGGCTGTCCCGCATGCGTTCAAATGGTCAGTGAAAAATCAAGTTCACCAATCAATTATGCACCTGGGATGGAAGAAAACCCTCGATAAAGTTTATCAGTATTACTGGTTCGATAAAATAAGTAAATACGTTAGAAAATTCATTGACAATTTTGTTACTTGTAAGACTAATAAGGGCTCTGGAAAAAGTTTAGGCAGGTTGATGCTTTTACTTAATTCGTTTACCTACACCATACGCTAAAGTTAGATACCACTTCATTATTTGGGCTACCGACTCGTATCATAGCTGACCAGGGTAGGTGTTTCACTAGCTTAAGATTTTCTGAATTTTGCCCATCCCAAAAGATAAAACTTCATTTAATTGCCACAGAAGCGAGTCGTGCAAACGGTCAGGTCGAACATATAATGAGCACGCTAAAGAATTTATTAACTGCAGTTGAATCAAGCCACGAATCATGGCAGGATGCTCTTGGTGAGGTACAGCTTGCCCTAAACTGTACAGTTAGTCATACAACTAAAGCAAGTCCTCTAGAGATGCTTATCGGAAAAGAGGCTCGTCCTTTAGGAAACAGAGACTGAAGTTGATGTGGCAAGTATTAGAGCTCAAGTTTCTGATAGTATGAAATCTGTGGCTTCTTATGATAAATCAAGATTTGATAAGAGCACGGCAACTGTTTTGAAACACAAAGTTGGTGAAATGCTTAAAAATTAAGGGAGGCATCAGACCAAGTTGGATGCACAGTGTAGAGGCCCATTTGTAGTGGTTGAAATATTAGAAGGAGGCAGATACATGTAAAAGTCATTGCAAAATAAGCAAATGTATAGTATATGGTAAGTATTGTCACGAAGATATCCGAAAAATGCTAGAGGGTCATGTACCTAATGAATTAGATATTGAGAACGAAGAGTTGAGCCTGGCTATGAGTTCAGTTGAGACTGAGAACGATCCTTCTAAGTAAGACGATGAGTTATCCATCAGTTATGACGATGTGTTAGCCACCTAGATGAGACCATGTGTTTTGCGAGGTAATGTGGGTATACCGGTGGAAGACAAGGAAATGATTGTTAAAAAAAACTGAAAAACAATAAAAAATAAAAACTAAAAATAAAAATAAATAAATAAATATGGAATTTAGTTGAATAAGAACAATGAATTGGATCAGGAAAATAAACTGTTATGTATAATATGAGAAAATAATGTAAAAGACATTTTTGAGTTATTAGAAATGAATCAAAGTTGTGTTAAGAATAAAGATAAACTGTTCTATGGTATGTTAATAAAATTTATTCATTACGATTCTTAATGGCTACACGAGGACGTGTAAACTTTTGTTCACAACGTTTGTCTTTGCTGTTGGTATACTCTTTTGTTCGTCCTGTGTCCTCTAATTTGCTTATCGTTTCTTTTATCTTTACTGTCTTCTACGGCTGTACTTGAGTTAGTGAGATAGCGTATGAAGATAGACCATCAGGCAGGATTAAAATAGTGAGACCAGAGCGAGCTGTTGCTGAAAGTAATCCTTTTTGTGGCTGAATGCCCTCAAACATGTGTTATCCAGATGTTTGCAATTAGTGAGCTATTGTATTTAAGGATGGGGCGGTTAGTGATCGAATGAGTTGAAAACAGTACACATAGGAATCCGTTGCTTGTGCACAGTTCATAGTTAAAATAAAGTTTTTGCCAAATTTCAGGAATTTGACATATTTTTGAATCGGGCTGTGATGGTTGGGGGTTTCTTGACAAAAGGTCATCATGAGCCATGCGCTTCCCTTCTCTATATTGAATGTCAAAGTTTAAAGATTGCAAATACGCTCACCAGCGGTGCACCCTCGAAGTCAAATCTATTTAAGTGCGCGAAGCCTTCAACGAATTACAATCAGTACATACCACGAACTCACGACCAAGCAGAAAATGGTGAAAACGCCTCACAGATTCAACAACGGCTAACGTCTCCAATTCATAAGATTTGCTGAAATATTCTACAACATGGGGTCTGTTGTTGATCTAATGTAAGAGCCTAGTATTATAACCGCTGTTACTGGCATCTATATGTAACTCGATCGGGTATTGCGGGTCAAAGATTACTAGAACTGGCTCATTTGTGAGAATAGTAACAATTTCCCTTCGAACTTCCTCCAGTTCTGCATTCTATGTAAAAGTGCTCTTCTCCGAAGTATGAGAATATAATGGCTTCATTATTTGAGAAAAACCAGGCACAAATTTAGGAAATTATGAATCCAAGCTAATGAATTGTCTCACTCCAGTGATGGGTTGCGGAGGAGACAGAGAGGTTTAAGCAAGAATCTTACGTAAGTTCGTCCTAGTCCCGCCCTCTCGTAACTTATACCCGAAATACTGAACAACAGCCTTCAAAAAACTACATTTTGTAATATTGAAAGAGAACCCAGCCTTAGTAAGAACGTCCAAAACAACTTTTAGTCTATCTAAAGCTAACTTATTTGTCGGTGATACCACCTTGATATCGTCCATGTAAACGATTACATACGAGTGAGCGAGATCTCCTAACTTTATAACTGCGCGCTAAAAAAGCTGATGAATTTTTAAGTCAAAGGGCATTGTCAAAAATCCGTATTGTCCCTCAGACTTTACAAAGGCAGTGTATTCAACAGAATCAGGATGAATGGAAATTTGGTGGTACCCGCTTGCCATATCTAAGCATGTGAAATAATTCGCCCTTCTTAGTCTGACGATTTGATCGCTGATAAACGGCAATGGGTGCTTGTCTGAACTTTTATTTGAATTCAATTCTCTATGGTCAACGCAGAGACGGTCTGAACCATCCTTCTTCTTGAATTAGCAGCATAGGACTAGCATAAGGAGAGCAACTAGGACGAATAATATTACACTTCATTAATTCACTTAACTTAGCTCGAACTGTCTCTTTCTCTTCAGGATAAAGTCTATAAGGCCGCCGTTGTACCGTTTTGCTACGTCAACTGTGTACAAGGGGTCCATTTAATAAAAGCTGCAGAGTATCTTTCAAGAAGTTTATTTAATTTTTCCCTTTCATTTCCAGTCAATTCAGATCAGGATCGACCAAACTGCCTGACTGTTCAGACACAGGACAAATATCAATGGATTTCCACTTAACAATTTCAAATTTATCGGAAGCCAAATTAACATTAAAACTCTGAGTAAGTATTTCTCGTTCAATAACAATGTTGTTCTTTAAATGTTCATCCTGCACTACATAAAATAGGATTTCGATAAAATGTTCATTAATGGTGACACTACTTAAAATCTGCAATGTGCTATATATACTGGCATTGTCAATACCCTTCAATCTTACAACATTATTTTCACGTTTTCCTGAGAACTTATTACTAAATTTTTCTTTTATTAACAAGCCTTCTACTAAAAACTCAAAACAAATTGGATTGACCTCACCTCGTTGTGTCATACTTCCTTTTGGCTCTGATACAAAGCACTGGTTAACAATCTTCTGATGAATGGCTCCTTGTTTAGCTGCAGTTACATTATTTGAGCATTGGTTAGCAAAATGACACAATGACTGGTTACACCGAAAACAAGTCACTTTCGAATTCTCCCGCTGCGGTTTCTCCTCCCGACTCTGTCTCATCTTGATTCTGCAGTCGGCCATGTTATGTCCGGTTTTTTTTTTACAGAAATAGCACAAAATCGTAGACGGCTTTAATCATTTGTGGTCAGTTCCAGTACTATCCTCCCGGCCAGAAGTGCGTTTATTATTATATGTAAACGCCTTCAATTCCTACTGTAGCCCGCTTCTAGTTTACACATTTGAAGTAAAAATAACTCGCTTCAAGAGGTAATCGAAGTTTGAAACAGCTATTTCCTCAACATATTACGCCACTTGTCGTCAGTGACGTCACTAAACTACTCGCATAAACTGCGTGACATTCGCCGAGAGTCGGGCTATTGTTTAACAGATTTAAAACCATGTCCGCCGGCATGGCATCCGAATCGTTGAATGAACAAGTCTTTAAACTGCTCCCACTTAATGCCAGGATAAGAAATTTGAGTTAACCACTGCGAAGCACTGCCATCCATGCAATTGCTAAGCATAATAATGAGTCGACTTCCCTCCAACTCTGTCCATATGATATCAGCGGTCACACACCATTGATACGCATCTACGCCTGTGATGTCGGGGTTAAATTTTGGCAGTCTGACGTCTCCTCTTTGTTGCTCCACGCTTATCGATGCGATAGTTTGTGCAAACACGATTAAATTTCGATGTTGCATATCGAGAATTGCACGCCTCTGCTCCTCCGTAAATGTAGTGGTTGGCACAGATCCCACTTCTGATATTGGAATATTATCATTGTCCATTTTGATTTAATTTTACTTTAACTTTACGAACTGAACTTTATTTTCATTATGAACTGTGCACAAGCAAAGAATTCCTTTGTTTGTCACTAACCGTCCCATCCTTAAAACAAGCGCTGACTAATTTCACACATCTGGATAACACATGTTTGAGGGCATACATTTCCACCTCACGCACATTCAGCCACACAAACGATGACGTTCAGCAACAGCTCGCTCCGGTCTCACTATTTTAAACATGGCTGAGGGTCTATCTTCATACACTATCTCACTAACACAAGTACAGCAGTAGAAGACAATAACGATAAGCAAATTAGAGGACACAGGATGAAGAAAAGAGTATAAGTTAATCTTTTTAAATTATTTAAAATAAAAAAATATTTTTTTAGATCGGAAGACCGATCTCACTTTATTAATACAATAATCAGGACTGACCAACTAAAGTCTAATTACACATATTTATTCGATTAGTTTGCCCAGGTGTAAACGGTGCGTCAGTAATTATTGTCTGTGGGAAGCTTCGAGTGTCGGCATGTGGAATTTTGTGGGAAATCAGCACATTGCTGATTCTGTGGGAAATGGTAATTACTTATGCGGCGTTGATTTATATCAACAGCTAAAACCAACTTTGTGAATAACTTCACGATACGACTTGTGCTTAAAAAGGAAACGGAGTTAAATTATGGGATCATGAAAAAATAAGTAAGAATGTAAATTGGATATTGTCATGGAATATGTGCAATGCGTCGAGAATCAAGATGAGAGAGTGAAAGAGAGAGAGCTTTTCTCAAATATTTTCTGTTTCGTTTATTTTTTTATTATTTGGAAAAGAACTTTCTTTGGTATGTGCGTGATGGATATAATTTAAGTGATTTTTCTTTTGTGTAAATCTAAATCAAGTGCTACAATTACCGTTTTGTGGTTTTTGGCGAACATCATTCACGGTTAGTATTAATATTTGTCAAATATTTTGTTCAAATATTTGAAGTGAATTTTGTCCGTGCCAATTACATCAAAATGGACTATCTAGGTGACAATGATAAGGAAAATGTAAGACCGATAGAAACCGAGGTTCCAACTGAAGAAGTCTATCTCTCGGTCTGTCGGTCTCTCATTTGAAAGTGATGAACAACAATCTGCAAGTGCTTTGGAAGCATTAAATATCGCCGTCTCGCAACGATACAACCGGCAATGAAACAAAAAAAGTAATATCATCGTCACCCCGCAACGATACAACCGGCAAAGATTTAGGTTTGTAATTCATTTGCATGTTGTTGTCATTTTTTGTATACTTTATTCTTTTTTGTATATTTGACAGATTGGGATAAAGCGCCACTTTAAGTTAGTGATATCTCATTCGCTAACATAAATTGGATTATTTATATGTTTTTTATCGACTAAATCAAACTATGTACATTTATATTTGTTCTTATATTTCAGATTTAGACGATGAGGAGGAAAAACTTTCTCAAATGCGTGGTTCATCGAAAAATCCATCGGCAAACCCATTGCAAAAATCTCTGAATTTTTCGCAAAGCACTTCGTAAGCATCATCAGGCCAATCGAAAATAATTTCTCAAATGAGCGGTTCATCGAAAAATCTATCGGCAAGCGCATCGCAAACATCTCTGAATTTATCGCAGAGCACTTCCCGGCATCATTAGGCCAATCGGAAAGACTTTCTTAGGTGTTTTTTTAGCGCTATATGATCCACCTATAGTGGCCAGGTTGTGATTATTGACAACGCGAAATTAGCAATGGGAGATACTTCCTTCCATAAACGATTGTCTTCCATTTAAGCGATATGCATACATACATCCATCTACAGTTCTAAATTTTATCATTTCTTCTTAGTCAAAAGTGGTATTTTACCAAATTAAAAATTGAAGTAAACCAAAAAGTAAATTAAAAAAAAAATTCTACCTTTGGACAAATTCCTGAGTGTTTTATTTTCATACATATGCATTTCTTATTTCGTAACTCAAGTAGTGACTCACTTGAGTCACTGTAAACAAATCGAAAAGCTTTCTCTTTTTCTAATAGAAACGAAATGGGCTGCAAAACGAAAGTGAAGTATGTTTGTGTGTTTACGGTTAGTGTTGCGCGTACATATACTTGAGCATTCCATATTTGTTTTAAGGTTTACGCTGTTTCTGCATATCCATCGATGCGGAAAAACTATAGTAGACAATAAAACGAACATGAAATGCCTATGTATGTGGGAAAAGCTGTGATCGCTTTCACACAAGCCCATAAGCATCTCAATTTTGTTTCGCTATCTATACTGTTTTCGTATGGATATACATACCTTCGTGCCGCTTGCTCATTTACCGTTATTGGTTTTGAATGATCAATGATGATTTTTCTATTGAATAAGGTGATTCAGTGATCGCATTTAGATGTAAAGTGCTTTTATAAATTGGTTTGAAATTTACTGAATAACTTTAAAAAAAAAAAGCCATATCTGTTTCTGTTTTGTGAAAAAAAATAAAGTGAATATTGATTCAATGCAATTTACTTGCTAATTAACTTTTTATTTGGCGTTTTCACGGTTAGTATCAAAATTTGTGAACTTTTCGCAGTACATTTAGTTTTTGTTTGTGTTAAATGCCGATTGTTGTTCTGCATCTGATAATATTTTGTTTTATTTGAAAAAAAATCATGACTCGACTACGACGTACAAATATTAGAAGTACACGCGATAGTAGACGCGAAAAAGCTCTAAGAGCGTCAAAAAATGAAGAGGAGCGTGCCGTTCGATTCAATAGTGAACGTGAACGTATAGCAAGATCACGTGAGAGTAAAAATATCCAAAATCGATCCAGCAAATGCGTTTAATTAGAAATCTTGAGCTTGCTGCATTTTAGCTACATTTGACTGCATACATATGTTGGCGTCTGGTGCCAGTAATTTAGCACAAAAAAAGGTTTGGCGTCTTGGGCCAGTAAATAAAAAAGAAGGTGTTTCTAAAGATCGCGTTACCAAAATCACTACCGTTGACGTCTTGTGCCACTAGTTTAAAAACTCTGAAAAAAAAAACGGATTCAGGAAACGGATTTAAAGAAATAAAGATACCGGTGCGAATTGTGGTTCAAACGTTACAATCAGAGACGGCAGAATAGTTTACGTTAATCAACTTGATTAACTACGCGTAGTTATTCGAATAAACTACGCGTCGTTTACTACCTACATGCTACATGCTACATGCTACATGCAAAGAAAACGTTAAGCTTCAAATGAGATTTGGAAAAAAACGAACGATGCTTTTAGAAGAACATGTCTGAACATTAGCGCTTTCGGACGCTTTTAGGCGACCAAAAAAATTGATGTCACAGTCACGAACAATAAAGCAGCAGCTGATATAAGAAGTTGAAGTTAAAAAAAATATAAATGCTAATAATGGAGACAAAACCTAAACAAACTGATCGTGCTGTTTTTTTGGCGATTCCCACATGACGCACTTTCCTCTTCGTTTACGTTTCTGTTGTTACCCGTTTCCATTTTGTTCTACACATTGGAAATAGGTTTTGGGTCATTTCGATTAATTCGATGTACAAATGTATGTATGTAAAATTGAAAGATCTGATTAAATGTTGAGTTAATGTAATTACGTGATGTTTGTAATAAATGCTTCGAGGTGACTTGGATAGTGTGTGAATTTTTATTTGATTATAGTACTGTAGATATATATGTTATGTATGTAGTGTGTGTGATTAAAATAATAGGCGATTTGGCAAAATGACTAACTGCCGTCTACGCATTTTCTTTTCTTTTTTTTTAACATAAGTTAGTTGACTGTAATTGTGGATGAAGCTAATGGGTTGACAAAGTGAGTGTGTTCTATGGTGAATGAATTACCACATTTAATCTTCAGTTTCGCTGTTGGATAAGGGAAGGGGACAGTTTGGTGATTGGCCTTTTAAATTCTCCTTACCTTGACCTTGACTACTAGACTAGCTTGTCGGTTCCAGGGTATGTCTCTTATATTTGGCGGAAGTCGTTCATCACGCAAAAGGAACAAATCACCGACATTGAGATGTTGAGACCAAAGCTATTTCGGACGTTGTCGTAAGCGAGGCATATACTCCTGTTGCCATTGGTGCCAGAATTCTTTTGAGTGCAGTTGCACAGTTTTCCATCTATCGACACCTGTTTATTTTCTTATTGTTTCATCTGGCTCTGGAACGGTATTTATTGCATCGCCTATGAGAAAGGAAGTCATCAGAGTCTTCAGACAATGGACAAAGGGGTCTTATGTTTAGGCACGCTTCTATTTGGGATATTAGGATGGCGAGCTCTTCGTAGGTCAGTGTTCCGTTTCCGACTATCTGCCTGAAATTATGTTTCACGCTTCTCACCCCGGCTTCCCACAGACCTCCGAAATGGGGATACGCTGGAGGAATAAATTTCCACTGTGTCCCGTGCATTGCTAATACATCCACGATCTCCTTCCAGCCGTGGGCAGCCTCTTTCATGAAACGAATCAATTCTACTTCAGCTCCCACAAAATTGGTACCACAATCGTTAAAAACCTTACTGCAGATTCCTCACCGTGCCGTGAATCGCATGAAAGCTGCTAGAAAAGGTTGTGTCGTCATTTACCGCTTCCAAGTGAATGGCATTAGTGGCCAAACACACAAAAATTGCCACGTACGCCTTGTTTGAATTCTGGATGCCGGAAGTTCTCCCATCAGTTGCTGAGCCTTTTTGTGACGGAAGCGGAAGCAAATGCAAAAGACGCACTGATGAACAAACCGTTTGAGTGCTCACTTTGTTCCGAGTCTCCAGAACTTGGTGCGCAAGTAACTCACCATTTGCTGAATTCCTCCGTGCAATGTTTTTTGGTGAGCATCTCTGATGATCAGGTTGGTTAAATGATGTGATGGCTCCAGTAGGATGGAATGTTGCTGGTTTTACGCGAGATCAGATTTTTTGAGTCTTCCTCCCACTCTGAGAATTCTTGCACTGTTTTAAAACGAGTTTAAGGGTACCATACCTCTGGACTTAAGGATCCCTCTGGAAACATCTCTTCCTGGGCAAATCGAATCACCAGTTTCACCGCTGGATCTTTCAATGACCAATTCATTCGGTTGAGCTTTCATTTGAAAGTTCCATTCCTCTTGTAGAAAGAGGAGTCCGTGCCACCATAACGTTGACTTGATCAACGCAGAAGGAAGCCAGCCTCTAGACTCTAAGTCTGCCGTGTTTTTTTGAGTCGGTACGTGTCTCCATTTGCTGGACTCCACTAAACGCTGGATTTCTGCTACCCTGTTACGCACTTACGGATGCCACTGGTGCGACAATAAGTAAGTGTGAACTTTCTCTCTTCGTCTTCGACTCACACTTTTCGACGCGTCACAGAACCTGTGTAATTCAACGTGGTTTGAACTGCCGATAGTACTCACCCACCTGGGAAAACGGACTTCATATATATTATTACCATCAACTCCTCGTAAAATTGGTTCCAGTCTGCCTGCATTTTGGTGTCAATTTGTTGATCTCACGATGTTTTACGGACCTATAGTTGCTGCAGGGTGTGATCCATCCCAGAGGAGCGAACAATCGTGCTATTGTGGACAGAACAAACTTTTTTGTAGGTTGTGACATAGCCGGTGAAGTGCAGCTAAAGGAAAACTCATCGCTTCCAGGGTGCCAGTGAATGGCTAATGTTTTAACCTTGTCTCCGTTATCAGTTGGAAATGAAAAGCTTACTTCCCGATCTTCTTCTCTTACGTCTTTAAAATGAAACTTTGAGTTGGAGGTCCATTTCCTGATATTAAATCCGCTTGGTTCTAACGCTGCCCTTATCTCCTGTATTTTTTTGTCCGCCTCTTTCAGAGTATCAGTTTCCGAGGTTAAACCGCCGACATACATCTCGTATCATTCTCGCTGCCAATAGATATTGATTCTCCGTGTCGTCTGAGAATTTTTTTAAGAGTCCGAATCGCTAAATACGGAGCAGAGACTGTTCCAAATGTTACCGTTTTTAGGCGGAACACATTCAACAGCTCCTTGGATGTTTAACGCCAAAAGATGAGTTGGTACCCTGAGTCCTGTTCCGAGACCTAAATCTGACGGTAAATTGTTTCAATATAAGCTGTGAAAGTAAGTCGGTTAGTTCGTCACCGTAAAATTATATCTATAGCATTGACCTGCAATTTGGGACTTGTCATAAGCTAATCGTTTAGTGATAATCCGTCAGCTGTACGGAACAAAGCGTCAAAGACCACTCTGAGCTTGGTAGCTGAGCTGCTCTCCTTCAATGCAGCATGATGTGGCATGAAATAGTGTCCAGGGTTACAAATTTCGTTTTCTTCAATGACTGACACATGGCCGAGTGCCCTGTATTCTTCCTTACAACTTACATACTGGTTGTGTAAAAGAGTATTGGCTGCCAGAAGTTTTTCCAGGCTTAAAAATCGGTGAAGTGCTCCTTCCTGTGATCTCCCAAGTACTGGATGCGTATAACCTTTGAACGGTAATGAAACTTGGTAACGTCCATCGTCCATTTTTCGGTCTTTGCGAACAAAGTGCTCCTCAAAATCGGCATCTTCAGCGGTTGTCGAACATATCACGGGTATCTCCTCCAGTTCCCAAAACCTCTTAGGCTGGTCGTTGTCTGAAAAAAAGCTCTAATGGGCTGTGACTCTATTGGAAATCTTCCAAATAGTATTCAACTTGGACTTTTAGACCACGGGCAAATTCTCCTCCTCGAATCTTATTATTTCAGGAAACAATATCTCGGCATAGATATCACCACCTATGAGTAAATCTATTTTGGCTGAACAAAAAAAGTTAGGTTCTGCTAGTACCAAGTCATCCAAATGCTTTCTACCAACAGATGGGGTTCGGGCCAGAAGGCCAGACATTGACATGAAAACACAGGCCTGCGTTGTTGTTGCAAAGGCTGCATACTGAGATGACAAGGTGACTTCGACAACCTTCTTGCATGTGCCGCTGCTGACCAACCCAACCCAGAAATTTCAATATGCGTAGATCTGGACTTCAAGTGAAGTAATTGAACAGCTGACTCGGTAATAAATGTAGCTGCAGAACCTGAATCAAGCAGAGCTCGAAGTAAAATAAATTCTCTGGAAGCAGTTTTGACGTTCGACATCGCTGTAGTAATAACACCTACGAGTGCTTGGGCATTCCCATGAGCTGTGGCTATAACCGAGGCAATTTTTGCAAATACATAACCCTTCTACTCTTTGACACCATTCTGAGATACTCATCTTGCTACACTTCCTGATCGCATGCTGCACCTTGCTGCACACGTTGCCGGCAAACTTATATACCTTGGTTTGCTGATGGAACAAGTTTTGATGAGATGATGGTCTTGGCGTTTCTGTAAACCCTCGTGCTGGTTGCTGCACGACTGCTTCAAGTGTTCGGAACCTGTTATCTAAAAACTGGTTGAACTATTGTAAAGTCGGAGGTTCTTTGCTGTTTGTCTTCATTCCGAGCCTTTCCTCCCACAACTGTTGAGTTTTGATTGGCAGCTTCTGCAGGAGCACGTAGACTAATATTACGGCCCAACTAACGATATTGAGATTTTCCAGACTGTATATCTGTGGACGTGACCAGTAACTGCTTAACCGCCTTCGCTCGTTCCTGAGAAACCACTGGCTTGTTGAAAAAACACTTCAATTGTGACGTCACTAAATAACGCGTATGATCGTACCTATCGATGAGTATTCTCCACGCCTTGCCTTATTGAATTATGTATTTGTTAAGGTAAATAAAAATTCACTTACTGCGTAAGAATGCAGTCAGCTTGGTTCTAGGTCCTGAGTTGTTCCGTTGAAACGTCCCACGTTGCACACTCAAATAAAAGAGTCCTGGTGTTGTCCCTGTTGGCGTCTGGTGCCAGTAATTTAGCACAAAAAAAAGTTTGTCGTCTTTTGCCAGTAAATAAAAACGGAGGTGTTTCTAAAGATCGCATTACCAAAATCATTTCTGTTGGCGTCTTGTGCCACTAGTTTAAAAACTCTGAAAAAAAGACGGATTCAGGAAACGGATTTAAAGAAATTGAGACACCGGTACCAACTGTGGTTCGAACGTTATAATAGTAATCTTTGTTTTTTTTTACGTATATACATATATACAGCTGTTCCTGTTGACATTTCTTCTCTTTTTCATTGTGGCTTCTTTCTTGGGGGCATCGTTGTCGACCTGTGATGCCAATAATAACAGTACAACCGATTATAGTTCGCATCGATCAGATCAGAAATACCGGGAATTTGCTGTGCAAATGGGAATTTGAACTTGCCTACATTAAATCCGCCCTCCGAACCTTTGAGGTTCATTATTTTCTAGAGATCATGGAATCGAAACATTTTTTGTCGAAGATTCAGCAATATAATTCATGTTTCCAAATGACTTCTTCTGGTGCTACAAATACATTGAGAGATGGATTTATGACGTTAAATGTAATTTGTGTGCATTTCTTTGAATCAATTTGATAAAATATCTGAAATTTCAAGGTCAGGTTTATCACAAAATTCGATTATTGTTACCGTTCCCCCATTCAAACTATCAATTTTTGCAAATGTATTTTATGGCGAATTCAAATGCCGAGATAGATAAACAGTATCAAATTGGAAGTAATTCAAATTTTAGAACTACACATCAATTTGCAACATGAAAAGTTGCAAAAGGTTTTCCATGAAAGAAATGAATTAGTTCGATTAATTCAAACTGCACACGAAGTTTTTATTTTTAATCTCAGAATTTACACTATTAATTGAGATTATTTCGGGAAGTAGTTTTTTACTTGTATGCTTAAGAGATTGTTTATTTTTAAGAAGAACTAAATCCTCTACATATGTTGAAGTTTCAAGGATTTTGTTTTTTGTCGTATTGGCGTTTTGAAATTTGTTTGTTTTAAATGACATTTTCCCTAGCGATTCCCTAGTTGCAGTCTCGATTTCAGTTCGTTGGCATATATGTCATAGTTATAACATAATTATTAATTTTTAGAGAGCCTAGAGGGAAGCATTACTTGTCTTCCAAAGGTTAGCTCGAATGGAGTACAAGAAGTAGATGTGTTAGGGATAATATTTTTACAATAACGACATATTGAGATTGTTTATAAAACATCTAAGATATTCGACGAAATTTCTGTGGCTTCTTTCGTAAGAACCATTAGATTGAAGGCGGTACGCAGTAGTTTGTAGTTTGGTTATTTTGAGGAGCTTACACACGTTTTTAAATATGTCATTGAGGAAATTTCGCCCTTGGTCTAACAACACATATTTGGGTTTGCCATAACGAAATATTATTTCTTTTGCGAGTGCTTCAGCGATAGTATTCGCTTCTTGATTTAGTAAAGGTATAGCATCAGTATATAGTATTTAGTAAGGTCATCGATGAATATTTAAAGATATTTTTTTATTATTGTAAGTGATAGGATAGGGACCAACGATGTCGATAGAGATTTTCTCAAAGGGTTCCTTAACAGTGCAGGTTATGACCATGGGTTCCAAAGTATATTTGAATTGATATTAGACGATGACGGAGACGAATTAATATCTGTCGAAGATTGAGCCGAATTAGTATTTGGCGAAGATTGAGTCGAATTAGTATTTTTCGATTTTAAACAACAATTAGAATTTGATAATTTAGGATATACATTTCAAATTTAGTATCTGACCGGAGAGTCATTCTTGCAATTCTGCTGAGGCAATCAGCATTTGTATTTTGTTCGCCTTTTTTATGAATGATCTCATATTCGAACTCTTCAAGATGTAAGCGATATCTCATCATTCTTGAATTTGTATCTTTACAGTTGTGAATATAAACAAGAGTTTTGTGATCAGTGTAAAGTTGGATTTTTCTTCCATACAAGTAAGGTCGGAAATGCTTGATTGACCAAACAATGGCTAAGAGTTCCTTATCAGTAGTGGAATAATTATTTTCTTTTTTATTTAAAGTTCGTGAAGCATAAGAAATAGGAAGGTCGTTGCCAATTTCACCAACATAGCTAGCATCTGTGGTTAAAGTAAAGTTTTTGGTGAAATGAGGGTATTAAAGAAGAGGTGGATTTATGAGCTCTTCTTTCAATAGATGAAAGGAGTTTGAACAAAGTTTGACAAAGAGTTTGACAGTCAAATCTAAACGAACATCATTGCATAAAAGATTAGTAAGAGGTTAAGAAATTTTTTGCGAAATTTTTGATGAAGCGGCGATAGTATCCCGCAGGACCCAGAAAGCTTATTATTTCTTTGGCGTTTTTGGATTGAGCGAAATCCTTTAAGCACTCTATTTTTTGTTGAACAGTTTTGATACGTGATTCATTAATTAGGTGTCCCAAGTAAAGTTGTAACTTTAGATTATGTATTTTTATACCTTGAAGACCAGTAAATACATTATTCATTAACCTTTGGAATGTAGCAGGAGCACCTTTTAATCCATAAGGCATTCGAATGAATTCGTAATGACCAAACGGTGAAGAGAAGGCAGTCTTTTCTCTATATTCCGGTCTAACGTGGATTTGATGGAATCCACCAGCGAGATCTAATGTGGAAAAGAACTTTGAGCTACCTAACTGATCTAAGATATCAGTGATGTTATGTAATGGGTATGCATCGCCGATAGTTTTTTCGTTGAGTTTGCAAAAATCGACAACGATTCTCTATTTCATATTACCGTCTTTATCAGGTTTTTTGGAACAATATTAAGAAAGAAATTCCATGGAATATTCGATGGTTGGATTATGTTATCGTCCATCATATCATGGATTTGCTTGTCCACTTTTTGTCGCTGGGCTTTCGGCAACCTGTAGGGTTTTATATATGTAGGTGAAGAATCAGAAGTAAGGATAGAATGTTGGACTGAAGAGGTGTGAGTTAATTTATCTCTCGTTAGGTAGAACAGTTCACTGTATTTGAAAGACAGGTTTGGGATAGATTACTTTTCGAGATAAGCTCTTTGATAGCTTGAATTCTATCATAAGAAGTAGGATCATTTTTGGTTTGAAGAATGTTGTGGTTAGTTACTTCATCGAAAAAATAGGAGGAATGCTAATTAAATGGAAGGGAATTAAATCATATTCGATTAAGAAGTTTTTCCAAGAGAATGGTAACATTTTGGTGCCGTAGTCGATTTGTGCTTTATGGTCATCCAGGAAATTGTTGCCTATGAAGCCATAAGTATTTATAGGGAAAATTTTATTAACAACATGGAAAGGATAAGAAATAGAAATGTTTTTGGGTAAGTTAATGCGCAAGTGTACGATTCCTTTGGTATGAATAACGGAATCAGAGATTCCGGTTAAAGAATGCTTAACGTTGGAGTCGATAGATAATTCCGGCTTTTATTTATCGATTTTATTCAGACAAATTTGCCTGCCACCGTCGATGAGGAATTTAGAAGATTGAAAATAAAGAAGGGATTCAGATGTTATTGATATAGAATCGACTCTACTTATTTTATTGTTTAAAATTATGTTTAAGATGTGGCGAGAAGGAATTAGTTTGGAGTCCGAACCCTGCCACTGGGTCCGAATTTGATTTTGGAGTTCGAAGAGGAAAAGAATAAGAATTTTGTTTCTTTCGGTTGTTATTGTATTCTCTTTTTCTGCACTCATTTATGTAGTGCCCAAGGTTTTTACAATAACTACACGAAATAGCGACTTGTTTGACTTCGCTCTTATGGTAAAAGAGGGAAGTTGCTCCCGATTTTTCTTGGTGAAATACTGATCGATACTGCGCCCAGATTTCTTACAATAGCGGCCAATCGACTGGCCCATGTCTTGAGATAACACGCTCACCATACTTACACTTTAATAAATCGATTGTAGCGTGTGCTGTGTGGCTTGTGGCACCATCCTGTTAAAACCACATGTCGTCCAATTCGGGCCAAAAATAATCGGTGATCATGGCGCGATAACGCTGACCATTCACAGTAACGTGACGATCATTATCGTCGACGAAAAAATATGGCCCAATAACGCCGCCGGCATGCAAACCGCACTAAACAGTTATTTTTTGTGGATGAAGTGGTGATTCATGAAGCACATATGGGTTTTCACCCGACCAATAACGCGTATTTTGCTTATTGACGAACCCATTGAGCCAAAAATGAGCCAATGAGTCAAGTCTCTATTGGAAAACCCTATAAAAATAAAATTTACAATACAAAGCTTACAATTGAGTAAAAAAAATAAATGAAATAGAATTATGTGTACAAAAATGATATAGAAAAATAAAAAGGATGTACTGCTTGCCTTGCTGAAGTATTCCGGACCTGATAATTCGTCTCAAAGTTGATGTTGATTGTTGAAGTTGAAGAAGATGTTGATTCTCGAAGTCGTAGGATGTTGATGATGATATGGTGCAAATATTTTTTTTTTTTTTTACTTATTTTTCACATGATTTTGTTTGTTTTTTTCTTCGTTCACTTTTGCCAGTTCACTTTTTCACTTCCTCATTTCCACGATGAGTTTTTTTTTCAATTTAAGGCAAACCCCACACATGATACCAATTTTTCTGTTGTGCATTTTCTTTTTTGACTTGAGAAGCACGATTCTCAAGTGGGTCTTACCTTTTCTTGCTGTTTTGTTTTTCTTAACCCAAATGTAAGACACACTATTTGCTTAGTTCTGGTTGTTTTTACTATAGAAATATATCTTATTATCTAATTGCATTCTCTATACACTTTTAGGCAATATTACAAGTACACTATTTAAGTATTATATGTATAAAACACAAACGATTGAGAAATATACAAAAAATGTCAAACGATTTAGAAATATTACGATTTATGATTAATAAATTTTAGAGTCAGAATGCCCGTTTGACTCAATCGATGACGATCCTTCGGGTCATAGCGTAATCCGTCAGAGTAATCAGCGGAAAATGTGTGTGGAAGGAAGTTGGATCGAGGATGAAATTGGATACAGTAAATTAACAACGGAAGTACTTTAAGTAGAGCAGGGTTGAACGTTTGGGATTTTGTGTTTGGAAATGATGATCATAGGAACTTGGAGTGGACGCTGTGACATAATTAAAGGGCAATGGATTAAAATGGAATATGTATAATGTATGTAGGTATGTACGGAATAGGATGAGGGAATATGTGTATATAGGTAGAGAGTTGTAAAGGTCGCACTTTACAATACTTTACCATGCCTTACAATATCCAATTATTTTTTGGGAAGGTGAAGACGGATATAGTTCTAATTTAAAAATGGTGAATCCTACGACTGGTATGATAATTTTAGCCATATTTTGAATGAGAATTCCTTTCTAACTATTCAATTTTTAATTTTTATTGATGGCAGGAGCGGAAATGAATAAAAAATTTAGTGCGATGAACTAATATGCATACAGATCAATGATCCGTCATAATGAGGTCAATCACATTTTATTATGTCGGAGTTTGTCTCATCCATACGCAGTGCGTATGTATGCCAAAATAGAGACTGAACGATTAAACTACAATAGGTTTCATCGAAAGAAGACTTTCATCGAATTTGAAAGTCAAAAATTTAGATTTTGAGGTTGATAATCGTTGGGTTGTCCCATATTTGCCAATATTGTCAAAGACATTTAAAGCTCGCATACAGGTCGAGTATTACAAGTCCGTAAAATCCATTAAATACATCTGCCAATATGTAACGAAGGGAAGCGATGTGGCATATATTGCAGTAGTTTCTCAATATCATATGGGACGCTATATAAACAGTAACGAATCAATGTGGTGTATTTTCTCGTTTCTAATACATGAAAGATATCCAACAGTGCTTCATTTGTAGTTTCACCTTGAGAACGGCCAACGCTTGTATTTTACGTCTAAAAACGTTACTCAAAGACCAGCGAAACAACCTAAAGCCACATTGACTTCCTTATTTACGTTGTATCGAAACGATACATTTACTGAAACGTTGTTGTATTTGGAAGTTCCACAGTATAGATGATATGGTGCAAATATTTTTTTTTTTTTTTACTTATTTTTCACTTGATTTTGTTTGTTTTTTTCTTCGTTCACTTTTGCCAGTTCACTTTTTCACTTCCTCATTTCCACGATGAGTTTTTTTTTCAATTTAAGGCAAACCCCACACATGATACCAATTTTTCTGTTGTGCATTTTCTTTTTTGACTTGAGAAGCACGATTCTCAAGTGGGTCTTACCTTTTCTTGCTGTTTTGTTTTTCTTAACCCAAATGTAAGACACACTATTTGCTTAGTTCTGGTTGTTTTTACTATAGAAATATATCTTATTATCTAATTGCATTCTCTATACACTTTTAGGCAATATTAAAAGTACACTATTTTAGTATTATATGTATAAAACACAAACGATTGAGAAATATACAAAAAATGTCAAACGATTTAGAAATATTACGATTTATGATTAATAAATTTTAGAGTCAGAATGCCCGTTTGACTCAATCGATGACGATCCTTCGGGTCATAGCGTAATCAGTCAGAGTAATCAGCGGAAAATGTGTGTGGAAGGAAGTTGGATCGAGGATGAAATTGGATACAGTAAATTAACAACGGAAGTACTTTAAGTAGAGCAGGGTTGAACGTTTGGGATTTTGTGTTTGGAAATGATGATCATAGGAACTTGGAGTGGACGCTGTGACATAATTAAAGGGCAATGGATTAAAATGGAATATGTATAATGTATGTAGGTATGTACGGAATAGGATGAGGGAATATGTGTATATAGGTAGAGAGTTGTAAAGGTCGCACTTTACAATACTTTACCATGCCTTACAATATCCAATTATTTTTTGGGAAGGTGAAGACGGATATAGTTCTAATTTAAAAATGGTGAATCCTACGACTGGTATGATAATTTTAGCCATATTTTGAATGAGAATTCCTTTCTAACTATTCAATTTTTAATTTTTATTGATGGCAGGAGCGGAAATGAATAAAAAATTTAGTGCGATGAACTAATATGCATACAGATCAATGATCCGTCATAATGAGGTCAATCACATTTTATTATGTCGAAGTTTGTCTCATCCATACGCAGTGCGTATGTATGCCAAAATAGAGACTGAACGATTAAACTACAATAGGTTTCATCGAAAGAAGACTTTCATCGAATTTGAAAGTCAAAAATTTAGATTTTGAGGTTGATAATCGTTGGGTTGTCCCATATTTGCCAATATTGTCAAAGACATTTAAAGCTCGCATACAGGTCGAGTATTGCAAGTCCGTAAAATCCATTAAATACATCGGCCAATATGTAACGAAGGGAAGCGATGTGGCATATATTGCAGTAGTTTCTCAATATCATATGGGACGCTATATAAACAGTAACGAATCAATGTGGTGTATTTTGTCGTTTCTAATACATGAAAGATATCCAACAGTGCTTCATTTGTAGTTTCACCTTGAGAACGGCCAACGCTTGTATTTTACGTCTAAAAACGTTACTCAAAGACCAGCGAAACAACCTAAAGCCACATTGACTTCCTTATTTACGTTGTATCGAAACGATACATTTACTGAAACGTTGTTGTATTTGGAAGTTCCACAGTATAGATGATATGGTGCAAATATATTTTTTTTTTTTACTTATTTTTCACTTGATTTTGTTTGTTTTTTTCTTCGTTCACTTTTGCCAGTTCACTTTTTCACTTCCTCATTTCCACGATGAGTTTTTTTTTCAATTTAAGGCAAACCCCACACATGATACCAATTTTTCTGTTGTGCATTTTCTTTTTTGACTTTAGAAGCACGATTCTCAAGTGGGTCTTACCTTTTCTTGCTGTTTTGTTTTTCTTAACCCAAATGTAAGACACACTATTTTCTTAGTTCTGGTTGTTTTTACTATAGAAATATATCTTATTATCTAATTGCATTCTCTATACACTTTTAGGCAATATTACAAGTACACTATTTAAGTATTATATGTATAAAACACAAACGATTGAGAAATATACAAAAAATGTCAAACGATTTAGAAATATTACGATTTATGATTAATAAATTTTAGAGTCAGAATGCCCGTTTGACTCAATCGATGACGATCCTTCGGGTCATAGCGTAATCAGTCAGAGTAATCAGCGGAAAATGTGTGTGGAAGGAAGTTGGATCGAGGATGAAATTGGATACAGTAAATTAACAACGGAAGTACTTTAAGTAGAGCAGGGTTGAACGTTTGGGATTTTGTGTTTGGAAATGATGATCATAGGAACTTGGAGTGGACGCTGTGACATAATTAAAGGGCAATGGATTAAAATGGAATATGTATAATGTATGTAGGTATGTACGGAATAGGATGAGGGAATATGTGTATATAGGTAGAGAGTTGTAAAGGTCGCACTTTACAATACTTTACCATGCCTTACAATATCTAATTATTTTTTGGGAAGGTGAAGACGGATATAGTTCTAATTTAAAAATGGTGAATCCTACGACTGGTATGATAATTTTAGCCATATTTTGAATGAGAATTCCTTTCTAACTATTCAATTTTTAATTTTTATTGATGGCAGGAGCGGAAATGAGTAAAAAATTTAGTGCGATGAACTAATATGCATACAGATCAATGATCCGTCAAAATGAGGTCAATCACATTTTATTATGTCGAAGTTTGTCTCATCCATACGCAGTGCGTATGTATGCCAAAATAGAGACTGAACGATTAAACTACAATAGGTTTCATCGAAAGAAGACTTTCATCGAATTTGAAAGTCAAAAATTTAGATTTTGAGGTTGATAATCGTTGGGTTGTCCCATATTTGCCAATATTGTCAAAGACATTTAAAGCTCGCATACAGGTCGAGTATTGCAAGTCCGTAAAATCCATTAAATACATCTGCCAATATGTAACGAAGGGAAGCGATGTGGCATATATTGCAGTAGTTTCTCAATATCATATGGGACGCTATATAAACAGTAACGAATCAATGTGGTGTATTTTGTCGTTTCTAATACATGAAAGATATCCAACAGTGCTTCATTTGTAGTTTCACCTTGAGAACGGCCAACGCTTGTATTTTACGTCTAAAAACGTTACTCAAAGACCAGCGAAACAACCTAAAGCCACATTGACTTCCTTATTTACGTTGTATCGAAACGATACATTTACTGAAACGTTGTTGTATTTGGAAGTTCCACAGTATTTTACTTGGAATGCATCGTCGAAATCGCTTCAAAGACGGAAGCAAAGAAAACCAGTTCATGACCATCCCAGCGTTGTTTCTACCGATGTTTTAGTTCGTATTTATACAATGCATCCTAATAGGGCTGAATGTTTTTACTTACGCTTATTGCTGATTAACATTCGTGGTCCAACTACATTTGATGCGTTAAGATCAGTCAATGGATAATTATGTGAAACATATCGTGAGGCGTGTCAACGACTAAATTTGGTCGAAGATGATACTCATTGGGATTCTACACTTGCTGTAAGACTTGGAAATCACACCTACAATGCATAATAAAGAGTTGATTTTGATCCAGCGTTTAAATATCGCAAACATAACATTGACACAATTAGGTATGATTTCACCTGATCGCGCTCTGCTAGATATATCAGGAAATGCTAAGCGAAAGGCAACACGTTTGCAACGAATTAAGAATCTATGTGCAGACTTGCGGAAATGTGGCCACGTTATAAGATGGAAGTCGTACAGCGCACACTGCACTTTAATTGCCTTTAAATATGCAGGTTAACGGTCAGCCTATCTAGAATATCCGGTGTTTTCTCATGATCACCTATACGTTGGGTGTTCTAGAGTAGGGAAACCCCTCGGGTCGACAACGCCTGCGCCATCATGTTCTGCGCCATGTATGTCTCGGGCGCTCTCCTGTTCTGCCTGCTTGAGTAAGCGGATTCCATTGCATGGCGTACTTATTGAGGCCAGATCAGAGGGAGTGAAATATTTCATACATCGTTTGAGGAAACTTAGCCATTTATGAATATGTATGTAGTCATTCCAAAACACATACCGAAAATGGAAAGTTCTTTGGTTTCGACGATGTAAGTGCCGTTCATGGATAATGGCTGTATATTATAAATTTCGATTTTATGACAGCAGACAGCATTGTGTTTTGGAAGCATTAAATTCCACATTGATATTAAGTAGTGTCAATAAACTTTTTTGAAATCAAATTACATTCTTTATGTGTTATGTGTTTCCTTAACAGATCATCATTAGAATCTTAACTTAATTTGAAATTAAGACGGGTTTAAAATCATCAGTGTCCTCAAATCACTCAGTAGTTAATATATACATATAAACTTGAGCAGTGAAAGAAAACACAGAGCTTACTTTTTCGTTCTTTATTCAACCCAATACTTATGACATACCCTTAAACACAAATGAAGTCGGTGTCTGTTGCCACAGAAAAGAAAAGGCAAAGTACCCTATGTTGACAACACATTATTATTTATGTGCTGAGTTTAGAGTACAGAGTTTATCGGCATACCATATTTATGCAACAACAAACTCAGATTGGGTAAGGTTGTGGAGTTCGCGATCGATGCATTCGTTGCGGTCGGTGCACTTAACATATTGTATGTTAATTTAAACGTGTTTATTATTTATGTGACAACTTTGGAATGGGTTTTGAGTTTTTTTGACATATTTATAATTGTAGATATTGGTTCCTACCCATTTGGTAACAGATAAACTTATTTGTGGTTATATGATATGCTTATCTGTTACTCCACCCTCTTTGTCTGATATTCCGACGAAGTAATTGTAATAAGTTTGTTCCTTTTAGAACAATATCTTTTGACTGAACTAAAAATTAGCATTTAATGAAAATTTTTAAATATATGTATGTTCGGAATTATTTGTGTTCCCTTTAATAATAGTACTAAAATTTAGCAATATAATATTACATGATCTTTAATTTTGGTTTCATAATTTTGATAAGTGAAATTCTTATTCTTACCCAGCAATCTTCAAACTTTATAAGACTTATGCCATCTATAATATTTTCAAATTCGTTAGAATTGATTCCAGTTTTCTCTAATTTTAGAATGATCAAACCAATTATACTTTCAGCCACTTGTGTTCCTTTAAATTTTTTTAGTTGACATTTAGCTTCACTAAACTTAAAAATATTTCTTATGCAATTGCCATTTATTTCTTTAAATTTTTTTTAAGTTCTGGTCTAGATTTGAATAAAATACATTATCATATGTAGGTGCCACAAATTACTTACTTTTTTTTTTAAATAACTAGTGAATAGTTTTCTTCATTTGGCAGAAGCGCGAATAATATTTTAGAATATATGTTTTTTTTTTTGAGAATTTAGGTTTTAAAAGAATTATCATAATTTTATTACTGAAGGTGGCAACAACAATTTTGATATTAGCTAATGTGGCTAAGTCAGGAATTTTTCTGAATTCCTCGTCGATTTAAATACTTTTGGATAAGGGTGTGCCGGTTAATACGGCTTGTCCTATGTCGTCAATTTAACTTCGTAATAGCTTGATGTCGTAACTAATTTGATATAAATATTACATATACTTCGTTTTGTTTTCTATATTGTCTATTCTATTGTACATTTCGAAAGTCAAGTTGTGCATGCATTTTTTCATTGTAAATTGTTAATTTTTGTGTATGTCCTGTAATGATACGTACCTGTTCCTTAATGTGTCTATTAAATTTTACTTGTTTGATGGTTTCACCGATCACATTTTGTTATTGTCTTTTATTGCCTCAATTATCCTAAAACTTCTACCTCATCGTCTGCGTCTATAGTGTCTACAATATATTTAAGTTCCTTTCCAACTTGCCCTGAAGTGATATAAAATATTTGTAAGCTTGGTTTTTAGATTTCTGTAGTTGTGTTGAAATGTATCTAGCATTGGGCCTATCTATCTGGACTTATCTAAGAATGATTTTAAGTTTTCCCCTATATGTTCTTTGTTTCTACGTACTAAGTATGGTTGATATCATGTAGTACTTTTTTGTTATATATCTATTTATTAATATAGTTATTTATTGCTATAAGAATTATTTGCTGTTCAGGACTTATATTTCGATATTTTAGGCTTGTACTGATTGGGCTATTACATAGAACATAATACATATATATTTATAACTTTAGAGTCAGTTTTATCCTAATAGACTAAGAGCCCGCAGTAATTTTTGGTTGTGGAAGGTAACAAACCGATATGCAAAATTATACTAAGCCTTGATGAAAGTGATTTTAGGTCTTGTCGTCTGCCAGCATGTCGTGGTAGTTTAACAGAGTAACAGTATATCAAAAACGCGTTATTTTCCAAAACGGAATAATAGGGGTAACCACTTGATTCAAGTCATAAATAACAGTACAGAACCGCTTAAATAGGAATATATACGTCCAAGACGTTACTCTGTTAAGCTACCACGATATGCTGCCAGACGATAATCATCAAGGCTGAATATTAATGTGCATATCGTTTGGTTACTTTTCACAACCAAAAATTGCTGCGGGATCTTAGACTATATTGCAAAGGAATATTTTGTCTTGACATTGCTGTTCGTATATACAATGCGATAGACAGTTGGGATTACACAAAAGCGTTTTGTTTTGTTGTAAACAAACATAAAAATAAATAATTTCATTCCCAGACAGGACCGGAGGTAATTTTAAGGATAAAGGTGTTTCGTGTGAGCATCAAGAGTTGCGTGGACCACAGACACAGATATAAGTATGGTAAATAGTTTTTCTCAAACAGGACATAAGGAAAGTTTAAGGTGTTTGCATAGGAGTGTTTCGTGGGAGTACAGGTAGTGCGTGGACTAGTCGGCCAAAGCTTTAGGGAAAGGCATTTACCTAAAGACAGCTACCAAGAGGCATGGGGAAGGCCGAACCAACTGTACGATAAGCCATACCATATTAGCAGGGAGAATAGGCATCAATTTGAGAGGTTGCCGGTGTTGAGTGAAAGGGCATCCGCAGATGAGCTACAAAGGATGTCTAACGTAGCTCACGAGACGATCCGTCAGCTAAAGGCACTCGGATTACCAGTAGAACATTGCGATATGGTGTTCATACACGGATTGCATGATCGCCTAGATCAGGAGACTAGGAAACAATGGGAACTGCAACAATCAGCGGAGTTTCCAAAACTAATTCAAATGTTGGAATTTTTGGACAAACAGGCAGGAACCTTGGTAAATACGGGAACCATCTAGGGAAACCATGCGGGGACAGGCGGGTCTTCAGGAATTGACAACAGGAGAACTTACCGGAAAGAATCGGGGTCATCTTTACGAACAGGAAGTGGAGGGTTAAACCCAATAAGGAAGCAGTGCGAGGTATGCAACAAGGAGCATCCACTCTATTATTACCCGGAATTCATGGAATTAAATTTGAATGATCGGAGGGATTATTATAAAATACAAACGAACTCTGTTTCGACCATAATTCTGTTGTTTGTTTTGGTCGAGTGAAGAAAAAGTTCAATATATTCAAGATATAAAAAAAATACGAACTGGATAAGTTTTCAGATAGAATTGAAAAGTAAACTTCAAAATCTTACCACGAATCTCGAAACCTTTTCAAATAAAGTAGATGTTGATTCTATCAATCAAGAAATTTTGGACCATATCATTATTTCTGCTGATCTGAGTGCTCGGCAAGTTACTAAAAAATATATTTGCTTGAAAATATATTTCATGCTCATGAAATTGGCAACCACATCGCTTTTCTTTTTACCAAAGCCAGGTCGGACATCTTAATAAATTATTAAATAAATACATATATCAAGCGCAATGAAACGAGAAGTAGAAGAAAAAATTAGGCACCCCGGGTAAAGCTTCCAAATCCTTCTGGAACATAGCTAAAGTTGTGAGGAATAAAAGTAAACCGATGTTTTGTCTCAAAACTAATGGAAATATTACATGCTACGCAGACGATGGCAAAGCGAAAGTTCTTAAATTCCGTTCATAGTCACGAGATATCTCCAAAATTAGTTTATGCAAGCACAAATAAAACTTTAACTAGTGCTGTGGAGTCCTCCAATGATAAAGGGTGATCCAACAACTAGTGCGGAGATTTTCATTACACTAAAAACACATTTATTGTGAAATCAATGTATCATTATCATATTAATTGATTAATAACGTTTAGTCCATGACAGTTATGAATGGAATACAACATCGTTCATAAGATCACCACGGCTTCTGCTACAAGCGACCATCTGAAGGTCAAAGTTACCGATGATTTTTTGAAGAATAAGTGGTTCAATGACCGCAATTTCAGTTTGATTGTTATGTTTGAGATCTTGAATTGTCGCTGGATTATTGGCATAGACCCTACTATTCAAATATCTACACAGGAAGAAGTCTAAAGGTGTCAAACCTCATGACCTTGGAGGCAAATCAATTTCTCTTCTAAAAGAAATAATGCGATCTTCAAATTTCGTATGCAATAAATTGATCAATTGATGGCTTGTGTAGGCGATAGTATCATCCTGTTGAAACCAGAGATCGTCTTGACCCAATTCATTCAACTTTGTAAATAAATAGCCGACCAATATGTTGCGGTAACGTACTCCATTCACTTTAACTGTCTCTCATCTTCGGAAAAGTATGGGCCAACGATGCGGCCCACAGTGACATTTTTCGGATGTACTAGTTCCTCGTGAATTTCGTGTAGGTTTTCCGGTCCCCAAATATGACAATTTTGGTTATTTACATACCCATCTATTCAAAAATAGATCTCATCGGAAAAGATCAAATTTGATAACAAATTTTTCTGGCGATCCAATATCTAGTTAACAAATCGGCGACATCGTAGATAGTCCAAAGTAATTTGAATTTTATGGGCGTACAACTGAAGATCAACTTTTACAATTCGCCGTAAAATGCGATAAATAAGGCTCAATTGTTGACTTCGGCGACGAATTGAAGTGCCTGAGTAGTTTTGAACACTTTTTCTAACAATGGTGATTTTTTGGGGTGTATGTGCTAGCCGAGCATCCTGATATGAAGTTTGACCCGATACCGAACCAGTTTCTTTAAAATGCTTTAGGATTGCACAAATTCCGGTCTTCTTAGAGGGAGTATGTTGACCGATAAATTCACGAATTTTATGAAACGTTACTTTTACAGATCGCCAATTTTCGTAATAAGATTGAATAACAAAAATGCGTTGTTGCGTGATTAACCACTCCATGACTAAAATTGCCAAAGATTGTATGGCATCTATCAAAAAGATCAACCACATTGAATTCAGTATGACAGTAATTGACAGATAACATCCACACGATATGTTGGCTTACCTTTTATTTAAGTCACTCCGATAGATGAATTCATATCTAAGGCCGATACAAAATTATTTTAGGACATATAGTTATAAGAAAAACTGGCTTGACTTTGACTTGATTAAATAAAAAATGTTTAACCCGATATCGAACCAATTTCTTTAAAACATTTCACGATTGCACAAATTTGACCGAAAAATTCAAGAATTTTATGAAATGTTACTTTTACAGATTGCCCATTTTCGTAATAAGATTGAATAACAAAAATGCGTTGCGGTTTCCACTAGATCAATCAAGCAGTTTTGGGCGCGGTAAGTAAGTAAGTGTGGAGGACCACATAAGAACTCAGTACTCCGCATGCTGTTGACAAAACGCACCACATGGGCATAGTACCCCGGCGTTAAGTCCGGATCCTACAAATTAATTTGTATCGTTCCCTTGATAATAATAATAATAATAATAATAATAATAATAAATGCGTAGTTGCGTGTTAACCAACACTATGATTAAAATTTGATTGTATAACATCTATCAAACAAATCAACCACATTGATTTCAGTATGACAGTAATTGACAGCCAACATTCACACCATCTGTTGGCTCGCCCTTTGTTAAAGTCACTCCAATATATGAATTGATATCTGAGGCCGACACAAAATTATTTGTGGACAATATAGTTATAAAGAAAACTGGATTGATTTTGACTTGATTAAATAAAAAATGTTTATCTAAAAAATTTGCCTAAAATAGGAGTTCAATTCTTAACGAACATTATCAACGCATGTTTTAAAATTCAACAATAGTTCGTACCTACCATAAACCAAAAGCGAGTAAGCCTCCAGATAAACCAGAAAGTTATAGACTAATTTGTTTACTAAGCGGTCTTGGCGAAATTTGCAAAAAAAATCTTAAGGGAAACAATTTTGAAGATTATTGTTAATCGAATAGTATAAACTAATCAACAATTTGGTTTTAGAATTGGTCATAGCATAAATTGGTTATTGTAACAGCATAAAAAGAATCCGTGCAATAGGAGAATAGGCTAGTATGTACTATTCGAAGTCGAAAAAGCTTTTGATTCTATGTGGCACACTGGCTTTGTATAGTATATAAATTGATAAATCCCTATTTTCCTTCACTTTTTTGTAAAATTTCCCAGAGCTTTTTGTCAAATCATTGTTTTAGTTTATATGTAGGAGAAAGCGCATCAGACTTGGTGTACTATCACCCTTGTGTACCCAGGTTTCAGTTTTGGGACTCATTTTGCATAATATATATGCATCTGATATACCTATATTACCAGAATATGAAACAGCTATCTATGCCGATGACACCGAAGTATTTTCTTCTTATGAATTTGCTATAGGCATTGAGACGAATTTGATAAATGCGGCGAAAATATTGCTATATTAATACAATAAATGGAAAAAAAAGTAAATGCGAAAAAGATGCAAGGTATTTTTTTTTCTTGAAAAATAAAGCCTTGCCATCTTCCAGCTAGTCACATTTCTATTCCCAATGGGCACCAAATTCCCTGGAAGCCTTTCATTAGGTACTTGGGTATACATTTTGATTAAAAAACAACATTATTAGCATATTATGCAAACTCTTAGCAAAATAAATACAAAATTGCAACAAATTCATAATACATAAAGTGATTTTCCAATCGATTCTCTTATACGGTTGGTCTGTTCTGGGGTAATTATTCTTAATATCATATTACAGTTATCACAAGTTGCTTAAAATGATGCTAAAACTACCCTGAATTCATTCCACTAAAAACCTACATAATGTTCACAAAAATAGTTCACGCAATAGAAAAAAGCGTAACCCGACATTTATGAACCGATGCAATCTTTCGGATAATATAACCTATAATTATTTATCTCTTTTTTCTGTTTGTACAGTATGAAACTATTTGTAACTTAATTTATGAATTCATTAATTTTTATTGTGTACTAATCTATTTATTAATTTTTTTATTTGTTTATAAATTTATGATATTTGTATATAATATTTATTTATTATTATTACAATATTTTATTTATTATTTTTTTATTTTTTATTTTTTTTGCGTTTAAATGTTTTTTTTTCGTTGTTTGTCTTACTAATCAGCAATTTTTTAATGTAGATCCATTTAAATATGTCAAATCGTAATTCAGTTGTAAGACATAATGGATGTCAAATGTCTATGTAAATTGTGCAATAACCCATTGTATATTAATAACGAAATCAATATCTACGATATATTTCCATCAACATTTTCTGCAACTTCTCTAGTACATTTCAATTAGCTGAAAAGCTTTAATAAATTCTCTTCCCAGGAATATAATTACTATTTCATAATCAGTTTGTACAATAGTAGTTGAATATTCTAATGTTCAACGGATTACTTTTAAAGCTTAAGTTCTTGTATTTAAGTATTAATTAACAATATAAATACCTATCTAATTCACAACACGACGAAACCATTTTTAAAATTCCCAAAAAATGGGCATTAGACGCGGTAATCGTGATTACAAACAATTTAAATTTTTCTACGGTTAACATTTGTAAGAGCTACAAAAATAATATTCTCATAAAATCCATTTTGGAACATATCATATGTACCATATAATTAAGTAATTAACCCTTTCATGCCCAAATTGATTGAGGAGTGGCTAGAATTTATTTACGAATATTGAGTTGATAGTCTGGACCTAAAAATAAAATGATTTCAAATTGAAGGTCCTATGTATCCTGATTTAGAAATTATGAATTGTTGCCTATAGGCAACATTTCGTAATAGTGGCAAAATTTTAAAACCCGCACTTATCGTAGTTTTTGGTTTTTACTGATACTTTTATTAAATTTTTATACACTATAATATATATATATATGACACGAAACAATTTTTTTGGGGGCTTGAACACAAATAAACCTTACATTTAAAGCACTTTGAGCGGGGGTACCCAGTGTAACATAGCCTGTATCTGACTTTTGATCCCCATTCAATCCAGAAACTGATTTGGTCAAATCGTATGATTCTTGAAGGTTGGAACAAATGATCTTTTATAAAAACTTGACGAAGATAGTGAAAAAGGTGCTGGTGATAAAGCTGATGATAGTTGATCTCACTGCATTGTTAAAAGAAGTGATTATGTGCAGCCTCGTGTTGCGTGTTGGAGCTTTTTTTTTGCGTTGATTAACTCGTTGTTGTCTCCGCTTGAGTTTTTCAAGTCTTTGCGGTTCAACAGCCAGCTATGGATTACTGATAAGTTTGTCCAGCAGTAAATAATACGCATATACCACTTATTTAAACGGTGGTTGATTTTGTATAACTGCAAAAGCATGTCGGAAAGTTTAACCCCTCCAATATGCTTGAATGCTATACAACAATACCTAGACGAGGAATGTTTACAAACTTCTTCTCTTTTTGACACCACCGGTTGTACTCACTCATTGGGTTTTTACCTTTATAATTCGAAACTAGTTGCACACTTTTGTTCTCATACCATCGACAAGCAATTAAATCGTTTGTTGCTTCAAATTTAAATTCGTTTGATTATCGCCCTTTTCTCAGAAGGTCCTTTTCGTCGCTTAGATCACAATTTTTTAATCGATTATTTCGAATGGTTCTTACGATAAATATCCTCTATTGTTTCAAATAAATCATCAGGCTTATGAAAGTAAACCAGTTGTTAAAACATAATTCGAAATTTTGGTTTACGGGAATATTGAGAGCTAATTGTAAAACAATATCTGACGATATGCCCAATCCAAAGGATTAGCACGTTCCATCTTTGATGTAGTGACAAAGTCGTATACAATTCCAGGTACACCATCTCTAGTGAACATTTTAAAGCCCCAATTGTGAGACAGATATTGCTTCAAACTGTGCCGACCTAATGTAAATATAAATATTTACTAGACATTGTTCGATTATATTTATAGGAAACAATTTTTTTTCCACGCTTTGGTATTTTAGAGTTTAGAGTTATCATATGAACATTTCTTTTTTATTTTTATTTTTTTTTTTTTCAAATCGATTCTGTGATAATGCATCCACTACTGCTGACAATTTGAAATTTTGCGCCAATACCATTCGCATATTTGGAATATTTACATATATTTATACACCTATAAATGGTTTCAATGGTTTGCAATGCGTATGAATTCATTTCGTGGCAGATCTTTTGTATTATCTCATCATCACATATGTAAAAATATTCCATTGGTTGTTTGACTTGGCCGAAACTAACTTCGCTTTTCCAGGCCGAATTGCATTCCCCTAGCTGTGCACTCCTTCATCTAAATTAATTTTTCAACTTTCATTTTAATTTTTAATTTTATTGTCTTCGCTAACAATTCTCTCAATCAAATCAACTTCAATGCCTTCAAAAAAATACATATGTTATTAAAATTACAGCGCATTTATAATACATAAAAAAGCAATTCTAAATTATATGCACCAGTTGAATTTATGTTAAATACATATGTTGCAATGGATGAGCGTCAAGAAAAGGATTCTGGTAAATGTTTTGTGCCTTGTTTTAAAAATCAAATGTAATGTTTTGTCAATGTATTTAAAATAGTGAATCTGTTTTCAGGTCGGTGAATCTCAACCATGCAACTTAAGCAATGGAAGAGACTTCGAAATACCTACATATATTACAAAAATAACACAAAATAGCATTGTATGCAAAAGTTTTCAATTATTCTATTCATTGCCTTAAGAAATAACAAGTGAAAGAAATTTGGCCATATTGAAAAGAAAAACTATAAGTTTTGTTAAATGTAATTTTCAACATAAAACGTAATTATTTTGCCTACTATTGTAATATTAGTAACACAGAAAATTAAGTTCATGTAATATGTAAGAAATATAAAGTAAAGTACTGGAGTATCTACTAAATATTTATAAATAAAAAAAGATAAAAAAAGAAAAGAAACTTATCTAAAAAATTATTTATTCCAACTTCGTAACTGAAGAAGACATCAACAATTTTAAAATAAGAATAAGAATTCCATATGAAATAAACCGAACAAGTAATTTAAAGCTCAACTTAATTGTCGGTTAAATGATGTGCAAGGTTTTTTATTGAACCACCACACTGATGTATCCAGAACGACTCTTCGCCGACTAAAGCGCTATCACAAATAACGATGTGACAGATCTACTGGTAACTTTTAACAATTTGATAAATTCGCCTGAAGCTAACGGCAACTTCGTGACTCCGTGCTGATTTTGGCCCTTATTAGCACAAAACTGGACTAAGTGCGATTTCAGGTTATCATCAGTTTGGTCATGGTGAAAGTTTTACCATTCAAGCGGATTTCAAACTTCATACAAATGAAAGTTTGATGGAGGATGTGTCAAATATATAAGGAAATCTTCTGCCATCGAAATATAGATGACGCTGTTCACATTCAAATGGATAACACGCTGCTTCCTACCTAAAGTTATTCCTCCCGAACAACTTCGTCATTCATCATTTCATTGAAATGACACATGCTATCCAAATGAACCACCTTTCATTTCCCTCGATCCTCACGCTGGATCCGTAGACAGCGTCATCATCTTTTATTGTATGGACCTTCCAATCCTGTATCAATTCTGGGGATTTGCCTTTCTTACGCTGAGGATGATACAGCCTAACAAGATTGCCTTCGTTAAAGCCGGAAGATTTCGCCTTGATGTCGTATCAAGTCTTCATGCGACTAGAAGACTTTCATTGTATCGTTTTGTTAGCGAGATTTGGATGATGGTCCTGGGGCCGTACACTCCTGCTACCAACTTCTGCCCCGCGAAGTATTTTCCGACTGATTGCTTTGGGAAGGTTGACCGGCTTTTTAATAACCGTTTCTGCCGGTTTCTTCCTCTATTTGCTTGTAACTACAGCGAAGTCAGTGTTATGTATACGTTAGACGCTAAGTCAACATATCACTCCAGACAACGAATATGCTTATCACGACGACTGTGACAAGTTTCTTACGATAGGAAAAATTGCAACATACACAAAAGATATGCATAATTAGAGGTAGCAAACAAGTTCAAGGCGGAATAAAGTAATTAGAAAAGATAGAGATAAGTTGTCGGAAAATCGGTTAATAAATAAAGTAGAATTAATGAAGTTGATAAACTAGATAAATAGAAGTGTTCTATTTTCATATTTGTTTTGGTTGCGCTTTGGTTTGATAGTAGTACTAGAAATTTGAAATTCATTGATCAACGTAGCAGTCGGAAGGACATACCGGGTGGACGGACCCCCTTTTCAACCTGCCTGACGACAAACACACACACCCTCTACAACATTTTTTTTTATTGTGTGCGTGCTTTACAAGGCATAACACAATTTCTGGTGGCAGCGGTGGGATACCATAGAGGGCAACGCTGGATCATTGGATCGAAATTTTATAATTGTAATGTGAGTACAGTTTCTATTAATGCTTTTATTAACGTTTATTAATGCGAAATATCTAAAGTTTTCGGCATTTCGGAATAACGAAGACGAGTTTGAAAGCCCAGGTAGTGACAGTGAAGTTAGCTTACGAGGCCAAGGTAGTGGTGGTGGAACTAGGATAACAGGTCAGATTGGACAGAGCATAATGTCAGAAATTGCAATTTCAGGTTTAATTTACCTTATTCCCACTTTCAAGGGCACAAGCGATGAAGTATTCAGCTTCATAGATGCTTGCAATGATGCTATCGAATAAGCGTCAGCAGAGCAAAAACCTGTGCTCTTCAAGTTCATAAAAACCAAAATCCGTGGAAATGCTATCGCAATTTTGATATTTCTGACTGGGATACACTTAAAAGGGAACTCACTGAAGTGTTTAGAGAGCCACACAGCGCTCTACACTTACATATGGAACTTAATTCAATAAAGCAAGGCAAGGAAGAAACCGTAGTTCATTACTTGCAGCGGGTAAGACTATTATTACAGAGCAAACTCTCTGGTGTCAAGAGTGAGCATAGGGAAGGTCAGTTAGCATATATTCAGGATGAAATATTGACAGTGTCCATCAGTGGATTACGTGTAAAACTTTTGTCGTACGTAATCACTCAACGGCCCAAAACCTTGTTCGAAGCTAGCAGATTTGCGAGCGAAGAAGAGCAACGCATTAATCTTTTTAAGAGAAATACCCAGAAGAACTATACGTCTAAAAACCTAGCTAAAATAAACTACCGGGAAAGGTGTTGCTACAATTGCGGCAAACCAGGCCACATTGCGAAGTATTGGGAGTTGCCTTGGAAAAAGAAAAATTAACAAGTGAACAGCGTTCAGATCAATAATGAGCAGCGAAGCAAGGATGACGCAGGTACAAATCGTCCCAGCACCAGTAATAAAGATTTAAAAGAAAAGGATTTTAAAAACGCAGTAGATAGCTTTCAGAGTCTTCACGTAGATGTAGTGACTAACAAAGAGTTAAAAAGATTAATAATAGATACTGGGGCGAAAGTATCTCTTATTAAAGCAAATTGTGTTTATGAGAAAAGTGTAGATTTTCAAGTGATAGCGAAAAATCTTCTAGGAGATTATGATGGGTTGATCGAAAACCCTTTCCTCCGAGAGGGTGACATTGAAATCAACTATAAGGAAAACACAATAGGTGGAAAACTGGAAAAAATACCTTTAAAGTATTTGGCCGAGACCGAAGTCATTACGGGTAGATCCGAGGTTTTCCGGACTGTTCAGATCAACGGTGATCTGATTAAAGAGATTGTCATACCTAAACAGGAGATTTTTGAAGGTATTATCATACCTAATTTCATGAGCTTGAACTGAAATGGAAAGTGTTTGGTGTCAATAGTTAATGCTATTGACGCAACATTTAATATTAAAGATGTAAGGGTAACAGGCAAAAATCTGAATGACTACAAAATTGCAGAAAACCGAAGTCAGAAAGTAGCTTCAAACCCTCAAGCCTTTTCGAACCTGTGTTTACCAAAAGTTACAGGTCTCCGAAAATACTAGAGCAAGAAGTCCGTATACAGGTAAAGAAATTGATGCAAAATGGCATAATCAAGAATAGTAAGTCTCCTTGGAGTTCTCCCCTTTGGATTGTGCCAAAGAAAGCGGATATAAGCAGAAAAAAGAAATGGAGGATAGTAATAGATTACCACAAGCTTAACGATTTGACCGTTGCTGATAATTATCCCCTCCCGAATATAACCGAAATTGTGGATTAGCTTGGAAAAGCTAAATATTTTTCTACCTTAGATCTAACATAAGGTTTTCATTAGATTCCAATGTAAGAATCCGAAATAGGAAAGATAGCTTTTAGCACTCGATACGGTCATTTCGAATATACCAGAATGCCGTTTGGTTTGAAAAACGCTCCTGCCTGTTTTCAGAAGCTGATGAATACTGTCGTGGCAGGGCTGCAATGGATCAAGTTTTTCGTGTACTTAGACGAATTGTCATCTACGGAAAGGATCTGCAAGAACACAACGAGAAATTACGGGAAGTTTTTGAACAACTCCAAAGAGCTAACTTGAAATTACAGCCAGATAAATGTAAATTTTTGAGAAAACAGACAAAGGAGTTAAACCAGATCCTAATAAAATCCAAAGCATTATTCAAATGGAAGCACCAAAAACCCCAAAAGGCATAAAATCGTTCCTAGGTGTGATCGGGTATTACAGGAAGTTTGTAGCAAATTTTATTCAAATAGCCGAACCAATGAACGGACTCTTTAAAAAGGATGCCGGGTTCGTTTGGAGCGAAGAACAACAAAATAGTTTTGAAAAACTAAAAGAATCTATTACAAAAGACCGTCTTTCAATACCCAGATTTTACAAAGAATTCCGTTATAACAACATATGCTTCGAATAGAGGTATCGATGCTGTTCTGAGCTAAGAACACCATGGTAAGGATTTGCCGATACATTTGCAAGTCGTACACTGAATAAGGCTGAAACGAATTACAGTACGACAAAGAAAGAGTGTTTGACTATCGTATGGGCCACAAAACAAAACGACCGTACGTGTACGGGACAAAATTTATAATTCAGACAGATCACCGGCTTTTGACGTGATTTTTTCTAGTAAAGGATCCTGTGAGTCGACCTGTTAGGTGGCGTCTCTGGGTGAGTTTGATTACACCATCAATTATAAGAAAAGTAAGGAAAATGTCGTGGCAGATGAATTAAGTAGTAACGATAAATTCACAGAACAGGAAAAAGATGATGCATGACAATACCTTATGAATATTATAGAAGAAGAAGGTCTTGAAACTCAGAATAAAATAGATCCAATTTAGCAAACGAAAGCAGATTTAGTAAGAGATAACCAAGAAGAATTAGTGAGGGAAGACGAAGAAGATATAGCAAGAAAAAGCGAAGATCCTGATTTAATCGAAGAAACAAGGCAGCATGCGAAAGAGACCATAAACAACTTAGAGAAAAGAAATGAAATAATTAAAGAATATCACGAGGGATTAAAAGGCGGTCATACTGGTCAAAAAGCAACATATGCTAAAATTAGAAAAAGATTTCAGTGGAACAGAATGCAAAAACAAGTAGAAGAATTTGTGACGAATAGTTCACAGTGTCAGACCGAAAAACTAAATAGTGTGCCTACTAGAAAACCAATGAAAATAGTTAGTTCAGCAGACGGATCTCTAGAAAAAAATAATGATATGTTAGATGTAATAGGACCATTTGAAGAAACAGAGGAAGGGTATAGGTTTAGCTTAACGATACAAGATGAATTCTCTTAACTCATAAAATCCATCCCATTAAAATCAAAAGATATGGACACTATATTTCGTGCAGTTATGGAAAAATGGATTTTAAATTTTGGTATGCCTAAAATCATTCTTGGTAACAATGGTTCGGAATTTTGCAACGCACTTTTTGAAGAATTTTGTAAATTGCTGGAAATAGAAAGAATAGCAACGAGTGTAGCCCATTCACAGGCTAATGGTAGTGTTGAAAGTAAATACCTGAGGTCAACAGGCAAAGAGCTTAATTAAATAAAGGATTGGCATTACCAAATGCCATACGCAGGATTTTACTATAGCACTACTCCACACAACACGACAGGCTTTACACCATATGAATTAGTGTATGGTTTTGAAGCAAATAGACCCAGTAGTGTAGATCCTTATGACGGAGATACAATTTTCGATTATATTGATAAATTAGGGGCAGATCTTTTATATAAGCTAAAGATAACACTAAGAAAAGTAGAGAAAAATTTAAAATTAGATATGACCAGAAAATAGGAAAGGTCAGGAAGTTTTAATAAGAAATGAAAGAAAAGGCAAACTTGATAGTATATATAAAGGACCGTATAAAATATAAGAAATAAGCGAAAATAGTGTAGTTATTAAAATAAACCATCATATTAAACCATATGTTTCAGAACTATCTTCACCAATGCAGAAATGACCCTGCAAATCACAGATCTAAGGAAAAATACAGGCATTTACGAGTATTTCTATTTTGCTCGTAGCTCTATTTCGTTGAAAATAGAGCTCACCGAGACCATGTGCCTGAATTTCAAGAGGCACATAGTGCACCATTGACAGTACCATTCTGATTTGTCTCATTTTTGAAGAAATATGGACCAATGATTCCACCAGCCCATAAACAACACCATACCGTTGTTTTTAATGGATGTAATGATAGCTCTTGGTATTTTTCGGGTTGCTCATCAGCCCAAATACGAAAATTTTGTTTATTAACGTATCCATTGAGTCAGAAATGGGTTTCACCACTGAACAAAATTTCACGATAAAACACCGGATTTTCATTGAGTTTTTCTAGAGCCCATTCACTGAAAATATGACGCAAATTCAAGTCGCCTGGCTTCGATTCTTGCACAAGCTGAATTTTGTACGCTTTTAGACCGAGGTCCTCAAGTAAAATACGTCAAGTTGTTGAATACGTCAAACCAAGCTGCTGAGAACGACGCCGAATCGATTCGTCACGGTCTTCGCGTACACTCTCAGCTACAGCTGCTATAGTCTCTTCACTACGTGATGGAGTTGGTCTAACCGCTTGAGTATTATCCATTAATGTAAACTGAGACAATAGTGGTTTCAGAAGGTCGATTATGCGCAAAAGTTTCTCGAATCGCACGAAAAATATTTCTTACAGAACGCTTATTTTCCTAATAGAACTGAACAATTTGGAGACGCTGTTGTGGTGTTATTCTTTTCATTATGACTTGCCAAACGATACTGAACAAAAGTGATGAAGCAGTTTGATAGGAGTCACGCGTGATTTGTCGAAAAGAGACTATTGAAAATCAAAGCTCACGATGAATCACCTTATAGTAAGATAACACTTATTATAAAACTTAATTAAGATGAATTGGAAGAATTCAGTCTAAATGTTAAAAATATGATAAATTTAATAGATGACCTTTGTATTAACTCAAAGGTAGAATGTAGACAATTTCAAGAAACTGCGCGAGCCGTACTATTTAAAATAAATCATAGAATTAGAATTTAAGTTATAGTTATAAACAAAAACGTTTATTGATAAATATGATTGGCTCATGCTTTAAGGTGTTATTGGGTACAATGGACAATGAAGATGCTGAAAATTATGGCGAAACACTTCAACAAGTTAGCAAAAATGAAAATCGAATTAAACATGGTATGGAAGATAACGTTAAAATATTAAGCCATTTTAATAAGCAAGTTATAGAGACAGTTAAAAGCAATAACGTAACAATTAGGAAGATTAATATCATTATAGAAGAAATAAATAAGATTCATACCGAAGAAAACATTTTTAATAAAACAATAATGATTGATTTATTTCGAAGAAATATCTAACAAAATTAACTTTAAATATTACACTTAGAGATGGAAATATAACAAATTATTGACAGTTTATTATTTATACAAGCAGAGATTTAACATCAACCAACCCAATGACCTTATTCAAGAACTTAGGACTTTAGAAAATGATCATATTTTAGTAATAGAAACCGAAAACTATGCCGAAATACTAAAAACATTAGAAATAAAAGCCTTTACTAGAGAACAAAAGGTTACTGTTATTATTCATGTACCTATTGTCCAAAAAAAAAAATATCTGAATTGTATGAAATAATTACTGTTCCAAAAATAATAGAAAATGGAATTGCTGTTTTAAAATTTGACAATCAAATGTTATTAATTAATAAAAATAAAGAAACTTATTGTGTGAAATCTAATATGAATTATTGTAAACTAATTAATAAGATGTTTATTTATGAGCCTCAATTATTTAGAAACACAGCTAGTAATGTTAATTGTGAATTAAATTTATTTTTGAGGAAGATTATAAATTCAAATGTAGAAATTTTCCATAAAATAAGAGGTAATTCATATTTTTACACGATTTCTGAGAATACATTTTTTAATTGTAAATGTAAAAATGAAACTAAAATAGGTGAACTTGTTGGCACAGGAAATATTAAAATACCTAATAATTGCATTTTCGAAACATACGATATGATAATAAGAACAATGGAAGCAAATACTGAAACCGAATCAAAAGACAAACATTCTTATGGAGAATTAAAAGAGTGCTGCATAAATGCAAAGCTGCGTGATGTCACTATTAATCAACAACCCATTCCCAAATTGACTGCAAGAGACGTGCATGAACTACAAGATATATCAGTAGAAATACAAAACCAGAAGAACTGTTGGTCCCAAGTACTGGAGTTGATACCTGAAAGAACTCAATGGGTACCCATATCAATCTTTGGAGCAACAACTATACTGGCAGCAGCTCTAGCAATCTGGAAATTTTTTTTGCAAATCTGGAAGAGCAACTTCTTCAATAAATGTTTTTATCGGCGACAACAAAAGGGACCCGAAATTATGTTGAGTGTGACGAGTACACCAAGCGGCTCAACAGAATCCATAGAGATGGAACACCTGAAGTCCAATCTAAGATTAAAGTATCCTTAGATATGTCTTAAAGGAAGACGTTTTATGTATGCGCCAGACGCTAAGTCAGCATATCACCCCAGACAACGAATATGCTTCCCACGTCATCTGTGACATCTGTTTCTCACATTAGGAAAAATTGCAATAAACATAAAACAGATGCGTTAATAGAGGTGGAAAACATAAGTTCTCGGACAATCGGTTAATAACTAAAGTAGAATAAATAAAGTGGAATAACTAAAGTAGAATAAATAAAGTGGAATTAATAAAGTTGATAAACTAGAAAAATGAGAGTGTTTAATTTTATTTTTTAATTTGTTTTGGTTGCGCTTTGGTTTGGTCGTAGTACTAGAAATTTGAAATTCATTGATTAACGTAGCAGTCGGAAGGAAATACCAAGGGGACGGACCCCCTTTTCAACTGGCCTAACAACAAACACACACACCCTCTACAACATTTTTTTTATTGTGTGAGTGCTTCACAAGGCATAACAGCACTCTTTTGGTCGCATCGGTTCTATTCCGACGGACTGAAGATGTCCTATTTTATTGCAGTTCCAGCAGCGCATTCTTCGTCTATCCCGCGGAGTATCTCGTTCCTTGGCACTAGGTCTTGCGGATGAGCGAGATGCTGTTACCCTGACGAGTGTGTTTTTTTGGAAGCCTGATTGGCTGCTTCCTTTGCCAAAGCGAAGGCAAGTGCTTCAGCAAGGGTTCTTCTCCCGGCCATCCTGACTGTAGCTGGCTGTAGCTTTGAATCTGCAATTCCTCTGATAAATGCGTCCTTTGTTGTTTCGATAATTTCTTGGTCTGCAAGCCGTTTTCGAAAGCCTTTACTAAAGCCACATCATATTTATGCTTTTCGATATCTACATATTATTTGCAACAATTCTGCTGCAGGAACGTACAGATGCATTGTATGGGTAAAGCACTTCTGCACTGCACGACTGGGACGTTCGCACAGGCAGCCATTTCAAACTGATTTTTATAAGTTTTTCCTACGAATGAGGGAGCCTCCAACTCTTTTCTTTTTGGAAAGTAATGTGTTATTATATTGTTGTTATATTTATGGTAAATAGGTCATCATTTTTCATGCCTCTTCAGTTTGGGTTTCAAAAGAGTAAATCAACTAAAGATTCCCTTCTTCAATTTTCTTACCACATTTTTTGTAAACTTGAGGCCAAAAAATTCACTGCCGGCTTATTTATATATATAAAAAAGCTCTCGACATGGTCAACCATATACATATATGGTTATTGTTAAAAAGAAATTCTTATTTTAATAGTGCCTCAGGGTTCAGTGTTAGGACCTACACTTTTCTCTCTCTGTTCAGACTTCAATTTAAAGAAACTCGAACGGCTTTCGGAGTTGATGTAGGCTGTTCTAATGGCTCTAGCAGCGCTTTAAGCTTAGTATTTTATATTAACTGGGATTTAAATTTATTAAGGATATGGTTCTCTGGGAATAATTTGAACATGAGCTCCAAAACAAAAATAATGTTTTTTAATCTCTCCACCTCAATAAGAGTCTGGTAACTTGTTCATGTGGTTTCGCCTCTACTTCCCACTACTTGGGGCGCTCTTAATAGCAGAAAAAATTATTTTTTATTCGAAAAGTGTAAAAGTATCTAGGACTTATCATTGATTCTAAAATGAGTTTTGTAAGCCACATTGAATCTTTAAACAAATTTTTCCTAGCTGAAAAATGTTTGTTCTAAGAAATTATTGAAAACTATATAGTATGGAAAATTTAACGCTAAACTTCTATATGGTATTGTGCTTATAATAACAAAATTTACCCGCTTTTAATTCTGCAGAAAAATGTAAAAAGAAAAATTTTTCGTAGATTTTCAAAACTATCGAAATATTTCTTGCGTTTCATTAAACAACAAAAAGATATGTGTGTTCGAAGCTTTGATTTTTCAAAAAATAGTTTGTCAACATTAAGGCATACTTCACTTTTGTTATTTCAATAAGAGCCTTAATTGTTGTACCATTAAATTGTGAAAAAACAACTGTATGTCTAGTTTGATAGAAAGCCCAAATGGAACCAACCTTAAGAATATACAATATACAACATCTAGATTTCAAATCAATTTATCAACCTTAATATGAGTACTTGCAAGGAAAAATAAGATCCTTAAAAGGTATGTGGTTTTACTCGCCTTTCAGGAATTTGACATATTTTTGAATCGGGCTGTGATGGTTGGGGGTTTCTTGACAAAAGGTCATCATGAGCCATGCGCTTCCCTTCTCTATATTGAATGTCAAAGTTTAAAGATTGCAAATACGCTCACCAGCGGTGCACCCTCGAAGTCAAATCTATTTAAGTGCGCGAAGCCTTCAACGAATTACAATCAGTACATACCACGAACTCACGACCAAGCAGAAAATGGTGAAAACGCCTCACAGATTCAACAACGGCTAACGTCTCCAATTCATAAGATTTGCTGAAATATTCTACAACATGGGGTCTGTTGTTGATCTAATGTAAGAGCCTAGTATTATAACCGCTGTTACTGGCATCTATATGTAACTCGATCGGGTATTGCGGGTCAAAGATTACTAGAACTGGCTCATTTGTGAGAATAGTAACAATTTCCCTTCGAACTTCCTCCAGTTCTGCATTCTATGTAAAAGTGCTCTTCTCCGAAGTATGAGAATATAATGGCTTCATTATTTGAGAAAAACCAGGCACAAATTTAGGAAATTATGAATCCAAGCCAATGAATTGTCTCACTCCAGTGATGGGTTGCGGAGGAGACAGAGAGGTTTAAGCAAGAATCTTACGTAAGTTCGTCCTAGTCCCGCCCTCTCGTAACTTATACCCGAAATACTGAACAACAGCCTTCAAAAAACTACATTTTGTAATATTGAAAGAGAACCCAGCCTTAGTAAGAACGTCCAAAACAACTTTTAGTCTATCTAAAGCTAACTTATTTGTCGGTGATACCACCTTGATATCGTCCATGTAAACGATTACATACGAGTGAGCGAGATCTCCTAACTTTATAACTGCGCGCTAAAGAAGCTGATGAATTTTTAAGTCAAAGGGCATTGTCAATAATCCGTATTGTCCCTCAGACTTTACAAAGGCAGTGTATTCAACAGAATCAGGATGAATGGAAATTTGGTGGTACCCGCTTGCCATATCTAAGCATGTGAAATAATTCGCCCTTCTTAGTCTGACGATTTGATCGCTGATAAACGGCAATGGGTGCTTGTCTGAACTTTTATTTGAATTCAATTCTCTATGGTCAACGCAGAGACGGTCTGAACCATCCTTCTTCTTGAATTAGCAGCATAGGACTAGCATAAGGAGAGCAACTAGGACGAATAATATTACACTTCATTAATTCACTTAACTTAGCTCGAACTGTCTCTTTCTCTTCAGGATAAAGTCTATAAGGCCGCCGTTGTACCGTTTTGCTACGTCAACTGTGTACAAGGGGTCCATTTAATAAAAGCTGCAGAGTATCTTTCAAGAAGTTTATTTAATTTTTCCCTTTCATTTCCAGTCAATTCAGATCAGGATCGACCAAACTGCCTGACTGTTCAGACACAGGACAAATATCAATGGATTTCCACTTAACAATTTCAAATTTATCGGAAGCCAAAATAACATTAAAACTCTGAGTAAGTATTTCTCGTTCAATAACAATGTTGTTCTTTAAATGTTCATCCTGCACTACATAAAATAGGATTTCGATAAAATGTTCATTAATGGTGACACTACTTAAAATCTGCAATGTGCTATATATACTGGCATTGTCAATACCCTTCAATCTTACAACATTATTTTCACGTTTTCCTGAGAACTTATTACTAAATTTTTCTTTTATTAACAAGCCTTCTACTAAAAACTCAAAACAAATTGGATTGACCTCACCTCGTTGTGTCATACTTCCTTTTGGCTCTGATACAAAGCACTGGTTAACAATCTTCTGATGAATGGCTCCTTGTTTAGCTGCAGTTACATTATTTGAGCATTGGTTAGCAAAATGACACAATGACTGGTTACACCGAAAACAAGTCACTTTCGAATTCTCCCGCTGCGGTTTCTCCTCCCGACTCTGTCTCATCTTGATTCTGCAGTCGGCCATGTTATGTCCGGTTTTTTTTTTACAGAAATAGCACAAAATCGTAGACGGCTTTAATCATTTGTGGTCAGTTCCAGTACTATCCTCCCGGCCAGAAGTGCGTTTATTATTATATGTAAACGCCTTCAATTCCTACTGTAGCCCGCTTCTAGTTTACACATTTGAAGTAAAAATAACTCGCTTCAAGAGGTAATCGAAGTTTGAAACAGCTATTTCCTCAACATATTACGCCACTTGTCGTCAGTGACGTCACTAAACTACTCGCATAAACTGCGTGACATTCGCCGAGAGTCGGGCTATTGTTTAACAGATTTAAAACCATGTCCGCCGGCATGGCATCCGAATCGTTGAATGAACAAGTCTTTAAACTGCTCCCACTTAATGCCAGGATAAGAAATTTGAGTTAACCACTGCGAAGCACTGCCATCCATGCAATTGCTAAGCATAATAATGAGTCGACTTCCCTCCAACTCTGTCCATATGATATCAGCGGTCACACACCATTGATACGCATCTACGCCTGTGATGTCGGGGTTAAATTTTGGCAGTCTGACGTCTCCTCTTTGTTGCTCCACGCTTATCGATGCGATAGTTTGTGCAAACACGATTAAATTTCGATGTTGCATATCGAGAATTGCACGCCTCTGCTCCTCCGTAAATGTAGTGGTTGGCACAGATCCCACTTCTGATATTGGAATATTATCATTGTCCATTTTGATTTAATTTTACTTTAACTTTACGAACTGAACTTTATTTTCATTATGAACTGTGCACAAGCAAAGAATTCCTTTGTTTGTCACTAACCGTCCCATCCTTAAAACAAGCGCTGACTAATTTCACACATCTGGATAACACATGTTTGAGGGCATACATTTCCACCTCACGCACATTCAGCCACACAAACGATGACGTTCAGCAACAGCTCGCTCCGGTCTCACTATTTTAAACATGGCTGAGGGTCTATCTTCATACACTATCTCACTAACACAAGTACAGCAGTAGAAGACAATAACGATAAGCAAATTAGAGGACACAGGATGAAGAAAAGAGTATAAGTTAATCTTTTTAAATTATTTAAAATAAAAAAATATTTTTTTAGATCGGAAGACCGATCTCACTTTATTAATACAATAATCAGGACTGACCAACTAAAGTCTAATTACACATATTTATTCGATTAGTTTGCCCAGGTGTAAACGGTGCGTCAGTAATTATTGTCTGTGGGAAGCTTCGAGTGTCGGCATGTGGAATTTTGTGGGAAATCAGCACATTGCTGATTCTGTGGGAAATGGTAATTACTTATGCGGCGTTGATTTATATCAACAGCTAAAACCAACTTTGTGAATAACTTCACGATACGACTTGTGCTTAAAAAGGAAACGGAGTTAAATTATGGGATCATGAAAAAATAAGTAAGAATGTAAATTGGATATTGTCATGGAATATGTGCAATGCGTCGAGAATCAAGATGAGAGAGAGAAAGAGAGAGAGAGCTTTTCTCTCAAACATTTTCTGTTTCGTTTATTTTTTTATTATTTGGAAAAGAACTTTCTTTGGTATGTGCGTGATGGATATAATTTAAGTGATTTTTCTTTTGTGTAAATCTAAATCAAGTGCTACAATTACCGTTTTGTGGTTTTTGGCGAACATCATTCACGGTTAGTATTAATATTTGTCAAATATTTTGTTCAAATATTTGAAGTGAATTTTGTCCGTGCCAATTACATCAAAATGGACTATCTAGGTGACAATGATAAGGAAAATGTAAGACCGATAGAAACCGAGGTTCCAACTGAAGAAGTCTATCTCTCGGTCTGTCGGTCTCTCATTTGAAAGTGATGAACAACAATCTGCAAGTGCTTTGGAAGCATTAAATATCGCCGTCTCGCAACGATACAACCGGCAATGAAACAAAAAAAGTAATATCATCGTCACCCCGCAACGATACAACCGGCAAAGATTTAGGTTTGTAATTCATTTGCATGTTGTCATTTTTTGTATACTTTATTCTTTTTTGTATATTTGACAGATTGGGATAAAGCGCCACTTTAAGTTAGTGATATCTCATTCGCTAACATAAATTGGATTATTCATATGTTTTTTATCGACTAAATCAAACTATGTACATTTATATTTGTTCTTATATTTCAGATTTAGACGATGAGGAGGAAAAACTTTCTCAAATGCGTGGTTCATCGAAAAATCCATCGGCAAGCCCATTGCAAAAATCTCTGAATTTTTCGCAAAGCACTTCGTAAGCATCATCAGGCCAATCGAAAATAATTTCTCAAATGAGCGGTTCATCGAAAAATCTATCGGCAAGCGCATCGCAAACATCTCTGAATTTATCGCAGAGCACTTCCCGGCATCATTAGGCCAATCGGAAAGACTTTCTTAGGTGTTTTTTTAGCGCTATATGATCCACCTATAGTGGCCAGGTTGTGATTATTGACAACGCGAAATTAGCAATGGGAGATACTTCCTTCCATAAACGATTGTCTTCCATTTAAGCGATATGCATACATACATCCATCTACAGTTCTAAATTTTATCATTTCTTCTTAGTCAAAAGTGGTATTTTACCAAATTAAAAATTGAAGTAAACCAAAAAGTAAATTAAAAAAAAAATTCTACCTTTGGACAAATTCCTGAGTGTTTTATTTTCATACATATGCATTTCTTATTTCGTAACTCAAGTAGTGACTCACTTGAGTCACTGTAAACAAATCGAAAAGCTTTCTCTTTTTCTAATAGAAACGAAATGGGCTGCAAAACGAAAGTGAAGTATGTTTGTGTGTTTACGGTTAGTGTTGCGCGTACATATACTTGAGCATTCCATATTTGTTTTAAGGTTTACGCTGTTTCTGCATATCCATCGATGCGGAAAAACTGTAGTAGACAATAAAACGAACATGAAATGCCTATGTATGTGGGAAAAGCTGTGATCGCTTTCACACAAGCCCATAAGCATCTCAATTTTGTTTCGCTATCTATACTGTTTTCGTATGGATATACATACCTTCGTGCCGCTTGCTCATTTACCGTTATTGGTTTTGAATGATCCATGATGATTTTTCTATTGAATAACGTGATTCAGTGATCGCATTTAGATGTAAAGTGCTTTTATAAATTGGTTTGAAATTTACTGAATAACTTTAAAAAAAAAAAGCCATATCTGTTTCTGTTTTGTGAAAAAAATTAAAGTGAATATTGATTCAATGCAATTTACTTGCTAATTAACTTTTTATTTGGCGTTTTCACGGTTAGTATCAAAATTTGTGAACTTTTCGCAGTACATTTAGTTTTTGTTTGTGTTAAATGCCGATTGTTGTTCTGCATCTGATAATATTTTGTTTTATTTGAAAAAAAATCATGACTCGACTACGACGTACAAATATTAGAAGTACACGCGATAGTAGACGCGAAAAAGCTCTAAGAGCGTCAAAAAATGAAGAGGAGCGTGCCGTTCGATTCAATAGTGAACGTGAACGTATAGCAAGATCACGTGAGAGTAAAAATATCCAAAATCGATCCAACAAATGCGTTTAATTAGAAATCTTGAGCTCCGGTAAAGATACCGGTGCGAATTGTGGTTCAAACGTTACAATCAGAGACGGCAGAATAGTTTACGTTAATCAACTTGATTAACTACGCGTAGTTATTCGAATAAACTACGCGTCGTTTACTGCCTACATGCTACATGCTACATGCTACATGCAAAGAAAACGTTAAGCTTCAAATGAGATTTGGAAAAAAACGAACGATGCTTTTAGAAGAACATGTCTGAACATTAGCGCTTTCGGACGCTTTTAGGCGACCAAAAAAATTGATGTCACAGTCACGAACAATAAAGCAGCAGCTGATATAAGAAGTTGAAGTTAAAAAAAATATAAATGCTAATAATGGAGACAAAACCTAAACAAACTGATCGTGCTGTTTTTTTGGCGATTCCCACATGACGCACTTTCCTCTTCGTTTACGTTTCTGTTGTTACCCGTTTCCAGTTTGTTCTACACATTGGAAATAGGTTTTGGGTCATTTCGATTAATTCGATGTACAAATGTATGTATGTAAAATTGAAAGATCTGATTAAATGTTGAGTTAATGGAATTACGTGATTTTTGTAATAAATGTTTCGAGGTGACTTGGATAGTGTGTGAATTTTTATTTGATTATAGTACTGTAGATATATATGTTATGTATGTAGTGTGTGTGATTAAAATAATAGGCGATTTGGCAAAATGACTAACTGCCGTCTACGCATTTTCTTTTCTTTTTTTTTAACATAAGTTAGTTGACTGTAATTGTGGATGAAGCTAAGGGGTTGACAAAGTGAGTGTGTTCTATGGTGAATGAATTACCACATTTAATCTTCAGTTTCGCTGTTGGATAAGGGAAGGGGACAGTTTGGTGATTGGCCTTTTAAATTCTCCTTACCTTGACCTTGACTACTAGACTAGCTTGTCGGTTCCAGGGTATGTCTCTTATATTTGGCGGAAGTCGTTCATCACGCAAAAGGAACAAATCACCGACATTGAGATGTTGAGACCAAAGCTATTTCGGACGTTGTCGTAAGCGAGGCATATACTCCTGTTGCCATTGGTGCCAGAATTCTTTTGAGTGCAGTTGCACAGTTTTCCATCTATCGACACCTGTTTATTTTCTTATTGTTTCATCTGGCTCTGGAACGGTATTTATTGCATCGCCTATGAGAAAGGAAGTCATCAGAGTCTTCAGACAATGGACAAAGGGGTCTTATGTTTAGGCACGCTTCTATTTGGGATATTAGGATGGCGAGCTCTTCGTAGGTCAGTGTTCCGTTTCCGACTATCTGCCTGAAATTATGTTTCACGCTTCTCACCCCGGCTTCCCACAGACCTCCGAAATGGGGATACGCTGGAGGAATAAATTTCCACTGTGTCCCGTGCATTGCTAATACATCCACGATCTCCTTCCAGCCGTGGGCAGCCTCTTTCATGAAACGAATCAATTCTACTTCAGCTCCCACAAAATTGGTACCACAATCGTTAAAAACCTTACTGCAGATTCCTCACCGTGCCGTGAATCGCATGAAAGCTGCTAGAAAAGGTTGTGTCGTCATTTACCGCTTCCAAGTGAATGGCATTAGTGGCCAAACACACAAAAATTGCCACGTACGCCTTGTTTGAACTCTGGATGCCGGAAGTTCTCCCATCAGTTGCTGAGCCTTTTTGTGACGGAAGCGGAAGCAAATGCAAAAGACGCACTGATGAACAAACCGTTTGAGTGCTCACTTTGTTCCGAGTCTCCAGAACTTGGTGCGCAAGTAACTCACCATTTGCTGAATTCCTCCGTGCAATGTTTTTTGGTGAGCATCTCTGATGATCAGGTTGGTTAAATGATGTGATGGCTCCAGTAGGATGGAATGTTGCTGGTTTTACGCGAGATCAGATTTTTGGAGTCTTCCTCCCACTCTGAGAATTCTTGCACTGTTTTAAAACGAGTTTAAGGGTACCATACCTCTGGACTTAAGGATCCCTCCTGGAAACATCTCTTCCTGGGCAAATCGAATCACCAGTTTCACCGCTGGATCTTTCAATGACCAATTGATTGGTTGAGCTTTCATTTGAAAGTTCCATTCCTCTTGTAGAAAGAGGAGTCCGTGCCACCATAACGTTGACTTGATCAACGCAGAAGGAAGCCAGCCTCTAGACTCTAAGTCTGCCGTGTTTTTTTGAGTCGGTACGTGTCTCCATTTGCTGGACTCCACTAAACGCTGGATTTCTGCTACCCTGTTACGCACTTACGGATGCCACTGGTGCGACAATAAGTAAGTGTGAACTTTCTCTCTTCGTCTTCGACTCACACTTTTCGACGCGTCACAGAACCTGTGTAATTCAACGTGGTTTGAACTGCCGATAGTACTCACCCACCTGGGAAAACTTCATATATATTATTACCTTCAACTCCTCGTAAAATTGGTTCCAGTCTGCCTGCATTTTGGTGTCAATTTGTTGATCTCACGATGTTTTACGGACCTATAGTTGCTGCAGGGTGTGATCCATCCCAGAGGAGCGAACAATCGTGCTATTGTGGACAGAACAAACTTTTTTGTAGGTTGTGACATAGCCGGTGAAGTGCAGCTAAAGGAAAACTCATCGCTTCCAGGGAGCCAGTGAATGGCTAATGTTTTAACCTTGTCTCCGTTATCAGTTGGAAATGAAAAGCTTACTTCCCGATCTTCTTCTCTTACGTCTTTAAAATGAAACTTTGAGTTGGAGGTCCATTTCCTGATATTAAATCCGCTTGGTTCTAACACTGCCCTTATCTCCTGTATTTTTTTGTCCGCCTCCTTCAGAGTATCAGTTTCCGAGGTTAAACCGCCGACATACATCTCGTATCATTCTCGCTGCCAATAGATATTGATTCTCCGTGTCGTCTGAGAATTTTTTTAAGAGTCCGAATCGCTAAATACGGAGCAGAGACTGTTCCAAATGTTACCGTTTTTAGGCGGAACACATTCAACAGCTCCTTGGATGTTTAACGCCAAAAGATGAGTTGGTACCCTGAGTCCTGTTCCGAGACCTAAATCTGACGGTAAATTTTTTCAATATAAGCTGTGAAAGTAAGTCGGTTAGTTCGTCACCGTAAAATTATATCTATAGCATTGACCTGCAATTTGGGACTTGTCATAAGCTAATCGTTTAGTGATAATCCGTCAGCTGTACGGAACAAAGCGTCAAAGACCACTCTGAGCTTGGTAGCTGAGCTGCTCTCCTTCAATGCAGCATGATGTGGCATGAAATAGTGTCCAGGGTTACAAATTTCGTTTTCTTCAATGACTGACACATGGCCGAGTGCCCTGTATTCTTCCTTACAACTTACATACTGGTTGTGTAAAAGAGTATTGGCTGCCAGAAGTTTTTCCAGGCTTAAAAATCGGTGAAGTGCTCCTTCCTGTGATCTCCCAAGTACTGGATGCGTATAACCTTTGAACGGTAATGAAACTTGGTAACGTCCATCGTCCATTTTTCGGTCTTTGCGAACAAAGTGCTCCTCACAATCGGCATCTTCAGCGGTTGTCGAACATATCACGGGTATCTCCTCCAGTTCCCAAAACCTCTTAGGCTGGTCGTTGTCTGAAAAAAAGCTCTAATGGGCTGTGACTCTATTGGAAATCTTCCAAATAGTATTCAACTTGGACTTTTAGACCACGGGCAAATTCTCCTCCTCGAATCTTATTATTTCAGGAAACAATATCTCGGCATAGATATCACCACCTATGAGTAAATCTATTTTGGCTGAACAAAAAAAGTTAGGTTCTGCTAGTACCAAGTCATCCAAATGCTTTCTACCAACAGATGGGGTTCGGGCCAGAAGGCCAGACATTGACATGAAAACACAGGCCTGCGTTGTTGTTGCAAAGGCTGCATACTGAGATGACAAGGTGACTTCGACAACCTTCTTGCATGTGCCGCTGCTGACCAACCCAACCCAGAAACTTCAATATGCGTAGATCTGGACTTCAAGTGAAGTAATTGAACAGCTGACTCGGTAATAAATGTAGCTGCAGAACCTGAATCAAGCAGAGCTCGAAGTAAAATAAATTCTCCGGAAGCAGTTTTGACGTTCGACATCGCTGTAGTAATAACACCTACGAGTGCTTGGGCATTCCCATGAGCTGTGGCTATAACCGAGGCAATTTTTGCAAATACATAACCCTTCTACTCTTTGACACCGTTCTGAGATACTCATCTTGCTACACTTCCTGATCGCATGCTGCACCTTGCTGCACACGTTGCCGGCAAACTTATATACCTTGGTTTGCTGATGGAACAAGTTTTGATGAGATGATGGTCTTGGCGTTTCTGTAAACCCTCGTGCTGGTTGCTGCACGACTGCTTCAAGTGTTCGGAACCTGTTATCTAAAAACTGGTTGAACTATTGTAAAGTCGGAGGTTCTTTGCTGTTTGTCTTCATTCCGAGCCTTTCCTCCCACAACTGTTGAGTTTTGATTGGCAGCTTCTGCAGGAGCACGTAGACTAATATTACGGCCCAACTAACGATATTGAGATTTTCCAGACTGTGTATCTGTGGACGTGACCAGTAACTGCTTAACCGCCTTCGCTCGTTCCTGAGAAACCACTGGCTTGTTGAAAAAACACTTCAATTGTGACGTCACTAAATAACGCGTATGATCGTACCTATCGATGAGTATTCTCCACGCCTTGCCTTATTGAATTATGTATTTGTTAAGGTAAATAAAAATTCACTTACTGCGTAAGAATGCAGTCAGCTTGGTTCTAGGTCCTGAGTTGTTCCGTTGAAACGTCCCACGTTGCACACTCAAATAAAAGAGTCCTGGCGAAAAGGCTCCTTTGTCACGAAAAAAGTCGTGGTCACACAAGTCAAGAAATTAGCCGGTTGTATTCTTAACTTTCTAAATGGCTTTGAAGAACCAAATGTTGGCGTCTGGTGCCAGTAATTTAGCACAAAAAAAAGTTTGTCGTCTTTTGCCAGTAAATAAAAACGGAGGTGTTTCTAAAGATCGCATTACCAAAATCATTTCTGTTGGCGTCTTGTGCCACTAGTTTAAAAACTCTGAAAAAAAGACGGATTCAGGAAACGGATTTAAAGAAATTGAGACACCGGTACCAACTGTGGTTCGAACGTTATAATAGTAATCTTTGTTTTTTTTTACGTATATACATATATACAGCTGTTCCTGTTGACATTTCTTCTCTTTTTCATTGTGGCTTCTTTCTTGGGGGCATCGTTGTCGACCTGTGATGCCAATAATAACAGTACAACCGATTATAGTTCGCATCGATCAGATCAGAAATACCGGGAATTTGCTGTGCAAATGGGAATTTGAACTTGCCTACATTAAATCCGCCCTCCGAACCTTTGAGGTTCATTATTTTCTAGAGATCATGGAATCGAAACATTTTTTGTCGAAGATTCAGCAATATAATTCATGTTTCCAAATGACTTCTTCTGGTGCTACAAATACATTGAGAGATGGATTTATGACGTTAAATGTAATTTGTGTGCATTTCTTTGAATCAATTTGATAAAATATCTGAAATTTCAAGGTCAGGTTTATCACAAAATTCGATTATTGTTACCGTTCCCCCATTCAAACTATCAATTTTTGCAAATGTATTTTATGGCGAATTCAAATGCCGAGATAGATAAACAGTATCAAATTGGAAGTAATTCAAATTTTAGAACTACACATCAATTTGCAACATGAAAAGTTGCAAAAGGTTTTCCATGAAAGAAATGAATTAGTTCGATTAATTCAAACTGCACACGAAGTTTTTATTTTTAATCTCAGAATTTACACTATTAATTGAGATTATTTCGGGAAGTAGTTTTTTACTTGTATGCTTAAGAGATTGTTTATTTTTAAGAAGAACTAAATCCTCTACATATGTTGAAGTTTCAAGGATTTTGTTTTTTGTCGTATTGGCGTTTTGAAATTTGTTTGTTTTAAATGACATTTTCCCTAGCGATTCCCTAGTTGCAGTCTCGATTTCAGTTCGTTGGCATATATGTCATAGTTATAACATAATTATTAATTTTTAGAGAGCCTAGAGGGAAGCATTACTTGTCTTCCAAAGGTTAGCTCGAATGGAGTACAAGAAGTAGATGTGTTAGGGATAATATTTTTACAATAACGACATATTGAGATTGTTTATAAAACATCTAAGATATTCGACGAAATTTCTGTGGCTTCTTTCGTAAGAACCATTAGATTGAAGGCGGTACGCAGTAGTTTGTAGTTTGGTTATTTTGAGGAGCTTACACACGTTTTTAAATATGTCATTGAGGAAATTTCGCCCTTGGTCTAACAACACATATTTGGGTTTGCCATAACGAAATATTATTTCTTTTGCGAGTGCTTCAGCGATAGTATTCGCTTCTTGATTTAGTAAAGGTATAGCATCAGTATATAGTATTTAGTAAGGTCATCGATGAATATTTAAAGATATTTTTTTATTATTGTAAGTGATAGGATAGGGACCAACGATGTCGATAGAGATTTTCTCAAAGGGTTCCTTAACAGTGCAGGTTATGACCATGGGTTCCAAAGTATATTTGAATTGATATTAGACGATGACGGAGACGAATTAATATCTGTCGAAGATTGAGCCGAATTAGTATTTGGCGAAGATTGAGTCGAATTAGTATTTTTCGATTTTAAACAACAATTAGAATTTGATAATTTAGGATATACATTTCATATCTGACCGGAGAGTCATTCTTGCAATTCTGCTGAGGCAATCAGCATTTGTATTTTGTTCGCCTTTTTTATGAATGATCTCATATTCGAACTCTTCAAGATGTAAGCGATATCTCATCATTCTTGAATTTGTAACTTTACAGTTGTGAATATAAACAAGAGTTTTGTGATCAGTGTAAAGTTGGATTTTTCTTCCATACAAGTAAGGTCGGAAATGCTTGATTGACCAAACAATGGCTAAGAGTTCCTTATCAGTAGTGGAATAATTATTTTCTTTTTTATTTAAAGTTCGTGAAGCATAAGAAATAGGAAGGTCGTTGCCAATTTCACCAACATAGCTAGCATCTGTGGTTAAAGTAAAGTTTTTGGTGAAATGAGGGTATTAAAGAAGAGGTGGATTTATGAGCTCTTCTTTCAATAGATGAAAGGAGTTTGAACAAAGTTTGACAAAGAGTTTGACAGTCAAATCTAAACGAACATCATTGCATAAAAGATTAGTAAGAGGTTAAGAAATTTTTTGCGAAATTTTTGATGAAGCGGCGATAGTATCCCGCAGGACCCAGAAAGCTTATTATTTCTTTGGCGTTTTTGGATTGAGCGAAATCCTTTAAGCACTCTATTTTTTGTTGAACAGTTTTGATACGTGATTCATTAATTAGGTGTCCCAAGTAAAGTTGTAACTTTAGATTATGTATTTTTATACCTTGAAGACCAGTAAATACATTATTCATTAACCTTTGGAATGTAGCAGGAGCACCTTTTAATCCATAAGGCATTCGAATGAATTCGTAATGACCAAACGGTGAAGAGAAGGCAGTCTTTTCTCTATATTCCGGTCTAACGTGGATTTGATGGAATCCACCAGCGAGATCTAATGTGGAAAAGAACTTTGAGCTACCTAACTGATCTAAGATATCAGTGATGTTATGTAATGGGTATGCATCGCCGATAGTTTTTTCGTTGAGTTTGCAAAAATCGACAACGATTCTCTATTTCATATTACCGTCTTTATCAGGTTTTTTGGAACAATATTAAGAAAGAAATTCCATGGAATATTCGATGGTTGGATTATGTTATCGTCCATCATATCATGGATTTGCTTGTCCACTTTTTGTCGCTGGGCTTTCGGCAACCTGTAGGGTTTTATATATGTAGGTGAAGAATCAGGAGTAAGGATAGAATGTTGGACTGAAGAGGTGTGAGTTAATTTATCTCTCTTTAGGTAGAACAGTTCACTGTATTTGAAAGACAGGTTTGGGATAGATTACTTTTCGAGATAAGCTCTTTGATAGCTTGAATTCTATCATAAGAAGTAGGATCATTTTTGGTTTGAAGAATGTTGTGGTTAGTTACTTCATCGAAAAAATAGGAGGAATGCTAATTAAATGGGAGAGAATTAAATCATATTCGATTAAGAAGTTTTTCCAAGAGAATGGTAACATTTTGGTGCCGTAGTCGATTTGTGCTTTATGGTCATCCAGGAAATTGTTGCCTATGAAGCCATAAGTATTTATAGGGAAAATTTTATTAACAACATGGAAAGGATAAGAAATAGAAATGTTTTTGGGTAAGTTAATGCGCAAGTGTACGATTCCTTTGGTATGAATAACGGAATCAGAGATTCCGGTTAAAGAATGCTTAACGTTGGAGTCGATAGATAATTCCGGCTTTTATTTATCGATTTTATTCAGACAAATTTGCCTGCCACCGTCGATGAGGAATTTAGAAGATTGAAAATAAAGAAGGGATTCAGATGTTATTGATATAGAATCGACTCTACTTATTTTATTGTTTAAGTTTATGTTTAAGATGTGGCGAGAAGGAATTAGTTTGGAGTCCGAACCCTGCCACTGGGTCCGAATTTGATTTTGGAGTTCGAAGAGGAAAAGAATAAGAATTTTGTTTCTTTCGGTTATTATTGTATTCTCTTTTTCTGCACTCATTTATGTAGTGCCCAAGGTTTTTACAATAACTACACGAAATAGCGACTTGTTTGACTTCGCTCTTATGGTAAAAGAGGGAAGTTGCTCCCGATTTTTCTTGGTGAAATACTGATCGATACTGCGCCCAGATTTCTTACAATAGCGGCCAATCGACTGGCCCATGTCTTGAGATAACACGCTCACCATACTTACACTTTAATAAATCGATTGTAGCGTATGCTGTGTGGCTTGTGGCACCATCCTGTTAAAACCACATGTCGTCCAATTCGGGCCAAAAATAATCGGTGATCATGGCGCGATAACGCTGACCATTCACAGTAACGTGACGATCGTTATCGTCGACGAAAAAATATGGCCCAATAACGCCGCCGGCATGCAAACCGCACTAAACAGTTATTTTTTGTGGATGAAGTGGTGATTCATGAAGCACATGTGGGTTTTCACCCGACCAATAACGCGTATTTTGCTTATTGACGAACCCATTGAGCCAAAAATGAGCCAATGAGTCAAGTCTCTATTGGAAAACCCTATAAAAATAAAATTTACAATACAAAGCTTACAATTGAGTAAAAAAAATAAATGAAATAGAATTATGTGTACAAAAATGATATAGAAAAATAAAAAGGATGTACTGCTTGCCTTGCTGAAGTATTCCGGACCTGATAATTCGTCTCAAAGTTGATGTTGATTGTTGAAGTTGAAGAAGATGTTGATTCTCGAAGTCGTAGGATGTTGATGATGATATGGTGCAAATATGTTTTTTTTTTTTACTTATTTTTCACTTGATTTTGTTTGTTTTTTTCTTCGTTCACTTTTGCCAGTTCACTTTTTCACTTCCTCATTTCCACGATGAGTTTTTTTTTTCAATTTAAGGCAAACCCCACACATGATACCAATTTTTCTGTTGTGCATTTTCTTTTTTGACTTGAGAAGCACGATTCTCAAGTGGGTCTTACCTTTTCTTGCTGTTTTGTTTTTCTTAACCCAAATGTAAGACACACTATTTGCTTAGTTCTGGTTGTTTTTACTATAGAAATATATCTTATTATCTAATTGCATTCTCTATACACTTTTAGGCAATATTACAAGTACACTATTTAAGTATTATATGTATAAAACACAAACGATTGAGAAATATACAAAAAATGTCAAACGATTTAGAAATATTACGATTTATGATTAATAAATTTTAGAGTCAGAATGCCCGTTTGACTCAATCGATGACGATCCTTCGGGTCATAGCGTAATCAGTCAGAGTAATCAGCGGAAAATGTGTGTGGAAGGAAGTTGGATCGAGGATGAAATTGGATACAGTAAATTAACAACGGAAGTACTTTAAGTAGAGCAGGGTTGAACGTTTGGGATTTTGTGTTTGGAAATGATGATCATAGGAACTTGGAGTGGACGCTGTGACATAATTAAAGGGCAATGGATTAAAATGGAATATGTATAATGTATGTAGGTATGTACGGAATAGGATGAGGGAATATGTGTATATAGGTAGAGAGTTGTAAAGGTCGCACTTTACAATACTTTACCATGCCTTACAATATCCAATTATTTTTTGGGAAGGTGAAGACGGATATAGTTCTAATTTAAAAATGGTGAATCCTACGACTGGTATGATAATTTTAGCCATATTTTGAATGAGAATTCCTTTCTAACTAATTAATTTTTAATTTTTATTGATGGCAGGAGCGGAAATGAATAAAAAATTTAGTGCGATGAACTAATATGCATACAGATCAATGATCCGTCAAAATGAGGTCAATCACATTTTATTATGTCGAAGTTTGTCTCATCCATACGCAGTGCGTATGTATGCCAAAATAGAGACTGAACGATTAAACTACAATAGGTGTCATCGAAAGAAGACTTTCATCGAATTTGAAAGTCAAAAATTTAGATTTTGAGGTTGATAATCGTTGGGTTGTCCCATATTTGCCAATATTTTCAAAGACATTTAAAGCTCGCATACAGGTCGAGTATTGCAAGTCCGTAAAATCCATTAAATACATCTGCCAATATGTAACGAAGGGAAGCGATGTGGCATATATTGCAGTAGTTTCTCAATATCATATGGGACGCTATATAAACAGTAACGAATCAATGTGGTGTATTTTGTCGTTTCTAATACATGAAAGATATCCAACAGTGCTTCATTTGTAGTTTCACCTTGAGAACGGCCAACGCTTGTATTTTACGTCTAAAAACGTTACTCAAAGACCAGCGAAACAACCTAAAGCCACATTGACTTCCTTATTTACGTTGTATCGAAACGATACATTTACTGAAACGTTGTTGTATTTGGAAGTTCCACAGTATTTTACTTGGAATGCATCGTCGAAATCGCTTCAAAGACGGAAGCAAAGAAAACCAGTTCATGACCATCCCAGCGTTGTTTCTACCGATGTTTTAGTTCGTATTTATACAATGCATCCTAATAGGGCTGAATGTTTTTACTTACGCTTATTGCTGATTAACATTCGTGGTCCAACTACATTTGATGCGTTAAGATCAGTCAATGGATAATTATGTGAAACATATCGTGAGGCGTGTCAACGACTAAATTTGGTCGAAGATGATACTCATTGGGATTCTACACTTGCTGTAAGACTTGGAAATCACACCTACAATGCATAATAAAGAGTTGATTTTGATCCAGCGTTTAAATATCGCAAACATAACATTGACACAATTAGGTATGATTTCACCTGATCGCGCTCTGCTAGATATATCAGGAAATGCTAAGCGAAAGGCAACACGTTTGCAACGAATTAAGAATCTATGTGCAGACTTGCGGAAATGTGGCCACGTTATAAGATGGAAGTCGTACAGCGCACACTGCACTTTAATTGCCTTTAAATATGCAGGTTAACGGTCAGCCTATCTAGAATATCCGGTGTTTTCTCATGATCACCTATACGTTGGGTGTTCTAGAGTAGGGAAACCCCTCGGGTCGACAACGCCTGCGCCATCATGTTCTGCGCCATGTATGTCTCGGGCGCTCTCCTGTTCTGCCTGCTTGAGTAAGCGGATTCCATTGCATGGCGTACTTATTGAGGCCAGATCAGAGGGAGTGAAATATTTCATACATCGTTTGAGGAAACTTAGCCATTTATGAATATGTATGTAGTCATTCCAACACACATACCGAAAATGGAAAGTTCTTTGGTTTCGACGATGTAAGTGCCGTTCATGGATAATGGCTGTATATTATAAATTTCGATTTTATGACAGCAGACAGCATTGTGTTTTGGAAGCATTAAATTCCACATTGATATTAAGTAGTGTCAATAAACTTTTTTGAAATCAAATTACATTCTTTATGTGTTATGTGTTTCCTTAACAGATCATCATTAGAATCTTAACTTAATTTGAAATTAAGACGGGTTTAAAATCATCAGTGTCCTCAAATCACTCAGTAGTTAATATATACATATAAACTTGAGCAGTGAAAGAAAACACAGAGCTTACTTTTTCGTTCTTTATTCAACCCAATACTTATGACATACCCTTAAACACAAATGAAGTCGGTGTCTGTTGCCACAGAAAAGAAAAGGCAAAGTACCCTATGTTGACAACACATTATTATTTATGTGCTGAGTTTAGAGTACAGAGTTTATCGGCATACCATATTTATGCAACAACAAACTCAGATTGGGTAAGGTTGTGGAGTTCGCGATCGATGCATTCGTTGCGGTCGGTGCACTTAACATATTGTATGTTAATTTAAACGTGTTTATTATTTATGTGACAACTTTGGAATGGGTTTTGAGTTTTTTTGACATATTTATAATTGTAGATATTGGTTCCTACCCATTTGGTAACAGATAAACTTATTTGTGGTTATATGATATGCTTATCTGTTACTCCACCCTCTTTGTCTGATATTCCGACGAAGTAATTGTAATAAGTTTGTTCCTTTTAGAACAATATCTTTTGACTGAACTAAAAATTAGCATTTAATGAAAATTTTTAAATATATGTATGTTCGGAATTATTTGTGTTCCCTTTAATAATAGTACTAAAATTTAGCAATATAATATTACATGATCTTTAATTTTGGTTTCATAATTTTGATAAGTGAAATTCTTATTCTTACCCAGCAATCTTCAAACTTTATAAGACTTATGCCATCTATAATATTTTCAAATTCGTTAGAATTGATTCCAGTTTTCTCTAATTTTAGAATGATCAAACCAATTATACTTTCAGCCACTTGTGTTCCTTTAAATTTTTTTAGTTGACATTTAGCTTCACTAAACTTAAAAATATTTCTTATGCAATTGCCATTTATTTCTTTAAATTTTTTTTAAGTTCTGGTCTAGATTTGAATAAAATACATTATCATATGTAGGTGCCACAAATTACTTACTTTTTTTTTTAAATAACTAGTGAATAGTTTTCTTCATTTGGCAGAAGCGCGAATAATATTTTAGAATATATGTTTTTTTTTTGAGAATTTAGGTTTTAAAAGAATTATCATAATTTTATTACTGAAGGTGGCAACAACAATTTTGATATTAGCTAATGTGGCTAAGTCAGGAATTTTTCTGAATTCCTCGTCGATTTAAATACTTTTGGATAAGGGTGTGCCGGTTAATACGGCTTGTCCTATGTCGTCAATTTAACTTCGTAATAGCTTGATGTCGTAACTAATTTGATATAAATATTACATATACTTCGTTTTGTTTTCTATATTGTCTATTCTATTGTACATTTCGAAAGTCAAGTTGTGCATGCATTTTTTCATTGTAAATTGTTAATTTTTGTGTATGTCCTGTAATGATACGTACCTGTTCCTTAATGTGTCTATTAAATATTACTTGTTTGATGGTTTCACCGATCACATTTTGTTATTGTCTTTTATTGCCTCAATTATCCTAAAACTTCTACCTCATCGTCTGCGTCTATAGTGTCTACAATATATTTAAGTTCCTTTCCAACTTGCCCTGAAGTGATATAAAATATTTGTAAGCTTGGTTTTTAGATTTCTGTAGTTGTGTTGAAATGTATCTAGCATTGGGCCTATCTATCTGGACTTATCTAAGAATGATTTTAAGTTTTCCCCTATATGTTCTTTGTTTCTACGTACTAAGTATGGTTGATATCATGTAGTACTTTTTTGTTATATATCTATTTATTAATATAGTTATTTATTGCTATAAGAATTATTTGCTGTTCAGGACTTATATTTCGATATTTTAGGCTTGTACTGATTGGGCTATTACATAGAACATAATACATATATATTTATAACTTCAGAGTCAGTTTTATCCTAATAGACTAAGAGCCCGCAGTAATTTTTGGTTGTGGAAGGTAACAAACCGATATGCAAAATTATACTAAGCCTTGATGAAAGTGATTTTAGGTCTTGTCGTCTGCCAGCATGTCGTGGTAGTTTAACAGAGTAACAGTATATCAAAAACGCGTTATTTTCCAAAACGGAATAATAGGGGTAACCACTTGATTCAAGTCATAAATAACAGTACAGAACCGCTTAAATAGGAATATATACGTCCAAGACGTTACTCTGTTAAGCTACCACGATATGCTGCCAGACGATAATCATCAAGGCTGAATATTAATGTGCATATCGTTTGGTTACTTTTCACAACCAAAAATTGCTGCGGGATCTTAGACTATATTGCAAAGGAATATTTTGTCTTGACATTGCTGTTCGTATATACAATGCGATAGACAGTTGGGATTACACAAAAGCGTTTTGTTTTGTTGTAAACAAACATAAAAATAAATAATTTCATTCCCAGACAGGACCGGAGGTAATTTTAAGGATAAAGGTGTTTCGTGTGAGCATCAAGAGTTGCGTGGACCACAGACACAGATATAAGTATGGTAAATAGTTTTTCTCAAACAGGACATAAGGAAAGTTTAAGGTGTTTGCATAGGAGTGTTTCGTGGGAGTACAGGTAGTGCGTGGACTAGTCGGCCAAAGCTTTACTGAAAGGCATTTACCTAAAGACAGCTACCAAGAGGCATGGGGAAGGCCGAACCAACTGTACGATAAGCCATACCATATTAGCAGGGAGAATAGGCATCAATTTGAGAGGTTGCCGGTGTTGAGTGAAAGGGCATCCGCAGATGAGCTACAAAGGATGTCTAACGTAGCTCACGAGACGATCCGTCAGCTAAAGGCACTCGGATTACCAGTAGAACATTGCGATATGGTGTTCATACACGGATTGCATGATCGCCTAGATCAGGAGACTAGGAAACAATGGGAACTGCAACAATCAGCGGAGTTTCCAAAACTAATTCAAATGTTGGAATTTTTGGACAAACAGGCAGGAACCTTGGTAAATACGGGAACCATCTAGGGAAACCATGCGGGGACAGGCGGGTCTTCAGGAATTGACAACAGGAGAACTTACCGGAAAGAATCGGGGTCATCTTTACGAACAGGAAGTGGAGGGTTTAACCCAATAAGGAAGCAGTGCGAGGTATGCAACAAGGAGCATCCACTCTATTATTACCCGGAATTCATGGCATTAAATTTGAATGATCGGAGGGATTATTATAAAATACAAACGAACTCTGTTTCGACCATAATTCTGTTGTTTGTTTTGGTCGAGTGAAGAAAAAGTTCAATATATTCAAGATATAAAAAAAATACGAACTGGATAAGTTTTCAGATAGAATTGAAAAGTAAACTTCAAAATCTTACCACGAATCTCGAAACCTTTTCAAATAAAGTAGATGTTGATTCTATCAATCAAGAAATTTTGGACCATATCATTATTTCTGCTGATCTGAGTGCTCGGCAAGTTACTAAAAAATATATTTGCTTGAAAATATATTTCATGCTCATGAAATTGGCAACCACATCGCTTTTCTTTTTACCAAAGCCAGGTCGGACATCTTAATAAATTATTAAATAAATACATATATCAAGCGCAATGAAACGAGAAGTAGAAGAAAAAATTAGGCACCCCGGGTAAAGCTTCCAAATCCTTCTGGAACATAGCTAAAGTTGTGAGGAATAAAAGTAAACCGATGTTTTGTCTCAAAACTAATGGAAATATTACATGCTACGCAGACGATGGCAAAGCGAAAGTTCTTAAATTCCGTTCATAGTCACGAGATATCTCCAAAATTAGTTTATGCAAGCACAAATAAAACTTTAACTAGTGCTGTGGAGTCCTCCAATGATAAAGGGTGATCCAACAACTAGTGCGGAGATTTTCATTACACTAAAAACACATTTATTGTGAAATCAATGTATCATTATCATATTAATTGATTAATAACGTTTAGTCCATGACAGTTATGAATGGAATACAACATCGTTCATAAGATCACCACGGCTTCTGCTACAAGCGACCATCTGAAGGTCAAAGTTACCGATGATTTTTTGAAGAATAAGTGGTTCAATGACCGCAATTTCAGTTTGATTGTTATGTTTGAGATGTCGCTGGATTATTGGCATAGACCCTACTATTCAAATATCTACACAGGAAGAAGTCTAAAGGTGTCAAACCTCATGACCTTGGAGGCAAATCAATTTCTCTTCTAAAAGAAATAATGCGATCTTCAAATTTCGTATGCAATAAATTGATCAATTGATGGCTTGTGTAGGCGATAGTATCATCCTGTTGAAACCAGAGATCGTCTTGACCCAATTCATTCAACTTTGTAAATAAATAGCCGACCAATATGTTGCGGTAACGTACTCCATTCACTTTAACTGTCTCTCATCTTCGGAAAAGTATGGGCCAACGATGCGGCCCACAGTGACATTTTTCGGATGTACTAGTTCCTCGTGAATTTCGTGTAGGTTTTCCGGTCCCCAAATATGACCCCAAATATTTTGGTTATTTACATACCGATCTATTCAAAAATAGATCTCATCGGAAAAGATCAAATTTGATAACAAATTTTTCTGGCGATCCAATATCTAGTTAACAAATCGGCGACATCGTAGATAGTCCAAAGTAATTTGAATTTTATGGGCGTACAACTGAAGATCAACTTTTACAATTCGCCGTAAAATGCGATAAATAAGGCTCAATTGTTGACTTCGGCGACGAATTGAAGTGCCTGAGTAGTTTTGAACACTTTTTCTAACAATGGTGATTTTTTGGGGTGTATGTGCTAGCCGAGCATCCTGATATGAAGTTTGACCCGATACCGAACCAGTTTCTTTAAAATGCTTTAGGATTGTACAAATTCCGGTCTTCTTAGAGGGAGTATGTTGACCGATAAATTCACGAATTTTATGAAACGTTACTTTTACAGATCGCCAATTTTCGTAATAAGATTGAATAACAAAAATGCGTTGTTGCGTGATTAACCACTCCATGACTAAAATTGCCAAAGATTGTATGGCATCTATCAAAAAGATCAACCACATTGAATTCAGTATGACAGTAATTGACAGATAACATCCACACGATATGTTGGCTTACCTTTTATTTAAGTCACTCCGATAGATGAATTCATATCTAAGGCCGATACAAAATTATTTTAGGACATATAGTTATAAGAAAAACTGGCTTGACTTTGACTTGATTAAATAAAAAATGTTTAACCCGATATCGAACCAATTTCTTTAAAACATTTCACGATTGCACAAATTTGACCGAAAAATTCAAGAATTTTATGAAATGTTACTTTTACAGATTGCCCATTTTCGTAATAAGATTGAATAACAAAAATGCGTTGCGGTTTCCACTAGATCAATCAAGCAGTTTTGGGCGCGGTAAGTAAGTAAGTGTGGAGGACCACATAAGAACTCAGTACTCCGCATGCTGTTGACAAAACGCACCACATGGGCATAGTACCCCGGCGTTAAGTCCGGATCCTACAAATTAATTTGTATCGTTCCCTTGATAATAATAATAATAATAATAATAATAATAAATGCGTAGTTGCGTGTTAACCAACACCATGATTAAAATTTGATTGTATAACATCTATCAAACAAATCAACCACATTGATTTCAGTATGACAGTAATTGACAGCCAACATTCACACCATCTGTTGGCTCGCCCTTTGTTAAAGTCACTCCAATATGTGAATTGATATCTGAGGCCGACACAAAATTATTTGTGGACAATATAGTTATAAAGAAAACTGGATTGATTTTGACTTGATTAAATAAAAAATGTTTATCTAAAAAATTTGCCTAAAATAGGAGTTCAATTCTTGACGAACGACATTGTTCGATTATATCACAATACGGTTATATTTATAGGAAACAATTTTTTTTCCACGCTTTGGTATTTTAGAGTTTAGAGTTTAGAGTTTAGAGTTATCATATGAACATTTCTTTTTTATTTTTTATTTTTTTTTTCAAATCGATTCTGTGATAATGCATCCACTACTGCTGACAATTTGAAATTTTGCGCCAATACCATTCGCATATTTGGAATATTTACATATATTTATACACCTATAAATGGTTTCAATGGTTTGCAATGCGTATGAATTCATTTCGTGGCAGATCTTTTGTATTATCTCATCATCACATATGTAAAAATATTCCATTGGTTGTTTGACTTGGCCGAAACTTACTTCGCTTTTCCAGGCCGAATTGCATTCCCCTAGCTGTGCACTCCTTCATCTAAATTAATTTTTCAACTTTCATTTTAATTTTTAATTTTATTGTCTTCGCTAACAATTCTCTCAATCAAATCAACTTCAATGCCTTCAAAAAAATACATATGTTATTAAAATTACAGCGCATTTATAATACATAAAAAAGCAATTCTAAATTATATGCACCAGTTGAATTTATGTTAAATACATATGTTGCAATGGATGAGCGTCAAGAAAAGGATTCTGGTAAATGTTTTGTGCCTTGTTTTAAAAATCAAATGTAATGTTTTGTCAATGTATTTAAAATAATGAATCTGTTTTCAGGTCGGTGAATCTCAACCATGCAACTTAAGCAATGGAAGAGACTTCGAAATACCTACATATATTACAAAAATAACACAAAATAGCATTGTATGCAAAAGTTTTCAATTATTCTATTCATTGCCTTAAGAAATAACAAGTGAAAGAAATTTGGCCATATTGAAAAGAAAAACTATAAGTTTTGTTAAATGTAATTTTCAACATAAAACGTAATTATTTTGCCTACTATTGTAATATTAGTAACACAGAAAATTAAGTTCATGTAATATGTAAGAAATATAAAGTAAAGTAGTGGAGTATCTACTAAATATTTATAAATAAAAAAAGATAAAAAAAGAAAAGAAACTTATCTAAAAAATTATTTATTCCAACTTCGTAACTGAAGAAGACATCAACAATTTTAAAATAAGAATAAGAATTCCATATGAAATAAACCGAACAAGTAATTTAAAGCTCAACTTAATTGTCGGTTAAATGATGTGCAAGGTTTTTTATTGAACCACCACACTGATGTATCCAGAACGACTCTTCGCCGACTAAAGCGCTATCACAAATAACGATGTGACAGATCTACTGGTAACTTTTAACAATTTGATAAATTCGCCTGAAGCTAACGGCAACTTCGTGACTCCGTGCTGATTTTGGCCCTTATTAGCACAAAACTGGACTAAGTGCGATTTCAGGTTATCATCAGTTTGGTCATGGTGAAAGTTTTACCATTCAAGCGGATTTCAAACTTCATACAAATGAAAGTTTGATGGAGGATGTGTCAAATATATAAGGAAATCTTCTGCCATCGAAATATAGATGACGCTGTTCACATTCAAATGGATAACACGCTGCTTCCTACCTAAAGTTATTCCTCCCGAACAACTTCGTCATTCATCATTTCATTGAAATGACACATGCTATCCAAATGAACCACCTTTCATTTCCCTCGATCCCCACGCTGGATCCGTAGACAGCGTCATCATCTTTTATTGTATGGACCTTCCAATCCTGTATCAATTCTGGGGATTTGCCTTTCTTACGCTGAGGATGATACAGCCTAACAAGATTGCCTTCGTTAAAGCCGGAAGATTTCGCCTTGATGTCGTATCAAGTCTTCATGCGACTAGAAGACTTTCATTGTATCGTTTTGTTAGCGAGATTTGGATGATGGTCCTGGGGCCGTACACTCCTGCTACCAACTTCTGCCCCGCGAAGTATTTTCCGACTGATTGCTTTGGGAAGGTTGACCGGCTTTTTAATAACCGTTTCTGCCGGTTTCTTCCTCTATTTGCTTGTAACTACAGCGAAGTCAGTGTTATGTATACGTTAGACGCTAAGTCAACATATCACTCGAGACAACGAATATGCTTATCACGACGACTGTGACAAGTTTCTTACGATAGGAAAAATTGCAACATACACAAAAGATATGCATAATTAGAGGTAGCAAACAAGTTCAAGTTGGAATAAAGTAATTAGAAAAGATAGAGATAAGTTGTCGGAAAATCGGTTAATAAATAAAGTAGAATTAATGAAGTTGATAAACTAGATAAATAGAAGTGTTCTATTTTCATATTTGTTTTGGTTGCGCTTTGGTTTGATAGTAGTACTAGAAATTTGAAATTCATTGATCAACGTAGCAGTCGGAAGGACATACCGGGTGGACGGACCCCCTTTTCAACCTGCCTGACGACAAACACACACACCCTCTACAACATTTTTTTTTATTGTGTGCGTGCTTTACAAGGCATAACACAATTTCTGGTGGCAGCGGTGGGATACCATAGAGGGCAACGCTGGATCATTGGATCGAAATTTTATAATTGTAATGTGAGTACAGTTTCTATTAATGCTTTTATTAACGTTTATTAATGCGAAATATCTAATGTTTTCGGCATTTCGGAATAATGAAGACGAGTTTGAAAGCCCAGGTAGTGACAGTGAAGTTAGCTTACGAGGCCAAGGTAGTGGTGGTGGAACTAGGATAACAGGTCAGATTGGACAGAGCATAATGTCAGAAATTGCAATTTCAGGTTTAATTTACCTTATTCCCACTTTCAAGGGCACAAGCGATGAAGTATTCAGCTTCATAGATGCTTGCAATGATGCTATCGAATAAGCGTCAGCAGAGCAAAAACCTGTGCTCTTCAAGTTCATAAAAACCAAAATCCGTGGAAATGCTATCGCAATTTTGATATTTCTGACTGGGATACACTTAAAAGGGAACTCACTGAAGTGTTTAGAGAGCCACACAGCGCTCTACACTTACATATGGAACTTAATTCAATAAAGCAAGGCAAGGAAGAAACCGTAGTTCATTACTTGCAGCGTGTAAGACGATTATTACAGAGCAAACTCTCTGGTGTCAAGAGTGAGCATAAGGAAGGTCAGTTAGCATATATTCAGGATGAAATATTGACAGTGTCCATCAGTGGATTACGTGTAAAACTTTTGTCGTACGTAATCACTCAACGGCCCAAAACCTTGTTCGAAGCTAGCAGATTTGCGAGCGAAGAAGAGCAACGCATTAATCTTTTTAAGAGAAATACCCAGAAGAACTATACGTCTAAAAACCTAGCTAAAATAAACTACCGGGAAAGGTGTTGCTACAATTGCGGCAAACCAGGCCACATTGCGAAGTATTGGGAGTTGCCTTGGAAAAAGAAAAATTAACAAGTGAACAGCGTTCAGATCAATAATGAGCAGCGAAGCAAGGATGACGCAGGTACAAATCGTCCCAGCACCAGTAATAAAGATTTAAAAGAAAAGGATTTTAAAAACGCAGTAGATAGCTTTCAGAGTCTTCACGTAGATGTAGTGACTAACAAAGAGTTAAAAAGATTAATAATAGATACTGGGGCGAAAAGTGTAGATTTTCAAGTGATAGCGAAAAATCTTCTAGGAGATTATGATGGGTTGATCGAAAACCCTTTCCTCCGAGAGGGTGACATTGAAATCAACTATAAGGAAAACACAATAGGTGGAAAACTGGAAAAAATACCTTTAAAGTATTTGGCCGAGACCGAAGTCATTACGGGTAGATCCGAGGTTTTCCGGACTGTTCAGATCAACGGTGATCTGATTAAAGAGATTGTCATACCTAAACAGGAGATTTTTGAAGGTATTATCATACCTAATTTCATGAGCTTGAACTGAAATGGAAAGTGTTTGGTGTCAATAGTTAATGTTATTGACGCAACATTTAATATTAAAGATGTAAGGGTAACAGGCAAAAATCTGAATGACTACAAAATTGCAGAAAACCGAAGTCAGAAAGTAGCTTCAAACCCTCAAGCCTTTTCGAACCTGTGTTTACCAAAAGTTACAGGTCTCCGAAAATACTAGAGCAAGAAGTCCGTACACAGGTAAAGAAATTGATGCAAAATGGCATAATCAAGAATAGTAAGTCTCCTTGGAGTTCTCCCCTTTGGATTGTGCCAAAGAAAGCGGATATAAGCAGAAAAAAGAAATGGAGGATAGTAATAGATTACCACAAGCTTAACGATTTGACCGTTGCTGATAATTATCCCCTCCCGAATATAACCGAAATTGTGGATTAGCTTGGAAAAGCTAAATATTTTTCTACCTTAGATCTAACATAAGGTTTTCATTAGATTCCAATGTAAGAATCCGAAATAGGAAAGATAGCTTTTAGCACTCGATACGGTCATTTCGAATATACCAGAATGCCGTAACAACAAAATAGTTTTGAAAAACTAAAAGAATCTATTACAAAAGACCGTCTTTCAATACCCAGATTTTACAAAGCCTTCCGTTATAACAACATATGCTTCGAATAGAGGTATCGATGCTGTTCTGAGCTAAGAACACCATGGTAAGGATTTGCCGATACATTTGCAAGTCGTACACTGAATAAGGCTGAAACGAATTACAGTACGACAAAGAAAGAGTGTTTGACTATCGTATGGGCCACAAAACAAAACGACCGTACGTGTACGGGACAAAATTTATAATTCAGACAGATCACCGGCTTTTGACGTGATTTTTTCTAGTAAAGGATCCTAAGAGTCGACCTGTTAGGTGGCGTCTCTGGGTGAGTTTGATTACACCATCAATTATAAGAAAAGTAAGGAAAATGTCGTGGCAGATGAATTAAGTAGTAACGATAAATTCACAGAACAGGAAAAAGATGATGCATGACAATACCTTATGAATATTATAGAAGAAGAAGGTCTTGAAACTCAGAATAAAATAGATCCAATTTAGCAAACGAAAGCAGATTTAGTAAGAGATAACCAAGAAGAATTAGTGAGGGAAGACGAAGAAGATATAGCAAGAAAAAGCGAAGATCCTGATTTAATCGAAGAAACAAGGCAGCATGCGAAAGAGACCATAAACAACTTAGAGAAAAGAAATGAAATAATTAAAGAATATCACGAGGGATTAAAAGGCGGTCATACTGGTCAAAAAGCAACATATGCTAAAATTAGAAAAAGATTTCAGTGGAACAGAATGCAAAAACAAGTAGAAGAATTTGTGACGAATAGTTCACAGTGTCAGACCGAAAAACTAAATAGTGTGCCTACTAGAAAACCAATGAAAATAGTTAGTTCAGCAGACGGATCTCTAGAAAAAAATAATGATATGTTAGATGTAATAGGACCATTTGAAGAAACAGAGGAAGGGTATAGGTTTAGCTTAACGATACAAGATGAATTCTCTTAACTCATAAAATCCATCCCATTAAAATTAAAAGATATGGACACTATATTTCGTGCAGTTATGGAAAAATGGATTTTAAATTTTGGTATGCCTAAAATCATTCTTGGTAACAATGGTTCGGAATTTTGCAACGCACTTTTTGAAGAATTTTGTAAATTGCTGGAAATAGAAAGAATAGCAACGAGTGTAGCCCATTCACAGGCTAATGGTAGTGTTGAAAGTAAATACCTGAGGTCAACAGGCAAAGAGCTTAATTAAATAAAGGATTGGCATTACCAAATGCCATACGCAGGATTTTACTATAGCACTACTCCACACAACACGACAGGCTTTACACCATATGAATTAGTGTATGGTTTTGAAGCAAATAGACCCAGTAGTGTAGATCCTTATGACGGAGATACAATTTTCGATTATATTGATAAATTTGGGGCAGATCTTTTATATAAGCTAAAGATAACACTAAGAAAAGTAGAGAAAAATTTAAAATTAGATATGACCAGAAAATAGGAAAGCAAATAGAGTATAAGGCAGGTCAGGAAGTTTTAATAAGAAATGAAAGAAAAGGCAAACTTGATAGTATATATAAAGGACCGTATAAAATATAAGAAATAAGCGAAAATAGTGTAGTTATTAAAATAAACCATCATATTAAACCATATGTTTCAGAACCATCTTCACCAATGCAGAAATGACCCTGCAAATCACAGATCTAAGAAAAAATACAGGCATTTACGAGTATTTCTATTTTGCTCGTAGCTCTATTTCGTTGAAAATAGAGCTCACCGAGACCATGTGCCTGAATTTCAAGAGGCACATAGTGCACCATTGACAGTAACATTCTGATTTGTCTCATTTTTGAAGAAATATGGACCAATGATTCCACCAGCCCATAAACAACACCATACCGTTGTTTTTAATGGATGTAATGATAGCTCTTGGTATTTTTCGGGTTGCTCATCAGCCCAAATACGAAAATTTTGTTTATTAACGTATCCATTGAGTCAGAAATGGGTTTCACCACTGAACAAAATTTCACGATAAAACACCGGATTTTCATTGAGTTTTTCTAGAGCCCATTCACTGAAAATATGACGCAAATTCAAGTCGCCTGGCTTCGATTCTTGCACAAGCTGAATTTTGTACGCTTTTAGACCGAGGTCCTCAAGTAAAATACGTCAAGTTGTTGAATACGTCAAACCAAGCTGCTGAGAACGACGCCGAATCGATTCGTCACGGTCTTCGCGTACACTCTCAGCTACAGCTGCTATAGTCTCTTCACTACGTGATGGAGTTGGTCTAACCGCTTGAGTATTATCCATTAATGTAAACTGAGACAATAGTGGTTTCAGAAGGTCGATTATGCGCAAAAGTTTCTCGAATCGCACGAAAAATATTTCTTACAGAACGCTTATTTTCCTAATAGAACTGAACAATTTGGAGACGCTGTTGTGGTGTTATTCTTTTCATTATGACTTGCCAAACAATACTAAACAAAAGTGATGAAGCAGTTTGATAGGAGTCACGCGTGATTTGTCGAAAAGAGACTATTGAAAATCAAAGCTCACGATGAATCACCTTATAGTAAGATAGCACTTATTATAAAACTTAATTTAGATGAATTGGAAGAATTCAGTCTAAATGTTAAAAATATGATAAATTTAATAGATGACCTTTGTATTAACTCAAAGGTAGAATGTAGACAATTTCAAGAAACTGCGCGAGCCGTACTATTTAAAATAAATCATAGAATTAGAATTTAAGTTATAGTTATAAACAAAAACGTTTATTGATAAATATGATTGGCTCATGCTTTAAGGTGTTATTGGGTACAATGGACAATGAAGATGCTGAAAATTATGGCGAAACACTTCAACAAGTTAGCAAAAATGAAAATCGAATTAAACATGGTATGGAAGATAACGTTAAAATATTAAGCCATTTTAATAAGCAAGTTATAGAGACAGTTAAAAGCAATAACGTAACAATTAGGAAGATTAATATCATTATAGAAGAAATAAATAAGATTCATACCGAAGAAAACATTTTTAATAAAACAATAATGATTGATTTATTTCGAAGAAATATCTAACAAAATTAACTTTAAATATTACACTTAGAGATGGAAATATAACAAATTATTGACAGTTTATTATTTATACAAGCAGAGATTTAACATCAACCAACCCAATGACCTTATTCAAGAACTTAGGACTTTAGAAAATGATCATATTTTAGTAATAGAAACCGAAAACTATGCCGAAATACTAAAAACATTAGAAATAAAAGCCTTTACTAGAGAACAAAAGGTTACTGTTATTATTCATGTACCTATTGTCCAAAAAAAAAAAATATCTGAATTGTATGAAATAATTACTGTTCCAAAAATAATAGAAAATGGAATTGCTGTTTTAAAATTTGACAATCAAATGTTATTAATTAATAAAAATAAAGAAACTTATTGTGTGAAATCTAATATGAATTATTGTAAACTAATTAATAAGATGTTTATTTATGAGCCTCAATTATTTAGAAACACAGCTAGTAATGTTAATTGTGAATTAAATTTATTTTTGAGGAAAATTATAAATTCAAATGTAGAAATTTTCCATAAAATAAGAGGTAATTCATATTTGTACACGATTTCTGAGAATACATTTTTTAATTGTAAATGTAAAAATGAAACTAAAATAGGTGAACTTGTTGGCACAGGAAATATTAAAATACCTAATAATTGCATTTTCGAAACATACGATATGATAATAAGAACAATGGAAGCAAATACTGAAACCGAATCAAAAGACAAACATTCTTATGGAGAATTAAAAGAGTGCTGCATAAATGCAAAGCTGCGTGATGTCACTATTAATCAACAACCCATTCCCAAATTGACTGCAAGAGACGTGCATGAACTACAAGATATATCAGTAGAAATACAAAACCAGAAGAACTTTTGGTCCCAAGTACTGGAGTTGATACCTGAAAGAACTCAATGGGTACCCATATCAATCTTTGGAGCAACAACTATACTGGCAGCAGCTCTAGCAATCTGGAAATTTTTTTGCAAATCTGGAAGAGCAACTTCTTCAATAAATGTTTTTATCGGCGACAACAAAAGGGACCCGAAATTATGTTGAGTGTGACGAGTACACCAAGCGGCTCAACAGAATCCATAGAGATGGAACACCTGAAGTCCAATCTAAGATTAAAGTATCCTTAGATATGTCTTAAAGGAAGACGTTTTATGTATGCGCCAGACGCTAAGTCAGCATATCACCCCAGACAACGAATATGCTTCCCACGTCATCTGTGACATCTGTTTCTCACATTAGGAAAAATTGCAATACACATAAAACAGATGCGTTAATAGAGGTGGAAAACATAAGTTCTCGGACAATCGGTTAATAACTAAAGTAGAATAAATAAAGTGGAATAACTAAAGTAGAATAAATAAAGTGGAATTAATAAAGTTGATAAACTAGAAAAATGAGAGTGTTTAATTTTATTTTTTAATTTGTTTTGGTTGCGCTTTGGTTTGGTCGTAGTACTAGAAATTTGAAATTCATTGATTAACGTAGCAGTCGGAAGGAAATACCAAGGGGACGGACCCCCTTTTCAACTGGCCTAACAACAAACACACACACCCTCTACAACATTTTTTTTATTGTGTGAGTGCTTCACAAGGCATAACAGCACTCTTTTGGTCGCATCGGTTCTATTCCGACGGACTGAAGATGTCCTATTTTATTGCAGTTCCAGCAGCGCATTCTTCGTCTATCCCGCGGAGTATCTCGTTCCTTGGCACTAGGTCTTGCGGATGAGCGAGATGCTGTTACCCTGACGAGTGTGTTTTTTTGGAAGCCTGATTGGCTGCTTCCTTTGCCAAAGCGAAGGCAAGTGCTTCAGCAAGGGTTCTTCTCCCGGCCATCCTGACTGTAGCTGGCTGTAGCTTTGAATCTGCAATTCCTCTGATAAATGCGTCCTTTGTTGTTTCGATAATTTCTTGGTCTGCAAGCCGTTTTCGAAAGCCTTTACTAAAGCCACATCATATTTATGCTTTTCGATATCTACATATTATTTGCAACAATTCTGCTGCAGGAACGTACAGATGCATTGTATGGGTAAAGCACTTCTGCACTGCACGACTGGGACGTTCGCACAGGCAGCCATTTCAAACTGATTTTTATAAGTTTTTCCTACGAATGAGGGAGCCTCCAACTCTTTTCTTTTTGGAAAGTAATGTGTTATTATATTGTTGTTATATTTATGGTAAATAGGTCATCATTTTTCATGCCTCTTCAGTTTGGGTTTCAAAAGAGTAAATCAACTAAAGATTCCCTTCTTCAATTTTCTTACCACATTTTTTGTAAACTTGAGGCCAAAAAATTCACTGCCGGCTTATTTATATATATAAAAAAGCTCTCGACATGGTCAACCATATACATATATGGTTATTGTTAAAAAGAAATTCTTATTTTAATAGTGCCTCAGGGTTCAGTGTTAGGACCTACACTTTTCTCTCTCTGTTCAGACTTCAATTTAAAGAAACTCGAACGGCTTTCGGAGTTGATGTAGGCTGTTCTAATGGCTCTAGCAGCGCTTTAAGCTTAGTATTTTATATTAACTGGGATTTAAATTTATTAAGGATATGGTTCTCTGGGAATAATTTGAACATGAGCTCCAAAACAAAAATAATGTTTTTTAATCTCTCCACCTCAATAAGAGTCTGGAAACTTGTTCATGTGGTTTCGCCTCTACTTCCCACTACTTGGGGCGCTCTTAATAGCAGAAAAAATTATTTTTTATTCGAAAAGTGTAAAAGTATCTAGGACTTATCATTGATTCTAAAATGAGTTTTGTAAGCCACATTGAATCTTTAAACAAATTTTTCCTAGCTGAAAAATGTTTGTTCTAAGAAATTATTTAACGCTAAACTTCTATATGGTATTGTGCTTATAATAACAAAATTTACCTGCTTTTAATTCTGCAGAAAAATGTAAAAAGAAAAATTTTTCGTAGATTTTCAAAACTATCGAAATATTTCTTGCGTTTCATTAAACAACAAAAAGATATGTGTGTTCGAAGCTTTGATTTTTCAAAAAATAGTTTGTCAACATTAAGGCATACTTCACTTTTGTTATTTCAATAAGAGCCTTAATTGTTGTACCATTAAATTGTGAAAAAACAACTGTATGTCTAGTTTGATAGAAAGCCCAAATGGAACCAACCTTAAGAATATACAATATACAACATCTAGATTTCAAATCATTATATCAACCTTAATATGAGTACTTGCAAGGAAAAATAAGATCCTTAAAAGGTATGTGGTTTTACAAGTTTTCCACAAGCTAACAGGTCTTATCACGTGATGAAGCAAAAACTGACTCCATTGTTAATTCGATGATGTCGCATGTGAGAAGCAGGACAATATCAGATCTTACTTTTGTATGGGTCGCCATAAAAATATCGATAGTTTTTATTTATGTCGAGCAAATGGTCTTCGCGTATTTCTAAACATTTGATACTGGATAATGCAAATATGATTTGTATGTTTAAACAAGATGGAATAAACATAAATCATATACAGTGATTCATTGCGAGGTCTAATTTATTGTATAATGTAAAATTAAACACAAATTTGCAATTGAACTTAAAATTTTTATTGTCGGTTAAAAGAACGATTCTCATTTTCTTTTTGAAAATGATATCATGTAAATGTTGACCACGACTACGTCTGAGGTGATCCATTCGAAAGGTCAAATTTTGGGCGACTCGTTCGAGCATACCGACTGGTATCTCGCGTATAACACGAGTAATGTTGGCTTCCAAAGCGTCAATCGTAGCTGGCTTATTCCTAAAGACCTGAGACTTCACATATCCCCAGAGCAAAGGTATGATATCTAGGCGGCCAATTTACCGTAGCAAAACGTGATATCAAGTGCTCACCAAAATGATTTCTCAACAAGTCGATTTTTTCATAGCTCACCGAGACCATATGCTTGAATTTCAGGAAACAGATAGTTCGTTAACATGGCGCCGTAACTGTTACCATCGACGGTAACATTCTGATTTGCCTCATTTTTGACGAAATATGGACCAATGTTTCCACGAGCCCATAAATCACACCATACCGTTGTTTTTAATGGATGTACTGGTAGCTCTTGGTACTCTTGGTACTCAATTTGCTCATCATCCCAAATACGACAATTTTGTTTTTTTAACGTATCCATTGAGCCAAAAATTGGCTTCATCACTGAACAAAATTTCACGATAAGACACCGGATTTTCATCGAGTTTTTCCAGAGCCCATTCACTGAAAATATGACGCAAATTCAAGTCGTCTGGCTTCAATTCTTACATAAGTTGAATTTTGTACGCTTTTAGGCTGAGATCTTCTACACTCTCAGCTACAGCTACTATAGTCTCTTCTCTACGTGCTGGATGTATTCTAACCCTTCAATTATCATCCACTAATGTAAACTGGGACTCAAATTTGCGAAAATTTGCAATCGTGGTTTCAGTAAGTCGATTAGTTCCTCGAATCGCACGACAAACATTTCTCACAGAACACTGATTTTCGTAATAGAGCTAAACAATTTATAGACGCTGTTGTGATCTAAGTCTTTCCATAATAACTTGCCAAACGATACTGAATAAAAATGACAAAGCAATTTGATAAGAGTCATTCGTGATCTGTTAAAGAAAGCGTATTGAAAATCAAACCTCACAATGAATCACCCTATATTTATAAGGATCATATGGCCACAGGCATGACCATTGGAAAATCTTAGCGCTTCGCTTCTTTTGCGTTTTTTGGTTTTTTTCTTTGTTTCTTTCTTTTCTTTATTTATTAATTATTTTTACTTATTTATTTATTTATTCATATATTTATTAAATTATTTATTTATTTATTGTGAGTATTATTCATTTATTTATTTATTTATTTGTTATAATTATCAATTATTATTATTATTTTTTTACATAAAGGTTTTATTCGTTTTTTTTTTCTTTTTTTCTAAATATTTTCGAACTGTTATCTTTGATGAAAAATGTAAAATTTTGTAATAGCAGAAAGATATTTTTTATATCGAATCTCTATGTTGTAAATTGTGCGACTTAAATGTATAAGCTTTTTATGACGAAAAGAAACAATAAACTTAAACTTTGTGAAACATGCTGGAAGGTTAGTTATGGATTTTTTGTTATTTGCAAATACTTTCCCACTGATAAGGGCCGATACAGAAACGGATTTGATATTTTCATTCAGCTATATTCCATCAGTTTTACTATTTTTTTATTTAGTACAGCATCGATTTTTCATGCTATAACAGTACAAATCTAATTGATGAAAAGCTGACCTGATAAATAATATTTTCATACCACCGCACGCTTTCAAAACTGCAACAATAACAATCATAAAAGAGCCACATTACATTTATTGACCTGGCCGTTTATTGATCGGACGCAAATTTATACATATAAACAAAAATGAGGAACTTATTGATCCTCATAATTTTTTTATTGAATCAAGTAGCATGATTTGTACAAATTAGAAAAGACTTTTGAATATACACTTAAACTTTAATTTTAACATAAAACTTTTTGCAGGGTATATGAAAATAAATAAGTGTGAAGAAGAAGAAGAAGAAATGGTGTTATCTATTAAATCTTTCCAATCCAAAGTGTGCCTTCACAAAGTGCGGACGGAACGCAAATGGATATATTGTATATTAAAATTTATTTGAACATTAACACGAAAATGGAAGAGTTCCAAGAACGTGATAGTGGGTGAACATTCATAAGAATCAAACATATCGAAATAAATATAAACAAGTACAGACTAATTCGATGTTCACAATATATCAACTATCAACAGAACTTTTGTCAAATAAATAAGCGTGTATTAATGTGAAAAATGAATGTGAAAATTGTTTCAAATGGGCATAATATCAGTTAAAGTACCATTAAATAGTGGCCATCACAGAACATCAATCTATAGTATTGATAATATAAAAAATAGAACAATTTCGCTGGAAAATGGGCTGACTATAAGATTTGAATATTTAGAATTCCCGTTAAAATTAAGTTATGTAAAAAGTTTTGAGCAAATGAATACAAATATCAGTGTTAATAATAAACAATTTCGTTCTGTTACGAAGACGAAAATAAGATGATCATAGGACCTTTTTACAAAACGCTGGATGAAAAACAAATCCACATAAACTTGGTTCTTCTACAAGATATTGAGAGATCCTATTATGTTTGGATCAAAAATATTTCAAAGTAAGTTAATATAGTTTTTCTTTGTTTAATTTATTGTTTCTATACCTATCTGTATCTATTTTTGTAGACTATTAAATACGCAGATGAGAACGGATTAACACAGATTCGTCTTATGTAACAGATGTCTACAACATTTTGATAATGAGCATAATTTTAACATTCATAAGTTAGAATGTAAGAAAATTTTTCACAGAAATGCCCCCTTTCCGCCATAGAATTTACAAATTTACAAATAAGAAAAGACAGATGGATGTACTATTAGTATTCTATGCAGACTTATACTGGCTTTTACTGGCTTTTCACCAGGGCACGTGCGGGTGGTGTAGTAGTTTGAAACTCAGGTTTCGATAATTTTCCTTGCTTGCCGCCTCAAATTATTTAAGAAACAGGTGACCTACAGCGAGTTTAAGAGGTCATACGCCGTATGAATATTGATTTAAATGTATACCGAACCTGAACAATCTCAGAGTATGTAGAGCAAAAGCATACATACTGCAAAAGAAATCTGGTAAGGAAAAATTCGAACCTAAGGCGAAAGAAGGCGTGCTGGTGGGATACTCTAAAGAATTCAAGGAGTATAGAGTATATGTTCCGGAAAACAACAAAATTGTGGTAACCAGTGATGTGAGATTCATCGAAAAAGGGGTTACGGAAGAGTTCACTGGAATCGATAAGGAAGACGTCATCGAGTCAACAAACAGGTAGAAGATAAATTAGGATCCAAATAAACGCAAGTAAAAATAACGAGCAACCTGCACCAAGAGACAGCTATCCATTGTCCCATAGAGATATTTTGTCGCCAGTGAGACAAAAATTAATGCACTCAAGGAGTAAAAGAACACCGAAAAATGTGTACCAGATTAGATCCGTTACGACTATTTGATCTACCGTTAAAAACAGCAATGACTAGACACGAATCTGAAGAGTGGTAAGAAGCAATCGCTGAGGTACCCACAATCAAAGTGTGGTGTATAAACAGAATGATCTTGGGATACATGGTTACTCAGCCACGGGACTGACAATTGTGGAGCTAAGGCAACAGAAAAAAACGCAGTTTACCATTTGAGGGCAAAACATATCGAAACCAGATACCATTTTGTTTGTCAAGCGCTTCTACAGAAAAACCTTCAGTAGGTGTATGCACTGCCGTTATGTTAACGAAGCCACTGCCTGGACCAGCGCATTTAAAACATATGTTAGGTATGGGACTAAGCACCTGCTGAATTCTGAGAAAACGTACAATTTTAAGAAGGCGTGTAGAAAGATATCAAATAGACGTTGTGTTTTGGGCTAGATGATCCGAGAATTATTTTGTAATAATTGGAGAAGTCTCCGAACGCTTAGAACAATAAAACACGTAATTTCTTATTTTACAATATATTGACCTTTATTTGATGAAGAGGAGAATTCAATCTGCTCTACGCACTAACCTCGTAATCTTGGTACCTTGTAAAACAGCTGGTTTTTCTTTACATTGGTACGTATATGGTCATTAACCCTGCCTTTGGTCTTATGTGCCATTTATAATACACTAATATTGTTACATTTGCTAACAATGTCATCTACTTTACATTGTGGGAACGGGATGGCCCTATCGATGATTGCTCTCTCACTTCATGTGTTGACAGCACTTCCATTTGATTGAAGGTGGTTGAAGTGACCCTTTCCCAGTCCCTTGCGGGTTAAGCATAGGTGTGAGTGAGTCGGCATGTTCGTTGACCTGCTGCCTATCATTCTTGCGACGGTTCGGCTGATCATTTCATGGTTTGTAATATTTTGTTTGCGTGGTTGCGCTGCAGCAACCAAATGCCATGCGCAAGAAAAGAAGTGAAAGTGCGTGTTGACAACCCACGATGAAGTTTGAGTTAGGGTGCACCACAGCGATAGAAATATTGTTGGGAACCAACACGTTGTTTGTTGCACACACCCTGCCAATCAGGCTGTGAATACGTGTGAATTGTCATCAGTGGCATTGTCCCTCCCTTTTTACACAAAACACTTTACAAGAAAAATGGCCATACGCATACAAAGCTTTCTCATTCTACATAGTAACTTTGCCTGTAAAGTGCCTTCATTTTTCCAAATTCTGGAAAATTAGAGAGATGGAAAATTTGGTAATTCACTTACAGTGGGTCTGGACGAAGTTGAGGATTTATAAAAGTATTAGGAGTAGTTTGACATCTAAGTTAGTTCATCTTTGGTTTGGTTTTAATTTGCAAATTATTAATATGGAGTGGGGTAAGTTAAAGAGAATCAAGTTGCGGTAATAGTGTTGCATAAGTGCGGAAAAAGTGCTGCCCAAATATTCAAGTTGCTAAAGCAATTTGAAACATCGAAAATATTCGTTTATCGGGCTATTGATCGCTTTGGCGAATTGTCTGGAGTAGAAGACAGACCAATAAGTGGTCGCCCGCGCTTCGTCCGTACGAATGCGGTAGTAAAGGCAGTGTGTGAATGAATTCTGAGAAATCCCCTTAGGTTAGGTTAGATTGGCGGTTGAAAAAACATGCTGTTCTTTGGATTCGGCTTAGTTTTTTTGCAGTTGACTGCAATGTCTAAGGGCGTACACCAAACGACAACACCGTAAGTAAGTATCGGTCTTATGACCGAGATGTATACTCAGTGGGTTATTCAAGGTTGGAGGCCCCATTTGTTTCCAACGGCTTTCTTGCAAAAGAATATAGCCAGTGTAGCTTTCTTAACACTTTCTTGAATGTTAGGTTTCTTATCAAAAATGAGACTCTGGTATCTTGCTGTTTCGGAAAACACTTAACTTGTATCGTTTATTTAAGGAGGGTCTATAGTTGGAATTTTATATTTCCTGGAAAAGAGGACAAGATCAGTTTTTTGGGGGCTAACTCCCAATCCACAGCGATCCGCACAACGGGTTAATGAATCGCAGTTCATCCATTGTTATAGGTTTCATCGGTATCTTAACGGACAAGTATTTTTCATTTATAACTTTTACTTCTTTTATTAAAGTGTGAGCAAAGATGCAAAGATGCATCTTAACTCTTATAAGGGGTGATTCATCGTGAGGTTAAATTTTCAATAGGCTTTTTTTGGCAGATCACGCTTGACTCCTTTGAAACTGCTGTCATATTTGTTCCGTATATTCTGGCAAGACATTGCGAAAAGACTCACACCATAACAGTGTCTTCAAATTCTTCAGCTGTATTACCAAAATCATTGCCAATGCTATTCACAAATTTGAGTCCCAATTTACATTAGTGGATGATACTCTACCGGTTAGAACGTGTCCAGCACGTAGTGAAGAGACTATAGCAGCTGTAGCTGAGAGTGTATGCGAAGACCGTGACGAATCGATTCGTCGTCATTCTCAGCAGCTTGGCTTGGCGTATTTTACGTGAGGATCTCGGCCTAAAAGCGTAAAAAAGTCAACTTGTGCAAGAATTAAAGCCAGGCGACTTGAATTTACGTCATATTTTCACTGAATGGGCTATGGAAAAACTCAATGAAAATCCGGTGTTTTATTTTGAAATTCAAGCATATGGCCTCAGTGAGCTCTAATTTAAACAAGACGGCACTACGAGCCATACAGCGCGTGAAACAATGGACTTGTTGAGAAATCATTTTGGTGAGCACTTAGTTTCACGTTTTGCTACGGTAAATTGGCTGCCTATATCGTGCGATATCACACCTTTGTAATTTTTCTCTGGGGATATGTAAAGTCTCAGGTCTTCAGGAATAAGCTAGCTATGATTGACGCTTTGAAAGCCAACATTACTCGTGTTATCCACGAGATACCAGTCGCTATGCTCGAACAAGTCGCCCAAAATTGGACCTTCAATATGGACCACCTAAGACATAGTCGTGACCAATATTTACATAATATCATTTTCAAAAAAGTAATGTCATGAATTGTTCTTTTAACATATAATAAAAAATTTAAGTTTACTTTTAGAGTTATGTGCTTTATTTTACATTATAAATCAAACCTCACGATGAATCAGCCTTTATACTCGAAAAACATGAAGTTTTTGAAAGCACACTTTAAATAATAATTAAATGCACAAGGGACATGTATTTGCACTGTTGTAATATATGATACTCGTTCATTTGTTTTTAGTAAGCAAGTATCTATTTTTTTAAAAATGCGTTCAAAGTGTGCATATGTTACTAATTGTACATCCATCTGCCCCTCCTAATTTGTAAATTCTATGGGAGGCAAGGGGCATTTCTGCTACAATTTTCTTACAAAAATATAGATATAGGAACAATAAATTAAACAAGGAAAATCTTTATTAACTAACTTTGAAATATTTTTGATCCATACATAATGGGATCTCTCAATATCTTGTAGAAGCAGCAAGATAATGTGGATTTGGTTTTCATCCAGCGTTTTGTAAAAACGTAATATGATTATCTTATTTTCATCATCGTAACAGAACAACATTATATATTATTAACACTGATATTTGTATTCATTTGCTCAAAACTTTTTACATCACTTAATTTTAAGGGGAATTCTAAAACTTCAAATCATAGAGTCAGCCCATATTCAAACGAAATTGTTCTATTTTATATATTATCAATACTAAAGGTTGATGTTCTGTGATGACCACTATTTAATGGTGCTTTTGCTGATATTATGTCCATTTGAAACAATATTCACATTTCATTTTTACATTAATACATACTTTTTTATTTGACAAAAAGTTTGGAAGTTGATATATTGCGAATATCGAATTAGACTGTACTTGTTCACATTTATTTCGATATGTATGATTATTATGAATGTTCACCTACTATCACGTTGTTGGAACTCTTCCATTTTCGTTTTAATGATCAGAAACATTTTATTATACAATATATCCATATGCACCCCGTCCGCACTATGAACGAGGAATATTTTAGTTTGGAAAAATTTAATAAATATCACCATTTCTTCTTCTTCTCTTTCTTCACATTTATTTATTTTCATATACATAAAGCTTATGTGTATATCCGAAAGTCTTTTTAAATTTGTGCATATCATGCTTCTTGATTCAGTAAAAAAAATTGTTTGATCCTCGTAGTCGTAGTTTGCAAGTTCACTTTTAAATTTATGTGTTTTATTTTACATTATAAATCAAACCTCACGATGAATCATCCTATATAACATATATATGTAGATAGATAAGATAATTTTTTATTTACTTGTTAAAATCCAGTTACAATTTACCGGTTAGATTAACATTAAAAGAAAAGAATAATGACATAAGTATTTTTTAAAGGAAAATAGAGATAATGTCATTTCAAGGCTATGTAGTTAAAGCTTTAATAAAAAAATAAATAAATAAATAAAAAAAAAAAAATGGATGGGGTGGTCCCATAACTTAAATCATACATATTATGACAACAAAAATTATGAGTAGGTATAACTAATAATGTTAACCCACGTAATCTTAGAACTGTACCTCTCTTTCGAATCAATTCCTACCGAACCAAATACGGATACCAAGAGCCTTAGTATCGAAAATAGTCAATATTTGACTATCACCTAAACAAACACTACCTTAAAATCACCCTTTATTCCCTTCGCTCTCTATTCCCACGACACAGCTCTAGTAATTAAATGTTTGTTAGTTTTATATGTATAGTAAAAATTAAAGAGTTTGGTGTTATTATTCATGTAGAAAGACTTAATCCCTTCATTCTTAGCGTCCATCTCAAAGGACAAACTTCAAGTACTAGCTCGTGTAATATGAGACACTGTTAATAAAAGCTCACTGTACAACTTTTACTGTATTTTATTTCATTTCAAACAAAATACGATACAATTTAGTTTTATAAGTGTAAGCCGAAAAACAGAGTCAAGTGTTAACCTTAGCCATGAATACACACCAAGGCAGTAGGTCTTTAGTTTTATTTTATTTTCTTTAGGATGGCATAGATTTTTTTTTACCGAATATTATTTTTTGCGTAAAAAAAATATATTTTTTATGGTATTGTAGTAGCGGTTATATATTAAAAGAAACACAAGTTATCTCCTTGGATGTCGTAACAAGACTACTTTACTATTTATTTTCAACTTCGTGTGCCCTTCTGGCACGTAATCCAGTCACACAAATATCTTTAAACTAATGCGCATAAAAGTGAGTAACACTTAAAGCTAACGAAATATAGGGTTTTTTAATAACGACTTGACAATTTTTTTTTTAAATTTGAGATATTTCAAAAACTTTATTATTGGCTTGAAGTACAATCAAAACATTTATGAATGGAACTCGACTTCGTTCATATGGTCACCGCGGGCACGTTTGCAGCGGTCGATTTGTTGGACCCATTTTTCAACGACTCGGCCACACGTTTCGGCCGAAACGGCCGGTTCAGTGTTTCCTCTGAGCTCTTTCGACGTCGTCGGCGTGTTGGCATCAACCAATGACTTAACGTAGCCCCACAAAAAATAGTCAAGCAGCATTAAATCGCACGAACGAGGCGGCCAAGCGACTGACCCATGTCTTGAGATAACACGCTCACCGTACTTACTCTTCAACAAATCTATTGCAGCGTGCGCATTGTGGCTTGTGGCACCATCCTGTTGAAACCAAATGTCGTCCAAGTCCATATCTTGAAATTCGCGCCAAAAATAATGGGTGATCATGGCGCGATAACGCTGACCATTTACAGTCACTTGACGATCGCTATCGTCGACGAAAAAATATGGCCCAATAACGCCGCCGGCATGCAAATCGCACCAAACAGTTATTTTTTGTGGATGAAGTGGTGATTCATTAAGCACGTGTGGGTTTTCCCCCGACCAATAGCGCATATTTTGCTTACTGACGAACCCATTGAGCCAAAAATGAGCTTCGTCCCTGAAAATGATTTTGCGATGAAATTCATCATCTTGGCGCATCTTCTCCAGAACCCAATCGGAGAACGTAGCTCGTTAGTGAAAATGTTGAGTTTACTGAATAAATTGACAGTGACAGTTTGATAATTAGTAAAAGAGTGCGTTTACAAATTAAATTCAAATTTGTCAAGTCCCTATCGAAAAACTTAGGTATAAAACATACAAATTTACATGAATATCCAGAACAGTGGTTATAGTTCACATATGTACAATTATCTACATATCATCTACTTATTGCTACACTTCGGCCATCCTTTCGTTTGGGATCAAATGATCCCGACGGTTACAATAATAAAAATTAAAATTTTTTTTTGTTTAGCTCACAACGACTCTATATTAAAAGCTACTAGCGTGCTACTCGGCCCATTCGTGTCACTATCGAGTTCACATGATCCCGCATGGGACCAGCCATACCAAAGTATCATGTAACCTATCGCCCAAACGCCCTTGTAAGGAACCCTAGATTACTGAAATCCATCAATTATCGTTTTCCAAAACCTTGGCAACCCTGTATGGTCCTCTAAATTTCGGGATTAACTTCTTCGACACGTGCGCATCAAAATTTTTCACCTTCACATAATCTCCCGGTGTTTGTTCAACAAGTTTTCGTTATATCTTTGAAGCTCCTTCTCGGGGGCCCTACTGCTAATTAGCTCCAATCGCATATCCTCTAAGCCACATTCCGACAAATTTTCCTTCAGACCGTCCAACATATCTCGCCTTTGCCCAACTCCGGATAGCATAATGCTAGGATGTTGATCTATAGTTCTATGCACCGTATTGTTCATAGCAAACTCTATCTTTTCCAATATTCTATCAAAATTAAAATTTTTGCCCGAGCTCGCCTCCTTAGGCAACCTGACCGTTTGCTTGGGGGGACCCAGTACCAATCATGATGTGTCGAACATTTCGTTCCTCCAAAAACTCTGAGAACTTAGTCGACGTAAAACACGTGCCCCGATCTGACACTATATACCCTGCTCGATTGTAGCATCTAAAATACTCTCTTAGCGCAGCAGATGACTTCGTCGATTTCAACGAATATAATCTAATAAACTTTGTACATGCATCCACAACAACCAGAACATGCCTTCTCGCGCCATTACCGACCTTAACTGGACCAAAGTGATCTATGTGAATAAGTTCGAAAGGAGTATTACTATTCGGGACTTCGGTCCAACTTACCCATTATATCAGGAAACCAATAAGACCAATAAGAAACAACCTCCACAGTTTTATCTAACACATGGGCTGAAAAGTCAGTGCCGTTTTATAGTAAAACACAAATTTTTTGCAAAGTTCAACTTTATTTATCAATATATTGTAGTGGCCTTCGAGGGCGATACACTGATTGAAACGATTTTTCAATCTTGCGGTACCAGTTTTGTAGTACGATTTCGGTTTAGCCTCAAAATAGGCCGGCCGGCGAGCATTCTTTTGAGGTTTGCGAACAGGAAATAGTCGCTGGGGGCCAAATCTGGAGAATACGGTGGGTGAGGAAGCAATTCGTAGCCGAATTCATTCAATTTTGCCATCGTTTTCATCGACTTGTGACACGGTGCATTGTCTTGATGAAACAGCACTTTCTTTTTCTTCAAATGCTGCCGTCTTTCCCCGATTTGGTCATTTAAACTCTACAACGCAATGTAATAGTCGCTCTTGATAGTCCGCCCCATTTGGAGATAGTCGATAAAAATTATTCCATGTGTATCCCAAAATACGGATGCCATAACATTGCCAGCCGACTGTTGTTTTTGGTCGTTTTGGACGAGGTTCGTCGCCTGCCCGCCACTCAGCTGACTGCCGACTTGACTCTGGTGTGAAGTGATGGAGCCAAGTTTCATCCATTGTCACATACCGACGCAAAAATTTGGCTTTATTGTAGTTGAACAACTTTAAACACTCCTCTGAATCATCAACACGTTGTTGTTTTTGGTCGACTGTGAGCAAACGCGGCACCTACTTTGAACAGAGCTTTCGCATGTCCAAATATTCGTGATGATACATCCAACACGCTCTTTTGATATCTTCAGAGCCTCAGCTATCTCGATTAACTCCACTTTACGGTCATTCGTAATCATTTTGTAGACTTTTTTTGATGTTTTCATCTGAAACAGCCTCGTTTGGACGTCCACTGCGTGCATCATCTTCGGTGCTTGTATTTTTCAATCCACTTGCGAATGGTTTATTCGGCTGGTGCAGAGTCCGGGTAACACTTATCAAGCCATTTCTTTGCATCGGCTGCATTTTTTCCCATCAAAAAGCAATGATAAATCAACACACGAAATTGCTTTGAATCCATTTTCTCCACAATAGCAAAAGTTGCTTCACTCAAAACGCTATATCTCGAGAACTAATCGTAAAACAGCTTTCAAATTTATACAAGTACCTTTTGAAGGTTGGTACTAACTAAATGGTATGGATTTAATTCAAGTGGTGCTCTCTCTAAGCTGGACTTTTCATCCCATGTATTACACCTAAATATCTCAGATCATTGTGATATTTGAACAAAACGTGCGTAGTTTTTGAGTTTGTTCATTGATATTAATAGCTAGTGATTCATTTAATAAATTTAATAATTATAAAAAAATTATTTTTATTAAATATTTTATTATTATTGTTATTATTATTAACTTTTAGAAGAATTAATTTGTTTATATTTTATTTATTTTTTGAAGGTAGATTGATTCCTACTTTATTTTTAGTTTTAGGATGAGGATATTAGCCTGAACGTTTACAGGTTGGTACAATATATATTTGTTATTTTATACATTATTAGTTCCTTTGCCTATATTAATTACTATTTTTTATTTATATAATAATTTAAATACAATAAATTTTTATTTATTAAATGATTATATTTTTAATTATTTTATTTTATATTTATTATTAATTAGATCTTTTTTAGTTAAAATACCTATATTTTTGGTCCATTTATGATTACCAAAAGCTCATGTAGAAGCTCCTGTTTCTGGATCAATAATTTTAGCTGGTATTATATTAAAATTAGGTGGTAATGGTTTATTACGATTTTTTTTTTTTTTTGCAATTATTAGGTATTAAGTATAATTTTATTTTTGTTAGTATTAGATTAGTAGGTGGTGTATTAGTTAGTTTTATATATCTACGAACGTTTAACAAAAAGCGTTCCCTTTTTACTCTTCCCGTAAACAATACCGTTTACTTTTTCATTTCATAAAGTTCGTGGTCCAATTTTTTTAACATTGCTTTTAGTTTCCTAATCAAATCACTAAGTTTTCCTCAAACGAATTCATCGTGACCAAACAAAAATTTCTTGTCCTTCCTTGTGAGATCATATAGTTGTTTCGCGATTATCGAAAAGTCTTTTATAAATCTTCGGAAATACGAACAAAGGCCCAAGAAACTTTGCATTTCCCTGGTCGTAGTAGGAACCGGAAAATCTCTTATTGCCTCAATGCCCCTTTCATCCGTCCTTATGCCATGGCCCGTAACCATGTACCCTAAATATTTAACATTCCTTTGTAAAAATTCACATTTATCTTACCTCAGTTCAAGCTTATTATGTACTAACTTATTAAAAACTTCTTCCAAAATTTGCAAATATGTATCGAAATCCTTCGTTGCAATCATGATATCGTTTAAATACATAATAATTTTCTTATGTCTGATCATGTCTGCAAAAACCCCATTAATAAACCTTTGGAACGTCGAGGATGCGTTCCGCAAACCAAACGGCATTCTGAGAAATTCGAACTGACCTTGCGGCGTAGTAAAGAAAGTATATTTAACCGACTCCTCGTGCATATACACATGAAAAAACCAATTCTTTAGATCAAGTTTACTAAATAAAAGCTTACAGTCCAACAGTCCAACAGGTCACTAAACAATGGTATCTCTACCCAATATCATAGAATGTCTAATAGACTCCTAAGGAACCGCTAACAATTCGAGGCAAACAAACTTATTTTTAACATTTATTGAACTCCAAATCTCCCATAAACTTTTAATTTACTTGCATTTAAATCAAAATATGCAGTATCCGGAGCGGCCAACAATTCAATATCAGCTGGAACACACGACCTTTTATTAAAGCTAACTGGGCTTCCTAAGTCTTAAAGGCATCCTTAATTAAATACTACGTCAGAACATTTTAAAAATAGAATACTTTAATAACTTACACAGTCCAGCTGTTTGTTATTATTGTTAGTGTTCTTGTTGAGCTGAGAGTTTGCCGCATGATGTCCCATTTTGCCACATGCAAAACAAGCACCTACCTCGCATTTTGGTTGTCTGCACTCTGCTCCTATATGACCAAGAAAATTGCAATTGTAGTATTTCCCAACTGGCCTCTCTGTTTTTGCTACATTTTGCATTTGACGCACTGGTTGTAGTTCAATGTTGACGAACGCCGACAAGTCATCTCTCGTTTTAAAACATTGCATATTCGCAGTTACCTGCAATGGGCGATCTGGTATTTCATGAATCAAGAAGTCAATTATTTCTTTTTCAGAAATCTGAAAACCGCTCGCCAGAAGAATTTTCTCACCAAAGTATTCTGCGCGAAGCACGAGAGAGTTGTGCTTATCTCACACTCACCCAAAATACGCGCTTAGTATTCTACAATGGAAAATGAGAGGTTTTTTTAAATAACTTTGATGAAGTAAGTATTTTAATCAAAGACTATAAGCCCAGTATTATATCATTACAAGAGACACACTGCCAATTTAACGTTACTTCTAAAACCTATTATATTAATGTTACATTGAGTATTTTAAAAACCTTCTCACTAGCACGGCAACTAAACAAGGCATAGGTATATTGATTAAGGAAAACATCCCACACACACCTCTACCACTCAACCCAAATATTCAATCTCTTGCTCTCGAATTACAACTTCAAACCAAAATAACTTATATTAACTTATACCTCCACCCACTCCAAAGCATATGTAAAAATGATCTTGACAATATCATCCGTCACACTAAATCTCCCTTGATCTTCGGGGGTGATGTCAACGCGTGGTGTACACTTTGGGGCTATCCGGTATCAAACAAAAGAGGCAAAATGTTTGAAGACTTTCTGCTCAACGCAAATCTACTTTTATTAAATGATGGTGCACCAACACACCTATATTGACACTACCTGCTGTTCACCTGAACTATTCCCAAAAACCATCTGGAAAATCTCGAATGACTTTCAGTTGTACAATAATGTACTCAATACCAGGGTCATCATACAAAGTTGGAAAACTGCAATCCTAATTCCCATCCCTAAGCCAAACAAGGATAGAATTTCAGTTGAAGGATATCGCCCTATATCTCTCATTGCTTGTTTATCAAAAACCCTGGAAAAGATTGTTGCAAAGCGCTTGCTATGGTTTGTTGAAACAAAAAAAATTATTTCATTATAAGCAAGTAGCTTTTAAGCCAAACAGAGGATGCGTTGACGCTCAACTTCATTTAGATTATTACATCTCCAAAGCCATTTACTCTATAAACCATGTCTCTGTACTCTCATTGGACTTCGAAAGAGCGTTTGATAGAATCGGCTTACATATAGTACTAAACAAACTTAAAATATGGGGTGTTGGAAAAAAAATATATTTGGTTATGTTAAATCATTTCTTACAAATAGAAAATTCTTCACGAAAACTAACAATGTACTTTCCAACAGTCATCCTTTACACAACGGGATTCCCCAAGGATCTCCACTGTCAGTAATATATTTATAATCGCTTTCGATGATATTTGCACTATCTTAAATAAATATGCACTCTTAGATAGTTGTTTTTATGCAGACGACATTTATATCTTAAGCAAATCCAGTGATATAAATAAATGTAAAACTCTTAAATATGGCCCAAAACGATATTTTAGAATGGTCGACTTCCTCTGCTACCCCTAAGCAACCCCATGTTTGCCGCAAACGAAACTGCCCAGAATTAATTCTAAGTATTAATAATGTACAGATTGCAAATGTCAAAAACTTAAATATACTAGGATTAGTCTTTAATAATTGTTATAACTGGAAACAACACTGCTTGGATCTTAAGAAATCCCTAGCTGCGAGACTGAAGATTATTAAGTACTTAGCCAGTAAGAAAAGTCATATGTACATATTAACACCTTATCATATGTTACCAAAATGTTAGTCCTTAGTAAAATCGATTATGGAATTTATATATATGACAAGTGTCCGAAATCAACCCTCAAACTTATAAAACCAACATACCACCAAACAGCCCGAAGAAGCGTAGATGCATTCCCAACAACACCTATACAGAATATCCTCGCAGAAGCAGGACTTCCTACCCTCGAGGTACTCTATTATTGATAATGACATTCAACACCGTAAACGAGTAAATAGGATCCCATCCGCAATAGAGATCACCCTTGACAAAGCCCGTCTAATAGAAATTCCAATCAAAATGATACAGGGCACCGTATTGTCCTACCACCCATGGCACATCAAATCATCAAAGCATATCAGTCATTAAAGCAATCAGCAACCCAAACAAGAATTCTCACCTTATCTCCGAAATAAGGAATAAAATAATTATGATGCCAAACAGATTAAAATTGATGTGGACTCCTGGCCATGTTAATATCCGAGGAAATGAGGAAGCCGACAACGCTGCAAGCTCTGCAAAAGATGCGCCAGTGTATAGATTTAACATATTTTCAAAGCAAGATACTAAGAGAAATATACAAAAATCTTTAACAAACAGCAAATCAAATAGAATCTATACCAACATCATTACAAAAAAAGTGAACCCCAAAAAATCTCAACCTTGGTATCCTAAAAAAAAATATCTAAAACCAAAATTTCGAACTTCGTTCGTCTAAGACTTGTCCATATTGCAGCTACTCATCAACACCTACTAATTAGATATAGTTCTCCAATTTGTGAAACTTGTAACGTAGCACTTGATATCTCCCATGTCTTAAATAACTGCATAGTATCAAAACCTTTCATAAAATCCTTTTTCAAAAATGTTTCAAACTATGATGTACTTAAAAATCCAAATTCCGAAAATATTGAAAATATAAATAAATTTCTCATTTGTATAAACTTTAATCCATAAATTAAATCGAGTTATAAAACGATTAGAGCCAATAGTCTCTGCAGCTAGGCTCTTTAAACGCTATTACCGTGTAATTTTGTAATTACTTTTTCATAAATTATAATAATAATAATAATAATATTTTCTTTTTTCACTTCTAAAATTGTAGTAGCGCGTTTCGCCATTTTTCTTTTTCGTTAATACAATGGATGAAGCATAAGGTGATTGACTAGGGCGGATTATTCCCCGGGCCATTAAATCATTAGTGATTTTCTTGACCCCAGCTCGGTTATGAAAAGTTAGAGGACGTGCTATGCAATGAAACGAGCAGTCAATTGTTAAACAGACGTTTATTTCGAAATGTAATGGCCTTTGCGTAACGCTCACAGGTTGCAAATAACTGTCAGTAACAACTGCTTCAAGAGTTCTAATTTGGCACCTTTTTAACCAGGGACATATGTCAATCCCATACCGCGACCTATCTAATTTAATAGCACACATTTCCTTAAAAAAAAAAAAAAAAAACAACAGCACAATCAGTCGGCAATGCACACATATTCTGGAATGACCCGTTAATCATTTCATTGTCAGTTTCCTCAGCTTCGTTTTTGTATGTTTTACCCGTATCGCATAAAGGGAATATTAGGTCACCTTGGTCATTTACTACTTTTCTAAAGGTACTACAATTCAAGTCAGATGCACTTAAATACATATTATTAAATTTATTGAATTTGAAATTGAAATTGAATTTGGTAAATTTACATTCCTTAATTGGAATAAGTGCACATTAAATTTATTCATGAAATCTCGTCAAAGAATCAGAGGTATTGTCATTGTATCGTTGGGTACAACTATAAAAGAAAATGTTTTAGTTTGTTTACGAAATTTTATTAGGCATGAAATCCTACCATACGTGTGACTTTTGTGTTGGTTGGCACTGAAACATCTGATAATTTAATAGTCGTTTGGATTATTGAACGCTGAACTGTGCTGATCGAACAACCTGAATCAATTGAGGACAAAACATTTATGTATTCAGTGCATTTGCTTTGATTACAGACAAAAATAAAAAATGCCACCCTTACCTCTTTGTTCTCGACACTGGAATGAACATCTGTTTAGTTTCCCGAGATTGCAGCAACTGTTTGTGAACTCCTCATCTTCAATTTTGGGCAATCCTTGTGAGTGTCCCATTTGGTGGCAGGTAAAACAGGAATTCGGTGGTTGTAATGGTTTCGGACAAGCACTTAGATAGTGTCCGAATTGCGAGCAGTTGAAACAACTAATTTCTACTTTAGGTCCAATGGCATCAGCGGCAGTGGCTTTGAACCGACGTTGTTCATATAAGTCCATACGTCGAACAACTTCATCTATGAAGTTGGCGCCATACAGGAGTGGTTGGTGGTAGCAGCTTTGGTAATTAAATTCATGACAGAACTTTCGGCAACGTTTACATCAATAGCAGCATCGGTGAAATCTCCAGCAACAGCGGTTACAGTGGTTCCATCGGAGGCAATTAGTGCCTTAACACCGGCAGCAGGTCCACTTACAGTGACAGCGGGTAAACAAATCTGGGCTTTCTTGGCAGCGGGCGACTCCTCTTCCTCAGACAAGATTGAATCAACAAATTTGTTTAATGCGAACTCGTTATAAAGTGGCCGAAGTTACATTACAGAAGCGTTAACTTGAAATGTAATTCCGGCTTCTGTGAGTGCTTCTATGATGACTTGAAGGGTTACACGTTGTGACATTTTGAATATTTCACAATTTATTTAAATGTTCGTGTATACCCCACACCTGAGGTGTAATACTCTACTTTTTATATATTTAACGTCAAAAAAAAAAAAAAAACAAAGATTACTTTAGGAAATAGAGATTTACTTTTATTCTTTTTATCTCTTCTTATTGGGACGTATGGTCCTTTGTCGCCAAAATCGTAAAAGAGGGATGGTCCATCCTTTGCGGATCTGGTTTTTCCATTCTTCCGATATGGGAGTTATGCCAAATACTATTATACAAAGATATACTGAGGAAACTCTAGATGGCGTTCGGGGAATAACAAAGAGTTTGTATTACAGCACATTCATTCTCTTTTTAACAGCCATTTCAAATATTTTAGAGATTGAAGGTAAAAAGGAAAACGGTCTATAATTATTTTTATCCATTAAAAATGTGAGCTAAAATTTCAATAACATTATACGCAATATTCTTAAGAGTTATGTTAGAAATGTCATCATTACCACAAGATTTCGTGTTATTAAGAGATTTTACCATACTTAATAATTCGAACTCAGTAATTTGTTCAAAAAAGAAACTATTCCTGCAGGACGCTCTTTCCACTCTTCCGACACAATGTTGGCAATATGAAGGACAATCACTATCAAACGACTTTTGCCCAATTGTTGAAAAAAAGTCGTTAAATGTATTGGCTGTTGTATATGGATCAGTAATTTCAACACCTTCATTTTTCAAAACGATTGGGCTAAGCCAATTTGCTGAGCTGCCATTAATAAAGTCATTTATCACTTTCCATTCTTTTCTAGGATTACCTTGTGAACTTATCATTTTAGAGTGAAAATAACCATCACGGCACATTCGAATTTCCCTGTTGACTTTCTGGCTCATTTTTTTAAAACGACATTTAAGGCTAAAATTGAGTGGATGTTTGTAACACTTTCTACGGAGTTTGTTTTTAAGTTTTATTTTTTTAAGGATTTATACGGCTTAAGTCTCATATTAGATTTTCTTCGAAGCACTGTAATGCTAGAAGTTTTGACATGATCATTTAAAGTTTTTATAAATAATTCATACGCGCTAGACGCAGTAGATCATTCAATAGATCATACCTAATCTTAGTTACATTTGACGCAAAACAATGCCTAATGCACTTCAGTTCTCTTAGACTACCAAGCAGAATACCCGTCATGCAGTGATCAGTCATTCGGAGATCAAAATTCACCCCTGAGCATTGATTTAATGAAATTTTCATAAAACTACCAAAAATATGATCGAGGCATGTATTGGATATTGGCCTAGTAGATTTATTAATGAAAGATGTTAACCCTTATTATGCTGTAACAGATATGTAGGAATCTGAAGCAGCGCTAGAAGTAAACAAATCTAAATTTAAGTCGCCTAGAATGATGAGATTTGCTGTTTTCTCCTTATTAAGAAAAATAGAAATATCGTCCAAAAATGATTGAGGAGGTAGGTAGTGAAGCCTATACGCACAAACAAAGCTAAGACGCGTGTTATTAATGCTGAAGGAGATCTTTAATATATCTGAAATAGCCAGCCTATAAGATATTGCTTCATACTCATACGAATCTGCACAAAGAATCCGACTCCACCCACAGCATATGATTCATTAGTATTTGGATAGAAATTATAACCAGGTATATAATAATCGTCAACTTCACGTGAAAAAATTCATATTTCAGTAACAAAAATCAAATTAGATACTAACAAAAATGCCGTAGACTACGTATATTTTGATGTAAAGCAAAAAATAAATAAAAAAATTGAATTAAAAACTCAGTATGGTAGTAGTTGTTGGGTTGTTGCTCATTAGACAAATAAGACTTCGCTTGTCAAGTGAAATAAAATTCAGATCCCCACCTACGGAGCCCAAGGGGGTGAACAACTATATGGACGATTTGCGCAGCAGGATTCGTAAATTGCATGAAAACACCCGAGAAAAGATGAAGCTAGCCAGCAACCGCATGAAGACTAGGTACGACGAAGGCGATCTGGTGTGGCTGCTTAAGAAAGGAAAATCACTAAAATTGCAACAGGATCCCCACCGTATCCAAAGTGGAGATCAAGGAAATTGAAGGTGGTCCATTTGGATAAAGGTGTCATTTCAACGGGATGAAGTTGTTGAGAGTAGAATCGAGTTTTCTAGCAAATTGAAAAATGTATGGAATGCTGGATGGCGCAGATTCTTCACGAAATATGTCAATGGAGTATAAATATCAGCATCTCTAAGGTATGAAAATCAGTTCATCATTTAAATTTAAAGTGTGAATTAAAACAGTGATTAAGTGATTTAAGCAAAAGATAAATAAAAGTGAAAAGGTTAAGATAAGCGATTAAATTTAGAATTCAAATTGGATTGAATTCTATTATTTGTACCCACACAAGCATTTCACAATATATTCCAAGGCAGAGAAAAGTCTTGGAAGTCATAATGGTTCTGAAACCGGGGAAATGTACAAACGATAAGAAATCATATAGGGCTATTACAACCAATAATTGCAAAAGAGACGCTACATCACGGTTCTTCAACTGGTCTTTTGGGTTCAACATTCCAAAATCGGTCAGGACTATCGAATGAACGAATGAAATTGAAAAGGCCCAAGAAGAGAAAAAGATACGAGTATCTTCAAGCTCTTCTCGACGTATAGCAAGCCTTCGGCGAGGTATATCTTGCCGAAAAAAATGTATAGAATATTGGAATCTTACCTCGAAAACACTCTTTCCTGTTAGATGCGGGACTGAAATTACGCAGGTGTATCGCAACGAAGAGTTCGCGGTCCGCATGTAAATGTTATGTACAGAAAGGTAAGCATCTTACCTCTTTTCATCAACTCGATACAAATACCTTTAAAGGCGAAAATTAAGTAGAATGGGCACGTTATAAAGGATCGCATCCAACTCGCATTTAGGTTATGAGAAATGAAGCATACAATAGATGATTTTTTAAGCGTTTGATTTTTAATTGCCAAAAAAAAACAAAAACAAAAAACGCAAGAAAATTGGAAATACTTGCAATATAAACTTTCTATTTGAGTTGATAAATCAATGTTTGCTATTTACTTTTTAAAGATTTTCCATATAAATTTTGACCACGCCACACGAATTGGCTAACCGTTAACCTTTTTTTTGAGAATAAGTCAAATCACTCGTCTATGCCGATGACCCAACGTCAATTGCACACTTGAAAGACAACATTACACGTATAACTAGCGAGATACCAGCCAATATCCTCGAAACAGTTATTCAAAATTGGACTCTATATGGACCGCTTAAAACATAATCGTGGTCAACATTTGCATGAAATAATCTTTAATAACCAAAGCGCAGGCACTGAATCAATGCTCAACTCAAATAAAAATTGTATACACTTTTGCAATTTTCCTTTTATTTATTTATTTATTTATTTTTTTTTTTACAATTAAAAACCAAATGCTTAAAAAATCACACATAATGACAAACTGCTTTTATATAAGACCGTCTTGGAGGCACGGTATACAACTTTGGGGTTGTATTAAACCAAGCAATATTGCTTTTTGGAAAATTTTTAAAGCAAAACTCTAAGAGCAGTCGTGAATGCTTCAAAGTATGAACAAAATTGTGATATTCGCAAAGATATAGCAATTACTAACGTGAATAACCAACTTTACTTGCAAAATTAACGCTCGTCCTCATGATCATTGTAAACAAAGAATTATCCGAATTCTGGACAAGACAAACCTTGCGCGCCGACTATAAAGAATAAAATTATTTGGGTAGCACTACAGAAGTGTAAACAACTTTTTAAAGTAGTTTAGTCGTAGTCAACAAAAAGAGAAAAAACGAGAGATTGAATCTCACTACCGATCGTTGATCGTTAGGGCTATAAAATGAACCCTTTTAAAAAAAATTATTGGACTTTGGACATTGAGCAATAATAAACTTATTTTATGGGGAAAAAAAAATCGAAAGCAGCTGTTAACTAATTAACTTTATAGGACTGTTGTATCCCATTTTGAATTTTTTAGTTTGAACAAGTTGGATAACATCTTGAAAACTTCTGACTTGAAATTAAATAACTTGAGTTTTGTTGATTTGTAAATAATAATATTACACTTTTCAAAATTGCAAAAAGTGGGTGTTAATATATTTTTCGAAAAAAATTATGAAAATCAAAATTTTAAATTAAAAAAAAAAAATCAGTAAAGTAAATAATAAATAAGAGTTCAAAAGGGACACCTTGTGTGAAATTTTGAAAAATTCCATACCTTTAAAGATAAGGTACTAAAATTTCAAATATATATCTTAAATAGTTTTAGAGTTACAGCCTTCTAAAGAGTAGCCGCTCAGCAGTCAGAAAGTTACGTTTGCTACGGGGTCTACCAGAGTTATTGTTCGGGCTCTGTCGTCAAAGTACACCATTATAATACGATTCCGATTTCTATTGTTGACCTTCAGGTATACAGAAATGCAATACAGAAATGAAATTCAGGTCAACATACATTCGAGCAGTCTACAACAAATACGAATTCATCCATTGAAAAACTATCACAAAATAATGATAAAAATATTGTGATTGAACCAACTGATGGATATTGCATTATTCAGTTTATTTCGGTTTTTAATGCGATTAGCAATTTAGTAATGTGTAAAACTTCTAAAATGTGACGTTAAATCCAGCAAGTCAAGGAAGTTTAGGATTCAAAATTGCTGTAATGTTTGAATGTGAATTAATACATTCAAAAGTATTACAGCCTAGCGATCATGAGACGTCAAGATAATGTAGATTATATGTATATAGCAATCTGGGCTACATTTCATCATTTGAGTTCGATTGATAAAAATTAAAACCATGGAAATAGTCCAGAAGACGCAGAGAGTTGCAGCGCTTATCGCTGAGCAGAAGCTGAAGGAATGAACTTGACTAAGTTCAAGCAAGATTATATTCCACTTGATCCAAATATTCAAAAAGCTCTGAAGCCAATATACGAGGATTTGTCTCGAAGTGAATTGCTTGATAGATGTAAGGGTAATAACACGCAGAATAATAACGAAAGCTACAAGGGTTTACTTGGGCACTTTGCTCAGAAACACCTCCACAGTGGTTTTAAAACTATGAAATTATCAAATTATTTTGCTACTGCAATATTTAATGATGATTATACATCTATTTTAAAAATATTTAATGTGATGGGAGTGATAGTTGGACCTGCAACAAGAGATTATGTCGCTAGCAAAGATAAAACAAGAATACGAGTAGCAGACCATTGCCAACAGGCTGCCTCGAAAAAGGGCCAAACATCTCAAAGAGCTTCATCAGCTTCTTGAAGGGAAAGGTGAATTATATGGGCCTGGAATAGCGGATTAGATGCAAGTATAATTTTCATCTATTTATAGCAATGAAATTAATTTTGGTGGGCCATAAATCATCAAATTTTCGGGAAAAATTTGACAATTTTTTTCAAAACTCTACCACTTCGTTAGATGCTTTTTCACAATCGTGGGTCATTGTAAAGGCAATACCTTCTAGCTTAATAATCTTTTTTGATTTTGAATTTCAGCCACGGTGAAGGCCGCAATCACTGCAGCAGTGGAGGACCTTTTTTTGGTGACTTGGGAGATAGCGAATAACTTGCAGAAAACTTAATTTTTTCCTTGGAAAATTTCAGTGTACATTCACTATTATGCGTGCATATATATATATTGCAAATTTTAATACATTTGATGCAGTTTTCTTTAAAAAAAAATTCCCAAATATCACTTTTTTTGGCGGTCACACAAGGTGCGCCCCTTAACGATACTCCATTTGTTACCACACACGCATAAATTTGGAAGATGTTATTTCCAACAGGAATCAAAACAGAGCAGTCAAAGGCAGACCCACAGTAAGCGAAAGGATCCGTACATGTACATACGTAAATGAATGTTTTATTTTATTTTATGCTCATATACAAGCAATTTCTATCTTGCACTCATAATGCCGGATTGCTCAGTTTCGTTCACTTTTGCTTTCGTACGTTAATTGCGATCGTGATCGCATTTCATACAAAAGGTTAACAGCAAACCAGCCGATTGCTATTTGCAATAAAAAAAAGCAGCGGTTTTTCTTGGGAAATAAATTAATTACTTTAGCCAACACTATTATTGGAAAGAACACAGCTTAAAGCTGAATTCCTAAACCTAAAAAAATAAAAAGAAAAATAAAAAAAAATAAATAATAAATAATAAAAAAAAATAAAAAATAAAAAACAATTAAAAAGAATATAACAAAAATTAAAAAATTATTAGTAAATTATGCTTTTTTTATACATTGTAACACTACCTTTCCATTGCAATGCATCAATGACGGTGATCTCAGTTGTCGGTTTAATTTAATACAATCCAAAAGATGAGTCAAGACAATGCAAGACAATATAAAATAAGAAAATTTACTTACGAGGTGGCGTCGCCTCCATTCTTTTATATAATTTTAAAGTAAAAATATTGCATCAGATCTGTTTGTGATGCAAAGTGTTTACACTGCAATATAAAACGTCATGCATTGTATCACTACATTAAAGCTGCGTAACGAAACGCTTGACGTTGCGGTGCTGTATTAAGGAATTCAGCGTGTTTGGTTATAATTTTCATTTAAGATTCGAAAAAAAAAACAAAATACATACACATACACAATACACAAAATAAATGAAAACTTGACTTGAAAGATGGATACCTTTTCGAAATCATATTATGGGCCAACCTTTACATTTGAAGTAACTTAAGGAAACTTTTCGTCCGGTTCTGACATTAGCTTCAGTTTGCGTTCATCTATAGGGTTTTCCAATAGGGACTTGACAATTTTGAATTTAATTTGTGAGCGCACTAATCATCAAACTGTCACTGTCAATTCGTTCAGTAAACTCAACATTTTCATCATGGTAAAGTACACTAACGAGCTACGTTCTTCGATTGGGTTCAGGAGAAGATGTACCAAGATGATGAATTTCATCGCAAAATCATCTTCAGTGACGAAGCTCATTTTTGGCTCAATAGGTTCGACAATAAGCAAAATTTGCGTTATTGGTCGGGTGAAAACCCACATGTGCTTCATGAATCACCACTTCATCCACAAAAAATAACTGTTTGGTGCGGTTTGCATGTCGGCGGCGTTATTGGGCCATATTTTTTAGTCGACGATAACAATCGTCACGTTACTATGAATGGTCAACGTTATCGCGCCATGATCACCGATTATTTTTGGCCCAAATTGGATATATGGACTTGAACGACATGTGGTTTCAACAGGATAAAAGCTACACAACACACGCTGCAATCGATTTATTGAAGAGTAGGTATGGTGAGTGTGTTATCTCAAGACATAGGCCAGTCGATTGGCCGCCTCGTTCGTGCGATTTAACGCCGCTTGACTATTTTCTGTGGAGCTGCGTTAAGTCATTGGCTTATGCCAACACGCTGACGACGTTGGAAGAGCTCAGAGCCAATATTGGACGCAAAATAGCGGCCGTTTCGGCCGAAATGTATGGCCGAGTCGTTGAAAATTGGATCCAACGAATCGACCGCTGCAAACGTGCCCGCGGTGGCCATATGAACGAAGTCGAGTTCCATTCATAAATGTTTTGATTGTACTTCAAGCCAATAATAAAGTTTTTGAAATACCTTCAAAAGGTTTGCCTTTTATTTAGAAAAAAAAAAGTTGTCAAGTGGTTATCAGAAAACCCTATATAATAAGTCTTAAGGCTTTGCTTACAACGTGTGCACATTGGAGCTCTACCCCTCTCCCGTACGATTTTTTCTCAAAATATGTCAAACAATCTCCCCTTAAAGCCCTCGGCACATTATCCGGAACACCCTCTACTTTTATAATTTTCTAATGTAATTATTTAGTAAAGTCCCCGTGCGTGAAATAAGAAAATGTGCGAAACATTAAAATTTAAAAATAATTTTCATTTCGCTTAAAACTTTGTATAACAATTGATCTTGTATAATAATACCCATTATTATATATGTTATATCTACTTGATCATGTTTAGTATTGCGTTGCACCACATGAAATATCCTATTTCCGCTCAGTAGGAAATAAGTTGTTCTCTAGTGAACATTGCAAGTACCATTAATTTTTTCTATGAATTATTTACCATGCTGTCGGCAGTTCAAATTCGATCCCTCTTCTTTTACAAATTTAAAATTCATTGCGTCATTGGCAATGAAAAACATTAATGGCGCATTTAAGGATGTATCGGTAAACGAACGCACTACACGACTTTGGTTTGAAATGTTCCGTTCGGGAGATTTCAGCTTCGAAGATGAACCACGTGGGAGGCCGGAAACGGTAAACGAAGATGTTTCAAGAGCGATGGTGGATACAGACCCAATCAAATCGGTGCGAGAGATTGCACAAAGCATGGGAGTATCGACACCTTTCTCACGAGAACGGTAAAGAACTCGATAAGTGGGTACCCCATGAACTTAACGAATTCCAAAAACTACGGCGATAAGAAATCTGCCCATCGCTTACATTAAGAAACCAAATTTAACCGTTTTTGCACCGGATAGTCACTTGTGATGAAAAGTGGATACTGTATGATAATCGTAAAAGATCTGGACAGTGGTTGGATGCAGATGAAAAACCAAAACACACCCCCAGTCCCGATCTGCCCACCAAATTGGTGACAATTTGTTGGACATCGAGAGGACCAATCCACTTTTCATTTATTCAATCAGAAGAAACGATAAACGCTATAAAATATTGTGAAGAATTCGACCTATTTCTTGCCAAACTGGCTGAAAAGCAACCTGCGTTGGTCAATAGGCGGCACGTTCCGATCCTTTTGCATGACAATGCTAGACACAATACCTTACAAGTAACGGTGCAAAAACTGTTGTAGTTGGATTTGAAATTCTTTCGCATCCACCGAACTCTCCTTATATTTTCAACACGGATTACCATCTTTTCCGCAATCCGGATTCATTTTGCTGGCAGAATTGCCAAAATGTTAGCAGTTCTACGAAAAAGGAATATTTGACCTTGTATCACGTTGAAAGAATTTCATAGATGCAAACGGATCCCATTTTGATTCAATAAAAATTTACGGAAAAAAAAATATTGGCTTTTAAATTTTTACTATTGGGTTTATAACTGTGCGGTTTGCTAAGAGATGGCATAACTTGTATTATTCCATTGATATTATTCCATGGGAACATGCGTTGAAAAGCTACTGTCATTATACGTTATTTCAGTATATGTCATTCATTTGAAGCGTAAGCAACAATAATTTTTTTTCACTCAAATATGTCGAACTTTGTGCCTGAAAAAGTGTTTTTGCGGGGAGTCTTCTTCTTCATTACTTTAATATGTAGAAAACTGCTGTCGAAAGTCATCGTATTTTGGTGGAAGTTTATGGTGAACATGCGCTAGCTGAGCGAATGTGCCAAAAGTAGTTTGCACTATTTAAAAGTGGTGATTTTGGCTTGGAAGACGATGAACGTCCTGGGCAGCCAAAAAAGTTTGAAGATGAAGAACTGGAAGCATTACTCTTTGAAGATTGTTGCCAAACACAAGAGCTCGCAGAATCTTTGGGTGTCACTCAAGCAGCCATTTCAAAACGTTTAAAAGCAGCTGGATATATTCAAAAGCAAGGAAATTGGGTTCCACATGAACTCAAGCCGAGAGACGTCGAAAGGCGGTTTTGCATGTCCGAAATGCTGCTGGAACGCCATAAAAGGAAGTCATTTTTGCATCGGATTGTTACTGGTGATGAAAAATGGATCCATTACGACAACCCCAAGCGCAAAAAATCATATGTGAAACCCGGCCAACCAGCCAAATCAACGGCAAAACCGAATATCCATGGCGCGAAGGTAATGCTCTGTATTTGGTGGGATCAGATGGGTGTGCTGTATTATGAGCTACTAAAACTGGGTGAAACCATCAACGGACAACGCTACCGAATACTATTAATCCATTTGAAGAGAGCAGTAGCCGAAAAACGCCCGGAATATACGACCAGACACGAGGCATCATGACAACGCGTTGCTATTCCGGTTAAGAACTATTTGGAAAACAGTGGATGGGAAGACTTATCCCAACCGCTTTATAGCCCAGACCTTGCCACTTCTGACTACTATTTGTTCCGGTCTATGAACGCCCTCACTGAAATACGGTTCACATCAGAGCAGAATATCAAAAATTGGCTTGATTAATTCTTGGCTGCCAAGCCGACGCAGTTCTTTTGGGATGGGATCCACAAATTGTCAGAAAGATGGGAAAAAGTCATAGCTTCAGATGTGCAATACTTTGAATAATACTATTATACATGTTTTTCTTAAATAAACGTTCAAATTTTGAAAAAAAAACCGCACGAATTAAAATATATACCCAATATAAAATCGGACATATTATGTTGTGCAACCCAATATATATCTATTTCATTGTTTTTTTATCAAATATAACTGGTTTTTACATCGCTCATTTTTGTGAGCAGTAGTAGCAATAATCTACATAAAACTATTTGTGCGTGTAAAATAGAATCTGTTAAACACTCATAAATAATTGAATGTATACTAGTTTCATCGAAATTTTTCGAACTCAGTTTTGTTAAAACCACAACAACAGTTTAATGTGGTCAAAAAATTTAAAACGAACAATTTTACAAAATACGGTATGAGAAATCATTCCATCATATTCACGTGTCTTCATCAAATAGTGCTGCATACACTACAGTCGTTTGTTGTAGGCTTATTGTTGTATCATTTTTATTAAAATTCAACGAGTTACTTCAGTAATAGTAATAATAATAATACTAATAAAAATATTAATAATAATAATAATATTAATAATAATAATAATATTAATAATAATAATAATAATAATATTAATATAATAATAATAATAATAATAATATTAATAAAATAATAATAATAATAATAATATTAATATAATAATAATAATATTAATATAATAATAATAATAATAATAATAATAATAATAATAATAATAATATTAATATAATAATAATAATAATAATATTAATATATTAATATATTAATAATATAATAATATAATAATATAATAAAATAATAATATAATAATATAATAATATAATAATATAATATAATAATATAATAATATAATAATATAATAATATAATAATATAATTATATAATAATATAACAATATAATAATACAATAATATAATAATATAATAATATAATATAATAATATAATAATATAATAATATAATAATATAATAATATAATAATATAATAATATAATAATATAATAATATAATAATAACATAATAATATAATAATATAATATAATAATATAATAATATAATAATATAAAATAATAATATAATAATATAATAATATAATATAATAATATAATAATATAATAATATAATAATATAATAATATAATGTAATAATATAATAATATAACAATATAATAATAATCATAATAATAATAATAATCATAATAATAATAATCATAATCATAATAATATAATAATATAATAATATAATAATAATAATCATAATAATCATAATAATCATAATAATCATAATAATAATAATAATCATAATCATAATAATATAATAATATAATAATATAATAATATAATATAATAATAATAATAATAATAATAATAATAATAATAATAATCATAATAATCATAATAATCATAATAATCATAATAATAATAATAATCATAATAATCATAATAATCATAATAATTATAATAATCATAATAATCATAATAATCATAATAATCATAATAATCATAATAATCATAATAATCATAATAATAATAATAATTATAATAATCATAATAATCATAATAACAATAATGTTAATAATAAGAATAATAACAATAATAACAATAATATTAATAATAACAATAATAACAATAATAACAATAAAAACAATAATAACAATAATAACAATAACAATAACAGCAATAATAACAATAACAATAATAATAATAATAATAATAATAATAATAATAATAATAATAATAATAATAATAATAATAATAATAATAATAATAATAATAATAATAATAATAATAATAATAATAATAATAATAATAATAATAATAATAATAATAATAATAAAAATAATAATAATAATAATAGTAATGATAGTAAGATATAATAAAAAAAAAGTTAAATAGCTGCATTATTTTTTCTTTGTTCAATATATGTCATATATATTTTTTATCGTTTCATTTTGCTTTAGTTTAATAATAATTGTTGAGTTGTATTTTCATAAACATTTTTGCTTTGCTTTTATGTATGGGTGTATTTTATTTTGAGTTGTATGTATTTTTTTAGGTTTTACGAAGCGTCGCCGTAGTCACGATCTCCAACATTTATCCGACCCTCAGCAGCTGTTACCGAAAATCCAAGGATACGTGCATCTAATTTGGTCATTTTATTTTTTTTTACTTTTTTCTGTTTTCCCTATAAAAGAAATAAAAATAACTTATAACAATCAACATGTTATATCAGAATTTATTTAACAATAAGATGAAAAAATTTTTAAACATCGAAAATAGAAAAAAAGCGGTATTCAGTTCATTCATAACAATCACACATATTTCCCAGTAACAACTCGTACTGTAAATCAGGTTTTTGTGTACATGATTTGAATTCAGCCAGATTTAATATTATAAGTACTACATATGGTTTACTATTATGCCGAATTTATGTTTAATTCTCCAATCAGATTTCAATTTGTAGTTATATTAGTCCGTTTTTTACTTATATTTTAACCAATTTGCAATACTTCCAAGGAAAAGTGGATCGCAAGTTTTTTATGAAAACTGTAGTGAAGTCTCGGTAAGTTGTCTTTCAACAAGGAGTTCGTTAAAAGAATATAATAAAATTTAACGATATATAGTATAAATTATGTTTTTAACAAACGTCGTAAACCGATATCGGAGAAAACGCTAGCATGTCTCTAAAGTGATGTGAACCAGTTTATGCATACAAATAAATAAAAATGCATTTAAATTGAAAAAAAAAAAAAAAACTGAATAATTTGATAACTTTACTAAATTCAGCAGTGGAAACCAATATTACGCTTGCGATAATCTGCGCAGAAATACTAAAGGTGAAGAATACAAAAAGGAAACAGGTAAAGAAAATCCAGATCGAAAATAAGTAATGTGGAGAAAAATCCAATAAGAGAAAGCCAATCTCCTCGGATTCAGTGCAAATATACAACGACCCTTTTAACAACGGTGGCACTTTCAACATTGATTTGGTTTTCTTCCGCTACAGTTTGCCTTACTGTAAATACATTACGATTAATTATGAAGAAGAAACTAGTTGAGTTTCGTTAAAAGCTCGATATATAAGACTAACAATTAATACTCAACTGAAGGTGCAGTAGGTAGTCTATGTAAGAAACGTTTGTCAAATAAATAAATGCGCGCCATTTAGCCCTGTGTGGCCAAGGCCTAGTTTCTTGCACTCATTTGTGTTTTTCACTTTTTGAATTTTTACACTCCTGAGCTTACTTTTTATTGCCGGTTCCGAATGACTCTACTGAGAAGCTTTTTCATAGACAGAATTCGATTTTCGGAAGTTTGCCATTGTCCACAGAAAGGGTGATGACGATTTGAGTCAACCATCACGCCATCGCCACCACCAGAAACGGTTATTAATGCGATTATTTTAAGCTTAATTACCGTGTTACTGATGTAGCGAAATTACCATTTGATTTTAGAAGTGAGAATCATACTTATGTAGATTGCACGAATTTAGCAAAGGTTTTTTCATTGATGAATCAACCGATTTTCTGAAATTCTGATTCATTTAAGTGAGCTAGGGGTAATGTTAGAGATAAATGAAAATTAGTTGACAACATGGAGGATGAAAGCTAATAGTTTGTAGAAATTTATTGTTTTGAAATTGATGATGTAAATTTTACTGATTCAACTAGTATAGATTTTTTAAGAAAGAAGAAAACATAACTTCTAGCGACTTTTCGTCGAAAGCCATTTTCTTACAGCCGATTATTTTTTTTCACAATTTTTGGCATCCTAATTATCAGTTTTTGAATTGGTATATTGCTCCAGAAATCCAATAGTACATTCCACAAAACAGATTCTTATGATGGACATTGATCTCGGACCCTTCTATCCAGCTCACATCAGATCTATAAGGTTTAAATTTGATATATCATCATTATTTGTAAGATTTCATCATATAAACTCTATTTTAGGTAGTCTTATGATGAATCTTAGTCCGAGGTAAAAGCATTTTGTTACAATATTGTTTTGCATGGCTCCTTATTCATTTTTCCTTATATTCATTTACAGATTATTACAGATCCGCCCCCATGCTTGACAATATTACCACACAGTTTGGTACCAACTTTGGGCAGCGCTGCGTCGGAGGAAAATTCGCCGTTTTATGCAAAATACTTCAAGTTGAATTCGTCGCTCCCTACGGTATTTGATTTTTGGTTCATAACCTTTTCTACTTGTTTTGTGGTCGCAGCAGGGGTTTTCGAACACCAACTTGCCTAGATAGTCCAGCATGTTTTAATCGTCGTTTGATTTATTTTAATACGTATTTCGGGACTGTTTTTCGTCTACTTCATTTGTTTGTTATGGCTATTGGCCGACGCTCTTGTTTATCAGTCGCATCGAATGCTTGTCAAGGCAAATGGTAATCATGCTCTATCAGAAGCAACATGCAAAAGATGTTTTCAACAGTTCAGAAATAACGATTTTGATGTGAGAAATAAAAAACGTAGAAGACCACCAAAAAAGTTTGAAGACGCCGAATTGCAAACAATATTGGATGAAGATGACACTTTGAGTCAGAAACAAATGGCAAAAATGTTAAATGTTGCACAACAAACGATTTCTGACCGTTTAAAAGCTATGGGAATGATCCAAGAGTATGGAGAATGGGTGCCACATGAATTGAATGAAAAATAGGTGGAAAACCGAAAAACCACTTGCGAAATTTTGCTTCAAAAACACTATAAAACATCAGTTTTGCATCGAATTGTTACTGGCGTTAAAAAATGGATTTATTTTCAGAATCCTAAACGGAAAAAATCATGGGTTAATCCGACAACCATTACCTTCGACTGCTAAACAAGATCGATTCGGCAAAAAGACAATGCTATGTGTCTGGTGGGACCAGAAAGGTGTTGTGTACCACGAGCTCCTAAAACCTGGTGAAACCGTTGGTACAGATAGCTACCGACAACAAGTGATCAATTTGAATCATGCATTGATCGAAAAACGACCAGAAAATGTTTTTTACTTTCCCATTAAAAATTAGTGTTTTATTTTCACAAAGAACGCTCACTTCATACCGGTACACCTGGTACACCTGGTAGTTGGCTTGAGCATGTTGTTAAATGGTACGTTGATACTTTCAACTGTGAAGCATCTTCCCGCTAGGATTTGCATTCTTTAAAGACGGTGATGATTGCAGGTCGTTACTCGATTGTGATTTTCAAGACTTTTGTTATATTTAACGAGTTGTTTACTCAAGATTCTTCACGCCAAGTAAAGTCTTATGATTTCAAAATACGGCTTTAATGTAAGACCCCTGTTTGTTTACTGAGGCAAGAAACCTTTCAAATATACAATACCTGTCATAAATATTTGGTCGTCGTCGACCACTTACAGTGCGAGACGACAGACCGTCTGTAGAAGTTGTGTTTATCAATTATTTTTAGTTTTGTAAACCAAACGCCCAAAGTTAAAAAATGTGGGTAAAAAGTCCGAATTTTACTATCTGAATTTGTTCGAATGAAGTCGAATGTCTAGATAGGTCTTAACTTTTAGCCTGCTGTGTAAATATGGCTGATGTGTTAAATGTTAGTGTTCAAAGCGGTTTCCCTTAATGTGCTGAAATTATATCATTTACAAAAAGGGAATCAAAAATCTTTGGCCAAGATTTGTATTTCATTTGCTATTGTACCAGATATGTTTCCTCTTTCGGAACAGGAAACACAATGAAATATTAATTAGGTCAATCTAACCTTACACACATTAATTAGCATGACGCTCTTCATGCAAAATCAAGCACATTTTCGCCAATCAGACTTCATCAACCACAGATGTATTTTCACAAATGAATTTAATCACTTACGTCAACCGATTGATTGTGTAAGGCCCCTTAAAAACCTGGTTCAATTGTATGCATGTGCGTATATTTGCTTGAGATGAACATTTTAACAGAATGCACAACTCCACCTTACATTACTAAGTAGGTGAATCGTACAAAAGTTCGGTAAATGACTGGGCGAAAGTAGTGAATTAGTCATAACAGAAATAAATACGGATTAGCATATACAAAAAGAGAACATTTTTAGATATTGTCAATCGCAACAGAAACAGCTTTGATGTCAATGTGGTTGATGAAAACTGGTGTGAGCTACATCCTGCAAAGTTAATATGGGCTCAATTAAAAGCGTTTGTAGCAAGACAAAACAGGACTTTTAAAATTAAGGATTTTAAAACATTGTTTAGAAGCGCCTAAAATGAAAGACAGTAGGAAATGGCTTAATTATATGCAACGTTGAATTAATTGTTTAGCCTAAAATTTAAGATCTGTATGTTGTCGCCAGGAGAAGAGATTCTTATTTTAAATGACGAAAACGACAGAAGCAGTGACTTTTCTGAACCTCAAATTCGACAATTTGGACTATTGTGGAGTGTATCTGCCAAGCCTTAATTATTTTTAAAATATTTGCAGATTTGAATACTAACATTACGCCACCGTGGCCACAGGGTTCAAGAATTCTAGACTGTGGCGAATCAGACAAACTCATTAGCAATTTTAATATTACAGCATAAACAAAATAATATGTGCATATGTATGTAATGCAAAAAAAACTTTGTTTTTTTCTTCTATTTTGTTATAATTCCTTATCCGTTTCTTTCTTCTCTTTCGCTTGCTGAATGTTTAAATTAATATGTAATCCAAGTGCAACTCTTGGCTTTCCTAATCGAGTTATGTCTTGAAGACTTCAAATATTCGTCTATAGTAATCTTGCGCCCAAATTGTCTTTTATTTTAAAGTATGATAAGATTACAATACTAACCTTTAATTACAATACTAAATAAAAGTGAATTTTCACTCAGTTCACAATAAGAAGCTCTCGAATAATCTGCAGCAAAAAGTGCAAATTTTTTTTTATGAGATAAAGTCGTACGTGTTTTTGACATGTGAGATTTTAGACAACTGTAGTTGTAACTACAGTAAATTTTTTCTATCAATTGTTTATCAAGTTGTCGACGGCTCAAACTCGGACTGTCTTCCTTTATGAATTTAAACTGGGACATAATGCGTTTTCAGCAGCGAAAAACATAAATGCCGCATCTAAGGATGTAGCGGTAAACGAACAGAAATGGTAATCGACGACAATCTTTTAAAAGCAACAGTAGAGGTAGACCCAACAAAAACGGTGAGGGACATTGTACAGAACAACATGGGAGTATCTCCCATGTCAAAAAATGGACACCTATCACTAATAAAAAAAACTCGAAAAGTGGGTGTCCCATGAACTGAACGAAGCTCAAAAAGTACGCCGCTTAGAAATCTGTGCATCCTTAACCTTGAGGCACCAAAATTTTATACCGTATAGTAACGTGTAATGAAGTGAATTTTTTATGACAACCGTAAAAGATCTGGGTAGTGCTTGAATGCTAAGGAAAAACCAAAACAACCCCAACCGAGGTCTTCATCCAGAAACGGCTATGGTGACAATCTAGAACCAATTCACTTTTCATTTTTTCAAACAGGGGAAACGATAAATGCAGTTAAATATTGTGAGCAAATAGACATAGTGCATGCGAAATTGGATGAAAAGCAACCTGCGTTGGCAAATAGGTATAGTCCGATCCTATTGCAGGGCAATACTAAGCCCTGCATACATACATCACGCGGTTCAAAAACTGCTTAAGCCGGGATTTGAAATTCTTTCGCATCCATCGTACTCTACTAATGTTTCTCCAACGGTCTACAGTCTGGAGTCATTTTGTCGGCAGAAAGTATTCCAAAACCGAGTGAAGGTTATAAAAGCCTTTGAAGTCCAAAATCATGCCAAAATCATAATAATGAACCTTGAAACACGTTGGAAAAATGTTTCAGATGCTAGCGGTTTATATTTTGACTAAATAAAATATTATAAAAAAAAATATTGGCTTTTAAATTTTTATCTCAAAATCGGACATTTTATGTGGTACAAACTAACACATAGGATCGAAAAATAGCAGTAAAAAATTATTAAGGAAAGGATTTCTTAAGAACAAAGAGTTGACTTTCTTGTATTTTTCATTTTACATCTGTCATTGACTAATAGATTCATCCGTTCTGCATTCATATCTTTCAATTTTTGCTATCTAATGAATTGATAAAATCTTCCAACCGAAAAGCAGATCAACACCGACTACAATTCCTTTCCAAATTCAAAATAAGTTACCATGAAACGTTGATATTATATTTCAGTCTAATAAGACTAAGAAGTGAAAACTGCAGCAAGCAAGATTAACCTAATTTAATATGATAAAACTTGACCAGTTACGAAACAAAGCTCTATTCCATTTATAGAGATAAGAAATTTCGACTTATGGTATTAATTCATAACCTTGTTTGCCGATGACGCTCTCCTTCTATCAGAAAAGAAAAAAAAAAAAAAAAAAAAAAAAAAACAATTGGAAGAATGTGTACAAAAAATGCGGGAGTGAAAGCATAGTTTGAGCATCGAAACCTAATAGACCTGAGTTTCAACATCTACACCACCCGCCCGTGTCCTGGAGAAAAGCCAGTAAAAGGATATTCATATCACCTTGGTGCACGCACGGGAATATAAAAAAGAAAAAAAATATTGCCAAGAATAAATAAACTTAAATTGAGTATTTGCAAATCCAAATGCATGGTTCTGAAATATCAAGTTAATATTAAAGCTACTGTAGAAAATGAGTTAGTTGAACAAGTGGAGCGAATAAATTTAATAGGAATGGTTATTGATTTACATTTAAATTTAAGCGGGTATGTAAAACACACTGTGAAAAAAGAGCAAAAAAATAAAAAGGGTGCTTGGATAAAATGCGTAGTAAAATGAAATCATATACAGTGAAGGTTAGGTAGACCTCACCCAGACAACTGATTTCATTCATGCATAGAGATTGAATGAAGATATCTTACAAATCATGGTACGTTCGACGCAAACAGCTTTTAACCCTAAGAGCTGAAGGTTCGAAATCAATGCATATCATCAGAATCTGCATTGTGAAATACATTATTGGATTGCTGAAGAGTCAACAATTCAAAAGCTGAGAGCTAGAATGCCAGGAAAAAAAAAACAAAAAGTAATGGTAGCTTTTCCAACGAAAAATAGGTTTGTTATTTTTTTCTTCTTTTTAATAAATTCCTTAATGTTTACAACAAAATGAAAATATTTGTCTTCTTGTTTTGGTTTCATATACGCATGCTAATGATTATGTAAAATGAACAGGGAATTTTACATGATCATTATTTTACTAAATAGTTTATGTAAATATTAGATTTTGTTTTTCCTCTGAGCATTGAGAGCGGCCTCAAACTTTTGGCCCGCATTGTACATATGTTATGTATACGTACAACGTTCAAACCGCTGGTACTGTTCTTCAGTTCTTTATCTTTGTAGCAAATCTAAGATTATTAAAATAGAGCCAAATAATAGCAAAATGTAATTAATGCACACCATGCGTTTATCATGTTTTGATATCAAATAAAGTAAAACTTTCAACGTTCTTAGTTTCATTTTTAAAATATCATTATTTGAAATAAAATATGTTTTATTTCTAAACTATATTAGCATTCCCCATTCCCTAAACTATATTAACATAACGAATGGTTTGCTGTGTTGATCGGCTATTTCGACCGTAATCAACAAATAACAACTCTTGCGTGTTGTGCTATTAAAAAACAATAAAATAAAACCAAAACGATCTTTTATTAAATCCACACTTCTCCGAGCTGCAAAATATAGTTAAGTAGCCGGAAAAGCTAAGAAGTTTGATAGGAAGACGAAAAAAAAAGAAAAAAGATAACTGTATTATGTTTTGTTGTATGCGTAGTATTTAACATGCTTGAACATAACAGAGATAAACTAATAAAATCCAAGCAACTTAACTCATTGAATACATTAATATTTAAGAATCACTTAGATATTAACTAAATACACAAATAAAAAAAATTATCAATTATGTTATCAAACTACAGGTCTTAATATTCGGTTTATTATATTACACTTTTGCTGACCTTTTCTGTACTGGATTTTTCATTCAAACCAACCAAGCAAACCAAAAACTAATTACCTTATTATCAAAAGAGTCATTACCGGACGGATTAATGGCCGGCGCTGGCTTGCACATGTCATCGATGTGTGCATTTTGTGCTCGCTGCAAATTTTTGTATTTGCTCCTTCGTTCAAGAAATTGCTTCGCGAATTCGGTAAACTCTTTGCTTTCTCCTATTATACATTATTAAACAAAACAATAATAGTTAAAGATAAAGAAATTTTAGATAGAGATAAAATAACGTACCTAAATACATTCGAATATAATCTTTTACCTCATAAGGTGACTCCAAGTCTTGTAAGAAAGTAACAAATGTTGGCACTAATAAAAAATGTATTTGTTAGATTCATTTTTATTTTTATTTTTTAAAGGAAAGTGACATTAAAAAGAAACCTTGTTTTCATTATGTTCATTTAATTAATTTTCAAAAGCTTAATTTATTAGGGAAACAAAAAAACACTCAACAAGATCTTAGGATAATACATATTGCAAATCTGTTTTTATACTTTTGAGTTTGAACTTCGGTAAGGGCATCCAGAAATGACAATTTACTACATTTTCTTACAGATGTTCGAAAGGAGTTTAAAGATGTGGATGGCTGAAATAATAGTTTATTGGCTTCCAAATCGAGAGATTTGGTGTTCGAATCATGACGGGATTCCAATTACAAACCAGTGCAATTACACTAAAAATTAGTTTCTCTATTGAGTGTTAGATGCCACCTTCTAACCAGCTATTTTTCTTCCGAATATCATTATTTCAATGATATTTTGGGAGAGTCCCTGACGACGATTGGGTTACTCGAAACAATAAAGTGCCAACCTATTAAAAAGACGCATTATATAACGGCAATATATACATCGAAACGACGTACATTGCCGGTGTAAGATTACTTCATGCATTTTAAATACAAACCATTTTTTTGTTTATTAAGGAACTTAACACTCAAGTGGATATGACTAGACTTATGATGACAAAGCATGTGAAGTTTTTCGGAAAATGGAACAAAAAGAGAAAGAAAGATGTTTGTGCTCAGTAGCTCTTTCGCTCCATGGGTGGCATCTAGCATTTAATGGGGTGACTAAATTATAAGTGTAATTGAACTTGTATTCTAAGCAACCACTCATTCTATATGATTAGAGTTGCTTGAAAAAAAGAATGTCTTTTGGGCGCGGTTGATATTGAACGCTGAAACTTCCGACTTTACCTATCAGTTGAGCCGCGGGCAACCTAGCATATAAACATGGGTTTGTCAATATATCAGGTGTCATTTTTACAAAAATCTATTTTTAACAAAAAGTTTGAAAATTGCCCGTTTTTTTTATTGTCTAGTGGCTTATCCCTTAAGAGAAATAAGAATAAAGATAATTGACGATAGCTCATGAAATAAATGAGTTGTTAATGCTTGAGACATTTTGTCATTGGGGATATCTGCCCCTATCTTGTGCATTCAACATCTTAATGGATATGGCATATAAGGAATTTTTAGTTTTGCAGACTAAATTTCTATAATCAGGAAGAAGTTTAAAACATTTTTTTTTTTTTTTTTTTTAGATTTAGTCATGCTGCATTTGTATAAGTTATCATCGAAATTTCAATGCATCGAAAGATATCACACTTCTAGTCATGCCTGGTATATTGACATTTCTAATAACTAACATTAAATCACGATTCGCTTGGTGATATACAAAACAACAACACAGAATTAACGGAAAGTCTGCGGTTTCTGGATACCTTAAGGACAACAGCAGGAGCGGCACATAAACCTTTAACCTCTTATTAAGAACTCAACTATGAATTAAGATTTCCATACTTTGCAACTTAAATTTTAAGATTAACTACTTACAGGATAAGGAAATACAACACCAAATAAGATTTTTTTTTTGTCTGTCGTGGATGGAACAAGTTTTCTGATTTGTGAAATCTCAACCGAAGTACATAATTAAATTATAAAAAGACGAATAAAATAGTTAAAGATTTGAAAAGAAAAAAATATTAATTTTTCAGTTTTTGGTACAAATTATTTAAATATTGAATAATTCAGATTTACTTGCAAATAAGGTGAAGAAACTTCAACCGCACCTTCACATTAGAAGATTGTTTCTTATGTCTCACAGAAAAATGATTGGACCGTGATGTATGGTATGATTAAACAAAGAAAGTAATGTGCGACTAATCCCCCACTGAAGATTGTCACAATTGGTCCACAATAACCTTAATGTCTTGAAGTAGTCGTCCTTGTTTCACCTATCCAGCAACCTAACTTAGCCTACGATTTCAAATTTTAAAATTATTCATATATGTCCATAATAATGCTAGGGATGATATCGTGGATGTTTCTAACGTACAATTAAAGCATGTTCACGTTGTTAATTTTACTCATTTTCTTCTTGTTCTCCTGCAGCAACCACATTCAGTAAAAAAAATAATTATTATTTATGAACAAGCGCTTACCATCTACTTTAGGATTCATATTGTTTAAGCTTTTCATGCACCAGCCGGTAAATTCAGTACGGAGGTCATCATTTTTATTAATACTGTTGCCTACATTAGCTGTTGGTACAGAATTAGATGACAGACTAGTAGTCAAGTTTGATGTTCCAGTAACGGTTTTGTTACCCTTTTTCCCCTTATTGGCATTATTATTTTCATTTGTAGTGTTTCCCTGTTGCTGTTTTATAGAGGAATTTTGATACTGCGGCTTGAATTGATTTTGATTATTTACTTTATATTAAAGCTTACCATATTAGAAATCGTTTGACTTTTGCCTATGTTACGATTTCCCCCGGTAGTTGAATTTAAACTTGATGTAGGTGGAATAGAGGCACTTTGTTTGTTTGATGTGCTAGTGTTGCTTCCACTTGTAGTAGTTGATTGGCCAACTGCTTTGGCGAGTACAGCTGCTGCTGTTGGTGTCACAGAAGGAACTGATCCAGCTACTGGAGATTTGACAGCTTCATCCCAAAAACCAGAGGTGCTATTAGAGGAACCCCAAACTTTAGAGCCGCTCCAAATCATTGCAAAAGGGTTTGAAGACAAACTATTCGTAACAGATGTACTTGCTTGTTCCTGTTCTTTGCGACGTTGTAACTCAGCACTAGCGGCTTGTTCACTAGCTAAACGTTTGGCTTCTTCTGCTTGGATCTCTGCAAGAGATTTAACTGGAATTGGAGCAGAATTCCATTTTAAAACGCTGTCAGTAGCCTCGGCAGCAGCAGCAGCTATACGCATTTGCTTGTCCATTAGCTCCATCAGGCGTTGTTGATCGGCACGTCTTTCCTTGCGCTCAGCCTTCTGAATTTCAGCTAAGCTCGGTCCGGGTGTAGTTACAGTAGTAGCTTGGGTGTTAGTCGACCATGGCGCAATAGAAGTTTGCATACGTTCTTGTTTGGACATTATACTTCCTGGTCCGGCAGAAGTTGATTTTGCATTAGCAGTCAAGTTAAAATTTGAACCTGTAGTTGATGAACTGACATTCGCATTGTTGAACATTACTTTACGACGATGAGCATGAATCTCTTTTTGACGCTCTTTTTCTTCAGATGCTTGTCGTCTTTTTTCTTCTTCCACAAGTTGTATTTTTTTTTTCTCCTCTTCCTGTTGTTGGCGTTTCTTCTCTTCCTTCTGTTTTTTTCTTTCTTCAACTGCTTCTTTTCTGCGTTCCTCTTCACTTTGACCCATTATAGCTTGCAAATGCTGATGTCTATTTTTAGATGAGTCAGATGACTTTTCACTGGGCTTTTGTTTACTATTTCGCTTACTATTATTATTGTTGATGCCGACGGTGTTTGCACTGCTATTGTTGTTGTTTGTGCTGACGACTGGTTGCTGTTTAAATGTAGTATGAAGTGAATTTTGATTATCTTCCCCATGTTTCACTTTTTCATGCTTGTTTTTATTATTGTTGTTATTTGCAAATGTTGTTTGAGCTGCTGAAACAGCTGATGATGCACTCGTGTTACTTAGTACCACATCTGATTTATTCTTCCCCACATTATCTGTCTTTTCTTCGATTAATTCGTTTTTGACTTTTCTATTGTTATTGCTTATAACTTCTTCATGCTGATGCTGCTGTTGTTGGTTAAGTTGAAATTGTTGCTCCGGCTGCAACTCAGCTGCTACAAAGTTACTCTCATTTTTTGTTTGCAATACTTCTGAAGACTGTTGTTGTAGCGTTTGCTGTTGATGTTGAAGTTGCTGCTGCTGCTGTTGTTGTACCTGCTGGTTTTGTTGTTGTTGTTGTTGTTGCTGTTGTTGTACGTGCTGGTTTTGTTGTTGTTGTTGCTGTTGTTGTTGTTGTTGTTGCTGTTGTTGTTGTTGTTGTTGTTGTTGTTGTTGCTGTTGTTGCTGTTGTTGCTGCTGTTGCTGCATCAGCATTTGAGCTCCAGAATCAACAGTTGCCCACATCGAAGCTGGTGGTTTCCCAACTGTAGCTTGTAATTGTGGCACAACAACAGGACCGGCAATTATCGGCCATTGATTTGGAGCAACTGTTGGTGACTGAGCATTCGGAAGGGATGTAGCCTGCGGCTGAGCTGACTGCTGTGAAATTTGTCCAGGTGGTAACATATGCGGTGTCCATTGCGGTACCATATTGACAACAGCTGCGGCTAATACCTGAGGATTTGCTCTAGCTAGCAACTCCGTCCCAAAATCATTTGGCGAAGCACCTAATTGCGGTGGCAGGGGAGTCTGCTCTCGACCTGTTCTTACTCTGCCCTGACGTATCATAATACGCAAATTAAGCTCATTTAAAATATCAGCGTTAAGCTGTTCTTCTCCTGGAGCACTGTTTACAGTTCCATCTAATTGCGGAAATGCCGATTGATATGAAACACTTGGAAATATTCCACTTTGCGGAGTCGTTTGCTGTGGTTGTTGCTGTTGAATAAAATCATCTGGTTCCAAATAAGGATTTTGTGTTTGTTGCTGGACTTGTGCTTGTTGATGTTGTTGTTGCTGTTGTTGTTCTTGTTGTTGTTCTTGTTGTTGTTGTTGTGACTGTTGTTGTTGTGACTGTTGTTGTTGTTGCTGTTGTTGTTGTTGTTGTTGTTGTTGTTGTTGTTGTTGTTGTTGTTGTTGTTGTTGTTGTTGTTGTTGTTGTTGTTGTTGTTGTTGTTGTTGTTGTTGTTGTTGTTGTTGTTGTTGTTGTTGTTGTTGTTGTTGTTGTTGTTGTTGTTGTTGTTGTTGTTGTTGTTGTTGTTGTTGTTGTTGATGATGATGATGATGATGATGATGATGCTGCTGTTGATGATGCTGCTGTTGTTGATGATGCTGCTGTTGCTGATGATGCTGCTGTTGTTGATGATGCTGCTGTTGGTGATGATGCTGCTGTTGTTGATGATGCTGCTGTTGTTGATGATGCTGCTGTTGCTGCTGCTGCTGTTGATGGTGAAGATGTTGTTGTTGAAACTGCTGAAGCTGAGCTTCAAGTGGTGACATTCCGTATGCGTCTTTTTTTGAACATTCAGCGATTACGTCATATAGTTTGTTGCCTGCTGTAGGATTCAACGTTGCCAGGGAATTGCTGAGACCGGTTAAACTAGTTAAATGTTCTGGTAAGCCCATCATATGAACCTTTTGCCGCACAACAGCGGCTTTTTCACTCGGGGTTAGGCGATTAAATGTTTCTTTAGTAGAAAACTCCGCAATAACAAGGAGTTCTTGATGACGGATATATTGTTCTTGAAGCATTTGAAAGTGTGCACTCAACATATGTGACATATCGACTGGATTAATCATGTTTTTAACAGCGGCACTTAATGCATCGGCAGTTGCCGTCACACTTCCTTTTAAATCATTACACCCTATATTTGGACCAGTGACTATACCCACTCCAGGAGCATCTTTTGGTTGATTGTTTGGCTCATGCTGTGGTAATGGTATTATTGGAATAGGGTTTGTCAAGGAAATCTCAGTGGATTGCAAGGGTGGTATCAAATGCGACGATTGGAATGGCATTTGCCCGCACATCTTAATCAAATCGCCTAAAGCAGTAAATCTGCTGTCACACATTCGTCTAACATACAAGTTTTCATCGAAGTAACCAGCCCGATACCATTCAATCATTTCCATGGCGGTAAAAGGTCCTTGAACTTTTGATTGTGGATCGCGATAGTACCAGAGTTCATTGCTTGATTTTGCCATTGGCGTTAGTAAAATTCGGGAACCAGGAGGTGGTGCATTTGAATCTATCACTGCAGCAGCAGCAACCGCAGCTGCCTGTTGTTGAAGATGATGCTGCTGCAACATAGGATCTATTACCGGAAGAAACATTGGATTATTTGTCATGGGCTGTGTTTTATACATGGGCGTTTTAACAGCATTCGACACGGCTGTCACTGACGGTAGAACACCCGTATTTCCTTGAATTGCCGTAGTTGAAGGAGCAATAGAGTTTGATGATGAGGTTGGAGAAATTTTCTGGCTTTTCTGTGCTACATTATCATCGTCCATGATAAGCTTTTCGACCATATCATCGGCAACTTCCTGCATACGGTCTGACAATTCTGTAAAAGGCAGTTTTTGAAATGAGTGTGTTACTACGGTTCCGCTAATAGATATTGGAGTAGAAGTAGCATGAGTTGTCAAAAAGGCAGGAGAGGAGCTATCAACTGGAGGAGTTTTAGATGATTGTTCTTCGTTCGTTTCATGCTTATTAGTGGAAGATATTTCTTCAACAGGCTGAATATGATTTTCGGACGATGTAAAACCTTGCGAATTGTCTTCTGTATATGCCCGGTGATCAACGCCAATAGATTCAGATTCCTCATTATTAAAAATCTCTCTATTCTGCTCCAAGGTTTCTTTTTCTTCGTCGTCTTTTGGAACCAACTTGTTTTGAATTTGATAAGTTTTTCCATCTTGTTCATCGAAATCTTTTGCTTTCTTTTTATGCGATACCGACAAGATTGATGCATTCGATGAATTGACGCTCTTTCCAATTTTTTGTTTTTCTTCTTCTTGGAAGGCCCCAGTGGCATCAAACGTTCCTCCACCATCGGTAGGATTTTCCATTGCCCATTCTGGCAACATATCCTCTGTATCCCATTGGTGATTGCCTGAATTTTGATGATGGTGACGATTGTTGCTACAAGGTTTATTGCTACCATCACCACTAGGACCGCTTCCAATACTTCCGATGGCTGCAGTCGAAGTTAACGAGGAGCTTTTCGATAGACCAGTATAATAGGAGCGTTCACTGGTAGCAATTGTTGAATATGACCGTTGCATCGGCGGAATGTTGCACGGATTTGATTCAATACCACCATTTCCACCGTCGTCATCCCTCCAACTTGTAGAACGTCCTTAAGTAAAAATAAATAAATAAATAAATAAATAAATAAATAAATAATTAATTAAATAATTAAATAAATAAATAAATAAATAAATAAATAAATACATAAATAAATAAAAAATAAAAATTAAAAAAAAGTAGCACATATAAGAAAATAAGTGTGAATAAATAAGTCAGTTATTACCCCAACGATTGTTACCAAAATTATTTGTGCCAGATCCTCGCCATCCATCTCCGCTTGCACCTCCACCGCCACCAGTGGTGGCTCCACTATTTGGAACACTATTTGTATTCCCCACGACAAGCGGTCCACTGCTTCCTATGTTATCTTCTTCATGCCGATTTCTACGCCAGTTTTCTAGGTTTCTCGCAGGGTGCCCAGCGAAATCCTTTCTTGGACTGGATGACGGTGAAATGCTCCAGTCAGGTACACTTACAGAGGAATTCTCGGAACCGCCGTTGCGCTCGGCCCAACTTCTTTCTGGCTATAAAATATATTATAAAACATAGATCCCTATACTCAAGATATAAACACACAATTACACTGCTTACCTTTAAATTACGAGCATCATCCTCGAACATTGGTGTCGGTCGGGGAAATATTGGATGATACATAGATTTTCCACGCATTCGTCCACGATCTACAGATCCTCCACGACCATTACCTCTTGGCGAAGAGCCAAATGAGACGGGACTTCGTTGTAGCCATGGCTGACGCTGCTAGATTAAAATAAGCAAATAAGGATAAAATTAAAATTGTGTTTTGTATAATATATATATTGGGTCTATAACTTAATTCGTTTGCGGCTTGCAAAGAGATGGCGTATTACTCCATTGTTAATATTCCATTGGAACATGCATTGAAAAGCTACTGTCATTGCACGTCATTTCAGTATATGTCATTCATTTGAAGCGAAAACAACAATAATTTTTTTCCACTCAAATATGTCGAACTTTGTGCCTGAAAAAGTGTTTTTGCGGAGAGTTCTTCATTACTTTAATATGAAAAAACTGCTGCCGAAAGTCATCGTATTTTGGTGGAAGTTTATGGTGAACATGCACTAGCTGAGCGAACGTGCCAAAAGTGGTTTACACGATTTAAAAGTAGTGATTTTTGCTTGGAAGACGATGAACGTCCTGGGCAGCCAAAAAAGTTTGAAGATGAAGAACTGGAAGCATTACTCTTTGAAGATTGTTGCCAAACACAAGAGCTCGCAGAATCGTTGGGTGTCACTCAAGCAGCCATTTCAAAACGTTTAAAAGCAGCTGGATATGTTCAAAAGCAAGGAAATTGGGTTCCACATGAACTCAAGCCGAGAGTCGTCGAAAGGCGGTTTTGCATGTCCGAAATGCTGCTGGAACGCCACAAAAGGAAGCCATTTTTGCATCGGATTATTACTGGTGATGAAAAATGGAACCATTACGACAACCCCAAGCGCAAAAAATCATATGTGAAACCCGGCCAACCAGCTAAATCAACAGCAAAGCCGAATATCCATGGCGCGAAGGTAATGCTCTGTATTTGGTGGGATCAGATGGGTGTGCTGTATTATGAGCTACTAAAACTGGGTGAAACCATCAACGGACAACGCTACCGAACACTATTAATCCATTTGAAGAGAGCAGTAGCCGAAAAACGCCCGGAATATGCGACCAGACACGAGGCATCATGACAACGCGTTGCTATTCCGGTTAAGAACTATTTGGAAAACAGTGGATGGGAAGACTTACCCTAGTCGCTTTATAGCCCAGACCTTGCCCCTTCTGACTACCATTTGTTCCGGGCAATGCAGAACGCCCTCACTGAAATGCGGTTCACATCAGAGCAGAATATCAAAAATTGGCTTGATTCATTCTTGGCTGCCAAGTCGGCACAGTTCTTTTGGGATGGGATCCACTGATTGCCAGAAAGATGGGAAAAAGTCGTAGCTTCAGATGGGCAATACTATTGTACATGTTTTTCTTAAATAAACGTTCAAATTTTGAAAAAAAAAACCGCACGAATTAAATTACATACCCAATATATATAATAAGTATTATATACAGAATGTTCCAGATAATGCCTAGAACACTTTAAGGGGAGATTCCTTTACATATTTTGAGAAAAAACCGTATGGGTGTGAGGTTGGGGGGTCAGAAAGCCATCCCCTATGAAATACAGAGGTTTTAAGCAAAGCCTTACGCTGTTCTGTTTTGACTCCTATTGAAAATATCATCTTTTAAATTTAGTCGTTTATGGTAACAAATGTTGTATCGTTGAAATCGTAATTATGAGAACTATTGAGGAACAATTGGCATCACTTGCTGGGAAATTAAGCTGGCAGCACCATAATTATTTACCTGTCATCCACTGATTGACAATTCATACCTTCGTAAATTTCGAATTGTCCGTTATGTTCTTGCATATGAAAAGGGCAATCATTTAGTTCTTATGGTATTATTGTTCTGTTTTCCTTTCATTTTCTCATTTTTATTGTTGTAATTTTTGGCTAATTCTTGCTGGTTACTATATAACTATATAACTTCGTGCGGTTTGCTAAGAGGTGGCGTAACTTGTATTATTCCATTGTTATTATTTCATTGGAACATGCGTTGGAAAGCTACTGTCATTGTACGTCATTTCAGTATATGTCATTCATTTGAAGCGTAAACAACAATTTTTTTTTCACTCAAATATGTCGAACTTTGTGCCTGAAAGTCATTACTTCAATATAAAGAGAGTTGCTGCCGAAAGTCATCGTATTTTTGTTGAAGTTTATGGTGAATATGCGTTAGCTGAGCGAACGTGCAAAAAGTGGTTTGCACAATTTAAAAGTGGTGATTTTGGATTGGAAGACGATGAACGTCCTGGGCACCCAAAAAAGTTTGAAGATGAAGAACTAGAAGCATTACTCTATGATGATTGTTGCCAAACACAAAAACAGCTCGCAGAATCTTTGCTTTGTGTGCAGATGCATTGCCATGTAGCAAAATTACCTTGCCGTGTCTTCTGGCCCATTCTGGTCGTTTTTCGATCAATGCATGGTTCAAATTGATCATACACCAGATTTCTGGTACCACCAGACACACAGTATTATCTTCTTGCTGACTGGTTTTGCAGTCGAAGTTGACTGTTTCTCCCGGATTATTCCATGGTTTTTTCCGTTTAGGATTCTGAAAATAAATCCATTTTTCATCACCAGTAACATTTTGATTTTTTATCGTGTCTTTGAAGTAAAATTTCACAAGTGGTTTTTCGGTTTTCCATTTGTCTTTCATTCAGTTCATGTGGCACCCATTTTCCAGACTTTTGGATCTTTCCCATAGCTTTTAATCGGTTAGAAGTTGTTTGTTGTGCTACATTTAACATTTCTGCCATTTGTTTCTGACTCAAAGTGTCATCTTCATCCAATATTGTTTACAATTAGGCGTCTTCAAACTTTTTTGGTGGTCTTCCACGTTCTTCATTTCTCACATCAAAATCGTTATTCCTGAACCGTTGAAACCATCTTTTGCATGTTGCTTCTGATAAAGCATGCCTTGACAAGCATTCGATGCGACTCTGCAGCACTTTTCTTCATATGAAAACAAAAAAATAATGCCCTCCACAAGTAATCGTTTTCTGGTACAAAATTCGACATTTTTAACATGATAAAAAAGCATGATGTTGTTTGCTCAATAACTTGATGTATACTAAATATGCTTGACAGGTGTCTAACAACCAAACAAAAAAAATTAAGGCCCGTTCACAATAAATGTTCAATATCGAGACACTGTTGGCTCTAACCATTACTGAACGTTTTCAAGGGCTCAAAGGATGAAATCTGTGCTTAAATTGCTTAAGACCAGGCCATGCAACAAAGGCTTGTAAATTTGGCAACTATCGCCAATGCAACTGCATTCATCATACTCTGCTTTACCGTATGGCTCCATCTGGTACAGCATTGAAGAATGCTGGTGCTGCAACTGCTTCAACATTAACACCATCGACCCAAGCTACCACATCAGCACAGGCACCTCGCAACTACATTCATGGATTCGTCAAGCCACTATCAGTTTTCAATAATAGTTTGGTTCTTTTGGGAACGGCGTATGGACAAATAACCGATTACTTTGGCGAATTACATAAAGTGGAAAGCTTTGGGAGCACAGTTTCGGCTCATACTCGTGGCCGTGCTATGGTCTGACTTACTTCAAACGTGGATCCATCGTTTACGATAAAGTTGGATGTACATCTTATCGAGACCATCAGTGGCGAATATTGCATCTGATTGTTAGCGGCATTTACGTCATCTCGACTTGGCAGACCCTACTTTTGGCAAAACTGGACGAATTGATGTATTACTGGGTGCTGATGTTTGAGGTCATACAGTCCAAACAGGCATTGTACGAGGTGGCAAGGGAGAACCATTTGCACATGCAAATAAACTAGGCTGGGTGGTTTTCGGTCCGGCAAACGTTAATTCCCTGGGGCATCCAGAGCGTTGTCATTGACTGTGCGCACAACCAAGGAGAAACATCGACTCGATAAGTTGCTACATACGTACATACATACGGAGAAGAAACATCAATAAACACTTTGGAGGCTGGTTTTTTTGAAAAAACTCACACGCGAGATCCAGATAGCCGTTATTGCGTCCAAATCGCGTTTAAGGCTAACGCATCGGAACTTGGGAAGTCCCATAATTTGGCATTGCGGCAATTTCATCTACTGGAACGCAAATTCTCTTTGAATCCTATTTTACGAGACAAGTATGTGGCCTTTATGAGGGAATACTTGGATCTTGGGCACATGCGTCCTATCCTGGATCAACCTGGAAATCCATCACAGTCATATTATATACATCACGCAGTCATCTCCAAATTTCGAGTAGTATTCAACGCCTCAGCACAAATTTTCACTGGCGTGACTCTTAACGACACACAACTGGCTGACCCACTGCTAGGTGGGGTGAAAAGTAACCTCCTTGGGAATATAAACATTTTTTTTTTTTTTAAATGTTTTTAATTTAATAATCAATATAATCCACTTTTAGTTTGATACACTTAATTCAGCGATTTTCCAACTTCTTGATCTCGTCCGAAAAGTAATTTTCCGGAAGGTCTGAAAAATACTCCTTCGTGGCGTCGATGATTTCTTCGCGTGGGCTGAAGATGAGCCATCTTTTGAGGTTTGGGAAGAGATCATAGTCCGAGAGAGCCAAATCGAGCGAATACAGTGGATGCGACAGCAATTGGAGAAGTAAGTCATTGATTTTAGCTATGGTTGCGATGCTCTTGTGCGCCGGTGCATTGTCTTTGAAAAACAATTTTTTTTTTCGCTTTATGTGAGGCCGTTTTGCAGCGATTTCGAACTTGAATCGCTCCAATAATGCACAGTAGTACTCGCTGTTGATGGTTTTTTCTTTTTCGATTTAGTCCACGGAGTATGCCATAACAATCCCGGAAAACCGACGCCATAGCCTTTCCGACCCATTGAGCCTCCCTCGGCCGCTTCGGAACACTACATTGCCATTGCCGGGCACTCATTCTGTTCTCTGGTGTTCAACAGTTACCAGTCGATGACAAAAGTGCGCCCGATTCCGCATCAGCAAGTCCAAACACTCTTTCGAAGTGCTCTCGCTTTTGTGTTTTTGGTCAGGAGTGAGTATGCGCGGCACCCAGGATAACTTTTTCATATGCAGAATATTGCCCACAATATGGCGTGTGCGCTCAGTACTAATCTGCGGTATCTACTAGCTTGCGCACCTTCACTTTCCGGTCAGCCAACACCATTTCATGTATTTTTTTGACATTGTCTTCTGTAACCGCATCGGAGGGCCTGGCGCTGCGGACTTGATCGGTAGTGGAGTTGCGGCTACCACGAAACTCTCGAAACCAATATTTGACGGTGTAATCTGACAGAGCATTAGCCCCATAATATTTATCCAACTTTTCTTTTGTTACCTTCGCCGTTTTGCCTCTCAAAAAAATAATGTTTTATGAGAGAACGAAAATCGTTTTCTCAACATGATGCCAAACACGTCAACAACAATCAGCTGTCAAAACAAAACTAAAGACAGTATCACACTGAAATTTGGCATGTCTGCCTAAATATGACAGACTTAAAGGCACCATAACTTTTTTTTTGCAGTAGCAGCGCATTCTGGTGGTCAAGGAGGTTACTTTTTACTCCACCTAGTAATCCACTAATCATTTGTGCAAATGACAATCCAATGATAAGGATGTTCTAGCACAGCTAACCGTTGCACCAGACCTGCATGAAATCAACTTGCAAGTTGCTGAGACGACTATTTTCGGGTTGCATTGGGACCATAGGAGCCTAGGAGTTGGTTCATTATCACCCACGAAACGCCAAGTGGTTAGTGACATTGCGAAATTGAATGATCCTACTGGCATGTTGGATCCGTTATCATTGTGGGAAAGGTGTTCATCCAGAAACTGTGGAAGGCAGGATTGGCCTGGGATACAACACTACCGAAATAATTGCGTGATGAATGGCTGGCATACGCATATATCGATGGTTCGAATTGAACCCAATGGCAACTCCGCACTTACATATATTGCAGTCATTTACATCACTGTCAGGCATACAGATGGACAGCACAAATCAAGGGTTATCACATCGAAAACGAAGGTGGCTCCAGCGAAGACTGTTACTGTTCCCCCGCTGGAACTATGTGCTGCACATCTTTTGATAATGAAGATGCTCAACATCAGACAGACCCTTGAACTTACAAATATTTAGTACAGAATGTGGACCGACTCCAGCATTGTTCTTAGTTGGCTTCGTAGATTATCAAACCAACTTCAACCATATGTGGCCAATCGAATAAATTTAATCCAGAAAAACTGGAGTCTCAAATTGGCATCATGTTCGTACTAGTTCCAACCCAGCAGATTGCGTGAGCAGAGTCATTAGTGTCCACGAACCCATTAACCATCAGCTTTGGGAGCAAGGTCCACAATTCACTAGTGAGAAATACGGCATGAATGATGTTCCCCTAACAGAGGCTGAAGAAGTTGCAATGGCTACGGAACTCAGGCCTATCAAGACAAAAACAACATGCATTATCAATAGGCGAACTATCGACACAAGATATCAACGTGGCTCTGAAATCATCACTATCAATTTGCTTGACCGGTTTTCAAGGCTCGGCAAATTACATCGCACAAATGCATATGTTATCGTTTTACGCTCACACCATTTCTCGACGCCGAGAAGGTCGATTGCACAATGCAAAGCTTGGTGAATACCGTAAACACCCAATCATCTTTCCAAAGAACAATATTCTGGCATGATTCATCATTATACAGGCGCATCATGATACAATCCACGGAGGTCTACTACTCATTCGGGAGAAATAGTGGATATCGCACGTACGTACCCTTCCTAAACACTGTCTTCATATATGTACTGTTTGTAGAAGGCAATAACACAACGTATGGCAACATTACCACGTTCGCGAGTTTTGGCATCTCCCCCGCTCTCAACGTCTGGCGTAGACTATTGTGGCCCATTCAATATCCGCATTGGCGGATCCGGACCATCAAGAAGACCTATCTTCGTCTGTATGACTTCAAAGGCTGTGCATATTGAGCTGGCGGAAGACTTGTCAGCTGAGGCCTTCATTAATGTGTATATTCGTTTTGTAAATTCTCGGGGTCCATGCTTCCACATATACAGCGATAATGGGACTGCATTTGTTGGCGCGAACCGAATCTTGCAACAAGATTTAGGGAATGGCATGGCACTTACTCGATATCTCGATCGTATGGTATTCTCCGGTTTTCATTTCATTTTCTCATTTTTATTGTTGTATTTTTTGGCTAATTCTTACTGGTTACTCTGCTGTACAAAATGTGTTTAATTGAATGCAGATATATTAAACAAATATTGAATTTAAAAGGCATCTTGTACAAAAACTTTAATTGTTTGGAAGTGAATATTGCCTTAACATTAATGTGTCAAAAATTACTGAAGATCTAAAGTGATCTGGATTTCGTCTCTTATCTTATTAACCCCCACTTTTTGCAACATTGAAAGGTGTACGTAATATTTCCAAACAAAAAAACAAGGTCAGGTTATTTCATCCAAATCAGTTATTTTGAAGATACGAGATCAAACTATAAAACTCAAAAATTCAACTCAATTTAATTTATTATGATTATTATGGTACATTGAGATGTAGATCTTGTATAGTACTTAAATAAATAAGTAAACAAATAAAAACATTTAAAACTAATAATATAATTAAAGAAAGAAGAAAAGCTGGTGGTATATAAACTGTTTTAAAAACGTGTAAGGGATCTACCGAAATGAAACTTTTAAAGCGTGTGACATTAGAAATAGAAAAATAAAATAAACGGAATGAATTAAAGCAATGATGATGTAATGTTATTAGAGGAGGTGCTCTATGCGCACGAGAAAAATTAAGTTTGTCATACAAGTACACACACGCCTTTTCTTTTATAATTGCATGTAGACAAATTGCAATTCCTTGCGTCAATGTAGTGTTTGAGGAGAATTCCTAGCAATCACTTTAAGAACTATGAAACATGGTCATATCTTTGTACGCCATGGATGTATCTGACTGCATCATTAAGTGCTACTTGTAGCTCACGCTAGGACAGAATCTGTACAACTGTATACTAACATATCATTTGGGATAAGGAGCAGAATTAAAATTTTGACTAGTTTTTGTCTGGTATTACTTGGAGGAAAACTTCCAGATATCCAGAGTTTGCGAAGACATCCGTATATTCTTCCTATAATATAGTAAATATTGTCGTATCCTGACAATTTACAATTAATGACAAAACACAGACTAGTAACGGTGTTAACAATTTTAAGTTTATTGGTAGAGAATATGACATCTGGTAAGATAAGGGATCAAGTTTTATTCGAAATAGGAGTAACGTGACATTTATTTGGATTCAAAAACAATCCACTCGTTGCAAACCAAAAGAAAATACTGGCAAGAGCCTTATTGAGATTGCTAACCAGTTCAGTCATATTTTTAATTCGCTTTGCGGCATGCAGCCGGACATTATCGAAATAAAGTTAGACAGCGAAGTGCTTAGAAACATAAGAAAGTTAATTGACGAACATACAGAAGAGAATCGGATCAAGAATTGATCCTTGCGGGAGGCACGCTTAGATTTACTAGGTGGAGTGAAAATTAACCTCATTGACCGCCAGAATGCGCTGCTACTGCCTTGAACTCCATTCATATAGGGCAGACATGCCAAATTTCAGTGCGATACTGTCTTTAGTTTTGTTTTGACAGCTGATTGTTGTTGACGTGTTTGGCATCATGTTGAGTATGGACAAAAACGATTTTCATTCTCTCATAAAACATTATTTGAGAAGCAAAACGGCGAAGGAAACAAAGGAAAAGTTGTATAAACATTATAGGGCTAATGCTCCGTCAGATTACACCGTCAAATATTGGTTTCGAAAGTTTCGTGGTGGCCGCAACTCCACTACCGATCAAGTCCGCAGAGGTAGGCCCTCCGATGCGGTTACAGAGGACAATGTCAAAAAAATACATGAAATGGTGTTGGCTGACCGGAAAGTTAGAAATAATATGGCAATATTCTGCATATGAAAAAGTGGTCCTGCCGCTGGGTGCCGCGCATACTCATTCCTGACCAAAAACACGAACTCGAGAGCACTTTGAAAGTGTTTGGACTTGCTGAAGCGGAATGGGGCGGACTTTTGGCGTCGATTGGGAGCTTTTGAACACCAGAGAACAGGAGTGCCTGGCAATGAACTGAAGCCGGAACGAGTGCTCCGAAGCGGTAGAGGGAGGCTCGATGGGTCGGAAAGCTTATGGCGTCGGTTTTCTGGAATTGTCATGGCATACTCTTTGTGGACTACTTCGAAAAAGGAAAAACCATCAACAGCGAGTATTACTGTGTATTATTGGAGCGATCCAAACATTTAAAAAGTTTTTTTTTTTTTTTCATTCCCAAGGTGGTTACTTTTCACCCTATCTAGTACTGGCACAAGTGCTGCAGAAGAGTCATATGTAACAGCTCTCTGGAAGCTGTCAAACAGAAAAATACCAATCAGTCTCACAGCACTGTCACTAAGGCCAAAGAGATTTTTCGGTTTTTAGTATCAGAAGTATCGAGCATGCAAAGGAGCGTGACATAACTTCTATCGTATGGGGTATTCTTTTACAATAACCCTATAAAATTAATTAGTAGTTACCAGCTGCTTTGGAATTTTTTTCCAATAGTTTTTTTTTGTTGAAAAGGTTCATTTTATGACACCTAAAAGGGGAAAAGGGACCGCATCTGGTATGTAACGACCATTTTTGATTAGTTAAAAAAAAGTTACGTTTTTGCAAAAAAAAAAAAAAAAAATAAGCAGATTTCTTATGAGACTATTTTCTTAACCAGTTTTAGGTTTTTAACCGTTTACTCATTAGAATAACAACATTGTATGACTTGAACCATAGGATAGACGAGGCAGCTGCGAAGGTCCCAAAACAATTAGAAATAATCTACATTGTTGGAGACTTTCAAAGACGATTTCTGACGTGCATTCAAAGCAATGGTTTGCACTTTGAACAATTAATATTATACAAGGTTTGATGAAAAATAAAAATGTGCACTCAATAATTGTATTTTTTTTTTAACAATTTTTAATTTTATGTTTTACCTGTTTCAACATGAAACTATTGCCTTGAGATGAAATGACCTGACTTTTTTTTTGGTTTGTTAATACTAGGTACGGATTTCGAAGTTGCAAAAAGTGGGAGTTAGTAAGATATTTTTCCAAAAAAAAAAATGATAAAGCCAAAATTTTAGGTTTTAAAAGAAAAAATTTCTTTTGATTTTCAATATGTTTTAAGAAATTAGTGTTATAGCAACACTTATTTTTAAACTTACAGTTAAAGACCTCATAATTACGAGTTCAACAATAATATATTTGTTACCATACACGCATAAATTTTAGAGATGTTATTTTTAATTAGAGTAAGAACAGGGCAACGTAAGGCTTTGATATAAAATTATCATAAGTGTGTTCGTGGGGTACACATCGCAAAAAATAAGCTCATAAGCTAAAATGAATTGTCCAGTATAAGCAAAAAAAAAAAAAAAAAAAATCGCAATTACTCTGCAAAAATAAATTGTGAAGACTGCAAACACTAAAGATTATGCTGAATTTTACAAATCAAGTGGTAATGCCTATCGGTGCGATAAGTGTGCAGTTTTACGAAGACGCTCACTAACACTAGTTCTCTTCCAACTGGAGAATCCAACACTCAGCCGCCAAATAGTGAGTCATCTAACAGTGACGTCAATATCGAGAGTCAAAGTACTCTCCAGATGATATACGCTAAACTGACACAATTAGAAGACTGTAATACCCGCTTTCTCCAAGAATTGGCCGAACTGAGAAAAGAGAACGTTGAACTTAAAGCAAAAGTGCAAAATCTAGAGCCTAAGCTAATTGGCAACAACAAGAATCGCTAATGAACTCTATAGACATTGTTGATGTCACAAATGTCAATGACACCAATGCAATTGAAAACGCAAAATAAATTTTCAGTGATGCCCTATCTATAGATGTTGCTGACAGTGAAATTACGAGTTGCTATATAAAAAAAATGAGCTGAAAATCTCAGCATAAGCTAATCATCTGCTAATAAGTTCTCCAACTTTACAACGAAGCAACGCATAATGTGCGCAAAGAGGATGAACAAAAACAAACTCATCTCTCAAGTGGTTGACCTCTCCAGTGTTGAAGTAGCAGAAGCAACAGCAAGATCAACAAAAGAAGCAGCATATTTGTCAACGACTCCCTTACTCATTACACGCAAGCTCTTTTAAAGAAGACGAAAGAGATAGCAAAGAAAAAATGAGCACAATACGTATGGTTAAGTAAAAATCAAATTTTATTAAGAAAAGAGGAGGGTGGAAGACTTATCTCGATCAGATCATAAGCAGGTGGCGTTGGCTGCTTTATAAAGAACACTTTTAAAATCATTGATGTCTCCCAAGTTGATTGTCCTACTGCAGACGTATATAATATATGTTCAATTAAGCTCCTAACCACAATTTACTATGGACTTTTTAATTCTAAGCTGCAATACGGTATAAATTGCTGGGGAGTTGGCTATCAAAACAAAATTCAGCCATTGCTAGTTTCGCAAAATAATGTTGTCCGAAAGATTTGTCGTAAGCCTTGTAGGCATCCTAGTTTTCCGTTGTTTTGTCAGTAAGGGATTCTTCCTGTTCGTCACTTTTACTGTTTTAAGGTTCTAAAAGCATTCTTTATGAAGTCTGGTAACCGAAACTTTCGTATAATCTCAAACTATAACCTACGTAATAACTCGCTTAATATGTTACAAGTGCCAAACTATCGAACCACCGCATATAAAAATTCTTATTCAGTTATATGTAATCGTTTATTTAATATCCTCCCGGAAGATATCCGATGTGTTCACATGCCCAAATGTTATCTTAAGCGCATAAAAAATTGGCTGTTCTCTTAAGATTATTGTAGTTTAGACTCTCTTACTTCTAATATTTTGATCTAACTTTTGCTTAAACCTTTGATATTTGTATATTGATTACATAAATTTTTGATCCTTTATGAAGCGATAACAATTTGATATCATGTTAAATGAATTAAATTGCTGAAATTTGTTTTCTTTTTTCTATTTTTTTTTCAACACCCCACCCCAACTATTGTATTATTCCTTTTGAAGTGGCATTCAACACTATTTGAACTCACTAGTTTAAAATATCGAAATCCAACAGAATTATTTTTTTTTTCTTACTTCACTTTGTTATACTTAAAAGACTGAATTTTTATATGGATTTGTTTTTATATTATATTTATAAGTAATTTAAGTGAAATAAATAACACACATACATACATAAAAAAAAAATATTTATATCTCAAAGAGAATGTATTTTCGACCGCTTTAAGTCTTCGCCACATTATCCAGAACGCGCTGTATACGTCATATGTGCGTGTGTAATATTAATGAGTTATTAAAATATTTAGCCGAATTGTTTTCACTAGAATTAATGGAATAAATAGTAAAATTCAAGTAACAAAATTATTCCCTCCTTTGCTTCCGCAACCATGTAAAAGAATGATGTCAATATAACATGTTAACCCCCCTATTACGAATTGCGAGTCGCAAGATTTTGTAGAATCGAATCCTCTGGCGAATTTCGACTCTCGTCGTATTACGAATAGCGAACTTAGTAGTTTGCCTTTGAAAAGCCATATAAACAAACCTGAAATCTCACCTGTCAAATGTCAAAACTTATTCAAATTGTTTAAATTACGTGAACCTTTGAAAGGAAAAAAAAAATTTAAATGATAAGTAACGTTGATTTGTTTTTGAAAGTTCTGATCGGAATGAAGAAAAAACAAGGATAAGCAGATTGAGAAGAAAAATTCGTGATGGTTCTAATCCCTTGGATCTTCCTGAGAATCTGTAAATTCTTTATTACTATTTGTTTGAATGTCTTATGGGGAAGACTTTTTAGATTTATTTCTTACTTTCGACTCAACAAAGATGCATTTTTTTTATGTGTTAAACGAAGTAAAAGGTGACTTTCGGTCCACACACACATCTGCTATCCCCCCACTGCTAAAATTGGTTTTTGATTTGCGATTTTAGTTGGAAACGACTTTGATTTGGGGCTATCACAACCTACCGTATCTGTTGTACTGACGGAAATAATTGAAGTGTTTGAGGCAACAATCTGTAAAGCTTGGATAAAGTTAGAAATGTCTCAAAAAGAAAAGCAAGACACACGAAATTATTTCTTCAGAACAGCAAGATTACCTGGAGTAATTGGATGTGTTGATGGGACACATATTGGAATTGTCGGCCCTGGGCAGTTGCGGCACCAATATTTGAACCGGAAAGTGTATTATAGCTTAAATGCCATGATAGTAAGTTTTTTTTTATGCTCTGAATTATCTTTTAAATTTTAAGGGTTTTATTTTGCAGACTTGTGACCCCAGTATGTACATTCGCTATGTTGATGCCAGAATTCCGGGCTCAACCCATGATTCCTTTATATGGAATTACAGCCATTTGAATCAAGTTTTAGAAACATGGTACCAAAACGGGGAGCGTTCAATGCTCCTGGATAAGTAGACGTCTTTCTCTCTGATAGCTTTAATCGATGTACTTTTATTTATATTTTAGGTGATTCTGGTTATACTCTCCTTCCTTATTTGCTCACACCCTATAGAAATACGAGTGTTGGGTCAAGAGAGGCAATGTTCATTAAATTGCACTTGAAGGCAAGGAATACAGTGGGAAGGACAATAGGAATCTTGAAAAGTCGCTTCAGATGTCTGCTGAACGAACGAAAATTACACTACTCTCCAACAAAACATTTAAGTTTAGTATTTTTAATTAACATTTTTATTTAATTTTTTCAAATTCATTTCTTCAATTTAACTTCCAAGCTTTCTATATGGCGGCGACTTTTTTCCAAATTCTCTTTTTCTTTCCGTTCCTCTTTTTTCATCAATAGGGATAATTTTTCCTTTTCTAGTTCATACGTTTTTCGGGTGTATCTAGTAATTTCACATAATGGTTTTTTTATATCTTTGAAACTGTCAGAAGCTCCTCTTGAACACTTGTCTGGCTTTCAAGAAGCCTAAGCCGTTCATTTTCCCTTACGTTTATGATCCCCATAGCACTATTACTAGTGCTTGGCAAAGAAAAATCGCGTTTGGGTGTTAAAACATCTTTAGCTTCATTTATACGGGACGGAGTTTCCATTTTCACACCGAAAAGATAACCTGATTGCAATTTATTGCATTTTTAAGGTCCAGCAACTCATCCACCGCTTGCTCTAAAGGAGTCAAAGGTGCTCCTCCTGTAGCTGTTATTTCTTTTTTTTTACTAGCAAGCTTCAGTTTGTAATCCAGCCAAACCTGAATTTATAAATAAATTAAAATATTAAATATGTGCGAACTTATTTTACCTTATGCCATCCTTTTCCCTCTCGTATAGGCGGCCCCAGGGAGTTCAGCTCCAGAGCGAACTGCTCCCAATATCCCTTTTGATTTTGTTTTGAAGACCCAAATACCCCAATAACTTTTACAATGTCTGCATTCGTTCCATTAATTGAACTAATTTTGTGAATTGTTCAGAATTCGCCCTCTTAAAACTTAAAAAAAAAAAAAACAAGTTATTAATATAATATAAATTAATTATACTTACCTTTTGTTGTCGCTACTCATGTTCGTGACCAAAAATAACATAAAATAACGAATACCTGGATTGAAATGTTCCTTGTCACTGAAAAACTTTGTTAGACTGAATTTGACGAATTAAAAATGAAAGATAGGCGAACGTTGGCCAACGGTAATAACGTAAGATGTCAACTCGCTAAATATTTGACACTTCAGGCGAATGAAATATTGGCGATTCGCTACTCGTAATACCAAATACTCACATTCGCCATTTATAATAGGGGCTTAAAGCAATTTGTACCTATATATTGTATTATTATTATTGAAACTTTATTGATCTAGTAATAAAATCGCAGACCATGTAAAGGGAAAAATTATAGCACTACCTGCCAGGACTTAAAACTATTGGCATTATATAAAGCTTAGATAATTAACCTGGTCGACCAGCGACGAATGCACACGTCACTGCACTCTTAATTCCTTTTGTGCTGCACACCAAAAAAATTAAAAAAAAAACCCACCGCGCGTGTGTGCAAAAAAAAAAAATTAAACAGTGCTGTGCAATTAAAAAAAAATAAATAAATAAGTAAATAAAACAAAAATATTACACAGTGCGGGTATCCCACCTCTCCCGCTCCTGGTCTTAGTACTGTATTTATCATACGTTACGGGCAGTGACTGAGTGTATGTAACAACCGATGGATAGCGGGTTTTGTGTAAAAATTTTGTTGGGGCACTGATTCATATTGTTGTAAGGGCATAACACCTACAGCAATTTGATTCGGTAAGCCATCGCCCGAATTTTCACTTCGCAGTCTTGCTGTAAATTCCAATCCGAAATTCAATTTCATGTGGTTAAAATTCCATCTCCGTAAGAAAATTATCCACTACTGCTTTATTTACAGAAGCCCCAAACTGGACAGCAACTCGAACTTTCAGGAGTTTGATGCGCTGTCTGACTCCATTCAAAGAATTGTATCCCTGTATCCTCATACTGAAATCGTGATTATGGGCGATTTCAATATACACAATTCTGTTTGGCTTCGACATTCTGGACAAACAACACCCGAAGGAAGGTGTGTTGAGATCTTTGCTGCAGAAAATAATTTAACCCAGCTTGTGTATGAGCCCACACGAATACCGCCAACACCCTGGACTTGTTTTTAACTTTTCACCCTGACAAGTACTGTGTTGATGTTCTCTCTCCTCTAGGCTCGTCGGACTATTGTGCCATATCTACTAAATTCTCGTACACCCACCATACAGTTAGAGAAAACTATGTCCTAAAAGACCCGTATGGCAATACGAGAAAGCCAATTGGAACGGACTTAATAACTTCTTTAGGAATTTTAACTGGTATTAATGTTTCCTCGATGATGTAGTGGATGCCGCTACTGATATCATCACAGAAACTATTCTCTTTGGAATGAGATGCTTTATCTCCCATCGGTCGGAGTATCAAACCAAAAGAAAAGGCATGGTATGACTCGAGCTGTAAGGAGGCTGGCACGGTTAGAGAATTGTTTTTTCGGTCCTACAAGAACAACCCGACAGAGGAAAACCGAAAAAAGTTTAAACGAGCCAGAAATGATTGCAACGTCTTTCCAATACGACCAGAAACTGAGGCAAAAAGTACTGCAATGTCCCAAAGGCAGTACAAATTTTTGATCATTCGTCAAAAACATTAGAAATTCTGCCTCATCCTCCATCCCAACGCTCATTCACAATGACATTCCAGCTTTGAGCTCTTTGGACAAGGTCAATCTGCTTGCTGCACACTTTGTGGCTAGCTCAACACTCCCAGATTGTGCTTTGTCCCCGCCTACACTTGAATGCGTCGAATCTACAATAGGACGAATCCACTTTCGCACTCGTGTATTAGCAAGAGTACTCAAAGATCTTAACATGCATAAATCCGCTGGTCCAGATGGTATATCGTCCCTTCTTCTGAAATGGTGTTCTTCCACGCTGGCAAAACCACTGCGTAAACTTTTTCATCAATCGTACTCTTTAGGACTCTTTCCGAGCAGATGGAAAACAGTATTTGTTCAACCCGTCCCTAAAAAAGGCGAATCTTCTCTCTCTTCCTACAGACCCATTGTACTTACGTCCCTTCTTTCCAAGGGAAAGAAACACGAAAACTTCTCAATGACCGGCAATATGGTTTTCGTAGCAACAGGTCCTCTGGTGATTTTCAATCTGGCGAAAGTAAGATAGTTATTTCTAAGACATTTGACGAAAATGCGTGCTTTTGGGATCGATGACTCTCTTCTTCAACGGATTAGAAATTACCTTTCGGAACGTTCAATTCAAGTTGTCTTGGACGGTTTCAAGTCTGATATTCACAAAATATCAAAATATCTCTCTGCTTTTCATATTCGTCCTCGGACTCACGCCCCTGATCTTCGGTTGTAGAACGGGAACGGCAGCGTATGTTAAGCTCATTAAATTCCGATATTAACAGCATAACCAATTGGGGAATTATTAACCGCGTGGAATTTAGTCCTTCCAAAATTCAATGCTGTCTGCTGTCATTAAAGCGAAATTCAAATACCCAGCCATTATCCATGAATGGCACTTGCATCGTCGAAACCGATAAACTTTCCATTCTCGGTATGTGTGTAAGTGACAACTTACGTTGGAATGACCACATATTCGATGTCGCCAAAAATGCTGCGAAATGTCTAGGTTTCCTCAAGCGATGTAAGAAATATTTTGCCCCCTCTAAACTGGTCACAATATATAAGGCATTCATCCGCCCAAAATTGGAGTACAATGCCCACATCTGGTCAGGTGCCACTTAAACATCTCTGCAACTGCTAGATAGGATTCAAAACCGTGCGATAAAACTCATTGGTGATACTTATGATACAACCTCGAACATCGACGTAATGTCTATTGTCTCACTTTGTTTTATCGCTATTTTTACCACCAGTGCTCCATTGAAATCGCCAGTAGCATCCCGCCCATTCAAACTTTCAACCATAACACCCGTCTCGCTATGAATGCTCATCAGTATACCCTCAAGCCCATTTTCGGACGTACTCTAAAATATCGTGATTCTCTCCTAAGCCGTACAATTCGCTTATGGAATGCCCTGCCGACCTCCGTGTTTCCTGGTCGTTATAATTCACAAACATTTAAAAACAATGTACATCGGAAGCTGTCTTTTCTCCCTCCCTAAATTTCCTTCGCCCGTTCTGTGTACGAACATTTTAAGGGTACAAAAACCCCTTGAGGGCGCGCTGATTATATATATAAAAAAAAAATTGACATAATTATTACAATATACTGATGTGTTGCTGTGAGTAGACGTATTTTTAATTCGCTCCCGGAATTTAATCAGCCATTTTCCCAGTTGATTCCTAAATTATTTTTAATTATTTTAAAACTAAATCTTTTAAGTGTAACGTTTAAAATAGACTGTTTAATTCCTAAAAGAACATAATGGCAAAAACATGTCAACACAAAAAGAGAAGTCCGCCTCTTCATCAACTTCAGACAAACATCCAGTAGCCAACAGCCTTTCGAAAAACAATCTTGTGTGTATCAAGCCGTCTCCATCAGATAAAAAAACATCTTTGTCAGATTAAGTTCGTGAGTTCGAGTCAACACGTATTCATAAGTTCAAATCTTTGCTTCGTGAATTTGAATGTAGCTTCAACGAAAAGCTGAGCAATGCAATTGAATTGAAAGTAGAGTGCATCAATTCTAGAGTGAATTATGTGAACTAAGGGAAAAAAACAAAAGGTTCTATTTCATGACCAAATCTCGTTTCCTGGTTTTAATTCTCTTCACGATCTAATCTTCTTAACGTATGATGTTCATATGAATAAAAAAAAAATTCCCAAAAAAAAAAATTAAATTCAGGAATTTCAAAGATATAGACAGATGCTCTGCACAGGCTTCACCTACCTATGGTACTTGTGCTGGAATATATCAGATAAAAATAATAAAGTCGCTTTATTTGAGTCTATGGTTTTGGAGCTTTTTGATACACATATTCCACTTAAAGATATAGTAATAAGAGATCATAGGCGACCCTGGTTTACGTCTAATGAAAGAAAGCTAATACGACTTCGTGACAAGACTTATCGTGGATGAAAAACCTATCCGACGTTTTATAATAGAACAAGTTTTGTCAAGTTGAGCAATATCACCACCACAGAAATCCGAAAAAGCAAACAATATTATAATAGCACCAAACTAAATGTGATTAATAACTCCCGCGATCTTTGGAAAACTTTGCGCGAGCTCGCCGTTGTTAAAAGGAAGACGTCCTCGAACCGTATATACATCGACCCGAATTTGCTTAATGACTACTTTGCTACACCTGTACCAGATACGACGCATCCTCTTGACGAATCTGAGGGTTGTTGTAGTTTTCCAGCATATTTACAATGCTTCGACTTTTGCCAATTAGCATTCTTTCTGGCTTGTCAAAAGTTTTAGAAATCATAATTAAAAATCAGCTTCGAGTTCATCTAACCTCCCAAAGTTTAGTGCACACATCAATTTGCTTATTGAAAAGGGCATAGCTACACCACTGCATTCATAAAGATAATTGACATCGGTCTGACCTTTGATGAGACCAAAACAACTCTGCTCTGCCTTTTGGACTATTCAAAAGCGTTCGATTCCTTGAACCACAGCATACATTGCCAGAAACTTTATTTTAGGTTCGGGTTAGGCAGGAGAGCTGTTGAACTGATTCGGAACTACCTCAGTGAAAGGTTTCAACAGGTTTCTTCAAACGAAGATGTCTTTACAATGTTGGGCCTGTGCAAAGGTGGACCCCTGCTCTCCGTTTAATATGTTACATCAATGACCTTCTTTAAGTGTGTAAGCATAGTACGATACACCTAAATGCAGACGATGTTCAATGTTCGCGGTCGGAGCTCGAAAATTGTGTCAGTAAATTGAATGAGGATTTAAGTGCGATAAGTCCTTGGGCACTTTTGAATAGTCTTCAACTTAATCCACAAGTCTTTTTGGTTACCGATTGGCAAGAACATTGGTATTGTTGACGAATACCCAGATGTCTACTTATGTAGATAGAAGATTCGTTCCTACGAAACAGTAAAGTCTTGGAATCATTTTGAACAATCGTCTTACAGCCTGTGATCACATTAACCTACTTGGTTAAAATATTTATTTAACGTTACGTATGCTCTGGACGTCTGCCCGTTGTACTCCAATAAACATTAGGCTAACACTTGTAAAAGCTCTACTAGTACCGCAAATAACTGCTGTTTAGTCTAGTTTTCTTGACTCAAATTCTTTTCGTAATTTAGAACTTGCTTTTTACGCCATGATAGACGATCAATCTTAGAGTGCACGCTTCAACAATTCCTGAAATATCATAACTGCTTATGTCTTGCAAACATAATTATCCATAAGAAATCGAAATATCTAGATCTTCCAGGACAAGTATTTTAATACTTTCTTGCCATAAGTATTTGGAAAGCAGTCGTCTGTTCTTGTGGTTGTGGAACTTGTTGCCATACGATATCAGGCGTATGGTAGGGACAAGAAATTTTAGGTATTCTCTTTTCAACCATTTTAAGAATCTATAGGGCAAGCAATCAACTTTATTATAGTAAATAATGTATTCAAAATCTGATAGCAAGTAATTTATATTCGTATTTTTTATTATATTTTATTTTACAACTTTACAATTTTATGCTTTCAATTTATATTGATTTATGTACTGGTAAAAGAGCTTAGATCTTATTTGTACAATCCGGTTAATTGAAATAAATAAACTAAACTAAACTAAAAAAAAAAGAAAACTAAAAAAACTAATTTTTATTATTGGTTTATATACGGCGCTAATGTTGTGAGTAGAAATGATGTTAAGAAGTTCGATAAGAGTTTTGTTAGAAAGTTGTTTACAGATAATTTCGATATTCTTACAAGCAATAAGATGACTAACGGTTAAGCTAGGTTTATCCACGCATAGTTGGCATTATTTTGCTGCATCCCTTGCTATAAAATGTCTCGGCGATAGCTCCTCTGCACTGCCAAAAGGCCGACAGCGACTTAGATGCTTTCGTCGTAACTTGTTTAGTCCAGAGAAGTTTGTTATCCAGGATATCACCCAAATACTTAACTTCTTTGGAGAATTGGATGGTGATGCCTTTAAGCACTAGATGGGTCAGACCAGGCCGCTTCCTCCCTCTTGTAAAGAAAACAACATCAGTTTTGAGAGGACTTACTGAAAGCCAATTACTAGTGCACCAATCGTCGATAAGTACCGTCAGATTTTCTGCGTGGTTCCAGCCTGGTGGAACCCTTTTGAGGGTTTTGACCAGCTTACATGTTTCAATCTTTTCGCAAAAAGTTTCTTAAAAATTGTTTGCTTTGATCTGTAAAGATTCCAATCTTGCTCCAAATTAGTCTTAAGTTTAGAAGTTTTCTGGATTCTTTACAAAGACGTTGCAGGCCAGCGTTCTACTAAGAAAAGGGCGATCTGCAGGATTGGTTACTAACTGGACATGCTATTTCGAAACACTTGGTGAGGGCTCCGTTCATGTTTTGAACAGCTTCAAGCTTTTGTTCTGTCCTGAGCTTAGGGGGACTTTTGTATTTGTCCAGCTCATCCATAAATTGTGTCCAGTTGGTTTTATGAGGATTCCTCGTCTTCGATTCTGATTCTGAATTCCATGTATCTGACATGGAGATCTCCGATAGTATTTTTCAGCTAGCAATCTCCTTAGCATATCTGTTGGATAAAGTCAAGTCGATTACTTGCTGTCTTACTCTCGTAACAAAAGTAAGCTGTGGCTTACAATGTTGTGGCTGTCAACGATATGAAATCCAGGAGATGATTATCTCTCACGTTGTATTTGCTACTGCTCCAGAAAGTGTTCTGAGCATTAGCATCGCAGCATATGATGAGTCCCATCTTTCTGGAATCACAATATTCAAAGAGTGCAAAGAGCGAATCATAGTTTCAACAGACGCAACGACGAATTTGCGCCATTCTCGCTTTGCTTCGTATCTTATGTCTGCATCAACCAAATCTTGATTACAAAATTGCACAAGTTTAATTGGTGAGAGTGATTTCGGTACAGAAAGACAAGTTCTCGGTCTTACCGAACGCTCGTCATAAAGTGATGTGAAACCCCTTAAACATCCAAAACCCCATCCCCACGGTTTCTGTATGGATAGTATGTGGATAAGCCTCCTACATAAGGATGTATTTGCAGACTTGGAATATTGAAGGTGGATTTGAGTACTGGGTCGTCTTTTATCCGCACTCATTTGAAAAAAAAAAAAAAAAAAATAGTGGAAATTAACCCTTTAATGGTGCATAATATATAGGGAAGTGAGTCATACCACTTAATGGTCCTTGTTTTCCCGATTCTTTCTCTCTCTGTGAGAGTAAATTTTCCACTTTTAAGTGTCAAGTCCAGGGTTCTGGGTATGAAGACGCATCAGAACGTCTCCCGTTTCTCTGAGTTGCCCCGGGACACAGAAGATGGCGCGCGTTAGTTTGGATTCTCTGAAAACCTCGGTATTTTGCTAACATCGAAATGAATCGGTGACGAGATAGGAGAGTTGATTTTTTGTATTAAAAGTGAAGTGTAGTAGGAAATTCTTTCTTTTATGTGTGGTAAACCGGATTCAGTAAGTAGATTTATGATAGGAGTTGCTGAAACGCCTTGCATATAATCCCTGGGGTATGGGGTAGGAATATTCTGTATAGTTGCTGTTGGACATTTTCCATAGATTGCTAGACTATAGCCACTTTTAGATAACATTATTTCATAGACTATTGCATTATTACATTAATAGCGGAATTAATACAAGACCTGTATTTTGAAGATAAATATTTAATTGTTTGCTCTTGGGGTGAGATTTTTTCTTATACATATATGTACAATCATTTTTGATACTTCTGATTAAGTATTTTGAAAAAGTTAACATTGTTAATTGCTGAATTTTTTGAAATTTTTTGACATGGTTTTTGAACAATTTTTCATTTTTCTAAAGAAATTTTCGACACGAAGTGCGATAATTTCTGGGTCTTACTGGCTCCTTTAGGAAGTTCGTCAGAAACTACTCGCAGTTGGCAGAACCCCTTACAGAGCTGATAAAAACTGATAGGGGTTCGAGTGACAAATTTAGCAGGAAGAGACAGTACGGAAACTTATGGAGATTCTTAGCAATCCACTGGCGCTGGTGTTCGATCCTGAGTGTGAACATGAGATACAATCTGACGTTTCATCTGTGGGGTTGGCTGGAATCCTTTTTCAGCAAGGGAAAGAAGACTCGGTCTTGTGCCAAGTGATGGTTTACTTTACAGCCCCAAATTTTGAGACGACGAGAGGGAGTATCATTCCTACGAGGTTGAGGTGTTGGCCATCGTGAACAGTCTCTATCGATTCCGAGTCTATCTATTAGACAGGGAATTCAAGGCAGTCGCGGACTGTGAGGCGATTGTGACTACAAAGAACAAGCCGAAGATCATATCACTGGTGGGCAGGTGGTGGCTCAAATTGCAAGAGTTTTCATTCGAGACGGTGCATCAACTTGAGAGGAAGGCGGGTTATGTAGACGCGCTTATTCGACAACCCATGGAAGAACCATAGGAAATGGAAGAAGCGTCGCTGTATGCTCTTAACCTACATATCACGAACGATGACTGGCTGACATCAATGCAATGGCAGAACGACAAGCTGTAAATAAAGTCTACCGAATCAACGAGCATGAAGAAACAGTTGCAGAAAGATTTTAAACTTAATCGAAAGCGACTTTTCAGACTGGTGGGAAATGCTGAGAAGTGGGTGTTACCACATTAATTCGGTTAAGGATCCTGAAGTTGTGCCATGACGATGGCAAGAAAACGGACAAGAAAACTTTGAACGGAGTGCGACAAACATACTGGTTACCAAGAATGCGCAGCTTCACTCGGGCGTACATAAAGGCATGTTTGGACTGCACGTACTCGAAAAGGAAGGGGGGATGCCAGAAGGAGAGCTGCATAGTGCGGAAACGGTGCCGTTGCCATTTGACAACATACATCTGGACCATCTGGGTCCATTTACTTTAGAAAAGGGAGCAACGAGTTACGTTCAGGCAATTGTCGACAATTTAACAAAGTACGTCGTCCTACGAGCAGTGAAGGCGGCGAATACGAAGGGGGTGCTCAACGCATTGGCCGACATATCAAGGTATTTTGGCGTGCCGAGACGATTGGTGACGGATCGAGGGACGGCGTTTACTGCAAAGGCATTCGAGCAGTACTGTGTTGACACCGAGACCGAATGGCAAGGTGGAACGGTGCAACAGAGTGTGCCCACTCGGTGGAAAAGGATTCGGCTGTCCGCCTAAGGACCATTCAATTGAGGCATTCGAGCAGTACTGTGTTGACACCGAGACCGAATGGCAAGGTGGAACGGTGCAACAGAGTGTGAACACTCGGTGGAAAAGGATTCGGCTGTCCGCCTAAGGACCATTCAATTGAGGCTTAATACCGGAAGAAGTCCGACGCCGAAAGCCAGTCCACACGACCTATTGTTTATGTACATGCCGAGAGACATCCTAGGAAACAAATTGCTGTTGGAACTGGAAAAGGCTGGATCGGTCGAACCAGAAGAGATGGACCAAGAGAGGGTGAAGAAGTGGCGGTTACCCAGAAACGGCGGTACGACTTAAGACGCCACAAACCATCTAAGTGCGAGGTTGAAGATCTGGTCTTAATTAAACGGGAACAAGCCGCGACTGGTGAATCCCAGAAGCTTGAACCGCTTTACCGAAAACCGTACATCATAACCAAGGGGCTGCCAAACGATCGCTATATCGTCGAGGACATCCCAGGCATCAGAGAAATTAACAGCGGTTCAGCACTGTGATGAGCTCGGACAAGCTCAAGCCGTAGTGTAACTTACCATACGAGGGACTCATTGGATCGGATGACGATGCGGCGAATAGTGAAGTTGACTCAGGTAAGACTGAGTCCCAGTTCCCAGTAAGGCAATATTCTTGTTATTTTTATTATTCTTGTTTATGTTACAAAATTTAATTTCCAAAATTGGCATTGCCGTCTGCCTGATTGCCATTTAATAGCAAACAATTTTAAAGTGTAAATATTGTGATATCTTGAATTTGTACATATTTAATAAAGTTTTGATCTTGTAGCATTAAAGGTTCTCATTTATGGTTTTTTGTCTCGATAAGTATATGGCTGATTCATAATAGGAAACATTTTTTAGCATTGTTTTCACAATTGAGAAGTGCTATAGTGTGTTCTTTCGATTTATTGTCGCTACCTAAAAAGTATGTTCGTATTTCCTTGAGAATAGGACATCTGTCAATGAAATGGATAACATCTTCTCTCTCTCTGGTAGGTTACAAAGGCTGTAGTAGATTGGTAGGTAAGGACGATGCGGGATATACATAGTTAAGGCGTATCAGTTCCCCTCTAATTTTAAATAGGAACGATATTATTTCTTTACTGTTGTTATTGTTGAAGTAGTTCTTATCACACAAATTATGATTTAAGATACTGTATGTAGATCTATGTACTTATGATGTAGCCTTATTGAGACGATCTTCTCTATATTTTTCGTCCTTTTTTCCAATATTATATAGCACCTCACTGGAGTATCTTCCAGTCCCATATACGAAGTTTAATTCTATTCCGCGATAGGTTGCCAGCTCCTCTAAATTTTTATACCACAGATTCTCCTTTCTATGATTTTTGGAAGTCTGTCATCAGGCATCTCTAGAACTTTAATAGGGTAATCCGCATGCAGTTTCAGTGATTTGACAGATATTGGAGATAAACCTGTTTCAATGTTTACCATATAATTGGGCGTTGAAGTCGGTAGACTAAAGATTCTTTTTATGAAATATCTTAACAATTTCTCAACGGTTTCATACTGGATGTATCCCCAAGATTGTGCTGCATACATCATTACTGACTCAGCTACAGCTTGGAACACTTTATATTTCAACATTGGTCGACTAGAATATTTGAAAAAAAAAAACATCTTTTCCCGCTTGCACCTCTGACACTTTTGGTTTTTGTTAGTCTTGTTAGTTTTGTTACTTGTATTGTTTCACCGTTTCGATGGGCTGACCGTTAAAATGCCATTTCTCGCTTTCAATATTCTACCTCCAGATCCTTTTTTAAAAATTATAATTCTTGATTTTTCGAGGTTTACCGTAAGATTCTATAATTGGCAGTACAATTCGACTAATCATGAATTGAAGAGATTCTGGAGAATATCGTAAAATTACCACATCATTTGGGAACAAAAGAGCCTTTATTAACACTCCAGCAATTTCAATTCTTCCTGGAAGGAAATCTACAAGGACATTTATGTATATGGCGAAGAGATTCGGGCTAATGCACAACCTTGTCTTACTCCTGATGATGCTTCGAACCACTCCGAAGTCTCGATTCCGCTCCATACTGTTGAATAATTTTTTTCATGTTTTCGAAGACCTTCCCAAACTTGTGGCTTATTCCGGCGTTGTATAGCTTATAAATTAGGGCTCTTCGATCGATATTATCAAACGCTGCCTTGAAATCAACGAAAAAAGCAAATAATTTCTTTTTTTGTTCTATGAAAGATCCAACCATGTTTTGCAGTACGAAGATGTTGTCTGCCGTTGAATAGCCTTTTCGAAATCCTGATGGTGTTCTTTAATCAGTTTTAAATATGGTTGTTATTCTTTCGATGAAGTTGGCAGACGCATATTTAAGGAATTGCAAAGCGATCCTATCTGTCCCTGGTGCCTTTCCTTGAACTTTATTAACACCTTCCAAATATCATCCTGTGTTATATGTGCGTCTAGTATCTCATTGGTAATGAAAGGCGCAGCGTAATGAATTTGAGGACTATTCACTACAGGGTTTAAAAGTTTTCGGAAATGGTTATCAATGTATTTACTTGCGCCTCAATTTGGGGCGCTTTGCCGTTGAACTTTTTTTACCGCCAACCAGAATTCTTTCACATTCTTGAAGCAATTAATTTGAGAGCTTCGTTTTCGAAAAAAACTTTCTTTTTCTCCTTACAGACTTGTTTAAAAGATTTGTTGGATATACAGTCTTTTATAATAACAATTGCCAAGTTTTCGGAAAGGCTTGAGCCATCAGAACGACTTTCGCCTTGCCGCTTTACATTCTTTGTCAAACCATCTCTCCTTTGGTTTCCTACTTTTTCCTTGAACATACATGCAGGGTGTGTACGATCTTTAATCAGATCTACAATTACTCCAATGCTGCAATTACTATCTGTGCTTAGGTGTAAATCAAGATTATGTCTGTAATTGACTGCATTTGACTCTCTCCATAACAATTTAGGAGGTAAAAGTATATCTCGTACCTCTTCACTTTCTACTGGGGATGAACCAAACTCTGCCACTATAGACATATGGTTGGTATACGGCTCACACAATACTTTAAACTCATTTATCAAAGCTATCCATTCACCTCGTATTACCATAAACAGTAGTTCACGACCGAACAGCCTTGTTGTCCTATAACGGTGTATTCCCCTTTTGAATCTGATCCGCTCACTCCATTCATAATACGGAATCATACAGTTCCAGTAATTTCAGCCCCCTAAATTTTTAGTGATATCTTTGGATTTCCTCACTTTTCCTGCGAATGTTTTTTCTTCCCTCCTCTTCTCCTATTCTTGCATTCAAATTACCGATAATCATTATATTGTAGTAAGTACTGTGTTCAAGTAGCTCACATAGTTTACCAAAATCTCTTTTCCAATGATTACAATTAATATATAATGGCAGTATAATTAGCTTTGTTGAACCCAGGTTGATTTTTAAAATTTTGACCTCATTAATTGTTTTGAAATCACAGAATATGTTATTAATATTTTTATTAAACCCGAAGAAACAACGGCCACCATCTCTTCCTCTCGTACTTTGTTTCAAAGTGGGTATACAAACAAATTCGAATTTTTTAAAGTTTTAAATTTTCTTTGTCCAAAAAGTTTCGTAGAATATCAAAATTATTTATAAATTCGTAAATTGACTTATTACTAAGACCTGAGATGTTACAGCTTAGTATTTTTATTCTTTCTAATTGTACATTTCTTTTGTTTTGGCAGACGGGAACTTTATCCGACTTTCTTCTATTAAATATGGTTGTTGTCCTTGCTGTGATGTTTCCGGCTTGAGCTGAAGATGTCGCTTCTCCACCCGTGATGTCATCATTTGTCATCTGTGCATTCTCGTTGGTTCACAGCTTGGTAGATCTTGTTGAAAAGTGGAATCGCATTTGTGTTGTTTTGTAATAATCCTATAGATGAACTCCAGCGAAAAACATTTTTCTGCACGTACATTCCTCACCAATACTTTACTTACTTGTATGGCCTTACTTGTATTGCCATGGGAAGATCTTTCGACATGGTTACATCTGTGCCTTTCAGTGCTGATGAAGATTTAAGAGCTGTGATCCTGTTGTCTTGATTCGAGTTTCACAATAAAGTTTTTAGCTGTCGCATTATTCGTTTTTATTTCATGAATCTGTAGGTTTTCAGTAGCTTGATTTGGTTGGATAACGCTTGACAAAATGTTTCTTATGACATCTTTTTCATTGGCGCATTTTTGTGGTGTAACTCGTAACATCAAATTGTTTTCAGTGTTTTTTCGTTGGATCTCCTCCATTTGGTTCTCAAGCAGCTCGTACTACTTCCCAAGGTTGCTATTTTGTTAGACAGCGGGAGGTTATGTTCCATAATTTTTTGGTTGGCGATTGCAATAGCTTCGATGTCTTCTTAGCCGTGTCTTTTTCAATTTCGAGTCAAGAAACTGACATAGCAAATTAATAAGATCCGTCTGGGTCATCGCTGCAACTAGCTCCTCAAACATTTCCAACGTGTTGTGTTTCTTTTTTTTTACGGGAGAAGTTTCTGCGAGATTCTTTTGTTTTTTTTTTTGTTACCATATGAGCGTAGATATAGAGTCTGGTTTGGATTGTCGTGGGGTAGATGTTCTAGTTCTAAGCGTATATTACTTCTTACAACACTAAAACTCACATGAAATTGCCAAATATGTTTTTTTTAATCTTTGGACAACCCTTCAGCACAATTTTAACTTCGAAAATGTTGGAAATATACTATCTTTCGCTTTTTTTATTGGAGCAAATATAATACAACACTTTTCTATACTTTGACAGAAATGTCAGTTATACATTTCACTTAACACAACTGATACCGAAGGTAAGGGGATCGACAGCTAGGACCCAATCGCCGGAGCACGATAAGTTTAGAATGACCGAAATTTTAGAGCAGATGGTAAGCACTGGCATTGTTGGTAGTCGTAAGTTGACCGCCGGAGAGACCACATCGTGTACTTAAATAAATATTTTGAACTTTTACTTAACCGATGCGTTTTCTTTCTCTTGGTTTTTTTTTTTCTGCTTTACACTTTTAGAAAAAAATAATAAGATTACCTGCATACTAGAATATTATATTGTCTACTACTTTTCTTATTTCATTGAATCCGATTAAGAATAGCGAAACCGATAAAGCCGATGCCTGAGTACTACCATTTTCAATGTGATGTAAAGGAGAGTAGGTATTATTTATTTTTACTCGAAAAAGAAAAAAGGGCTGTTTTCATTGAACTGCTCTATTTTTGTTGTATTTTTTTAATTATTGAAGTAGCATCACTTGTTTTCCAGCATTTTAAGATCTATTGCTTATTTATGTTACAGAAACAATATCATTTAAATCTATTAAAGTTTAACGATTTTATTTGGCAAAATGTAATCAAGTGCCATTGAGTGCTATTGTTTTGTCCGACACTGTATATTTGAGGATCTTTGGTCCGATCTTCCGTATTTTAAGCTGATGTAGAACAATATGTGCAACAATTTGGTTGAATACCTTTTCATAGTCAATTGACACATGATTTTTTTCTGAAAGAGCAGTTGAAATTAATTTGTCTAAATGTAATAAATCGTCCATTGTGGATCGTACCTTTTTAAATGCGACTTGCCTCTTATCAATAACATTACAATTTTCAAAGAATCAGAAAAGTCGTTTAGATATAATTTTTCCATGATTTTACCTATATTCGCCACCGGGCGAAAACGGTGGATGCGACAGCAATTGGAGCCGTAAATCATTGATTTTAGCCGTGGTTGCGATGCTCTTGTGCGCCGGTGCATTGTCTTGCAAAAACAATTTTTTTTTTTCGCTTCATGTGAGGCCGTTTTGCAGCGATTTCGCTCCAATAATGCACAGTAATACTCGCTGTTGATGGTTTTTCCTTTTTCGAGGTTATTAACGAAGAGTATGCCATGATAATCCCAGAAAACCGGCGCCATAACCTTTCCGACCCATCGAGCTTCCCCCGGCCGCCTCGGAGCACTTGTGCCTGCTTCAGTCCATTGCCGGGCACTCATTCTGTTCTCTGGTATTCAACAGTTACCAATGGACGCCAAAAGGCCGCCCGATTCCGCATCAGCAAGTCCAAACATTCTTTCGAAGTGACATTTTTTTTGACATTGTCTTTCGTAACCGCATCGGAGGGTCTGCCGCTGCCGACTCGATCGGTAGTGGAGTTGCGGCCACAACAAAACTCTCGAAACCAATATTTGAAGGTGTAATCTGACGAAGCATTAGCTCCATAATATTAATCCAAATTTTCTTTTGTTTCCTTCGCCGTTTTGCCTCTCAAAATATTTTATGAGAGAACGAAAATCGTTTTTGTCCATACTCAACATGATGCCAAACACGTCAAAAACAATCAGCTGTCAAAACAAAACTAAAGACAGTATCGCACTGAAATTTGGCATGTCTGTCTAAATACGAACGGACTTCAAGGCACCATAACCTTTTTTGCAGTAGTAACGCATTCTGGCGGTTAAGGATGTTACTTTTCACTCTACTAGGTTTGATTCTACCAGAATCAAAAATCTCGTTAAATAACTTCAACAAGCTTATTTTAAATGGGAGTGGAATAATTTTTAGCATGGTGTACGATATTTGGTTTTGCCATGAGCAGTATTTAAGCAACTTTAAAACTCAAGCATTTTAACTGAGTTTTCAGCTATTTGTGCAAAGGTGTTAGAGGAGTTAATTAGGGTTTCTCTGCTTAATACTTGTTTTTTTTTCCACTTACAAACAGGGAATACAAGTTCGAGTTATTGGCAGAGTTTGCCTAGCTGGATTCCAAGTGGTCAGCGATTTGAAGTGGACTTCTTTTAATTTTATCACCAATTTTGACGAATTTAACAGTATGAGTAATGTATTTTCCATTTTCCATTATTTTTTTTTTTTATAAGGATTCACGATTGATGTTGGCTGTGAGTTTTTCGAAACATATCATTTTTGCTTTGCAAAATTTGACATTTCTTTTTCGTATTAGTTTAGCGTCGTTGGGGTCCTTTTTGAATTGTTTCCATGCTTGCTGTTTTTATTGGAGCATGGCATCAATGTCTTTTTTCTAGTAAGGAACATTTTTTTATGTGTGATCTTTTTGCTTGAAGAGTAGCAAAGTTGACAAAAACGCAAAGGCTCTTCAACCAATTAGCTGCTTCTTTGTCGGTGATACAGGAGGTTTGCCTAATAGAGTTCTTTACTGTTTCAAATTGACTCTGTCTATGTTGTGTAGTATGAACCTTGCTTCATGCCTAATGTGAATATTATTTCTATGCAAATTTATCGTGAGAATTGGAAAATTATCACTGCCATGAAGGTAGTCGAAAGTTGCCAAGATGGATTTGGGGATAATTACTAGTGAAATCAGTGTAAGATCTATATGGGTGAATGTCTTGAGTGCGGAGAAATGGGTAGTGTCTGCCATTTAGAATTGCAGCTTTGCGTTTGTTATAAATATATTTCATTATATGGAGCCGGGCTCCAAGAGTTAAAGTCCTCTGTAATTAGAGCCAGAGTTTTAGTGCCATTTAAGTTGAATGGAAATTTAATTTGACTGTTAATTTTGGTCCGAACCGCAGGAGTTAGTAACAAGCGGATTATCAGGATAGATCTATGTGTCTGGTTCTATATTATGAAAATAGGGAGTGCATTCTTTGAGTGTAATGGTAGTTGATAGTTATTTACGTGTGTTTCTTGTAAGCAAATAACGTAAGTTTGAGTTCATGGTAGTTATTATAAAACCTTTTAAGGTTTTATTGGAGAACCAAGTACGGACTTCTGTACGCAATGCGATGTATACAGTGGAATATCCGGGTTGCTTGCGGGAATTTGATTACTCGATAAGGCGGGGTATTTTAAACACATATGCATGGTACTTTCGTCATCTTATGTATCGCAGGCGTAAACATAATATTCTTTCGAATGTGGTAGCGATTGAGTAAAGTTTGAAAGAGAATAAAAAGTGGTTGTTGCGGTAATATCTTGGATTTTCGTGAACTTTTTCGTAGGTAATTGCGTTTGTGGTTGGAGGTTTTAGAACTTGGAAAAAGTTCGAGTTAGTTGCGAACTTGTGATACTACAGGATAGCAAAAATGTAAGTAGCCGTTTTTTGCACATCCGCTATCCGCTAAAAAAGTAATTTGCGTGTAAATTACAACAATAAAAAAGCGATGTATGCTAAGTCAATTTATATACGCTATCTACTCGCACTTAGCAGATATAAAACAGTGTTTCTATATCTACTTTTCTCGTTTTGGTTGAACTTTTAATTGAATTTTCAGAAATTAATGTTAAATATGAAATTGCCGACCTATCGATCATTCCAAAACTGATCGTTGTGTAGAGAAATTGAAAATAAAGTTGTTTTTTTTTTTTTTTTTTTTAAGTGCAGTTTAATCTTTCTAACGGTAAAAAAAAATGTTTCCTTACATTTTTTACATTTCACCAACAAATATAAGGGCAATTTTCCTTTTTCAATTTAAAAAAAATATTAATACAACCGCAGAGACTAGAGAATTTAACGATGATTTTAGTGAGTGATTAGTGAGGGAATTGCTCGAAGCTGATTTACCAAGTTCAGCGAGGGAGATTTTTCGCTCGAAAATTTGGCAAAGTTAAACCAGAGAATGTCATCAATAATGAAGAACTTGCAGCAGCTGTTGAAGAAAATCCAGCTACGACTGTTCTTAGCCTTGATACGAGGTTCAAAGTGTCAACTGCAACCATAAGTCGTCACCTTACCGCCATCGGAAATATGGTATATAGCGAATATGCTACGACGTTTGGAGCTTCCTATACGATAACCGGAAGAGGTCGGGGGAAGAGGTAGACGTGGGTAAGCTTCCCAGTGGACATGGCAAGGCACACTTAAACCCGAAAAAGTTAACGGAGACAGTATGGTGGAGTAGTGAGGGAGTTGCTCATTATTCCTTTCTCAAACGTGAAGACATAATCGAGTCGTATTGTAGAAAAATGCACAACAAATTTCTCCAAAAACAGCCGCCACTGATAAATAGGCATGATCCCGTACTGCTGCATGACAACGCAACACCATATACCGCACAGTCGACGTTACTGAAGCTGGCCGAGTTGGGTTATAAAATTTTGCCTCATCCGCCTTACTCACCAGACTTATCCCCAACCGATTTCCACCTTTACCGAAGTTTGGACAATAACCTCCAAAATAAACAATTCATTAGTCCAGATGCCATAAAACAAGACTTTAAGGACTTCTTAGCCCGAAAGGATAAGGAGTTTTTTAAAAGACGCATTTTTGCACTTTAATGGAACGTTGGAAAAATCTCACAGCTGTAAATGGATATTATTCTTTGGAATAAACTTTTTTCATTTTTGAAATAGCGTTGTTTAACATTCCACATAAAAATTGGCCAATTCATATGTAACGACCTAATATCTAGATACATATCTTCATTTCATTGAACTCTACACCTCTCTCTATCAACGCTACCTGAATAGTGCGCAAATCAATCTTATAAATGACCTGAAGTCCTGGCCAGCCAGTTCCCACATCTGGGAAAAATATCGAAACCTAATACACCTAAGTTTCAAACTACTATATCACCCGCTCCGCCCTGGTGAAAAGCCAGTAAAAGGGTATTCATATCCCCTTGGTGCGCGCGCGGAATTATAATATATATATATATAATATTAAGATAGAGCATCTGAAAAAAAATGTTGCTTAAAGCTTTCACAGGCACGGTTGGTCGGGTGGAGGAAATCACATTCAGAGAGTGGAAAGCTCTTTCTGAAAGATCACCCAACCGAAACCAACCGATCACCAAACGAAAACAAAACGAAGATCATTTTTGCCCTTTTCTTATCTTCTCATACCCAATCTATCTATGCATTTACACATAAAATACAGCTGTGGCTGTAGCGCACACACAGCCATATAGGGAAATCATAAAAATGGTCGTATTTGCCTTCCGTACTTCATCATGAATGCACACACTCAACAAATTGTATAATGAGAAAAGATCGGGATAGGCATCAATGACAAAACAAAATTCAAATTCGTCTGATTTCTGGTTCCAGCATTTTTACTTTCTGGGACACTTGTATTCGTGATTTTTGATTATTTTTGATTAACTGAGATTAACAATGACCCTAATGCAAGGCCGTTCCGATTTCCTCCTTCACCAGAAGCCGAAATTTGGCGGGAGGCATGTGGCATTACCGAAGTAAAGAAGAATGCTTTAATTTGTGATCGTCATTTTCATCCTTATATCTTAGACAAAAAAAGATTAAAATCTGGAGCCATTCCTACGCTTTTTCTTGGTAATTATTTTAAGCAAAATTCTTTAGATGAAGATTCAATAATTTTCGAACTGCCCCAAGAAAGACGATATTCTCAAAGCGATGATCTTGTCGAAGCCAAATGTTCCAATTGCGAAATATTTACGGACTTTTAACAAATATATATACATATAATGTTACAAAAAACAAATTTAGACTAAAGACCATGATTCATCAATTAAGGGTCAAAATTAGGAAGAACCGAAAAAATGCATGACAAGTAGATAATGACAAATGCAATATAAGCTAGGAATCAAAAGTTTTTGTAAACTATTAGTAAATAGCCGTCAGAAACAGTATTACAATAAAGAAAAATGGTTCATGCAAAGTATTTTTTACGTATCGCAGATTTGTTTTTAAGAAATAAAATGAATTTGAATTTACCGCATATTACCACCATTAATCGTTGGACCCCAATTAAATGTCTTCAGCCAGGCTTAAGAAATTGTGTACTTGAGGACTTCAAAATGAAAATATTCGTTTTAGATGAAAGGGATAAAAGGAATATTGTTCTAATTTTTGATGAAATTGCTATTCGTAAGGAAATGCGATATAATCAAAAATTGGATTTAATCGACGGTTTTGAGGATCTAGGTTTTAGTAGAACCAATGAAATAGGAAAGCAGGTACGTGTTTTTTATAATAAGGGGGTTAATTAGTAATTTCAAATATGTTCCGAATTATTTTGTTTCGAAGAATGGGTTGTCTAGAGGATCTTTATTACGAGTAGTTAGGAAAATATAAGCATCCTATATAAAATAGGTATTAATATTCCAGGAATTATTTGTGATCAAGGTACGTCGAACAGGAAATGTATCAATTTATTAGGAGTTTCTGCTCCCCGTCCTTATTTCATTCTGAACACACCAAAATATACTGTTTGCATGATTTTTCCCACCTAATAAGATCTCTAATAAATGAGCTATTAAAATCAAATCTTCATATTTCTGATGGCATAGTTAGTTTTAAAATTGTTGAGGTATTGTACAAATTTCAAAAAAATGGTAAAACTAAAATGTGTTTACAACTAAAAAATCAGCACATAATGCCCAGCAGTTTTGAAAAAATGAGAGTGAAACTTGCTGTTTTTTTTTTTTTTTTTTAATGACAAAATGGCTTAACCAAGATCCAAGACCAAGAGAATTTATTCTCAATCGTTCGACAAAAAGGTGGCAACAGCAACAATCACTCTTTGGCAGAATTTAATGTACTATAATTATCGCGAAGATCGTATCAACGACAATTGTACAGTCTACTTCATTAGCCAACTGTAAAGGAGACAGTGATGAAATGCCTAATGTGACCATATCCCAGAATAGTGTACTTGGTTCCGTTGAGGTACCCGAAGAAAATTTAAAAGAAGATGATTCTGCAGTTGATTTAATTGAAGCATATCTAAAATTTATTTCTTAAAGACAATTTTAATAATGCTTCACAAATCAATACAGATGTTTTGTCTATGCAATATTTTTATGTCGCAATCAAGGTCCTTCCAAAGGCTAATTGTGATGATTGTTGCGCAAGAATAAGAAAAACTAATGAAATCAGAGGTGTTAATATTTCAAAAAAATTATAAGAAAGTTAGTTATTTTAGAAATTTAAATGCTACATCGGATTTTTTCTCTGACGTCGGTAAGAAACATATTTTAATATTCCATTCTGTGTTTACCGCGACATCGGAAATATATAGAATAAGGGCTACAATTATTGCAAAATGTAAGAAAACTACTCCCGATTGGTTTCGATCCGATAATTCGTGTCTTGAGCACATAATTATAATTTTAGAATTTTTAATTACAAATTTGTTGAGAAAACATTGCTCGTGGATAAGGGAAAAAAATGATCAAAATAGCTCTAAGAAAGTCAAAATTTTAACCAATTAAAAAGTTAATTAAGTAAAGTCACACATTTAAGCCATACAGCTACATATTAATCATCAAAATATACAACACCGTCACAAAAAATATCTGGGGTATACATGTGCATAGGAACATATACCTACTTTAGCAAACGCATAATCCAGACTCCAGAGAAGAAGGAAACAAAAAACAAAAAAAGAGCAAAATGAGTTTCATTTCTGTTTTCAGCAGTTGTGGATATTCAACAAATCTGATAAAGCTCTGAGAACGGCAGAGCTCTTGAGAGAAGAAAACGCTTGGGGTCGTATTTCTGAAACGAAATTTTGTATATCGTGCATTATCTTGGTATTATACGGTCTTTGCTTATACTTACAGATGAACTTCTACCTAGCCCAGGTGGTCTCACTGTCGTTTTTCTTAATAAGTGCTCTTCTAACCTGTCTCTACCTTCCTCCTACCTGTTTTAACTATTCCTTACACGGGGTGAATTTGCCCAGATTTAGAAAACCTCTTTTTAAAATAATCCCGATACACAAATTTCTTAACTCTCTCATACACCCAAACTCTTTGAAAACATTTTATACGAAGCCTTAAACTTCAAATGTAAGTCTTTTATATCGCCCAGATAACATGGTGTTGTAAAAGGTAGATAAACTACCACAAACTTAGTCGAATTCGTGTCTTTTGCTCTCGCAGCTTTATAAAATGCCAAAGAAATCGATAATACTGCAAACTGTCCTGCAATAATCCTTTAATCTTACCTTCCTACCAGGACCGCCTTAAACTTCTCAGTGTAATTTCGTTATAGAATGAAGGAATGCTGCTGACTTTTTTTTAATTCATCGACTGCTCTTATGTTCCATCGACCGCGCATCCGTTTTTAACTCTATTTCCTTCAGCACCTACCCATGTAATCTACGTTGTTCTCGTCTCTTCTATCTACGAGTAAACTTCACCTCTTATGGCTCCAAAGAACCAATCACCCGTATGCTCCGAAAGGTCAATTCAAATCTCTCTGTCTTTGATTTCAACCTAAGCACTCCTCGTCTCAAACAAGATTTTCTCCATCGTTGCTTTGGTTTCTAGCTCTTAAGCCTTTCTGTTAGTTTTAAGTCCCAGTTTTTAAGTTAGATTAAGCTTGTATTAAGCCAAATAAGTGAGGGCCTCAGGCTCCATCAAAATTATACCAATAGATTTTTTCCTTTTTTTTTTTTTTATAATACCACGCGCACCAAGGGATATGAATACTCTTTTACTGGCTTTTCTCCAGGGCGCGGGCGGATGGTGTAGTAGTTTAAAACTCAGGTGTTTGGTTTCGATATTTTTCCCAAAGATGGTTGTCAAACGGGACGGGACGAGCCAGTGCATCCTTAATCAGTGGGTCTTAGTACGTGCTAGTTGTTAGTTCGTTACATTTAGCCCAACCAGCAACAACTCCAACATCAGTTGGAAATTCTATGAAGAATTTTTCAGAGAATTGCCTTGCACGGGATTCGAACCCGCGACCCTCTGGCTTAAGGAGTCTATGCAAACATCCCTACACCACGGCCACACACTTATCTTCCCTCGTTAACGTACTTTATTTGTTTGAGCATTTAACTTAAAGCATCTTGTTTATCATTTTTAATTGGTGAAAATAACAGTTCGTTCATAAATTTGTCCTATTGAGTGTTATTATTGCAAAAAAATAATTAGTTCTTCACGGAAATCTAGTATTAATAACTCCGAACAATTCAGTTACATATGTGGTAAATTTGGTCAAGAAAAAAAACAAAGAAATATAAAAGAAGCCTACTTAACCATATTTTGGGTGGGAAAAAAAAAACTGGGACAACAGAACAAATATTGGGTGCCACACAAAATTTGTAAAAATTACGTGGAGTCACTTCGTTATTGGAGCAAAAGAGGACGTAAAAGGCTTCCATTGAGAGAAAAATGTGAAAACATCGAACCTGTTTTAGAAAAAATTTCGTTTGTTCAACATCAATGGTCAATTTGGGAAGATTTAAAAATGGTAAGACAGCACTTTGCTGACGGTTACACAAAATACCCCTGTTATATTTGTCTGTGGACAGTCGGGCAAAAAGTGAACACTATGGTAGGAATGATTGGCAGTGGAGAATAGATATGAGTGTGGTTAAAACTTCAAAATAAAAATATCCGTTTTAACATAGATGAAAGGGATATAAGGAATACCCACCCTTATTTCATTCTGAACCACATCAAAATATACTGTTTGTATGACTTTCCATACCTAATAAAATCTCTAAGAAATGAGCTATTTAAATCAAATCTTCATATTTCTGATGGCAAATTGTTGAGGAATTGTACCAACTTCAAAAAAATGGTTAAACTAAAATGTGTTTAAAACTAAAAAATCAGCACATAATGCCCAGCAGTTTTGAAAAAATGAGAGTCAAATTTGCTGGTTTGTTACAACTAGTAACGAGAGAACTTAAAGCCGGATACAGAACATTTTTTTCTAATGACAAAACGGCTTAACCAAGATCCCTTAGAGAATTTGTTCTCAATCGTTCGACAAAAAGGTGGCAACAGCAACAATCACTCTTTGGCAGAATTCAAGGTACTATAATTATCACCAAGATCGTATCAACGACAATATACATTCCACTTCATTAGCCAACTACAAAGGACATAGTGATGAAATGAATAATGTTACCGTATCCCACAATAGTGTACTTGGTTCCGTTAAGGTCCCCGAAGAAAATTTAAGAGATGATTTAAATGAAGCATATCTAAAAATTTTTTCTTAAAGACAATTTTAATAATGCTTCAAAAATCAATACAGATGTTTTTTCTATGCGATATTTTTATGTCGCATTCAAGGTCCTTCCAAAGGCTAATGAAATATTATCGTGCCTATCAGAGGTGTTTATATTTCATAAAAATTATAAGAAAATTAGTGATTTTGGAAATTTAAATCCTACATCGGATTTATTATTTGATGTCGGTAAGAAACACATTTTAATATTCCATTCTGTGCTTACGTGACACCGAAAATAAATGGAATAAGGGCTACAATTATTGCAAAATGTAAGGAAACTACTTCTGATTGGTTTCGATCCGATTATTCGTGTCTTCAGCACAAAATTATAATTTTAGAATTTTTAATTACAAGTTTGTTAAGAAAAAGAAGCTCTAACAAAGTCAAAATGTTAACCAATTAAAAAGTAAATTAAGTAAAGTCACACATTTAGCCATTCACATATACGACACTGTCACAAAAAATTCCTGGGGTATACATGTGCACAGGAACATATACCCACTTTAGCAAACGCATAATGCAGACTCCAGACAAGAAGGAAACAAAAAACAAAAAAAGTTTCAGTTCTGTTTTCAGCATTCGTGGATATTCAAAAAAAAAAAAAAAAAAAACAGCAACAAATCTGATAAAGCTCTGAGAACGGCAGAGCTCTTGAGAAAAGAAAAAGCTTTGGGTCGTATTATAGAACCCTCCCGAAAAAAATTCTGAAACGAAATTTTGTATAACGTGCACTATCTTGGTATTATATGGTCTTTGCTAAACATACAGATGAATTTCTACCTGGCCCAGATGGTCTCCCTGTCAATTTTCTTAAAAAGTGTTTTTCCATCCTGTCTCTACCTCTTTCCTACCTATTTCATCTATTCATCGCCCAGATTTAGAAAACCTCTTTTTAAAATAATCCTGATACACAAAAAGGGATCTAAGCATGAAGTTACCATTTATCGTCCCATTGCTAAACTCTCTCATACACCCAAACTCTTTGATAACATTGTATACGAAGCCTTAAGCTTTAAATGTAAGCCTTTTATTTCGCACCGATAACATGGTTTTGTAAACCACAAACTACCACAAACCTAGTTAAATTCGTTTCTTTTGCTCTCGCAGCCTTATTGCAACTGATTTCACTAAAGCGTTTGATAAGATATCTCATCAACTCATCCTCTTCAAATTGTCTGCTATGAGCTTTGAAACTTTTATTAAAATGGATTTCTTCTTACCTGATGCACCGATATTATAGTGTTCGTTTTAGATCCGACCTTCTTGTTCCATTCCTCCCCTCATCTGGAGTTCCATAAGGCACTTATCTTGGTCCTCACTTAGCTTTATTATAGGGTCGTCCAAGTAATTTTCCAATCCGTATGTAACCAGATCTCTCTGTTACCTTAGTTCGTTCTCTGCTCGAGTATGCAAGTTAAACTTGGGCCCCTTTTCACAGAGTTCATGTACCCCGAATCGAGGGTATTCAACGTCGATTCCTCCTATTTATTCACCGTGGCCTGCCCTGTAATAATCCTTTAATCTTACCTTCCTACAAGGACCGCCCTAAACTTCTCAATGTGAATTCGTTATAGAACGAAGGAATACTGCTAACATTTTTTTTAATTCAGACTGCTTTCATGTTCAGCACCAACCCAAAACTTGTTTTAGAAAAAATTTCGTTTTTCCAACATCAATGGTGGGGGGTGGCCGTGGTGTAATGGTATATGCACAGACTCCTCAAGCAGAGGGTTGCGGGTTCGAATCAAGTGCGAGGCAATTCTCTGAAAGTCTTTTCATGGAACTTGTATGTAGTTATATGTAAATCTCATCGGCGTCAACTCTGACATGAAGGCATAACACTGATGTTAGAGTGGTTCCTGGCTGGGCTGAACGTAACTAACAACTAGCACGTGCTAAGACCCACTGGTTGAGGATGCACTGGCTCCAGTTTGACAACCACCTTTGGAAAGATATCGAAACCTAACACAGATTGAGTTTCAAAACTACTACATCACCCGCCCGCGTCCTGGTGAAAAGCCAGTAAAAGGGTATTCATATCCCCTTGGTGCGCGCACGAAATTATTTAAAAAAAAAATGGTCCATTTTCGCACTTTGGCACTTTGCTGACGGTTACACTAAATACCCCGGTTATATTTGTCTTCGGGACAGTCGGGCAAAAAGTGAATACTATGGTAGGAATGATTGGCAATCGAAAATAGATATGACTGGTTAAAACTAACATTGTTTATGAACCATTGACATCTGGATAAAAATATTATTTTTCCGCCTCTCCATATCAAAACTATACTTATTAGTTTGTGAAAGCTTCAGACAAGAATGGTTATTGCTTTAAATATATTTGTTAATCGTTTCCGCCTCTCCATATTAAAATTATACTTATTAGTTTGTGAAAGCTTTAGACAAGAATGGTTATTGCTTTAAATATAATTGTTAATCGTTTCCTGGCCTCAGTACGGAAAAATTAAAAGTAGGCATCTTTGATAGACCACAAATCCGTTGTCTTATAAAAAATGATTTTACAAAACATTTCATTTCATTTCATTTTTTACCTATTTTCAATAGATGATCTGTATCATAAAAAGCAGATTCAATTCAGCAAATCAGTTTTAATTTTCGTAGTTAGTAGACCAGAATTACCCAAGATCGACTCCGAAACCCCATGCCGCAAAATTATTGTTTCCCTGTTTTATTGAAATAAATAAATGTTTATATATACATATCTCTTAAATTAAGAAATAAAAAAAAAAAATCATATTATTTTTTATAAAGAATTTGCATATTAGACGTACATAACGGATTAAACCGTAATTCTATGCAGTCGAATATTCGTATTTCATTTCATCGAAATAATTTAATTTCTTATTTTTCTTTAAAACAAATAAGCATACTTTTTTTTTAAATTATTTCTTGAATAAACCAATTCATTTAGTTTCCTTAATTGTTGCTTTGTTGGTATATATATTGTAGAAAAAATAAGTTTTAAGATAGTACATTTTTTTTTTCTTTTAACATGTAAAACTTTCTAGACCACCGACAGAGCATTCCCGATGTCAGTTGAGTTCATTCACTTTTCTCGTTTCGCACATTCTGCACTCCTACATCTTAAACAGGCTGGCCCGGAAAGTAGGACTTGCACTAAACATTTACTGAATATAAAATATTTTTTAAGTGTTTCTTTTTTTCCAATTTGGCAACACTCAGATAGTTTATAGTTAAACTGATAGCTGACACTTTTTATTTCGTATTGTTTGATAAATCATCATAATCAAATTACCGAAATTCATTTCGAAAATCAGTGTTCAATAAAAAATGTTTTTTACGACAATTTTACGACCATAATAAGCGACCAAGTGTATCGGCACTAGATTTAATATTGTGGACTCGAAGCCAACGGCAAGAATGCGCAGTGTGTACAGATGAAAGAATGAAGATCCTAATCCATAGATTATTTTTATGTCTATATTCTTTTATGTCTTCCAGCTCTTAAAAACAAAACACTTTAATACATGGACTGAAAAGTCCGTTTTATAGTAAAACACAAAATTTTTGCAAAATTCAAATTTATTTATCAATATATTGTAGTTGCCTTAGAGGGCGATACAGTGATTGAAACGATTTTTCAATCTTTCCATACCAGTTTTGTAGTACGATTTCGGTTTAGCCTCAAAATAGGCCTCTGTTTCGGCGATTACTTCTTCATCGGTCTTAAATCTCTTTCCGGCGAGCATTCTTTTGAGGTCTGCGAAAAGGAAAAAGTCGCTGGGGGCCAAATCTGGAGAATACGGTGGGTGGGGAAGCAATTCGTAGCCGAATTCGTTCAATTTTGCCATCGTTTTCATCGACTTGTGACACGGTGTATTGTCTTGATGAAACAGCACTTTTTTTTTCTTCAAATGCTGCCGTTTTTCTGCGATTTTGTCCTTTAAACGCTAAAAACAACGCAATGTAATAGTCGCTGTTAATAGTCTGCCCCTTTTGGAGGTAGTAGATGAAAATTTTTCCATGTGTATCCCAAAATACGGATGCCATTACCTTGCCAGCCGACTGTTGAATTTTTGATCGTTTTGGACGAGGTTCGTCGCCTGCTCGCCACTCAGCTGACTGTCGACTTGACTCTGGTGTGAAGTGATGGAGCCAAGTTTCATCTATTTTCACATACCGACGCAAACATACGGCTTTATTGCGGTTGATCAGCTTTAAACACTCCTCCGAATCATCAACACGTTGTTGTTTTTGGTCGACTGTGAGCAAACGCGACACCCATTTTGAACAGAGCTTTCGCATGTCCAAATATTCGTGTATGATATATCCAACACGCTCTTTTGATATATTCAAATGATAGCCTCAGCTATCTCGATCAACTTCACTTTACGGTCATTCGTAATCATTTTGTGGACTTTTTTGATGTTTTCATTTGAAACAGCCTCTTTTGGACGTCCTCTGCGTGCATCATCTTCGGTGCTTGTATGACCACTTTTAAATTTTTCAATCCACTTGCGAATGGTTCGTTCGGCTGGTGCAGAATCCGGGTAACACTTATCAAGCCATTTCTTTGCATCGGCTGCATTTTTCCCCATCAAAACGCAATGATAAATCAACACACGAAATTGCTTTGAATCCATTTTTTTTTTCACAATAACAAAAGTTGCTCACTCACAACGCTATAACTCAAGAACTAATCGTCCGTCTGTCAAATTTATACACGTATCTTCTGAAGGTTGGTACTAAATGAAAATGGTATGGATTTAATTCAAGTGGTGCCCTTTCTTAGAAACGGCACGGACTTCTCATCCCATGCGTTATATGTGTATATCTACATTGAATTCTTATTTGAGACATAGTGCAAGTTTGGTTTGTGTAAACGACATCTCTTATAGAAAACGTGCAGAAAGAAATTTTTAAATTACTCCAAAGCAGTAGCAGGAAACGTGACGATTACAAGACAACTGTTTGTTTGGTTTTGCCAACTGTCCTTTAACAGCTATGAGGAGGTAGGTTCAACAAACTCTTCGATGACGATAAAAATGCTTTGGTGAGGTTTGTGCTTTCTGGAAAGATCGCTTGAAGTCCAGAAGCAGCTAAGCAGTCCAATCGCAGCAGCGATCCCTACCTGCTGATTTAACGCTACAATCCAATCATTATTATATACAAATGTGGTTTTTATTCATAAAAAAAACAACACCTAAAGGGTGTATAATTGTTAATGCAATATTTATTTATGTTGTTTTCTAATCAACTGCTCATCTTAATTTATTTGAGTAGACTGACAAAAATGAGTCACAGACATCTACATTTTGCTTTGTTTCATCGTTTTTATCAGTATGATTTTGATTGCGTATATTTTTAGACTTTTCTAATCTTCTTTTTTTTTTGAGTATTAGTTTCCGGGAACACCCGGTAGCATCAGGGAAATATACGGTTGACCCTCCCAGTTATCCGAGTGGAAAGGTAAGGATTAAAATACTAGTAATAAGTAATAGTAATAAAATACTAGTAGTAAGGATTAATACTAGCCTGGAAAGGTACATTTCCTAAATTAAATTTGTTTGGACACTCAGTCATTGAAACGGCCTAATCTTGATTTGAGTGTGTTAAATCCGTCGCTTATTTCACGCTATACCACACTCGCGGGAAACAATAATCTTAATCAGGGTTGTATGTATTTAGTTATTTTCCTTCTCCTAGATAATTTGTAAATCAATTTTTACAACGCTCATTTCACTGATCCAAGTTAACCGTTTAACATTAAGCGTATTATACTCCTCATACGCTTCTAATTTAAGTTTAGAATAAAGTCACATAGCTTATAATATTTTATTCGTCATTTTTATCTAAATTAGATATTGATGGGGTTTAGAAAAAAAAATCAAGATATTCGTCAAAAGGGTAATCCTATACACCTAAATAAAGGCTCAATGTATTTAAACATTTTCAAAACGCATGTTAAGGCATCAATAAGAAATATCCCCTATTTTCCGAATAAGGCATTATTCAATATGATAGAAATCCGAAATAGATGGCTAAGGAGATTTAGGGTTTGCTGCAAATGCATCGGTTTTCATCCCTTCACAAACCAACTCAGATCTTAAATTTCAAAATTTCAAGCTGATTGAAATTCCTTTGGTCCAACTTAAAACTGCTGTTTTTTTTTTTTTTTTTTAAATAAACTCGCGCTTAAGGAGTTATTATGCCCTTAAAATGTTTGCACACAGCGCGGGCGAAGGAATTTTGTGAGGAAGAAAAGAGAGTTACCGATGTACATTGGTCTTAAATGTTTGAAAGTTTTAACGGCTACGAAATAGGGAGCTCCTCATGACATTCCATAAACGAGTTGTACGGCTTAGGAGTGAATCATAAGTTTGTCCGAAAGTGTCTTAGGCGTTGTATTAAGGAGCATTCATAGCGAGACAGGTGTTAGACTTCCCCAATTGGTTATACTGTTAATATCGGAATTTAATGAGCTTAGCATACGCTGCCGTTTCCGTTCTATAGCCGAAGAGCGGGAATGTGAGTTTGGGAACGAATATGAAAAGCAAAGAGTTCTGTCGTCAGCAAAGGAATAAATTGGATTAGAAGTAGCAGGAAGATGAAAATTAAAGTTTGTCGGAGGCAGAACGGGCCCTAGGGCACACCAGCTTTAATTTTGTGAAAATCAGGTTTTAAACTACTCAAAACAACTTAAATTCAACGCTCCCAAAGGTAGTTTCTAATCCAATAGAGAGATTCGTCGATCCCAAGTGCACGGATTTTTGACAAAAGGGCCTGATACCAAACTCTGTCAAATGCATTAGAAATATCAAGTGTAACTACCTTGCTTTTGTCAGATTAATGTACGCTTTGGTTCAACTGACGGTTTAACAGCGTTTTCATGGCTCTGTAGGAGGAGAGTGAAAAACATTTGCCTTTTTTATTGACAGGCTGAACAATTTGTTTACCTTTTGCTCGGAAGAAAATCTTAAGAGTAGGATCGATGAATAAGCTTACGCAGTGCTTTTGCCAGTGTGAAAGAATACTTCTTCGGAAGATGGGAAGATATAAGATCTGGACCAACGATTTGTAAATATTAAGATCTTTAAGTACTTTTGCGAGAGAGAAGATTCTTTTAAAACAGTAGACAGAAATTTCCTTAAATTATTTTCAGTGACTGTCTGAAAGCCTACCAAGATGATAAAAAAATTAATTATTTTTTACTAAGATAAATAAAATTATCAATAATATAAGGAGCAATCTTTTTAAGGATAATATTCGAAACGCCATTATTTCCGCATAAATATATGAGTTATACAGCGAGTTGATAAGATCAAAAAGTTTACGACATGTAATATCTTCGGAATAGAAACTGTTGCTGGAAGGCAAAATTTGGAAATATTTCTATTCATGATGTTATTTATGATTTTCTACTCCTTTCCTTAGATTAACCTAAGGACCGTTGTATATGAGCGTGACAGACGTTGCCACGATACAGGTTTACTTTTTTCCCTAGTTTATTTTTCAGTTGATTTTTCTTAAGTAAGGGTCTATGGTTTTATCCGTAATCATAATTTATGTTACAGAATTGTGTAGGCAGAATGGTTTACATAATCCTTTAAAATTTCTAAAAACACTTTAAAAGCTATATTATCCTCTGAGAAGACATGACCAGTTTTCAGAAGGAAGAAGAAAGGAAGAAGGAAGGAAGAAGGAAGGAAGAAGGAAGGAAGAAGGAAGGAAGGAAGAAGGAAGGAAGAAGGAAAGAAGAAGGTAGGAAGGAAGAAGGAAGGAAGAAGGATATTAGAAGTACAGAAGAAGGTAGTAAGAAGGAAGAAAGAAAGAAGGAAGGAAGAATGGAGGAAGAATGAAGGAAGAAGGAAGGAAGAAGGAAGGAAGAAGGAAGGAAGAAGGAAGGAAGAAGGAAGGAAGAAGGAAGAAGGAAGAAGGAAGAAGGAAGAAGGAAGAAGGAAGAAGGAAGAAGGAAGAAGGAAGAAATAAGGAAGGACAAGGAAGCATTATTTAGTTGGTCAAAATTTATCTTACTTTTTATTGGATGCATTTTAGTCGATTTTTATTTATTATATTATCAAACAACATTCCAATCACGATGATCAGTTATGTTTAAATTAATGTTTATAGCCTCACATTGAAAAAAAAAAACAATGTTTAGCTGTAATTGCTACTGACGTCGATGATGATCCTGAGATATCTATGTTTATATCACCTAATATTACTATATTCTTAATAATTACTTAAATACTATATTCTCAAAAATCATTTGATTTGAAAATTTTTGCAGAAACAAATTAATATCAAATCTATAAATACAAATAAAATTTAATATTTCAATGCATAATTTACTAGAAAACTTAGAGTTACTATCAAACTCCAAGCCAAACTTCCAGATTACAAAGCAACAACAACACTAGATATACGAATATTCTGACGAATAGCAAAAACGCATCATTTACAAGGAAGTACACAATTATTTGTTGTTTACAGTAAACAACAATAGGATTGTTGCTAAAAGATCGAAGCATTTATTAACATTAAACATTTTTGATAAATAATTTAGATTTGTGAGCTTTCATACCATAAATATTTATAATTTCTTGGTTTTATTTTTTTTTTAGCTTAAACAACGGTAGTAGTGTAACTAAGGAAACCTTCACTAATAAATACTCTATTTTTTGTACCAACAGTAAATGAAGAAGAATTAAGTTTGCATTTTTCTTACTTTTCATCATTCTTTTCTAAACGTTATTGGTGGAAAATTTAATATACAGAAACATGGTGTATTTTTGGTTTTTGTTCTCCTCATCATCAGTAGATTCCCGGATTGCATTTTTCTTAAAGAAGCTTTTGACATAGCATTGCTTGACCTCATCGATGGTGACACTAACTTTTAGGACATCATCTAAAAGGGTTTTCATACAGTCAGTTGCATTGCCGTTGTTAATACCAGCTTGGCAAAAGTTTATATTATGTTCTTTTTATCTAAGTTGTTTCACTCTCTCCAATTCAGTTTTCATTCAAGAGATGTGTCTCGCATTCAAATTTTCATTTTCTTGATTTAATTGCTGAATGGTTTTCAGAAAATGATTAGAATTTCATTATGCAATATTTTCAAGGTTATTGATCTGTCAATCTGTTGCGGATGTTGTCGAACGGCTGTCGCGATGCAAATTGTTGGTATTTGCCGAACGTCTGCTTGCGGTGCATCCGCTGTTGTAAATAGTTTTGTTTTCACAGGAACAGGTTGATGCACTTTACGTGTTATAGTTGTTTTTGCTTCTAGCAGTAACGAAGCAAATGAAGCGCTTGGTAATTGCAATGAAGTGCGACGACATGCCTTGCGAGGTCATGTATTCAATGTCGTATAAATTTAAATTAACACACGACTAATAAAAATAATAATTGCCATAATCTGATGAAAGCTAATTTAATTAACAGTTTCCTAAAAACCAAATATACCACCAAGACAGTGAAACCTGGTGTGGGGATGTTATTTCTATTTTTCTATATGTTAATCATGCTACATGGTATATAGGGATGTCATTCCCACTTAAGTCTTATTCATAGAAACGAGGGTGCTATGGCAGCAGTGTCGTTCGTGACCACATAAAATAACACTATGCTACCATATGCCAAAAACAATACGACTTTTCGATAGATGTTTCAACAGAAAAATGATTGTACTATAAGTACTCATCGAAGCGTGCAAGAGGTTTTTGCAAAACGATATTTATATTCAAAGTTGACGTTTTAACTCAGACTTAAAATTGATTGAGTGAGGTCAAAGTCGTTTTAAGGAGTGCAACTTGACCTTGCCATCACTACCTGAAGTAGCGACTTAATAAAATATTTCGTGTATTATTGTTTGTATTTAGGTTTAAATATATGTAAAAAATTGGTATTTTTATTTTTATTCTTTTTAAGGTTTAAATATATGTGAACAATTGGTATTTTTATTATTTTCTTTTCCATTACAAATGGACTTAATTTTTTATGAATAATTATGGGTCTTGCTATTATTCACAAATACCGTACTGTGCAAAGCCTAAGCAACCATCTGGAGTCAGCACTTCATAGTTAATCTTTTCAACTTTCTACCCCACCAAATAAAAAAAAAATGGATATGTAATGTTGTGTAATAGAGTGTGTTTTAAAATTTACAACTTTTTATAAAAGTAATATTACTTCAGATTTAAAAAAAAAAAAGCAAAAACCAACATAGTAGCCAAATTAAGCTGTGCAAAACCTAAGCAACTTTGTAACCCACTGTAAAAAAAAAAGCTTACAGTACTTTTCCAGTCAGGTTACACATGAAATGTTGTAAGCTCTTTGTCTTTGATCTTGAGTGATTGTCTTTGATCAGTTTTCTTTTAAGTTAGTCGCATAATTGATATTTTTTAATAATGTCGCGACAACGTTACTCTTCTTTTAAACTAAAGATTACTGATGAATTTAAGTCTGGAGATACTCAGGCAACAACAGCTAAACGTTATAATATTAATAAATCGATTATCTCTCACGTTTAATAAATAAATAAATAAATAAATAAATAAATAAAAAAAAAAAAAAAAAAAAAAAAAAAAAAAAAAAAAAAAAAAAAAAAAAACCATAATGCAACAGGAGTCGTTGAAAGTCAAAATGTCGGTGGCAGGCCGACATTTGTCGTGTATTTAAAAAACAACCGTTCATAAAATTGAATGAAGTCGTCAAATTTAAGGAACATTTAAGGAATAGGTAGTGCAATTAAATTCTTTAAACATTATTCAAACTAAAATATTTTTTCATATTAGGCTAAATTTTGCCAGAAAATATCAACACTGGTCTCCTGAAAAATGGAAAACAATTCTTTTCAGCGGCGAGTCAAAATTTAATTTAAAAAATCCTGAGGGGATATGTTATTTGAGACGTTCGTAAAGGGCAGCGACTCAATCCTAGATTCTGCATATCCATTGTAAAGCATGGTGGGGGTTGTGTGACGGTGTGGACGGAATCATGGACCGATTCAAATATAAATCCATTCTAGAATTGGTAATGCTACCACACATGCAGAGTGGGAAATGGCACTTCGTTGTGTGTTTCAACAGGATAACGATCCGAAACACACATCGAAGTTGGTAAAGGAGTGGTTAACGGATAGTGGGATTCAAGTCCTTGATTGGACGGCCCAATCACCCGACTAAAATCTCATTGAAAACCTGTTTGTTATCCTTAAAAGACTTTCCCAACAGGTCTCACCTATTCAATGCTTTGAAAGTTGATTGGGAAAATATATCCCAGAATACACTTTCAAAGTTAATTACTTCAATGCCTCGTCATTGGGCCTCTGTTATACAAAATAAAGGATATTACACAAAATATTATTGGGTCTATAACTTCATAATTCTTTCGGTTTGCTAAGAGATGGCGTAACTTGTATTATTCCATTGGAACATGGGTTGGACAGCTACTGTCATTGTACGTCATTTCAGTATATGTCATTCATTTGAAGCGTAAACAACAATAATTTTTTTTCACTTAAATATGTCGAACTTTGTGGCAGAAAAGGTGTTTTTGCGGGGAGTTCTTCTTCATTACTTTAATATGAAGAAAACTGCTGTCGAAAGTCATCGTATTTTGGTGAACATGAGCTAGCTGAGCGAACGTGCCAAAAAACGATGAACGTCCTGGGCAGCCAAAAATGTTTGAAGATGAAGAACTGGAAGCATTACTCTATGAAGATTGTTGCCAAACACAAGAGCTCGCAGAATCTTTGGGTGTCACTCAAGCAGCCATTTCAAAACGTTTAAAAGCAACTGGATATATTCAAAAGCAAGGAAATTGGGTTCCACATGAACTCAAGCCGAGAGACGTCGAAAGGCGGTTTTGCATGTCCGAAATGCTGCTGGAACGCCACAAAAGGAAGTCATTTTTGCATAGGATTGTTACTGGTGATGAAAAATGGATCCATTACGACAACCCCAAGCGCAAAAAATCATATGTGAAACCCGGCCAACCAGCCAAATCAACGGCAAAGCCGAATATCCATGGCGCGAAAGTAATGCTCTGTATTTGGTGGGATCAGATGGGTGTGCTGTATTATGAGCTGCTAAAACCGGGTGAAACCATCAATGGACAACGCTATCGAACACAATTAATCCGTTTGAAGAGAGCAGTAGCCGAAAAACGCCCGGAATATGCAACAAGACACGAGGCAATAATTTTCCATCATGACAACGCTCGGTCCCACGTTGCTATTCCGGTTAAGAACTATTTGAAAAACAGTGGATGGGAAGTCTTACCCCACCCGCCTTATAGCCCAGACCTTGCCCCTTCTGACTACCATTTGTTCCGGTCGATGCAGAACGCCCTCACTGAAATACGGTTCACATCAAAGCAGAATATCAAAAATTGGCTTGATTCATTCTTGGCTGCCAAGCCGGCGCAGTCCTTTTGGGATGGGATCCACAAATTGCCAGAAAGATGGGAAAAAGTCATAGCTTCAGATGGGCAATACTTTGAATAATACTATTGTACATGTTTTTCTTAAATAAACGTTCAAATTTTGGAAAAAAAACCGCACGAATTAAAATATATACCCAATAAAAAGTTGCTTAGGTTTTGCACAGCTCAATTTAGCTACTTTGTTGGTTTTTGCGTACATCTGAAGTATTAATACTTTTATAAAAAGTTGTGAATTTCAAAATATACCCAATTAACATCATTACATATCCATTCCTTTTTATTTGGTTGAAAAGATTTACTATGAAGTGCTGTATGCTAATTACTGTCCTTAATATTTTCACACACCTGTATGCAAATGTATTTTACAATTCCGTAGCTAAATAAATACAAAAATTAATTTTGATGAAACTTATAAAATTGCATTAAAAAAAAATTGTAAAAAATTAAATTAAAAAAAAAAAAAAAAAAGTAATAATAAAAACATGAGACCAGTCTACGTTTAAAAGCAAATACATGAGTTTTAAAAAATTATTGTTTTTCTTATCGAAATGAAAGCAAATTGAAGTTTTTACTTACCGTTGGTGCTTGAGATACAGATGAGAAGACCTCTTCCTCAGTGCTAGGAGTCAATGCTAAGGGGTATTGCACCTTTTCAGTAAACAATTTTTTAAACGATGGTAATATCTCTGGCAAAGCACAATTTTTATTAAACAGTGATAGCATTTCCTCCCGACCATATCGAAATTCTGGAAATAAGCCACGAACTGATGCTTGTGACACGTGCTGGTGCATTTGCTGCAGATGTTGTAACTCTTGCTGTTGTTGATTTAACTGATAATTGTTATTCGTACCACTATTATTAGAATTTGTCGATGAGGTTGAAGAGGTTGACGAACTGACACCCCCACCGACACCAGATCCTTGGTTGTTTGTCATATCAGTTGCCATATTACGAAGCCACTCTGGTCCAAATTTCATTGAATCTGTCATGTTTATATATATACTTTGTTTTGTTTTTTAACTTTAAATTAGCTCACACTTGTTAAGCTGTCTACAAATGAAAATTAAGAACAAAACAGATACATTTGATTAATAATTATCCTCATTAGCATTCACAGCTGAAAAAAAAAATCCAATAAATCATTATTAAAAAAAATTTATTAGACGACATGTAACTACTAACACATCCACAATCAATAAAAAAAAATAATAATAATCGCTTAATATGATGAGCAATTATTCCTCCTTTCTATATGAATATGAATGTTATGCAACATTTTTGACTCCTATGTGAAACCTAAACATTTTTACACATACGATTCCAAAATTTCAATATATATAACAACAAAATATCCAGATTCATAACCGCATTTAAATGCGTACAAAAGAAAAACAACTCGACAAAACTGGGAATATTATATATATGTATTTATTCAATAAAATCTGTTCCTTACTGCTATCAAATTTACTACACAATTTATTATCACATAAATAATATGTACGAGGAAAGCCAGCAAAAATCCACAGTTCTTACGTAGTTGGTATTCCAACCATATACGACCTGTCATTTTATTTCTTTCCTTTTTTTTAACCGAAACTCAAGTGTTGTCGTTGCTACATTATAGTACTGTTAGTATTTTTATGGCTACTCTTCTACTATACTTTTTTTTTTTAATTTTCTGCAGCAAAGCCTAGTTGATGTGAAACTAATTTTTTCAATGCGCTCCAAAACAACAGCGAAATAAGGGTGAACAATTATTTAACGGGAGTGTTCAATCAGGTACTAAAGTTTCAAAGTGACAAAGTCAATCTTAAAAAATGCATTGCATCTTTTCTAATTGAAAAAAAAAAAAAAAATAAAAAAAATAAATAAATAAATAAAATCAACATCTTCTTCACATTCAACTTCTCCGAAGGAGATTTTTTTGGGGTTATAACCCGTGCGGAGCCTTCCACTCGGCACGTATGCACTTGATTCAGGATCATATTAAAAACACCACGTTTCATCAACAGTCACAATGTTGTAAAGGAAGTTTTTAGTCTTTTAGGCCTTCTTGATGATGTGCTTCGAATGTTGAATTCTGAGCAATTTTTGTTCGCCAGTCATTTTTTTTTACTAATAATACAAACATACCGTCACTTCAGACGCAGTAACTCTGTTTCTATTCGTTCAAATGTCATGACAGTACACCAGTCAATGAGCTACGCATATAACTACCAATGTAAAGCCTCACTAGAAGTACCTATTTTAAAAAAATCCTGTTTACTTTTGAACGGACTTTGTAAATATAAATAGGGGTAATCCTATTGTCTTGAAAACCAGACGTCATACTACAAAACCTAAAATACATCTGCAGTAAATTAGAGAACAATGTTTTCTATGCCAGCAAAAACGCGTGCTTACTGCACCCTATGCGTTGCTGCAATATTATTTCTTTTTATTTTGTTTTAAATATATTTTTTCGAAAAATGTATTGTTGAAAATGGAGGAGCAGCAAAATTCAATGCAATGAAATATCACATTTTACTACACGTATGTCTCATGTGCGCTACTCCACATCTGCTTCAGGAGGTTTATTTAATAAATTGAAATACCGTTCACACAAACAATAGGCTATAATAATAATATATAAGTTTCAAACAAATAGATTATGTAAAAACCACCGAAAACAGTTTTCCAAAATGGTTCAACAACGAAAAATAACAGTTCATTTACATTTTAAAAATGCTCTTTCAATGCATTTTCTTGTATGCATGAATGCGTGAAAGGTTTTACAAATATTTTTGAAAACTTTTAAGAGTACCTTGATAATAAAAATGTAAGGAAACTCTTTAATCTATGCCTTGTTGTGAGTCCTTTTTGCCAGATCTGAGCGCTCAAATCTGGGGATTATAAGTTTTAATTAGATAATAAAAAAGTATGGGTATATATGTTATGTGTGTGTGTGATTATTTTTTTTTTGCTTTGCTTGTCTCCAAATTAATTGTGATTTATAAAATATAGGGTTTTTCAGTAAAGACGCTCGATTTTTAAATGTAAATAAAACAAGTTGTGTGTGAGATATCCACCATATTTTATTTTTATTTGAAAGAACATTTTATGGCATTAAGTATAAAATACAACGTCGTTCAAATGTTCACGGCGACTTTGCTTGGTGGTATGTATTCGGGGGTTTAAATTTCCATGACTGTCGCATAAACTGCGATTTAAGATAGCCCCAAAGGAAGAAATCTAAAGGCGTTAAGTCGAATGTCCATTATAGTACGTAGCGCCGTCCTGTTGGAACCACATGTCGTCGGTATCCACTTCATCCAGTTTAGCCCACAAGAAGTTACTTGTCATTGATCTGTAACGTTTGCCGATGAAGGTTATGGCAATGCCAGTTTCGTTTTGGAAGAAATACAGACCGATGATTCCGCCAAAATCCGCACCAGTGATTTTCTGGGAATGCATTTTGTTCTTGCTTGTTCAAGCGTCCATTCATCATTTTATTTTTTGCGAAATTTAGGCTAGCTTCTGATAAAAAAACCGCGCTACCTGAAGGGGCATGTTAGCTGAGGCCCTGGTCCAACCGGAATGTATCTCCATTTAAGTAAGCAGTTTACATAATTATGACATTTTCATCAAAAGAGATGAGTCTCTCTTGGCTCTTTTAGGTAGCAATGCCCCGCAACTGGTGGATCAGATCCTTAAGAAAAGAAGTATTAGATTTAGCTAATACATTAATTGAGTGTATGGATCCAGAACATGATGAGAAAAAACAAATTGTGCTTAATTTCTTTGAGTGTTGCGAAAAAAGAGTATGGATAAAGACATGGAAAGTACCGGATACAAAAGGCTCTTATTTTTGATAAGATAATTGCTAAATGAAGACGAATCCTGGTTTTGAAATCATTTAAGGATAAAAAGTTAAAAAGTCCAAGTTCAATTTACTTTTGTCTCTTGTGAAAAGTCTGAAGCAAAATCAGCAGTCACTTCCTTCCAGCAACCTTCCAACAAAAGAATAAACAAAACGCATAAAATAACCACAAAAAAACCATGTTTGACCTACTCAATTTTATGAAATGCCCAGCTAAAAATGAGCAGTACAAATCGGGGCTAAGAATCCCATGACTACCAAAATTGAGCTTCAACAGAGAATGGGTTGTTGAAGGCGTGATGGCGGTAGATTACTACCTACATTATTTTATAGTAGTAAAAATATTCATAAGTAAATTACTTATTTGGGTACTTTTACGAAAAAAGTAAAAAAAAGTACTTTTAGACATAACAAGACCATGGTAACACCAAACAAATAAAAACACTTAAATATGTTTATATATATACGTGTATAGACAGATGCGTTAGAGCGAAATAGCTAGTAAGAGTGAAAAAAAAAAAAACGCAAAGCAACAAAAACTTCCACGTTGACCCCGATAAATCACGATTTTGATTTTTTTTATATTATATATATATATATATATATAGAAATAAACTAATTTAGAACAAGTTTCCTATTCTGAATATACATAGTTCGACGTACTGAAATTCGAAACAACTAGGACTACCTAACCCTTTTAAAGTTAGCAAAAACCTGATCTAGGTACATACATAGGTATGTAGGGATCTGCTGTAGTATATCTGCTACCTGTCCTTTTCTGATTTTGCACTCAATTTAATGTTTGAAATGCATACTAAAAATAGTTTACAAGGAACCTTTACTTTTCTTTTCAACGGTTAGAAGATATTTTCAATATCCATTTCCATTACACCTTACTTTTTTTTTATTATTTAACTGCCATTGTGTATTTTCGATAATAGCTCCTTTTTTTTAATGGAAATGTGATTGGAAGTTCTATGTTAGAAAAATTAAAGCATGCGTCATCAATCGAATGACCGGTGTCTGGACAATACCAGAGTAGAATAGAACATTACATTTTCGGCTTACTATGTGGAAATTGATTAAAAAATTCTACATTTAAAATATTATCTTACTTTAAAACTATTCAACTCGTCTTTTTATGAAATCTAAAAACAATATATTAATATTTTATTTCCTTTTCGAAAAAAAAAAAACACTCGCGAACGACACAGAAACTAGTCACAAAAAAATATATCGCCTTCAAAAAATCAACAGAACACAGTCGAACCACTTTTGACACTGGGCGACGAAGAAAGCACGAGGCTTAAATCACCTTTCTATGGTTATCGCGGTTACCTCAAGTTTACACACGCATAAAGGTATTAAAAAAAACGAACTATCTATCGTGGTTTGTGAATTTGTTCCAAAATGCAGCTTATACTATAGGGTACACTTCCTTTTTTTTTCTAATATTAAAGGAAAAAGAAAACTCAAGAAACTGTATTTAACTATGATATTGCAACTTTTGTATGTTATTTAGAGCTAGAAAGATCCAATGAATTACTTGTATTAATTAAGACTTATTATTTATTGGCAAACACACTATACGCAGGGACCACATGAACTGAAGTGACAAATATGGATGTATAACTGACAAAATGGCTGCTAGGTATCAGTTTCGATGAAGATAAAAGCAATTGATGTAGTACACGAGATGTGATAAACCATTCATGGGTCATTTAAATCGATAAAAATGTTTTTTTTTTTCTACATTTAAAACTATTTTCATGAGAACTATGGTGTTAAACAAAATATATTAATTTCTACATAAAGCATTTTTTTATTACATTCATTGAAAGACATTTTGGTGTGTAGATGGCGCTTAAACTAAAGAAATGTTTCAAAACACCTAATCCACTTACATCAAGATGTCGCTGCAGTCATCTTGGAGAATAAAGGTGATAGCGAACTACGCATTCGATTTGTTGTTTTTCATGTGGCGACAAGAAGACGTCTCTTTAGTTTTCAAAAACTTATTTATTTATAAATTTCTATATTTTGTAATAAAGTAATATTAGTAATTTATGTGAAATTGTCGTGTTCTTATTTACGACAATCGCCACAAAGTATTATGACTTCACAAACAAATGACAACACAGTGATGTCGCACAAAACACTAGACGGGTTTTTCAAACATGTCCTTACAAGTGTGTCGTTACATCTGCTTCATTCTATTCTGTTTTGTCCTCTTCAAGAGTGAACTTGCCCGTTGGATATATGTATATGTATTTGAAACGTTGTAATTTTTAAATTATTATTGAATTTAATTTCAAATGATAGTTTTTCGATTATAAATAATTAAATCATACATACATGTTAACTTTCGGTTGCTCCGCATTTTCAACAACGCAATTTAATTTTTCGTCATTTTATTAATTGCGCACGTATATATGTACATAATCATGGCAAACTAACAAACACCAAACGCAGCAAGTAACGCGTCTTATCAGCTACAAAACATCAGATTCATCACAGAGGTTCTACAGTTGTCCTGTTTTCAGTTTTGTCCGACAGTGAAACTCAGAAATTGCTGCATTAAAAAATCTCAGAATTCCTCCATTTTGGAGAATCAACTGAGCCCTTTGGTTTGTGCACCTAAAAGCACAGGCGCGACACAGATCGTGTCGGACAACGGTCGATTTAAGCAATCATCACTGAGTGGACCCTGTGATTTTAAATGAAGTTCAAAGGCCCTCGGCCGCAGAAAAGTATTTGGCATTTAAAAATCAGTTAATATCTAGCTTTTCCGAATCAACTCAACAGACTAGTGTCGTCCCTAGAACTTGGCGTTCAATCATCATTTGCATATGCAGATAATATCGCCATTGTGATGAAGCTTAAAAACTATTATATAGCTAAAACCACAATGCAGGAGGAAAGGAGCAATTTGACGGTTCTCACAATGGTGTCACGACAAAGATTTATAAGTCACTACAACTACTAAATGATGCACAAAATCCACATCAGCCAACAGCTGTATTGGATGTGTACCAGAGGACTAAAGGCTGTTCAGTAACAAGAAGGAGCGAACTCATTGAGGTAGTTAAAATCATCACAGATGATCACTTTACTTGACGCGAGCATATTAATCGACTTCGTCTACAATTTAAGAGTGCAGCTCTTGTGATGACATTTATCAAGAAATATACCAAAATCGAAGTCCAGACAAATGTTTACTATTCGTTAGCTGAGTCCTATGTGCGATATGGAATCTTAGCTTGAGAGCTCTGAAGCACTTAGCATGGCTTAGTAAGAATCATAAATAATAACAACACTAATTTCAGAACTCTAGATGTCATTACCATATTTTAGATGACGTAATCGAGTATTACGATGACAGCAAATTCCCACAGCCTATATACCAGAAACAATACAAGAAGACGAGCAAAACAAGTACTCGAAACTCCGGCAATCAGCAACAACTACAGACGAAAACAACTAGCCTATGTGATTCCAACGCTTTTTGACACGTTACCAGCCAACCAAAAAAAATTTTATTAATTTTAAAAAACGCAAAAAACTTCTAAAATTCTATTTTCTTTTTATAAATTCTATAAATAATAGTTCAAACCTTTTTCCTTGTTATTTTTTTTTTTTAATCTTTTTAAGTATAAAACTTTGAAAACTTCCAAGTATCTAATGTAACAAAACTATCGTATGTCGATATTTAACAACCTGAAGATAAGCCCTTCGCTTTGCGGGTAACATGTATGTCAAACTAATTGTTTAAAATCAAAGACAGCTATTGTCAATTGAAGCGGTTGACAACATGCCAAAGACCGCCTTTAGGTTTTCGACAAGAAAACAAACCAAAAATTCGTACTCAATTCCGGATCAACAATTTGCCATGCCACGTTATAGAGGCTGCAGAAATAATAGAGGAGAATCATGAATTCCAGAAAGTGGGTTTCTGTTGTCCATCTAACAATGCTTGGATAAGTCCAATTCATCTTCTCAAGGATAAAACTGGTGGTTGGAGATGCTGCGGGGACTACCGTCTTTTAAATACCTAAACACAACCGGATAGCAGAGTTGTAAAAGACTGCAATCTTTTAGTAATGCATTCTCTGAATTCATGGCAACTAGTTCAAGATTTGTTATTTATTTAATTGACTAGACTTAGGGACTTAGACTTCCACATTGAAGTCGTCATTCTTTTTAAAGTCTTTGATTATATCAGTCTTTTGTACCAATCTGTACCATAGATTAAAGTCAATTGAACGCAAGTCTTTTGACTGACATCGCATTAACTGTAGTCACTTTGAAGTCTTCACCATTCACCCGAAGTCAAATGAATCCATTTGAATTCTTTGGAACTACGAGAATCTTCCTTGAAATCTCTGAGACTTCAACAATTTTTATTGGAGTGTTTGAGATTTATACCATTCTTTTTAAGTCGTTATCCAATTACCTTTCAGAAAATGTATAAGAAGAAATTAATTTTAACCTTCGCAAGTATTTACCCATAAAACAGAAACAAGAAAAACATCAAACACAACTTTACCAAGATGCAAATGATAAAATCAATCTTGATCTTAGTCAAATCTCTGAGACATACCATATACATAAAAATAAAACAAATAATAAAACTAAAGAAAATTAGTTTATTTTATTTCAAGTTGAATACAAATTATTTAATTTTCCAAATTATTAACTTTTATGAGCAGCAATTTTTCAAAATGTGAGTGTGAAAGTGCTCCACGTCGAGGTGTATTCAGCAGATCAGCAGCTGCTGAGACTGGTAGAGGTGTATTTTACCTGAGAAATGCTTTCTTCAGGGCTGGGTACTGATGGAGCAGTTCATTAGATGTGGATGTGTTAACAAGATATGTAAAAATTCGTTGTTATTAGATGATTCTAATAACTGATCTGAAATGTAAAATAATTGAAGACATTGAAAATGATGTAATTACTTACATGAAGTACCGAAATAAAAATATTTACGTTTAGTTTTGGATGTATTTTCATTTTGACTTTTATTAAAAGAGGTGTGACAATTTGCCGAAGTAATTTTCCTGTTGAGCATTGAACTTATTTCGGCTATTTTATTATAATTGAATTCAGAATTTAGTCCCGAAATCCATCACAGTTTTGCCAATGGGCAAAACACTGAAGCAACAATAGTGTATTCTACGTCGTGCGTTAAATTAGTATATTAGTTGAATCGTCTTACTAGCGTACTTCGATTTTTTTAAAACAATTTTCAAGAGCAAGATTTTCGGTGGATTGTCACTTTCAATAATTTTGTATGATACTCATACAATATTCTTTTTCTTCTTGAAGAAAATCCAAAGCTTCGAAATCGGTCCTAAAAGATTTAGCCCCCTGCATTGTTCAGGGACTTTCTCCGTGTCTTTAACAATATCTGTAACTGCATCGTTCAAGGAGTTCCATCTTGTTGATGAACGTTTTAGCTGACAGCCCAGGACAGCAACAATTCGCTCAGATGTTTTTGGTCTGTTAACCTTGGACCAAAAATCTGGGCATTTTTGAATTATCTTTACAATTATCTTTAACATTCTGTGTATACCAAGAATTATTTTGCCTTCTTTCTTTTTCATCCTGTTTGTAGTGCGAATTATGCTCGCGCAAAATACGCGTAAAATCACAGGAAGCAATCAAGTTAAGTGTATGTGTTGCACATTTGATATGCTTAGGCAACGAATTCTCAAACACACCATTTCTTAACTCAGTTGTTTCCAATTCATTTCCTTTCGAGCTGTCACCGTTATCAATTGTCGGCAAAATATTGCTAGATTTCAAATTCCTTGAAGGCTTTTAGGAAGTTCGAATTGTTGTCAGTCACTGTTGCCACAACTTTATTGCAATTCAATCCGGATTTTTCATTAATTTTAAGGATAATGTCATTAATCTGATCGTATGTGTGATCCTGACACGACACTTTAAACAGTACAGACAACTATGGTATATACCATATTTACACGATCAGGTATAGTGGGTGATGATGGAGAGAGGGAGAGGAAGAGAGTGGCATGGGGAAAGGGGGTTATATAGGTTAGCGGTGTGGAGTGGTGGATAACATTCGGTTTCATTTCCAACAAGTGTGGAAGCAAAATAAAGCTTTATGCATTACTCTCATCTACATACTAAATTCTTTTCTGTTTATAATCAATCACAGTTGTGTTACATATTGATAAAGACAGGCAAATAAAACATGAAAAACATTACATACAACATACCAGCATTATAATTTTGAAACATACATGAGATAAGATGACCTTATTCGCATAACTTGCTTGCTTTATTATGAAGTGATACATTTTCTGAAAGGTTTTTGGGTAAGGTATTAAAAAACAATTAAAGTCCCAAAGACTTCAACGAAAAATTTTAAAGTCCCAAAGACTTCAACGAAATTTGGTGAAGTCCAAAAGAATTCGACTAAATGCCGTTGACTTCAGGTGAATGGTAAAGACTTCAAAATGACTACAAAGAATGCAGTGCGATTCTAAGGACTTGTATTCAATTGATTGCAATCTAAAGAACCAAAGACTTTAAAAAGAATGATGATTTCAATATTGAGTTCTAAGTCCCAAGGTGAATTCATGAATTACAATAACAACAACAAGAAGTCAATTTATTTTTAAAATCAAAAGATTTAATTCTTTTATATCTCACGATTCCGGATATCGTGGATTTCGCGAATATCTCTTCAACAAAAACTACTTCTGAATATTCGCCTTGGATAAGACATATTACCAAATTCCGATGGCACTTAAAGATATCGAAAAAAAACCTGCTGTGACCACGCCTTTTGGATTACTTGAGTTCGTAGTAATACTTTCCAAAAACATATGGATATGGTTTGGACTTCATGTTTTGCTACATAGACGACATCTTTATTGCCTCCAACTCACAAAACCAACATCAGCAAAACGTTCGCCAAATCTTACGTCGTCTCCAGGAACAAAATTTTATAACAAATATTGTGATATCCGGTTGAATGTGAACAGCGTCATATTTGAATATGAATAGCAGAATATTTCCATATTTCAATAGCATTAGACTCAACCATCAGAGAGTTAAGAATGGAAGATTTTAGCGAGTTTTTTTTAACAAAATAGAAAATTGTATGGAATGCTGGATGGTACAGATTATTCTCGAAAGGTGTCAGGGGGTATAAACATCAGCATCTCCTAAGATATGCAAGTCAGTTCTAAAGTTGAATTTAAAATGTGAATTACGAGTAGTAATAGAGTGTTTTGAGTAAGAAACAAGGAAAAGTAAATATAGTTGAGAAAAGCGATTGAATTGTTAATTGTAATTATTTTAAATCATTTTATACTCACACAAACATTTTACAATATCAAAAAATATGTGTTTGTGTAATCTGAGGTCACTTACCTTGGATAAAATACACAATCAGAAAAACTGGTTGCAGACCACCTGAAGATTGAGTTGAGGCCATTTCCAACTACCCGAAAATATCCGTTATCATGGAACTACGTCACTTTATTGGAGTTATCAATTATTATCGGTGATACATTCCCAATTGTGCTCACATTCAGGCACCTACGGGGCCATCAAAGATTCCAAAAAAAACGACAAACTATACAACTTTGGCAGAAGAAATATTAAAAATTTGTAAGGGAAGGATCAAACAGGTTACTTTACTTAACCATGTAGATTACAGAGCTGCTCTAGTTTTAACAACAGTTGCTTCAGATATCGCAGTTGGTGTCAAGTTGGAAAATCTCCGAAATCAATTGACCTATTTTCGTGAAAAATTTCACATGAACAAACTCGCTACAGAAATTACGACCGTGAATTGTAAGCGATCTAACTGTCCATTAAATTTTTCAGGCGCAAATAGATGGCCGAAACTTCGTCATACAAACTGACAATAAGCCACTTATATATGCATTCCAGCAGCATTCGGACAAAGCACAACAGCGCAATTGGATTACATATCCCAATACAACACTGATATTATCTATTTACCCGGCGAAAACAACTCCGTTGTGGACGTTTTGTCACTACACAATGCTATAAACATGTCAACATAATTTGATCTGCGAGAATTAAACTTATCGTAACTTCTGGAAGAGGAACTTCAAGAAATTTTCAACCAAATATACATCAATAACTTTAAACCTCACTCTGGAACCTGAGGTCAAAATATACTGCGACATATCGGACAACACAATTCGACCGTATGTATCAGCATCTCTGTGTCTTATGGCTTTCGATTTTACCCACAACCTTTCTCACCCAAAGGAAGAGAGACGTTCTGGGGCCTGTTACACAGAGCAACAAGTCAACAAGTACTTGTTTAACTATACTTGTTCAAAAAGTGAAGATCAATTCTGTAACACAACAAAATCCGCTACACTTGTTGAGAACAAAAATTTTCCTCGACTTGTTGATCAGTCTAAAAAGTCGGAGAATCAGCGAAGAAAAAAAAAAAATAATTTTATCTAAAATAAGAGGAAACAAACAAATTTTGTTTGGTGTTTTCTCTGATTAAATAATAAAAACCAATAAAAGTAATAAGTGGCGCGGGGTGAATTTATTGGCACAAAATTTAAATCTAGTTTCTGAGGGAAAAGATTAGAGATGTGCTTTGGCGAAATTGTAGGAAACACGTCATGATAAGTACTGTTCGCAAAATGTTACGAAAATTATATACTATATATTATATATTGCTAGGCAAAATTAGACAACTATAGAAAAACGGGATCTTCGGGTGGAAATGACTGCAAGCTCAGTTCCTGTGATAATATTGCACTTGATATTTATGGGAAAGTGTCAGCAGTAATAATTGACCTCGGAGTTGAAGAGTCCATGGAATTTGGCAATAATGGTTAGAGAAATAAAAATTAAATTTCTACAAATTGACATTTTTGTTTACAGATTCTCGACCTAGTGGAAGTAATACAGAATCCATACAGAGTAATTCACCATCTATTTCTAACGCTGTGCGAAAGTCAAGAGGTATATATAATGTATATTAAATGGAATGATGTACTAGCCTCGAAGATAGATTAGCCTCGAAGAAGTGCCCTACGATCCTAAAAAAACGGAAGTTGATGATAGAGCACCTTGAGTTAGTCAACTACAAAACGAGGCAAGAGATTGCTTTGTTGGAAAAACAACTGGGTTATCCTCCCTCGATTTTTACTAGCGGATTCTAAAGATGAATAACACTGTATTTTTTTATTTTTGATTAATAAAAATATGTTTTTTTTTTTTTTTATTTATTGGCATATGTATGTTAATATAACATATACATATATATATGTAGATATTTTGTTTTTATTGTTGATTTAGAAAAAAAAATCAAAAGTTGCTTTTTTTTTTGTGCACTTGTGATGGATTTTGGAACAAAATTTCTACTTCATCATTTGTTTTCTCTTGGTGTTGCGTAGGTATAGGTAACGTGTAGGTTTAGTTCATAAACTGTGACACAAATTACATAGGGTAACACAACATTTAAATATATTAGCAACAAAAACGGGCTCAACTCGTAGGTGATTAAGACACGGAAACTTTTCCTTCAAAACACCGAATGCACACTCAATCAACCGCCGTGTTTTTTTATGTGCCCTGTTATATCGGATAACAGAAATTGTATTTGCAGATGAGGTGGAAGGTGGCATCAGCTGTGTTTTTAATGGGTAAGCGCTGTCACTTAATATTACGGTATTGGGAAAAGGCCTCCATCCATTTTCCACTTTCTGGAACAGCGTACTATTTCGCAGTACTCGTGCATCATGCACACTTCCCGGCCAGTTAGCACTGACATAATAGAATCTAAGGTCGGGTCCGCATACTGCCATACAATTAATTGAATGTCTGCCATGTCGGTCAACGAAAACTGATTCCTTATTTGATGGCGCATCAATGTTAATTAAAATACCATAGATTACACCACATACTTCCGGCATACCACTTTTCTCAAAAAAAATCCTTGAATCGTAAGGTGTACACTCTCGGGACAACACACTTGTTGTTGAATATCAACTTCATTTATTGATAGTTTCTGCCTTACACTTAGCGCTTTGCTCTTATTAGTTGGCGAACGCACTTTGTAAGAGAGAGTTTCCGTTAAGTAATGAACATTTTTTTTTGGCACACGAAATTTTTCAATAAACAAATTATTTTTTATTTCTTTGATTTTCATTGTCACTGTCCGATTCAGAATAAAAAAAAAAAAAACATTTTTACCACTATTGCAAATATTAAACTCTAACTTGTCGACTTCTAACAAGTCAATCACCGTCGGTTATAATTCATTAACTTCTCAACAAGTGCAGTCTCTTTCTCTTTCAACACTTGTTGTTTCCAGTTACAGAAATGGTGAATTTGTCAAATTTCCAACTTGTTGAAAGAGTCCAAAACAAGTGTTGAACTGCTCTCAAACTTGTTGTAATGTGTTACACAAATTTTTGACAATTATTTCATTTCACTTGTTCAACAAGCACTTGTTGTAGTGTGTTACAGGCCCCTGGTCATGAGCATGCATTTAATGCCAACGTTCAAAACTGCATAAACATACTAGCCCACTTCCGAATTCAATTGTATTTACATTTGTTTTTATTTTATGGCCAGTACTTCAAACAGTAGTTCTTTTAACTACTATTCAGCGCATTAATTTCGTGTTCAGACTCGGTGGCCGCCAGTGAAAGAAATTTTTAACCCCAATATAGTGGCCGTCCCCACCATCTGACATAAATGGGTAGTCTTTACTGTCTGCTGCAGCACCTATAGTTGTCTCTGGCGCCTCTTCCTCGCTCCAACTGGTAGCTTTATGAGATTTGGAGTTGGCTTTAGCTTTCTTCTTCTCATTTTTGTAATATTTTCAAATAACATCGTGCTATCTATTGGTCCCGCTTTTGGAATAGCGGACCGCTCTTCGTCACTCATCGTCCGATCGCACAATCGTAGTCGACATATATATGTCAATTATTTATTTATTTAAATTTTTAAAATAAAAACTAATCTTAACTGTTTTGGGAATCGAACCCACGACCCCTGCTTTATCGGCCGAGACCACATTCCATTTTTTCATTTCAAATGCATTTTTATTTAATTTATTAATATTAATCATATTATACAAAAAACGCTTAAAAATGAGCCTAAATAACATAAAATTATCTTACTATGACTTACTGGCCCCATGCGTGCACTCTAAGTTAAACATAATTAATGTTACCTATGTCTTCCGACGTAACAGTACATATTTATTTCATATTGTTAAATTTAATATTAATTAATTAAAACTAAGAAAAATTTTTCTTTATAAAAAAGAACTTAGTATATGAATTACAAATTGACAAAAGAAAAAAGATATATCTTGATCTACTTAGCCTACTTAAGCTACCTTAACATGATAATTTTTTTTTTTTATATAGTTACTCCTTATTTTAGAGAAAGAAGTTCCCATCTTTTTTGTTCTTTTTGTTGAGTCGCCTGTCCGCAGCTGTTCGAATGACGAGGTAGATTAACGGCACCGCTTATCTATCTATCTGGAGAACCAAAGCAGTCAAAGCGTACTTTCTCATGACATATATTGTATAATTGGGGTAGTAAGCCCCAGAGATCATATTGTTCGACGAGGTCATTGCTCTTGCAATGGGCCTTCGAGTCAAGTTGAACACAAAATCTTTGTACAAGACCTCGTTAGGATAGCATTTTATGTACTCAGACTCTGGTGTTCTGTATAAGCGAAGAACGAAACACCCGAATCTTTTCCAAAAGACTTGCTCTCACGTTAAACCACACGGGACAACCAAATACAAGTATAGGCCGGAAAAGGGCCATGTAGCAGATCACCTTTACCCTCGCATCGAGTTACCCGCTATAAAACAGTCTCTTTGTAAGGGCAAATCACCTTTGGCTCTAGCCAGAGCAACATCTATATGTTTATTAATATACAGATATTGATCTAGCCAGATTCCAAGATATCTGACTGCATCTCGACAAGTAAGTTTCTGCCCATGCTGCCTCACAATTCGCCAATTCTTTCTGGTATCCCTAAACAGAAGAGTTTCCGACTTCTGAAATTTGATTTTCAATTTCAGTCACCGCAATATCACTTAATTTAGTCGAAGTCACGTTGCAAAAGTATATTAATGACCTCAATCCTTGGACCTGATTTGTACGCGATTGAGTCGTCTGCGTAAGCTATGGCATGGTGGAGGAAGCTTATCAGATCACTTGTGTAAGTGTTGAAAATGATCAGCAAATTGACCGCACCTTGTTTCAGACTGTTTTTAATGTGAAATGTACCAGTCGAAATCATGTCGCCATTCTTTATGATGAACTGTCTATCTGTGAGCATACTGAAAAGAATATACAGCAGTGGTTTGGTTCAGCTTGTAGAAGCGTTCCTCTTAGCACACGGTATTGAAGGTCTTCTCCAAGTCAATCAGGCAGGCGACTGTGCACTGTTTCTTAGCTTTGTTCCATTGGATATCAAAAAACAGTTCAGACGCAGCGTGAATAACATCATGCCCCGCCTTGAAACCGAATTGATTATCCGGAATATTAATTCTGTCGTAAGACCATTTACTCTTGACTCTATTGATAACTGTTTCGAAAACCTTACTGATGTTTGAAGATTCGCCGGATTGGAGGTGCCTTTATCCCTTTTCATTGTTAATTGCATTGTTTAACAGGGTGGTATAAATGTCCACCGGTTCTAGGGAGATGTCAAAGCACTATGTTCGGTATTCCATCGGTTCCCACTGATTTCTTACTTCCAATTGTTTTAAAGAACGTCTGAATCTCTTCTTTCGAAATGAACAGGGGTTGTTCCCTTTCACTGGCGATGACATTATTTGTCACATTCTCGTCACTGAACTGGGTGAAACCCGAGTTCTCGATTCGCCAGTTCACTACTTCATTTCAAAGGTAGAAATTGTGCAAAAGGACTCAATTTTCCAGGTCGTGGTCTGGGCCAATGGTGTCATTCGTCTTGTACACTTTCTGGAAACTCGCTCCTATAGCCTCGACCTTCTAATGCGGATGCTCCATCAGAAAGAAATCTTCATCATCAACAGCCACATTTGGATCTATGCCTGCTGTTGAAAGTGTGTGTTCATTTCCTGTCGTTGTTGTCAGTGTTTGATACCGAGGTATCGTTTTATCCATTGTTCGTTTAATTGTCTCTTCCGTTAGTTATAGATATCTGTCAATCTCCTCGTTTGACAGATTTCTGTAAGACGATTGGTAGAGCGAATTCGAGAAGAGTGCTCTAGTCATTATCCTGGAGAAGTGTTTTCAACACACCTTTGCCTTTGAACAAACACATCCAATTCCGCATTTTCATTTGGTACGGTTATTTCGGTACTAAGGCCGCAATGGTCATTGTTATACACAAAAGTGCGAAGACAGTTAACAGTTTGTTGGGTCGTACCTGTCAGTTGTATCCGTGTGTCAAATAACCGAAGATTCAAATAGAAGCCGACATGTCTTAAAAACTACAGACTATCCGTCGCCTTAAGGCCGAGTCGGTATATCATACTGTGCTGAGCGGTGCAATTGATTATTTTTATCTTTTTATTTGGCGTTGAAATCTCCGCCCATACTAAAATAGTTTTCCTCCAATTCCAGTCTCAGAAATCGAAAAAGTGTCTCGACCTCTGAGATAAAAAGCGTGGATTAAGTAGCCTTGGGTGCATAAGCAGACACCATGTACCTGGTGTACCGGTATGAAGCGAGCGTCAAGATAAAAATGTCTCGATATAGAACATTTATTGTGAACAGGCCTTAATTTTTTTTGTTTGGTTGCCATGACACCTGTCAAACATATTTAATATACATCAAGTCATTGAGCAAACAATATCATACTTATTCATGGTGTTAAAAATGTCGAATTTTGTACCAGAAAATAAAGACTTGCGGAAAGCACTAATTTTTTGTTTTCATTTGAAGAAAAGTGCTGCAGAGTCGCATTGAATGCTTGCCGAGGCATATGGTGATCATGCTCTATCAGAAGCAACATGCCAAAGATGGTTTCAACGATTCAAAGATAACGATTTTGATGTGAGAAATGAAAAACGTGGAAGACCACTAAAAAGTTTGAAGACGCCGAAGTGCAGACAATATTGGATGAGATAACACTTTGAGTCAGAAACAAATGGCAAAAATGTTAAATGTTGCACAACAAACAATTTCTGACTGTTTAAAAGTTATGGGAAGATCCAAAAGTCTGAAAAATGGGTGCCACATGAATTGAATGAAAGACAGATGGAAAATCGAAAAACCACTTGTGAAATTTTGCTTTAAAGACACGATAAAAGATCAGATTTGCATCAAATTGTTACTAGCGATGAAAAATGGATTTATTTTCAGAATCCCAAACGGAAAAAACCATGGGTTAATCCGGAATAACAGTCATCTTCGACTGCAAAATCAGATCGGTTCGACAAGAAGACAATGCTGTGTGTCTGGTAGGAGCAGAAACGTGTGGTGTCACACGAGCTCCTAAAACAACAAATGATCAATTTGAACCATGCATTGATCGAAAAACTACCAGAATGGGCCAGAAGACACAGAAAAATAATTTTGCTCCATGAAATTGCATCTGCACATAAAGCAAAACTGGTTCAGGATATAACCAAAGCCCTTCTAATCCTACCTTTAGGGTTTGCTTCACCATGTACGTACCCATCCCGGCAGCATTGAGTAGATTTGATCCAAGAGCGTAGCTTTTTCAGTTATCTGCCGTTGAAGATTAGTAATCTGCCTCTGGGTAGAGAGTAGCAAATTAGCTAGTATAACAGTTCCAAGTTACGGTGCTTTACGCTGAAAAATAACCTTTGCTTGTTATGCCGTGTTCTTCTACCTACCGCCATTTGGTCGTAGGTAATTTGGGGAGTAACGGCTGGTGTTTGTATTTAAACCGGTGGACGCTTAACTTCCACATTTTGCTGCCGAGCCAGATTTACTCTTTTATGTACTGGAATTTGGGGCAACCCCGATAGTTTGCGGTGTGTCCCGTATTCTTACATAAAACGCAAGAGATTTGGCTTTTCTCTGACGCTACGTCAGAGCGCATACCTCGGACTTGTGCTTCCTTCCGCACTTAACGCATCGAGGCTGTATTTCGCAGTTAGACGCGGCGTGCCCGAACCTTTGGCAGCGAACACATTGCAACATGTTATCGGGTAGTGTAGGACTTTGATACTTTTTAGACAATCCAGTTTGCTATCGGGATTAGCTGAACCAGGAAGAACGGTTGTTTTCGTGGTGAACGGCTCTTTCACTTTGAGCAGCTTTAGGAGCTCCTCCGTATCAGTAGACGGTTCTAAGCCCGTCAGCAGCATTTTTTTCAGCTTTTCCCCTTTCGAGGTGAAAAGAACTCCGCCGTCGATTCCGTCAAAATTTTTTTTATTTTATGCTGCCGTTGTTGTTGATGCTGTTGATATTCTTGTTGTTGTTGATTTTCTTGCTGTTGTTCTTTTTGCTGTTTATGCTTACGTAGTGGTTGTGCATCTTTTGTCATTTGTTCTTATGCCGGTGTCTGTACTTTTTGTTGTTTTGACGACTGTTTCTCTTTTTGTTGTTGTGTTGCCTCACGCTTACTTTTTATTATTGCTGAAAGATCTGGAGTTGTTTCTGTTTCTTTTCTCTTCTCGCAATTTGTTTGGCTTTAATAGCCGGTATCTTTTCTTGCAGCTTTTCTATACTACTGTTTAGAGCGTGAACTTCTTCTTCTCTTGTTCTCTTGTTTGTGTTATCTGGATTCCCAGATGTGCTGTGGGCTGATTTAGCCGCTTGATCATCCGATGTCAAGATGACCTCTACCGCTGGTTCCGCTATTAGGATCGCGGACCGTTCACTTCCACTCATCGTTCGATTTCACTTTTTCTGTTTTTTAATTAATTGTCTCTAAAAAAAAACTTTTTTTTAAAAAAAATAAAAAGCCCGATGTATTTCGGGGCTCGAACCTAAGCCCCTTGCTATGTCGATCACCAACACTTCATTTATTCATTTTATATGCATTTTTATTAAATTCATTCATTGATACTTTTAAGGTATACAAGAAAACGTTTGAAAATTTGCTTAAATTACTTAAAATTTATCCTATTCTAATTAACTGGCCCCATACAGACAATCTTAATTAAGCCTAATAATTAAATTGTGTCTTTCGACGTGCCGTACAGATATTTTTTATTTTGTATTAAATATAATTAAAATTAAGAAATTTTTTTTTTTAAATTTAAAAACAGTCTAGAAACTAAACACTACCTACAATAAATTTTAATCTACTTAACCTACTTAAACTATCTCATGCTAGGTATTATTCCTTTTTTTTTTTGAAGGTTACCCACCTCTGTTTTTTTATAATTTTTTATTTTTTTTTTTATTTTTTTGTATTTATTTTTATTTTTATTTTATTTTTTGGGTTTTTTTAATTTTTTGTTCTTAACCTACCTAAAGCTATGTAAGCCAACCACGACTTACAAATTAGGTTGACCAACTCTGCTCCTTAATGGAGCTATCATGCGCTAGAGGAATTTGACGAAGTAGATTTCTCTCCTTCAACAAGCCACCAAAATCGTTGGTGCTGCTGAGCAATATCCCTCATGTCGCCACTCCCTACCGCCCTACTGAACCAGAAACGTCCCGCACTGCCGTGTGCGACGTCTCTGTCGTAGTTAAGTCGCCTGTCCGCAGGTGTTAGAGCGACGTTGAAGATTAACGGCACCGCTAATCTATCCTGGATCAGACCTTTCATGTCTTGGTAGAGGAATGCTTCAGGAGGACCAAAGCCGTCAAAGCGTACTCTCTTATGATACATATTGTATAATTGGGGTAGTAAGCCCCGGAGATAAGTTTGTTCGGTAACACGGAGGTCGGCAGGGAATTCCATAAGCGAGTTATACGGCTTAAGAAAGAATCACGATATTTTAGAGAACTTCCGAAAATGGGCTTGAGAGTATACTGATGAGCATTCATAGCGAGACGGGTGTTACGGTTGAAAGTTTGAATGGACGGAATATTACTGGCGATTTCAATGGAGCACTGGTGGTGGAAATAGCGATAAAACAAAGTGAGACAGGAGACATTACGCCGATGTTCGAGGGTGTCAATTGAATGACTGATATTAGTATCACCAATGAGTTTTATCGTACGGTTTTGAATCCTATCTAGCAGGTGCAGAGATGTTTTCATTGGGCATTGTGCTCCAATTTTGGGCGGAGGAATGCCTTATCAGATGCATATCAGAGGGGGTAAAATATTTCTTACATCGCTTGAGAAAATCTAGACATTTTCGCAGCATTTTTGACGACATCGAATATATGGTCATTCCAACGTAAGCTGTCACTTAAACACATACTGAGAATGGACAGTATTGCATTGAGTATTGGAAGCATTAAATTTCACTCGGTTGATAGTACCCCAATTGGTTATGCTGTTAATATAGGAATTTAATGACGTTCCTGTTCTACAACCGAAGAGCTGGGGCGTGAGTCCGAGAAGAATATGAAAAGCAGAGAGAACTGTCATCAGCAAAGGAATATATTGGATTAGAAGTAGCAGACCACAGATCATTAATGAAAATTAGAAAGAGTGTCGGAGACAGAACGGATCCCTGGGGCACACCAGCATTTATTTTGTGAATATCAGACTTAAGCCCGTCCAAGACAAATTGAATTGAACGTTCCGAAAGGTAATTTCTAATCCATTGAAGAAGAGAGTCATCGATCCCAAAAGCACGCATTTTCGACAAAAGGGCCTAATGCCAAACTCTGTCAAATGCCTTAGAAATATCAAGTGCAACTATTTTGCTTTCGCCAGATAGATGTATGCTTTTTTTCCACTTTTTGGTGCGACATGCCATCAAATCACCAGTGGACCTGTTGCTACGAAAACCATATTGCCGGTCATTGAGAAGTTTTCCTGTTTCGAGATATTTCCTGAGCTGACAGTTTATCAGCGTTTCCGTGACCTTGGAAAGAAGCGACGTAAGTGCAATGGGTCTGTAGGAGGAGAGAGAAGAAGATTCGCCTTTTTTTTTAGGGACGGGCTGGACAAATACTGTTTTCCATCTGCTCGGAAAGAGTCCTAAAGAGTAGGATTGATGAAAAAGCTTACGCAGTGGTTTTGCCAGCGTGGAAGAATACCTCTTCAGAAGAAGGGGCGATATATCATCTGGACCATGTTAAGGTTTTTGATTACTCTTGCTACTACACGAGTGCGAAAGTGGATTCGTCCCATTGTAGATTCGAGGCATTTAAGTGTAGTCGGGGACAAAGCACAATCTGGGAGTGTTGAGAAAGAAGCAGAGTGTGCAGCAAGCAGATTGACCTTGTCCAAAGAGCTGAAAGCTGGAATGTCATTGTGAATGAGCGTTGGGATGGAGGATGAGGCAGAATTTATAATTTCTTTGACGAATGACCACACATTTTTACTGCCTTTGAGACATTGCAGTATTTTTTGCCTCAGTTTTCGGTCGTATTAGAATTTCACACGCTTGAGAAAGACGTTGCAGTCAGTTCTGCCTCCCTTAAACTTTTTTCGGTTTTGCTCTGTCGGGTTGGTCTTGACCGAAAAAACAATTCTCTAACCCTGATAGCCTCTTTACAGCTCGAGTCATACTATGCTTTTTCGTTTGGTTTGACACTCTTCAACCGATGGGGGGTAAAGCATCTCATTCCAAAGAGAATAGTTTCTGTGATCATATCAGAAGCGGCATCCACGTCGTTATCGAGGAAACATTACGACCAGTTACAATTCCTTAAGAAGTTATTAAGTCCGCTCCAATCGGCTTTCTCGTATTGACAAACGGTTCTTTTAGGAATCTTTTCTCTAACTGTGTGGTGGGTGTAGGAGAATTTAGTTGATATGACACAATGGTCGGACGAGCCTAGAGGGGAGAGCACATCAACACAGTAATTGTCAGGGTGAGAAGTTAAAAACAAGTCCAGGGTGTTGGCGGTATTCGTGTGTTGAATGTCGAAGCCAACCAGAATTGTATATATTGAAATCGCCCGTAATCACGATTTCAGTATGGGGATACAGGGATACAATTCTTTGAATGGAGTCAGAAGCGCATCAAACTCCTGAAAGTTCGAGTTACTGTCCAGTTTGGGGCTTCTGTAAATAAAGCAGTAGTGGATAATTTGCTTACGGAGATGGAATTTTAACCACATGAAATTGAATTCCGGATTTGAACAGAGAATACTTTGAGGTGGAGTTTGGTAAGCTACATCAGAGCTAGATCAGAGTGATCTAAGAAGTGCGGACGGGGATTTACCTGTATTTCACTAAGTGCCAAAACAGCTGGTCGGTACTTATAAACTTGGACGTATGCACAAAAGTGATTAGTTTTTAGCCCGCGTATACTATATTGTCAACGTCCACCCTGAATTCCCTAGTCATAATTACAAACAAACACAGACAAAACAAACACCGACGATACTAAGCAAGGCTGCAAAGTGAAAATTCTGGTGATAGTTTACCGAATCAAATTGCTGTAGGTATTATGGCCTTGCAACAATATGAATCAGTGCACCAGCAAAATTTTTACACACAACCCGCTTTTCATCGGTTGTTACATACACTTAGTCACTGCCCGTACCGTATGATAAATACAGAAACGGCAGTGACCGAGTGCAAGCAACAGTACTAAGACCAGGAGCGGGAGAGGTGGAATACCCGCACTGTGTAAAAGTTTTGTTTCATTTTTTTTTTAATTATACTTTTTTTGGTGTGTAGCACAAGAGAAATTGCGAGTGCAGTGGCTTACGTGTGTACTAGTCGGTGGTCGACGCGGTACCGTAAGCTGAAACACGTAGTACGTTTGATTTCCGCGGAGGTCTGTGAACGACTGGTCACCAACACCACCGCCGGGCTACCGAACCACTTGGGCGATTTCCTTCTAATTAATTTCTTATAAACAATTACTTATTAACTTTTTCACTTTAAAAGGAGCCGAAGCACGTCTATTCTCAATCGATGTCTGTGAACGACTGCGGCTAACAAGACTACAACTGGGCCACGGAAGCACTTGGCCGGAATGTTTTTAAGTACACTTTTAACGCAAACTTGCTTATTTACTTTTTTTACTTAGAAAGTCGAAACACATCTATTCCACTCAGTGGTCTGTGAACGACTGATCAATTGTCACTTCATCTAGACCAACTTGCCTCATTCACTACACATTTACTCGCCTCAATGGTAGGTAGGCGAATGTCGGTCGATAACACCATCGGTGGGCTACCGAACCACTTCCTTAAATTGTCTCCAATTGTCTTCTTGTTTAATTTTATATTCGCTTTTATTATTTTCAACGAAGCTGTACACGACTGTACACACGAACGGAGTTGTTGTAGTGCGATGCATGAAGCATTCTTTAATTTCTTCTGCAACTTCATCATCCAGAGAGAAATCTTGAAATTCTATTTCAAGAGGAAGAGAGTTTTTTTTATAAAAACTTTGTTCCCTTATAAGAGTACCATCTGCTCGATGAACTGATTAATTTATTTTCAAAAATAAATTTTTAATTTTTAATTTTTAATCTTAATTTTTGATGCATCGTCAGCAACATTATCTCTACTTAAAACTTAATTCCATTCGTTGGCATTCAAGCATTCAAGGATTTCTTCAATGCGGATGGCCACAAAGCTTTTAAATTTTTTGTTACTTGACTTTATCTAACTAAGTACTCGGCCGCTTCTAGCTCAAGCCGAGGAATTGAAAGTGTTTTGATTGGCTCTCTTTTTGTTTTTGCGCTAATGAGGGAACATTCAACTTCATCTTCTGTAGAGACTCTCAGATATGCTACTGCGGCCATAGCTTGTTTTCCCGCGTCAACGCGGATATGCAATTCAACACAACTTTTCTTTCCAGATTGTAGATTAATGAGATATTTTCTTTCTATAGACATAACATATATCTTATGTTGGGAATTAGGATCAACCATATTTTCCATTTTTAGCGGTTTTTATTTGCTCATCCCATTCTACTGCAGAACGCCAAATTTCTTGTGGGGTGATTTTCAATTGGACAGTAAAATTCGCGATAAGGCCGAGAGGATGGAAGATGCACATCAGAGCTCTTAATACCTCACGTTTTATTGGGATCTATTCACCATTCATTACTTCACTGCCCAGCTTAATTGACTTGAAAGTATAGACCAACATATCTGCACCTGGCGACCACCACATCCTAAGAAGTTTTTTGAAGTCATTTTGAGCGTTTTCTGTTTTAAGTGATTTTGTAACATTACACTGAAGAGCGTTTAACACATTTGGAGAACTCGAAATTAGGTTTTTTAATTTCGAAACCAGCCTGGTTATGCATATAAATCACGTCTTTTGCCAGGCGATAACTTCTTCCACTTTGTATACGCTGTCTAGTAAATCACCCACAGAGTGGTTTTCGATTATCGCTTTGGCTGCCCTCGGAAATTGACCCTCAAACTTCTGAGCGTTTTTATGAACTGAGCGCAGAACGGTGAACAGGTAGATGTCATGACTTGGCAACCTTCCTTTCACGAAAACGGAATAAAATCGATGGAAGTGATGGTACATTTTCTGACACTGTCACCAAACACGAGTTCAGAGACACTCCTCTAACTTTCGCCGTCGCATCCTAAACTATTCGCAACTTGTCAAGCTTGTTTGGATTCATGACATAGAATATGGGAAGGTACCGATCACATCATCCTCACTCAGTTTCTGTGCGTAGCCTTTCTTGAGATATTGTTCAATTTGCATGTTGAGTCATTCGATTAACTGAGGTTAGTTTGAAAGTCGTTTTTCCAGACAAAGTAATTTTCTTTCAGCCATAACTTTAGTCTCTGGCAAGCGTGTATGTTCGTAATTTCAAAGTAGTGGTACTGCATAAGAGTCACCCAAGAAAACAGTTTTCTCCTCCAATAATTGAATTGCTTTGTTGTCTTCATCAGAAAGACGTCGCTTTGTAACCTTTGTGCCCAAATTTTCCAAAGAGAAATATTGTTTCACTTCTTCATGCATCTGTACATCTATTTCGTTTTAACAATCATAAAGATGAATATTAGTGTTTGCATAGAGGTCTTCTTTTGTGGTATCATGCAACGCCAAAAAGAGTCCATCCAAACCTCGTCTTAATAGCGGCTGGCTGAGAATCTCTACCTTCTCGAGTCTTTTAAGGTATACCTAGTCAATAGTGTTGCAGACCAAGTACAATCTGTGGCTTTACATTGCAGTACTATTTTATCGGCAATCCATTTAAATAGGTATATCGTTGTGTCAAACTGTTAAAATCCAGCGATTATCTTGGAAGATCTAGTGATTTAACTGTATGAGCAAGTTCTTCATCAATAAGTGTTACCGAAGATCCATCGTCAATAAAGGCAAAGGTTTCGATAAATTTTTCGTTGAAGTGCAACCGGACTGGAACAATTTTGAACAACGTAAGTATTGTATTCAAACTCAGTGTTGTTCCACAATAATGAGCGTTTTGAATTGAACTGCTCGTTGCTGGTTGGTCTACTCTTAAATCGCTGCTATTAGGTTCAATCCTTAGCTGAGTATCAGTATATAATAGGTAATTGAATTATAATTTCGGGTCTACCGAACAGCATTTTTTATGTTTTTATCACGCTCTCGACCTGGTCCGGATGAAGTAATCGACACCGAATCGCCTTGATGGCTTTTTCTTTTAAACGACGTTGAAGACTAAGCATGTTTTCGTTTTTACTGAACCCGCAGACCTCGGGTCATCAAGCGATGAGGGAGCGATGAATAAACGACGATAAGTCAAAAAAGAACCGGCGATAAAGCGATGGAGCAACGTGGCATTTTACAATTGAATTAATCGCGATTTATTAACTGTATTTACGAATCTCCGGCTCGATGGACATGTTGACTTCTTAATCCCTTTTAAGAATTTATATTTAATACAAAACCTTTAGTTCAACAAATCAATTTTATTCAATAACATATGTGCGAGTTCAAACGAAGATAAAACTCGACTGACCTCGTTTGCTGCACTTGCTTCGCACCAAGGTGAACGGCAATTTTCACCATCAACCATTGGTATTTCAATGAATTGGTATTTTATGAATGGATTTTGCTTTTTGTCGATTACTAGCGAACTGTATTGCGATACGATGCACATCATGCAATTTAGTCAATTTATGGGGGCAAAATTCAAATGTTGAGATAATTTTTTTGTTTAAAAAGAGTTGATATTCTAACAAGCAAATAATTTTTTTTTATTATACCAAAGTATAAAACAGAAGCATGTTTGTTAAACCAATTCAGCTTGGTCAATACCAACAAGCATATTAGGAACAATTTCAAGATAACTCTGATAATCACCACTTCCAAAAAAAGCAAAAATTGTTTAATATACAAACCCAGGATGAAGAAGAATATCTAGAAAATAATGAACAAGAGCTTGCTAAAGAAGATAACGCTGAACCTTAGTTAGAAGAACCAGCGGCAGAACCCTCTGGGTTAAATTTTATGATAGATGCGTAAAGACCACAACGCAAGAACCAGTGTACACCAAATCATATCCTTACCCGGTGCATCGAAGGCAGGATTCGATACCTAAATTCAGGAACTTTATAATTCCCCACTATGGGTACTGCCAAATAAATCTAATTGTACAAGAAAAAGAGACTCGTAAAAGACTTCAAAAGACCTAACGCCGTAACTATTTCTGATACCTACTCAATACCCGAAATCAACAACACAGTACCTAGCCTAGGAAAAGCTTATCTCTTCACAACCCTGGATCTTACTTCAGGGTTTCACCAAATCAAGATGAAAAAAGCAGACATTCCTAAGACCGCGTTCTTGACGATGAACGGGAAATACGTGTACACAAAGCTCCCCTTCGGGCTGAAGAGTGCATCGGGTACCTCATAGCAAACCAGTCCTAAATAAGGTCGATGCGATTCGAACAATTAAACTACCGGAAAACCTAAAGGAACTCAAGGGATTCCTGGGCCTCACCTCGTTTTATAGACGGTTTATAAAAAACTTTGCGAGAATAGAAAAGCCTTTAACAAACCTAACGAGAGGGGAAAAAGCTCAAGTAAAGGCCAGTCAATGGAAGAAAATCCCATTAAAATGAGATAAGCAGAATTAAAGGCGTTTAATAACCTTAAAGAATTCCTGATGTCATCAGAAATCTTAACGTTCACAAACTTTGAAAAGCCCTTCATCCATGCCATGGATGCGTTGAACATAGCCACTGGAGCCGTTCTCTCACAGGGAGAGATTGTAAAGATAGGCCGATAACATATATTTCTCGATCGCTTAGTAAGGCAGAAGAGAACTATGCCACCAACGGGAGAGAAATGCTGCGATCGTTTGGGCACTCGATAATCTAAATTCTGACAGATCATCAACCGCTTATTTTTACCCTAAGCAACCGCAACAACAACGCCAAACTAAAACGATGGAAATCCAAGATAGAAGAGTACAACTATGAACTTATCTATAGGCCTGAAAAAAACTAATTCAGTCGCAGATGCCTTATTCCGACTAAAAACAGAAGCCAACACTCTAACATCGGATTCACAAACCAGGCACAGCGCTGAAGAAGACAGCACAGATTTAATTCCCCACCATGATGTCCCGTTAAAGGTTTTCAGGAACCAGTTTCAAGGATGAGAATTATTTGCCCACAAATAACCCCATCCAACTTTCCATAGACACTATATACGCCTTCAGAATATCACAAAAGAGAACCTGACCAGGATTTTCAGGAAGAAGCTTAATCCTAATATAGTTAACGGAATAAAAATACCAGAAGTGTATATCCCCCTCCTCAATGACACATATAAGAAAAATTTTAGCAAACTTAAAATCCGCATAACGCAGAGATTGGGAGAAGAGAATAAAATGAGAATCGTCCAAGAAGAAAATAACAGATCGCATTGCAACGACCAAGAAAACAAGGAACAAATCTTGGAAAAATATTATTTTTCGAATATAAATAAGTTCATAAAACAAGTTGCAAGGGCCTGTGAGATATGTAAAAAAAGAGGGTATGACAGACATCCTTCGAAGCCTGAGCTTCAGGAAACCCCAAATCCCACATATCACACGGAGATCCTACTTATGGACATTTTCGAGCTTGAGCGGGAGAAATTCATAACATGAGTAGATTAGTTCTCAAAATTTGCAAAATTATTCAATAAAGGAAAAATTGGCCCTCTATCTAAGGAACAAAATTATAAAAATACGCACTATTTTTCCGACAAGGAAGACAATGAAGGCAGCTTTCAAGTCCAATAATTTCTAATTACATCAAATCGCTTGGTATAAAAATCTATTTGATTCCGTCCTTAAAAAGTGAAGTGAACGGAACAGTGGAAAGGGTTCACTCCACAATTGTGGAAATAGCTAGGTGCCTAATGAAGGAGTATCCTGATCTTAGGATGAGCGAAATTAAAGAAGTTGGAGTCGATCGTTATAATAACACTTTTCATGCAGTAATAAAAAAGAAGCTCAGTGATATATTCTTCGGGAGGAGCCAGCGAATTAATTATTAGAATCTCGTTGATTTTTAGGCAAAAGTTAGTGAAGAGCTTGTCGAACTTATTAAGATTATTTCCAAGAATTAAGATGAAGGAGAAAATATTTATGCAGCAGTTAAATGCTGTGACGATAAGCAAAAACCCATGTATACGAAAGAAAAGGTGCTTAAAGGCAACAGGGTTACTGTGGTAACCGAATCAGGGAAAAAGATTCCAAAATTCCACATCAAAAATATTTCTTAATAAAGACTTTGTTTAATTTCAGGATGGTGCAACTTTTGGTGTTTGGAACAGTCAAAATATACGAATACAACACGCCCATAGTAACGTTGAAGTTGGGGAATGGCAAAATAGTCAGTGGAACCTTCAGAATGGTGGACATTATTCATATTACAACCTACGATGGTGTTGTCAAACAATTTACTCCTATGATAATAAATATAATCGATAAAACTAGTATCATAACCGCAACTAATCCATCAGCTTGAACATATTTATCAATTATTAGAAAGATCAATCAACTGGTTTGGGTCCGCTTGGAAGTCGATAATGAATCGAATAATGAACGCCTTACATCAGCTACTAGAGAGATATTGAAGGGTTACAACAGGATTATTAAAAGAGTCAACAATTCCAGCATTGATAAGTATAAGCAGATGCTTTATAACAAGCTTGGTTTAATAAAGGACGAACTTAGCGAAATAGTCTCGGCGGCGCACTTGGCAAAGAGGGGAATCATAAACACTACCCTCCTAAATAAAGAAGAAATGCTAGACGTGTTTTCGCAGATAGAAACCCTTCTGTATGACAAGGAGATAGAGGCGATAGAATACGTAGAACCTATAATGTTTCAAAAGGTCCTTACCAAAAACCCGACCTAGGGAATTTAATCACGTGCGAATCAGATCCACTTTAAGAAATAGTAAGAGAATACACCTTGATACAAACGAACTATATGTATCGCATGAAGAAATACTCGCTGTTAAGGTGTTATGTTCAAAAATTAGGGATGCAGTAATTTGCAACGAAAATCAACTTCAGGGCTTATCCACGAATCACTGCATTAGTCGAACAATCAGAGGCAAAGATGTGGATTGCGACAACCAAATAAGAAACCTGTCATTGACTGTTTTCCTAATGAATTTTAAAGGAACCCTTCAATATACTAATAAAACCAAGAGGTTGAAAGGAACATTTCTGGTGCAATGAAACCATATCTATAGATGACAGGAAGTACACCAACCAGGAAATAACCTTGTTATTTTTTCCAGATCTTGAATTTTTGCATAATTTACACCTAAGAAATGTTAAAAAGTTAGATAAATTCAATATGATTACCGAGATATCAATAACTCCCGATTTAATTTTATATATTCTATTAATTATCAGTTTTTCTTTAATTGTTTATATAACACATGGGCTGCCGTGCCGTTTTATAGTAAAACACAAAATTTTTGCAAAATTCAACTTTATTTATCAATATAGTTGCCTTCGAGGGTGATACACTGATTGAAACGATTTTTCAATCTTTCGATACCAGTTTTGTAGTACGATTTCGGTTTAGCCTCAAAATAGGCCTCTGTTTCGGCGATTACTTCTTCATCGGTCTTAAATCTCGTTCCGGCGAGCATTCTTTTGAGGTCTGCGAACAGGAAATAGTCGCTGGGGGCCAAATCTGGAGAATACGGTGGGTGAGGAAGCAATTCGTAGCCGAATTCATTCAATTTTGCCATCGTTTTAATTGATTTGTGACACGGTGCATTGGCTTGATGAAACAGCACTTTCTTTTTCTTCAAATGCGACCGTTTTTCGATTTCGTTTTTCAAACGCTCCAACAACGTAATGTATTAGTCGCTGTTGATAGTCTGCCCCTTTTGGATATAGTCGATAAAAATTATTCCATGTGTATCACAAAATACGGATGTCATAACCTTGCCAGCCGACTGTTGAGTTTTTGGGCGTTTTGGACGAGGTTCGTCGCCTACTCGCCACTCAGCTGACTGCCGACTTGACTCTGGTGTGAAGTGATGGAGCCAAGTTTCATCTATTGTCACATATCGACGCGAAAATTCGGCTTTATTGCGGTTGAACAGCTTTAAACACTCCTGTGAATTATCAACACGTTGTTGTTTTTGGTCGACTGTGAGCAAACGCGGCATCCACTTTGAACAGAGCTTTCGCATGTCCAAATATTCGTGTAAGATACATCCAACACGCTCTTTTGATATCTGAGGCTCTCAGCTATCTCGATCAACTTCACTTTACGGTCATTCGTAATCATTTTGTGGACTTTTTTGATGTTTTCATTTGAAACAGCCTCTTTTAGACGTCCACTGCGTGCATCATCTTCGGTGCTTGTATGACCACTTTTAAATTTTTCAATCCGTTCGGCTGGTGCAGAGTCCTGGTAACACTTATCAAGCCATTTCTTTGCATTGGCTGCATTTTTTTCCATCAAAAAGCAATGATTAGTCAACACACGAAATTGCTTTGAATCCATTTTTTTTTCACAACTAATAGTCCGACAGCTATAAAATTTATACACGTATGGATTTAATTCAAATAGTGCCCTCTCTTACAAACGACACGGACTTTTCAGCCGTTATTAGCCGTGTATTATGTATATAAAATTAGAAATGTAAATGAGCCTAATCAAATTCAATTACCAAAGGCGAATGCTCTTTATCCTGAACTTGTTAAGGGCAATGCTGACCCGCGATTAGCAGATTTTAAAGAAGGGAGGAGCTATCACGTTGACTGCTGCTGATTCAGCACACGCGCCGATACAAGTCCCAAACGTATCATAACAACTTTTGCCAGGTCAGCACACGCGCCGACCCAAACCTTCGGTAACTGCAAGATAATCAACAACTTGAATATTATAATAAGATGTTAAGCAACAGAAATGTTTAGATTTAAGTGTGGCTTGAATAAAGAGACTTTTGTCTCCAAATAATAAAAAAATTATATTTTCCTAAATTATCAACAAATACATTCGTTTACTTCAGCGTTGGACGTATAATATCTATTGGATGTAAAACGAATTTTTTGGTAGGACTTTAATATAAATCTGAGTTTATTATCAACTATTATTTTATTAATGTTCCCTTGTAAAATTTTTGTCTTAAATTCTGGCGAATTAATTCTGAATTTGTGCATTCTTCGTAAATTTGTCTATGGTAGTTATAAAGAGTTGTTTTCCTAAAGTGTAGAAAATGTCGATGTGAATAATATCGTTGTATTTTGCTGATGTTTTAGTGATTTTTTAGGGTATCTTTCTGGGATTTCTATTGTTATTTTCCATACTACATACCTCGCAGTTGTTGGAATAACCACCGTATGGCGCTCCCATAGTTCCGATTTGAGTTCTGTTTTTTTTTTTTTTGGTAAGTTAGAGCATCTGTTGTTGACATTCCCTCTAAATCTTAGCGTCATAGCTTGATATTTGCAAAAGTTACGTAGCCAAGAGTATATCTATCTCTGTGTGTGTTGGCGATTTTTACAATTTTAGAAATGGGTTTAAATTTGCAACAATGAACTTGTATTAAATTTTGCGTAAAAAACGGATTTAATGGTGCACGAACGTTGGAAATGCTGGAAAAGTGTTTCGGCAACGATTCTCTAATGAAAACGCTCGTTTACCAGTGGCACGAGCGGTTCAAAAGTGGTCGTGAGTCAATCGAAGATGAAGAACGCATTAGCTGAAAAGTAAAAAAAAATGTTTGCCAATAACCGCAAAATCCACCATCAGAGAAATAGCGGATTACTTGAACATTGCCCATGGTTCCGTCCAAGACATTTTGGTTAATGATTTGGGTTTCCGTCATGTAGCAGCAAAATTGGTGCCAAAATATCTCAATTTCAATCCGATCCCACATTCATCAAGAAGATCATTACTGTAGACGAGACGTGGGCTTATGAGAACGACACGCAATCCAGACATCAGGCAAGTGAATGGCGTTAACCAAATGAGCCGAGACAAAAAAAACCACGACGTTTTCAGTCAAAAAAGAAGACAATGCTCACAGTTTTCATGGATTACAATGGTGTATGGCATCATGAATTTTTGCCAGAAGGCCAGACACCTTGGCGTGAAGCAATTCGCCGAAAGAGACCAGAATTGTAGGCAGAAAACTCGTGGATTTTGTACCATGATAACGAACCGTCACATGTTGCCATCATTATTCGTAATTTGTTGACGGAAAATGCAACAAATATCATCCAATAGTCACCGAATTCACCTGATTTGGCTTCTTGTGACTTCTTTCTGTTCAATCAAGTTAAAAAACCACTACGGGAATCGCGTTTCAGCAGCCGAGAGGAAGTAATGGACAAATCGCAGGAAGCACTGATGGACATACCGAAAAGCGAATATAAAAAATGTTTCGAGGATTGGATCAGTTGATGGGGATTACTTTGAAGGGGACAATATATGTAGATTTAGATGCATAAACTTGTATTTTTAATTTTCGAACTCTTAGTTCTTTAAATTCAACAGCACTACCTCTGCCACTACTGATTGTTTCTTTTGTGTCCTTTTTCAATAAAATCTGTTAGTTTTTCTTCATTAGTTACATCCTCTAACTCTTTAAAACATATTACTCTCGACTAAGAAAATTCTTAGTAAACGTTTTATCGAAAAAGAAGTAAAATTTATTTTTATTAATTATAGCGGCGTTGAGTTTGTTTGGATTGAGATGGTTCTTCAATAAAGTGATTATGCATCGTTTGTCTAATTCCTTTCCGCTAATAATCTTTAGGTTGTTATTAAATATTTTAAATTTCTTTATTTTTGGTTATTCAAATGTTATTTTCTTTCTTATTATTTGGTTCTTAAAAATATTAATGGCAGATTGGCTATTTTTAATTCCTTTTGTTGGTGTTACATCGAAATAAATAAATATTTTGGCGCGACGGCCCGGTGTGGGCCAAGGCCTAGCTTGTTGCACTCATTTGTGTTTCTGACTTTGTGAATTTTTACACTCCTAAGCAGGGCTTCTTGCTTATTGCCGATACCGAACGACTCTACTGAGAAGCTTTATGCATAGGCAGAAATTTGATTTTTGAAGGTTTGCCATTGCCCGCTAAAACAGCGATGACGATTTTGATAATGCATCGGCCTTGCAATTTCTTACCTCCATTTTATACCTTAGGATATAGTCTTCATTTTAATAACTCTGAATTAGGCTCTTTTATGGAGAAAAGCCAAGTTAGCGGTTTGTGATGTGTTTCTATAATAAATTTCCGTTAGAACAGATACAGTCTAAAATATTTAGTATCAAATACGTATTTCACGCTTATTGAGTTTACGTGAAACGTACAATACCATATTGGGTGTTTTTCTTGACTAAGTATAGCTTCTAAAGCAAAATTAGAAGCATGGGTTGTTAACGTAAATTCCTTATCGAAGTCGGGGTATTGGAGTAGTGGATCTTTAGTAAGCAACCTTTTTAAAGTCTCAAAGCTGTTTTGATATCCTAACTTTGCTATATCGAATTGGCTTTTGTCATAGGTTTAGAAATGAGTGAGTAGTCCTTTATAAATTTACTATAATAACCGGTCAATAATAAAAATTGTTCAATTTGTTTTACCGTTTTATATTAAATTTTTTGGGTTTGTCTTAATTCCGTTAGGGGTAAAAATTTGTTCGGGAAATTCCGTTTCATTCTTAAGAAATTCAGATTTGTCTAACTGAACCTTAAGATTGACTTCTTTAAGTCTTTTAAAAATTTTGTTTATTGGTTCTAAATACTCTTGCAATGAAGTTAAGAAGATATGTATATCGTCCATGTAAACTAAACATAATTCTCCTATATAATGTTTCAATAATTTGTCTTTTTATCTCTGAAATGCAGCTGGGGCTGTTCTTAAGCCGAATGGCGTTTTGGGTTTTTTCTGTATTTAAGTAATTTATGCGAATTTGTTCTAGGAATATAACACACTCTTTTCATTCTTTTTTTATAATTAATTTCTTCAGTCTGGGCGCACATTATATATAGAGGCAACTCGCATTCCTCTTCTGTGGGTTGCACTATCTATAATAAATTTGAGGTGATTTAATTTGGTTTTACTACTATATGTAGTAGTTTTCCGTTGAGGCCATTGAGAGAACATTTTCTCTTACCTCATGCTTATAAATATCCATCGGTTCTAAGGGTGTTTGAATTGTTCTGGACTGAACTTGGGACGGAGGTGCTCTGTTCCCATTTTTATGTATCTATTCTATGAAAAAGTCTTTTCATAGAATTTGTACATAGTATTGGGTATATAATTATTTTCGTGCGGTTTTTTTTTTTTTTAAATTTGAACGTTTATTTAAGAAAAACATGTACAATAGTATTATTCAAAGTATTGCCCATCTGAAGCTATGACTTTTTCCCATCTTTCTGGCAATTTGTGGATCCCATCCCAAGAGAACTGCGTCGGCTTGGCAGCCAAGAATGAATCAAGCCAAATTTTGATATTCTGCTCTGATGTGAATCGTATTTCAGTGAGGGCGTTCTGCATCGACCGGAACAAATGGTAGTCAGAAGGGGCAAGGTCTGGGCGGGTGGGGTAAGACTAAGTTTCTCATGGCGCAACCCTTAAAAACTGTGCCCCGAAAAAAGCAAAGACTCGATAAAATAACAGAAGCAAAAGAGAAACCAAATACTAGGTGGAGTGAAAAGTAACCTCTTTGGCCGCCAGAATGCGCTGCTACTGCAAAAACGGTTATGGTGCCCTGAAGTCCGTTTATATTTAGGCAGGCATGCCAAATTTCAGTGCGATACTGTCTTTAGTTTTGTTTTGACAGCTGATTGTTGTTGATGTGTTTGACATCATGTTGAGTATGGACAAAAACGATTTTCGCTCTCTCATAAAACATTATTTTTTGAGAGGCAAAACGGCGAAGGAAACAAAAGAAACGTTGGATAAATATTATGGGGCTAATACTCCGTCAGATTACACCGTCAAATATTGGTTTCGAGAGTTTCGTGTTGCCCGCAACTCCACTACCGATTAAGTCCGTAGCGGCAGGCCCTCCGATAAGGTTACAGAGGACAATGTCAAAAAAAAACATAAAATGGTGTTGGCTGACCGGAAAGTGAAGGTGCGCGAGCTAGCAGATACCACAAAGATTAGTACTGAGTGCATACGCCATATTTTGGACAATATTCTGCATATGAAAAAGTTATCCTTCCGCTGGGTGCCGCGCATACTCACTCCTGACCAAAAACACGGACACGAGAGCACTACGAGAGAGTTTTTGGATTTGCTGATGCGGAATCGGGCTAATTTTGGCGTCGATTGGTAACTGTTAAACACCAGACAACAGACTGAACCCGGCACGAGTGCCCCGTAGTGGCCGAGGGAGGCTCGATGAGTCGGAGAGGTTATGGCGTCGGTTTTTTGGGATTGTCATTGCATACTCTTCGTGGACTACCTCGAAAAAGGAAAAGTCATCAACAGCGAGTATTACTATGCATTATTGGGGCGATTGAAGGCCGAAATCGCTGCAAAACGGCCTCACATGAAGCGAAATGCACCGGTGCACAAGAGCATCGCAACCATGGCTAAAATCAATGACTTACGGCTCCAATTGTTGTCGCATCCACCGTATTCGCCCGATTTGGCTCCCTCGGACTATTATCTCTTTCCAAACCTCAAAAGATGGCTCATCAATAAAAAATTTAGCTCACGCGAGGAAATCATCGACGCCACGGAGGAGTATTTTGCAGACCTTCCGGAAAATTACTTTTTGGACGGGATCGCGAAGTTGTAAAATCGCTAGAATAAGTGTATCAAACTAAAATAGGACTATTCATATTGAATAAAATAAAAAAAAAACATTAAACATTTTTTTTCATTCCCAGGGAGGTTACTTTTCACTCCATCTAGTATCTTGTTATTAAAAACATCAAAGCGAAAATGTCTGAAGAAAGACCACCAAGCGTTACACGTAAACTATCGGGCAATCCAACTCAAGCCAACTAACTAAATTTTAAAAGGGCAGATGAATCAGGAGATTCTGCATCTGAAGTATTTTCCATTATACTCGCGAAACTTGAGCAGCAAAACAAAGTAAATGATTTTATTTTCAAAGGTTGAAAATAGGTTAAAAAACGAAACTACCCAAAAAAATAAAGAAAGGAAAACTGAAATTACGAACGCTAATGACGTTTGAGACAAACTCAATAAATTAGTGTTATCCTTTAGTATCAATGATATTGACGATTGTTTAATTTCCCAAACCCATTTGAAAAATGGGTCTCGCGCAAAAATAAGGAGTTTTAAGAATTACTACGTGTATCACCCATCGGGGAATGCTAGAGGCGTATCCTCCCTATACATCAAAGAGACGATCGAGCATAAAGAAGATATACCATAAAAACCGAACGCAATTCCTTTACTATTTCAGCAATTTACCTCCCTCCGCGATCCAAGGTCACAAAATATATTATCAAAAATATATATATTTCGCTTGGATCTGCTTTTATAATTGACGGTCACTTTAATGTTAAACACACTTTTTGGGCTCAAGATGTTTTTTTCCAAAAAGGTAAATTGGCCTATGAAGTTGGTATGGAGCACAACTGTGATTTCTATTCGACGGGTAAGCCGAATTATCGGCCGACACACACAATGAAAATACCCGATCCTGTTGATTTTTTCGTTTTTAAAGAAAATCATAACAATTATATAAACATTTATGAAAGCTTCGATCTTTTCTCCGACCATTCTCCAGTCATATTTCCAATGAGTGACACGTTCATTAAAAAACAAGAACCACTTCGACTAAATGGAAGGAATACCAATTGGGAAGGATTTAGGAAAGAAATCGAAGATAACGTGGAATTCAATGTCTCAATAAGATCACCACTTGAACTTGAAATCGAAGTCGACTCCCTCGTGGAAATCATTCAATGTGCTGCGTGGAACAACACACCTCACCACATCAACAACAAAAAACGGCCAGCGCCACCAATTAAAATCCATAACAACGAATGGGCAAAGGAGGATAAGGAGAAAGCGGAGCTCTTCGCAGATTATCTAGAAGGAACTTTTAAGCCCTTTGACGAGTAAACACTAGTACACTATAGTAGTATATCAGAAAGAGTGTCTGATAACTTTAAAAAAGCAAACGCAACTTTCGCTGAATTAAGGAATATTATAATGAACTTAAAACCGAAAAAATCTACCGGATACGACGGATACGGACCCGGAGAAGTCCTTAAAATGCTGCACTTAAAAGCACTTACTAAGCTTTTACATATTATTAACGCGGCTTTTAGGCTAGAATACGTTCCGTCCCATTGGAAAGTTGCAGAAGTAACCAGATAAACCTCTGATTGATAAAAAATCGTAAAGACGGATTTCCCTCCTTCTGATCTTGCCAAAAAATTTTGAGAGGATCCTGTTCAAATGCCAATTATGGAAGACAAACTCCAACCATCAGTTTGGATTTCGGATTAAGTATTTAACTATTGACCAGGTGCATAGAATAACCGGCGTAATTGAAAAAGCTCTGGAAGAGAAAAAGATTTGCTCAAGCTTATTTTTTGACGTTTCACAAGTCTTTGATAATGAGGCTAAATATTTGGGCATGACACTCGATGCAAAGCTCAAATGGAAGACGAACGTGAAAAACAACCGTAAAGAACTAGAAACTAAATACAGAGAAATGTACTGGTTACTTAGTAAATATACAGGGTGAGTTTTTTAACTTGAGGCATCCAAATTACTCGAAAAATACAGGATATCGCGAAAAATGTTTTAGACAAAAGTCACAAGGTTCTGAAGGGGACATAAGATGGTGACCACTGTAAAGTGCTCTAAATAAAGTATATGACCGTACAAAGATTTGGCGAATCATTCTCAACGAGAACAAATCTGTGCAAGAAAACTTTACTTACACAAAAATAAGTCACCTGCCCCTCCACATAAACTCGGTCGGTATTCCGTTTGCTAATGAGGCTAAATATTTGGGCATGACACTCGATGCAATGCTCAAATGGAGGACGAACGTGAAAAACAACCGTAAAGAACTAGAAACTAAATACAGAGAAATGTACTGGTTACTTAGTAAATATACAGGGTGAGTTTTTTAACTTGAGACATCCAAATTAAAATGTGACCATTCACTTCAATACACTTGTCCATCTGCGCTCTAAATAAACCAACAGAACTGAGAAGTATTTCTAGCGTAATCTCCCGGCAAGCTTTAGTTATTCGTCTTTTCATGTCCTCACGTGTTGTTGGCTTTTTCCTGTAAACTTCACTTTTTAAGTATCCCCACAAGAAGAAATAAAGTGACGTAAGATCAGGTGATCTAGCAGGCCATTGCCTCGGACCCCCTCGTCGGTTCCATCATTTATGGCAAACATTGTTTAATACGCCCCGGGCTACTTGGGAATAATGTGCTGGACAACCATCATGTTGAAATCACATTGTTTGTCGCAACTCCAATGGCAGTTCTTCCAGTAATACTGGAAGATGGTCCCGCAAGAAGTTTGCATACTTTTCGCCGATTTTCCTTCCACTTTCTCCATAAATCAATATCATTTCAATTTTCTCTTGAATTGAAATAGATTGCATTATTATTCTGAAAAACGATACTAATAATAATCAGTTCCTCAAAACAAATATCGAACTTCTTAATGAAGCACAGTTCCGTTCAAAAGGGCAGAGTGCACATCATACACTCTCAGATAAGTTTAGGAAAATTTGTCTCTATCTGAAATTTCTTTGAGTTTTAACTTCACTCGAGGCAATAATAACTTCCTCACTTCCACTTCTCACACCCTAACAACGTTGGAAACCGATTAATGATTTAGGCGTGCCAGTGCAGTGATATCTAGCACTGAATGAATAAGACCTTTGAGACAAAGTCGTGTGCCCCATTGAGGAATACGACTAATGGGTCTCAAGGTCAAACTCGTGGTCACCATCTTATGTCCCCTTCAGAACCTTGTGACTTTTGTCTGAAATATTGTTCGCGATATTTCGTACTTTTCGAGTAATTTTGATGTCTTAAGTTTTATGGCGCCCTCCGACGGGAAAAGAACGCATTTTTGAAAAAAGTGTTTCATTTAAAAGAATTGTAATTTTTCACGCAGATTACGAGTCTGTCAAAAAAGTAGGGGTTCCAATTAAAAAATCAAAAGTGACCTTCGTTTCACCTTGAAAAAGGGGCTCAAGTTCAAACTCGTTGTCACCATCTTATGTCCCCTTCAGAACCTTGTGACTTTTGTCTGAAACATTTTTCGCGATATCGCGTATTTTTCGAGTACTTTGGATGTCTCAATTTAAAAAACTCACCCGGTATAGGGTTTTCTAATAACTTGACAACTTTTTTTTTTAATAAAAGGAAAACCATTTGAGATATTTCAAAAACTTTATTATTAGCTTGGAGTACAATCAAAACATTTATGAAAGGAACTCGACTTCGTTCATACGGCCACCGTGGGCACGTTTGCAGCGGTCGATTTGTTGGACCCAATTTTCAACGACTGGGCCACACATTTCGGCCGAAACGGCCGCTATTTCGCGTTCAATGTTGGCTCTGAGCTCTTTCAACGTCGTCGGCGTGTTAGCATTAACCAATAAATTAACGTAGCCCTACAGAAAATAGTCAAGCGGCGTTAAATCGCACGAACGAAGCGGCCAATCGACTGGCCCATGTCTTGAGATAACACGCTCACCATACTTACTCTTCAATTAATCGATTGTTGAGACCACATGTCGACCAAGTCCATATCTTCCAATTCGGGCCAAAAATAATCGGTGATCATGGCGCGATAACGCTGACCATTCACAGTAACGTGACGATCTTTATCGTCGACGAAAAAATATGGCCCAATAACGCCGCTGACATGCAAACCGCACCAAACAGTTATTTTTTTTGAATGTAGTGGTGATTCATGAAGTAAATGTGGGTTTTCACCCGACCAGTAACGCATATGATATTTTGCTTATTGACGAACCCATTGAGCCAAAAATGAGCTTCGTCACTGAAGATGATTTTGCGACTTCGAATATCTGTAATTTTTTTTTATTATTTGCAGACTTTGCTCGTTAGTGTACTTCACTATAATAAAAATGTTGAGTTTACTGCATAAATTGACAGTGACAGTTCATGATTAGTGAAAGAGTGCGTTCACAAATTAAATTCAAAAAAGCTTCTTTTCAAAGACGGTATACGAATTAATTACCTGCAATTCATGTGAAAGATGATTCCAGAGACGAATTGAAGATACGATATAGGATTGCTCTCCAATGCAACGCGTGAACGAAGGAATAATTAGTTTTTTGCCTTTATTCGATTGCGAAAAATAAATCTTTTCATAAAGGTAAATGGAAGACTTGCTTTGTATGATTTTAAATAGTTTCAGAATACTGCGAAATTTAAAATACAAATTTAAATTTAAACCAAGTACAGAAGACGTCAAACTAGAAACACTACATGACCTGGGGATATTATAAATGAAACGTACATAATCATTAAATACAACATTAATTCTACGTCCACAGATACTATCTAAACAGGAAAACATGTAACAGGTAAACAAAATCAGCGGCATTATAAGCGTTACAATTAAGTTTTTTTTTTTACCGAATGATGCAAAAAAGGCGATGAATATCTTAATCTACTTATCACGACAAAGGCTTACTTCATATATAAATTAATTTTTTGTCATTAGGTAAGCTCAAGCGAGGAAAAAAATTTGTTTCACCCTTAAGGAACTAACAGCTAGACCCGTTACCAAAATCGACGAATGCAGAAGTGTACAGCAGTGGCACCAGCTCATTATCCCACCTCGCTATTCAGCTACCAACGGCATTAGCAACATCCCATGTTCCTTATTTTCTATGAACGTCACTCATTGTATGGTGAGTCAATGGATGATGCGATGAACTGGTGCCAGCTGAAAACATGAATGACAGTCGGTGGCTGCTGCTAAATGATATGTGTGTAGGTATGCTGGTCGATGAAGATCATCCACAATATCAGCTGGGTTCGCCGTTGAAGGCAATGGGTGAGAAATCAGTAAGGCAAACTTTATTATTTGAGAAAATATTTTGTCTATAATTTAACTCGTGCGGTTTGCTAAGAGATGACGTAACTTGTATTATTTCATTGTTATTATTCCATTGGAACATGCGTTGGAAAGCTACTGTCATTGTACGTCATTTCAGTATATGTCATTCATTTGAAGCGTAAACAACAATAATTTTTTTTTCCCCTCAAATATTCGCCCGGTTTGGCTCCCTCGGACTATTATCTGTTCCCAAACCTCAAAAGATGGCTCATCAATAAAAAATTCAGCTCACGCGAGGAAATCATCGACGCCACGGAGGAATTTTTTGCAGACCTTCCGGAAAATTACTTTTCGGAGGGGATCAAGAAGTTGGAAAATCGCTGGAATATAGTAAGTGTACCAAACTTAAAGGGGACTATATTGAACAAAATAAAAAAACATTAAAAATAAAATTTTTTTCATTCCCAAGGAGGTTACTTTACACCTCACCTAGTAATGTTGGGGTGGATTTTAATGAAATACAAGCAGAGTTATATTGCGAAAAGTCAAAGATGGAAGGATTGTTGTTATGAGAGATGCGACTTTGGTTGCTGTTATTCATGCCACATTTGTTAATGTGTTGCCATCGTCGTCATCACTTTCGAATTGTTTTAAAAACGGTCTTTGGTTGTTATAGAGAGATTTTGTGACTTTAGACAAAGGTGAGTGAATTATTTTTTGTTTTGACTGAGTATTGTATCTACAAGCTAAGTGTGGTGGTGAATTTAATTTATTGAAGCTATAGGAGAGTGAGCTTGAGTGAGCTGCGCATAAATTAGGGCTTGACAGGTTTTCTAAGCGATGGCTTGACGTAGTAGTGAGTAATGCTTGGAGTCGAGTGTCCGTGTTGTGATCGTTAAGTGTCTTGTGTTGAATTAGTGGAATTAGGGGGGAACTTATGGTAGCAAAATTCGCAACGTTCTTTCATGTATTTTGGGTGGAGATTTTTTTTGGTTGGGGAGAAGTGTTAGCTTGTGTTGAGCTGGTAGGTGCATTTGGTGTGAAAGTTTTTGTGTGTATAGCATTTTTAGCGATTGTAGATGTTTGTTGTTGCTTGATTTTGTTCCATAAATATTCGTTTTGCTTCGGTCATACTGCATTTGTAAGTTGTTTTTATCTTTAGTGTTTCTTGAAGAAGTTTTTTTTGAAGAAGATGGATATTCTTCACTGCAATTTGCACATGAGATGCGTGAGCATTTTTCTGGGCTGTGTGAGGGGAGAGATTGCAGGTCTTACAGGAGGACTTGACTTTGCACATTTTTGAGGTATGTCCCAGGCGTTGACAGTTACGACAAAAAATGGGATTTTGGAAGTATTCTTCGACCTTTAAATTATACGACCCAATGTTGACGGTGCTCGGAGGCTGGAAATGAAGATGAGTAGCTGGGCTAATAACAAGCTTAGTTTACCGAAAACTAAGAGAGAACACTGAGCTTACAAATTAAAAATAAATCATTTTAGTAAAACATTCAACCGTAATCTTATGACTCACTGCACAAGCGCTAGCTGATATGATATGATATATCATATTTACGTGAATATTAACATATATAAATGACATAGACTTTTCTTCTCATTTACTAAGCCACAAAAATGCGTGATTCCGCTAAGCAACATCCCTCAAATCACGTCGCCTACCGCGCTACTCCGATATGGAGACGCTCCGTACTATCGTGTGCGAAGTCTCTGTGGTATTTGAGTCGTCTGAATGCAACTGTTCGAGCATCGTAGAAGATAAGCTGCACAGCTAATTTGTCCTGGATCAGCTCTTTATTATCAAAATAGAGGAACGCCTGTGGCCATTACAGCACACACTCTTGTGTTATAGATCATTAGGGTCATAAGCCCGGAGATCTAATTGTTCGTTGAGGCCACTGACACAGCAATGTGCCTTCGAGTCAGCTTAATAACGAAATTTCAAGCGAAGACAAATCCTAAGAAAGACCCTCTCAAACACCCGAATCTTTTCCATTAAACTTGCTCTCACGTTGACCCACACGAGACATCCAATTACAAGCATATGCTAGATAACGACTACGCAGATTACCTTCACCCTTGCATCGACTTGGCTGATATAAAACACGGGCGATTTCAATATACACAATTCTCGTTGGCTTCGACATTCTGGACAGACAACACCCGAAGGAAGGTGTGTTGAGAAAATATAGTTTAACCAAGCTTGTGAATGAGCCCACACGAATACCGCCAACACCCTGGACGTGTTTTTAACTTCTCATCCTGACAAGTACTGTGTTGATGTGCTCTCCTCCTCTCCTAGGCTCGTCGGACCATTGTTTAACTGGTCTTTATGGATGCCGCTGCTGATATGATCACAGAAACTATTCTCTTTGGAATGAGATGTTTTATCTCCCATCGGTTAAAAAGTATCAACCCAAATGAAAAGGCATGGTATGACTCGAGCTATAAAGAGGCTGTCAGGGTTAGAGATTTGTTTTTTCGGTCCTACAAGACCAACCCGACAGAGGAAAACCGAAAAAAGTTTAAACGAGCCAGAAGTGACAACGTCTTTCTCAAGTGTGTGACATTCCAATGCGACCAAATGAGGCAACAATACTGCAATGTCCCAAAGGCAGTAAAAGTTTTTGATCATTCGTCAAAAACATTAAAAATTCTGCCTCATTATCTACACGGCTATGATGAGGCCAATTTTACCCCGTGCGTCGATTGAGCCAGGACGGCTCCAAAACCAAAATATGATGTGGCGCTGGAGTCTTTCTGGAGGACAACAACGTTAGATCTCACTCCACGTTAGGAAAGCTTGCATCTGTCTTCCAAGCAGAAGTTTATCCAATCCTGATGGCAGCGAACTATATTGCGGAGAAACGATGGAGGAGTCGAAGCATTTGCATCTGCAGCGATAACCAAGCTGCGCTTAGAGCCTTGCTGAACCCTCTTACGAATTCGAAGCTAGTTCGAGAATGCAAGAGATCACTGAACGCCGTCGGAAGGCTAAATTCAGTGACCCTTTTTTGGGTCCCACGTCATAATGGGATCACGGGATATGAAATCGCCGACGAAATTACCAGATTCGGTTCAGGGGAGAGTTTTTCAGGACTCGAACTTACGTTGGGTCTGCCTGAGGCCTATGTTAAGGCTTCCATTGACAGTTGGCCTCATACGAGCACATCATACAACACAACTGGCACAGCTTCGCGGAATATAGGCAGACCAAACGAATTCTTCCCGACGTCTCTAGGAATACTTCAGCGACCTCTCTGCTGTCTCACAGCGAGAAAGAATGCACGTTGCTTGCTGGTGTCGTGGCGGAATATTAAACTTTTGCAAAACACTTAAATGCGTTGTGTATAAGTGATGCAACACGCTGCGATTCTTGCTGCGAAAGTGATGACGACATCGTGGAGCACTATCTCTGTGAATGTCTGGGTTACGCTCGCATCAGGCTACAGGTAATTGGCTCTGACGTGGTGGGTGCTGGTGCTGTAGTCATCTTATCACTGAAGAGCTTACTTATCTTTCTTCGTAAGACTGAAAGATTTCAATAAAAAGGAACTTTACAAGGAGTAAAATGGACTAGTTCTTTGCTGAGTGCTCTGTTCCGACATTAAAAAAAATATATATAAATAAAAGTTATCTTCAATCTTGGCGGCATGAAATTATTAAAATGGAATGAAATAAACATAATAAAACCAATGACGTTTTGAAAAAAATCCTTAAATTAAGTCTATTACAACAAAAGTCTGGGCTTTAAAACTGGATTGTTAACATTTAACCATGCATTGCCTCAACAAGCATTGAAAGTATAAATTCATCCATTTTACATACCACTTTCAAATCAACTGCTACCTCGCCTTAGCCCAAGCGCAACCAAGTTTCATTTAACATTAAACCCGCTTCCAGCCCCTTACTTTCAGACGCCTTTCTATCCTCTAAACGCATAAACAACACTTTCCCGAAAAACCTGTCTTCAATCGAAACACCCATCCAAACATATACTCCTAAATACTTAAATTTTATACGTTCCCATATTCTCAACCATAGTTCATCTAGGGTCTCCTAAACTGAAAAAGCAGCTTACAGACAACGACGTTAAAGGTCGCTTTTTAATGCCTCGCCTCAGAAATCGTAACATATATGAGAATGTATGATTTTTTATAGCATATCTCCACAATATCAAAACAAGTGTCCCTGTCGCAATTCACTTAGATGGTCTCCCAACTAATCTAAAAGAGTTAAGGCAAATTGCCCTGATGAAATTCATGAGGCTTTTAATATCTCTCTATCCGATGTTGTAAATGATCTCTCCGCATTTGCCTCCCATGTAAACCCAAATTAAAAAAAAACTACTACTGCTCCTAACCACTCTTTGACCCCCTACTTAACGGCTCCTTACCTCATTTCTCTCTATTACTAAAACGTAAGAGGATTGTGCTCTAAGAACTCCACCATATTTCTTAACTCAAAAATGAAACGAATTTACGTTCCGACATTGAAAAATAATGAAATTTTCATTTCAGATTTTGAAGGTTTACGTAACGATGGTCTCGATAATAGTATATATAGTATACCTCGGGGATATGGTAGTAATTTTGGGCTATTTCCTTACCTTCAATTGGTACGTTCTGTTGAATTATTTTCTTGCTACCAACCCCACTTCAGATGAAGACATTTTTTTATTGATTGCCTCTCTGAATTTGCCTTTTTTCAACTGAGTGCCATTACTAACAATTTAGGCAGAGAACTTGATTTTGTTTTCTCGTCTGATGCCCATAATAATGTTGTCACAAAGAGCAAACATCTTTTATCTAAGCTCGAAAGCTACCACCCACCTTTATCCCTAACTTACGCTTACAGCAAAGAAAATAAAATAATTCAGTCGCAGTATGCTCACCATTTTAATTTGAACAGGGCTGATTTCGGAAAATTTAACTACTTGTTTAGTACTTCTTATTTCGACCACATTTCAAACAGCTCCAATATACAATCCATAGGTAATGCTATAGAACTTTTCTACACTCTAAACGCAGCTTGCACTTCTTCCCATGGCTTAAAGAAGAAAATGAGAGATAGCTGATCAGCCGGAAATTAACATGGCTGACAACGGAAAGGAGTGCCAACCGCGGCCCAAGGGAATAATACTAAATAATGTGCAACTATCGAGAGGTAGTTGGCGTGCATGAATAATTTATTTATTCGGTCCGATTCACTATCCAATACGGCCAATTTTAACCCTACGACATAGAAAACTCATCAGATCCTTGATGTACACATCCCACTCTGGCTCGCCTCCACTGACGTCTCGGAATGTTGGGATCACAGATAAAGACTAAGTCTCCGATTTCGACTGGCTTCGTCTTTTGATATCACTTGACTCGGAGAGTCAAAGTCGGAAGGTACATAAGTACCCACCGCTTCCAAAATTTGAATCGAAAAAGACCGCAAATTCTTCATTGCACAGCTTCTCGTCTGGTTCCAGGGTTCTCGGTGTCTGAGCTGTTCCTCTTGATCGACGGTTAATGGCAGATGGGTTAGCGGCCGCAAGTTAATAACATTCTCTGTCTCGATTATTAACCAACGAAGCGTGTGTTCTCGTGAAGAAATCTCATTGAGCGTTTGTCGTAAGACACGCTTAATGCTCTGCACTATTTGTTCCCAGGCACTTCCTTCAGACGGGTTGTTCAGACAGTTCAAAAATCAATCGACCTCGTTTGCGGATAGTTTGTTTGTATCCGAGGGCTGTCAAAAACATGAGAAAAACGCTTCGATTCTTGGTTGGCGCCACCGCTTCTTTTTTTTTTTTATAATCCTGCGCGTGCGCCAAGGGGATATGAATAACCTTTTACTGGCTTTTCTCCAGGGCTAGGGCGGGTGGTGTAGTAGCTTGAAACTCAGGTGTATTTAGGTTTCGATATTATTCCCAGAGGTGGTTGTCAAACTGGACGGGACGAGCAAGTGCATCCTCAACCAGTGGGTCTCAGTACGTGCTAGTTGTTAGTTCGTTACATTTAGCAAAGCCAGCAACCACTCCAACATCAGTGTTTTCAGAGTTGCCTTCATGTCAGAGTTGACGCCGACGGGATTCTCATATAACCTCATACAAATTCTACGAAAAGACTTTTTCAGAGAATTGCCTCTAACGGTATGTGTATGCATATACCACTACACCACGGCCACCCCATCACCCACGCTTTTCAATGCGTCGCCTAACTCTCACTGTGAGTGGTAAAAAGTAACCGAAACCAGTATACGGGAATGGTCTCAGGTAAGGTATGACACGGTCCCCCAGCATTGTACCCATAATTGATGTAGTAGGCGTGACCTTGTGAAGTCTGCAAAGCCTACAGTTAGAGATGACTTTACGCATAACCTGGCGTAGGCGAGGTACACAATATTTGCGTCAAAACTCACAAATCGCAGCTTCGGTATTTTGATGCATCATTTTATAGTGGTAATAGGTGACCATGAGCGTTCTGAGACGATGAACGGGTATCATAATGGTAGGTATTCTGACGGCATACATCTACCAAGAATCAACGTCAATTCGACCAGATACTCAAAGAATGTCTTCTTTGTTTAGATACGGCATGATAGCGCAAAATACTTTAAGTTGAGCTTGCCGGCAAAGCTGTTTTTCCGCAACGTCCAGCTCATCAGCTATTAAGGCTAATAGCTGTCAGCTAGTGCCAGCTAATGAACTTGAATATTGACTGGTCATTTCTCCTCGGGTTGGCATATGAAAGTTGAACCATTTAACCACCTAGATGATGGACTAAGGTCGACAGGACTTTAAGCCCTTGTGGCATCATCTGCTGGGTTCTCGATTGTGGGTACACAATCAAGTGGCATTCAAAATAAGTGTATGGCTTATATCTCTGGTTTTCACGTTGGATCCATTTGATCACAGTCGAGCAATTGCTCCAAGTGATTTTTTGGGTGACAGCAACCGAATGTCCTTCAAGTATGGTCTTCATGAGCCGTAAGCCCAGAACAGTGGCCTGAAGCTCAATACAAGGCACGATCATCGGCTTATGTGGGGATTTTTTATTTTCAGCGCATATGAATGAGGTCACGACCAAATCATCGTAATTTACTGCTCTGCAATATGCAACTGCAGCAAAGGCATCTTCACTTCCCTCGACGAAAACAAAAGGCTGCAGCTCTTTGGGTATACCGCCGTTGAAGTAAAAACGAGGCAGGCGGATATTTTCAGGAAGACTTCATCCCAAAGTAGGTTCCGTCGCCAAACCTCACGCATAGCCAACTTCGCGGCTACAACAAAGGGGCTCAAGAATCCTAGTGGATTAAGTACCTTTTTGTCAGTTTCCATTTATGACGTCCTTGCTCACTCAATGTAACTGTAGCTTGTGCTGAAATCTGTCGCTTTTTGGATTCCAAAACATGCCCAGAATCTTTTCGGCTTGCAGAAGAATTCTTCATTGGCTGGCTTGGAACATTGAAACCAGTTGCTTCGTGAATCTCCTTTACTTAAGCCGATATTAAGGTTACTCGTTCAATGATCCGAAGCTGTCGGCATAATGAAATTCGCTGATGGCTCTAACGGCACGGGGTTTAAAGGTACTGCTGTGGTTTAAGAAGTTCTGATGTTTAACCTGTTTAAGGAGAGCAGGCAGCTCCAAAGGTCATTTCTTTCATCTCATATACGTCAGGCGGCTTACTGTCATCTCCATCACGCAACAAAAACCGTTGGGCACATCTGTCTTCTGGACGAACTTGGATTTGGTGAAACATCTTCTTGATACTCCCACACACGGCGATGGCTACTTCTCAGAAGTTGAAGAATACAGATGGCAATGACTGGTAATCCTGAGGACCCTTGAGGAGAAAGGTGTTGATTGACACCCCATTCACCTCAGCGGCGGCGTCAAAAACTAGTCGAAATTTCTGAGGTTTATTGGGGTTGAATACCCCGAAATGCGGCAAATACTATGTCCTTGGTCATATGACGGCAGCTTCTGCTGGCATGGCATTTGTCCACATAACCTCGCACGATAAACCCAAAGGCAGTGGCGAAATTTTCGTTCCTCTTCATCTTACGTTCCACACCCACAAACGCTTCATTGCCATGGAAAAGCTGGGTGGCAAGAAAATATCGTCAGCTTTCCGCAGCAAACCCATCTCGAACCTTCCATTTATCTTCATCATCATTAAATCAAGGATACTTCTGGCACGAGCGTTCTCTTTTGATTCAACTGGCGTAAATGCTCGTACAGTACAAGTGCTTTGGTGGCCCAATTGCAGTGGTGTATTCGCTCTCCTAGTCGATCACAGACTTCAAAAGAGTATAGACGTGTCTCGGCTTCTTTCAAGTGGAAAAGTGAAAACAGAATTTCATTAAAGTACAATTAAAAGCATTTTGGCCAAGTGCTCTGGTGGCCTAACAGTAGTGGTATCGGATAAAAAATTGGTGGTCGTGGGTTCGAGCCCCAGAACGCATTGGACTTTTCATTTTCAATAGTATAAAGTAAATAAATAAATAATAAAAAAATTAAACAGACAATTAGTGAAAGATGACCAACCAGGCCGTCTTCTCGACCCATTCTTATTCTGGGAAACCAGAAATTACTGTTATGAGGGGAGTGAGCTGAAGCCTACTTCGAATCTAGTAAAGCGCCTTGCGTAGCGATGGAACGGCGCTAACAACATCATCGACCAACAAAACCAAAAGGGGCAAAAGGCATGTGAATGATGACTTTCCCATATGTGTCCGATGCCGACGGTGGGGAGAGGTATGCTGAGGTAGAAGCCAATAAACCTTAGCAGGAAAGAGTTCTAGCTTACTAAAGCTAAACAAATAGCAAGAAGAAAGAAGGAGCAGATAACTGAACTCCAATGTACACAACAGCAGCAAAAACAACAGCAACAACAAACCAAAAGAAAACACAAGTCATAAAAAAAACAGCAGCAACAACAAGAGGCAAAGCAGTACCAAAAAATTAATCTCCAAACTTCACTACAACAAAAACAGCGGCAACAACCATAACAATAATAAACGAAAATAACAGCAGCAACAACAACAACAGCAGCAGCAGCAACAACAACAGAAAAAACAAAGGCTTCCACCTATAAATACTTTTCGGATGGAACTAAAGGAAACAATTGAACTGTGTACTCATGAGTCGGTCATTAGGGGTGGCCGTGGTGTAGTGGTATAGGCATAGACTTCTCAAGCAGAGGGTCGCGGGTTCGAATCCCATGCCAGGCAATTTTGTGAAAAAGTCTTTTAATAGAATTTGTAAGTAGTTATATGAAAATCCCGTCGGCGTCAACTCTGACATGAAGGCATAACACTGATGTTGGAGTGGTTGCTGGCTGGGCTAAATGTAACGAACTAACAACTAGCACGTACTTAAGACCCACTGGTTGAGGAAGATGAACTAGCTTGTCCCGTCCAGTTTGACAACCACCTCTGGGAAAAATATCGAAACCTATTACACCTGAGTTTCAAACTACTACACCACCCGCCCGCGCCCTGGAGAAAAAGCCAGTAAAAGGGTATTCATATACCCTTGGTGCGCGCGCGGTATTATAAAAAAAAAATAGAATCTAATTTTTTCATTAAGAGGCTTAGTGTAGATAGGCATAATAAAACTAAAAACTCTTTAAAGGATTTGACGACGGAGTTCTTCTCCTTCACTCCGAAGATAGAAAAGATGCTGCTGAGGGGGTTACTGATACGGACGAACTCTTAAAGCTGCTCAGAGCGAAAAAGTGCGACGTATGAGTCAAGGGAGAAACGGAAACTACTGTTCCGTAGCGTTGTGATCTCCGTAGGAAAAGGTATACGTGTTAAAAGAATATACAAACGTGTAGTGTAGTGCATAGGGTTAAGGTGCTTGAAGCATGCATCGTGTATATCCCTCTCCGTAGTGGAAAACGGTTATACATGGTGTCTGTATATGCACCAATCCACCCTATCCATCTCAGAGCTCGAGACAATTTTTAATATCGCAGGAGATTTCAACACCAAGAGAGATTGAGGAAATAATACGTTAGAGGGAACCTACTATTTAATTGGTGGGATCAGCACAGTGTGATGTACCGACTCGGCCTTAAGGCGACGGATAGTCCGTCGTTTCCTAGACACGGCTCCTATTTAGATCTCCTGTTGTTTGACACACGGATACAACTGACAGGTACAAATAAAAAAACTGTGAACTGTCTTCGCATTTTTGTGTATGACAATGACCATTATGGTCTTAGTACCGCAATAACCATTCCGAACAAAACTGCGGAATTGATGAGCTTATTCAAAGACATTTCTACAACTATAGTAAGGTGCGCTGGACACACTTCTCCAGGACAACGACTAGAGCACTCTCCTTGAATTCGCTCTACCCACCGTCGAACAGAAATCTGTCAAACGAGGAGATATCTAAAACTAATGGACGAGAGAGTTAAACTAACAATCGACAAAATGATACCTCGATACCAACCACTGACAACGAAGACTTGATCCCTAATTTAACTATAGACGCAAAGCACCAATATAAAAGTAGACTGCTGTCAACATTAAAAACCTTGTACAGACAGTTTACTGACAGACATAACTCGGAGATTATGACATTAAAGCCGTCGATTAAAAACCTCCAAACCAACATACATACACCAACAACCCGAATATTTTCCCGCAAATAAGTAAAATATTTCGGAGGAAAGATCGAAAAGATCTTTCATGTCTTAAAATCGCCACCGAACAACAGACAATGAACTCATTCTTTCAACAGCAGGCATTGATCCAAATGAGGCTTTGATGATGACGACAACTTCTTTTTAATCGAGGATCCGCAAGAGAAGGTCGAGGCTATAGGATCGACTTTCCAGTAAGTGTACAAGACGAATGACACCATTGGCCCGAACCACGACCTAGAAAATCGAGTAGTTGTGCTTAATTTCTACTTTTGAAATGAAATAATGAACTAGCGAATCGAGAACTTGGGTTTCACCCAGTTCAGTAACGAGAATATGGCAAATAATGTCATCGCCAATGAAAGAGAACAACCCCCGTTCATTTCGAAGGAAAAACTCCAAACGGTCTTTAAGTCACTTAGAAATAAAAAATTGTGGGAACCGATGAAATACCGAATATTGTGCTTCGACATCTCCCACCAGAAGCGGTGGATATTTATACCACACTGTTAAACAATGCAATAAATAACACATTATCCCCAATAGGGATAAAGGCACCTCAAATCCGGCGCTTCTCCGTCCACACATCAGTAAGGTTTCCGAAAAAGTTATCAATAGAGTCCTGACTAAGTGGGCTGAGGACAGAAATACAGTTCCAGATAATCAATTCGGTTTCAAGGCGGGGCATAATGTTATTCATGCCGGGTCTAAACTGGTTTCTGATATCCAATGAAATAAAGTATGTTAGACTCTTCCACAAGCTGAACAGACAGGGCATTAGTAAACCACTGGTGTATATTCTTTTCAATATGCTCGCAGATAGACAGTTAATCGTGAAGAATGACGATGTGACTTCTACTGGTACATTTCATATTAAAAATAGTCTGCAACAAAGTGCGGTCAATTCGCCGATCCTTTTCAGCATTTACACAAGTGATCTGATAGGTTCACTTCATCATGCCATAGCGTACGCAGACTACTTAATCGCGTATAGATCAAGTCCAAAGATTGACGTTATAAGCACTCTTTTGCAAGGTGAATTCGATAAAATTAAACAATATTGCGACGACTAGAAGTTAAAAATTAATTTTCACAAGTCAGAAACCATTCTTTTTAGGACGCCTTTTTCTGGGGCCTCTGCGGATACCAGAAAGAATTGGCGTAAGTTTCAGATCGCGGGACAACACGGGCAGCAACTTCCTTGTCGAAATGCAGTCAAATACCTTGGGATCTGGCTACATAAAAATATTGATCTGACCAGAGCCAAAGGTGCTTTTTTCCTTATAAAGAAACTGCTTTATAGATGCGAGGGTAAAGGTGATCTGCTACATTGTCATTATCCGGCCTATGCTTGTATCTGGGTGTCCCGTATAGTTTAACCTGAGAGCAAGTCTTTTGGAAAAAATTCAAGATTGAAATATCATGTTTAATTTATGGTATATATAGTGGGGGGTCAGTAATTTAGAATAAGATGACTTTAGGTTATTAAAGCTACATTTTAAGCATTTTTTTTGTCTGGTATATTAGAGTTAATGAATTACTCGAAATAAAAATGCATTTAAAATGAAAATGATAAATAAACGAGCAACACAGTGGTGGTTAACCAAAGATCTGGGGTCGTATGTTTTTAGGAATACTACCTTGATCTTTTTGATCAAAAAAAAAAAAAAAAAAAACAGCAAAAACAGCAAAAACAAAGGGTTTCACATACTTCTAGGTTGGAAACAAAACACACGATTGAACTGTGTAAGTCGGCCATAGGCTCCAATTTTTTATTTAGAGGCTTAGTGTAGATAGGCATTCGATTCACTGTAATAAAGTGGAGCGCTTTAATAAAATTACAACCTTGTTATTTGATTCGACGACGGAGTTTTTCTCCTTCACCCCGAAGGGGGAAAACCTGCAAATAATGCTGCTGAGGGGGTTAGAACCTTCTACTGATCCAGAGGAGCTCTTAAATCTGCTCAAAGAAAAAGAGTGCGACTTACACGATTTACATAGTGTCTGTTTATGCACCGAAGGCTACTCAACCCACCCTATTCATCTCAGAGCTTAAGACACTTTTTCGATTTCGGAGACTGGAATTTGAGGAAAACTATTTTATTATTGGCAGAGATTTCAACGATAAACATAGAGATTGGGGAAAAATACACCAAACATTATAACGAACCTTATATTCAATTGCTTGGCTCGGCACAGTGTAAAATACCGACTCGGCTTTAAAGCGACAGTTAGTTCGTGGTTTCCTTCTATTTGGATCTCTTGTTACTTGACACAAGACACAAGGTTCACAATAAACTATGAACTGTCTTCGAAGTTTTGTGTATGACAGTGACAATTGCGGTCTTAGTACCAAAATAACCGTTCCGACTGAAAATGCGGAATTGGATGAGTTTGTTTAAAGCCATTCCTACAACTATAGTAAGGTGCGTTAGACACACTTCTTCAGGACCACGATTAGAGCACTCTCCTCGAATTCGCTCTACCCACCGTCCAACAGAAATCTGTCAAACGTGGAGATTGACAGACATCTTAAACTAATTGACGAGATAATTAAACGAACAATGGATAAAAGGATACCTCGGTATCACACTAACAACGAAGACCTGTTGCGCAATTCAACTATAGTCGCACTTCCCAACATAGAAGTGGACTGCTGTCAAGACTAAAAACCTTCTACAGACAGTTAATTGACAGAAATAACTCGAAGATAATGACATTTAAGTCGTCGATTAAAAACGTCGAAACAATAATAAAAGAAAATTACAGAGCTTCTGTAAGATTGTATTGGAACACTAAAATTCGGACTGTAAACACCAAAAGCCCGGATATGTTCCCGCAAATAAATAAAACATTTCGGAGGAAAGTTATGAACGACCTTTCATGTCTTAAAATCGAGCGAACAACAGACAATGAACGCGTGCCTTCGACATTAGGCATAGATCCATATGAGGCTGTTGATGATGACAACTTCTTTGTGATCAAGGATCCCCAGGAGAAGGTCGAGGCTATAGGGGTGACTTTCCAAGGAGTGTAGTAGACGAATGACACCATAGGCCCAAACCTCGAGTCCTTGTGCATAATTTCTACCCTCGAAATGAAATAGTGAACTGGCTAATCGAGAACTCGGGTTTCACCCAGTACAGTGACGAGAATATGGCAAATAATGTCATCGCCAGTGAAAGGGAACAACCCCCGTTCATTTCGAAGGAAGAGCTTCAGGCGATCTTCGACATAATTAGAAGAAAGAAATCAGTGGGAACCGGTGGAATACCGAACATTGTGCTTCGACATCTTCCACTAGAGCGGGTTTATTATCAAGGTAGATGAATGATTCTGTCGCAATGTAGCCGTAAAAGCGAACTCTTTCATGAAACATATAATTAGGGTAAAAAGCCCCGGAGATCAGGTTGTTCGATGAGGTCATTGCTCTTGCAATTTGAGTTCGAGTCAATTTATTGGCGAAATTGTGCACTCTTATTAGGTTCGCCATAACCTCAGAACTTAGACTCTGGTGCTCTGTATAAGCAAGGACAAGTCCTAAGACAAGCCCTCTGATACAACCAATAAACTTGCTCTCACGTTGAACCACACGGGACATCCAAATACAAGTATGGACCTGATAAGGGCCATGAAGTGGATCACCTTCACCCTTGCGTCGAGTTGACTTTTGTAAAAAAGTCTCTTTGTAAGGGCAAAAGCTCCTCTGGCTCTGGCCAGAGCAACATCTGTGTGTTTGTTAAAATACAGATATTAATCTAGACAGATCCCAAGGTTTGACAAAAAAGTGGCCCCTATATTTTGCTGTGTTTAACGTGAACCTACATAAAGCACAAGAGAGTTGGCTTTTTTCAGACGCTTCATCCTTACCTAGAGCGCATACCTCATACTTGTAGCTCTTTCCGCACTTCACGCATCGAGACTGCCTTTCGCAGTTCGACGCGGTGTGCTCAAACCTTTTGCAATGAACACATTGTAAAATGTTTTCGCTCCTCTTTAATTTTTCCAGTGTACAATCTGGTAGTTAAAAACTTAGATGCTCCGTATACCATCCAGTTTGCTGTTGGGACTTATCTAAACCAGGCAGGATGGCCGGTTGACGTTTTGGCTCTAGCCGTCAGAAATGGCTTTACTCCTACGAATTTAAGCTCTTCACTTTCCCTCTCTTTCAGCAGTGCAAGGAGCTCCCCCGGATCAGTCGACGGTTTTAAGCCCCTAAGGAGCATTGTTTGCAGCTTTTCACGCTTAGGAGTGTAGGAGAAGAACTCCGTCGTCGAATCCCTCAAAAGGTTTTTAATTTTGTGGTAGCGCTCCACTGTCAGTGGATCGCGTGCCTATCTAAACTTAATCTTCTTATAAAAAAACTGTTGTCAATGATCGACTTACACAGTTCAATAGTGTCCTTCAATTCCAATTTAAAAGTGTTAATTGGTGGCACCTTTTGTTTGGTTGATTTTTGCTCTTGCTGTTGTTGTTGCTTTTGCTGATGTTGTTGTTTTCGTTGTCGCTGTTGTTGATGCTGTTGATTTTGCTGCTGCTGTTGATGCTTCTTATTCAGCTGCGATTTTTGTTGTTGTTGTTCATGCTTTTGCTGTGTTTGTGAATCTGTTTTTTGTTAGTTCTGTGCAGGTTTCTGCATTTTTTTGTTTTTCCAAAGTTGTGTCTTTTTTTGTTGTTGTGGAAGCTCCATATTTTTGCAATGTTGCTGTTGAGGTCTCTGGAGTTGTTGTTGCTTCTCCAACTCCCTATTTGCCACTGGTTTTGCCTTTATTGCCAGCACTTTAAATTGTAGCTGCTTGATGCTACTGTTCAAAGCTTCGACCTCGTTCTCTTCGTCATTTGATGCAGATGCAGCTAGGGATGCGAAGCTGTTGTCTGCTCTCATGTAGTGGCCTTCCCCTCCATCGGATACATACAGTGATTCGTTACTCCTGCCTTCTTTTATTTATTGCTGCACTTGCCGAGGTCAATGCAGCTCTTTAAATCTTCTTCGCACTGTCATGCAGCATTTCCAGCGAAGTTGATTGTAAAAAAGCTTACCGTTAATTATTCCCGATCCCATAAAGTACAAAAAAAAAAACAGAACACAGCTGTTTGTTTAACAAAAGATACAGATATTTATTCTCAGAAAAACACGTCCGACCTTCTTGGCGATTTAAATAGAAGTGAACATTTAATAAACACGATGAGCTCGAAATGCCCAAAGTGGCATATCCTCGTATGAGAATGCGTGCGTTATTATTTATTTTCTACAGGATACAGGAGCTGAACTAGCCTTCGTAATCTGTTTCCATCAGGAAAACGCACCTCACATGACCGCATTTTGCCATCTCTTCCCAAGTAAGCACGCTCAACGATGACCATCTTCCAATGTATACGAGGTTTTCCTTGATCGTATAGTAGAACTATGTCGTTTTCTTTAATAGTCGCTGATGATTTAGAGTTGCCATGATGAAATGAACGTAAAAGTTGAAAATATTCAGCTCTCCATCTTTTTGAAATTTGTGCGATTTGTCTCTAGCAGTCTGGTCTTAATTAACTTGGTTTCGTGCAGTCCATCCGATCAGGAACTTCGATGGTGTGAGAGATACAAGCTCCAAAGGGTCATTTATTTATTTATTTATTTATTTATTCATATATTTATAGACTGACACATTAAAAGTACACTTATATATTTTGTGACAGTGATAACAATATAACTTTAAATTCTATTTTAAATTAGATATTTAGATTAAGATATGTGTATGTACATAGGTATGATCCTTAGTAATGAAAAATTCAAAATATTATATTTTCTTTTTAATTGAAAACAAAATTTAATTTATCGTTGCTTTGAGAAGGAGGTAGTGGGGAAGGAATTATTTGGTCTGATTTGCAAAGAAGTTTTGTAGATTGCTTTTAAACCGCATTGTGTCATGTTTCTCTCGTAAATTACGTGGAAAAGAATTCCAAAGACGAATGGCAATAATAAAAAACTATCTTTCAGATGTAAGGTATGAAAAACGCGCAAGTACTAAGCAAGCCGATCTATTAGACACCGGAAACTGGATTTTTTCGTATAGGTATACAGGTGGCCTACTTTTAAGAATACTAAAGAGAAGCAGTAATGTGCGGAATTTGATATATAGTAATTTTCAGATGACATATTTACTATGTTTTTTGCCAGGTGCGAAACGTGTTCATACAGTAAACATACCGAATGGCGCTATTGAATGCACTTTGTAATAAGTAAACGAACAACAAGAGTTTTAACCAACAGCAGTCTTGTTTTAAGTAGTGTAAACTTTTCAACACTGCGTAAAGTTCTAAGAACGCCATATGACTTTCCCACAATGAAATTTATATGGTTGTTCCAAGTTATTGTTCTATTGAAAACTACTCCTAAGTTTTTAGATGACTCAACAAAATTAATGTTTGAGTTGTTTAAATTTATACTTGGAAAACAAGAAAGATCTAATTTTGTTTTGGAAATTACTATTACTATACATTTACATTTTTCAGGATTGAGGAGCAAACCGCATTTATAGTAGACGGCCAATCGAAATCTGTAGATCTTCATTTAGTTTACTGACACAATCCTCAACTAGACCTAAGGCACAACTAGGATTAAGCTGGACATCATCAGCATAAATATGCTTCGTTGAGCTTAAAATAATTGAAGCAATATCATTTATATAAGCTGAGAAATAAATCGATCCTTGGGCACTCCTCTACTTATTGAAAGGAAGTCGGATACGATACCCTCAAGCAATACAGCTCATTTTCTTTCACTTAAGTGAGACAAGATGAGCTTAATCGCAAAAGGAGAATTTGAAAAAAAGAATGCTAATTTTTCAAGAGCTTTGAAAAAGTCTAATAATATTAAGAACGTAACATTGTCATTGTCAAGTTTATCCCTTATGTCCTCAACTACCTTTAATAAAGCTGTTGTACAGCTATGCTGAAAGTAACAAATTATTTTCACTAAGAAACTCATTAAGCTGTTTGCGCATGATCCTTTCGCATATTTTCGAAAGAAAAGGCAGGATAGAAATTGATCGAAATTCGTCACCATTTGAATTTTTAGGGTTCGGAACTATTTGTGCTACTTTCTATTGGCATGGGAAAATTCCAATCATAAAAATTGTATTATGGAAGAATGAAAGAATGGCTCTAACGAAAACTGGATGGATTTTATCTACTCCTATTGCACTTGACTTTGAAGACGGAAAACTTTCAACTATGTCTGCATCAATGACTCTTTTAAAAACAAACCACGTTTCAGTACGTGAAACAGCTTCTTCAGGAAATTGAATAGGAACTGAGGCACAAAAATGGGTTTGATGAAAACTTGCGATTAAGGTCGTTGCGATCAACATTGCTCGGGCAATTTAACTTCTGCTTTCCGACTCCTAATTGATGAATGTTATTCCAAGCCTTACGACTGTCAGAAGTGGAACTGAAGCGACTGGAATAAAATTGCATCTTCGCAATTTTAATTTGACGAACAACACTATTTCGCAAGCTCTTATAAGATTGATGAAACTCGTTCACACGAAAACGTTTCCACTGACGATACGCCAAGTCACGTAGTAACATGAGCTCTCTAATTTCGTTTGTTAACCATGCTTTTGTTTTGTCTGTTAAAGTACGTAAATGTTTTAATTGGAACGTACATATCAAAAAGATGAGTGATGTTTCTGTTTAGAAATTCAACTTGATCATCTGATATAATAATAAACGCATTTTCACAGAATCGGGTTTATGTGTCGCTCAAGGGAGAACCTGTCAAGAGGTAGCCATGGTGTAGTGGTGTATGCATAGACTCCTCAAGCAGAGGGTCACGGGTTCGAATCCCGTGCTAGGCAATTCTCTGAAAAAGTCCTTTTCATGGAATTTCTATGTAGTTATATGTAAACCCGTCGGCGTCAACTCTGACATGAAGACATAACAGTGATGTTGGAGTGGTTGCTGGCTGGGCTAAATGTAACGAACTAACAACTAGCACGTACTAAGGCCCACTGGTTGAAGATGCACTGGCTTCAGTTGACAACCACTGGTAAAGTTGAATGCATTCATCTTCCGTATTCACGCTAACGACGAGATCATCTACATAAAAGCTCTTACATAAAATTAGACAAGTCTCCGGAAATTGTTGCTGTTCCTGCATCAAGCGAAATCTTAATGTAGCTGATAGTATAAATGGATAGCAATTATCTCCGAAAGTAACCCTAGTCATGCAAAAATCTTTATACCAAGGTTGCTCGCCAACTTTCGGAAGGGAGGAGTACCACACAAAACGGTGTGCATATCTATCAGCGTCATTCAGAACTATTTGCGGGAACGCCTTTTCGATATCTGCCACGACACCAATACGGCCCATGCGGAAATTCAGAAAAATGCCAAAGACTTCCGGTAGAAGATTTGTACCAGGGAAACGTTGGTCGGTTAGTAAAAGCAATCGCGTCGACGACGGTTCAACAAACAATTTTGCCTTTTCCGCACATGGTGATAAATGTAGTCTGTCCACAAAACTCTGCCGTATGTATATGTGTTGGCTTCCACCATCGATAACCACCCCGATAAGTAAATTACTTTTTTTAACTGCAGATACACATCACGCTGTTTTCAAAAAAAACGTTTGACGCATTACAAATACGCCTACAAGAGTGCGTCCTTTTTCTTCAGCGCTACATTTTTTGTAGGAAGGATTGCACATAGAAGATATGTGTTTTCCACTCCATCTCAAAAATTTTCCACACAGATGTTCGTTTAACAAAAGACTTACATATTTATTCTCAGAAAAACACGTCCGACTTTCTTGGCAATTCAAATAGAAGTGAACCACGTCCGACCTTCTTGGCAATTCAAATAGAAGTGAACATTAGATACAAGCGATAAACTCGAAATGCCCAAGGTGGCATATCCTCGTATGAGATTCGGAGTCGGCTTCAGCTTTTTCTTCCTCTTTATGGCTATGTCTGTTGTTTTTCTTGTTGTTGCTGCTGATTTTAGGTGGACTGGTTTAACGGCTTGATTAACAGACGACATCATGCCATCTGCTGATCCCGCTTTTGGGATAGCGGACCGTTACCTCCACTCATCGAACTTATTTGTTTTAATACTGATCACTAATTTTTTTTTATATGAATTACCATAAATAAAGAAAAAGAACAAAAAACGTTTGCAGAGACTGGGAAACGAGCCCGAAACCCGAAATTTGCTGCCCGGGTCTTAATTTTTTTCATTTTCAATTTATTTTTTTTGGTTCAACTCTTTAATTCTTATATGCTATACAAACGCTTAAAATTTAGTTCCAATAACTTAAAAACTATCTTATTTTAAATAACTGGTCCAAGGCGCTCACTCTACGTTAAACCTGTAAATTAAATTTTTGTACAGATATTTATTTTTTATATTAAATATGTATAATTAAAACTAAGAAAAAATTTTTTTTTAAAATTTAAAAACTTAGTAAATTAACATTTTTTATTATAATATAAAACTCAAGACTAAAAACTAAAAACTACCTAAAATAAATCTTAATCTACTTAGCCTACTAAAAACTATCTTATTCACAGCTGTATTATTCCTTTTTTTTTAAAGAATGTTAAATTGACTACACCTTCTTGCAGATCGTTTTTAATGTGAAATATACCAGTGGAAGTCACATCGCCATTCTTCACGATGAACTGTCTATCTGTGAGCATATTGAAAAGAATATACAGCAGTGGCTTACTAATGGCTTGTCTGTTCAACTTGTAGAAGAGTACCTCTATATACAATAAGGTATCGAAGACCTTCCCCAAGTCAATCAGGCAGGCACCCGTGCACTGTTTCTTGGCTATGTTCCATTAGATATCAGAAACAAGTTTAGACGAGGCATGTATAACATCATGCCTCGCCCATAGACCACACCATACACCGGATTTTTTTGAGTTTTTCCAGAGCCCATTCACTGAAAATATGACGCAAATTCAGGTCGCCTTGCTTCAATTCTCGCACAAGTTGAATTTTGCACGCTTTTAGGCTAAGATCCTGACGTAAACTACGCCAAGTTGTCGAATACGCCAAGCTAAGCTGCTGAGAACGACGAAAAATCGATTCGTCACGGTCTTCGCGTACACTTTCAGCTACAGCTGCTTAGTCTCTTCACTACGTGCTGGATGCGGTCTAACCGGTAGAGTATCATCCACTAATGTAAGCTGGGACTTAAATTTGCAAATGATATTGGCAACAGTGGGTTCAGTAGGTAAATTAAGCGGACCGTAAGTTCCTCGAATCGCACGAAAAACATTTCTCATACGCTGATTTTCGTAGTACAGCTGAACAATTTGGAGACGCTATTGTAGTGTGAGTCTTTTCATGATGACTTGAAAAGCGATACTGAACTAAAGTGATAGAGCAGTTTAATAGGAGTCGGACGTGATTTGTCAAAAGAAGCCTTTTGAAAATCAAACTTCACGATGAATCACAGTATCCTATTCAAAAACAATGACATTTCACACGTATTCACAGCCAGGAACACACGGTAGAGACGACAGTAGAAAACCGATTCTGATTCTCCAATATCTGGAAAATTTGCCATCTATGTAAGTTCATCCATGAACAAGCCAAGAGCTAGGAAAAATAATTGGAAAATAGTATGGTTCGAAAACACATGGTTCTCGCAAAAAAATCTGAAGGAGACCGTACTATTGAGATTCAAACAATCAACGATATAGGCAAAATGTCATAAAGAGATTTTATAATATCGTAAAAATACATTAGCGCACAAAAGAACGCAACAAATATGAAAAACGGGAGTAATGAAATAAATGAATTCTAAAATTAATTTTCAAAACGCTTAAATCACAGGATGAAGCATACTACTATGTACAAAAAAATTGTAATAGTTAATTTTCTTGTATAGGGTTTTCTAATAACGTCTTGACATTTTTTTTTTTAAATAAAAGGCAAACCATTTGAGATATTTCAAGAACTTTATTTTTGGCTTGGAGTACAATCAAAACATTTATGAATGGAACTCGACTTCGTTCATATGCCCACCGCGGACTTAACGTAGCCCCACAGAAAAAAGTCAACCGGCGTTAAATCGCACGAACGAAGCGACCAATCGACTGGCCCATGTCTTGAGATAACACGCTCACCATATTTACTCTTCAATAAATCGATTGTAGCGTGTGCTGTTTAGCTTGTGGCACCATCATATTGAAACCACATGTCGTCCAAGTCCATATCTTCCAACTCGGGCCAAAAATAATCCTTGATCATGGCGCGATAACGCTGACCATTCACAGTAACGTGACGATCGTTATCGTCGAAGAAAAAATATGGCCCAATAACGCCGCCGGCATGCAAATCGCACCAAACAGTTATTTTTTGTGGATGAAGTGGTGGGTGGGTTTTCACCCGAACAATAACGCATATTTTGCTTATTGACGAACCCATTGAGCCAAAAATGAGCTTCGTCACTGAAGATGATTTTGCGACTTCGAATATATGTAGAAAATGTTTATAATTTGCAGACTTTGCTCGTTAATGTACTTTACCATGATGAAAGTGTTGAGCTTACTGAATAAATTAACAGTGACAGTTTGATGATTAGTGAAAGAGTGCGTTCACAAATTAAATTCAATGTTGTCAAGTCCCTATTGGAAAACCCTATATAAGTCTCGTTAGAACAAACTGGAACGCATTTATGTTATGTGTATGAAATATCTTTGAAACGATGGACATGATTATGTTGTGCGAAATTAATATAAAAAAGGAAACAAATTTATATGAAATTGAAGGATAAGACAGTGTTCTTTACAAGAAGCAACTCAGGAGGAGGAGGAATAGTAGTATATGTTGGGTATATATTTTAATTCGTACGGTTTTTTTTTTTCAAAATTTGAACGTTTATTTAAGAAAAACATGTACAATAGCATTATTCAAAGTATTGCCCATCTGAAGCTATGACTTTTTCCCATCTTTCTGGCAGTTTGTGGATTCAATCTCAAAAGAACTGCGCCGGCGTGGCAGCCAAGAATGAATCAAGCCAATTTTTGATATTCTGCTCTGAACCGTATCTCAGTTAGGGCGTTCTGCATCGACCGGAACAAATAGTCCGGGCTATAAAGCGGGTAGGGTAAGACTTCCCATCCACTGTTTTCCAAATAGTTCTTAACCGGAATAGGAACTTGGGGCCGAGCGTTGTCATGATGGAAAATTATTGCCTCGTGTCTGGTCGCATATTCCGGGCGTTTTTCGGCTACTGCTTTCTTCAAACGGATTAATTGTGTTCGGTAGCATTGTCCATTGATGGTTTCACCCAGTTTTAGCAGCTTATAATACAGCACACTCATCTGATCCCACCAAATACAGAGCATTACAAGTAACAATCCGATGTAAAAATGACTTCTTGTGGCGTTCCAGCAGCATTTCGAACATGCAAAACCGCCTTTCGACGTCTCTCGGCTTGAGTTCATGTGGCACCTAATTTCCTTACTTTTGAATACATCTAGCTGCTTCTAAACCCTTTGAAATGGCTGCTTGAGTGACACCCAAAGATTCTGCTAGCTCTTCTTGTGTTTGGCAACAATCTTCATAGAGTAGTGCTTCCAGTTCTTCATCTTCAAACTTTTTTGTCTGCCCAGGACGTTCATCGTCTTCCTAGTCAAAATCACCACTTTTAAATCGTGCAAACCACTTTTGGCATGTTCGCTCAGCTAGCGCATGTTCACCATAAACTTCCACCAAAATACGATGAGTTTCGGCAGCAGTTTTATTCATATTAAAGTAATGAAGAAGAACACCCCGCAAAAACACTTTTTCAGGGACAAAGTTCGACATATTTGAGCGAAAAATTTTTTTGTTATTTACGCTTCAAATGAATGATATATACTGAAATGACGTACAATAACAGTAGCTTTCCAACGCATGTTCCAATGGAATAATAACAATGAAATAATACAAGATTTGAAAAACGATATACTGTACGAAAAAGTAAAAAAAAACGAAAATATATGAAAACATCTTACTAAATGTGAAAAGGGGTAACTTTGATGATGATCAATTATATCGGCTTACAGATTATCAAAGACAAATATGAGACACTTCATTCAGGAATTAGAGTAACATATTGGTACAATTGACACAAGAAAAAAATTAATTGTTTTGGGCGATGTAAACATACCCATAACAGACAAAACAAATACTGGTGTCTGTGATTACATGTCTATGTATGGTAGCATCGAAGGGTCTGAATATTTGCATATGCTCGTACACCCGTGTTGATCTAATCAAACAATCTAAAACAGTGATTGATCACATACTGCTAAGAGTAAAAAAGTTGAAATAAAAGCAGCAGTTTTGGAAATAGCTATCTTCGATCATTACCTCCTATATTACGGTGTTAAATCAGACATTTTAAAGATGAAGATAACATAAAAAGAGCATCAAATATCAAACAAGTATGTAGCTCTAAAAATACAAGAGTTCAACTTGGAACGATTTCTATCAACACTTCATTGAGAGTATTAAAGCAATAGTAACATTGTCAACGGTTAGTAGGAAAAGAAGGAGCACAGAGCACAGTTGAATCAAAGAAGAGTTAAAAAAATAATGTAAAGACCGTGATAAATTCTACAGAAGATTCAAAAACAATATGCATAATGAAGATTACCACAAAGAGTACAGCATATCGTAGCGAACTAAGCCAGAAAATATTGAGGGCAAAGTCAAGTTTCTACAAGCGAAAAACTCAGCAATACAAAAACAACCCGAAGGAATTTTGGATGACCGTAGATTCAATATTAGGAAAAAATTAAAGGAATTTCGATGAAGCAATAAAAAACAACTTTGCAGGAGATGAAAATTCGCGATCACGTTATCATCCGAAGTATTGAACACAGTGCATGATTGCAATAAAAAAACGTTTCTTGGTCAAAGTAGTGCAATCGATGTACGTAAAACACGTAATAGCTACGGTAATAAACAAAATCCTTCAGCTTTTAAAATGTAACAAATCTGTCGGAATAGACCAAATTAGACCAAGAGATCTGAAAATTTTTGCACCATGTATAACAAAATTTATGATTACTATATAAGCTAAGCACTCAAAACTTCAATCGTTCGACCGATATATAAAAGCGGGAGGAAAAACGAAGTACTAAAACACATATTAATCTCAGTTCTATTGGCTATCGACAAAGTTATGGAAGAAGAACTAGCAAAACGGCTATACGAATATGTGGAAAAATACAAAATCTTGAATAACAACCAATTCGGCTTTCGCAAAAACAAAAGTATTAATCGTTTGGTGGGTGATTTTGCTAACAAAATATAACAAAGCCTGAACAAAAAGCACAGTTCAATGGTTAAGTGGTTCTATTTATTGATTTTAAGAAGCTACGACATAGATATACTAAAAAAGAAACTATGTCAATCAGCCTACGCTCTTTTTCATCTACGCAACCTCTGCACACAAGCAGTGCCTTAACAGTGCTATTTCGGGCTAATTGAATCTCATTTGAGGTATGGCATAATAGCGTGAAGAAAGTTGGTACAAATGCAATCTGTACAAAGAACGCATGAACGGCTGCAAACAATTTTGTAAGGAGCAAGGGATAACAGCGAAGACGTAGCACAAACAATGTTTTTAAATGTCGACCAAATTTATAATCTTTAAATCGGTGCGAACTACTATAATGACAGAAAATACAGGAACCAGCTGCAGCAATCAGCAAACACGAGAAAACGCTAACAGCAGTTATATGAAATAACGAGATACTGGAACAATTATAGCCAAAGGATGCTTAACGCTGTAGTCTCCACAGTACTTAATGAACTTTTTCAAGAATTTCGAAATCTAACGAAAAAAGAAGCCTTGAAAAGAGCCAAGGAAATGTATCAATATTTATAAGTGTGTTTTTTAATAGAAAATTTTGTCTAAGGAACAAATAATTATGAAATATGTATTTCCTCCTTCAATTGCTGTGTTATTTTGTATTGTAATATATCTCAAAGTTATTAGAAAAAAAAATTCTCTAAGAGAAATCCGATTTTTTTTTTAAATCTAAGTGAGATACTTAGAAGGGTCATCATCATATTCTATAAGATGAGAAAACCGATTTTTTTTTTTAAAAAAAGCTAACATGCGATATTAAGAAAATTCGCGAGTACGAGAACAGCAAAAGGAAAAAGTGCCGTACACATTCTTTGGGAAAAGAAAACCAAATGTTTTTTTTTTTTTGCTAACGTGCGATACTAAGAATGTTCGCGAGTGTAATAAAAGCATCAACAGCAACAACCAGAGAAAGTCTTAAAACACTGGCATTGGCAAGGTTTTCACACGACCGAAGTGACGTCTTCCTAATTGATTTCAGCAGCCCCAACAGCCCAAGGTAGCGTAATTGATAAGAGCGCCGGCTAGTAACCTAGAGGTTCTTAGTTCAAGCCCAAAGACTAGCGAATCACTTGTTCTTTTTTGTAGTTTTCTCCGTCAAGCTAGGGCACTAGACTAAGCGTTAAAGGCATAGTTAACGATAGATAGATAGATAGATAGACGATCGGTTCGGTTATACTGGAAACCCTAGGGAAATTCGTGCGCGAGTGACCATAGCTTTAGAGAAAATAGGCTGAGAAACGGGGGGTGTATTAGAGACAAGCTAAACGTAACATCTGGACTTTCCCTCCCCCAACACGTCACGAGGTCGTCGAAGACGCTTTCAGAGAGGATTTGCAGGACGGAGTTTTAACCTTTTACTTTTTCCTACTGCTTTTTTTTTGTTTTCGTAAATAGTTAATGAATAAAAATAATATATAATATATTTCAAAGCATGTTTATTAGGTTATATTCATTACTTCTTATATTCTATACAAAAAATGCTTAAAAATAAGCTTAAATAATTTTTGACTATCTTATTCTAACTTTCTGGCCCCATGCAGACAATTTAGGTTAAACCTTACAATTAAATTTTGTCTTTCGACGTGCCGTACAGATATTTATTCATTACATTAAATATAATTAAAACTAAAAAAAAGTTTTTTTTTTTTTAATTTAAAAACTTAGTAAATTAACATTTTTTATTATAATATAAGACTTAAAATTAAAAACTAAAAACTATCTAAAATAAATCTTAATCCACTTAACCTACTTAAACTATCTTATTCACAAGTATTATTCCTTTTTTTTAGAGAATGTTGCCCATTTTTTTATAATTGTTTTTTTGTACTTTTTTATATTATATATTATGTACTTAACAGCTACCTTAAACCTACCCAAAGCTATGACTTAAAGATTAGGCTGACAAATTCTGCTCCTTAATGGAGCTATCCTGCACTAGAGGAATTCGACGACGTAGATTTCTCTCCTTCAACAAGCCACCTAAATTGTTGGTGCTCCCGAACAGTATCCCTCATGTCGCGACGTTCTACCGCCCTACTGAACCGGAGGCGCTCCGCACTGCCGTGTTCGACGTTTCTGTCGTAGTTGAGTCGGCTGTCCGCAGCTGTTCGAGCGACGTGGAAGATTTACATCACCGCTTATTTATCCAGGATCAGACCTGATTTATCTAGGTAGGGAAACGCTTCTGGAGGAATAAAGCCGCCAAAGTGCACTCTCTCGTGATACATATAATTGCGGTAGTAAGCCCCGGAGATCAGTTTATTCTACGAGGTCATTGCTCTTGCAATGTGCCCTCAAATTTATTTAATAACAAAATTGTCCACTCTTATTAGGTTCGCCCTATTGTACAAGACCTCGTCAGGATAGAATTTCATGTACTCAGACTCTGGTGTGGGTTCTGTATAGGCGAAGGCAAGCAAATACCCGATTCTTTTTTAAAAGACATGCTCTCACGTTAAACTAAACGGGACAACCAGATACAAGCATAGGCCGTGTAGCAGATCACCTTTTCCCTCTCATCAAGTTGCCTGCTATAAAACAGTCTCTTTCTAAAGGCAAAACCGCCTTTAGCTCTGGCCAGAGCAACATCTATATGTTTTCTAAAATAGAGATATTGAGCTAGCCAGATCCCAAGATATCTGACAATATTTCTACAAGTGCCTGCCCCGTCCCACGATCTGAATCTTTTGCCGATTCTTTCTGGTATCCGCAGAGGCCCCAGCCAAAGGCGTCCTATGCAGAATGGTTTCCGACTTTTGAAAGTCGATTTTCAAAGTCACGTTGTAAAAGTATATTAATGACCTTAATATTTGGACCTGATCTGTACGCGATTAAGTTTTCCTTGTTGCAGACCGTTTTTAATGTGAAATGTAGCAGTGGAAGTCACATCGTCATTCTTCACGGTGAACTGTCTATCTGTGAGCATATTGAAAAGAATATACAGTAGTGGTTTACTAATGCCCAAGCTGTTCAGCTTGTAGAAGAGTCTCCCTAACCATACGGTAGCAAAGGCATTCTCCAAGTCAATCAGGTCGACACCACTGCAATATCATTTAATTTTATAGAAGTCATGTTGCAAAAGAATGTTTATAACCTCAATTTTTGGACCTGATCTGTACGTAATTAAGTCGTATGTGTACGCTATGGCATGATGAAGTGAACCTATCCGATCATTTGTGTAAATGTTTAAAAGGATCGGCGAATTGACCACACCTTCTTGCAGATCGTTTTTAATGTGAAATATACCAGTGGAAATCACATCGCCATTCTTCACGATGAACTGTCTATCTGTTAGCATATTGAAAAGAATATACAGCAGTGGTTTACTAATGGCTTGTCTGTTCAACTTGTAGAAGAGTACCTCTATATACAATAAGGTATCGAAGACCTTCTCCAAGTCAATCAGGCAGGCACCCGTGTACTGTTTCTTGGCTTTGTTCCATTGGATATCAGAAACAAGTTTAGACGAGGCATGAATAACATCATGCCCCACCCATAAACCACACCATACCATCGTTTTTAATTGATGTAATGGTAGCTCTTGGTACTCTTCGGGTTGCTCATGAGCCCATATATGGCAAATTCAGGTCGCCTTGCTTCAATTCTCGCACAAGTTGAATTTTGCACGCTTTTAGGCTGAGATCCTCACGTAAACTACGCCGAGTTGTCGAATACGCCAAGCTAAGCTGCTGAGAACGACGACAAATCGATTCGTCACGGTCTTCGCGTACACTTTCAGCTACAGCTGCTTAGTCTCTTCACTACGTGCTGGATGCGGTCTAACCGGTAGAGTATCATCCACTAATGTAAGCTGGGACTTAAATTTGCAAATGATATTGGCAACAGTGGGTTCAGTAGGTAAATTAAGCGGACCGTAAGTTCCTCGAATCGCACGAAAAACATTTCTCACACGCTGATTTTCGTAGTACAGCTGAACAATTTGGAGACGCTATTGTAGTGTGAGTCTTTTCATGATGACTTGAAAAGCGATACTGAACTAAAGTGATAAAGCAGTTTAATAGGAGTCGGACGTGATTTGTCAAAAGAAGCCTTTTGAAAATCAAACCTCACGATGAAACACAGTATCCTATTTAAAAACAATGACATTTCACACGTATTCACAGCCAGGAACACGGTAGAGACGACAGTAGAAAACCGATTCTGATTCTCCAATATCTGGAAAATTTGCCATCTATGTAAGTTCATCCATGAACAAGCCAAGAGCTAGGAAAAATAATTGGAAAATAGTATGGTTCGAAAACACATGGTTCTCGCAAAAAAATCTGAAGGAGACCGTACTATTGAGATTCAAACAATCAACGATATAGGCAAAATGTCATAAAGATTTTATAATATCGTAAATATACATTAGCGCACAAAAGAACGCAACAAATATGAAAAACGGGAGTAATGAAATAAATGAATTCTAAAATTAATTTTCAAAACGCTTAAATCACAGGATGAAGCATACTGCTATGTACAAAAAATTGTAATAGTTAATTTTCTTGTATAGGTTTTTCTAAAAACGTCTTGACAAATTTTTTTTTAAATAAAAGGCAAACCATTTGAGATATTTCAAAAACTTTATTTTTGGCTTGGAGTACAATCAAAACATTTATTAATGGAACTCGACTTCGTTCATATGCCCACCGCGGACTTAACGTAGCCCCACAGAAAATAGTCAACCGGCGTTAAATCGCACGAACGAAGCGGCCAATCGACTGGCCCATGTCTTGAGATAACAAGCTCACCATACTTACTCTTCAATAAATCGATTGTAGCGTGTGCTGTTTAGCTTGTGGCACCATCGTGTTAAAACCACATGTCGTCCAAGTCCATATCTTCCAACTCGGGCCAAAAATAATCCTTGATCATGGCGCGATAACGCTGACCATTCACAGTAACGTGACGATCGTTATCGTCGACGAAAACATATGGCCCAATAACGCCGCCGGCATGCAAACCGCACCAAATAGTTATTTTTTGTGGATGAAGTGGTGGGTGGGTTTTTACCCGAACAATAACGCATATTTTGCTTATTGACGAACCCATTGAGCCAAAAATGAGCTTCGTCACTGAAGATGATTTTGCGACTTCGAATATATGTAGAAAATGTTTATAATTTGCAGACTTTGCTCGTTAGTGTACTTTACCATGATGAAAGTGTTGAGTTTACTGAATAAATTAACAGTGACAGTTTGATGATTAGTGAAAGAGTTCGTTCACAAATTAAATTCAATGTTGTCAAGTCCCTATTGGAAAACCCTATATAAGTCTCGTTAGAACAAACTGGAACGCATTTATGTTATGTGTATGAAATATCTTTGAAACGATGGACATGATTATGTTGTGCGAAATTAATATAAAAAAGGAAACAAATTTATATGAAATTGAAGGATAAGACAGTGTTCTTTACAAGAAGCAACTCAGGAGGAGGAGGAATAGTAGTATATGTTGGGTATATATTTTAATTCGTACGGTTTTTTTTTTTCAAAATTTGAACGTTTATTTAAGAAAAACATGTACAATAGTATTATTTAAAGTATTGCCCATCTGAAGCTATGACTTTTTCCCATCTTTCTGGCAGTTTGTGGATTCAATCTCAAAAGAACTGCGCCGGCGTGGCAGCCAAGAATGAATCAAGCCAATTTTGGATATTCTGCTCTGATGTGAACCGTATCTCAGTTAGGGCGTTCTGCATCGACCGGAACAAACTTCCCATCCACTGTTTTCCAAATAGTTCTTAACCGGAATAGGAACTTGGGGCCGAGCGTTGTCATGATGAAAAATTATTGCCTCGTGTCTGGTCGCATATTTCGGGCGTTTTTCGGCTACTGCTTTCTTCAAACGGATTAATTGTGTTCGGTAGCGTTGTCCATTGATGGTTTCACCCAGTTTTAGCAGCTTATAATACAGCACACTCATCTGATCCCACCAAATACAGAGCATTACAAGTAACAATCCGATGTAAAAATGACTTCTTGTGACGTTCCAGCAGCATTTCGAACATGCAAAACCGCCTTTCGACGTCTCTCGGCTTGAGTTCATGTGGCACCTAATTTCCTTACTTTTGAATACATCTAGCTGCTTCTAAACCCTTTGAAATGGCTGCTTGAGTGACACGCAAAGATTCTGCTAGCTCTTCTTGTGTTTGGCAACAATCTTCATAGAGTAGTGCTTCCAGTTCTTCATCTTCAAACTTTTTTGTCCGGGCTATAAAGCGGGTAGGGTAAGACTTCCCATCCACTGTTTTCCAAATAGTTCTTAACCGGAATAGGAACTTGGGGCCGAGCGTTGTCATGATGGAAAATTATTGCCTCGTGTCTGGTCGCATATTCCGGGCGTTTTTCGGCTACTGCTTTCTTCAAACGGATTAATTGTGTTCGGTAGCGTTGTCCATTGATGGTTTCACCCAGTTTTAGCAGCTTATAATACAGCACACTCATCTGATCCCACCAAATACAGAGCATTACAAGTAACAATCCGATGTAAAAATGACTTCTTTTGGCGTTCCAGCAGCATTTCGAACATGCAAAACCGCCTTTCGACGTCTCTCGGCTTGAGTTCATGTGGCACCTAATTTCCTTACTTTTGAATACATCTAGCTGCTTCTAAACCCTTTGAAATGGCTGCTTGAGTGACACCCAAAGATTCTGCTAGCTCTTCTTGTGTTTGGCAACAATCTTCATAGAGTAGTGCTTCCAGTTCTTCATCTTCAAACTTTTTTGTCTGCCCAGGACGTTCATCGTCTTCCTAGTCAAAATCACCACTTTTAAATCGTGCAAACCACTTTTGGCACGTTCGCTCAGCTAGCGCATGTTCACCATAAACTTCCACCAAAATACGATGACTTTCGGCAGCAGTTTTATTCATATTAAGGTAATGAAGAAGAACTCCCCGCAAAAACACTTTTTCAGGGACAAAGTTCGACATATTTGAGCGAAAAAATTTTTTGTTATTTACGCTTCAAATGAATGATATATACTGAAATGACGTACAATAACAGTAGCTTTCCAACGCATGTTCCAATGGAATAATAACAATGAAATAATACAAGATTTAAAAAACGATATACTGTACGAAAAAGTAGAAAAAAACGAAAATATATGAAAACATCTTACTAAATGTGAAAAGGGGTAACTTTGATGATGATCAATTATATCGGTTTACAGATTATCAAAGACAAATATGAGACACTTCATTCAGGAATTAGAGTAACATATTGGTACAATTGACACAAGAAAAAAATTAATTGTTTTGGGCGATGTAAACATACCCATAAAAGACAAAACAAATACTGGTGTCTGTGATTACATGTCTATGTATGGTAGCATCGAAGGGTCTGAATATTTGCATATGCTCGTACACCCGTGTTGATCTAATCAAACAATCTAAAACAGTGATTGATCACATACTGCTAAGAGTAAAAAAGTTGAAATAAAAGCAGCAGTTTTGGAAATAGCTATCTTCGATCATTACCTCCTATATTGCGGTGTTAAATCAGACATTTTAAAGATGAAGATAACAGAAAAAGAGCATCAAATATCAAACAAGTATGTAGCTCTAAAAATACAAGAGTTCAACTTGGAACGATTTCTATCAACACTTCATTGAGAGTATTAAAGCAATAGTAACATTGTCAACGGTTAGTAGGAAAAGAAGGAGCACAGAGCACAGTTGAATCAAAGAAGAGTTAAAAAAATAATGTAAAGACCGTGATAAATTCTACAGAAGATTCAAAAACAATATGCATAATGAAGATTACCACAAAGAGTACAGCATATCGTAGCGAACTAAGCCAGAAAATATTGAGGGCAAAGTCAAGTTTCTACAAGCGAAAAACTCAGCAATACAAAAACAACGCGAAGGAATTTTGGATGACCGTAAATTCAATATTAGGAAAAAATTAAAGAAATTTCGATGAAGCAATAAAAAACAACTTTGCAGGAGATGAAAATTCGCGATCACGTTATCATCCGAAGTATTGAACACAGTGCATGATTGCAATAAAAAAACGTTTCTTGGTCAAAGTAGTGCAATCGATGTACGTAAAACACGTAATAGCTACGGTAATAAACAAAATCCTTCAGCTCTTAAAATGTAACAAATCTGTCGGAATAGACCAAATTAGACCAATAGATCTGAAAATTTTTGCACCATGTATAACAAAATTTATGATTACTATATAAGCTAAGCACTCAAAACTTCAATCGTTCGACCGATATATGAAAGCGGGAGGAAAAACGAAGTACTAAAACACATATCAATCTCAGTTCTATTGGCTATCCACAAAGTTATGGAAGAAGAACTAGCAAAACGGCTATACGAATATGTGGAAAAATACAAAATCTTGAATAACAACCAATTCGGCTTTCGCAAAAACAAAAGTATTAATCGTTTGGTGGGTGATTTTGCTAACAAAATATAACAAAGCCTGAACAAAAAGCACAGTTCAATGGTTAAGTGGTTCTATTTATTGATTTTAAGAAGCTACGACATAGATATACTAAAAAAGAAACTATGTCAATCAGCCTACGCTCTTTTTCATCTACGCAACCTCTGCACACAAGCAGTGCCTTAACAGTGCTATTTCGGGCTAATTGAATCTCATTTGAGGTATGGCATAATAGCGTGAAGAAAGTTGGTACAAATGCAATCTGTACAAAGAACGCATGAACGGCTGCAAACAATTTTGTAAGGAGCAAGGGATAACAGCGAAGACGTAGCACAAACAATGTTTTTAAATGTCGACCAAATTTATAATCTTTAAATCGGTGCGAACTACTATAATGACAGAAAATACAGGAACCAGCTGCAGCAATCAGCAAACACGAGAAAACGCTAACAGCAGTTATATGAAATAACGAGATACTGGAACAATTATAGCCAAAGGATGCCAAACGCTGTTAATGAACTTTTTCAAGAATTTCGAAATCTAACGAGAAAAGAAGCCTTGAAAAGAGCCAAGAAAATGTATCAATATTTATAAGTGTGTTTTTTATTAGAAAATTTTGTCTAAGGAACAAATAATTATGAAATATGTATTTTAATGTATTTCCTCCTTCAATTACTGTGTTATTTTGTATTGTAATATATCTCAAAGTTATTAGAAAAAAAAATTCTCTAAGAGAAATCCGATTTTTTTTTTTAAATCTAAGTGAGATACTTAGAAGGGTCATCATCATATTCTATAAGATGAGAAAAGCGAATTTTTTTTAAAAAAGGTAACATGCGATATTAAGAAAATTCGCGAGTACTAGAACAGCAAAAGGAAAAATTGCCGTACACATTCTTTGGGAAAAGAAAACCAAATGTTTTTTTTTTGCTAACGTGCGATACTAAGAATGTTCGCGAGTGTAATAAAAGCATCAACAGCAACAACCAGAGAAAGTTTTAAAACACTGGCATTGGCAAGGTTTTCACACGACCGAAGTGACGTCTTCCTAATTGATTTCAGCAGCCCCAACAGCCCAAGGTAGCGTAATTGGTAAGAGCGCCGGCTAGTAACCTAGAGGTTCTTAGTTCAAGCCCAAAGACTAGCGAATCACTTGTTCTTTTCTGTAGTTTTCTCCATCAAGCTAGGGCATTAGACTAAGCGTTAAAGGCATAGTTAACGATAGATAGATAGATAGATAGACGATCGGTTCGGTTATACTGGAAACCCTAGGGAAATTCGTGCGCGAGTGACCATAGCTTTAGAGAAAATAGGCTGAGAAACGGGGGTGTATTAGAGACAAGCTAAACGTAACATCTGGACTTTCCCTCCCCCAACACGTCACGAGGTCGTCGAAGACGCTTTCAGAGAGGATTTGCAGGACGGAGTTTTAACCTTTTACTTTTTACTACTGCTCTTTTTTTTGCTTTCGTAAATAGTTAATGAATAAAAATAATATATAATATATTTTAGTTTTTTTTTTTATTTTCAAAGCATGTTTATTAGGTTATATTCATTACTTCTTATATTCTATACAAAAAATGCTTAAAAATAAGCTTAAATAATTTTTGACTATCTTATTCTAACTTTCTGGCCACATGCAGACAATTTAGGTTAAACCTTACAATTAAATTTTGTCTTTCGACGTGCCGTACAGATATTTATTCATTACATTAAATATAATTAAAACTAAAAAAAAGTTTTTTTTTTAAATTTAAAAACTTAGTAAATTAACATTTTTTATTATAATATAAGACTTAAGATTTAAAACTAAAAACTATCTAAAATAAATCTTAATCTACTTAACCTACTTAAACTATCTTATTCACAAGTATTATTCCTTTTTTTAGAGAATGTTGCCCATTTTTTTATAATTGTTTTTTTGTACTTTTTTATATTATTTCTTTTTGGTTCTACAATTTTTGTACTTAACAGCTACCTTAAACCTACCCAAAGCTATGGCTTAAAGATTAGGCTGACCAATTCGGCTCCTTAATGGAGCTATCCTGCACTAGAGGAATTCGACGACGTAGATTTCTCTCCTTCAACAAGCCACCTAAATTGTTGGTGCTCCCGAACAGTATCCCTCATGTCGCGACGTCCTACCGCCCTACTGAACCGGAGGCGCTCCGCACTGCCGTGTTCGACGTCTCTGTCGTAGTTGAGTCGGCTGTCCGCAGCTGTCCGAGCGACGTGGAAGATTTACATCACCGCTTATTTATCCTGGATCAAACTTGATTTATCTAGGTAGAGAAACGCTTCTGGAGGAATAAAGCCGCCAAAGTGCACTCTCTCGTGATACATATAATTGCGGTAGTAAGCCCCGGAGATCAGTTTATTCTACGAGGTCATTGCTCTTGCAATGTGCCCTCGAATTTATTTAATAACAAAATTGTCCACTCTTATTAGGTTCGCCCTATTGTACAAGACCTCGTCAGGATAGAATTTCATATACTCAGACTCTGGTGTGTGTTCTGTATAGGCGAAGACAAGCAAATACCCGATTCTATTCCAAAAGACATGCTCTCACGTTAAACTACACGGGACAACCAGATACAAGCATAGGCCGTGTAGCAGATCACCTTTTCCCTCTGATCAAGTTGCCTGCTATAAAACAGCCTCTTTCTAAAGGCAAAACCGCCTTTAGCTCTGGCCAGAGCAACATCTATATGTTTTCTAAAATAGAGATATTGAGCTAGCCAGATAACAAGGTATCTGACAACATTTCTACAAATGCCTGCCCCGTCCCACGATCTGAATCTTTTGCCGATTCTTTCTGGTATCCGCAGAGGCCCCAGCCAAAGGCGTCCTATGCAGAATGGTTTCCGACTTTTGAAAGTCGATTTTCAAAGTCACGTTGTAAAAGTATATTAATGACCTTAATATTTGGACCTGATCTCTACGCGATTAAGTCTTCCTTGTTGCAGACCGTTTTTAATGTGAAATGTACCAGTGGAAGTCACATCGTCATTTTTCACGGTGAACTGTCTATCTGTGAGCATATTAAAAAGAATATACAGCAGTGGTTTACTAATGCCCAAGCTGTTCAGCTTGTAGAAGAGTCTCCCTAACCATACGGTAGCAAAGGCATTCTCCAAGTCAATCAGGTCGACACCAGTGCTCTGTTTCTTTGCTCTGTTCCATTGGATATCAGAAACCAGTTCAGATGCGGTATGAACAACATCATACCATGCCTTAAAATTGATTATCCGGAACTATATTTTTGTCCTCAACCCACTCTATTGATTACTTTTTCGAAAACCTTACTGATGTTTGGAAGGAGACTGATCGATCGTAGATTTGGCGGATTGGAGGTGTCTTTATCCCTTTTGGGGATGGGTGGTATAATTGTCCACCGCTTCTAGAGGGAGGTGTCTATGCACAATGTTCGGTATTCCATCTGTTTCTACTGATTTCTTAATTGTGTCGAAGATTATTTGAAGCTATTCCTTTGAAATAAACGGGGATTGTTCCCTTTCATTAACGATGACATTATTTGCCATATTCTCGCCACTGAACTGGGTGAATCTTGAGTTCTCGATTTGATAGTTCATTATTTCATTTCGAAGGTAGAAATTGTGCACAAGGACTCGATTTTCCAGGTTATGGTTCGAGTCAATGGCATCAATGGCATCAAAAGTCGCTCTTATAGCGTCGATCTTCTCCTCTGAATCCTCGATTAAAAGAAGTTGTCATCATCAACAAACTCATTTGGATCTATCCGTGCTGTTGTAAGTATGCTTTCATTATCTGTCGTTCGGGCGATTTTTAATCATGAAAGCTCGTTTTGATCTTTTCTCCGAAATATTTTATTTATTTGCGGTGACATATTCGGGTTGTTGGTGTTTACAGCCCGAATTTTATTGTTCCAATATAAACTTACAGAAGCTCTGTAGTTTTCTTTTATTAATGTTTACAGGTTTTTAATCAACGACTTTAATGTCATGATACCCGAGTTATGTCTGTCGGTACACTGTCTGTACAAGTTTTTTGGTCTTGACAGCAGTCTTCTTTTATGAATTGCGGAACAAGTATTCGTTGTCAGTGTATTGATACCGATTTGTCCATTGTTCGTTTATTTGTCTCGTCCATTAGATATATGTCAATCTCCTCGTTTGACAAATTCTGTTGGTCGGTGGTTAGAGCGAAATCGAGGAGAGTGCTCTCGTTAGTGTTCTTGAGAAAAGTGTCCATGGTCCATTGTTCGTTTATTTGTCCCGTCCATTAGTTTTAGATATCTGTCAATCTCCTCGTTTGACAAATTCTGTTGGTCGGTGGTTAGAGCGAAATCGAGGAGAGTGCTCTCGTTAGTGTTCTTGAGAAAAGTGTCCAACGCACCCTACTATAGTTGTAGGAAAGCCTTTAAAAAAACTCTTCCAATTTCGCAGCTTCATTGGGAATAGTTATTTCGGTACTAAAACCGCAATGGTCACTGTCATACACAAAAGTGCGTAAACAGTTTGTAGTATGTTGGTTAGTGCTTGTCAGTTTTATTCGTGAGTCGAACAGCAGGAGATCCAAATAGGACCCGTGTCTGGGAAACGACGGACTATCTGTCGCTTTGAGGCCGAGTCGATACATTACACTGTGCTGACCCCATTAATTGAATAGTAGGTTCGCTATAGTATTTGGTGTCTTATTTCCCCAATCACTATGTTTGGCGTTGAAATCTCCGCCGATAACAAAATAATTGTCTTTCAATTCTAACCTCAGGAATCGGGAAAGTGTCTCGAGCTCTGAGATGAATAAGATGGATTGAGTAGCCTTAAGTGCATAAACAGACACCTCTCACTACGGAGAGGGATGCGTCAAGTATGCATGCTTCCAGCACCTGGAACATACGTACTACACGACAGTATACTCTTTTAAAATGCAATCCTTTTTTTTACAAAGATCGCAACGCTTCCTTCTTTAGTGTAGTTGGGTTGGTTTCTTAGTAATATTTTATATCTTCTGTGCCTCATTTTGTGTCTTTTGGTAAGCTTTATTTCGCTTACCAAAAGTACATCAGTGAATTAATATTCATTGCAAGAACCTTCTGGGTTTCCTGCGCCATGTAAGTACCCATTACGACTGGAAGTGCGTGAGTCCCGGCAGCAGTATGTAGATTTGATCAACGTAGCGTAGCCTGTTCTGTTATCTGACGTTGGAGCTGAGCCATCTGCCCATCTGAGTAACGGCTGAAGTTTGTGTATGCAGCGAACAGATTGTAAAATGTTTTCACTCTTCTTTAATTTTTCCCATGTACAAGCAGGTATTCTACGACTTTTATACCCCTTATACCATCTATTTTGCTGTTGGGACTTAGCCGGACCAGGAAAACCAGTAGTTTCTGCTTCTCCCTTCTGGCTCTAGCCGTCACGAATGGCTTAACTCCCACGAACTTGAGTTGCTTTCATTTCTTCTCTTTCATCAGTGCAAGGAGCTCCTCCGGATCAGTCGACGGTTCTAACCCCCTTAGCAGCATTGTTTGCAGCTTCTCCCCCTTCGGGATGTAGGAGAAGAACTCCGTCGTCGTTGCCTTCAGTAAACTTTTTATTTTTTGGTAACGATCCACTGTATTACAGTGGATTGCGTGCCTATTTAAACTTAGTCTTCTAACATAAAAATTATTGCCTATAGCCGACTTACATAATTCTATTGTTTACTTCAACTCCATCTTGAATGTGTGGTACCCGTGGCTTATTTGATTTATGATGTTGTTGCTGTTGCTGTTGTTTCTGATGTTGTTGTTGATGCTGTTGCTGTTGTTGTTTTTACTGCGTATGCTTTTGCTGTGACTGCGCATTTTTCTTTGTTAATTCTTGTACCGGTTTCTGTACACTTTGTTGTTTTAGTGACTGTTCCTTTTCTTGTTGTTGTGGTAGATCCATGTTTGAACTTTGTTGTTGCTGAGAATTCTGAAGTAACTGCTGTTTCTCCATCCCCCTCCTAACCACTTGCTTTGCTTTTATAGCAAGCACTTTTTTCTGTAGCTGCTTGATGTTGTTTTTAAGAGCTTCGACTTCGTAGTCTTCGTCATTTGACTCGGAGGCTAGGGATGCAAAGCTATCTTTTGATCCCATGTAGCGACCTTCGCCACCGTCTGAGACGTATGGGTAGTCGTCATCTTGTTCAAGACGTTTTATAGCTGCTGTTGTTGATGGCGTTGATTTCGCATCTCTCCCTACTCCACCAGGCAGCTTCACAGTGGAAGTAGAAAGAGAGGGATGCTTTACTAAGGTAGGAGTTGGCCTTAGCTTTCTCCTTCTCCTCATAATTGGTTCGGCTTCTATTGCTGGTTGGCTTGATGTACTTGCCAATGTATCGCCTGATTTTTTAGCTGTCTATCCGGCTCGGAGTCGAACCCACGACATTTGGATTGAAAACCGGGAACATTTTTTCCAATTTAAATGCATTTTTATTTCAGTTACTTCATTAATTCTTATCTGCTAGACGCCTAAAAATTAGCTTAATCACCTTAAAATTATTTTAGTCTAACTTACTGGCCCCACACGAGCACTCGTAATTAAACCTAACACTTAACAGTATATTTTTATTTTTACTTTAGCATTTATTTAATCTAAAACTAAGAAAAAAATTTGAATGAAAAATTTATTTTTACTTAACCTACCTAAATCTAATATACTTAAACTACCTAAATATATGTACATACAATTTGAAATTTTTTTTTTACGGATTATTCCTTATTTTAGAGGAAGTCACATATTCCTTTGTTCCATTATAATTTTTTTTTAAACCTACCTAAACATAAGACGTTTAAGATTAGCGACACCGCCAATCTGTCCTGGATCAGACCTTTCATATCGAGGTAGAGGAACACTTGTGGAGGAATAAAGCCGCCAAAGCGTTCTCTCTCATAATACCTCCCATATAATTGGGGTAGTAACCCCCCGAGATCAGGTTGTTCGACGAGGTCATTGCTCTTGCAATGTGCCTTCGAGTCAACATAATGACGTAATTGTCCACTCTTATTAGGTCCGCCCTATTGCACAAGACCTCATTAGAATAGAATTTTATGTACTCAGATTATGGTGTTCTATATAGCCGAAGGGAAGTCCAAGTCTTTTCCAACAAACTTGCTCTCACGTTGAACCACACAGGACATTCAAATACAAGCTTACAATCTCTTTGTAAGGGCAAAAGCACCTCTATATGTTTCCTAAAATTAAGATATTGATCTAGATAAATCCCAAAGTATCTGACTACATTTTGACATTTTGACGACTGCCCCGTCCTACGATCTGAAACTTTCGCCGATTCTTTCTGGTATCCGCAGAGGCCCCAGCCAAAATCGTCCTATCCAGAATGGTTTCCGACTTTCGAAAGTTGATGTTCAACTTCCAGTCGTCGCAATATAACTTAATTTTGTTGTTATAGAGAGATTTTGTGACTTTAGACAAAGGTGAGTGAATTATTTTCACTGAGTTTTCACTGAGTATTGCATCTACTAGCTGAGTGTGGTGGTGTATTTAATTTATTGAAGCTATAGGAGAGTGAGCTTGAGTGAGTTGCGCATAAATTAGGGCTTGACAGGTTATCTAAGCGATGGCTTGACGTATTCGCGAGTAATGCTTGGAGTCGAGTGTCCGTGTTGTGATCGTTAAGTGTCTTGTGTTGCATTAGTGGAATTAGGGGGGAACTTATGGTAGCGAAATTCGCAGCGTTCTTTCATGTATTTTGGGTGGAAATTTTTTTTGGTTGGAGAGAAGTGTTAGCTTGTGTTGAGCTGGTAGGTGCATTTGGTGTGGAAGTTTTTGTGTGTATAGCATTTTTAGCGATTGTAGATGTTTGTTGTTTTTTTGCTTGATTTTGTTCCAAAAATATTCGTTTTGCTTCGGTCATACTGCATTTGTAGGTTGTCTTTATCTTTAGTGTTTCTTGAAGAAGTGTTTTTTGAAGAAGATGGATGTTCTTCACTGCAATTTGCACATGAGATGCGTGAGCATTTCTCTGGGCTGTGTGAGGGGAGAGATTGCAGGTTTTACAGGAGGACTTGACTTTGCACATTTTTGAGGTATGTCCCAGGCGTTGACAGTTACGACAAAAAATGGGATTTTGGAAGTATTCTTCGACCTTTAAATTATACCACCCAATGTTGACGGTGCTCGGAGGCTGGAAAAGGTCGAATGTGAATAGCACAAGACCTGTGCGTGTTGATTTATTGTCGACCATTTTCTTAAATTTGAAAACCTGTATCACTCCTTGGGATTCAATTTATTGGGCTATTTCGGCTTCTGGGACTTTAATGAGGCATGGAGCATAGACAGTTCCTTTTGGTGAACTAAGGTGCTCGTGCAAGATCACAGAGATCGGCAAAGGTTGGATAGTGTTGTTTTATTTAAGAACAGATTGGCTATTTTTTTTGGATTTGACAAGAATCAGTAAATTCCCGTCGCGTAATTTCGATGTATGTTCGTAGGTCTATGTACGGCATCAATCGCTTTTTTGAGCAAAAAACACTAAAATTTGATAAAGGTTGGTCCGTGTTTTTTTGGGGAGATCACAATAAAATTGGGCTTATTTGCTTCGGTGTGTTTTGGAATTACTTTAGTTAGCTCTATTCGAGAATAAGTAGGTTTTTTACGTTTTTTGCTGGATGTTCAGAGAGAGGCACTAGATCGAGAGCACTGTACCGATTACTCGACAGCACTTCAGGCCCAGAAGCCATGGTGGGTTTTATGTTTTTTTTTCTGCTTTCACAAGATAACTGCTCACACGCGAGGGGGAAGCGAAATGAAGATGAGTAGCTGGGCTAATAACAAGCTGAGTTTACCGAAAACTAAGAGAGAACACTGAGCTTACAAATTAAAAATAAATCATTTTAGTAAAACATTCAACCGTAATCTTATGACTCACTGCACAAACTCCAGCTGATATGATATGATATATCATATTTCCGTGAATATTAACATATATAAATGACATAGACTTTTCTTCTCATTTACTAAGCCACCAAAATGCGTGATTCCGCTAAGCAAAATCCCTCAAATCACGTCGCCTACCGCGCTACTATATCGGAACGCTCCGCACTATCATGTGCGAAGTCTCTGTGGTATTTGAGTCGTCTGAATGCAACTGTTCGAGCATCGTAGAAGATAAGCTGCACCGCTAATTTGTCCTGGATCAGCTCTTTATTATCAAAATGGAGGAACGCCTGTGGCCATTAAAGCACGCACTCTCGTGTTATAGATAATTAGGGTCATAAGCCCGGAGATCTAATTGTTCGTTGAGGCCACTGCCACAGCAATGTGCCTTCGAGTCACCTTAATGACGAAATTTCAAGCGAAGACAAATCCTAAGACAGATCCTCTCAAACACCCGAATCTTTTCCATCAAACTTGCTCTCACGTTTACCCACACGAGACATCCAATTACAAGCATATGCTAGATAAAGACTACGCAGCAGATTGCCTTCACCCTCGCATCGACTTGGCTGATATAAAACCCGGCGATTTCAATATACACAATTCTGGTTGGCTTCGACATTCTGGCTGCAGAAAATAATTTAACCCAGCTTGTGAATGAGCCCACACGAATACCGCGCCAACACCCTGGACGTGTTTTTAACTTCTCACCATGACAAGTACTGTGTTGATGTGCTCTCCTCTCTAGGCTCGTCGAACTATTGTTTAACTGGTCGTTATGGATGCCGCTGCTGATATGATCACAGAAACTATTCTCTTTGGAATGAGATGTTTTATCTCCCATCGGTTAAAGAGTATCAACCCAAACGAAAAGGCATGGTATGACTCGAGCTGTAAAGAGGCTGTCAGGGTTAGAGAATTGTTTTTTCGGTCCTACAAGACCAACCCGACAGAGGAAAACCGAAAAAAGTTTAAACGAGCCAGAAGTGACAACGTCTTTCTCAAGTGTGTGAAATTCCAATGCGACCAAATGAGGCAACAATACTGCAATGTCCCAAAGGCAGTAAAAGTTTTTGATCATTCGTCAAAAACATTAAAAATTCTGCCTCATTCTCCATACCAACGCTCATTTACAATTACATTTCAGCTGTCAGCTCTTTGGACAAGGAGATTGCTGCATATTTTGCGGCTAGCTCAACACTACGAGATTGTGCTTTGTCCCCACCTACACTTGAGTGCGTGGAATCTACAATTTGACGAATTCACTTTCCACTTTCAGGAGTACTCAAAAGATCCTAACATGCATAAATCCGCTGGTCCAGATGGTATATAGCCCCTTGTTCTGAAGAGGTGTTCTTCCTCGCTGGCAAAACCACTGCGTAAGCTTTTTCATCAATCCTTCTTTTTAGGACTCTTTCCGAGCAGATGGAAAACAGCATTTGTCCAGCCCGTCCCTTAAAAAGGCGAATCTTCTTCTCTCTCCTCCTATAGAACTGTCAGCTCATGAAATGTCTCGAAACACGAAAGCTTCTAAATGACCGGCAATATGATTTTCGTAATACCAGGTCCACTGGTGATTTGGTGGCATGTCTCACTGAAAAGTAAAACCACAGCATACATCAATCTGGCGAAAGCAAGATAGCTGCACTTGATATTTCTAAGGCATTTGACAGAGTTTGGCATTTTTTTTATAATGCGCGCGCACCAAGGGGATATGAGTACCCTTTAATTGGCTTTTCTCCAAGGCGCGGGCAGGTGGTGTAGTATTTTGAAACTCAGGTGTATTAGGTTTCGATATTTTTCCCAGAGGTGGTTGTCAAACTGGACGGGACGAGCAAGTGCATCCTCAACCAGTGGGTCTCAGTACGTGCTAGTTGTTAGTTCGTTACATTTAGCCCAGTCAGCAACCACTCCAACATCAGTGTTATGCCTTCATGTCAGAGTTGACGCCGACGGGATTCTCGTATAACTATATGCAAATTCTACGAAAAGACTTTTTCAGAGAATTGCCTCGCATGGGATTCGAACTCGCGACCCTCTGCTTGAGGAGTGTATGCATATACCAATACACCACGGCCACCCCGTGGTTCTTTTGTCGAAAATGGGTGCTTTTGGATCGATGACTCTCTTCTTCAGTGGATTATAAATTACTTTTCGGATCGCTCAATTCGAGTTTTCTTGGATGGTTTCATGTTTCATATTCACAAAATAAATGTTTTTTTTGCCCCAGGGCTCCGTTCTCTCCCCAATACTCTTTTTAACTTTTATCACCGACCTCTTGTCTGCTCCTTTTAATCCAATATATTCCTTTGCTGATGACAGTACTCTCTGATTTTCATATTCGTTCCCTGACTCACTTCCCTGCTCTTCGGCTGTAGAACGGGAACTTCAGCGTATATTACTTTAAGCTCATTAAATTTCTATATTAACAGCATAACCAATTGGGGAACTATCAACAGTGTGAAATTTAATGCTTCAAAAACACAATGCTATCTGCTGTCGTTAAAGCGAAATTTTATCTATCGTCGAAACCGAAACTTTCCATTCTCAGTATGTGTGTCAGTGACAACTTACGTTGGAATGGCCACATATTCTGCCTAGATTTCCTCAAGTGATGTAACAAATATTTCACCCCATCTGGTCGGGCCTCAATATATAAGGCATTCATCCGTCCAAAATTGTGTGCGCCCGAAACATCTCTGCACCTCCAAGATAAGATTCAAAACCGTGTGATAAAACTCATAAAAGACGACGTAATGTCTCGTGTCTTACTCTATTTTATTGCTATTTCTACCAACAGTGCTCCATTTTAATGTATTGCGTTAGCATTGCGCCCCTTCAAACTTTTAAGCGTAATAAATGCTCATCAGTACACACTCAGGCCCACTTTTGGACGTACTCTCAAATATCGTAGTCATTGTAAACTTCAAACATTTAAAACCAACGTTCATTCATCTCTTTCTTACCTCCCTGATTTTTCTTCGCCCGCGCTGTGTGCAAGCAGTTTAAGGGGACTCTCCCTTGTGCGTGCGCAAATTATAGAAAAAAACAATGAATGTCATTAATTTTAGTGTTTAGCCTTTTTTGGGTCAAATCATTGAACAGACATTGATAATGTAACTGAAAAGATCGCATACAAAAGAATATGCATCCTATATGCATTGGACTGAGTCGGAATGCTAAAATGTATCTGCAGGAGTACATCAGCATCTTCTGGTACTTTTGGCGATAAAGAGCAATAATCAGCGGCTTATCTCTCTATCGCCGAACTAAGATCCGAATTTCGGCAGAGCTACAAAAACTTTAACGAGTTGCATGAAGTCAGTTTTAATCACTCTAATGATGTAACATTGGACAAAGTTAGTAGTGAATTAAAATCATTTGCGAATTGTACGAGTGCACAGTACAATAAAATTAATGAACTAATGACGGACAGTAAATATTCCGGTGAAAAGCTCAACTCTATTCTCTCTCCTTTTGGTGTTCAAGTGTTTAAAATTATTATATTAACGAGAGTTTATTATCATCCTTCAATCTATTCAAGTGCATTACTTACTATGCAAGACAACGTTTTATTAGTTATTAGAAAGATTAAACAGATACTTTGTTACCAATTCGCGTTATTGAAATCCATTGCCTCGATCTCGAAAAAATAATTCAATGAAACATTACGTCATTAAAATACAGCACTAGTAAGCTTGATGCTATATCTTGCGGCTTCAAACTCCCAATTCATAATATCATAATACATCAAAATTGTATGAAACTTCATTGAGCTTGAAGGAACCAACAAAACTACTGCTTCAACTTCTTGCACACCAGCCAACCTCGAGGACACTAACCAACTAACAATTTCCCCAAGTCTTCTCACCGTCAAAGAAATTGAAACAAAATCTGTTTTTCATCTCGGGCATTAATGGACACCAACCGAATGGAATAACAGGCTTAAAAAAATTTGGCTATTTGTGGCTATTTGCTACCGCGGATATCAATCACATAATATCCATACAGGAACCATGAGTGTAGAATAAACGTATCTGTGGTTTCGGATGTTTAAGGGGTTTCACACCACTTTATGACGAGCGATCGGTAAGACCGAGAGTGACGAATTCACTTTCACCAACTAAACTTGTTCAATTTTGTAATCAAGATTTGGTTTCTGCAGAAATAAGCTACGAAGCAAATGGAGAATGGCACAAATTCGTCGTTGCCTCTACTTATTTTCCCTATGAGTCGCTGTTGCCGCCACCACCTGAGGCGATAGTAGAACTCATTCAATATTGCGATTCCAGAAAGATTTGACTCGTCATATGGTGCGATGCTAATGCTCAGAACACTTTCTGGGGCAGTAGCAAATGCTACTGGATTTCATACTATCGTCCGACCTGGCTGTCAACAACGTTGGCTCACAGTCAATTTTTGTTACGAGAGTAAGGCAGCAAGATCTAAAGGATACAGACGTTAATAGTCTCCTGCGCTTTATCGTAAGCTTAAATTGGTTCCATGAGGAAGAGGATCATAGATCCACGTGGCAGCACAACGTGGATTGGTTTTCCAACCGCCACTCTTACCTAACTTAACCTAACCTAAGGCAGCAAGTAATCGACTTAACTTTATGCAACAGTTATGCTAAGGAGATTACTGGCTGAAAGTACTATCGGAGATCTCGATGTCAGATCATAGATACATCGAATTCAGAATCGGATGCGAGGTCTCGAATTTGCTGAAGAGGAGGAATCCGCATATAACCAACTGGACACGATTTAAGGAAGAACTTCAAAATACAATAGTGCTCCCCCTAAGCTCAGGACAATACAAAAGCTTAAGAAAGCTATTCAGAACATGAACGGCATCCTCACCAAGTGTTTCGAATGGCAGTTACCAAGCAAACCTGCAGATCGCCCATTCCAGAAAACCTCTAAACAGGTCACTTAAGACTTATTTGGAGGAAGATTGAAATCTTTATAGATCAAAGCAAAAAAAAAAAAAATTAAGAAGCTAATTCGAACTTCGAAGAGCCATTTTTACAAATCTTTTTGCGAAAAGATCGAAACTATCGGTGAAACCAGTCGGTTTGTCAAAGCTCTCAAGAGGGCAAGATCAACCAAGCTGAAAACACTCAGAAAATCTGACTGTACCTATACCGAGTCGAAAGCAGAGGTGACGAATGAGGCCATCAAACATGCTGTTACTTTCTTTGACGGCTTCAATTCCCCTGGCACCGTTGACAGCTCTGAAGAGAATTTTTTCTGCTATCCTGGGACTGGGATACATACCGAATCCCTGGAAAACGGTGAGAGCGTTCTTTATACCTTAAATCGGAAAGGATGACTACTTGCTCGCCAAGAGTTTCAAACCTATAAGTCTGACCTTCTTCATGCTAAAAGGCATCGAAAGAATGGTTGATATCCTTGTGCGCAACACCGCCTTGTCAATGCATCCTTTGTCGGCGATCGCGGAAGATCCTGCGAAAGTGCGATTCAAAATCTGGTAGGTAGAATTGAAGACGCACCTGACAAGAATTAATATGCCTTTGGCAGTCAATCCTTTCAAAACTGAGGTTTTTCTCTTTACGAGAAGGAGGAAGCTGCCTGGTGTGACCCATCTAATGCTTAAAGGCATCACCATATAATTTTTCAAAGAAGTTAAATATTTGTGTGCTGTTAAGATTTATATAACTACCATATACAAATTCTATTTTAGTTTGTCCGAACTTACAGTACAACCCATTTTCCTTTTTTCCCACCAAACTGTAAAATATAGTATAACCTCATGACTCAAATTAATACACATTCTAGTAGTATTCCCATATCTAACCTATTTTGCTACCGAATGTCACACATGCGTATATAAATCAGGCGTACTCCAGCAATTTTATTTTTCGCAAGGTGTCAATATCAGTTCTCCAACATACGCTAGCAACTTGATCATTCCGAGTTAATTCCCACACCAATACCCGGTTCTACTTCCACGATCTTCTTTTGTCAAATAGTATATACTCGTAAGTTAGAATATATTCAGAATAAATTTCACTTCATTTCACCAGTTGTACTGGTTTATATGCCTTTACACAATCATCGGCAAGACATGGGGTCTGTCACCAAAAAGGGTCCTTTGGATCTACACGGCTATGATGAGGCCAATTTTACCCTATGCGTCGATTGAGCCAGGACGGCTCCAAAACCAAAATAGGATGTGGCGCTGGAGTCTTTCTGGAGGACGACAACGTTAGATCTCACTCCACGTTAGGAAAGCTTGCATCTGTCTTCCAAGCAGAAGTTTATCCAATCCTAATGGCAGCGAACTATATTGCGGAGAAACGATGGAGGAGTCGAAGCATTTGCATCTGCACCGATAACCAAGCTGCGCTTAGAGCCTTGCTAAACCCTCTTACGAATTCCAAGCTAGTTCGAGAATGCAAGAGATCACTGAACGCCGTCGGAAGGCTAAATTCAGTGACCCTTGTTTGGGTCCCACGTCATAATGGGATCACGGGAAATGAAATCGTCGACGAAATTACCAGACTCGGTTCAGAGGAGAGTTTTTCAAGACTCGAACTTACGTTGGGTCTGCCTGAGTCCTATGTTAAGACTTCCATTGACAGTTGGTCTCATACGAGCACATCATACAACACAACTGGCACAGCTTCGCGGAATATAGGCAGACCAAACGAATACTTCCCGACGTCTCTAGGAATACTTCAGCGACCTCTCTGCTGTCTCACAGCGAGAAAGAATGCACGTTGCTTACTGGTGTCGTGGCGGGATATTAAACTTTTGCAAAGCACTTAAATTGTTGTTGTTGTGTATAAGTGATGCAACACGCTGCGATTCTTGCTGCGAAAGTGATGACGACATCGCGAAGAACTATCTCTGTGAATGTCTGGGTTACGCTCGCATCAGGCTACAGGTAATTGGATCTTACGTGGTGGGTGCTGGTACTGTAGTTATCTTATCACTAAAGAGCTTACTTATCTTTCTTCGTAAGACTGAAAGATTTCAATAAAAAGGAACTTTACAAGGAGTAAAATGGACTAGTTCTTTGCTGAGTGCTCTGTTCCGACATTAAAAAAAATATATATAAATAAAAGTTATCTTCAATCTTGGCGGCATGAAATTATTAAAATGGAATGAAATAAACATAATAAAACCAATGATGTTTTAAAAAAAATCCTTAAATTAAGTCTATTATTACAACCAAAGTCTGGACTTTAAAACTGGATTGTTAACATTTAACCGTGCATTGCCTCAACAAGCATTGAAAGTATAAATTCATCCATTTTACATACCACTTTCAAATCAGCTACTACCTCGCCTTAACCCAAGCGCAACCAAGTTGCATTTAACATTAAACCCGCTTCCAGCCCCTTACTTTCAGACGCCTTTCTATCCTCGAAAAACCTGTCTTCAATCGAAACACCCATCCAAACATATACTCCTAAATATTCAAATTTTATACGCTCCCATATTCTCAACCCTAGTTCATCTAGGGTCTCCTAAACTGACAAAGCAGCTTACAGACAACGACGTTAAAGGTCGCTTTTTAATGCCTCGCCTCAGAAATCGTAACATATATGAGAATGTATGATTTTTTCTAGCATATCTCCACAATATCAAAACAAGTATCCCTGTCGCAATTCACTTAGATGGTCTCCCAACTAATCTAAAAGAGTTAAGGCATATTGCCCTGATGAAATTCATGAGGCTTTTAATATCTCTCTATCCGATGTTGTAAATGATCTCTCCGCATTTGCCTCCCATGTAAACCCAAATTAAAAAAAAACTACTACTGCTCCTAACCACTCTTTGACCCCCTACTTAACAGCTCCTTACCTCATTTTTCTCTATTACTAAAACGTAAGAGAATTGTGTTCTAAGATCTCCACCATATTTCTTAACTCAAAAATGAAACGAATTTACGTTCCGACATTGAAAAATAATGAAATTTTCATTTCAGATTTTGAAGGTTTACGTAACGATGGTCTCGATAATATAAATAATTCTTATGGTCGGGGCGTTTAGTTGGCAATTTATACTAGTCTTGACCCTAAACCTATCAAAACCTCTCATCCGGGACTCTTAGAATACGTTTGTACAAAAATTACCGTCTACAAGCGTAATCTTTTCATAATATGGTTCTACATTCGTCCATCCCAGCCAATTCACAGTTAAAATCTTGCTGTAGACTCTATTGACTTCATATAAATATAGTATACCTCGGGGATATGGTAGTAATTTTGGGCTATTTCAACTTTACTCACCTTCAATTGGTACGTTCTGTTGACTTATTTTCTTGCTACCAACCCCACTTCAGATGAAGGCATTTTTTTATTGATTGCCTCTCTGAATCTGCCTTTTTTCAACTGAGTGCCATTACTAACAATTTAGGCAGAGATCTTGATCTTGTTTTCTAGTCTGATGCCCATAATGATGTTGTCACAAAGAGCAAACATCTTCTATCTAAGCTCGACAGCTACCACCCACCTTTATCCCTAACTTACGCTTACAGCAAAGAAAATAAAATAATTCAGTCGCAGTATGCTCACCATTTCAATTTGAACAGGGCTGATTTCGGAAAATTTAACTACTTGTTTAGTACTTCTTATTTCGACCACACTTCAAACAGCTCCAATATACAATCCATACGTAATGCTATAGAACTTTTCTACACTCTAATCGTCAAACAAAATGAGAGATAGCTAATCAGCCGGAAATTAACATGGCTGACAACGGAAAGGAGTGCCAACCGCGGCCCAAGGAAATAATTCTAAATAATGTGCAACTATCGAAAGGTAGTTGGCGTGCATGAATAATTTATTTATTCGGTCCGATTCACTATCCAATACAGCCAATTTTAAGAGCGTACGACATAAAAAACTCATCAAATCCTTGATGTACACGTCCCACTCTGGCTCGCCTCCACTGACGTCTCGGAATGTTGGGATCACAGATAAAGACTAAGTCTCCGATTTCGACTGCCTTCGTCTCTTGATATCACTTGACTCGGAGAGTCAAAGTCGGAAGGTACTCAAGTACCCACCGCTTCCAAAATTTGAATCGAAAAAGGCCAGAAAATTCTTCACTGCACAGCTTCTCGTCTGGTTCCAGGGTTCTCGGTGTCTGAGCTGTTCCTCTTGATCGACGGTTAATGGCAGATGGGTTAGCGGCCGCAAGTTATTAACATTCTCTGTATCGATTATTAACCAACGAAGCGTGTGTTCTCGTGAGGAAATCTCATTGAGCGTTTGCCGTAAGACACGCTTAATGCTCTGCACTATTTGTTCCCAGACACCTCCTTCAGACGGGTTGTTCAGACAGTTCAAAAATCAATCGATTCCTTTGCGGATAGTTTGTTTGTATCCGAGGGCAGACATGAGAAAAACGCTTCGATTCTTGGTTGGCGCAGATTAAGTTTTTCCCGTTGTCGTTGCGAATTCTTAGAGATACACCTCGGCGATTAATAAAGTAACGGGTGACAGGTCATGTGCTACTTCCAAGTGAATGGCCCTTATTGTTACAATCCACCGCTTTTTTTTTATATAATCCTGCGCGCGCGCCAAGGGGATATGAATAAAATATTACTGGCTTTTCTCCAGGGCACGGGCGGGTGGTGTAGTAGCTTGAAACTCAGGTGTATTTAGGTTTCGATATTATTCCCAGAGGTGGTTGTCAAACTGGACGGGACGAGCGAGTGCATCCTCAACCAGTGGGTCTCAGTACGTGCTAGTTGTTAGTTCGTTACATTTAGCCCAGTCAGAGTTGCCTTCATGTCAGAGTTGACGCCGACGGGATTCTCATATAACCTCTCATAAATTGCCTCGCACGGGATTCGAATCCGCGACCCTCTGCTTGAGGAGTGTATGCATATACCACTACACCACGGCCACCCCATCACCCACGCATTTTAATGCGTCGCCCAACTCTCACTGTGAGTGGTAAAAAGTAACCGAGACCAGTATACGGGAATGGTCTCAGGTAAGGTATGACAGCCGTCAGGGCACCCATAATTGATGTAGTAGGCGTGACCCTGTGAAGTCTGTAAAGCCTACAGTTAGAGATGAAATTACGCATAACCTGGCGCAGGCGAGTCACACAATATTTGCGTCAAAACTCACAAATCGCAGCTTCGGTATTTTTATGCATCATTTTATCGTGATAATAAGTGACCATGAGCGTTGTGAGACGATGAACGGGTGGCATGATGATAGCTCAACGTCAATTCGACCAGATACTCAAAGAATGTCTTCTTTGTTTAGATAACGCAAAATGCTTCAAGTTGAGCTTGGCGGCAAAGCTGTTTTTCCGCAACATCCAGGTCGTCAGCTATTAAGGCTAATAGCTGTCAGCTAATGAACTTTAATATTGACTGGTCATTTCTTCTCGGGTTGGCATATGAAAGTTAAGCCATTTAACCACCTAGATGATGGACTAAGGTCGACATGACTTTTAGCCCTTGTGGCATCATCTGCTGGGTTCTCGATTGTGGGCACACATCTCCAGCGTCTCTGCTTCGTGGCATTCAAAATAAGCGTATGGCTTATATCTCTGGTTTTCACGTTGGATGCATTTGATCACAGTCGAGCAATTGCTCCAAGTGATTTTTTGTGTGACAACAACCGAATGTCCTTCAAGTATGGTCTTCATGAGTCGTAAGCCCAGAACAGTGGCCTGAAGCTCAATACGAGGTACGATCATCGGCTTATGTGGCGAACATTTATTTTTAGCGCATATGAATGAGGTCACGACCAAATCATCGTAATTCACTGTTCTGCAATATGCAACTGCAGCAAAGGCATCCTCACTTCCCTCGACGAAAACAAAAGGCTGCAGCTCTTTGGGGATACCGCCGTTGAAGGATCGATCGTGTTGGGTAACTGCAGGCGCCATTTGCTCCAAAGCATGCAGATATTTTCAGGAAGACTTCATCCCAAAGTAGGTTCCGTCGCCAAACCTCACGCATTGCCAACTTCGCGGCTACAACAAAGGAGCTCAAGAATCCTAGTGGATTAAGTACCTTTTTGTGGGGCGTCAGTTTCCATATATGACGTCCTTGCTCACTCAATGAAACTGTAGCTCGTGCTGGAATCTGTCGCTTTTTGGATTCCAAAACATGCCCAGAATCTTTTCGGCTTGCAGAAGAATTCTTCATTGGCTGGCTTGGAAATTTGAAACCAGTTGCTTCGTAAATCTCCTTTACTTAGGCCGATATTAAGTTACTCGTTCAATGATCCGAAGCTGTCGGGATAATGAAATTCGCTGATGGCTTTAACGGCACGGGGTTTAAAGGTACTGCTGTGGTGTGAGACGTTCTGATGTTTAACCTGTTTAAGGAGAGCAGGCAGCTCCAAACGTCATTTCTTTCATCTCATGTACGTCAGGCGGCTTATTGTCATCTCCATCACCCAACAAAAACCGTTGGGCACATCTGTCTTCTGGACGAACTTGGATTTGGTGAAACATCTCCTTGATACTCCCACACACGGCGATGGCTACTTCTCAGAAGTTGAAGAATACAGATGGCAATGACTGGTAATCCTGAGGACCCTTTAGGAGAAAGGTGTTGATTGACGCCCCCTTCACCTCAGCGGCGGCGTCAAAAACTAGTCGAAATTTGTGAGGCTTATTGGGGTTGAATACCCCGAAATGAGGCAAATACTATGTCCTTGGTCATATGACGGCGGCTTCTGCTGGCTGAAGATTACGGGCATGGCATTTGTCCACATAACCTCGCACGATGAACCTAAAGGCAGTTACGTAATTTTCGTTCCTCTTCATCTTACGTTCCACACCCACAAACGCTTCATTGCCATGGAAAAGCTGGGTGGCAAGAAAATATTGTCAGCTTTCCGCAGCAAACCCATCTCGAGCCTTCCATTTATCTTCATCGTCATTAAATCAAGGATACTTCTGGCACGAGCGTTCTCTTTTAATTCAACTGGCGTAAATGCTCGTACTCCAAAGCTAGTACTTAGAAACATTTTGGCCAAGTGCTTTGGTGGCCCAATTGCAGTTATGTATTCGCTCTCCTAGTCGTTCACAGACTTTAATAGAGTATAGACGTGTCTTGGCTTCTTTCAAGTGGAAAAGTGAAAACAGAATTTCATAAAAGTACAATTAAAAGCATTTTGGCCAAGTGCTCTGGTGGCCTAACAGTAGTGGTATCGGCTAAAAAAGTGGTGGTCGTGGGTTCGAGCCCCAGAACGCACTGGACTTTTCATTTTTAATAGTATAAAGTAAAAAAATAAATAATAAAAAAATTAAACAGACAATGAGTGAAAGATGACCAACCAGGCCGTCTTCTCGGCCCATTCTTATTTTGGGAAACCAGAAATTACTGTTATGAGGGGAGAGAGCTGAAGCCTACTTCGAATCTAGTAAAGCGCCTTGCGTAGCGATGGGCAAAAGGCATGTGAATGATGACTTTCCCATATGTGTCCGAAGCCGACGGTGGGGAGAGGTATGCTAAGGTAGAAGCCAACAAACCTTAGCAGGAAAGAGTTCTAGCTAACTAAAGCTAAACAAATAGTAAGAAGAAAGAAGGGGCAGATAACTGAACTCCAATGTATACAACAGCAGCAAAAACAACAGCAACAACAAATCAAAAAAAAAACACAAGTCATAAAAAACAGCAGCAACAACAAAAGGCAAAGCAGTAGCAAAAAATTAATCTTCAAACTTCACAACAACAACAACAGCGGCAACAACCACAACAATAACAACGAAAATAACAGCAGCAACAACAACAACAGCAGCAGCAGCAACAACAACAGAAAAAGCAAAGGCTTCCACCTATAAATACTTTTCGGATGGAACTAAAGGAAACAATTGAACTGTGTACTCATAAGTCGGTCATTAGGGGTGGCCGTGGTGTAGTGGTATATGCATAGACTCCTCAAGCAGAGGGTTGCGGGTTCGAATCCCATGCCAGGCAATTTTGTGAAAAAGTCATTTAATAGAATTTGTAAGTAGTTATATGAAGGCACGAAGGCATAACACTGATGTTGGAGTGGTTGCTGGCTGGGCTAAATGTAACGAACTAACAACTAGCACGTACTTAAGACCCACTGGTTGAGGAAGATGAACTAGCTCGTCCCGTTCAGTTTGACAACCACCTCTGGGAAAAATATCGAAACCTATTACAGCTGAGTTTCAAACTACTATCTCACCCGACCGCGCCCTGGAGAAAAAGCCAGTAAAAGGGTATTCATATCCCCTTGGTGCGCGCGCGGTATTATAAATAGACTCTAATTTTCTCATTAAGAGTCATAATAAAACTAAAAACTTGTTAAAGGATTTGACGACAGAGTTCTTCTCCTTTCACTCCGAAGATAGAGTGATTCATTATACTATAATCTTCCACGACCATAACCTCCTCGATGACAACCTCTGCCATAACCTCGTTGAGCACATCTAGGTTGGTAGCGTCCTTGATTGTGTCTTCGTCGCAATGTCTCTTTTGTTGAGCATTCATTTTGCTTTTTCCTGAGTTCGAAGCAATTTCCTCGCATGTTTGATGTAAAAGCATTAGAATTACTGTCTGTTTTCACTTTCATTTGTTTTTCTTCGTCTGATTTCATTTTTATTTTAGATTTTAAAAATTAAATAGTTCTGTCCTTTTCTGGTAATACGTAAATCAAGTCTACAACATAGCTGTATGACGATGGTAGGTCTTTCAGTATGCACTGTAATTTTTCCTTCTTCGTTATTTTTCCGCTTGACGCTTTTAGTTCAAATCTAACCTTTTCGGATTCATCAAAAAATTTTATTATATCGTCGAAATCTTGCAACTTCACATTTTCTAAATTGTTTCTGTGTTCTATTTGTATCAAGTTTACTTATGATTTCATATGGAGAACCAAGTTCCTCAACATACGATATTCTAACTGTTTATTAGTTATAAATACAACTATATAAGGGGTGATTATTTGCGAGATAGATCACGCGTGACTAATATCAAACTGTTTTGTCATTTTTGTTCAGTATCGTTTGGCAAGTCACCATGGAAAGACTCACACCACAACAGTGTCTTCAAATTGTTCAGCTGTATTACGAAAATCAGCGTTCTGTGAGAAATGTTTTTGTGCAATTCGACTAACTTACGGTGCTGATACTCGACCGGTAAGACCACATCCAGCATGTAGTGAAGAGACTACAGCAGCTGTAGCTGAGAGTGTACGCGAAGAGCGTGACGAATCGATTCGTCGTCGTTCTCAGCAGCTTGGCTTAGCGTATTCAACAACTTGGTGTATTTTACGTGGGGATCTCGGACTAAAAACGTACAAAATTCAACTTGTGGAAGAATTGAAGCCAGGCGACTTGAACTTGCGTCATATTTTCAGTAAATGGGCTCTGGAAAAACTCAATGAAAATCCGGTGTTTTATCGTGAAATTTTGTTCAGTGGTGAAACAAATTTCTGACTCAATAGATACGTTAACAAAATTGCCGTATTTGGACTGATGAGCAACCCGAAGAGTACCAAGAGCTACCATTACATCAATTAATAACAACAGTATGGTGTGGTTTATGGCTGGTCCATTGGTCCATATTTCTTCCAAAAATGAGGCAAATCAGAATGTTACCATCAATGGTAACCGTTATCGCGCCATGTTAACGGACTATGTCCTTCCTGAAATTCAAGCACATGTTGACGACGCAACGAGCGTTGAGAAATGATTTTGGTGGGCACTTAATTTCTACGGTAAATTGACCGCCTAGATCGTTAGATTTCACACCTTTGGACTATTTTTTCTGAGGATATGTAAAGCCTCAGGTCTTTAGAAATAAGCCAGCTACAATTGACGCTTTGGAAGCCAACATTACTCGTGTTATCCGCAAGATACCAGTCGCTATGCTCGAACGAGTTGCCCAAAATTGGACCTTCCGAATGGACAACCTTAAACGTAGTCGTGACCATCATTTACATGATATTTTCGAGATAATCAAAATTTTAAGTTCACTTAAAAATGTATGTGTTTTATTGTACATTATAAATTGAACCTCACGATGAATCACCCTTTACATATGAACATGTGTAGTTAGTTAGATTGATATATGCACGTTTCCAATCTGCACCGTGTTTATACGCCGTGTTTTCTCTCTAATTACTGGTTGTTCACAGTTTTTAATTTCGAGAAATTTCACTAACTTTTTTTTCAAATTTATTTAGTTTTCTCCATAAAAATAGATATAACCACATCATCCACTTTTGCGTATGTTCTTTCTTTTTTTATATTATTATTACAGTTATCTGATACACAGTTAATTCACACTTAATTTTTTTTTTTTTTTTTATTTATTTTTTTTAGTCACAAATCACAGCTTTATTAACCACTCTTATTTTCAACTACTGCTTGCTACAAAATAAGTAATCTTTTATTGATTTCAACATACCTTGGCATCTTTCGAGAACGATCTGTATTATCTAGCGTTATACACAATTTTTCATTTTACTAGAATATTTGGTAAAGGTTCCCATTCTGCTATTCTATGTGGATATCACAAAATATTATAAACTTAAAGACTATGAGTGAACCACTCTCTTACTCTAATTATTTTTTACGAGCTTTATAGAAGTTGTACTAAGAAAAATAGTTGTAAATGTACACTAAGGCACAACAATTCCAACACGTTCTAAGAATCCTAAGAATTCTTTGAATCCGCTTAAAAATACGTCCATCTTCTACATATGCTGCTGAGGGGGTTACTGATACGGACGAACTCTTAAAGCTGCTCAGAGCGAAAAAGTGCGACGTATGAGTCAAGGGAGAAACGGAAACTACTGTTTTTTCTGGTTCAGCGATAGCGTTGTGATCTCCGTAAGAAAAGGTATACGTTTTAAAAGAATATACAAACGTGTAGTGTAGTGCATAGGTTTAAGGTGCTTGAAGCATGCATCGTGTATATCCCTCTCCGTAGTGGAAAGCGGTTATACATGGTGTCTGTATATGCACCAATCCACCCTATACATTTTAGAGCTCGAGACAATTTTTCAATTTCTGGGACTGGAATTGGAGAAAAACTATTTTATTATCGTCGGAGATTTCAACACCAAAAGAGATTGAGGAAATAATACGTTAGAGGGAACCTACTATTCAATTGGTGGGATCAGCACCGTGTGATGTACCGACTCGGCCTTAAGGCGACGGATAGTCCTAGAAACGGCTCCTATTTAGATCTCCTGTTGTTTGACACACGGATACAACTGACAGGTACAAATTGTGTATGACAATGACCATTACGGTTTTAGTACCGCAATAACCATTCCGAACAAAACTGCGGAATTGATGAGCTTATTCAAAGACATTTCTACAACTATAGTAAGGTGCGCTGGACACACTTCTCCAGGACAACGACTAGAGCACTCTCCTTAAATTCGCTCTACCCACCGTCCAACAGAAATCTGTCAAACAAGAAGATATCTAAAACTAATGGACGAGAGAGTTAAACTAAAAATCGACAAAACGATACCTCGATATCAATCACTGACAACGAAGACTTGATCCGTAATTCAACTATAGACGCAAAGCACCAATATAAAAGTAGACTGCTGTCAATATTAAAAACCTTGTACAGACAGTTTACTGACAGACATAACTCGGAGATCATGACATTAAAGCCGTCGATTAAAAACCTCCAAATCAACATACATACACCAACAACCCGAATATGTTCCCGCAAATAAGTAAAATATTTCGGAGGAAAGATCGAAAAGATCTTTCATGTCTTAAAATCCCACCGAACAACAGACAATGAACTCATTCTTTCAACAGCAGGCATTGATCAAAATGAGGCTTTGATAATGATGACAACTTCTTTTTAATCGAGGATCCGCAAGAGAAGGTCGAGGCTATAGGATCGACTTTCCGGTAAGTGTACAACACGAATGACACCACTGGCCCGAACCACGACCTAGAAAATCGAGTAGTTGTGCTTAATTTCTACTTTTGAAATGAAATAATGAACTAGCGAATCGAGAACTCGGGTTTCACCCAGTTCAGTAACGAGAATATGGCAAATAATGTCATCGCCAATGAAAGAGAACAACCCCCGTTCATTTCGAAGGAAAAACTCCAAACGGTCTTTGAGTCACTTAGAAATAAAAAATTGTGGGAACCGATGAAATACCGAATATTGTGCTTCGACATTTCCCACCAGAAGCGGTGGATATTTATACCACACTGTTAAACAATGCAATAAATAACGCACATTATCCCCAATAGGAATAAGGGCACCTTAAATACCGCGCTTCTCCGTCCAAACATCAGTAAGGTTTCCGAAAAAGTTATCAATAGGGTCCTGACTAAGTAGGCTGAGGACAGAAATACAGTTCCAGATAATCAATTCGGTTTCAAGGCGGGGCATAATGTTATTCATGCGGGGTCTAAACTGGTTTCTGATATCCAATGAAATAAAGTATGTTAGACTCTTCCACAAGCTGAACAGACAGGGCATTAGTAAACCACTGGTGTATATTCTTTTCAATATGCTCGCAGATAGGCAGTTAATCGTGAAGAATGACGATGTGACTTCTACTGGTACATTTCATATTAAAAATAGTCTGGAACAAAGTGCGGTCAATTCGCCGATCCTTTTCAGCATTTACACAAGTGATCTGATAGGTTCACTTCATCATGCCATAGCGTACGTAGACTACTTAATCGCGTATAGATCAAGTCCAAAGATTGACGTTATAAGCACTCTTTTGTAAGGTGAATTCGATAAAATTAAACAATATTGCGACGACTAGAAGTTGAAAATCAATTTTCACAAGTCAGAAACCATTCTTTTTAGGACGCCTTTGTCTGGGGCCTCTGCGGATACCAGAAAGAATTGGCGTAAGTTTCAGATCGCGGGACAACACTGGCAGCAACTTGCTTGTCGAAATGCAGTCAAATACCTTGGGATCTGGCTACATAAAAATATTGATCTGACCAGAGCCAAAGGTGCTTTTTTCCTTATAAAGAAACTGCTTTATAGATGCGAGGGTAAAGGTGATCTGCTACATTGTCATTATCCGGCCTATGCTTGTATCTGGGTGTCCCGTATAGTTTAACCTGAGAGCAAGTCTTTTGGAAAAAATTCAAGATTGAAATATCATGTTTAATTTATGGTATATATAGTGCCCGCATGGGGTCAGTAATTTAGAATAAGATGACTTTAGGTTATTAAAGCTACATTTTAAGCATTTTTTTTGTCTAGTATATTAGAGTTAATGAATTACTCGAAATAAAAATGCATTTAAAATGAAAATGATAAATAAACGAGCAACACAGTGGAGGTTAACCAAAGATCAGGGGTCGTGTGTTTTTAGGAATACTACCTTGATCTTTTTGATCAAAAAAAAAAAAAAAAAACAGCAAAAACAGCAAAAACAAGGGGTTCCACATACTTCTAGGTTGGAAACAAAACACACAATTGAACTGTGTAAGTCGGCCATAGGCTCCAATTTTTTATTTAGAGGCTTAGTGTAGATAGGCATTCGATTCACTGTTATAAAGTGGAGCGCTTTAATAAAATTACAACCTTGTTATTTGATTCGACGACGGAGTTTTTCTCCTTCACCCCGAAGGGGGAAAACCTGCAAATAATGCTGCTGAGGGGGTTAGAACCTTCTACTGATCCAGAGGAGCTCTTAAATCTGCTCAAAGAAAAAGAGTGCGACTTACTCAAATTCGTAGGAGTCAAGCCGTTCACTACAGCCAGAGCCAAAAGAAAGAAACGGAAACTACCGTTCTTCTGCGAAAAGCAGCCTCGATACGTCAATTGCGGAACTCTTTTGATTTTTATGTAAGAATACGGAACACACAGCAAATTATGGGAATGTCCCAAATTTCAGTACATAAAAAGAGTAAATCTGGCTCGACAGCAAAAGGTGGAAGTTAAGCGTCCACGGGTTCAACACAACAACATGACACAACAAGCGAAAGTTGCTTCTCAGACCCTAGCGCCTAAAGCACCTGAACCTGAAACTGTTCAGAATATACAGTCATGTAGTGCGTAGGTTTCAGGTGCTTGAAGCATGCATTATGTATATCCCTCTTCGTAGTGGAAAGCGGTTTACATAGTGTCTGTTTATGCACCGAAGGCTACTCAACCCACCCTATTCATCTCAGAGCTTAAGACACTTTTTCGATTTCGGAGACTGGAATTTGAGGAAAACTATTTTATTATTGGCAGAGATTTCAACGATAAACATAGAGATTGGGGAAAAATACACCAAACATTATAACGAACCTTATATTCAATTGCTTGGCTCGGCACAGTGTAAAATACCGACTCGGCTTTAAAGCGACAGTTAGTTCGTGGTTTCCTTCTATTTGGATCTCTTGTTACTTGACACAAGACACAAGGTTCACAATAAATTATGAACTGTCTTCGAAGTTTTGTGTATGACAGTGACAATTGCGGTCTTAGTACCAAAATAACCGTTCCGACTGAAAATGCGGAATTGGATGAGTTTGTTTAAAGCCATTCCTACAACTATAGTAAGGTGCGTTAGACACACTTCTTCAGGACAACGATTAGAGCACTCTCCTCGAATTCGCTCTACCCACCGTCCAACAGAAATCTGTCAAACGTGGAGATTGACAGACATCTTAAACTAATTGACGAGACAATTAAACGAACAATGGATAAAAGGATACCTCGGTATCACACTAACAACGAAGACCTGTTGCGCAATTCAACTATAGTCGCACTTCCCAACATAGAAGTGGACTGCTGTCAAGACTAAAAACCTTCTACAGACAGTTAATTGACAGAAATAACTCGAAGATAATGACATTAAAGTCGTCGATTAAAAACGTCGAAACAATAATAAAAGAAAATTACAGAGCTTCTGTAAGATTGTATTGGAACACTAAAATTCGGGCTGTAAACACCAAAAGCCCAGATATGTTCCCGCGAATAAATAAAACATTTCGGAGGAAAGTTATGAACGACCTTTCATGTCTTAAAATCGAGCGAACAACAGACAATGAACGCGTGCCTTCGACAGCAGGCATAGATCCATATGAGGCTGTTGATGATGACAACTTCTTTGTGATCAAGGATCCCCAGGAGAAGGTCGAGGCTATAGGGGTGACTTTCCAAGGAGTGTAGTAGACGAATGACACCATAGGCCCAAGCCTCGAGTCCTTGTGCATAATTTCTACCCTCGAAATGAAATAGTGAACTGGCTAATCGAGAACTCGGGTTTCACCCAGTACAGTGACGAGAATATGGCAAATAATGTCATCGCCAGTGAAAGGGAACAACCCCCGTTCATTTCGAAGGAAGAGCTTCAAGCGATCTTCGACACAATTAGAAGAAAGAAATCAGTGGGAACCGGTGGAATACCGAACATTGTGCTTCGACATCTTCCACTAGAGCGGGTTTATTATCAAGGTAGATGAATGATTCTGTCGCAATGTAGCCGTAAAAGCGAACTCTTTCATGAAACATATAATTAGGGTAAAAAGCCCCGGAGATCAGGTTGTTCGATGAGGTCATTGCTCTTGCAATTTGAGTTCGAGTCAATTTATTGGCGAAATTGTGCACTCTTATTAGGTTCGCCATAACCTCAGAACTTAGACTCTGGTGCTCTGTATAAGCAAGGACAAGTCCTAAGACAAGCCCTCTGATACAACCAATAAACTTGCTCTCACGTTGAACCACACGGGACATCCAAATACAAGTATGGACCTGATAAGGGCCATGAAGTGGATCACCTTCACCCTTGCGTCGAGTTGACTTTTGTAAAAAAGTTTCTTTGTAAGGGCAAAACCTCCTCTGGCTCTGGCCAGAGCAACATCTATGTGTTTGTTAAAATACAGATATTAATCTAGACAGATCCCAAGGTATCTTACTACATTTCGACAAGAAAGTGGCCCCTATATTTTGCTGTGTTTAACGTGAACCTACATAAAGCACAAGAGAGTTGGCTTATTTCAGACGCATCATCCTTACCTAGAGCGCATACCTCATACTTGTAGCTCTTTCCGCACTTCACGCATCGAGACTGCCTTTCGCAGTTCGACGCGGTGTGCTCAAACCTTTTGCAATGAACACATTGTAAAATGTTTTCGCTCCTCTTTAATTTTTCCAGTGTACAATCTGGTAGTTCAAAACTTAGATGCTCCGTATACCATCCAGTTTGCTGTTGGGACTTATCTAAACCAGGCAGGATGGCCGGTTGACGTTTTGGCTCTAGCCGTCAGAAATGGCTTTACTCCTACGAATTTAAGCTCTTCGCTTTCCCTCTCTTTCAGCAGTGCAAGGAGCTCCCCCGGATCAGTCGACGGTTTTAAGCCCCTAAGGAGCATTGTTTGCAGCTTTTCACGCTTAGGAGTGTAGGAGAAGAACTCCGTCGTCGAATCCCTCAAAAGGTTTTTAATTTTGTGGTAGCGCTCCACTGTCAGTGGATCGCGTGCCTATCTAAACTTAATCTTCTTATAAAAAAACTGTTGTCAATGATCGACTTACACAGTTCAATAGTGTCCTTCAATTCCAATTTAAAAGTGTTAATTGGTGGCACCTTTTGTTTGGTTGATTTTTGCTCTTGCTGTTGTTATTGCTTTTGCTGATGTTGTTGTTTTCGTTGTCGCTGTTGTTGATGCTGTTGATTTTGCTGCTGCTGTTGATGTTTCTTATTCAGCTGCGATTTTTGTTGTTGTTGTTCATGCTTTTGCTGTGTTTGTGAATCCGTTTTTTGTTAGTTCTGTGCAGGTTTCTGCATTTTTTTGTTTTTCCAAAGTTGTGTCTTTTTTTGTTGTTGTGGAAGCTCCATATTTTTGCAATGTTGCTGTTGAGGTCTCTGGAGTTGTTGTTGCTTCTCCAACTCCCTATTTGCTACTGGTTTTGCCTTTATTGCCAGCACTTTAAATTGTAGCTGCTTGATGCTACTGTTCAAAGCTTCGACCTCGTTCTCTTCGTCATTTGATGCAGATGCAGCTAGGGATGCGAAGCTGTTGTCTGCTCTCATGTAGTGGCCTTCCCCTCCATCGGATACATACAGTGATTCGTTACTCCTGCCTTCTTTTATTTATTGCTGCACTTGACGAGGTCAATGCAGCTCTTTAAATCTTCTTCACTCTGCCACGCAGCATTTCCAGCGAAGTTGATTGTAAAAAATCTTACCGTTAATTATTCCATCCCATAAAGTACAAAAAAAACAGAACACAGCTGTTTGTTTAACAAAAGATACAGATATTTATTCTCAGAAAAACACGTCCGACCTTTTTGGCGATTTAAATAGAAGTGAACATTAAATAAACACGATGAGCTCGAAATGCCCAAAGTGGCATATCCTCGTATGAGAATGCGTGCGTTATTATTTATTTTCTACAGGATACAGGAGCTGAACTAGCCTTCGTAATCTGTTTCCATCAGGAAAACGCACCTCGCATGACCGCATTTTGCCATCTCTTCCCAAGTAAGCAGGCTCAACGATGACCATCTTCAAATGTATACGAGGTTTTCCTTGATCGTATAGTAGAACTATGTCGTTTTCTTTAATAGTCGCTGATGATTTAGAGTTACCATGATGAAATGAACGTAAAAGTTAAAAATAAAACAGCTCTCCATCTTTTTGAAATTTGTTCGATTTGTCTCTAACAGTCTGGTCTTAATTAACTTGGTTTCGTGCAGTTCATCCGATTAGGAACTTCGATGGTGTGAGAGATACAAGCTCCAAAGGGTCATTTATTTATTTATTTATTCATTTATTTATAAACTGACACAATATAACTTTAAATTCTATTTTAAATTAGATATTTAGATTAAGATAAATGTATGTACATAGGTATGATCCTTAGTTATGAAAAATTCAAAATATTATATTTTCTTTTTAATTGAAAACAAAATTTAATTGATCGTTGCTTTGAGAAGGAGGGAGTGGGGAAGTAATTATTTGCTCTGATTTGCAAAGAAGTTTTGTAGATTGTTTTTAAACCGCATTGTGTCATGTTCCTCTCGTAAGTTACGTGGAAAAGAATTCCAAAGACGAATGGCAATAATAAAAAACTGACGAGCAAGCCGATCTACTAGACACCATAAACTGGATTTTTTCGTATAGAGAAGCAGTAATGTGCGGAATTTGATATATAGTAATTTTCAAATGACATATTAACTATGTTTTTGGCCAGGTGCGAAACGTGTTCATATCTTCTGAGACAGTAAACATACCGAATGGCGCTATTGAATGCACTTTGTAATAAGTGAACGAACAACAAGAGTTTTAACCAATAGCAGTCTTGTTTTAAGTAGTGTAAACTTTTCAACACTGCGTAAAGTTCCTAGAACGCCATATGTCTTTCCCACAATGGAATTTATATAGTTGTTCCAAGTTATTGTTCTATTGAAAACTACTCCTAAGTTTTTAGATGACTCAACAAAATTAATGTTTGAGTTGTTTAACTTTATTCTTGGAAAACAGGAAAGTTCTAATTTTGTTTTGGAAATTACTATTACTATACATTTACATTTTTCAGGATTGAGAGCAAACCGCATTTATGGTAGACGACAAATCGAAAATTCTCTGTAGATCTTCATTTAGTTTACTGACACAATCCTCAACTAGACCTAAGGCACAACTAGGATAAAGCTGGACATCATCAGCATAAATATGCTTCGTTGAGCTTAAAATAATTGAAGCAATATCGTTAATATAAGCTGAGAACAAGAGAGGTCCTAAAATCGATACTTGGGGCACTCCTCGCAAAAGGAGAAATTGAAAAGTAGAATGCTAATTTTTTGATAGGAATAGTGTGATCTACCATATCAAGAGCTTTGGAAAAGTCTAATAATATTAAGAACGTAACATTGTCATTGTCAAGTTTATCCCTTATGTCCTCAACTACCTTTAATAAAGCTGTTGTACAGCTATGCTTAGCACGAAAACCTGACTGCACTGAAAGTAACAAATTATTTTCACTAAGAAACTCATTAAGCTGTTTGCGCATGATCCTTTCGCATATTTTCGAAAGAAAAGGCAGGATAGAAATTGATCGAAATTCGTCACCATTCGAATTTTTAGGGTTCGGAATTATTTTTGCTACTTTCTATTGGCATGGGAAAATTCCAGTCATAAAAATTGTATTATGGAAGAATGGAAGAATGGCTCTAACGAAAACTGGATGAATTTCATCTACTCCTATTGCACTTGACTTTGAAGACAGAATACTTTCAACTATGTCTGCATCAATGACTCTTTTAAGAACAAACCACGTTTCAGTACGTGAAACAGCTTCTTCAGGAAATTGAATAGGAACTGAGGCACATAAAAATGGGTTTGATGAAAACTTGCGATTAAGGTCGTTGCGATCAACATTGCTCGTCAATTTAACTTCTGCTTTCCGACTCCTAATTGATGAATGTTATTCCAAGCTTTACGACTGTCAGAAGTGAAACTGAAGCGGTTGGAATAAAATTGCATCTTCGCAATTTTAATTTGACGAACAACACTATTTCGCAAGCTCTTATAAGATTGATGAAACTCGTTCATACGAAAACGTTTCCACTGACGATACGCCATGTCACGTTGCAACATGAGCTCTCTAATTTCGTTTGTTAACCATGCTTTTGTTTTGTCTGTTAAAGTACGTACATGTTTTAATTGGAACGTACATATCAAAAAGATGAGTGATGTTTCTGTTTAGAAATTCAACTTGATCATCTGATATAATAATAAACGCATTTTCACAGAATCGGGTTTATGTGTCGCTCAAGGGAGAACCTGTCAAGAGGTGGCCTTGGTGTAGTGGTGTATGCATAGACTCCTCAAGCAGAGGGTCACGGGTTCGAATCCCGTGCTAGGCAATTCTCTGAAAAAGTCTTTTTCATGGAATTTCTATGTAGTTATATGTAAACCCGTCGGCGTCAACTCTGACATGAAGGCATAACACTGATGTTGGAGTGGTTGCTGGCTGGGCTAAATGTAACGAACTAACAACTAGCACGTACTAAGGCCCAATGGTTGAGGATGCACTGGCTTTAGTTTGACAACCACCTGGGAAAAATATTTAAACCTTATATACCTGAGTTTCAAACTACTACACCACCCGTCCACGCCTGGTGAAAAGCCAGTAAAAGGGTATTCATATCCCCTTGGTGCGCGCGCGGAATTATAAAAAAAATCCGAATCATAAGTCAGAAACAACAAATCATGCTTTGAAAAGTCAGGTGCTAAAATTTGGTCATATGACACGTCATTGGACACGTATGTAAATGGGTGAACATTGGTAACTACCTTTGCTTCACTTAGTACTATAAGCAGCTCCTCAAAGCTAAACCTAGCTTTCCCGATGACAATTTAAAGGGTATTCTTAACTGTTCCTATGAGTCTCTCCCAAAACCCACCCCATCAAGGTGCACGTTCAATAATGAAGATTCACTTTATTCGGCGTTGCGACATAAAATCGAACAAGGTGTCGCTATCAGGCATGTTTTGGGTTGCACATAAATCTAAATCAGAAAATACGGTTGATGGCACCCCTTGTCTTGCTATAAAACGTCCTATAGCCATATAACAACCGTCCGTTGACATATTAGTTGTGAGTTCCAGATGAATTGCTTGGACTGCAGCACAGGTAAATATGGGAATATAGGCCTTGTTTAAATTGGAGTCTCCAGGATATGTGTAGAGTAATGGACCCGCAAAATCGATACCAATGTTTTCAAAGGGTCTTCTAAGTATTATTCTTTGAATTGGTAAAGGAGCAAATTGCTGAGAGGCTGGCTGATCAACAAGTTTCTTGCAGACAATGCAATTCCGTAACCTCTTCACCAGTTGACGTCCTTTAACAATCCAAAACTGTTCCCTGAATTTTGTAAGGACACGACTTACACCTCCATGACAAGTCAATAAATTTCGATCAACAACGAGTTCCCTGATCGGCCGATAGTATAATTGGGTGTTTGAATTCGAACACCAGATATTTGCAGTCTACCACCTACCCTCAATAATCCATACTCATCTAGGAAAAGTGTTGGTTCATTTAGCTTCGACATTCTTAGTGACACATTGTTCTGCAAGGACAGTATTTCATTAGCAAAACTGCATAATTGTACATATTTGAGCCAGTATCGCTCAGTATTTTCAAGTTCGGCTGTTGACAATCATCTGCATTTTGTCCTCTGTTTTGCCTTGCATTGCACGATAAACCGTAAAACCCAAGCTGTTACTCTCAACATTTGTTTCCAGCTACTGAATTTTTGGCAGTTTCGTATTAAGTATTAGTATTAAGCCAATCTGGACCAGTTCCCCATAAGCTAAAATTAACAAGTTGTTCACCAGAGATCCCTCGCGTCAGTAAGTCAGCTGGGTTTTTTTTTCGCACAGCAATGACTCTAGTCCAAGGTTGACGTATGACGTCGAATTTGCAATAGACGACTCTGCACATATGGCTTCCATCGTTGCGTCTGTCCACAGATTCAATGAAGGGTAATTTTCGAATACGACCAGAGGAAGAATTTTTGAATTGAAATTTGTAACGACTTCTTTATATAAGCACATAATCTAGCTATCAAGGCAGCAGTTAACTCAAGCTTTCGTAAGATCCATTCGTCTGATCTATCATGCATTAGCGGTGCAATTTGACTCTTTGCACAAAGAAATGAAGAACTACTTTTACCAAATTTAAGCGTTGACACTAGCATCAACAAATATATGGCACTGAACGAAATTTTAACGGCAACTGATTGAACAATTCGGAGAATCGCGAAGTCCTTAAATTGCAAAATGTTACGAAAAGCTTCGTCCCACGTTAGTTTCTCTTTCCAGGCGGACTGGAACGATATCTTTAGCTTTACTTTTGTTGAGAAAACAGTTCCCAGGGGATCATAAACTCTCGCAGTAGCTTGTAGAATGTTTCGCTACTTTGATTTAGTTCGAGGAAACTTTGAACAGAGTCCAACGGTACTGGCAATCGTCAGATACATGGAAACTCTTTCCGAAATTTCAACAGCCTGCTAGTAAAGTTGATTGCATTCATCTTCCGTATTCACGCTAACGACGAGATCATCTACACAAAAGCTCTTACACAAAATTAGATAAGTCTCCGGAAATTGTTGCTGTTCCTGCATCAAGCGAAACCTTAATGTAGCTGATAGTATAAATGGATAGCAATTATCTCCGAAAGTAGCCCTAGTCATGCAAAAATTTTTATACCAAGGTTGCTCGCCAACTTTCGGAAGGGAGGAGTACCACACAAAACGGTGTGCATATCTATCAGCGTCATTCAGAAATATTTGCAGGAACGCCTTTTCGATATCTGCTACGACACCAATACGGCCCATCTTGGCGATTCAAATAGAAGTGAACATTAGATACAAGCGATGAACTCGAAATGCTCAAGTGGCATATCCTCGTATGAGATTCGGAGTCGGCTTCAGCTTTTTCTTTCTCTTTATGGCTATGTCTGTTGTTTTTCTTGTTGTTGCTGCTGATTTTAGGTGGACTGGTTTAACGGCTTGATTAACAGACGACATCATGCCATCTGCTGATCCCGCTTTTGGGATAGCGGACCGTTACCTCCACTTATCGAACTTATTTGTTTTAATATTAAATTTTTTAAAATTTAAAAACTTAGTAAATTAACATTTTTTATTATAATATAAAACTCAAGACTAAAAACTAAAAACTACCTAAAATAAATCTTAATCTCCTTAGCCTACTAAAAACTATCTTATTCACAGCTGTATTATTCCTTTTTTTTTAAAGAATGTTAAATTGACTACACCTTCTTGCAGATCGTTTTTAATGTGAAATATACCAGTGGAAGTCACATCGCCATTCTTCACGATGAACTGTCTATCTGTGAGCATATTGAAAAGAATATACAGCAGTGGCTTACTAATGGCTTGTCTGTTCAACTTGTAGAAGAGTACCTCTATATACAATAAGGTATCGAAGACCTTCCCCAAGTCAATCAGGCAGGCACCCGTGCACTGTTTCTTGGCTATGTTCCATTAGATATCAGAAACAAGTTTAGACGAGGCATGTATAACATCATGCCTCGCCCATAGACCACACCATACACCGGATTTTTTTGAGTTTTTCCAGAGCCCATTCACTGAAAATATGACGAAAATTTAGGTCGCCTTGCTTCAATTCTCGCACAAGTTGAATTTTGCACGCTTTTAGGCTGAGATCCTCACGTAAACTACGCCAAGTTGTCGAATACGCCAAGCTAAGCTGCTGAGAACGACGACAAATCGATTCGTCACGGTCTTCGCGTACACTTTCAGCTACAGCTGCCTAGTCTCTTCACTACGTGCTGGATGCGGTCTAACCGGTAGAGTATCATCCACTAATGTAAGCTGGGACTTAAATTTGCAAATGATATTGGCAACAGTGGGTTCAGTAGGTAAATTAAGCGGACCGCAAGTTCCTCGAATCGCACGAAAAACATTTCTCATACGCTGATTTTCGTAGTACAGCTGAACAATTTGGAGACGCTATTGTAGTGTGAGTCTTTTCATGATGACTTGAAAAGCGATACTGAACTAAAGTGATAGAGCAGTTTAATAGGAGTCGGACGTGATTTGTCAAAAGAAGCCTTTTGAAAATCAAACCTCACGATGAATCACAGTATCCTATTCAAAAACAATGACATTTCACACGTATTCACAGCCAGGAACACACGGTAGAGACGACAGTAGAAAACCGATTCTGATTCTCCAATATCTGGAAAATTTGCCATCTATGTAAGTTCATCTATGAACAAGCCAAGAGCTAGGAAAAATAATTGGAAAATAGTATGGTTCGAAAACACATGGTTCTCGCAAAAAAATCTGAAGGAGACCGTACTATTCAGATTCAAACAATCAACGATATAGGCAAAATGTCATAAAGAGATTTTATAATATCGTAAAAATACATTAGCGCACAAAAGAACGCAACAAATATGGAAAACGGGAGAAATGAAATAAATGAATTCTAAAATTAATTTTCAAAAGGCTTAAATCACAGGATGAAGCATACTGCTATGTACAAAAAATTGTAATAGTTAATTTTCTTGTATAGGGTATTCTAATAACGTCTTGACAATTTTTTTTTTAAATAAAAGGCAAACCATTTGAGATATTTCAAAAACTTTATTTTTGGCTTGGAGTACAATCAAAACATTTATGAATGGAACTCGACTTCGTTCATATGCCCACCGCGGACTTAACGTAGCCCCACAGAAAAAAGTCAACCGGCGTTAAATCGCACGAACGAAGCGACCAATCGACTGGCCCATGTCTTGAGATAACACGCTCACCATACTTACTCTTCAATAAATCGATTGTAGCGTGTGCTGTTTAGCTTGTGGCACCATCATATTGAAACCACATGTCGTCCAAGTCCATATCTTCCAACTCGGGCCAAAAATAATCCTTGATCATGGCGCGATAACGCTGACCATTCACAGTAACGTGACGATCGTTATCGTCGAAGAAAAAATATGGCCCAATAACGCCACCGGCATGCAAATCGCACCAAACAGTTATTTTTTGTGGATGAAGTGGTGGGTGGGTTTTCACCCGAACAATAACGCATATTTTGCTTATTGACGAACCCATTGAGCCAAAAATGAGCTTCGTCACTGAAGATGATTTTGCGACTTCGAATATATGTAGAAAATGTTTATAATTTGCAGACTTTGCTCGTTAATGTACTTTACCATGATGAAAGTGTTGAGCTTACTGAATAAATTAACAGTGACAGTTTGATGATTAGTGAAAGAGTGCGTTCACAAATTAAATTCAATGTTGTCAAGTCCCTATTGGAAAACCCTATATAAGTCTCGTTAGAACAAACTGGAACGCATTTATGTTATGTGTATGAAATATCTTTGAAACGATGGACATGATTATGTTGTGCGAAGTTAATATAAAAAAGGAAACAAATTTATATGAAATTGAAGGATAAGACAGTGTTCTTTACAAGAAGCAACTCAGGAGGAGGAGGAATAGTAGTATATGTTGGGTATATATTTTAATTCGTACGGTTTTTTTTTTCAAAATTTGAACGTTTATTTAAGAAAAACATGTACAATAGCATTATTCAAAGTATTGCCCATCTGAAGCTATGACTTTTTCCCATCTTTCTGGCAGTTTGTGGATTCAATCTCAAAAGAACTGCGCCGGCGTGGCAGCCAAGAATGAATCAAGCCAATTTTTGATATTCTGCTCTGATGTGAACCGTATCTCAGTTAGGGCGTTCTGCATCGACCGGAACAAATAGTCCGGGCTATAAAGCGGGTAGGGTAAGACTTCCCATCCACTGTTTTCCAAATAGTTCTTAACCGGAATAGGAACTTGGGGCCGAGCGTTGTCATGATGGAAAATTATTGCCTCGTGTCTGGTCGCATATTCCGGGCGTTTTTCGGCTACTGCTTTCTTCAAACGGATTAATTGTGTTCGGTAGCGTTGTCCATTGATGGTTTCACCCAGTTTTAGCAGCTTATAATACAGCACACTCATCTGATCCCACCAAATACAGAGCAATACAAGTAACAATCCGATGTAAAAATGACTTCTTGTGGCGTTCCAGCAGCATTTCGAACATGCAAAACCGCCTTTCGACGTCTCTCGGCTTGAGTTCATGTGGCACCTAATTTCCTTACTTTTGAATACATCTAGCTGCTTCTAAACTCTTTGAAATGGCTGCTTGAGTGACACGCAAAGATTCTGCTAGCTCTTCTTGTGTTTGGCAACAATCTTCATAGAGTAGTGCTTCCAGTTCTTCATCTTCAAACTTTTTTGTCTGCCCAGGACGTTCATCGTCTTCCTAGTCAAAATCACCACTTTTAAATCGTGCAAACCACTTTTGGCACGTTCGCTCAGCTAGCGCATGTTCACCATAAACTTCCACCAAAATACGATGACTTTCGGCAGCAGTTTTATTCATATTAAAGTAATGAAGAAGAACACCCCGCAAAAACACTTTTTCAGGGACAAAGTTCGACATATTTGAGCGAAACATTTTTTTGTTATTTACGCTTCAAATGAATGATATATACTGAAATGACGTACAATAACAGTAGCTTTCCAACGCATGTTCCAATGGAATAATAACAATGAAATAATACAAGATTTAAAAAACGATATACTGTACGAAAAAGTAAAAAAAAACGAAAATATATGAAAACATCTTACTAAATGTGAAAAGGGGTAACTTTGATGATGATCAATTATATCGGTTTACAGATTATCAAAGACAAATATGAGACACTTCATTCAGGAATTAGAGTAACATATTGGTACAATTGACACAAGAAAAAAATTAATTGTTTTGGGCGATGTAAACATACCCATAAAAGACAAAACAAATACTGGTGTCTGTGATTACATGTCTATGTATGGTAGCATCGAAGGGTCTGAATATTTGCATATGCTCGTACACCCGTGTTGATCTAATCAAACAATCTAAAACAGTGATTGATCACATACTGCTAAGAGTAAAAAAGTTGAAATAAAAGCAGCAGTTTTGGAAATAGCTATCTTCGATCATTACCTCCTATATTACGGTGTTAAATCAGACATTTTAAAGATGAAGATAACAGAAAAAGAGCATCAAATATCAAACAAGTATGTAGCTCTAAAAATACAAGAGTTCAACTTGGAACGATTTCTATCAACACTTCATTGAGAGTATTAAAGCAATAGTAACATTGTCAACGGTTAGTAGGAAAAGAAGGAGCACAGAGCACAGTTGAATCAAAGAAGAGTTAAAAAAATAATGTAAAGACCGTGATAAATTCTACAGAAGATTCAAAAACAATATGCATAATGAAGATTACCACAAAGAGTACAGCATATCGTAGCGAACTAAGCCAGAAAATATTGAGGGCAAAGTCAAGTTTCTACAAGCGAAAAACTCAGCAATACAAAAACAACCCGAAGGAATTTTGGATGACCGTAAATTCAATATTAGGAAAAAATTAAAGGAATTTCGATGAAGCAATAAAAAACAACTTTGCAGGAGATGAAAATTCGCGATCACGTTATCATCCGAAGTATTGAACACAGTGCATGATTGCAATAAAAAAACGTTTCTTGGTCAAAGTAGTGCAATCGATGTACGTAAAACACGTAATAGCTACGGTAATAAACAAAATCCTTCAGCTTTTAAAATGTAACAAATCTGTCGGAATAGACCAAATTAGACCAAGAGATCTGAAAACTTTTGCACCATGTATAACAAAATTTATGATTACTATATAAGCTAAGCACTCAAAACTTCAATCGTTCGACCGATATATAAAAGCGGGAGGAAAAACGAAGTACTAAAACACATATTAATCTCAGTTCTATTGGCTATCGACAAAGTTATGGAAGAAGAACTAGCAAAACGGCTATACGAATATGTGGAAAAATAGAAAATCTTGAATAACAACCAATTCGGCTTTCGCAAAAACAAAAGTATTAATCGTTTGGTGGGTGATTTTTCTAACAAAATATAACAAAGCCTGAACAAAAAGCACAGTTCAATGGTTAAGTGGTTCTATTTATTGATTTTAAGAAGCTACGACATAGATATACTAAAAAAGAAACTATGTCAATCAGCCTACGCTCTTTTTTATCTACGCAACCTCTGCACACAAGCAGTGCCTTAACAGTGCTATTTCGGGCTAATTGAATCTCATTTGAGGTATGGCATAATAGCGTGAAGAAAGTTGGTACAAATGCAATCTGTACAAAGAACGCATGAACGGCTGCAAACAATTTTGTAAGGAGCAAGGGATAACAGCGAAGACGTAGCACAAACAATGTTTTTAAATGTCGACCAAATTTATAATCTTTAAATCGGTGCGAACTACTATAATGACAGAAAATACAGGAACCAGCTGCAGCAATCAGCAAACACGAGAAAACGCTAACAGCAGTTATATGAAATAACGAGATACTGGAACAATTATAGCCAAAGGATGCTTAACGCTGTAGTCTCCACAGTACTTAATGAACTTTTTCAAGAATTTCGAAATCTAACGAAAAAAGAAGCCTTGAAATGGATCAAGGAAAATGTATCAATATTTATAAGTGTGTTTTTTAATAGAAAATTTTGTCTAAGGAACAAATAATTATGAAATATGTATTTCCTCCTTCAATTGCTGTGTTATTTTGTATTGTAATATATCTCAAAGTTATTAGAAAAAAAAATTCTCTAAGAGAAATCCGATTTTTTTTTTAAATCTAAGTGAGATACTTAGAAGGGTCATCATCATATTCTATAAGATGAGAAAACCGATCTTTTTTTAAAAAAAGCTAACATGCGATATTAAGAAAATTCGAGAGTACGAGAACAGCAAAAGGAAAAAGTGCCGTACACATTCTTTGGGAAAAGAAAACCAAATGTTTTTTTTTTTTTGCTAACGTGCGATACTAAGAATGTTCGCGAGTGTAATAAAAGCATCAACAGCAACAACCAGAGAAAGTCTTAAAACACTGGCATTGGCAAGGTTTTCACACGACCGAAGTGACGTCTTCCTAATTGATTTCAGCAGCCCCAACAGCCCAAGGTAGCGTAATTGGTAAGAGCGCCGGCTAGTAACCTAGAGGTTCTTAGTTCAAGCCCAAAGACTAGCGAATCACTTGTTCTTTTTTGTAGTTTTCTCCGTCAAGCTAGGGCACTAGACTAAGCGTTAAAGGCATAGTTAACGATAGATAGATAGATAGATAGACGATCGGTTCGGTTATACTGGAAACCCTAGGGAAATTCGTGCGCGAGTGACCATAGCTTTAGAGAAAATAGGCTGAGAAACGGGGGGTGTATTAGAGACAAGCTAAACGTAACATCTGGACTTTCCCTCCCCCAACACGTCACGAGGTCGTCGAAGACGCTTTCAGAGAGGATTTGCAGGACGGAGTTTTAACCTTTTACTTTTTCCTACTGCTCTTTTTTTTGTTTTCGTAAATAGTTAATGAATAAAAATAATATATAATATATTTCAGTTTTTTTTTTCATTTTCAAAGCATGTTAATTAGGTTATATTCATTACTTCTTATATTCTATACAAAAAATGCTTAAAAATAAGCTTAAATAATTTTTGACTATCTTATTCTAACTTTCTGGCCCCATGCAGACAATTTAGGTTAAACCTTACAATTAAATTTTGTCTTTCGACGTGCCGTACAGATATTTGTTCATTACATTAAATATAATTTAAAATAAAAAAACGTTTTTTTTTAAACTTAAAAACTTAGTAAATTAACATTTTTTATTATAATATAAGACTTAAAATTAAAAACTAAAAACTATCTAAAATAAATCTTAATCCACTTAACCTACTTAAACTATCTTATTCACAAGTATTATTCCTTTTTTTTAGAGAATGTTGCCCATTTTTTTATAATTGTTTTTTTGTACTTTTTTATATTATTTCTTTTTGTACTTAACAGCTACCTTAAACCTACCCAAAGCTATGACTTAAAGATTAGGCTGACAAATTCTGCTCCTTAATGGAGCTATCCTGCACTAGAGGAATTCGACGACGTAGATTTCTCTCCTTCAACAAGCCACCTAAATTGATGGTGCTCCCGAACAGTATCCCTCATGTCGCGACGTTCTACCGCCCTACTGAACCGGAGGCGCTCCTCACCGCCGTGTTCGACGTTTCTGTCGTAGTTGAGTCGGCTGTCCGCAGCTGTTCGAGCGACGTGGAAGATTTACATCACCGCTTATTTATCCTGGATCAGACCTGATTTATCTAGGTAGGGAAACGCTTCTGGAGGAATAAAGCCGCCAAAGTGCACTCTCTCGTGATACATATAATTGCGGTAGTAAGCCCCGGAGATCAGTTTATTCTACGAGGTCATTGCTCTTGCAATGTGCCCTCGAATTTATTTAATAACAAAATTGTCCACTCTTATTAGGTTCGCCCTATTGTACAAGACCTCGTCAGGATAGAATTTCATGTACTCAGACTCTGGTGTGGGTTCTGTATAGGCGAAGACAAGCAAATACCCGATTCTTTTTTAAAAGACATGCTCTCACGTTAAACTAAACGGGACAACCAGATACAAGCATAGGCCGTGTAGTAGATCACCTTTTCCCTCTCATCAAGTTGCCTGCTATAAGACAGTCTCTTTCTAAAGGCAAAACCGCCTTTAGCTCTGGTCAGAGCAACATCTATATGTTTTCTAAAATAGAGATATTGAGCTAGCTAGATCCCAAGATATCTGACAACATTTCTACAAGTGCCTGCCCCGTCCCACGATCTGAATCTTTTGCCGATTCTTTCTGGTATCCGCAGAGGCCCCAGCCAAAGGCTTCCTATGCAGAATGGTTTCCGACTTTTGAAAGTCGATTTTCAAAGTCACGTTGTAAAAGTATATTAATGACCTTAATATTTGGACCTGATCTGTACGCGATTAAGTTTTCCTTGTTGCAGACCGTTTTTAATGTGAAATGTAGCAGTGGAAGTCACATCGTCATTCTTCACGGTGAACTGTCTATCTGTGAGCATATTGAAAAGAATATACAGTAGTGGTTTACTAATGCCCAAGCTGTTCAGCTTGTAGAAGAGTCTCCCTAACCATACGGTAGCAAAGGCATTCTCCAAGTCAATCAGGTCGACACCAGTGCAATATCGTTTAATTTTATAGAAGTCATGTTGCAAAAGAATGTTTATAACCTCAATTTTTGGACCTGATCTGTACGTGATTAAGTCGTATGTGTACGCTATGGCATGATGAAGTGAACCTATCCGATCATTTGTGTAAATGTTTAAAAGGATCGGCGAATTGACCACACCTTCTTGCAGATCGTTTTTAATGTGAAATATACCAGTGGAAATCACATCGCCATTCTTCACGATGAACTGTCTATCTGTTAGCATATTGAAAAGAATATACAGCAGTGGTTTACTAATGGCTTGTCTGTTCAACTTGTAGAAGAGTACCTCTATATACAATAAGGTATCGAAGACCTTCTCCAAGTCAATCAGGCAGGCACCCGTGTACTGTTTCTTGGCTTTGTTCCATTGGATATCAGAAACAAGTTTAGACGAGGCATGAATAACATCATGCCCCACCCATAAACCACACCATACCATCGTTTTTAATTGATGTAATGGTAGCTCTTGGTACTCTTCGGGTTGCTCATGAGCCCAAATATGGCAAATTCAGGTCGCCTTGCTTCAATTCTCGCACAAGTTGAATTTTGCACGCTTTTAGGCTGAGATCCTCACGTAAACTACGCCAAGTTGTCGAATACGCCAAGCTAAGCTGCTGAGAACGACGACAAATCGATTCGTCACGGTCTTCGGGTACACTTTCATCTACACCTGCTTAGTCTCTTCACTACGTGCTGGATGCGGCCTAACCGGTAGAGTATCATCCACTAATGTAAGCTGGGACTTAAATTTGCAAATGATATTGGCAACAGTGGGTTCAGTAGGTAAATTAAGCGGACCGTAAGTTCCTCGAATCGCACGAAAAACATTTCTCACACGCTGATTTTCGTAGTACAGCTGAACAATTTGGAGACGCTATTGTAGTGTGAGTCTTTTCATGATGACTTGAAAAGCGATACTGAACTAAAGTGATAAAGCAGTTTAATAGGAGTCGAACGTGATTTGTCAAAAGAAGCCTTTTGAAAATCAAACCTCACGATGAAACGCAGTATCCTATTCAAAAACAATGACATTTCACACGTATTCACAGACAGGAACACGGTAGAGACGACAGTAGAAAACCGATTCTGATTCTCCAATATCTGGAAAATTTGCCATCTATGTAAGTTCATCCATGAACAAGCCAAGAGCTAGGAAAAATAATTGGAAAATAGTATGGTTCGAAAACACATGGTTCTCGCAAAAAAATCTGAAGGAAACCGTACTATTGAGATTCAAACAATCAACGATATAGGCGAAATGTCATAAAGAGATTTTATAATATCGTAAAAATACATTAGCGCACAAAAGAACGCAACAAATATGAAAAACGGGAGTAATGAAATAAATGAATTCTAAAATTAATTTTCAAAAGGCTTAAATCACAGGATGAAGCATACTGCTATGTACAAAAAATTGTAATAGTTAATTTTCTTGTATAGGTTTTTCTAAAAACGTCTTGACAAATTTTTTTTTTAATTAAAAGGCAAACCATTTGAGATATTTCAAAAACTTTATTCTTGGCTTGGAGTACAATCAAAACATTTATTAATGGAACTCGACTTCGTTCATATGCCCACCGCGGACTTAACGTAGCCCCACAGAAAATGGTCAACCGGCGTTAAATCGCACGAACGAAGCGGCCAATCGACTGGCCCATGTCTTGAGATAACAAGCTCACCATACTTACTCTTCAATAAATCGATTGTAGCGTGTGCTGTTTAGCTTGTGGCACCATCGTGTTAAAACCACATGTCGTCCAAGTCCATATCTTCCAACTCGGGCCAAAAATAATCCTTGATCATGGCGCGATAACGCTGACCATTCACAGTAACGTGACGATCGTTATCGTCGACGAAAAAATATGGCCCAATAACGCCGCCGGCATGCAAGCCGCACCAAACAGTTTATTTTTTGTGGATGAAGTAGAAACAAATTTATATGAAATTGAAGGATAAGACAGTGAATTTTTTACAAGAAGCAACTCAGGAGGAGAGGAATAGTAGTATATGTTGGGTATATATTTTAATTCGTGTGGTATTATTCAAAGTATTGCCCATCTGAAGCTATGACTTTTTCCCATCTTTCTGGCAGTTTGTTCATTCCATCTCAAAGGAACTGCGCCGGCTTGGCAGCCAAGAATGAATCAAGCCAATTTTTGATATTCTGCTCTGATGTGAACCGTATCTCAGTGAGGGCGTTCTGCATCGACCGGAACAAATAGTCCGGGCTATACAGCGGGTGGGGTAAGACTTCCCATCCACTGTTTTCCAAATAGTTCTTAACCGGAATAGCAACGTGGGGCCGAGCGTAGTCATGATGGATAATTATTGCCTCGTGTCTGGTCGCATATTCCGGGCGTTTTTCGGCTACTGTTCTCTTCAACGGGATTAATTGTGTTCGGTAGCGTTGTCCATTGATGGTTTTCACCCCGATTTAGCAGCTAATAATACAGCACACCCATCTGATCCCACCAAATACAGAGCATTACGTCCACGCCATGTATATTCGGCTTTGCCGTTGATTTACCTGGTTGGCCATGTTTCACATATGATTTTTTGCGCTTGGGGATAATGGATCCATTTTTCATCACCAGTAACAATCCGATGCAAAAATGACTTCCTTTTGTGGCGTTCCAGCAGCATTTCGGACATGCAAAACCGTCTTTCGACGTCTCTCGGCTTGAGTTCATCTGGAACCCAATTTCCTTGCTTTTGAATATATTCAGCTGCTTTTAAACGTTTTGAAATGGCTGCTTGAGTGACACCCAAAGATTCTGCGAGCTCTTCTTGTGTTTGGCAACAATCTTAATAGAGTAATGCTTCCAGTTCTTCATCTTTAAACTTTTTTGGCTGCCCAGGACGTTCATTGTCTTCCAAACCAAAATCACAACTTTTAAATCGTGCAAACCACTTTTGGCACGTTCGCTCAGCTAGCGCATGTTCACCATAAACTTCCACCAAAATACGATGACTTTCGGCAGCAGTTTTCTTCATATTAAAGTAATGAAGAAGAACTCCCCGCAAAAACACTTTTTCAGGCACAAAGTTCGACATATTTGAGTGAAAAAAATTATTGTTGCTTACACTTCAAATGAATGACATATACTGAAATGAGGTACAATGACAGAAGCTTTCCAACGCATGTTCCAATGGAATAATAACAATGGACCAATACAAGTTATGCCATCACCGCTAAGAACGAATTAAGTTATAGACCCAATATGTGTTGCTGATAAGATTCTGAATCAGCTTTACCTTTGCCATTGCCTTGTTGGTTGACATGTTTTAACATCGATTTTTGTTTTTCTGTACTGTAAAAGGAAACTGGTTCCCCGCAAGGGATGCCAAAATATTAAACAGAAACCACAAGAAGTAAAAAGTCAGCCAATTGACAAACGAAATCGCAATTTTATTATGTTAAAAGCACATGCATGCGCAAAGTACAAAAGTCAAAATGTTAGTGTGAATCATGAGAAAAAAGGCGCCTATCAAAATGGCGTAATAAGTATATGAAAGTGTCATACCAAATGTGACTATCTTCAGACCTTAAGGGTCTGAGCCAACTTTCGAACACCTCAGTAATCTGTAAATTATGTTTGATATCAAGGAAGTGATTATATACTTTTCAAAAAAGTTCGGAAAAGGTTGTTTTAGGAGGTGAACCACAAATTTGAAAAAAGATCGATAGGTATCATTCCACATTAAGTGGACTTAGCCCAAATAGAACTATTTAATTATTTCACTTTAACTACAATTTATATTATTGTATGTACTTGCTTGTATTTTAAATTATTAACAGGGCTTCAAATAGTTTATTAAAAACTATTCAGATGATATCAAGGATGGCTCAGAGCTGTATATAAAAGGAAACACGGTAAACTGAAATTTGTTTTTCCGAAAAATATAGTATACAATTTAATAAATCAGTTTATATTAATTTCATAATTAAGTAATATTTGATAGACTCACCTTTCATAAGACAAATATTTAGATTTCACACGAAACTCCTTGTAGCAAGAGGAATGATAACCCTTTAACTCGTCTGCCTAATGTTCAGGCAGTGCTACGTCTTGATATTTGTGCTTATGATGTTTTGGAGCTTCTAGAAACATTTTTCAATATGTTTTTTTATTTCCTCTCTTATTTTCCCTGAACAAAATGCACAAAAAACACTTCGTAATCACTTTTTAAAGACAACTTCCAAGAAAACAACTTGCAGCCGCAACGGATTAAGAAATCATTGCACGTGATGGGAGTATCCGAATATGTGAAATTCAATATGTAATATCTAATATCTCTTATTACCGTTGCAAGAAATTAATGTTTGTTTACATTTAGCGCTCGCCTAAGAGTCTACTAATTACACTTTAGCTGTTTCCAGGGCGCGGGTAAAAGAATTTTGGAGAATGTAGAAAGATATTGTGGTTTAATTTTTTAAGAAACTCAAATTTGTGTATGTAAATATAAGATTCGGTATTGAATACTTACTTCGGATTTCTGTCAAGATATATTTATTTCAAGATAAAGAAGAGAACAGGTATTTACAACTAGATTAAATGGGCATAATATATGCCGACGCTAAGAATATATGCACTAAGAATGTAAATGATCACGGTAATGCGATTAATATTCATGATAACAATATTCATGGTGAGGAAATGCAAATGTTTCACTTCAACGTTTGAACCTACTCTGTTTATATTAATTAACCAACAAATTCAAAGAAATCGATACCTTTTTCCTCTGTTTATAAAATACAGTTCCAGTTTATTTGTTTTTAATTCTTCTAGCCTGCGTTCGCATTATTGAACTCCCCTAACGATTCTTATATCTTCTATAACATTAAGCAAAGATTATAAATTGTACTGAAAATCTAAATAGACCAGAGTTTGAATTGAGCAATCCAAGAATTCACTTCGAATCAACTTAAATAAAACACTATTTCACACTCAGAAAAAGAGAGGGAAGTGAAAGAAAAAACGATTAAACATCCATTAGTATTATACCATAAATATGAGTGCATATAAAGTGCATTTTATTAATTTTTTATCAATCTATCTGACTTTCTGTGTAGGACAGTAAAAAAATTTTGTTCCGCACTTTATTCCCGGATGAAAAATGCGAAAATAAAATTGTTATTAATAAAAAAAATATAACTGTAGAATTGACAATTTTCGAGCGTAGGACTGAGAAAACGTTACCGTTACATTTGTACGACAATGTGGCCATTTGATTAAAAAAATAATTACCAACCAACAGTAAACAATTCAGCTGAATAATTTTTAAGAACCTCGGTATTCAGACAGGTTGCTAGTGGGGGACGCATATATCAAACCAAACATTTTGTAAGACAGACGTGTTTTCTACTTTTTTATCACTTATCTTATGATTAAACTGAAAAACTAACTATTATTAATAAAATTTAAACAACCACCAGATCGATATGTTTTACACATGAGCGTTTTGTTAGGTCCCACTAACGGGAATTCTAGCAGGACGCAGTGTGGGCGTCTCGTCAAAACAAACCTGCTCGAAAAGATTCAGCCTTATTACTCACTTAAAAAAATGGCTGTCGTACTGTGGACTCAATACACTCACCTCCACAGAGAATTATATTTTTGAGCCTTTCGTACGGTGTGAACCCTCCCACGGTTGGAAAAAAATGCGAAAATATAGTATGTGAGAAAAAAACACTCATTCTTCCGCCGACAATTATATTTTGGAGTGGACTTGGAGTGGACTGGATGGATTTTCGGTGCAATCAACCACACTCTTTCAGACTCAATTAATACCTACAGTTCTCGCGCGACATGACATTCATTCCCATGATTATGTGGCCAGGCACTGCTGATGGCATTTCTTTCTTCATCCTGCACGATTTGCATTTCCAGTTTTTCTTAGAATTTTCAGACATTTTACGATAGGAATTTTGCGACAGAGTTGCACTCGAATTGCATATTCCCATTGCATGTCAAGCAAATTACAAATGCACCGTCAAGTGGTATCAGATCCTGACATCTAGTGCATTTATTACTCATCTTACCGTGTATAACGAAACCACTTATGCGTGTGTATCTTTAAGATTTTTGAATAAAGATAAAGATAAATAAAGGCAAACTGAAAAGAAAAAGTAAAATTCTTTCTGTGTACATAACTAACTAACACAAAATCGCCGATCACACCAAAAGCTTCTAACCTTTGTACCGTAATTACGCGATTAAGAGTTAAAACACAAGACTACTTCACGTATCTTACAAGACTATTTCACGTATCTCCAATTTTAATATAATGTATTTGTAAAAGAAAATAAGAAACTCTTTCCCTATATTTTCATATACTAATATACTAATATACTTTATTCGTTTGAATCTATCTTAAGACTTACTAACTAACTAAAAATGTATTCTTTTTTATACCCAATTGGAGATACAAGTATTTCCCACTCGATCGATTTCTTATACATTCTTGGAATTTTATGTACCGATATGCAGTCGATACCCTTGCATATTACTTAAATTGGCCTCGGTTGACTCAGAAAAGAAAAGTCAAAGTGTCCTGTGTTATAGACACATAATTATTTATGTGCTGACATAGGTTTCGGAGTTCACGATGGATGCACTTGATATATGTTAACCTAAACATGTTTCACAAAGAATTGGAGTACAGAATTTGTTGGCATATTTATGTGATAACGAAATCATATTGGGTTCAGTTGGGAATTTGTGATCGATACACTTGTTGTGATCGATACTATTAAAGCGTGTTAATGTAAACGCGTATATTATTTATGTGACCATTGAATCTGCTTTAAATATTTGTATGATATATGGTACAGATATGCTTATCTGTGTTTGTATTATATGCTTAACTGTAACTATTAGACTCAATGCACTGTAAGAGCTTTACGAACATCCAACATCATCTACAGAAGCCGTTAGTCTACTCCTCGAATTCAGTGAAAACATTGAATTTATATAAATAATAAATAAAATGGGTGCCAATATAAAACCTTGAGGAACTGCCAAATTAAATAAGCACATCTCGCTTTTCACACCATCAAACTTCACTCTTTGAGATCTATTGGATAGGTTTGTTCGAAATCAATCAAGTATGAATCCATGAAAACCAGCTGTTTCCATTTTATCTTACAGTATAGAATGGTTGACCATATCAAAGGCTTTTTTAATATTATTAAACAATCCAGCAATGAACTTTTTATCGCCAAGGTTACAGAAAATATTTGAGCAATCTTCGGTATATTTACCGTGCTGGAAACCAAATTACATTGGACTGAAAAACGTAACCTTATTCAAATAACACATTATCCTCTCTTTAATAACCTTTTAAAAATCTTTGCTAAAGGGCGGCAGAAGTGAAATAGGCCTACAGTTTTTCAAATCGCCTACAGAACCTCTTTTAAGCAGCGGAACTCTATCAACGCAGATACCCAGGGGAAGTTTCCAGAAAACATACTGCGGTTAAAAATGATCGCCAGCACATCAACCACAAACCATGTGATGCGTTTCATAAGTATATCCGAAATACCACCAAAGCCACATGAGTTCGAGTTTTCTTGGAATCCAATAACATTTAAGAACTTCAGAGCAGTGATAGGCTCGAACTTTCTACATTGGTACATCGAGTGCATATCCTTTGGACTGTTTGTGTTGGTAGGCTGTTTGTTATTGACGTAAAATACCCATTGAATGTATTAGCAGTGTCAGAAAGTTCGCAGTTGTTCACGCAAATTGAAGGAGGTTTTCTGGTAGGAGGAGACTTGTTCAAAACATCATCATCAATACTTGCCATTCAAAATTTCAGGTTACCCTTAGCAGAAATGCGACAAAATGCAATCCCTTTTTTTAATTTAAAGCATATCTTTTTAAACTTATTTTTAAGCCTAAGGTTAAGGGGATTCTTAGAGCACTTTATTCTCATCTCATTTTGTTTGTTTACTTTTCCAATGAGTTGACTAGAGATACAGGGTTTCAGTCTCTTATTAGACTTTGTCAGGAGTTCTGTAGATGGCCAGTTTTATTTAAGTCTAGTTAAGAAAACCTTAAACACATCATTAAAGCAGAAGCATCACATTCCATTTACACATCCTCTCATAAAGGAGAGATTTTTTAGCTTTATGAAATTAATTTTTGTGTTTGTTTTTTGGAGACCATCTACTTCGCTACGGCTGGTATGTTTGCTTCGAAAAGAGTTTACCAACAGACCTGCCATTGAGTGATCCGCGATATGCAAGTCATTTGTGAACCTTTCGCAGGCGCTCTGTGAATCACTCATAAATATGATCCAAACACGTACCCGCAGCCAACATTGTAGGTTCGTTAATGAAATAAGCTAAGCCACGGGTAAACAAAAGAGTCAATTAATTATTATTCACAGTTTCGCTACTGTAGTCGATAGACGGAAAACGAAAGAAAATCTACCTGATTAAATTTAACAAAAAACTTCAGAATGTCTGCGCGCAGAATGTGGAAACACTCCGCCTTATTTACTATTATTTTTTTTAATCAGCAGACCACGCCTGCAGCATAATCTTCATTTGGATTCGCAAAGAAAACAAAACCTGGCAAATGATAATCGTTACTTTTGAGCCCACAAATCCAAATTTCAGATACAATAACAATATCCGGAATGCAATGAAAAGAATCAAGGTGGTATGACAAATAGTTTGTTTATGAGCTATTTCCAAAGATAAAGATATCACTATTCGCAAACTTATATCAAGAATAAAAAGGTCATCATTTGTATTGTAAATTCAGAATTTATTGAACCATTAAATAGATTTAGACTTTTCTATACTCATCCTTCCGCATTAGTATTTGGTTGTTTTTAAGCCACACAAATTTAAAATGAAGCGAGCCCGGGTGTATGATGTAAGTGAATCGTTGATATATATTCCGCTTTCCCTTCTGACGCCGCTGCTGCTGCTGTGGACGTTCTCGTTATCAGTCACGTTAGAAATTAGGTTTCCCTTCTTCTTCTTCTCGCTCGTGATCCACTGCTTCATCTACAGCTAAGTGAACCTGTCGATTTGTTTGAAGGTCTGTTGTTTTGTTCTTTGTTTAGCATCGGGAGCATCAATTGACAAAGAATTTTGGAATATTTGCTAGGCATACCAATAATTTCGATGCAGTTGGAGGGACGTTGTTGTAGCCAGTTTAGTTTACTTTCAAGTTAATTTACCCTCGCTCGTAGCTCGTTGAGTGAAGCCAGGAAGGAATTATTTGTGTTTTCCAGTTTGATTAGCTTCGAATAAATTATTTGGGGAGTAAATTCAGATTCGGCTTTCGTGTTTGTAGATGTACCTGCATGCACTTCTATTGATTGACCACTGTAGTTAGTCCCTTGGTTACGGTTGGTAGAAGAGGATGGTGTCTCCATGAATTTCTATTACTACATAGTGCGAAGTTTCACTTGCGATATCCATCAAACTCAGGTTTATTACAATTGTCTAAATATTTCAAAACTTGATGTTTTTATCGGGCCATTATGCTTGCAAACTGTTTAGAACCAGAGTTAAATGCTAAAACATAAATTATATATACGAGCATAAATACATACTTACAATATCAGTCAATTAGCACAAAAGCTTCGTCCACAAAACTGCACACATAAAGCTTAAGGCTGCAGAAAATAACAGCTCAATTAAAAAACCCTCCAAACGGAATGTGAGGGTTTCTTTATTTTTTTTTTTTTAAGAACTTTCAAGTGGATAAACTTATGATGCCAAAGCTTGTGTTAAGTTTTCCGGAAAATGTGACAGAAAGAGAATGAAAGATATTTGGATTCAGTGGCTTTTTCGCTCCATGGGCGGCATCCAACATCTAATGGGGAGACTAAATTATTAGTGTAATTAGACTTGTTCTTGTATTCTAGGCAAACACTCATCTTACATGATTTTAGTTTTTTTTTTCAATTTTAATTCATTTATTTATTCTATTGGGGTACATAAAGATAATATCTTTTATAGTACTTAGAATATTAGAATTGAAGTTATATCAATTTAATTGCCTTAAAACTTAATTACAATATTTTATATAATCTATAAAATAAACTGCAGAAAAGTTGAGCGGAAAATAGTTATGACAGGCTAAGGAAGGCAGGGATAATATATTGTGAGAAGTATTAGTTAAGAGGTAACAGATGAAAAATAAAGAAGAATAGCACTTTTAAAATTTTTGATATTAGAGTGTTAACAACCGAGGTCAAAAAATTCTCTACATCTTTCGAAGATGTTGTCATCATGACAACAACAATAAAAACCAGAAAGAACAAAGAACCAATAACAAAGGGAGCTGAAAATTGAAGATAGAGCGATAATAGCGAACGAAAAATAAAACCATAAAAAATTGTGTAAAAGAAAAGAAAAACTAAAAGTATGTATGAGTGTATTAAAGAATGTGTAAATTGAATTTTAATATCTTTAATAAAAATAGGAATTTTGTAGCCGTGGATAATGAACTTATTTGTGTTCCTGTTTTATTTAAGCCTCGTTACAAAATCTAAATTGGTAGTTGTCGATATCACGACAACAAATTACAAAATTCTCTTATCGTGAGTTGAACAATAAAATGGCAAGTTCAGACCCTTTCTCTGAGTCTAGAAAAATGCTCCGATCACCAATTGTCAACGCCAACGAGAGCCCAATATGAAATGAATCAAATGCTACTGAGAAGTACAACTGGCAATCTTGGAATGCTCCAGATTCACAAGAAAGTATGCTTGTTAGTATGCGAATCGTTGATAAAGATTGGCTTTGCCCACCATGTGTTAAACATACTGCTACTGGAGCCCCAGCTAGGCGCGTTTCCACAGGGTCGAAATTTAGGAGTTCCAAATCCTCAAAGGCTTCTTCACGTAAACGGCTCCAAATTAAGCTGGAAACGTTGGAAGAGGAACGTAAATTGGTGGAGAAACGCGACCGAAGGAACTTAAGCGATAAAAATGAACTTGAGTACATCGACAAAAAATATAAACTCCTTAGGCAAATGGAAGAAGATTTGTCCATAACTGAGGATGAGGCGGGGTCTATAGCCAAATAAAGTGTTAATCACTGGCTAGACGATCCGCGAAATAATACATATAGTTTCCCGCATTCGACAAAGGTAACAAGAGCCCCGGATTTCGTAAGTCAACAGCCAAACAATAACGATGGGCACGTAAAAGATGGCTCACCGATGGCTCGGTGCAGAAGGTTGTTTCAAAAAATTAGATATTATGCCCGAAACGTCACATGGCTTTCAAACATATACCACCGATGCAAACGGCAAAACCGCACTGCAGGGACATAAAATACTGTTCCAACAATTGCCACTTACAAATGATGGCGTTCAAATCATCTCAGCTGTTCACCAGCAGCCATACACAGAGCCATTTAATCAGCGAAGAGGACAACTACAGGCTGCCGCTCATACGTCATTGCGCCACGCTTCTCAACTTCCGCACTCTGCAAGCTGAACCACTGGTGTACTAAGCAGACGCCAAATTGCAGCGAGACAAATCGGCTCTCGCGATCTACAAACCTTTGCAATAGATTCAGAGAAATGGTCTCTTTTTCTTTTTCGTTTTCGGATGAAAAAGATGTTCTACGTCTGCAAAGAGCGTTAAAAGGCAAAGTTCTACAGGCAGTTCGAAGTTTGTTGATACAATCAAACAGTGTGCGCAAAATAATCAGCACGTTTCAGTTAATTTTTGGCAAACCAGAGCGAATAATAAACTCTCTGATTTATCGCATACATATGATTCGACCTCTAAGAGCTGACAAACTTGACTGCCTAGTATACTTTGCAGTTGAGGTTCAAAATTTATGCGCTACGTTAGAGGCCACTGGATTAAATTTCCACTTTTTCAATCCGACGCTGCTCCGAGCTTTTAGATAAGTTACCACCAAGCATTAGACTCAACTCGGGCAATTATATTGTTAATGATCCACAGTGCACAATAGCTCAATTCAGTGAATTGTCTTACAAAATTGCGGAAACAGCAAATTGAGTGCACGTTCCAAGTTTTTCCACACAGAGCCACGATATCAAGGCGTATGAAAGTATGAATCAGACCAGAGTTCTTTTTAATGCACACTTAAATGATGAAGATAAAGATGTGGAGAAAACGGCAAAGACGGGTTGCACTATTTGCAGCGGCAAATGCTCGTCAGCAGCAAAGTGTACGAAATTTATAGAAGTTTCTAGATATGAGAAATGGGCTGCCGTAAGAGAATGTAAACTTTGTCGAAGATGTCTCACTAGGCACGGAAACAACAGATGTGCATCTTCTTCAGTATGCGGCAAAAATGGCTGTACATTTAAGCACCACAGCCACCTACACAACTATGACAAAGATGGTGCATTAGCCACAGGTGCAAAGCCACCGCGAGCGGTCTCATCAACGTCACAGTAGCAATGTAATACTCACGATCATTGGGGTGAGTCTATCCTGTTCCGGATTTTAGCTGTGATACTCTATGGCAAGAAGAGCGAAACCCATACTCTTGCTTTTCTGGATGAGCGAACCTCCGTCATTCTTATAAACAAAGAAGTTTCGAAAAATTTGAATATGAGAGGCACTCCACACCCACTTCACTCACAGGTATGAACATGATTCCCAAATTATAAATGTTCAAAATTCAATCACAGGGCACGGCGCCTAGAAACATCTAGTAAGCAACGTTCATACTGTGGACAGCCTTCAGTTTCCATCGCAAACAATTAACCCTTTAATGTCAAATGTTGCTTATAGGCAACATTTTATATTTCCGGTCATAGTTGCCATAGTTTTTGTTGTTTTTGCTAAAGGTTTTTTCAAACGAAAACTAATATGTCTGAACATTAGTTTACGAAGTTACATTTTTAAAAGCTTTACTAGTGTTCATTTGTGTGCTAGTTGAAGTGTTGTTCAGACGTGTTCAAAACAATAGTGGAAAAAGTTGTTTAACAAAAATTCAAATAAAAACTAAACACGCAAGAACTTTTTTATAAAAAGTGAATTTTATTATAAATAACAACTTGCAAAACTTAAAAAAAGTTTTTATTGTTGTGTCAGTAATTTCATGAAAACAATGTTGCTTACAGGCAGCATTTGTCCATAGTAGCAATAATTTTTGTTTTTAGAAATACGTCAAAAAGGTTAAATAGAATCAGAAATAAAACGAATGATCGATTTCGACTGGAATTATTAATGATGAAGAAGGTGAAGAAGAAGAAGAAGAGTTATATGATTCCAATTTGGAGAGAGTGATTGAAGAGACAATTGATCAGGTAAGCGTTATTACATTTTAGTTGTACTGTATCAATTGAAATCCCGTACAGGTAAGGAAAATAGGAAAAACATTGAAATAAATTTGATTACCAGAATTGTTGAAGAAGATATACATACATGCTAATGAAGAAGTTGAAAATGAAGAAGATACAGAAAACATCGTCACCGAAGTTTTGAAAAAATCAATCTGGAGAGATCGAGATGGAGGAACATGAACCTACCCGTTTGCGAAACTGCTTGGAAAGAAGTCAAAGATCCAGTAAAATATTTCAGTGAGTTCTTCGATGATGAAATTATAAACAAGATTTGCAACGAATCAAATCTATATTCGATGCGAACGAAAGGCATTGTGCTAAATTTTTTACCACTCGAGTTCAAACGATTCTTTGGCGTATTTCTTTATTTATGCGTAATACAAGTTCCAAATTTACGAATAGCTTAGATGCCAAACTTCAGATTATAAGCTGTTGCAGATTCTTTATCAAGAGTACGCTTTGAGAAAATCAAAGAAGCTTTTCACATAAATGATAATACTCAACAGCCGGAATGTGGATCTACTAATTACGATAAACTTTATAAAATACGTCCATTACTGGATAAAATGAAAGAGAAATGCAACAAAATAGGACAGGGTGACAGCAGAGCATTGATGAACAAATGATTTATTATAAAGAACGTCATAATCTAAAACAGTACCTACCAATGAAGCCCAATAAGTGGTGTTTTAAAATGTTCACAGGAGCTGTAGTTTCAAGTATCGTACACGATTCTGCTCTCTATGTAGGAGAAGCAACGTGTCCATCTTTTGGATAAGGGATCTCATCAGATATTGTGTTGCACTTAGCTTCTAATGTTCCACAAAACAAGAATTATAAATTATTTTTCGATAATTGGTTCACTTCCATAAGCCTGATGATTGCGCTAAAAGAAGAAGACATTTTAGCAGCAGCAACAATTCGAAGCAATCGAATGAAAAACTGTTGCCTTATGGATGAAAAGCAGCTTACGAAAAAAGGTCGTAGATCGTATGATTTCAAATTTGAGGCAGCACATAATTTAGTTACCTGCCGCTGGTACAACAATAAGAGCGTTCAACTCGTCTCAAATTATATAGATGAAAATCCAGTTTCAGAATACAAACGCTGGTGTCGTAAACAAAATGAGTATATGAATATATCTAGACCTGCTATTGTCGAGTGTTACTACAAGCATATGGGAAGCGTAGACCTGACTGATATCTTGTGAGAGTTGTATAAAATCAACCACAGGTCCAAGAATTGGTATATATTATGCGTATTGTATACTGGTGCCTCAGCACAGCACTAGTCAATAGCTGATTGTTGTATAGAAGAGACCAAAAAAATCAAGACGGAAGAACTAAACATATGTCACTTTCAGCTGATGATAGCAAACGAGCTTCTACATTCGTCTAATATTACGCCAGTTAACCAACGCAAAAAAGGTTGTACATCGGCAATCTTTTCAGGCACCCAATCAGATTTACCGTCACCAGCGTCTCCAGCACCATCTAACATTTCAAACGTTTCATCACAAAGTTCATCGTCGTCAACAAAACTTGCATATATATAGTATATCAGAACCTCCAAAAACTATGCGTTTTGATTAAGCCGGTTATTGGGTTGAATGGGGTGCAAAAGGAAGATGTAGATTATGCCATACCGGTATTCCAAAATCAAAATGTTCAAAATGTAAGGCACACTTATGTTGTTATCCACAAAAAAATTGTTTTGCTTCATTTCACACATGAGATGTATCAAAAATTAAAAAACACAACATAAAATATCAATATTCGTTTGTCTTTTAAAATGTACTACCATGGCGCAATGTTGCTTATAAGCAACATACTATAACGGTAAAACCAGAAGTTTTAGAGCCTTAAAATTGATATCAGTTCATACTCAAGGCTCAACCAATCACCTAATATGTTCAAAATATTTTTAACCACGCCAATTTTAATTCTGACATCATATGGTTAATGTATCGAGCTACAACATAATATTAGGTTCCAGTATCTGTGAGGTCTTCCGATCGAGTCATATACGCGGGCAAGGCCGCGTTTGTTAAGTGGGCTTATTAACGCTAAGCTTGGTTTGCCATTAAAATATAAGGAAGGTTCAATTGCGCAGCCAATTGCCATTAAAACACGTTTGGGATGTACAATACATGGAGAAGTTGCAGTGCAGAATAAAAAAAGAACAGCGAAGAACATTCAGCATAGCTACTACACTTGTGAGTGTGAAACTCAATATGCCAACGCAAATTTTGAAAAGCTAGTTAAGGCTTCCATATATATTAATAACTTTGGGATTTTTAACCATACACATAAGTTGATATTTAGTGATGATAAAAATGCCTTAGATTTACTAAATACTCATACCTGTAGAAAAGATGGTCACCTTGAGACGGATTTGCTTTGGAATTTTGATATTGTCAATCCACCCGACAGCCTCCCTATGGCTTTAATTTAAAAATATCTCTAAGAAGCGGTGAAAAGATGGAAGAGACATTCCCGAACCCCGAAAATTCTGACTCAAAATCTATGTCTATTCAACAAACCCTTACTAAACTAAAATCGTTAGAGGAAAATATCGGGGAATTTGACCATGTAAACGAATCAAGTGCTTTTGAAGACTCAGCTCAAATTCAAAACTCGCCAATACGACTAGAGTTACGTCCCATTGGCAAACCAATAGAATATCAAACTCCTTCTTCTACTGTGCGAACATTCAAAAATTCTCACGTTAAGATCGTTTATAATATTTTACAAATGGCCACGAGTTCTTCTAATTCATCTCACGCCATTAAACCTCTATCTGTGTTCGATGGATCAGCTAAAAGCTTGGATATATTTATTCAGTAAGTCAACGTGGATAACTAGAATTAATTGATATTGTGACGTCAAAACTAACTGGGCGAGCTTATAATGTTATAATTGTTATAATGAAATACAACGATTTTACAGATTTGCCTGAACTTAAGACGCACTAGTCAAACAATTTATAAAATGTCGATCTATACAGGTGATACAAACGGAGATTTTTCAATTCAGGCAAGGCTACAACAAGTCGAAAACCATAAAACCAATGGTTGTCCTAAGACCAGAAACAATAACTCCCACTACCCTAACGTAGCTGGTAAGCCATTCACGAATAACACACACGCATTTACACCCAATCACCATCAAAAGGTATTAGTGGTAATACGGTGAAAAACATAATCTGCAGGTACTGTAAGAACCCAGAACATTCTATAGGAGAATGCCGTAAATTAACTTTCAAAAACAACCAGAACTCCGATAATCAAGTACACTCTAATCAAGAAAACTACCAGCGACCTGGCCCGTCCGACACCCGGAAGTGTCAGGTAAAAAATATCAATCTACGTTCGTAAGTGCCGTCAAGCCTCAAAGTCAATCACTGAATCAAATTCCAAATCGAGGAAATATTCCTCAAAATCAATCACTGAATCGAATTCTATATCGAGAAAATATCCCTCAAAATCAATCACTGAATCACAGAATCAAAATCGAGGAAATATCCCTAGCAATCAATCACTGAATCAAATCCTAAATCGAGGAAATATCCCTCAAAACCAATCGACAAATGAAATTCTAAATCAAGAGGAAACTACTCAAAATCTAAAATCGCATTCAGTGTCTCAAATATTCAAATCTACCAAGCCGAAATGCGATTCCGAGCAAGAATAAACCCCGGAGCGAAGAAGCCAGTCACTGCCTCAAACGTCCAAGCCACTAATTCGAAAGTACTTTCCCAAATACAAAATCAAAATCAAACTCCTTCATTGAATATCAAGTTCAAAACCAAATTGGCTCTCTGAATCAATATACTAAATCCGACTCACCAAATCGGACGATAAGAACCCAAAACTACAAATCGAGTTCACAGTTTCAAAAACCTAAACCATTGGGATCCAAGCATATCGAAAGCGAAGTAACGAAGAAAAATTTAATTCAAAATCAAGCCCACACTAGCCATCGAGATCCGGAACAAACTACAAATGGAAACATACTAAACCAAATCTTTGCTAATGGATGAACTCAAAAACAAGTGGAAAGACTAAATAAATTCCTGAGTAAAATACCTAGTCCAAAAAATTAAATTGGACTAAATTTTAGTTCCATTACTTTAGGGTGATCCATCGTGTGGTTTGATTTTCAATAGACTTTTCTTGACAGATCACGAGTGACTTCTATACAACCGCTTTGTCATTTTTGTTCAGTATTGTCCGGCAAGTCATCATGGAAAGACTCATACTACAATAGCGTCTCCAAACTGTTCAGCTGTATTACGAAAATCAGCATTCTGTAAGAAATGTTTTTCGTGCGATTCGAAGAACATACGGTGCGCATAATCGATATACTGAAACCACTATTGCCAATACCATTCGCAAATTTGAGTCCCAGCTTATATTAGTGGATGATACTCGACCGGTTAGACCACATCCAGCATGTAGTGAAGGGACTATAGCAGCTGAAGCTGAGAGTGTACGCGAAGACTGTGACGAATCGATTCGTCGTCGTTCTCTGCAGCTTGGTTTGACGTATTCGACAATTTGGCGTATTTTACGTAAGGATCTCGGCCTAAAAGCGTACGAAATTCGAGTTGTGCAAGAATTGAAGCCAGTCGACTTGAATATGCGTCATATTTTCAGTGAATGGGCTCTCGAAAAACTCAATTAAAATCCGGTGTTTTATCGTGAAATTTTGTGCAGTAATGAAGTCCAATGGACACGTTGATAAACAAAATTGCCGTATTTGGGCTGATGAACAACCCGAAGAGTATCAAGAGCTACCATTAAATCCATTAAAAACAACGGTACGATGTGGTTTATGGGTTGGTAGAGTCATTGATCATATTTCTTCAAAAATGAAGCAAATCAGAATGTTACCGTCAATGGTAACCGTTATCGTGCCAAATGGACTGTGTGCTTCCTGAAATTCAAGCACATGGTCTCGGTGAGCTCTGGTTTCAAGCGCGTGAAAAAATGCACTTGTTGAGAAATCTTTTTGGTGAGAACTTAATTTCACGTTTTGCTACGGTAAATTGGCCGCCTAGATCGTGCGATATCACACCTTTGGATTTTGGACACCTTTGGACTTTGGTCTTCCCGAATAAGCCAGCTAAGATTGACGCTTTGGAAGCCAACATCGTGTTATCAGCGAGATACCAGTCACTATGCTCAGATTTAATCGTGGCCAATATTTTCATGATATCATTTTTAAAGGGTAAGTTCCATTTATTGTTCTTGTGAGGATATATCAGCTGTCGTATTTTCAATAATGTGAATAATAAAAAAAGGTACGAAACTTTATATAATTAAAAAAAGACATATTAAATAACTTGTTTTCTAGGTGTGAGATGTGGTCAAATCTGCTTAGATTATAAAAATAGCGAAGAGTACTATGAAATGCTGTTTGAAGCTTCCTTTTACATTCAGTATCACAGTTGTAATATATTTCACAGCCATATATAAGTACTGGAATAAATTTTGTTTTTGGTGTTGTTAACTTTTGAGCAGCCCATAAAGTTCAGAGAACTTATGCTTTGCACACAAACTTATTTATGTGATTATTCCATGTAAGTGTTCTGTTAAATAATTCACACACAAATTCGATTTGTGAACAATCAAGCTTAATTGCTGGAAAATGAGAAAGTTCTAGCTCCTTTCTTGAAATGACTTAAACGAATTAAGCGAGAAACCATTATTTAATGACCATTTTAAGATTTTTTTGAGATCTTCGCTCAAATCATTGGCACAGTTTTCAATAAGACCAAAAGGGCAGCTTTTATAAATCTGAATATCGTCAACATAAAAATGCTTGAATATCATTTATATAAAGTACAAATAATAAGGGGCCCAAAATCGACCCTTGTTAGACGCCCTGCACTATACCTGCATTATACCTGCACTATACCTGCACTATAGGAAGAAATTCTGATAAGGTGTTACCCAGACACACAGCCTGTTTTCTTTCTCTAAGACACGACGAGAGTAGCTTTACAGCCGGAGAAGACATGTTAAGGCCTTGACGTAACTAATAAATGAGGATACGGTGATCAACCAAAAGGATAAGGGAAGTCACATGGTCTTCGTTTAGTTAGTGGTTTCTTATATCTTCTACTACGTTCAAAAGTGTGGTGATGCAACTATGTTTGACACGAAACCCAGATTGAATGGAAACCAATAAGTTATTACGTACAAAATACTCGCTAAGTTGCTTGTGAATAATTTGTTCGAAAATTTTGGACAGACAAGGCAGTATTGAGATGGGTCTGAATTCTTCACCTGTAGCATTCTTAGGAATTGGTGTTATTTTTGCCTTTTTCCATTAAGAAGGAAAAACACCGGTCATTAGAATGGTATTCATAGCGTGCGTTATATACGGAAGCAATAACGGAAGTATAGACTTTATAAAAACCGAATGAACTCCATCTATTCCTACAGCATTAGACTTTATGGTTAAGATACTTTCCACTATATCCGTGCTCTCTATTCTTGTGAAGAGAAATGGTGTATCAGTAGAGACATTTACAGGAAGTTCTATTGCCAGGAGATTCGATAAAATTGATTGATTGATTTAGTTCATTGCTATCCATATCTTTTATACAGATGACCTTCTATTTGCCTTTCCCTAATTCACGAAGATTATGATTCGAGTAAAACTGTGTCTTCGCGATTCTTATTGTCGTACTAGTAGGAATGGTTATGTCAAATTCAAATGTAAGAAAGATCAGGTCATGCTTAGAAAAAACGGGAGCAGATGTTTGATCATAAAAAATACCCTGTTAGAATTACTATCAAAAAATAGATCTAGAATAGTAATTGAGGTATTTGTAAAATGAGTAGGCGTTTGAGTATTTACTGAATGAAGATCAAACGCCATCATATTCTCGGTAAGATGATTTTCAACCAAAATATTGCTGTTGAAGTCACCGCATACAATAACATTGCTGCCTATAGTTGAGAGCTCTTCCATTAACAAATACAGGGGTATCAAGTCAATATTCCTATTTGGTATGTAAACGCTACCTATACGGACAGAATTTCCATCACCTTTTATGTCTAAAAAAAGGCATTTAAGAGGACATTCGTTGGGCGCACAACATTTAAGCCTATAATTAAGACCTTCTCTTACATAAATAGCTGCACTTCCATAAGGGCGATCGGTTCTATCTGAACGAAATATTTCGTAACCATTTAAAGAATAGATAGCAGCTTTTATATCTGGGGAAAACCAAGCTTTCGACACACAGATAGCATCAACTTAAGAATCTAAAAATTCTTCTCTGAATTCATCTATTTTTGGGAGTAAGCTTCGTGCATTAACATGACAAATGTTAAGCCCTTGCTTACGTAACAAAACACACTATTCATTGATCGCAATACTATATATATCACTACTGTCACCCATAGATATCAATCCGCTTTTTGTGTAGTATAAACCACAGGAGAACCAAGTGACACACACATATCGATAAGCGATTTATCTTTGAGCTAATAACTAACATTGATGCAATGGGACAGGTATTAAAAAGGAAATAAAGCAAAAACATTACAATAAGAATCACGTTAAAAAAGAGAAAATAAAAAGAAAGAAAAAGTTGAAAAAAAAAATAGTATCAAAACAAAAATATACTTAGAGTACTTGTTGTGCGCTGACAGTCATAGTTGTTGCTGTTGTTCTTCTTCGTCTTCTTCTTTCTGATCACTCGTGGCTATAATATTCAACATTCTTTCGCTCTCCACCAAAATGCCTCGTGCACTTGCATTCTTTCTTACATAGACGGAACCAAAATGCGTAAAAACAGCTGTTTATTGTGATTGAGACGTGCAGCTTTGTAATAAATTGAGCGATTTTTCGTTGTCATACTCCCATACATATATGTGCCTATTGTTTTCTGCTTTGATGCCAACGTCTTCGAAACAGATCTGTCTTCCGTTTTTGCAAAAGAGTGCAACTGCTTGCAAAATGGTGTTTCTTTCTTTCGGAGAGTGAAATTTTACTATAATGGGTGTTTGTTCTTCTTGTCAATGTACGAGTATTTTTCTTTTACTTCGCTTTCATTTACATCTGTGCTCAGTGTGTTATTAATTGATTTAAATATGTCGAACGCATTTTCTGTGCTGGACATTGGAAAAAAATTTATTTCTATCTCGCAGTTTCCATGTTGTGCATCGACGGTGGGGTTCGCTTTTGGAGAATCTGCTGTTCTAGTTCGTTTTGCAAAACACTTATGCCAGCGCTTGATCCAATCCTCGAAACATTTTTTATATTCGGTTTTCGGTATGTCCATCAGTGCTCCCTGCGATTTTTCCATTACTTTCTCTCAGCTGCTGAAAGGCGTTCCCCGTACTGGTTTTTTAACTCAATTGAACAGAAAGAAGTCACAGGGAAGCAAATCAAGTGAATTCGTGGCTGTTGGATGGTATTTTACGAATAATGATAGCACTATGCGACGATGCGTTATCATGGCGCAAAGTCCACTAGTTTTCTGTCTCTTTGTTTACTGTTTCGCCTTCTGGCAAAAATTCATGATGCACTACACCGTTGTAATCCATGGAAACCGTGAGCATTGCCTTGTTTTTTGACTAATAACGACGTGGTTTTTTTGGTCTCGGCTCATTTGGTGAACGCCATTTACTTATCTGATGTCTAGAATGCGTGTCGCACTCGTAAGCCCACGTCATATCTCCAGTAATGATCCTTTTGATGAATGTGGGATCGGATTCAGCCTCGCAAATCATCTCTTTTGCGACGTCAGCACGTTTTCTTTTTTGCATGAAATTGAGGTCTTTTGGCACCATATTTGCTGCTGCACGACGGAAACCCAAATCATTAACCAAAATGTCTTGGACGAATCCACCGGCAATGTTCAAGTCCTCCGCTATCTCTCTGATGGTTAATTTTCGGTTATTGACCAACATTTCTTTTACTCCATCGATGTTTTCGTCGGTTTTCGATGTCGATGGTCTGCCACTGCGTTCATCATCTTCGATTGACTCACGACCACTTTCGAACCGCTCGTGCCACTGGTTAACGACCGTTTTCCTTCTAGAATCGTTGCCGAAACGTTTTTCCATCATTTCCAACGTTCGCGCACCATTAAATCCGGTTTTTACGCAAAATTTAATACAAGTTCGTTGTTGCAAATTTAAATCCATTTCTAAAATTGTTAAAAATCGTCAACACACACAAAGATAGATGTACTCTTGGTTACGTAACTTTTGCAAATGTCAATCTATGACGCTAAGACTTATAAGGAATGTCAACAACAGATGTACCAACTTAACAAAAAAACAGAACTCAAATCGGAAGAATGGGAGCGCCACACGGTGGTATATTTCTGCTTGAAAGGAGTATACTTAAAAGTTGGTACATGCTCGTACATATGTATTTATATCTGAATTGACTTTGAAACAATGTTTTTCATATTTCAGTTTCCAAGCAGCAATGCAGACTGGGAAGAGATTGCAACACATTTTTTTAATCAGTGGTACTTTAGCTTATGTCTTGGTGCCCTGGATGGTAAGGACATTGCGTTTAGAGCTTCCAAAGTGATGGTTGTCTTTACTACAATTACAAAGAATTTAATATTATTGTTTTGTTAGCGATGTGTAACGAAATTACACTTTTACGTTTGTTGACATCGGTTGCAAAGGCAGAGTAAGCGACGGAGGAGTCCTGAACCGAAGCGACTTTCGTAGTGTACTAAACAACTTAAGTCAATATTTTCCTCCACACAAGGTAGATAATAACAGAAAATTGCCATATTGTGTAAAAAGAGACGGTGCTTTCCCACTGCAAATGAAACTTTTGAAGCCATATCCGTACTTTTCTACCAAACGCAGCAAAAAAATTTTTAATTTTCGTCAGTGTATTGAACATGCTATAGTTTTAGAATTCTGGCAAATAAGATTAAAATTTTGCAAACAACTATGTATTGTACTTACGACCAGAAAAAGTTAAATGTAAAACACAGGCTTGCTACATATTTTTTTTGATACAAAATAGTGTTAATAATATTGATACAACACAAGCTGGTCCAAGCCTAACATATATAAACCATCGGAGGATAGCACTGCCCATATACAAAAAAAGGCCTCAGAAATTTGCTTTGTCAATTATAAACGAATTTGCGGCACAGGCTTGCTACATATTTTTTTGATAGAAAACAGTCCTAATTATATTGATGCAACACAGGCTGGTAAGAGCCTATATACCACATACCATTGGAGGATAGCACTGCCCATATATATATTCATTTACATTATTATATTTACATTATAATGTAAAATAAAACACATAAATTTGAAAGTGAACTTAAAATTTTTACTGTCGGTAACAGTAACCATTGACGGTAACATTCTGATTTGCCTCATTTTTAAAGAAATGCGATTTAGTAATTACAAATATTTCGGATTGTCAATTAAACGTAAACAAGTATACAAAAAAAAAACTTCTGCTTTTTTGTTTAAATCTATCATCAGACTAAACTGCTGTTTGCATGGTTACCTTTATGTAACCTATACAATAAAACATAAGTTGCAGTGGTTGCATAGGTGATCGTCCGGTAGCTCTTAGAAATGACACGAGCGGATACTGTGATTCAATGATCCCGCGGGTATCGTGTGTCGCTCGATTTGGTGGGAACTCGAACGGTCGCCTTTGCATTACAATTTTGATTTTGTTTTTTAGATTATGTTCTCGGATTTCCTTTTCGTGGAAGTGTTACCTGCAACTGTAACATTTAATCATAAGATAGGTCAATAAAAAGGTAGAAAAATATCTGTCTTACAAAATGTTTGTTTTGACAAATGCGTCCCTCACTTCTCATCTGTCTGAATAACGAGGTCCTTAAAAATTATTACTAACCAGCTAATTTTTTTACTGTTGGTTGGTAATTATTTTTTCAATTAAATGGCCACATTGTACTACAAATGCAACGTTACGTTTTCTCAGTCCTACGCTCGAAAATTTTCAATTCTACAGTTATATTTTTTTCATTAATACCTGTAGGACGAAGGTAAAATACGAAAGGTTAGTGTATTCTCTCCCAAATAAAATATTGTCCTGCAAAAAAATAGGTTTGTATCTCTAGTCCGACAAAAATTATTTAAGGGAACTAGTCCGTGCCTAAATTATATTGCGCATTTAAATCCTTGCAACTACCGAACCCTTCACCCGATTACATTTAAATTTGGTCTAGGTTATTTTATTACTGTAAGTAAGTAAGCTGTAGAAAATTTTAAGTGATTTGGACTTCAAATAAATAAAAAAAAAAACATTGCATATATTTGGACTACTTACTAGGAAAATTAGCCACTTTTCGGGTTCTTAGAGTAAAAAAAATGCATATCTTTAAAGTTCGCATAATTTTTGTTTCTTGTAAAAAAATAATACATTCATACATATAAAAAATTAACTTAATCTTCATAACATTTATCTGTTGACCATTCATCTTCTTCGTTACTTAAGTCGTTCTCCTCGTCTTCATCTTCTTGGCATCTATCATTTTCATAATTTATATTATCTGACTCTGTAATGACGTAAACAAAAGTAGTTGCAGAATAGTAACTTCTCAAACTTTGCCGAAAGAATATTGTGACAAAAAGTCACAAAATGTCGCGAAAAGTACCAAAGGTGTTTGGGTACAATCCCAATGCAATTGTTCCTGACATTCTGTGACAATTTTCGCCTAGGTTTGGGAAGTACGCAAACAGACCTATTATTGATTTAAAAAAAGTGCTAACAGATTACCTTTTAAATCAGCAGATAATTCTCAAAAAAATGGACTTTTAGGACCATCGAACCAATAATATTGGTTTTATATATTGATATTGTCCATCCATAATTTTCTGACGTATTTTTCGGTTGAGCTTCACATGTATGAATAACACCATACACTGCAGATGTATACTGTTTTTTATTTGTTGTAACAGTTCTTGTTTTGTTGGTGGCAAACTAAATGGATCGTATCCTACGATTTTTTTTAAGATTTCTTCGGTTTCGTTTTCACATTTGTAACCTTTTGCAAATAATTTGAACCGTTATTTATTTATGGTATTTCTCGTTTTTAATGCATAGATCCTGTACACAAACTCTTTAATAACTTGAAAAATCTTGCTCGATGTTGTTAATTCGGTATGTCCACTTCGAAGCAGTTGCAAAAAAGACTCTTCAAATTTTATTTTTTTAAATATTAAACGGATTTTTTTTTCCTTTACCGTTGAAAGCTGGGTTGAAATCATTTCCCGTGAAAATGTATGTATACAGCGAGTGAAGAAATTAATAATTCCCCGAGCTTGGAATAAATGTCATTTATATAGGGCGATTCATCGTACAGTTTAATTTTCAAAAGGCTTTCTTTGACAGATCGCGTATATCTGCTATCAAACTGCTTTATTATTTTTATTCATTATCATTTGGCAAATCATCATGAAAAGACTCATACCCAAACAGTGTCTCCAAATTGTTCAGCTATATTACGAAAATCAGCGTTCTCTAAGACATGTTCTACTTGCGACTCGAGGAACTTACGGTGGACATAATCGACCTACTGAAACCACTATTACAAATACCATTCGCAAATTTGAGTCCCAGTTTACATTAGTGGATGATACTCGACCTGTTAGACAGCATCCAACACGTAGTGAAGAGACCATAGCAACTGTAGCTGAAAGTGTACGCGAAGACCGCGACGAAACGATTCGTCGTCGTTCTCAGCAGTTTGGTTTGGCGTATTCGACAACTTAACGTATTTTACCTAAGGATGTCCGCCTAAAAGCGTACAAAATTCAACTTATGCAAGAATTGAAGCCATGCGGTTACAATTTGCGTCATATTTTCAGTGAATGGGCTCTGGAAAAACTCAATGAAAATCCGGTGTTTTATCGTGAAATTTTGTTCAGTGATGAAGCCCATTTCTGGCTCAATGGATACATTAAAAAACAAAATTGCCGTATTTGGGCTGATGAGCAACCCGAAGAGTACCAAGAGCTACCCTTACATTCATTAAAAACAACGGTATAGTGTGGTTTATGAGCTGGTGGAATCATTAGTTCATATTTCTTTAAAAATGAGGCATATCAGAATGTTTCTGTCAATGGTAACTGTTACCGCGCCCTGTTAGCGGACTATGTGCTTCCTGGAATTTTAGCACACGGTCTCGGTAAGCTCTGGTTTCAACAAGACGGTGCTACGAGTCATACAGCGCGTGAAACATTGGACTTGTTGAGAAATCATTTTGGCCGCCTAGATCATGCGATATCACACCTTTGAACTATTTTCTTCCGGGATATGTAAAGTCGCAGGTCTTCAGGAATAAGCCAGCTATGATTGACGCTTTGGAAGCCAACATTACTCGTGTTATCCGCGAGATACCAGTCGCACAAAATTGGATCTTCTGAATGGACCACCTCAGACGTAGTCATGGCCAATATTTACATGACATCATTTTTAAGAAATAAATGTTATGGATTGTTTTTTTAATCGGTTGTAAAAATTTTAAGTTCACTTTCAAATTTATGTGTTTTATTTTACATTATAAATCAAACCTCATATCATATAAAAATAGAACTTTTTCTTCCCTGAATTTAAGTTGAATATTATTTCAATTTTCACTCTTTTATTTAATTTTCACTGGAGACTTCATAAACATAGCACTAATCCTAACAATTTTTCAAGTGAACCAATGATATTACTCGTAGATTAATTAGTTAATTAATTATTTATTTCATCTTGAACATAACAAATCAACCTTTTTCGCGCATTTGTATGGAAATGTCTTTTAAAGTCCAATCATCAGATGGTGGTTGATTTAGCTTGCTCTGATCCTTGCTAAAATAATCGAGATTACAATTAAAAGTTTATCTCTTCATGAATATTTTGTAGCATACACATATCATTTAGAATTGTCGCATACTTTTTTATTTTCTTAAGAAATGCTGTTTTGTTTATTATTTGACGACAGTATATTCGTCGCACTTTGCGGCTAATAGAAATTTTTAAACAAAAAAAAAACATTTTTTGACAGATTTTTCATCGTTTAAGCCCAGTACACTAACATCGCAATCCTCGTTATCCTTCTCAGCCGAACTGTGTACATTTTCGGTATGACTGGTTTCAATGTTTATTGAACTCTCTTCAGTAAATCTGTAAATATATTTATGATATCAAGGAAGGGATTATATACTTTTCAAAAAAGTTCGGAAAAGGTTTTTTAGGAGGTGAACCAAAAATTTGAAAAAAGATCGATAAGGATCATTCCACATTTAGTGGATTTAACCCAAATAGAACTATTTAATTATTTTACTATAACTACAATTTATACTATTGTATGTACTTGCTTGCATTTTAAATTATAAACAGGGCTTTAAATACTTTTTTAAAATTTAGAGTAATCGTGCGCAATTGTATAATAATTATATGGTACAAGCCGGCAAAACTGATGGTTTGGATAATATTTTGATATTATCTGGCTTAATAATTTGAAACCCTTTTTCTATTTAATTTGGTGTGTGATCACCCCTAAGTGAAGAAGAAGAGGTAAGCAGGTAAGAAGAGGTCTTAGCGCTTATTTTTTTTTTTTTTTTTTTTTCAATTTAAATATATATACTTACATATGTATTTATATGCATGTACATTTTGCAATAATTAGTGTGAGTTAAAAAATTTATTTAATTAACTTATCTTGAAGTGGATGGTGATGGGTTTATTTCTACACTTGTAGAAGACGTGCACGATGATATCAAGGATGGCTCAGAGCTGTAAATAAAAGCAAACACGGTACACCGAAATTTGTTTTTCCGAGAAATATAGTATACAATTTAATAAATCAGTTTATATTAATTAATTTCATAATTAAGTAATATTTGGTAGACTTACCTTTCATAAGACAAATATTTAGATTTCACACGAAACTCCTTGTAGCAAGAGGAATGATAACCCTTTACCTCGTCTTCTTAACGTTCAGGCAGTGCTACGTCTTGATATTTGTGCTTATGATATTTTCGAGCTCTAGAAACATTTTTCAATAGGTCTTTTTTTTCCTCTCTTATTTTCCCTGAAAAAATGCACAAAAAACAATTCGTAATCACTTTTTAAAGAGATAAATTAATCACTAACTAATTACTATTAAATAAATTATTCACTTGGCAATGTGTTAACTATATACATATAAAGGATAGCGCCTTGAAATTGGCACAAATTCAAAGTCGAAAATACGAAGATAAATGAGCTGCACGACGATCAAATAAAGAGTGCTTTCAAGAAAACAACTTGCAGCCGCAACGGATTAAGCAAATCATTGCACGTGATGGGAGTTTCCAAATATTTGAAATTCAATATGTAATATTTAATATTTCTTATTACCGTTGCAAGAAATTAATGTTTGTTTATTGGGTATGTAATTTAATTCGTGCAGCTTTTTTTCAAAATTTAAACGTTTATTTAAGAAAAACATGTACAATAGTATTATTCAAAGTATTGCCCATCTGAAGCTATAATTTTTCCCATCTTTCTGGCAATGTGCGGATCTAATCTCAAAAGAACTGCGCCGGTTTGGCAGCTAAGAATGAATCAAGCCAATTTTTGACATTCTGCTCTAATGTGAACCGTATTTCATGCATCGACCGGAACAAATGGTAGTCAGAAGGGGCAACGTCTGCTCTATAAAGCAGGTGGGGTAAGGCTTCCCATCCACTGTTTTCCAAATAGTTCTTAACCGGAATAGCAACGTGGGGGCGAGCGTTGTTATGATGGAAAATTATTGCCTCGTGTCTGGTCGCATATTCCGGGCGTTTTTCGGCTGCTGCTCTCTTCAAACGGATTAATTGTGTTCGGTAGCGTTGTCCATTGATGGTTTCACCGCGTTTTACCAGCTCATAATGCAGCACATCTATCTGATCCCACCAAGTACAGAGCATTGCGTTCGCGCCATGCATATTCGGCTTTGCCGTTAATTTGGCTGGTTGGCCGGGTTTCACATATGATCTTTTGCGCTTGGGGTTGTCGTAATGGGTCCATTTTTCACTACCAGTAACAATCCGATGCAAAAATGACTTCCTTTTTGGCGTTCCAGCAGCATTTCGGACATGCAAAACCGCCTTTCGACGTCTCTCGGCATGAGTTCATGTGGAATGCAATTTCCTTGCTTTTGAATATATACAGCTGTTTTAAAACCTTTTGAAATAGCTGCTTGAGTGACACCCAAAGATTCTGCGAGCTTTTCTTGTGTTTAGCAACAATCTCCATAGAGTAATGCTTCAAGTTCTTCATCTTCAAACTTTTTTGGCTGCCCAGGACGTTCATCGTCTTCCAAGCCAAAATCACTACTTTTAAATCGTGCAAACCACTTTTGGAACGTTCGCTCAGCTAACGCATGTTCACCATAAACTTCCACCAAAACACGACGACTTTCGGCAGCAGTTTTCTTCATGAAGAAGAACTCCCCGCAAAAATACTTTTTCAGGCACAAAGTTCGACATATTTGAGTGAAAAAAAGTTATTTTTGTTTACGCTTTAAATGAATGACGTATACTGAAATGACTTACAATGACAATAGCTTTCCAACGCACATTCCAATGGAATAATAACAATAAAATAATACAAGTTACGCCATCTCTTAGCAAACCGCACGAATTAAGTTATAGACCCAATACATTTAGCGCTCACCTAAGAGTCTACTAATTACACTTTAGCTGTTTCCAGGGCGCGGGTAAAAGAATTTTGGAGAATGTAGAAAGATTTTGTGGTTTAATTTTTTAAGAAACTCAAATTAATGTACTTACATATAAGATTTGATATTAAATACTTCGGATTTGTGTGACGCCAGTCATATTTTTTTCCAGTATGCCACAATCTTCATTTATTTCAAGATAAAAAAGAGATCAGGTATAGCTTATGACTAGATTAAATGGGCAAATATTGACGCTAAGAATATATGCACTAAAAATGTTAATGGTAATGCGAGTAATATTCATGATAACAATGTTCATGGTGAGGAAATGCAAATGTTTCACTTCAACGTTTGAACCTACTTTGTTTATATTAATTAACCAACAAATTTAAAGAAATCGATACCTTTTTCCTCTGTTTATAAAATACAGTTCCAATTTATTTGTTTTCAATTCTTCTTTTTTATGTTCGCATTATTGAACTCCCCTTACAATTCTTATCTCTTCTATAACATTAAGCAAAGATTATAAATTGTACTGCAGATCTAAATAGACCAGAGTTTGAATTGAGCAATCTAAGAATTTACTTCGAATCAACTTAAATAAAACACTCTTCCACACTCATAAAAAGAGAGGGAAGGGAAAGAAAAAACGATTAAACATCCAGTAGTATTATACCATAAATACGAAAGTGCATTTTATTCATTTTTTATCAATTAATCTGACTTTCTGTGTAGGGCAAAAAAAAATTTTGTTCCGCACTTTATTCCCAGATGAAAAATGCGAAAATAAAATTGTTATTAATAAAAAAAATATAACTGTAGAATTGACAATTTTCGAGCGTAGGACTGAGAAAACGTTACCGTAACATTTGTAGGACAATGTGGCCATTTAATTAAAAATATAATTACCAACCAACAGTAAACAATTCAGCTGATTAATAATAATTTTTAAGGACCTCGTTATTCAGACAGGTTGCTAGTGGGGGACGCATATGTCAAAATAAACATTTTGTAAGAGAGACGTGTTTTCTACTTTTTTATCGACTCATCTTATGATTAAACTGAAAAGCTAACTATTATTAATAAAATTTAAACAACCACCAGATCGATATGTTTTACACATGCGCGTTTTGTTAGGTCCCACTAACGGGAATTCTAGCAGGGCGCAGTGTGGGCGTCTCGTCAAAACAAACCTGCTCGAAAAGATTCAGCCTGTTATTACTCATTAAAAAAAATAGCTGTCGTACTGTGGACTCAATACTCTCACCTCCACAGAGAATTATATTTTTGAGCCTTTCGTACGGTGTGAACCCTCCCACGGTTGGAAAAATATGCGAAAATATGGTATGTGAGAAAAAAACACTCATTCTTCCGCCGACAATTATATTTTGGAGTGGACTTGGAGTACACTGGATGGATTTTCGGTGCAATCAACCACACTCTTTCAGACTCAATTAAAACCTACAGTTCTCGCGCGACATGGCTTTTATTCCCATGATAATGAATGAATTCTGCACGATGTGCATTTCTAGTTTTTCTTAGCATTTTCAGACATTTTACGATAGGAATTTTGCGACAGAGTTGCACTCGAATTGCATATTCCCATTGCATGTCAAGCAAATTACAAATGCACCGTCAAGTGGTATCAGATCCTGACATCTAGTGCATTTATTACTCATCTTACCGTGTATAACGAAACCACTTATGCGTATGTATCTTTAAGATTTTTGAATAAAGATAAAGATAAATAAAGGCAAACTGAAAAGAAAAAGTAAAACTCTTTCTGTGTATATTAACTAACTAACACAAAATCGCCGATCACACCAAAAGCGTCTAACCTTTGTACCGTAACTACGCGATTAAGAGTTAAAACACAAGACTACTTCAAGTATCTTACTGATTGCGCCAATTTTAATATAATGTATTTGTAAAAGAAAATAAAAAACTCTTTCTCTATATTTTCCTTAGCTATTATACTTTATTCGTTTGAATCTATCTTAAGACTAACTAACTAATTAAAAATGTATTCTTTTTTATATGCGATTGGAGATACAAGTATTTCTCACTCGATCGATTTCTTATCCATTCTTGGAATTTTTTGCTGTACAGTTTGGCTTAGGTTTCGGAGTTCACGATCGATGCACTTGTTGCGATCAATGGACTTAAACATGTTTCACATAGAATTGCAGTACAGAGTTTGTTGGCATAATTATGTGATAACGAAATCATATTGGGTTAGGTTGGGAATTTGTGATCGATACACTTGTTGTGATCGATGCAATTAAAGTGTGTTAATATAAAGGCGTATATTATTTATGCGACCATTGGATCTGCTTTAAATATTTGTATCATATATGGTACAGATATGCTTATCTGTGTTTGTATGATATGCTTATCTGTAACTATTAGACCCAAGGCATTGTAAGAGCTTTACGAACATCCAACATCATCTGCAAAAGCCGTTAGTCTACTCCTCGAATTCAGTGAAAACATTGAATTTATATAAATAATAAATAAAATGGGTCCCAACGTAGAGCCTTGAGGAACTCCCAAATTAAATAAGCAAATCTAGCTTTTCACACCATCAGTCTTTACTCTTTGAGATATATTGGATAAGTATGATCGAAACCAATCAAGTATAAATCCATGAAAACCAGCTCTTTCCATTTTATCCAACAGTATAGAATGGTTGACCATATCAAAGGCTTTTGTAATATTAATAAATAATCCAGCAATGAACTTTTAATCGCCAAGGTTACAGAAAATATTTGAGCAAAAAGTTAGAAGGGCGTCTTCGGTATATTTACCGTGCTGGAAACCAAATTGCATTGGACTGAAAAACGTAACCTTATTAACACGTTATCCTCTCTTTAATAACCTTTTAAAAATCTTTGCTAAAGGTCGGCAGAAGTGAAATAGGCCTACAGTTTTTCAAATCGCCTACAGAACCTTTTCTAAACAGGGGAACTCTAGCAACGCAGATACCCAGGGAAAGTTTCCAGAAAACATACTGCGGTTAAAAATGATCGCTAGCACATCAACCCCAAACCATGTGATGCGTTTTATAAGTATATCCGAAATACCACCAAAGCCACATGAGTTCGAGTTTTCTTGGAATCCAATAACATTTAAGAGCTTCTAAGCAGTGATAGGCTCGAAATTTCTACATTGGTACATCGAGTGCATATCCTTTGGACTGTTTGTGGTGTTAGGCTGTTTGTTATTGACGTAAAATACCAATTGAATGTATTAACTGTGTCAAGTTTGTCAGAAAGTTCGCAGTTGTTCACACGAATTGAAGGAGGTTTTCTGGTAGGAGGAGACTTGTTCAAAACATCATCATCAATACTTGCCATTCAAATTTCAGGTTACCCTTAGCAGAAATGCGGCAAAATGCAATCCCTATTTTTAGTTTTAAGCATATATTTTTAAACTTATTTTTAAGCCTAAGGTTAAGGGGATTCTTAGAGCACTTTATTCTCAGCTTATTTTGTTAGCTTACTTTTTCAATGAGTTGACTAGAGATACAAGGTTTTAGTCTTTTATTAGATTTTGTCAGGAGTCCTGTAGATGGCCAGTTTACTTAAGTCTAGTTAGTAAAACCTTAAACACATCCTTGAAACAGAAGCATCACTTTCCATGTACACATCTTCTTACAAAGGAGGGGATTTTTTAGCTTTATGAAATCAATTTTTGTCTTTGGTTTTTGGAGGACATTTACTTCGCTACGGCTGGTACGTTTGCTTTGAAAAGAGTTTACCAACAGACCTACCATTGGGTGCTCAGCGATTTGCAAGTCATTCGTGAAGGCGCTCTGTAAATCACCCATAAATATGATCCAAACACGTACCCTTAGCCAGTAGAAACATCTACTAAGCAACGTTCATACTGCGGACAGCCTTCAGTTTCAATCGCAAACAATTAACCCTTTAGTGTCAAATATTGCTTATAGGCAACATTTTATATTTCCGGTCATAGTTGCCATAGTATTTGTTGTTTTTGCTAACGGTTTTCTTCAAACGAAAACTAATATGTCTGAGCATTCGTTTACGTTACATAACGTTACATTTAGTCACATTTTTAAAAGCCTTACAAGTGTCCATTTCCGAGCTAGTTAAAGTGCTGTTCAGACGTGTGCAAAAAAAAGTGGAAAAAGTTGTTCTACAAAAATTCAAATTAAAACTAAACACGCAAGAATTTTTTTTAAAAAGTGAATTTTATTATAAATAACAGGTAAGAAAATGAAATAAAATTTGCAAAACTTAAAAAAAGTTTTTATTGTTGTGTCAGTAATTTCATGAAAACAATGTTGCTTATAGGCACCATAGTAGCCATAATTTTTGTTTTTAGAAATACATCAAAAAGGTTAAACAGAATCAGAAATAAAACGAATGATCGATTTCGACTGGAATAATTGATGATGAAGAAGGTTAAGAAGAAGAAGAAGAGTTATATGATTCCAATTTGGAGAGAGTGATTGAAGAGACAATTGATCAGGTAAGCGTTATTACATTTTAGTTGTACTGAATCAATTGAAATCCCGTACAGGTAAGGAAAATAGGAAAAACGTTGAAATAAATTTGATTACCAGAATTGTTAAAGAAGATTTACATACATGCTAATGAAGAAGTTGAAAATGAAGAGGATACAGAAAACATCGTCACGGAAGTTTTGCAAAAATCAATCTGGAGAGATCGAGATGGAGGAACACGAACCTACCCGTTTGCGAAACTGCTTGAAAAGAAGTCAAAGATCCAGTAAAATATTTCAGTGAGTTCTTCGATGATGAAATTATAAACAAGATTTGCAACGAATCAAATCTATATTCGATGCGAACGAAAGGCATTGTGCTAAATTTTTTACCATTCGAGTTCAAACGATTCTTTGGCGTATTTCTTTATTTAGGCGTAATACAAGTTCCAAATTTACGAATAGCTTGGATGCCAAACTTTAGATTATAAGCTGTTGCAGATTCTTTATCAAGAGTACGCTTTGAGAAAATCAAAGAAGCTTTTCACATAAATGATAATACTCAACAGCCGGAATGTGAATCTACTAATTACGATAAACTTTATAAAATACGTCCGTTACTGGATAAAATTAAAGATAAATGCAACAAAATAGACCAGGGGGACACCAGATCATTGATGAACAAATTATTTATTATAAAGAACGTCATAATCTAAAACAGTACCTACCAATGAAGCCCAATAAGTGGGGTTTTAAAATGTTCACAAGTGCTGTAGTTTCAACTGTAGTTTCAAGTATCGTAAACGATTTTGCTCCCTATGTAGGTGGAGCAAAGCGTTAATCTTTTGGATTAGGGATCTCATTAGATATTGTGTTGCATTTAGCTTCTAATATTCCACAAAACAAGAATTATAAATTATTTTTCGATAATTGGTTCGCTTTCATAAGCCTGATGATTGCGCTAAAAGAAAAAGAAATTTTAGCAGCAGCAACAATTCGAAGCAATCGAATAAAAAACTGTTGCTTTATTTATGAAAAAGCACCCACCCGTCACCAGCGTCTCCAGCACCATCTAACATTTCAAACGTTTCATCACAAAGTTTATCGTCGTCAACAAAACTTGCATATATATAGTATATCAGAACCTCCAAAATCTATGCGTCATGATCAAGCCGGTCATTGGGGTGAATGGGGTGCAAAAGGAAGATGTAGATTATGCCATACCGGTATTCCAAAATCAAAATGTAAGGTACACTTATATTGTTACCCACATTTCAGACATGAAATGTATCAAAAATTAAAAAAACAAAATAAAATATCAATATTCGTTTGTGTTTTAAAATGTACTACCATGGCGCAATGTTGCTTATAAGCAACATACTATAACGGTAAAACCAGAAGTGGAAGAGCCTTAAAATTGATATCAGTTCATATTCAAGGCTCAACCCATAACCTTATTTGTTCAAAATATTTTTAACATATGGCATTAAATGGTTAATGTATCGAGCTACAACATACGATTAAGTTTCAGCATCTGTGAGGTCTTCCGATTGAGTCGTATACGCGGGCAGGGCCGCGTTTGTTAATTGAGCTTATCAACGCTAAGCTTGGTTGGTTGCCATTAAAATGTAAGGAAGGTTCGATTGCTCAGCCAATTGCCACTAAAATACGTTTTGGGTGGACAAGTTGTAATGCAGAAAAAAAAAGAGCAGCGAAGAACATTCAGCATAGCTTCTACACTTGTGAGTGTGAAACCCAATATGCCAATATGAAAAGCTGGTTAAGTCCTCCATATATATTGACAAGTTTGGAATTTCTAATCCTACACATAAGTTGATATTTAGTGATGATAAAAGGGCCTTAGATTTACTAAATACTCATACCTGTAAAAAAGATGTTCACTTTGAGACGGATTTGCTTTGGAATTTTGATAATGTCAATCTGCCCGACAGCCTTCCTATGGCAAAGAAACGACACACTTGTTTGCTCAAAAGATGAAGCTCAGATCAAGAGCTTTCATATGCTTTCGATATTAAAATATCGGAGTAGATGTTCGTATTTACCTATAAATAGATTGCGCATCAGGCATAATATATGCCGCCAGTGCAGCACCTATCACCACAAGCAACAATCGGGAACCCACCGACAGCGCAGCTAGCATCACCAAAAACAACTTGAAATTTCAACATCATCTGGCTATATTAACACGTTGACGGACACTTGCGTCTATAGCCGTCAAAGCGAAGTTCACTATGTGGCATGACGAAACAGTCATTTTTAGACACTACGGCTATAAAGGCACAAATGTGCCTTTACCGGCGTACACGTAGAAGTTTGAATTTCGTTTTCCACCTGTTACACGACTTGCAGCTTCAGTATGCACGTGGTTGTGAAGGAAGTAGTCAGATCGTGTTTTCTCTTCAATTTAGAGTTGCTATTGATACATTTAACCATATTTATTGTTTATACTGTTAAGTATTTTTTTATTATTGATTTAACACTTTAAATATACTGTTTACTTTTTGTTTTTTTATGATTTTACATTTAATATATAAATAAATAATAATAATGTTAATAATAAATACATATATACAATAAATAATACTATAAAATAAAATGTTTTCTTCAATATTTAAAGAAAATGGCCAGTTGGGAAAAAGATCAGGCTAGTCTGTTTAAGCTTTTTGAAGAAAGCAACAGTGAATCTCAATCTGATGCTGACAGTGCTGTTAATAACAGTTTGGGTAACGAAGATAATGAATCAATTACAGATGAGGAATATGAAGCACCAGAAGAACCAGAAAATGATGACATATGGGATACCAATACAACACCCATAAAAAACTTTTTTGATCCAGATGCCGCTAGGATTCTTTTGGATATAGATGACAATATTTCTCCAATTCAGGTTTTTGAAAAGATATGTGATGAACAATTATTGAAAATAATTATAAAATCTGCAAATGATTACGGCATAAGACTTTGAAAATCAGGAATTATCATTTGAAAAATCAAAAGTGACTTTCGTTTGACCTTGAAAATGGGTTTCAAAACCAACAACAAGCCACTAACAACAATTCATTAAGCGGTAAAACGTCTAATGCGTCCAAATCATCTGGTGCAAATAGAATAGAAATGCAATTAAGGAAGTTAGAAGAGCAACGTGATCGAGAGTATATCGTTAAAAAATATGTAATTCTAAATCAACTTAATTGCTATGAAGAAGAAGGTTCAATTGCCGCTGAACCGGTCGACACTAATCGAATTAGTGAGTGGGAAGATAAAACATTTAAAATGCCAGAAAAGAAGTGCGCGAGTGGTAACCCAAAAAATCACGTAAATTTCTTCAATCCGTGGTTCGGTAGTAAGCCGCAAGTAAGACACGAAGTGCGAGGAGTCTGTGCTTAACAAATCCCAAATCGCAGCGAGACAAATAATGTCAAAAGAACAGCTGACGTTTTCTGGGAGATCAGACGAATGGCCTCTCTTTATAAGCTGGTGGAGAATTTCCTCAGCAAGCTGTGGCTTTACCCAGTATGAAAACATGCTCCGTCTTCAACGATGCTTGAAAGGAGAGGCTCTGGAGGCAGTTTGCTTTAGGCTTCTTCATCCAAATCAGGTCGAAGATGTTATCAAAACATTAGAAATGTTATATGGTCAGCCTGAACTCATAATTCAGTCGCTCATAGAGAAAATTAGAAGGGCACCTGCGCCTAGGTACGACAAATTGGAAACGATGATTGACTTTTCACTCGGGATAGATAATGTTTGCCGCATGATGGAAGCCACTGGACTATGCGCTCATCTCAATAGTCCCTGCCTGCTACAAGAGCTAGAGTAGAGAAGTTGCCAGTGCAAATTTGATTAAATTGGGGAATGTACAAACCGACGGTGTCTTTCGTCGATTTATCCGTGCTTAGCGATTGGCTTTCTTAAGTAGCGAGTGCTGTGTCAGAGGTCACGTTCAAGGAAGCCCTGTCGGAACCAAGGACAAATAAAAAAACGAAAGCAATCATAGCTGTGCACCAAGAAACAAGAACTCAAGTTGAAAATAAGTGCTATGCAAGTTAGCGCAACTGTACGACGCTTGCTTCATGCAAACAGTTTTCAAAGATATCTTTGCAAGAGAGATGGAATCTAGTTAAACGTCTACACATTTGTCGAACGTTCTTACTTCGACATGGTAGTCGTCGCTCTCTCATCGGGATTATGCGGGATTGATGGATGTACCTACCGGCACAACTTGCTTTTGCATAGCAATGAGGCACTGCCGAGAGCATGGCACGATTTTAGCACAAACTCAGAAAAGCCAACTACGAGTAGAGATTCGCACGGTGGTGGATTTTACAGTGGTACAATTCATCATCTAGATGCAGCGATTACACTTTTCAAAATTGTTCCCGTAAGCGTGAACTACAACAACAAGTCAGTAGATACTTTCGCTTTTATTGTTGACGGATCATCACTTACACTCGTAGATGGAGAATTAGCAATAGCACTCGGTGCTATAATGGGGGATGATGAACCATTATGTCTTAGGTGGACGTCAAATACCAATCGCCTTGAAGAATCGTCTAAAAAGATAAACCTCAAATAATCGGCACATTGAGTAAATCAAAGATTTTTGCTTTCAAATGCGCATACGGTTAATTCACTTGATCTTCCGAAACAATCCGTTGATGCTCGCGCTCTTATGGAAAAACACAGCCACCTAAAAGGACTTGAAATAAAATCCTATCAGAATGCGAAGCCTCAGATCCTGATAGGTTTGCGACACTGGAAGCTGGGTATGCTTCTCAAGACAAGAGAAGGCAATGCCTCTAAACCAGTCGCCATCAAAACCAGATTAGGATGTACACTTTTTGTCTCATCTTCGGTGGATACCAAACCAAACCTGAAGAGAGAAAGTGCAATCAATATCCATATTTGCGATTGTCAAAGTTAAATCGATTTACGTATGCATGAGACAGTTAAGCAATACTTTTCCTTGGAGAGCGTGGGCACGAAGCCAATAAAAAGGATGATCTCAAACGAAGATGATAGGGCTGTTCAAATGCTGGAAGAGAAAGCAATCTTTTTGGGGAACAGGTATGCCGTACCTCTTCTATGGAAATATCATAATGCATGCCTACCTAATACGAAAGCGATGGCAGAAAAAAGATTAAACTTTCTTGAAAAGCGACTTTCAAAACAGCCTCACCAAATTAAAAGGTTAAATGATCAAATCGAACTATACGTAAAAAAAGGATACGCAAAAAGATTAGAGTAACATGAAGTTAACAACACTGAACCACTCATTTGGTACTTACCAATTTTTCCTGTCACAAACCCAAGAAAACCAGATAAGCTGCGCATAGAATGGGATGCTGCAGCGAAAGTCCAAGGAGTATCACTTAATTCCTTTTTATTAAAAGGACCGGACAATGTACCAGAGCTTCCATCTGTTCTCTTTCGATTTAGAGAAAGGAAGTTTGCAATATCGAGAGACATACACGATATGTTTCATCAGGTAAGAAAACTAGAAGAGGATAAAAACTTTCGACGATGTTTTTGGCGAAAAACTGGAATTATTGAAGTATTTCAATTCACAATTTCATTCCGTCTCAAAAACAAAGCTCTTAGAGGCATTGGTCGAAAAAGCCGATATAGGTGACCGGAAGATATCAGAAGTTTTTTGTTCCATAAAGCAACTAGCGGGTACTTTTTTTTATTGAAGAAAATATTACGAATTTCTGAATGCGGCGTTTACCACTTCATAAAAATAGGGTAGGCACTTGACGAATTTGTTGCCCTCGCAGACAAAATATACGAGGCGTCACAAAGTACACGCGTGTATAGAATTTCCACTTCACAGAGCCCAAGCTCTTCAAAAAGTTACCTCAACGACATTCAACAACGACTTAATGAAATTGAATCCATGATTGAGTCATTAGACTTATGTCCTCGTTCTCGTAGCAAACACCAGCCAAATTCCCAAAAAAGAGCGCTCACTTTGTCAAAGAAGGTTTATTTCCAACTCAGCATACTGCTGTTCTGCCGTGTAGTTCTCCAAGCAGATGTAATTCTCCAAGTGTAGTTCAACCAGCCCAAAAAAAGTTCGAATGTCTCAAGCACTGATAACCCAAACTAATAAAGACTGCTGTTGCAGCGGCAAACAATCAGTAAAAAGTTACTCGCCGCTTATTTTCCAAGGATAACAAAAATAAGCTATTATTCTTAATAGACACGGTGCCGATTTATCGGTAGTACCGTACAATACCAAGAAAAAATTTTTAAACCGCAACAATATGACATCCTTTTATCATCTACTAATGGAACAACCATTCAAACTTTTGGTACTTAACTGCCCAAAGTAAACATCGGGTTAGAAACAGATTTCATACATACGTTTGTATTAGCCTCAGTAAGTCGTCCAATTTAAGAAGCAATTTAAGCCACGCCTACTCCAGTACAATTTACAGTGAACAATGAATGCGGTTAAATACTAAGTACATCTAGGTCTTTAACACAACCTCCAATTTACTTTGCACCCGTCAATCATACTATAGTTCACCATATACTCACAAAAGGTTAGCTTCCCTTTGCGAGACCAAGAAGACTCGATTTAGTTGGACACAAGGCGGCCCAAACTAAATTTGAACAAATGGTTGAATTAGGCATATGCCAGCTATCCACTTGGATTGGAAACATTGCGTTGATTACTGTAGATTTAATACATTCACGGTACCAGACCGGTATCCAATTCCTCAAATACAAGATTTTTCAATGAACATAAGCGGCTTTAACATCTTTTCTAAAATAGACCTAGTCAGAGCCTTCCACCTGATACTCGTTGCTGCTGAGGATATATTTACAACCGCGTTAACAACAATCTTTGGGCTATATGAATTTCGTCGAATACCTTTCAGTCTGCGCAACGCAGCACCGACCTTTCAGAGACTTGTAAATGCACTCTGTCAAGGACTCAGCTTCGCATTTGCGTATATTGATGACATGCTCGTAGCAAGCTTAACCGAAGAAGAGCATAAACTATATACATTTAGAAACTCTCTTTAAACTTCTCTTTATTTTCCCATCAAGAGAGCGAGTTGAAGCAGTTCTCAGTTTTCCAACACCTGGGTCAATCAAATAGATTCACCGATTCGTTGAGATGATTAACTTCTACCACAGGTTTATACCAAAACTAGTCGAAATATTGGCTCCAATCACTTGGCCTCTCTGTTAAAAATGCCTAATCCAACAACGTTTTCGTTTGGCCCGCCACATTTAAACGAGGCAGTTGGAAAAGCCAAAGACGCCCTTGCCCAGGTGACTCTTCTCGCTCATCTTCAGAGTAACGAGGAATACTGCATTGCGACGTATGCACCCAATACTACAGTAGGTGCTGATTTACAACGAAAAAAAGATAAGTTGTTTGAACCCCTATCCTTTTTCTCAAAGAAGCTGTTTAACGCTGAGACCAAATATTCCGCTTTTGACCGAGAGCTCTTGCCTATATATTTGGCAAAGAAATACTTTCGTTATTTATTCGAAAGAAAAGAAGTAACCATTTTTACCGACCACAAACCCCTTGACATATACCATGTCTACAAAAACTGAAAGAAGCCCGCGGCAGACACGCCAATTAGATTTCGTCTCACAATTCACTACTAATATCCAATACATTGAAGGCAAAGATAATGTAGTAGCCGATAGTCTGTTACGCGTAGGCGAGAGCGAAATAGCTACCACCGAAAAAATGCAAGAGATAAAGATGGACCTCGAAAACTTAGCAAAAACTCTAGCTGCAAATGAGGAACTAGCAACATTGTTGGTTGAACATTGAACAAATCGCAAAAAACTTCAATGTTTCGTCTGCAGAAATTTAACTTCCTCAACGTAAAACTTTACTGTGACACTAACCGGAACAGAATGTACAGGGTTTTCTAATAACGACTTGACAACATTTGAGATATTTAATAAACTTTATTATTGGCTTAAAGTACAATCAAAACATTTATGAATGGAACTCGACTTCGTTCGGCCGAAACGGCCGCTAGTTCGCGTTCAATAAACCACTGACTTAACGTAGCACCACAGAAAATAGTCAAACGGCGTTAAATCGTACGGACGAGGCGTCCAATCGACTGGCCCATGTCTTCAGATAACACGTTCACCATACCTACTCTTCATTAAATCGGTTGTAACGTGTGCTGTGTAGCTTGTGGCACCATCCTACACCACCACCACATGTCGTCCATTATTTTCCAATTCGGGCCAAAAATAATCGGTGATCATGGCGCGATAACGCTGACGATTCACAGTAACGTGACGATCGTTATCGCCGACGAAAAAATATGGTCCAATAACACCGCCGGAGTTCTTCTCCAGAACTCAATCGGAGAACGTACGTCGCTTCAAATGGTCCATCGGCTTCAATTCTTGAGTCAGCTTGATCTTGTATGGCTGTAAACCAAGATCCTTACGCAAAATATGCCATAATGTGGTCTAATTATGGATCATTTGCTACGGACGTCTGAACGGCAGCTATATTTTCGATACTTCGACCAACCCGTTGTCTCACTTACACGGTAACACAACGAATATGTAGACTCAAATTTTTGCACTAAACTTGCTATTGCCTGTCTACTAGGGCGAGAATTACGACTAAAAATTGGAGTTAATGCTCTTAAAGTTGCAGTCACCGACTCCGAATATCTGTAGAAAATTTTTATAATTTGCAGACGTTGCTCGTTAGTGTACTTTACGATGATGAAAATGTTGACTTTACTGAATTAATTGACAGTAACAGTTTGATGATTAGTGGAAGATTGCGTTCACAAATTAAATTCAAAGTTCTCAAGTCCCTATTGGAAAACCTTATACGTTCCTTAAACACTGCGTAGACAAGTCTTTAAAAGTTTGCACAATGTTTCTCACCCTGGTATTCGCTCCACATGAAAATTAGTTTCGGGTCGCTATTTCTGGCCGAATACGAACAAAGTAATCAATGGTTGGGCTAAATCATATATGTCGTGTCAAAAATCTAAGGTCCACAGACACACCAAATCAGCCCTCGGTAGGTTCGATATCCCAACAGGACGTTTCGAACATATACACCTTGACCTAGTAGGACCACTTCCCCTCTCTGAAGGTTTCTTGTTCATACTGACAGCCATAGACCGTTACACCTGATAGCTCGAAGCGTACCCGTTAAAAGATATGACGGCAATCTCAGTTGCAAAAGCATATGTAGAAAATTTCATTTCGAGATTCGGCACTCCGTTAAAAATTACCAGTGACCAAGGTAGTCTGTCGAGGAAAAAAGCCTGATGTGTACATGATAACCGTGATGACATTTGGAGCGACATGTTCTCCCTGCACCGCACAGTTTGTAAAAAATAGAATTGCTGATGAATTTGAAAGTGAATTCTCTAAAGCAATAAAAGCCATTTATCAAAACCACTGCGATGATGATTTAATGGACAGCGACAGCGGAATTAGGAACAGAAAAGGTTTCTGGAATGTGGTGTACCAACACAGATTTCTTTATTTATAAGGTGTGTTCTAATAAAAAACTTGTTGCTTTCCAACTAAACGTAAAGTTTTAAGAACGTTGATGATCTTCTGGGAAATTCTTTAATGTTTCTAAAAGTCCTATTTCTAGAAATATGGCGAACCGAAATCGAATGGAACGAACAAATAAAAGACGAACAGTTTGAGAAATTTAGGTGCGTCTATTGCCCGAAGTTGAAAAGGTAAAGATACACAGATGCTGCAAAACCACCATCAAAAGCAGCTCGTTAGAACGACAGCTACGCATATTTGTTAATGCGAGCGAAAATATCCACGCCGCTTTTGGAATACTTAAGGTCTAGCTCAGGCGAGTCGATAGAATATATCCTAATTGCGTTCGAAACTAGAGTAGCACCTCTAAAGCTTTTTTCAATTCCTAGACTAGAACTACAAGCAGCCGTTCCCGGAACCCGACTAGCCCACACTATAGCATAGTCACATAATATCTGGTTTGAAAAGTGGTTTTTTTGGTCTAATTCAAAAAATGTTTTATGTCATAGAATCATAGAAAGTATATGCAATTCATATCCCTTACAAACTGAGCTTCAATCTGCCGAAAGAACGCTTTTAAAAGAAGCACAGTCTAGCACCTTTAAGGATAAGATTGCAGATCTACTGGTTCATAAAAAAGTGGATAAGACTAGCAAAATATATAAGCTATGCCCATACATAGATGCAAATGGGATCCTGAAGTCAAGAAGTAGAATACGCACACTGAATATAGCCATGGCAGATTTTAAAAATACAATACTATCACACTTTCTAAGAATCATTTTCTCAAAAACCTAATAGTTATAGACTACCAAACTCAATACAAGCACTAAAATCACAAGACCGTTGTAAATGAGCTTAGATAGAAATTTCATGTTCCCTCCCTAAGAACCGCTTTAAAAAGAGTACTAAGATGCTGTCAAGTGTGCAGAAGTTATTACGCAGTACCCGAACCACCATTGATGGCTGATCTTCTTTCAGCGCGACTTGAATCCTTTTGTCGCCATTTTCATACGTTGGGATCGACTATTTTGGTCCTCTTAATGTAGAGGTACTAAAGTGAACAGAAAAAAGATGGGGGGTATTGCTAACATGCCTTACTACAAGAGACATCCATATAGAAATTGCCTAAACGCTTTCTATCGATTCTTGCATATAAGCTCTACGAAATTTCATTGCAAGACGTGGAAACCCCTAAGAAATCTTCAAAGATAATGGCACGAATTTTCAAGGAGCCGAATGTGAATTAAGAGACGCATATAAAGACCCAAATCTGGATGGGATGGCGGAAGAATTTACTTCTACCACTACGAAGTGGAACTTTATCCCACCGGCTTCCCATCACTTCGCTTTCCCTGGGAGCGACTAGTTCGGTTCGTCAAGTACGTGCTGTATAAGATAATGCAAACCAGAAATTCGACTGGTTGTAGAAAATTGGAAGTAGAAAATATTGTTAATTCTCGACCACTGACATATATTCTTGTAGAAGGTGAAAATGAAGAGGCCCTGACACCGAACCATTTCCTTCTGGGATCTTCCAGTGAAATTAAGAATCCGGTAAATTTCGAAGATGATGTGCTCAAGAGGAGTTGGATGACATCACAGCAGTATGCGCAGAGCTTTTGGAAGCTTTGGATAAAGGAGTGCCTGCCCACAATTACTCCCCGGACAAAATGGTTTTCCAAAGCTAAACTACTTGAAATAGGAGATATAGTCCTTATTTGGGACCCGAACAGTCCAAAAAACATCTGGCAAAAGGATAAAATCGTAAAAATCAATTTGTCGAAGGATGGTCAGGTGCGCAGTGCCTTTGTAAAAACCCAGACAAAAATTTATGAAAGACCTGCCGTAAAGTTGACAGTCCTTGACGTCAGACTTAAAAAGGAGTTTGGACCACAGGCAATGAAACTTTGACATCGAGGTCAAAAAATCCTCTAAATCTTTCAAGCTTCGAACGTAAGATGTAAAAGAGATGGCAGTTGGCTCAAAAGTACTGTCATCATGACAATAACAATAAATACCACAAAGAAGAAAGAACCTATAAAAAATGGAGCTGAGAATCGAAGATAGAGCGATAAAAACGAACGAAAAATAAAACCAAAAAAATTATGCAAAACAAAAGAAAAACTGAAAGTATTTGAAAGTGTATTTAAAAATGTATAAATTGAATTTTAATATCTTTAATAAAAATAGGAATTTTGTAACGGTGAATAACGAACTTATTTCTATTCCTGTTTTAAAATCCTCATAACAAAATCTGAATTTGTAGTTATCGATATCAGGACAACATAGATATTGTTTTAATTCGCGCGTGGACAGGACAGTTGCCTAAAAACAGAATGCTTTCGGCCGCGGTGTAAATTGAACGTCAAACCTTCCGATTGGGAAGCCAATACACTACCACTTAAGAACCGCCCTCCTTTCAAAATTAGGGAATTCACTGTGAAGTTATTATGAAATTAGTCCCCATAATTATATATAATCAGTCCTCAAAGAGGTACGAAATAAGTCCCCGATTTTTTGAGTATTGTATTGAGTATGTACAGTATTTATTACTTTAGAGAAAGTTAATGTTATATTCCAGAGTTAATTGTTTATGATTATAGCAATATAGAAATTTAGTAATTATAAGCACATGTGGGTTTTCACCCGACCAATAACGCATATTTTGCTTATTGAAGAACCCATTGAGCCAAAAATGAGCTTCGCCACTGAAGATGATTTTGCGATGAAATTCATCATCTTGGCGCATCTTCTCCAGAACCCAATCGGAGAACGTTTGCAGACGTTGCTCGATAATGTACTTCACCATGATGAAAATGTTGAGTTTACTGAATAAATTGACAGTGACAGTTTGATGATTAGTGAAAGAGTGCGTTCACAAATTAAATTCAAAGTTGTCAAGTCCCTATTAGAAAACCCTTTAGTAATAAATATAGTATTTATCTGCATGGCCTCAAAATAATGTTTGGTGTCAAATCTTGTCAAAAGATGCATATAATTAAAGGACCTTCATATTCTGACGAATCTTTATCATACTCTTCTATAAAGAGCTCACGGTCATCATAATTTTTCTCAAAAATAACATCTAACATATTTGTATGCCCCATTGCCTTAGTTCTGAAAAGTCTTCCTCTTTAAAAACACCATGCTTCTTTTCCAACATTTCACTGGCCATCAAAATTTTAGCATGTCTGATGTTTTCTTTCTCTTTTCGCCACTGGTTTCCCCACTTTCTACAAGCAACTGAAGTTCTCCATATGTATTTAAAGAACCCTTCATCCGGAATAACTTTCACAAACTTTCTGTTTTTCCGAATGATATGCGCTAGTACACCGTAATAATCTTCAACAGTTTATGTGGTACATATTTCTTTTTTATAACCAAAAATTTTTTTTAATAACGACAAAAGAATATAATAAACACACTATTTGTATTCATTGTTGATAACCAAGTATTTATAAATTCTGTAAATTAAGTTTTCATTTCAAATGTATTAATCTTTACGTTTGATTCCATGAAAGCAGGAAGCAGGACTCTTTAGAAACTCTAATGTATTATAATAAGCTCTTGGATTTTGTCGATATATGTATTACGTCTAATGGCTTGACAGTATTGAAACCAGCAACCTACTAGTTTCACATCAAGATATATGCCATTTGAGGCTGCTCAAATGCCACCTTCGTAGCCCGTTATAAATATAGATGGATTCATCTTGAAAATATTTTGTTCGACGTTTTCGAGTATAATGATAAGTTAAGTTATCCTGTAGGGATAGCTATAAAACGCGAACGGAGAGGAATTATTCCCCACCCTAACTGTTCAACTCACGCTGAAATAAAAAAACGAACGTTATTTGTAATACAAATTTATTAAGCAATGTTAAGTGTGTTCTTCCATCGATAAATTAAAACTAACCTAACTAAAATACTTATTTCTAACTTATCGCCTACCTCATATATTCACATGCAAGGGTAATTGCTGCATCAGCATTATTTGACTGTGGGAAGCTTTGTCGTATGAAGAATACGCCAAACGGGTGCGATCATGTTCTTGCACACTTGCACATCCCAATGTTTGTTTCGAGAATGTATATGTATAAAATAATTGTATCTTGCGTACGCCCTCTTTCCACCCGTCTGGAATCTGATTTAAAATAATAGTAATTGTTGCCTTGCAATTGCTTGCTTGCTAATCCGGTTTTACAGCCCTCTTTCAGTCACATACGTCAAACAGAACAGTCATCCAAGACTGCATATGTTTAGTTTAAGGTTTGACATTTTATTGATCGTCTAATAATCGCTAAAGGTGTTAAAATATTGAAACTTACTACAAAAATAGTGAATCTCTAGTAAGTATCTCGATACGCGTATTATGAGCTATAGGCAAAACTGTAAAAAAAAAATTCGAAGATATTAGCTCTGTTACAGGTATTTTAAGGCCTACTCATCTTAATAAAGACTTTGTTTAATTTCAGGATGGTGCAACTTTTGGTGTTTGGAACAGTCAAAATATACGAATACAACACGCCCATAGTAACGTTGAAGTTGGGGAATGGCAAAATAGTCAGTGGAACCTTCAGAATGGTGGACATTATTCATATTACAACCTACGATGGTGTTGTCAAACAATTTACTCCTATGATAATAAATATAATCGATAAAACTAGTATCATAACCGCAACTAATCCATCAGCTTGAACATATTTATCAATTATTAGAAAGATCAATCAACTGGTTTGGGTCCGCTTGGAAGTCGATAATGAATCGAATAATGAACGCCTTACATCAGCTACTAGAGAGATATTGAAGGGTTACAACAGGATTATTAAAAGAGTCAACAATTCCAGCATTGATAAGTATAAGCAGATGCTTTATAACAAGCTTGGTTTAATAAAGGACGAACTTAGCGAAATAGTCTCGGCGGCGCACTTGGCAAAGAGGGGAATCATAAACACTACCCTCCTAAATAAAGAAGAAATGCTAGACGTGTTTTCGCAGATAGAAACCCTTCTGTATGACAAGGAGATAGAGGCGATAGAATACGTAGAACCTATAATGTTTTAAAAGGTCCTTACCAAAAACCCGACCTAGGGAATTTAATCACGTGCGAATCAGATCCACTTTAAGAAATAGTAAGAGAATACACCTTGATACAAACGAACTATATGTTTCGCATGAAGAAATACTCGCTGTTAAGGTGTTATGTTCAAAAATTAGGGATGCAGTAATTTGCAACGAAAATCAACTTCAGGGCTTATCCACGAATCACTGCATTAGTCGAACAATCAGAGGCAAAGATGTGGATTGCGACAACCAAATAAGAAACCTGTCATTGACTGTTTTCCTAACGAATTTTAAAGGAACCCTTCAATATACTAATAAAACCAAGAGGTTGAAAGGAACATTTCTGGTGCAATGAAACCATATCTATAGATGACAGGAAGTACACCAACCAGGAAATAACCTTGTTATTTTTTCCAGATCTTGAATTTTTGCATAATTTACACCTAAGAAATGTTAAAAAGTTAGATAAATTCAATATGATTACCGAGATATCAATAACTCCCGATTTAATTTTATATATTCTATTAATTATCAGTTTTTCTTTAATTGTTTATATAACACATGGGCTGCCGTGCCGTTTTATAGTAAAACACAAAATTTTTGCAAAATTCAACTTTATTTATCAATATAGTTGCCTTCGAGGGTGATACACTGATTGAAACGATTTTTCAATCTTTCGATACCAGTTTTGTAGTACGATTTCGGTTTAGCCTCAAAATAGGCCTCTGTTTCGGCGATTACTTCTTCATCGGTCTTAAATCTCGTTCCGGCGAGCATTCTTTTGAGGTCTGCGAACAGGAAATAGTCGCTGGGGGCCAAATCTGGAGAATACGGTGGGTGAGGAAGCAATTCGTAGCCGAATTCATTCAATTTTGCCATCGTTTTAATTGATTTGTGACACGGTGCATTGGCTTGATGAAACAGCACTTTCTTTTTCTTCAAATGCGACCGTTTTTCGATTTCGTTTTTCAAACGCTCCAACAACGTAATGTATTAGTCGCTGTTGATAGTCTGCCCCTTTTGGATATAGTCGATAAAAATTATTCCATGTGTATCACAAAATACGGATGTCATAACCTTGCCAGCCGACTGTTGAGTTTTTGGGCGTTTTGGACGAGGTTCGTCGCCTACTCGCCACTCAGCTGACTGCCGACTTGACTCTGGTGTGAAGTGATGGAGCCAAGTTTCATCTATTGTCACATATCGACGCGAAAATTCGGCTTTATTGCGGTTGAACAGCTTTAAACACTCCTGTGAATTATCAACACGTTGTTGTTTTTGGTCGACTGTGAGCAAACGCGGCATCCACTTTGAACAGAGCTTTCGCATGTCCAAATATTCGTGTAAGATACATCCAACACGCTCTTTTGATATCTGAGGCTCTTAGCTATCTTGATCAACTTCACTTTACGGTCATTCGTAATCATTTTGTGGACTTTTTTGATGTTTTCATTTGAAATAGCCTCTTTTAGACGTCCACTGCGTGCATCATCTTCGGTGCTTGTATGACCACTTTTAAATTTTTCAATCCGTTCGGCTGGTGCAGAGTCCTGGTAACACTTATCAAGCCATTTCTTTGCATTGGCCGCATTTTTTTCCATCAAAAAGCAATGATAAGTCAACATTAGAAATGTAAATGAGCCTAATCAAATTCAATTACCAAAGGCGAATGCTCTTTATCCTGAACTTGTTAAGGGCAATGCTGACCCGCGATTAGCAGATTTTAAAGAAGGGAGGAGCTATCACGTTGACTGCTGCTGATTCAGCACACGCGCCGATACAAGTCCCAAACGTATCATAACAACTTTTGCCAGGTCAGCACACGCGCCGACCCAAACCTTCGGTAACTGCAAGATAATCAACAACTTGAATATTATAATAAGATGTTAAGCAACAGAAATGTTTAGATTTAAGTGTGGCTTGAATAAAGAGACTTTTGTCTCCAAATAATAAAAAAGTTATATTTTTCTAAATTATCAACAAATACATTCGTTTACTTCAGCGTTGGACGTATAATATCTATTGGATGTAAAACGAATTTTTATATTTTCATCTTTCAGAAATTGTTGGAGTGGTAGGACTTTAATATAAATCTGAGTTTATTATCAACTATTATTTTATTAATGTTCCCTTGTAAAATTTTTGTCTTAAATTCTGGCGAATTAATTCTGAATTTGTGCATTCTTCGTAAATTTGTCTATGGTAGTTATAAAGAGTTGTTTTCCTAAAGTGTAGAAAATGTCGATGTGAATAATATCGTTGTATTTTGCTGATGTTTTAGTGATTTTTTAGGGTACCTTTCTGGGATTTCTATTGTTATTTTCCATACTACATACCTCGCAGTTATTGGAATAACCACCGTATGGCGCTTCCATAGTTCCGATTTGAGTTCTGTTTTTTTTTTTTGGTAAGTTAGGGCATCTGTTGTTGACATTCCCTCTAAATCTTAGCGTCATAGCTTGATATTTGCAAAAGTTACGTAGCCAAGAGTATATCTATCTCTGTGTGTGTTGGCGATTTTTACAATTTTAGAAATGGGTTTAAATTTGCAACAATGAACTTGTATTAAATTTTGTGTAAAAAACGGATTTAATGGTGCACGAACGTTGGAAATGCTGGAAAAGTGTTTCGGCAACGATTCTCTAATGAAAACGGTCGCTTACCAGTGGCACGAGCGGTTCAAAAGTGGTCGTGAGTCAATCGAAGATGATGAACGCATTAGCTGAAAAGTAAAAAAAATGTTTGCCAATAACCGCAAAATCCACCATCAGAGAAATAGCGGATTACTTGAACATTGCCCATGGTTCCGTCCAAGACATTTTGGTTAATGATTTGGGTTTCCGTCATGTAGCAGCAAAATTGGTGCTAAAATATCTCAATTTCAATCCGATCCCACATTCATCAAGAAGATCATTACTGTAGACGAGACGTGGGCTTATGAGAACGACACGCAATCCAGACATCAGGCAAGTGAATGGCGTTAACCACAGAGCCGAGACAAAAAAAACCACGACGTTTTCAGTCAAAAAAGAAGACAATGCTCACAGTTTTCATGGATTACAATGGTGTATGGCATCATGAATTTTTGCCAGAAGGCCAGACACCTTGGCGTAAAGCAATTCGCCGAAAGAGATCAGAATTGTAGGCAGAAAACTCGTGGATTTTGTACCATGATAACGAACCGTCACATGTTGCCATCATTATTCGTAATTTGTTGACGGAAAATGCAACAAATATCATCCAATAGCCACCGAATTCACCTGATTTGGCTTCTTGTGACTTCTTTCCATTCAATCAAGTTAAAAAACCACTACGGGAATCGCGTTTCAGCAGCCGAGAGGAAGTAATAGACAAATCGCAGGAAGCACTGATGGACATACCGAAAAGCGAATATAAAAAATGTTTCGAGGATTGGATCAGTTGATGGGGATTACTTTGAAGGGGACAATATATGTAGATTTAGATGCATAAACTTGTATTTTTAATTTTCGAACTCTTAGTTCTTTAAATTCAACAGCACTACCTCTGCCACTACTGATTGTTTCTTTTGTGTCCTTTTTCAATAAAATCTGTTAGTTTTTCTTCATTAGTTACATCCTCTAACTCTTTAAAACATATTACTCTCGACTAAGAAAATTCTTAGTAAACGTTTTATCGAAAAAGAAGTAAAATTTATTTTTATTAATTATAGCGGCGTTGAGTTTGTTTGGATTGAGGTGGTTCTTCAACAAAGTGATTATGCATCGTTTGTCTAATTCATTTGCGCTAATAATCTTTAGGTTGTTATTAAATATTTTAAATTTCTTTATTTTTGGTTATTCAGATGTTATTTTCTTTCTTATTATTTGGTTCTTAAAAATATTAATGGCAGATTGGCTATTTTTAATTCCTTTTGTTGGTGTTACATCGAAATAAATAAATATTTTGGCGCGACGGCCCGGTGTGGGCCAAGGCCTAGCTTGTCGCACTCATTTGTGTTTCTGACTTTGTGAATTTTTACACTCCTAAGCAGGGCTTCTTGCTTATTGCCGATACCGAACGACTCTACTGAGAAGCTTTATGCATAGGCAGAAATTTGATTTTTGGAGGTTTGCCATTGCCCGCTAAAACGGCGATGACGATTTTGATAATGCATCGGCCTGGCAATTTTTTACCTCCATTTTATACCTTAGGATATAGTCTTCATTTTAATAACTCTGAATTAGGCTCTTTTATGGAGAAAAGCCAAGTTAGCGGTTTGTGATGTGTTTCTATAATAACTTTCCGTTAGAACAGATACAGTCTAAAATATTTAGTATCAAATACGTATTTCACACTTATTGAGTTTACGTGAAACGTACAATACCATATTGGGTGTTTTTCTTGACTAAGTATAGCTTCTAAAGCAAAATTAGAAGCATGGGTTGTTAACGTAAATTCTTTATCGAAGTTGGGGTATTGGAGTAGTGGATCTTTAGTAAGCAACCTTTTTAAAGTCTCAAAGCTGTTTTGATATCCTAAGTTTGCTATATCGAAACTTAGGTTTAGAAATGAGTGAGTAGTCCTTTATAAATTTACTATAATTACCAGTCAATAATAAAAATTGTTCAATTTGTTTTACCGTTTTATATTAAATTTTTTGGGTTTGTTTTAATTCCGTTAGGGGTAAAAATGTGTTCGGGAAATTCCGTTTCATTCTTAAGAAATTCAGATTTGTCTAACTGAACCTTAAGATTGACTTCTTTAAGTCTTTTAAAAATTTTGTTTATTGGTTCTAAATACTCTTGCAATGAAGTTAAGAAGATATGTATATCGTCCATGTAAACTAAACATAATTCTCCTATATAATGTTTCAATAATTTGTCTTTTTATCTCTGAAATGCAGCTGGGGCTGTTCTTAAGCCGAATGGCGTTCTGGGTTTTTTCTGTATTTAAGTAATTTATGCGAATTTGTTCTAGGAATATAACACACTCTTTTCATTCTTTTTTTATAATTAATTTCTTCAGTCTGGGCGCACATTATATATAGAGGCAACTCGCATTCCTCTTCTGTGGGTTGCACTATCTATAATAAATTTGAGGTGATTTAATTTGGTTTTACTACTATATGTAGTAGTTTTCCGTTGAGGCCATTGAGAGAACATTTTCTCTTACCTCATGCTTATAAATATCCATCGGTTCTAAGGGTGTTTGAATTGTTCTGGACTGAACTTGGGACGGAGGTGCTCTTTTCCCATTTTTATGTATCTATTCTATGAAAAAGTCTTTTCATAGAATTTGTACATAGTATTGGGTATATAATTATTTTCGTGCGGTTTTTTTTTTTTTTTAAATTTGAACGTTTATTTAAGAAAAACATGTACAATAGTATTATTCAAAGTATTGCCCATCTGAAGCTATGACTTTTTCCCATCTTTCTGGCAATTTGTGGATCCCATCCCAAGAGAACTGCGTCGGCTTGGCAGCCAAGAATGAATCAAGCCAAATTTTGATATTCTGCTCTGATGTGAATCGTATTTCAGTGAGGGCGTTCTGCATCGACCGGAACAAATGGTAGTCAGAAGGGGCAAAGTCTGGGCGGGTGGGGTAAGACTTCCCATCCACTGTTTTCCAAATAGTTCTTAACAGGAATAGCAACGTGGGGCCGAGCGTTTTTCGAGGATGGGAAAAAGCCAGAGAGCTGCAAAACAGACGAGATAAGTTTCTCATGGCGCAACCCTTAAAAACTGTGCTCCGAAAAAATCAAAGACTCGATAAAATAACAGAAGCAAAAGAGAAACCAAATACTAGGTGGAGTGAAAAGTAACCTCCTTGGCCGCCAGAATGCGCTGCTACTGCAAAAACGGTTATGGTGCCCTGAAGTCCGTTTATATTTAGGCAGACATGCCAAATTTCAGTGCGATACTGTCTTTAGTTTTGTTTTGACAGCTGATTGTTGTTGATGTGTTTGACATCATGTCGAGTATGGACAAAAACGATTTTCGCTCTCTCATAAAACATTATTTTTTGAGAGGCAAAACGGCAAAGGAAACAAAAGAAACATTGGATAAATATTATGGGGCTAATACTCCGTCAGATTACAACGTCAAATATTGGTTTCGAGAGTTTCGTGTTGCCCGCAACTCCACTACCGATTAAGTCCGCAGCGGCAGGCCCTCCGATAAGGTTACAGAGGACAATGTCAAAAAAAAAAACATAAAATGGTGTTGGCTGACCGGAAAGTGAAGGTGCGCGAGCTAGCAGATACCACAAAGATTAGTACTGAGTGCATACGCCATATTTTGGACAATATTCTGCATATGAAAAAGTTATCCTTCCGCTGGGTGCCGCGCATACTCACTCCTGACCAAAAACACGGACACGAGAGCACTACGAGAGAGTTTTTGGATTTGCTGATGCGGAATCGGGCTAATTTTGGCGTCGATTGGTAACTGTTAAACACCAGACAACAGACTGAACCCGGCACGAGTGCCCCGTAGTGGCCGAGGGAGGCTCGATGGGTCGGAGAGGTTATGGCGTCGGTTTTTTGGGATTGTCATTGCATACTCTTCGTGGACTACCTCGAAAAAGGAAAAATCATCAACAGCGAGTATTACTATGCATTATTGCCGAAATCGCTGCAAAACGGCCTCACATGAAGCGATGCACCGGTGCACAAGAGCATCGCAACCATGGCTAAAATCAATGACTTACGGCTCTAATTGTTGTCGCATCCACCGTATTCGCCCGATTTGGCTCCCTCGGACTATTATCTCTTTCCAAACCTCAAAAGATGGCTCATCAATAAAAAATTTAGCTCACGCGAGGAAATCATCGACGCCACGGAGGAGTATTTTGCAGACCTTCCGGAAAATTACTTTTCGGACGGGATCGCGAAGTTGTAAAATCGCTAGAATAAGTGAATCAAACTAAAATAGGACTATTCATATTGAATAAAATAAAAAAAAAACATTAAAAAAATTTTTTTTTCATTCCCAGGGAGGTTACTTTTCACTCCATCTAGTATCTCTGTTATTAAAAACATCAAAGCGAAAATGTCTGAAGAAAGACCACCAAGCGTTACACGTAAACTATCGGGCAATCCAACTCAAGCCAACTAACTAAATTTTAAAAGGGCAGATGAATCAGGAGATTCTGCATCTGAAGTATTTTCCATTATACTCGCGAAACTTGAGCAGCAAAACAAAGTAAATGATTTTATTTTGAAAGAGTTAACAAAGGTTGAAAATAGGTTAAAAAACGAAACTACCCAAAAAAATAAAGAAAGGAAAACTGAAATTACGAACGCTAATGACGTTTTAGACAAACTCAATAAATTAGTGTTATCCTTTAGTATCAATGATATTGACGGTTGTTTAATTTCCCAAACCCATTTGAAAAGAATTACTACGTGTATCACCCATCGGGGAATGCTAGAGGCGGATCCTCCCTATACATCAAAGAGACGATCGAGCATAAAGAAGATATACCATAAAAACCGAACGCAATTCCTTTACTATTTCAGCAATTTACCTCCCTCCGCGATCCAAGGTCACAAAATATATTATCAAAAATATATATATTTCGCTTGGATCTGCTTTTATAATTGACGGTCACTTTAATGTTAAACACACTTTTTGGGCTCAAGATGTTTTTTTCCAAAAAGGTAAATTGGCCTATGAAGTTGGTATGGAGCACAACTGTGATTTCTATTCGACGGGTAAGCCGAATTATCGGCCGACACACACAATGAAAATACCCGATCCTGTTGATTTTTTCGTTTTTAAAGAAAATCATAACAATTATATAAACATTTATGAAAGCTTCGATCTTTTCTCCGACCATTCTCCAGTCATATTTCCAATGAGTGACACGTTCATTAAAAAACAAGAACCACTTCGACTAACTGGAAGGAATACCAATTGGGAAGGATTTAGGAAAGAAATCGAAGATAACGTGGAATTCAATGTCTCAATAAGATCACCACTTGAACTTGAAATCGAAGTTGACTCCCTCGTGGAAATCATTCAATGTGCTGCGTGGAACAACACACTTCACCACATCAACAACAAAAAACGGCCAGCGCTACCAATTAAAATCCATAACAACGAATGGGCAAAGGAGGATAAGGAGAAAGCGGAGCTCTTCGCAGATTATCTAGAAGGAACTTTTAAGCCCTTTGACGAGTAAACACTAGTACACTATAGTAGTATATCAGAAAGAGTGTCTGATAACTTTAAAAAAGCAAACGCAACTTTCGCTGAATTAGGGAATATTATAATGAACTTAAAACCGAAAAAATCTACCGGATACGACGGATACGGACCCGGAGAAGTCCTTAAAATGCTGCACTTAAAAACACTAACTAACCTTTTACATATTATTAACGCGGCTTTTAGGCTAGAATACGTTCCGTCCCATTGGAAAGTTGCAGAAGTAACCAGATAAACCTCTGATTGATAAAAAATCGTAAAGACGGATTTCTCTCCTTCTGATCTTGCCAAAAAATTTTGAGAGGATCCTGTTCAAATGCCAATTATGGAAGACAAACTCCAACCATCAGTTTGGATTTCGGATTAAGTATTTAACTATTGACCAGGTGCATAGAATTACCGGCGTAATTGAAAAAGCTCTGGAAGAGAAAAAGATTTGCTCAAGCGTATTTTTTGACGTTTCACAAGTCTTTGATAAGGTTTGGCACGGAGGTTTAAATTTAAAATTATGGCAAATTTTGCCATCGAAATTTTGCAACATATTGACTAAGTATCTTGAAAATAGAATTGTTCGTGTAAGATACGGAAACGACGTATTACAGTTTAAAGATTTTTGAGGGGACTGTTCTTGCCACCTTTGCCGTCTACATTGTCATTTTATATGTCGGAAAAACAATAGAAAAATCAACGGAGAAACTGTAAAGCGCTCTTAATAAAATATATGACTGGACAAAGATTTGGCGAATCATTCTTAACGAGAACAAATCTGTGCAAGAAAACTTTACTTACACAAAAATAAGTCATCTGCCCCTCCACATAAACTCGGTCTGTATTACGTTTGCTAATGAGGCTAAATATTTGGGCATGACACTCAATGCAAAGCTCAAATGGAAGACGAACGTGAAAAACAACCGTAAAGAACTAGAAACTAAATACAGAGAAATGTACTGGTTACTTAGTAAGTATACAGGGTGAGTTTTTTAACTTGAGGCATCCAAATTACTCGAAAAATACATGATATCGCGAAAAATGTTTTAGACAAAAGTCACAAGGTTCTGAAGGGGACATAAGATGGTGACCACTGTAAAGTGCTCTAAATAAAGTATATGACCGTACAAAGATTTGGCGAATCATTCTCAACGAGAACAAATCTGTGCAAGAAAACTTTACTTACACAAAAATAAGTCACCTGCCCCTCCACATAAACTCGGTCTGTATTCCGTTTGCTAATGAGGCTAAATATTTGGGCATGACACTCGATGCAAAGCTCAAATGGAGGACGAACGTGAAAAACAACCGTAAAGAACTAGAAACTAAATACAGAGAAATGTACTGGTTACTTAGTAAATATACAGGGTGAGTTTTTTAACTTGAGACATCCAAATTAAAATGTGACCATTCACTTCAATACACTTGTCCATCTGCGCTCTAAATAAACCAACAGAACTGAGAAGTATTTCTAGCGTAATCTCCCGGCAAGCTTTAGTTATTCGTCTTTTCATGTCCTCACGTGTTGTTGGCTTTTTTCTGTAAACTTCACTTTTTAAGTAGCCCCACAAGAAGAAATAAAGTGACGTAAGATCAGGTGATCTAGCAGGTCATTGCCTCGGACCCCCTCGTCGGTTCCATCATTTATGGCAAACATTGTTTAATACGCCCCGGCCTACTTGGGAATAATGTGCTGGACAACCATCATGTTGAAATCACATTGTTTGTCGCAACTCCAATGGCAGTTCTTTCAGTAATACTGGAAGATGGTCCCGCAAGAAGTTTGCATACTTTTCGCCGATTTTCCTTCCACTTTCTCCATAAATCAATATCATTTCAATTTTCTCTTGAATCGAAATAGATTGCATTATTAATCTGAAAAACGATACTAATAATAATCAGTTCCTCAAAACAAATATCGAACTTCTTAATGAAGTACAGTTCCGTTCAAGTAGAAAAAAAGGGCAGAGTGCACATCATACACTCTCAGATAAGTTTAGGAAAACTTGTCTCTATCTGAAATTTCTTTGAGTTTTAACTTCACTCGAGGCAATAATAACTTCCTCACTTCCACTTCTCACACCCTAACAACGTTGGAAACCGATTAATGATTTAGGCGTTCCAGTGCAGTGATATCTAGCACTGAATGAATAAGACCTTTGAGACAAAGTCGTGTGAACCATTGAGGAATACGACTAATGGGTCTCAAGGTCAAACTCGTGGTCACCATCTTATGTCCCCTTCAGAACCTTGTGACTTTTGTCTGAAATATTATTCGCGATATTTCGTACTTTTCGAGTAATTTTGATGTCTTAAGTTTTATGGCGCCCTCCGACGGGAAAAGAACGCATTTTTGAAAAAAGTGTTTCATTTAAAATAATTGTAATTTTTCACGCAGATTACGAATCTGTCAAAAAAATATAGGTTCCAATTAAAAAATCAAAAGTGACCTTCGTTTTACCTTGAAAATGGGGCTCAAGGTCAAACTCGTAGTCACCATCTTATGTCCCCTTCAGAACCTTGTGACTTTTGTCTGAAACATTATTCGCGATATTTCGTAATTTTCGAGTAATTTTGATGTCTTAAGTTTTATGGCGCCCTCTGACGGGAGAAGAACGAATTTTTGAAAAAAGTGTTTCATTTAAAAGAATTGTAATTTTTCACGCAGATTACGAGTCTGTCAAAAAAGTAGGGGTTCCAATTAAAAAATCAAAAGTGACCTTCGTTTCACCTTGAAAACGGGGCTCAAGTCAAACTCGTGGTCACCATCTTATGTCCCCTTCAGAACCTTGTGACTTTTGTCTGAAACATTTTTCGCGATATCGCGTATTTTTCGAGTACTTTGGATGTCTCAAGTTAAAAAACTCACCCGGTATAGGGTTTTCTAATAACTTGACAACTTTTTTTTTTAATAAAAGAAAACCATTTGAGATATTTCAAAAACTTTATTATTAGCTTGGAGTACAATCAAAACATTTATGAAAGGAACTCGACTTCGTTCATACGGCCACCGTGGGCACGTTTGCAGCGGTCGATTTGTTGGACCCAATTTTCAACGACTGGGCCACACATTTCGGCCGAAACGGCCGCTAGTTCGCGTTCAATGTTGGCTCTGAGCTCTTTCAACGTCGTCGGCGTGTTGGCATTAACCAATAAATTAACGTAGCCCCACAGAAAATAGTCAAGCGGCGTTAAATCGCACGAACGAAGCGGCCAATCGACTGGCCCATGTCTTGAGATAACACGCTCACCATACTTACTCTTCAATTAATCGATTGTTGAGACCACATGTCGACCAAGTCCATATCTTCCAATTCGGGCCAAAAATAATCGGTGATCATGGCGCGATAACGCTGACCATTCACAGTAACGTGACGATCTTTATCGTCGACGAAAAAATATGGCCCAATAACGCCGCTGACATGCAAACCGCACCAAACAGTTATTTTTTTTGAATGAAGTGGTGATTCATGAAGTACATGTGGGTTTTCACCCGACCAGTAACGCATATGATATTTTGCTTATTGACGAACCCATTGAGCCAAAAATGAGCTTCGTCACTGAAGATGAAACATGAAAACATGTAACAGGTAAACAAAATCAGCGGCATTATAAGCGTTACAATTAAGTTTTTTTTACCGAATGATGCAAAAAAGGCGATGAATATCTTAATCTACTTATCACGACAAAGGCTTACTTCATATATAAATTAATTTTTTGTCATTAGGTAAGCTCAAGCGAGGAAAAAAATTTGTTTCACCCTTAATGAACTAACAGCTAGACCCGTTACCAAAATCGACGACTGCAGAAGTGTACAGAAGTGGCACCAGCTCATTATCCCACCTCGCTATTCAGCTACCAACGGCATTAGCAACATCCCATGTTCCTTATTTTCTATGAACGTCACTCATTGTATGGTGAGTCAATGGATGATGCGATGAACTGGTGCCGGCTGAAAACATGAATGACAGTCGGTGGCTGCTGCTAAATGATATGTGTGTAGGTATGCTGGTCGATGAAGATCATCCACAATATCAGCTGGGTTCGCCGTTGAAGGCAATGGGTGAGAAATCAGTAAGGCAAACTTTATTATTTGAGAAAATATTTTGTCTATAACTTAACTCGTGCGGTTTGCTAAGAGATGACGTAACTTGTATTATTTCATTGTTTTTATTCCATTGGAACATGCGTTGGAAAGCTACTGTCATTGTACGTCATTTCAGTATATGTCATTCATTTGAAGCGTAAACAACAATAATTTTTTTTTCCCCTCAAATATTCGCCCGGTTTGGCTCCCTCGGACTATTATCTGTTCCCAAACCTCAAAAGATGGCTCATCAATAAAAAATTCAGCTCACGCGAGGAAATCATCGACGCCACGGAGGAGTTTTTTGCAGACCTTCCGGAAAATTACTTTTCGGAGGGGATCAAGAAGTTGGAAAATCGCTGGAATATAGTAAGTGTACCAAACTTAAAGGGGACTATATTGAACAAAATAAAAAAACATTAAAAATAAAATTTTTTTCATTCCCAAGGAGGTTACTTTACACCTCACCTAGTAATGTTGGGGTGGATTTTAATGAAATACAAGCAGAGTTATATTGCGAAAACTCAAAGATGGAAGGATTGTTGTTATGAGAGATGCGACTTTGGTTGCTGTTATTCATGCCACATTTGTTAATGTGTTGCCATCGTCGTCATCACTTTCGAATTGTTTTAAAAACGGTCTTTGGTTGTTATAGAGAGATTTTGTGACTTTAGACAAAGGTGAGTGAATTATTTTTTGTTTTGACTGAGTATTGTATCTACAAGCTAAGTGTGGTTGTGAATTTAATTTATTGAAGCTATAGGAGAGTGAGCTTGAGTGAGCTGCGCATATATTAGGGCTTGACAGGTTTTCTAAGCGATGGCTTGACGTAGTAGTGAGTAATGCTTGGAGTCGAGTGTCCGTGTTGTGATCGTTAAGTGTCTTGTGTTGAATTAGTGGAATTAGGGGAGAACTTATGGTAGCAAAATTCGCAACGTTCTTTCATGTATTTTGGGTGGAGATTTTTTTTGGTTGGGGAGAAGTGTTAGCTTGTGTTGAGCTGGTAGGTGCATTTGGTGTGGAAGTTTTTGTGTGTATAGCATTTTTAGCAATTGTAGATGTTTGTTGTTGCTTGATTTTGTTCCATAAATATTCGTTTTGCTTCGGTCATACTGCATTTGTAAGTTGTTTTTGTCTTTGTCTTTGTCTTTAGTGTTTCTTGAAGAAGTGTTTTTTTGAAGAAGATGGATATTCTTCACTGCAATTTGCACATGAGATGCGTGAGCATTTTTCTGGGCTGTGTGAGGGGAGAGATTGCAGGTCTTACAGGAGGACTTGACTTTGCACATTTTTGAGGTATGTCCCAGGCGTTGACAGTTACGACAAAAAATGGGATTTTGGAAGTATTCTTCGACCTTTAAATTATACGACCCAATGTTGACGGTGCTCGGAGGCTGGAAATGAAGATGAGTAGCTGGGCTAATAACAAGCTAAGTTTACCGAAAACTAAGAGAGAACACTGAGCTTACAAATTAAAAATAAATCATTTTAGTAAAACATTCAACCGTAATCTTATGACTCACTGCACAAACTCCAGCTGATATGATATGATATATCATATTTACGTGAATATTAACATATATAAATGACAAAGACTTTTCTTCTCATTTACTAAGCCACCAAAATGCGTGATTCCGCTAAGCAAAATCCCTCAAATCACGTCGCTTACCTCGCTACTCCGATATGGAGACGCTCCGTACTATCGTGTGCGAAGTCTCTGTGGTATTTGAGTCGTCTGAATGCAACTGTTCGAGCATCGTAGAAGATAAGCTGCACAGCTAATTTGTCCTGGATCAGCTCTTTATTATCAAAATAGAGGAACGCCTGTGGCCATTACAGCACACACTCTTGTGTTATAGATCATTAGGGTCATAAGCCCGGAGATCTAATTGTTCGTTGAGGCCACTGACACAGCAATGTGCCTTCGAGTCAGCTTAATGACGAAATTTCAAGCAAATACAAATCCTAAGACAGACCCTCTCAAACACCCGAATCTTTTCCATTAAACTTGCTCTCACGTTGACCCACACGAGACATCCAATTACAAGCATATGCTAGATAAAGACTACGCAGCAGATTACCTTCACCCTTGCGTCGACTTGGCTGATATAAAACACGGGCGATTTCAATATACACAATTCTCGTTGGCTTCAACATTCTGGACAGACAACACCCGAAGGCAGGTGTGTTGAGAAAATATAGTTTAACCAAGCTTGTGAATGAGCCCACACGAATACCGCCAACACCCTGGACGTGTTTTTAACTTCTCACCCTGACAAGTACTGTGTTGATGTGCTCTCCTCTCTAGGCTCGTCGGACCATTGTTTAACTGGTCGTTATGGATGCCGCTGCTGATATGATCACAGAAACTATTCTCTTTGGAATGAGATGTTTTATCTCCCATCGGTTAAAAAGTATCAACCCAAATGAAAAGGCATGGTATGACTCGAGCTATAAAGAGGCTGTCAGGGTTAGAGAATTGTTTTTTCGGTCCTACAAGACCAACCCGACAGAGGAAAACCGAAAAAAGTTTAAACGAGCCAGAAGTGACAACGTCTTTCTCAAGTGTGTGAAATTCCAATGCGACCAAATGAGGCAACAATACTGCAATGTCCCAAAGGCAGTAAAAGTTTTTGATCATTCGTCAAAAACATTAAAAATTCTGCCTCATTATCTACACGGCTATGATGAGGCTAATTTTACCCTGTGCGTCGATTGAGCCAGGACGGCTCCAAAACCAAAATATAATGTGGCGCTGGAGTCTTTCTGGAGGACGACAACGTTAGATCTCACTCCACGTTAGGAAAGCTTGCATCTGTCTTCCAAGCAGAAGTTTATCCAATCCTGATGGCAGCGAACTATATTGCGGAGAAACGATGGAGGAGTCGAAGCATTTGCATCTGCAGCGATAACCAAGCTGCGCTTAGAGCCTTGCTGAACCCTCTTACGACTTCCAAGCTAGTTCGAGAATGCAAGAGATCACTGAACGCCGTCGGAAGGCTAAATTCAGTGACCCTTGTTTGGGTCCCACGTCATAATGGGATCACGGGAAATGAAATCGCCGACGAAATTACCAGACTCGGTTCAGAGGAGAGTTTTTCAGGACTCGAACTTACGTTGGGTCTGCCTGAGTCCTATGTTAAGGCTTCCATTGACAGTTGGCCTCATACGAGCACATCATACAACACAACTGGCACAGCTTCGCGGAATATAGGCAGACCAAACGAATACTTCCCGACGTCTCTAGGAATACTTCAGCGACCTCTCTGCTGTCTCACAGCGAGAAAGACTGCACGTTGCTTACTGGTGTCGTGGCGGAATATTAAACTTTTGCAAAACACTTAAATGCGTTGTGTATAAGTAATGCAACACGCTGCGAAAGTGATGACGACATCGCGGAGCACTATCTCTGTGAATGTCTGGGTTACGCTCGCATCAGGCTACAGGTAATTGGCTCTGACGTTATGGGTGCTGGTACTGTAGTCATCTTATCACTGAAGAGCTTACTTATCTTTCTTCGTAAGACTGAAAGATTTCAATAAAAAGGAACTTTACAAGGAGTAAAATGAACTATTTCTTTGCTGAGTGCTCTGTTCCGACATTAAAAAAAATATATATAAATAAAAATTATCTTCAATCTTGGCGGCATGAAATTATTAAAATGGAATGAAATAAACATAATAAAACCAATGACGTTTTGAAAAAAATCCTTAAATTAAGTCTATTACAACTAAAGTCTGGGCTTTAAAACTGGATTGTTAACATTTAACCATGCATTGCCTCAACAAGCATTGAAAGTATAAATTCATCCATTTTACATACCACTTTCAAATCAACTGCTACCTCGCATTAGCCCAAGCGCAACCAAGTTTCATTTAACATTAAACCCGCTTCCAGCCCCTTACTTTCAGACGCCTTTCTATCCTCTAAACGCATAAACAACACTTTCCCGAAAAACCTGTCTTCAATCGAAACACCCATCCAAACATATACTCCTAAATACTCAAATTTTATACGTTCCCATATTCTCAACCCTAGTTCATCTAGGGTCTCCTAAATTGACAAAGCAGCTTACAGACAACGACGTTAAAGGTCGCTTTTTAATGCCTCGCCTCAGAAATCGTAACATATATGAGAATGTATGATTTTTTATAGCATATCTCCACAATATCAAAACAAGTGTCCCTGTCGCAATTCACTTAGATGGTCTCCCAACTAATTTAAAAGAGTTAAGGCAAATTGCCCTGATGAAATTCATGAGGCTTTTAATATCTCTCTATCCGATGTTGTAAATGATCTCTCCGCATTTGCCTCCCATGTAAACCCAAATTAAAAAAAAACTACTACTGCTCCTAACCACTCTTTGACCCCCTACTTAACGGCTCCTTACCTCATTTCTCTCTATTACTAAAACGTAAGAGGATTGTGCTCTAAGATCTCCACCATATTTCTTAACTCAAAAATGAAACGAATTTACGTTCCGACATTGAAAAATAATGAAATTTTTATTTCAGATTTTGAAGGTTTACGTAACGATGGTCTCGATAATATAAATAATTCTTATGGTCGGGGCGTTTAGTTGGCAATTCATACTAGTCTTGACCCTAAACCTATCAAAACCTCTTATCCGGGACTCTTAGAATACGTTTGTACAAAAATTACAGTCTACAAGCGTAATCTTTTCATAATATGGTTCTACATTCGTCCATCCCAGCCAATTCACAGTTAAAATCTTGCTGTAGACTCTATTGACTTCATACTAAATATAGTATACCTCGGGGATATGGTAGTAATTTTGGGCTATTTCAACTTTCCTTACCTTCAATTGGTACGTTCTGTTGAATTATTTTCTTGCTACCAACCCCACTTCAGATGAAGACATTTTTTTATTGATTGCCTCTCTGAATCTGCCTTTTTTCAACTGAGTGCCATTACTAACAATTTAGGCAGAGAACTTGATTTTGTTTTCTCGTCTGATGCCCATAATAATGTTGTCACAAAGAGCAAACATCTTTTATCTAAGCTCAAAAGCTACCACCCACCTTTATCCCTAACTTACGCTTACAGCAAAGAAAATAAAATAATTTAGTCGCAGTATGCTCACCATTTCAATTTGAACAGGGCTGATTTCGGAAACTTTAACTACTTGTTTAGTACTTCTTATTTCGACCACATTTCAAACAGCTCCAATATACAATCCATAGGTAATGCTATAGAACTTTTCTACACTCTAATCGTCAAACTTAAACGTACACACCGCAGCTTGCACTTCTTCCCATGGCTTAAAGAAGAAAATGGGAGATAGCTGATCAGCCGGAAATTAACACGGCTGACAACGGAAAGGAGTGCCAACCGCGGCCCAAGGGAATAATACTAAATAATGTGCAACTATCGAGAGGTAGTTGGCGTGCATGAATAATTTATTTATTCGGTCCGATTCACTATCCAATACGGCCAATTTTAACCCTACGACATAGAAAACTCATCAGATCCTTGATGTACACGTCCCACTCTGCCTCGCCTACACTGACGTCTCGGAATGTTGGGATCACAGATAAAGACTAAGTCTCCGATTTCGACTGGCTTCGTCTTTTGATATCACTTGACTCGGAGAGTCAAAGTCGGAAGGTACTTAAGTACCCACCGCTTCCAAAATTTGAATCGAAAAAGACCAGCAAATTCTTCACTGCACAGCTTCTCGTCTGGTTCCAGGGTTCTCGGTGTCTGAGCTGTTCCTCTTGATCGACGGTTAATGGCAGATGGGTTAGCGGCCGCAAGTTAATAACATTCTCTGTCTCGATTATTAACCAACGAAGCGTGTGTTCTCGTGAAGAAATCTCATTGAGCGTTTGTCGTAAGACACGCTTAATGCTCTGCACTATTTGTTCCCAGGCACTTCCTTCAGACGGGTTGTTCAGACAGTTCAAAAATCAATCGACCTCGTTTGCGGATAGTTTGTTTGTATCCGAGGGCTGTCAAAAACATGAGAAAAACGCTTCGATTCTTGGTTGGCGCCACCGCTTCTTTTTTTTTTTTATAATCCATCGCGTGCGCCAAGGGGATATGAATAACCTTTTACTGGCTTTTCTCCAGGGCTAGGGCGGGTGGTGTAGTAGCTTGAAACTCAGGTGTATTTAGGGTTCGATATTATTCCCAGAGGTGGTTGTCAAACTGGACGGGACGAGCAAGTGCATCCTCAACCAGTGGGTCTCAGTACGTGCTAGTTGTTAGTTCGTTACATTTAGCAAAGCCAGCAACCACTCCAACATCAGTGTTTTCAGAGTTGCCTTCATGTCAGAGTTGACGCCGACGGGATTCTCATATAACCTCATACAAATTCTACGAAAAGACTTTTTCAGAGAATTGCCTCTAACGGTATGTGTATGCATATACCACTACACCACGGCCACCCCATCACCCACGCTTTTCAATGCGTCGCCTAACTCTCACTGTGAGTGGTAAAAAGTAACCGAAACCAGTATACGGGAATGGTCTCAGGTAAGGTATGACACGGTCCCCCAGCATTGTACCCATAATTGATGTAGTAGGCGTGACCTTGTGAAGTCTGCAAAGCCTACAGTTAGAGATGACTTTACGCATAACCTGGCGTAGGCGAGGTACACAATATTTGCGTCAAAACTCACAAATCGCAGCTTCGGTATTTTGATGCATCATTTTATAGTGGTAATAGGTGACCATGAGCGTTCTGAGACGATGAACGGGTGGCATGATGATAGCTCAACGTCAATTCGACCAGATACTCAAAGAATGTCTTCTTTGTTTAGATAACGCAAAATGCTTCAAGTTGAGCTTGGCGGCAAAGCTGTTTTTCCGCAACATCCAGGTCGTCAGCTATTAAGGCTAATAGCTGTCAGCTAATGAACTTTAATATTGACTGGTCATTTCTCCTCGGGTTGGCATATGAAAGTTGAACCATTTAACCACCTAGATGATGGACTAAGGTCGACAGGACTTTAAGCCCTTGTGGCATCATCTGCTGGGTTCTCGATTGTGGGTACACAATCAAGTGGCATTCAAAATAAGTGTATGGCTTATATCTCTGGTTTTCACGTTGGATCCATTTGATCACAGTCGAGCAATTGCTCCAAGTGATTTTTTGGGTGACAGCAACCGAATGTCCTTCAAGTATGGTCTTCATGAGCCGTAAGCCCAGAACAGTGGCCTGAAGCTCAATACAAGGCACGATCATCGGCTTATGTGGGGATTTTTTATTTTCAGCGCATATGAATGAGGTCACGACCAAATCATCGTAATTTACTGCTCTGCAATATGCAACTGCAGCAAAGGCATCTTCACTTCCCTCGACGAAAACAAAAGGCTGCAGCTCTTTGGGTATACCGCCGTTGAAGTAAAAACGAGGCAGACGGATATTTTCAGGAAGACTTCATCCCAAAGTAGGTTCCGTCGCCAAACCTCACGCATCGCCAACTTCGCGGCTACAACAAAGGGGCTCAAGAATCCTAGTGGATTAAGTACCTTTTTGTCAGTTTCCATTTATGACGTCCTTGCTCACTCAATGTAACTGTAGCTCGTGCTGAAATCTGTCGCTTTTTGGATTCCAAAACATGCCCAGAATCTTTTCGGCTTGCAGAAGAATTCTTCATTGGCTGGCTTGGAACATTGAAACCAGTTGCTTCGTGAATCTCCTTTACTTAAGCCGATATTAAGGTTACTCGTTCAATGATCCGAAGCTGTCGGCATAATGAAATTCGCTGATGGCTCTAACGGCACGGGGTTTAAAGGTACTGCTGTGGTTTAAGAAGTTCTGATGTTTAACCTGTTTTAGGAGAGCAGGCAGCTCCAAACGTCATTTCTTTCATCTCATATACGTCAGGCGGCTTACTGTCATCTCCATCACGCAACAAAAACCGTTGGGCACATCTGTCTTCTGGACGAACTTGGATTTGGTGAAACATCTTCTTGATACTCCCACACACGGCGATGGCTACTTCTCAGAAGTTGAAAAATACAGATGGCAATGACTGGTAATCCTGAGGACCCTTGAGGAGAAAGGTGTTGATTGACACCCCATTCACCTCAGCGGCGGCGTCAAAAACTAGTCGAAATTTCTGAGGTTTATTGGGGTTGAATACTCCGAAATGCAGCCAATACTATGTCCTTGGTCATATGACGGCAGCTTCTGCTAGCATGGCATTTGTCCACATCGCACGATAAACCCAAAGGCAGTGGCGAAATTTTCGTTCCTCTTCATCTTACGTTCCACACCCACAAACGCTTCATTGCCATGGAAAAGCTGGGTGGCAAGAAAATATCGTCAGCTTTCCGCAGAAAACCCATCTCGAACCTTCCATTTATCTTCATCATCATTAAGTCAAGGATACTTCTGGCACGAGCGTTCTCTTTTGATTCAACTGGCGTAAATGCTCGTACAGTACAAGTGCTTCGGTGGCCCAATTGCAGTGGTGTACTCGCTCTCCTAGTCGATCACAGACTTCAAAAGAGTATAGACGTGTCTCGGCTTCTTTCAAGTGGAAAAGTGAAAACAGAATTTCATAAAAGTACAATTAAAAGCATTTTGGCCAAGTGCTCTAGTGGCCTAACAGTAGTGGTATCGGCTAAAAAATTGGTTGTCGTGGGTTCGAGTCCCAGAACGCATTGGACTTTTCATTTTCAATAGTATAAAGTAAATAAATAAATAATAAAAAAATTAAACAGACAATTAGTGAAAGATGACCTACCAGGCCGTCTTGTCGACCCATTCTTATTCTGGGAAACCAGAAATTACTGTTATGAGGGGAGCGAGCTGAAGCCTACTTCGAATCTAGTAAAGCGCCTTGCGTAGCGATGGAACGGCGCTAACAACATCATCGACCAACAAAACCAAAAGGGGCAAAATGATGAGAGGTATGCTGAGGTAGAAGCCAATAAACCTTAGCAGGAAAGAGTTATAGCTTACTAAAGCTAAACAAATAGCAAGAAGAAAGAAGGAGCAGATAACTGAACTCCAATGTACACAACAGCAGCAAAAACAACAGCAACAACAAATCAAAAAAAAACAGCAGCAACAACAAAAGGCAAAGCAGTAGCGAAAAATTAATCTCCAAACTTCACTACAACAAAAACAGCGGCAACAACCACAACAATAACAACGAAAATAACAGCAGCAACAACAACAACAGCAGCAGCAGCAACAACAACAGCAGCAACAACAACAGAAAAAACAAAGGCTTCCACCTATAAATACTTTTCGGATGGAACTAAAGGAAACAATTGAACTGTGTACTCATAAGTCGGTCATTAGGGGTGGCCGTGGTGTAGTGGTATATGCATAGACTTCTCAAGCAGAGGGTCGCGGGTTCGAATCCCATGCCAGACAATTTTGTGAAAAAGTCTTTTAATAGAATTTGTAAGTAGTTATATGAAAATCCCGTCGGCGTCAACTCTGACATGAAGGCATAACACTGATGTTGGAGTGGTTGCTGGCTGGGCTAAATGTAACGAACTAACAACTAGCACGTACTTAAGACCCACTGGTTGAGGAAGATGAACTAGCTTGTCCCGTCCAGTTTGACAACCACCTCTGGGAAAAATATCGAAACCTATTACACCTGAGTTTCAAACTACTACACCACCCGCCCGCGCCCTGGAGAAAAAGCCAGTAAAAGGGTATTCATATCCCCTTGGTGCGCGCGCGGTATTATAAAAAAAAAAAAAGAATCTAATTTTTTCATTAAGAGGCTTAGTGTAGATAGGCATAATAAAACTAAAAACTTTTTAAAGGATTTGACGATGGAGTTCTTCTCCTTCACTCCGAAGATAGAAAAGATGCTGCTGAGGGGGTTACTGATACGGACGAACTCTTAAAGCTGCTCAGAGCTAAAAAGTGCGACGTATGAGTCAAGGTAGAAACGGAAACTACTGTTCGTTCTGGTTCAGATAACTCCCGATAGTTGCGATAGCGTTGTGATCTCCGTAGAAAAGGGTATACGTTTTAAAAGAATATACAAACGTGTAGTGTAGTGCATAGGTTTAAGGTGCTTGAAGCATGCATCGTGTATATCCCTCTCCGTAGTGGAAAGCGGTTATACATGGTGTCTGTATATGCACCAATCCACCCTATCCATCTCAGAGCTCGAGACAATTTTTATTATCGTCGGAGATTTCAACACCAAGAGAGATTGAGGAAATAATACGTTAGAGGGAACCTACTATTCAATTGGTGGGATCAGCACAGTGTGATGTACCGACTCGGCCTTAAGACGACGGATAGTCCGTCGTTTCCTAGACACGGCTCCTATTTAGATCTCCTGTTGTTTGACACACGGATACAACTGACAGGTACAAATAAAAAAACTGTGAACTGTCTTCGCATTTTTGTGTATGACAATGACCATTATGGTCTTAGTACCGCAATAACCATTCCGAACAAAACTGCGGAATTGATGAGCTTATTCAAAGACATTTCTACAACTATAGTAAGGTGCGCTGGACACACTTCTCCAGGACAACGACTAGAGCACTCTCCTTGAATTCGCTCTACCCACCGTCGAACAGAAATCTGTCAAACAAGGAGATATCTAAAACTAATGGACGAGAGAGTTAAACTAACAATCGACAAAATGATACCCCGATATCAACCACTGACAACGAAGACTTGATCCCTAATTTAACTATAGACGCAAAGCACCAATATAAAAGTAGACTGCTGTCAACATTAAAAACCTTGTACAGACAGTTTACTGACAGACATAACTCGGAGATTATGACATTAAAGCCGTCGATTAAAAACCTCCAAACCAACATACATACACCAACAACCCGAATATTTTCCCGCAAATAAGTAAAATATTTCGGAGGAAAGATCGAAAAGATCTTTCATGTCTTAAAATCGCCACCGAACAACAGACAATGAACTCATTCTTTCAACAGCAGGCATTGATCCAAATGAGGCTTTGATGATGACGACAACTTCTTTTTAATCGAGGATCCGCAAGAAAAGGTCGAGGCTATAGGATCGACTTTCCAGTAAGTGTACAAGACGAATGACACCATTGGCCCGAACCACGACCTAGAAAATCGAGTAGTTGTGCTTAATTTCTACTTTTGAAATGAAATAATGAACTAGCGAATCGAGAACTTGGGTTTCACCCAGTTCAGTAACGAGAATATGGCAAATAATGTCATCGCCAATGAAAGAGAACAACCCCCGTTCATTTCGAAGGAAAAACTCCAAACGGTCTTTAAGTCACTTAGAAATAAAAAATTGTGGGAACCGATGAAATACCGAATATTGTGCTTCGACATCTCCCACCAGAAGCGGTGGATATTTATACCACACTGTTAAACAATGCAATAAATAACACATTATCCCCAATAGGGATAAAGGCACCTCAAATCCGGCGCTTCTCCGTCCACACATCAGTAAGGTTTCCGAAAAAGTTATCAATAGAGTCCTGACTAAGTGGGCTGAGGACAGAAATACAGTTCCAGATAATCAATTCGGTTTCAAGGCGGGGCATAATGTTATTCATGCCGGGTCTAAACTGGTTTCTGATATCCAATGAAATAAAGTATGTTAGACTCTTCCACAAGCTGAACAGACACGGCATTAGTAAACTACTGGTGTATATTCTTTTCAATATGCTCGCAGATAGACAGTTAATCGTGAAGAATGACGATGTGACTTCTACTGGTACATTTCATATTAAAAATAGTCTGCAACAAAGTGCGGTCAATTCGCCGATCCTTTTCAGCATTTACACAAGTGATCTGATAGGTTCACTTCATCATGCCATAGCGTACGCAGACTACTTAATCGCGTATAGATCAAGTCCAAAGATTGACGTTATAAGCACTCTTTTGCAAGGTGAATTCGATAAAATTAAACAATATTGCGACGACTAGAAGTTAAAAATTAATTTTCACAAGTCAGAAACCATTCTTTTTAGGACGCCTTTGTCTGGGGCCTCTGCGGATACCAGAAAGAATTGGCGTAAGTTTCAGATCGCGGGACAACACGGGCAGCAACTTCCTTGTCGAAATGCAGTCAAATACCTTGGGATCTGGCTACATAAAAATATTGATCTGACCAGAGCCAAAGGTGCTTTTTTCCTTATAAAGAAACTGCTTTATAGATGCGAGGGTAAAGGTGATCTGCTACATTGTCATTATCCGGCCTATGCTTGTATCTGGGTGTCCCGTATAGTTTAACCTGAGAGCAAGTCTTTTGGAAAAAATTCAAGATTGAAATATCATGTTTAATTTATGGTATATATAGTGGGGGGTCAGTAATTTAGAATAAGATGACTTTAGGTTATTAAAGCTACATTTTAAGCATTTTTTTTGTCTGGTATATTAGAGTTAATGAATTACTCGAAATAAAAATGCATTTAAAATGAAAATGATAAATAAACGAGCAACACAGTGGTGGTTAACCAAAGATCTGGGGTCGTGTGTTTTTAGGAATACTACCTTGATCTTTTTGATCAAAAAAAAAAAAAAAAAACAGCAAAAACAGCAAAAACAAAGGGTTTCACATACTTCTAGGTTGGAAACAAAACACACGATTGAACTGTGTAAGTCGGCCATAGGCTCCAATTTTTTATTTAGAGGCTTAGTGTAGATAGGCATTCGATTCACTGTAATAAAGTGGAGCGCTTTAATAAAATTACAACCTTGTTATTTGATTCGACGACGGAGTTTTTCTCCTTCACCCCGAAGGGGGAAAACCTGCAAATAATGCTGCTGAGGGGGTTAGAACCTTCTACTGATCCAGAGGAGCTCTTAAATCTGCTCAAAGAAAAAGAGTGCGACTTACTCAAATTCGTAGAAGTCAAGCCGTTCACTACAGCCAGAGCCAAAAGAAAGAAACGGAAACTACCGTTCTTCTGCGAAAAGCAGCCTCGATACGTCAATTGCGGAACTCTTTTGATTTTTATGTAAGAATACGGAACACACAGCAAATTATGGGAATCTCCCAAATTTCAGTACATAAAAAGAGTAAATCTGGCTCGACAGCAAAAGGTGGAAGTTAAGCGTCCACGGGTTCAACACAACAACATGACACAACAAGCGAAAGTTGCTTCTCAGACCCTAGCGCCTAAAGCACCTGAACCTGAAACTGTTCAGAATATACAGTCATGTAGTGCGTAGGTTTCAGGTGCTTGAAGCATGCATTATGTATATCCCTCTTCGAAGTGGAAAGCGGTTTACATAGTGTCTGTTTATGCACCGAAGGCTACTCAACCCAACCTATTCATCTCAGAGCTTAAGACACTTTTTCGATTTCGGAGACTGGAATTTGAGGAAAACTATTTTATTATTGGCAGAGATTTCAACGATAAACATAGAGATTGGGGAAAAAATGCACCAAACATTAGAACGAACCTTATATTCAATTGCTTGGCTCGGCACAGTGTAAAATACCGACTCGGCTTTAAAGCGACAGTTAGTTCGTGGTTTCCTTCTATTTGGATCTCTTGTTACTTGACACAAGACACAAAGTTCACAATAAACTATGAACTGTCTTCGAAGTTTTGTGTCTGACAGTGACAATTGCGGTCTTAGTACCAAAATAACCGTTCCGAACGAAAATGCGGAATTGGATGAGTTTGTTTAAAGCCATTCCTACAACTATAGTAAGGTGCGTTAGACACACTTCTTCAGGACAACGATTAGAGCACTCTCCTCGAATTCGCTCTACCCACCGTCCAACAGAAATCTGTCAAACGTGGAGATTGACAGACATCTTAAACTAATTGACGAGACAATTAAACGAACAATGGATAAAAGGATACCTCGGTATCACACTAACAACGAAGACCTGTTGCGCAATTCAACTATAGTCGCACTTCCCAACATAGAAGTGGACTGCTGTCAAGACTAAAAACCTTCTACAGACAGTTAATTGACAGAAATAACTCGAAGATAATGACATTAAAGTCGTCGATTAAAAACGTCGAAACAATAATAAAAGAAAATTACAGAGCTTCTGTAAGATTGTATTGGAACAATAAAATTCGGGCTGTAAACACCAAAAGCCCGGATATGTTCCAGCAAATAAATAAAACATTTCGGAGGAAAGTTATGAACGACCTTTCATGTCTTAAAATCGAGCGAACAACAGACAATGAACGCGTGCCTTCGACAGCAGGCATAGATCCATATGAGGCTGTTGATGATGACAACTTCTTTGTGATCAAGGATCCCCAGGAGAAGGTCGAGGCTATAGGGGTGACTTTCCAAGGAGTGTAGTAGACGAAAGACACCATAGGCCCAAACCTCGAGTCCTTGTGCATAATTTCTACCCTCGAATTGAAATAGTGAACTGGCTAATCGAGAACTCGGGTTTCACCCAGCCAGTGAAAGGGAACAACCCCCGTTCATTTCGAAGGAAGAGCTTCAGGCGATCTTCGACACAATTAGAAGAAAGAAATCAGTGGGAACCGGTGGAATACTGAACATTGTGCTTCGACATCTTCCACTAGAGCGGCTTTATTATCAAGGTAGATGAATGATTCTGTCGCAATGTAGCCGTAAAAGCGAACTCTTTCATGAAACATATAATTAGGGTAAAAAGCCCCGGAGATCAGGTTGTTCGATGAGGTCATTGCTCTTGCAATTTGAGTTCGAGTCAATTTATTGGCGAAATTGTGCACTCTTATTAGGTTCGCCATAACCTCAGAACTTAGACTCTGGTGCTCTGTATAAGCAAGGACAAGTCCTAAGACAAGCCCTCTGATACAACCAATAAACTTGCTCTCACGTTGAACCACACGGGACATCCAAATACAAGTATGGACCTGATAAGGGCCATGAAGTGGATCACCTTCACCCTTGCGTCGAGTTGACTTTTGTAAAAAAGTCTCTTTGTAAGGGCAAAAGCTCCTCTGGCTCTGGCCAGAGCAACATCTATGTGTTTGTTAAAATACAGATATTAATCTAGACAAATCCCAGGGTATCTTACTACATTTCGACAAGAAAGTGGCCCCTATATTTTGCTGTGTTTAACGTGTTCCTACATAAAGCACAAGAGAGTTGGCTTTTTTCAGACGCTTCATCCTTACCTAGAGCGCATACCTCATACTTGTAGCTCTTTCCGCACTTCACGCATCGAGACTGCCTTTCGCAGTTCGACGCGGTGTGCTCAAACCTTTTGCAATGAACACATTGTAAAATGTTTTCGCTCCTCTTTAATTTTTCCAGTGTACAATCTGGTAGTTAAAAACTTAGATGCTCCGTATACCATCCAGTTTGCTGTTGGGACTTATCTAAACCAGGCAGGATGGCCGGTTGACGTTTTGGCTCTAGCCGTCAGAAATGGCTTTACTCCTACGAATTTAAGCTCTTCGCTTTCCCTCTCTTTCAGCAGTGCAAGAAGCTCCCCCGGATCAGTCGACGGTTTTAAGCCCCTAAGGAGCATTGTTTGCAGCTTTTCACGCTTAGGAGTGTAGGAGAAGAACTCCGTCGTCGAATCCCTCAAAAGGTTTTTAATTTTGTGGTAGCGCTCCACTGTCAGTGGATCGCGTGCCTATCTAAACTTAATCTTCTTATAAAAAAACTGTTGTCAATGATCGACTTACACAGTTCAATAGTGTCCTTCAATTCCAATTTAAAAGTGTTAATTGGTGGCACCTTTTGTTTGGTTGATTTTTGCTCTTGCTGTTGTTGTTGCTTTTGCTGATGTTGTTGTTTTCGTTGTCGCTGTTGTTGATGCTGTTGATTTTGCCGCTGCTGTTCATGCTTCTTATTCAGCTGCGATTTTTGTTGTTGTTGGTCATGCTTTTGCTGTGTTTGTGAATCCGTTTTTTGTTAGTTCTGTGCAGGTTTCTGCATTTTTTTGTTTTTCCAAAGTTGTGTCTTTTTTTGTTGTTGTGGAAGCTCCACATTTTTGCAATATTTCTCTGAGGTCTCCCTATTTGCCACTGGTTTTGCCTTTATTGCCAGCACTTTAAATTGTAGCTGCTTGATGCTACTGTTCAAAGCTTCGACCTCGTTCTCTTCGTCATTTGATGCAGATGCAGCTAGGGATGCGAAGCTGTTGTCTGCTCTCATGTAGTGGCCTTCCCCTCCATCGGATACATACAGTGATTCGTTACTTCTGCCTTCTTTTATTTATTGCTGCACTTGCCGAGGTCAATGCAGCTCTTTAAATCTTCTTCACTCTGCCATGCAGCATTTCCAGCGAAGTTGATTGTAAAAAAGCTTACCGTTAATTATTCCCGATCCCATAAAGTACAAAAGAAAACAGAACACAGCTGTTTGTTTAACAAAAGTTACAGATATTTATTCTCAGAAAAACACGTCCGACCTTTTTGGCGATTTAAATAGAAGTGAACATTAAATAAACACGATGAGCTCGAAATGCCCAAAGTGGCATATCCTCGTATGAGAATGCGTGCGTTATTATTTATTTTCTACAGGATACAGGAGCTGAACTAGCCTTCGTAATCTGTTTCCATCAGGAAAACGCACCTCACATGACCGCATTTTGCCATCTCTTCCCAAGTAAGCACGCTCAACGATGACCATCTTCCAATGTATACGAGGTTTTCCTTGATCGTATAGTAGAACTATGTCGTTTTCTTTAATAGTCGCTGATGATTTAGAGTTGCCATGATGAAATGAACGTAAAAGTTGAAAATATTCAGCTCTCCATCTTTTTGAAATTTGTGCGATTTGTCTCTAGCAGTCTGGTCTTAATGAACTTGGTTTCGTGCAGTCCATCCGATTAGGAACTTCGATGGTGTGAGAGATACAAGCTCCAAAGGGTCATTTATTTATTTATTCATATATTTATAGACTGACACATTAAAAGTACACTTATATATTTTGTGACAGTGATAACAATATAACTTTAAATTCTATTTTAAATTAGAAATTTAGATTAAGATATGTGTATGTACATAGGTATGATCCTTAGTAATGAAAAATTCAAAATATTATATTTTCTTTTTAATTGAAAACAAAATTTAATTTAACGTTGCTTTGAGAAGGAGGTAGTGGGGAAGGAATTATTTGGTCTGATTTGCAAAGAAGTTTTGTAGATTGCTTTTAAACGGCATTGTGTCATGTTCCTCTCGTAAGTTACGTGGAAAAGAATTTCAAAGACGAATGGCAATAATAAAAAACTATCTTTCAGATGTAAGGTATGAAAAACGCGCAAGTACTAAGCAAGCCGATCTATTAGACACCGGAAACTGGATTTTTTCGTATAGGTATACAGGTGGCCTACTTTTAAGAATACTAAAGAGAAGCGGTAATGTGCGGAATTTGATATATAGTAATTTTCAGATGACATATTTACTATGTTTTTGGCCAGGTGCGAAACGTGTTCATACAGTAAACATACCGAATGGCGCTATTGAATGCACTTTGTAATAAGTAAACGAACAACAAGAGTTTTAACCAACAGCAGTCTTGTTTTAAGTAGTGTAAACTTTTCAACACTGCGTAAAGTTCTAAGAACGCCATATGTCTTTCCCACAATGAAATTTATATGGTTGTTCCAAGTTATTGTTCTATTGAAAACTACTCCTAAGTTTTTAGATGACTCAACAAAATTAATGTTTGAGTTGTTTAACTTTATACTTGGAAAACAAGAAAGATCTAATTTTGTTTTGGAAATTACTATTACTATACATTTACATTTTTCAGGATTGAGGAGCAAACCGCATTTATAGTAGACGGCCAATCGAAATCTGTAGATCTTCATTTAGTTTACTGACACAATCCTCAACTAGACCTAAGGCACAACTAGGATTAAGCTGGACATCATCAGCATAAATATGCTTCGTTGAGCTTAAAATAATTGAAGCAAAATCATTTATATAAGCTGAGAACTAAATCGATCCTTGGGCACTCCTCTACTTATTGAAAGGAAGTCGGATACGATACCCTCAAGCAATACAGCTCATTTTCTTTCACTTAAGTGTGACAAGATGAGCTTAATCGCAAAAGGAGAATTTGAAAAGAAGAATGCTAATTTTTCAAGAGCTTTGGAAAAGTCTAATAATATTAAGAACGTAACATTGTCATTTTCAAGTTTATCCCTTATGTCCTCGACTACCTTTAATAAAGCTGTTGTACAGCTATGCTGAAAGTAACAAATTATTTTCACTAAGAAACTCATTAAGCTGTTTGCGCATGATCCTTTCGCATATTTTCGAAAGAAAAGGCAGGATAGAAATTGATCGAAATTCGTCACCATTTGAATTTTTAGGGTTCGGAACTATTTGTGCTGCTTTCTATTGGCATGGGAAAATTCCAATCATAAAAATTGTATAATGGAAGAATGAAAGAATGGCTCTAAAGAAAACTGGATGAATTTCATCTACTCCTATTGCACTTGACTTTGAAGACGGAAAACTTTCAACTATGTCTGCATCAATGACTCTTTTAAAAACAAACCACGTTTCAGTACGTGAAACAGCTCCTTCAGGAAATTGAATAGGAACTGAGGCACAAAAATGGGTTTGATGAAAACTTGCGATTAAGGTCGTTGCGATCAACATTGCTCGGGAAATTTAACTTCTGCTTTCCGACTCCTAATTGATGAATGTTATTCCAAGCCTTACGACTGTCAGAAGTGGAACTGAAGCGGCTGGAATAAAACTGCATCTTCGCAATTTTAATTTGACGAACAACACTATTTCGCAAGCTCTTATAAGATTGATGAAACTCGTTCACACGAAAACGTTTCCACTGACGATACGCCAAGTCACGTAGTAACATGAGCTCTCTAATTTCGTTTGTTAACCATGCTTTTGTTTTGTCTGTTAAAGTACGTAAATGTTTTAATTGGAACGTACATATCAAAAAGATGAGTGATGTTTCTGTTTAGAAATTAAACTTGATCATCTGATATAATAATAAACGCATTTTCACAGAATCGGGTTTATGTGTCGCTCAAGGGAGAACCTGTCAAGAGGTGGCCATGGTGTAGTGGTGTATGCATAGACTCCTCAAGCAGAGGGTCACGGGTTCGAATCCCGTGCTAGGCAATTCTCTGAAAAAGTCCTTTTCATGGAATTTCTATGTAGTTATATGTAAACCCGTCGGCGTCAACTCTGACATGAAGACATAACACTGATGTTGGAGTGGTTGCTGGCTGGGCTAAATGTAACGAACTAACAACTAGCACGTACTAAGGCCCACTGGTTGAAGATGCACTGGCTTCAGTTGACAACCACTGGTAAAGTTGAATGCATTCATCTTCCGTATTCACGCTAACGACGAGATCATCTACATAAAAGCTCTTACATAAAATTAGACAAGTCTCCGGAAATTGTTGCTGTTCCTGCATCAAGCGAAACCTTAATGTAGCTGATAGTATAAATGGATAGCAATTATCTCCGAAAGTAACCCTAGTCATGCAAAAATCTTTATACCAAGGTTGCTCGCCAACTTTCGGAAGGGAGGAGTACCACACAAAACGGTGTGCATATCTATCAGCGTCATTCAGAACTATTTGCGGGAACGCCTTTTCGATATCTGCCACGACACCAATACTGCCCATGCGGAAATTCAGAAAAATGCCAAAGACTTCCGGTAGAAGATTTGTACCAGGGAAACGTTGGTCGTTTAGTAAAAGCAATCGTGTCGACGACGGTTCAACAAACAATTTTGCCTTTTCCGCACATGGTGATAAATGTAGTCTGTCCACAAAACTCTGTATATGTGTTGGATTCCACCATCGATAACCACCCCGATAAGTAAATTACTTTCTTTAACTGCAGATACACATCACGCTGTTTTCAAAAAAAACGTTTGACGCATTACAAATACGCCTACATAGAGTGCGTCCTTTTTCTTCAGCGCTACATTTTTTGTAGGAAGGATTGCACATAGAAGATATGTGTTTTCCACTCCATCTCAAAAATTTTCCACACAGATGTTCGTTTAACAAAAGACTTACATATTTATTCTCAGAAAAACACGTCCGACTTTCTTGGCGTTTCAAATAGAAGTGAACCACGTCCGGCCTTCTTGGCAATTCAAATAGAAATGAGCATTAGATACAAGCGATGAACTCGAAATGCCCAAGGTGGCATATCCTCGTATGAGATTCGGCTTCAGCTTTTTCTCCCTCTTTATGGCTATGTCTGTTGTTTTTCTTGTTGTTGCTGCTGATTTTAGGTGGACTGGTTTAACGGCTTGATTAACAGACGACATCATGCCATCTGCTAATCCCGCTTTTGGGATAGCGGACCGTTACCTCCACTTATCGAACTTATTTGTTTTAATACTGATCACTAATTTTTTTTTTATATGAATTACCATAAATAAAGAAAAAGAACAAAAAACGTTTGCAGAGACTGGGAAACGAGCCCGAAACCCGAAATTTGCTGCCCGGGTCTCAATTTTTTTCATTTTCAATTTACTTTTTTGGTTCAACTCTTTAATTCTTATATGCTATACAAACGCTTAAAATTTAGTTCCAATAACTTAAAAACTATCTTATTTTAAATAACTGGTCCAAGGCGCTCACTCTATGTTAAACCTGTAAATTAAATTTTGTCTTTCGACGTGCCGTACAGATATTTATTTTTTATATTAAATATGTATAATTAAAACTAAGAAAAAAATTTTTTTTAAAATTTAAAAACTTAGTAAATTAACATTTTTTATTATAATATAAAACTCAAGACTAAAAACTAAAAACTACCTAAAATAAATCTTAATCTACTTAGCCTACTAAAAACTATCTTATTCACAGCTGTATTATTCCTTTTTTTTTAAAGAATGTTACCAATTTTTTTTTTTATATTATTTCTTTTTGGTTCTACAATTTTTTGTACTTAATAGCTACCTTAAACCTACCCAAAGCTATGTAGGCCAGCCACGGCTAAAAAATTAGGCTGACCAGCTCTGCTCTTCAATGGAGTTATCCTGCACTAGAGGAACTCGACGACGTAGATTCCCCTCGTTCAACAAGCCACCTAAATTGTTGGTGCTGCCGAACAGTATTCCTCATGTCGCGACGTCCTACCACCCTACTGAACCGGAGACGCTCCGCACTGCCGTGTGCGACGTCTCTGTCGTAGTTGAGTCGCTAATTTATCCCGGATCAGACCTGATTTATTTAGGTAGAGGCACGCTTCGGGAGGAATAAAACCGTCAAAGCGCATTCTCTCGTGATACATATGATTGGGATAGTAAGCCCCGGAGATCAGGTTATTCGACGAGGTCATTGCTCTTGCAATGTTCCTTCGAATGTACTTAATAACAAAATTGTCCACTCTTATTAGGTTCGCCCTATTGTACAAGACCTCGTAAGGATAGAATTTCATGTACTCAGACTCTGGTGTTTCTTCTGTATATGCGAAGACAAGCCCTAAGACGAGCCCTCTCAAACACCCGAATCTTTTCCAAAAGACTTGCTGTCGCGTTAAACTATACGGGAAAACCAGATACAAGCATAGGCCCGATAAGGGCCGTGTAGCAGATCACATTTACCCTCGCATCGAGTTGCCTGCTATAAAACAGTCTCTTTGTAAGGGCAAAAGAACCTTTGGCTCTGGACAGAGCAATATCTATGTGTTTGTTAAAATAGAGATATTGAACTAGCCAGATCCATATGTATCTGACTGCATTAAGACAAGTGGCTGCCCCATCCTACGATCTGAAACTTTCGCCAATTCTTTCTGGTATCCGCAGAGGCCCCAGACAAAGGCGTCGTAAAAAGAATGGTTTCCGACTTGTGAATGTTGATCTTCAACTTCTAGTCGTCGCAATATCGTTTAATTTTATAGAAGTCACGTTGCAAAAGAATGTTTATAACCTCAGTTTTTGGACCTGATCTGTACGCGATTAAGTCGTCTGTGTACGCTATGGCATGGTGAAGTGAACCTATCCGATCATTTGTGTAAATGTTTAAAAGGATCGGCGAATTGACCACACCTTCTTGCAGATCGTTTTTAATGTGAAATATACCAGTGGAAGTCACATCGTCATTCTTCACGATGAACTGTCTATCTGTGAGCATATTGAAAAGAATATACAGCAGTGGTTTACTAATGGCTTGTCTGTTCAACTTGTAGAAGAGTACCTCTATATACAATAAGGTATCGAAGACCTTCTCCAAGTCAATCAGGCAGGCACCCGTGCACTGTTTCTTGGCTTTGTTCCATTGGATATCAGAAACAAGTTTAGACGAGGCATGTATAACATCATGCCTCGCCCATAGACCACACCATACACCGGATTTTTTTGAGTTTTTCCAGAGCCCATTCACTGAAAATATGACGCAAATTCAGGTCGCCTTGCTTCAATTCTCGCACAAGTTGAATTTTTCACGCTTTTAGGCTGAGATCCTGACGTAAACTACGCCAAGTTGTCGAATACGCCAAGCTAAGCTGCTGAGAACGACGACAAATCGATTCGTCACGGTCTTCGCGTACACTTTTAGCTACAGCTGCTTAGTCTCTTCACTACGTGCTGGATGCGGTCTAACCGGTAGAGTATCATCCACTAATGTAAGCTGGGACTTAAATTTGCAATTGATATTGGCAACAGTTGGTTCAGTAGGTAAATTAAGCGGACCGTAAGTTCCTCGAATCGCACGAAAAACATTTCTCATACGCTGATTTTCGTAGTACAGCTGAACAATTTGGAGACGCTATTGTAGTGTGAGTCTTTTCATGATGACTTGAAAAGCGATACTGAACTAAAGTGATAGAGCAGTTTAATAGGAGTCGGACGTGATTTGTCAAAAGAAGCCTTTTGAAAATCAAACTTCACGATGAATCACAGTATCCTATTCAAAAACAATGACATTTCACACGTATTCACAGCCAGGACCACACGGTAGAGACGACAGTAGAAAACCGATTCTGATTCTCCAATATCTGGAAAATTTGCCATCTATGTAAGTTCATCTATGAACAAGCCAAGAGCTAGGAAAAATAATTGGAAAATAGTATGGTTCGAAAACACATGGTTCTCGCAAAAAAATCTGAAGGAGACCGTACTATTGAGATTCAAACAATCAACGATATAGGCAAAATGTCATAAAGAGATTTTATAATATCGTAAAAATACATTAGCGCACAAAAGAACGCAACAAATATGAAAAACGGGAGTAATGAAATAAATGAATTCTAAAATTAATTTTCAAAACGCTTAAATCACAGGATGAAGCATACTGCTATGTACAAAAAATTGTAATAGTTAATTTTCTTGTATAGGTTTTTCTAAAAACGTCTTGACAAATTTTTTTTTAAATAAAAGGCAAACCATTTGAGATATTTCAAAAACTTTATTTTTGGCTTGGAGTACAATCAAAACATTTATGAATGGAACTCGACTTCGTTCATATGCCCACAGCGGACTTAAAGTAGCCCCACAGAAAAAAGTCAACCGGCGTTAAATCGCACGAACGAAGCGGCCAATCGACTGGCCCATGTCTTGAGATAACACGCTCACCATACTTACTCTTCAATAAATCGATTGTAGCGTGTGCTGTTTAGCTTGTGGCACCATCATATTGAAACCACATGTCGTCCAAGTCCATATCTTCCAACCCGGGCCAAAAATAATCCTTGATCATGGCGCGATAACGCTGACCATTCACAGTAACGTGACGATCGTTATCGTCGAAGAAAAAATATGGCCCAATAACGCCGCCGGCATGCAAATCGCACCAAACAGTTATTTTTTGTGGATGAAGTGGTGGGTGGGTTTTCACCCGAACAATAACGCATATTTTGCTTATTGACGAACCCATTGAGCCAAAAATGAGCTTCGTCACTGAAGATGATTTTGCGACTTCGAATATATGTAGAAAATGTTTATAATTTGCAGACTTTGCTCGTTAGTGTACTTTACCATGATGAAAGTGTTGAGCTTACTGAATAAATTAACAGTGACAGTTTGATGATTAGTGAAAGAGTGCGTTCACAAATTAAATTCAATGTTGTCAAGTCCCTATATAAGTCTCGTTAGAACAAACTGGAACGCATTTATGTTATGTGTATGAAATATCTTTGAAACGATGGACATGATTATGTTGTGCGAAATTAATATAAAAAAGGAAACAAATTTATATGAAATTGAAGGATAAGACAGTGTTCTTTACAAGAAGCAACTCAGGAGGAGGAGGAATAGTAGTATATGTTGGGTATATATTTTAATTCGTACGGTTTTTTTTTTTTCAAAATTTGAACGTTTATTTAAGAAAAACATGTACAATAGTATTATTCAAAGTATTGCCCATCTGAAGCTATGACTTTTTCCCATCTTTCTGGCAGTTTGTGGATTCAATCTCAAAAGAACTGCGCCGGCGTGGCAGCCAAGAATGAATCAAGCCAATTTTTGATATTCTGCTCTGATGTGAACCGTATCTCAGTTAGGGCGTTCTGCATCGACCGGAACAAATAGTCCGGGCTATAAAGCGGGTAGGGTAAGACTTCCCATCCACTGTTTTCCAAATAGTTCTTAACCGGAATACGAACTTGGGGCCGAGCGTTGTCATGATGGAAAATTATTGCCTCGTGTCTGGTCGCATATTCCGGGCGTTTTTCGGCTACTGCTTTCTTCAAACGGATTAATTGTGTTCGGTAGCGTTGTCCATTGATGGTTTCATACAGTTTTAGCAGCTTATAATACAGCACACTCGTCTGATCCCACCAAATACAGAGCATTACAAGTAACAATCCGATGTAAAAATGACTTCTTGTGGCGTTCCAGCAGCATTTCGAACATGCAAAACCGCCTTTCGACGTCTCTCGGCTTGAGTTCATGTGGCACCTAATTTCCTTACTTTTGAATACATCTAGCTGCTTCTAAACCCTTTGAAATGGCTGCTTGAGTGACACCCAAAGATTCTGCTAGCTCTTCTTGTGTTTGGCAACAATCTTCATAGAGTAGTGCTTCCAGTTCTTCATCTTCAAACTTTTTTGTCTGCCCAGGACGTTCATCGTCTTCCTAGTCAAAATCACCATCGTGCAAACCACTTTTGGCACGTTCGCTCAGCTAGCGCATGTTCACCATAAACTTCCACCAAAATACGATGACTTTCGGCAGCAGTTTTATTCATATTAAGGTAATGAAGAAGAACTCCCCGCAAAAACACTTTTTCAGGGACAAAGTTCGACATATTTGAGCGAAAAAATTTTTTGTTATTTACGCTTCAAATGAATGATATATACTGAAATGACGTACAATAACAGTAGCTTTCCAACGCATGTTCCAATGGAATAATAACAATGAAATAATACAAGATTTAAAAAACGATATACTGTACGAAAAAGTAGAAAAAAACGAAAATATATGAAAACATCTTACTAAATGTGAAAAGGAGTAACTTTGATGATGATGAATTATATCGGTTTACAGATTATCAAAGACAAATATGAGACACTTCATTCAGGAATTAGAGTAACATATTGGTACAATTGACACAAGAAAAAAATTAATTGTTTTGGGCGATGTAAACATACCCATAAAAGACAAAACAAATACTGGTGTCTGTGATTACATGTCTATGTATGGTAGCATCGAAGGGTCTGAATATTTGCATATGCTCGTACACCCGTGTTGATCTAATCAAACAATCTAAAACAGTGATTGATCACATACTGCTAAGAGTAAAAAAGTTGAAATAAAAGCAGCAGTTTTGGAAATAGCTATCTTCGATCATTACCTCCTATATTGCGGTGTTAAATCAGACATTTTAAAGATGAAGATAACAGAAAAAGAGCATCAAATATCAAACAAGTATGTAGCTCTAAAAATACAAGAGTTCAACTTGGAACGATTTCTATCAACACTTCATTGAGAGTATTAAAGCAATAGTAACATTGTCAACGGATAGTAGGAAAAGAAGGAGCACAGAGCACAGTTGAATCAAAGAAGAGTTAAAAAAATAATGTAAAGACCGTGATAAATTCTACAGAAGATTCAAAAACAATATGCATAATGAAGATTACCACAAAGAGTACAGCATATCGTAGCGAACTAAGCCAGAAAATATTGAGGGCAAAGTCAAGTTTCTACAAGCGAAAAACTCAGCAATACAAAAACAACCCGAAGGAATTTTGGATGACCGTAAATTCAATATTAAGAAAAAATTAAAGGAATTTCGATGAAGCAATAAAAAACAACTTTGCAGGAGATGAAAATTCGCGATCACGTTATCATCCGAAGTATTGAACACAGTGCATGATTGCAATAAAAAAACGTTTCTTGGTCAAAGTAGTGCAATCGATGTACGTAAAACACGTAATAGCTACGGTAATAAACAAAATCCTTCAGCTGTTAAAATGTAACAAATCTGTCGGAATAGACCAAATTAGACCAAGAGATCTGAAAATTTTTGCACCATGTATAACAAAATTTATGATTACTATATAAGCTAAGCACTCAAAACTTCAATCGTTCGACCGATATATGAAAGCGGGAGGAAAAACGAAGTACTAAAACACATATCAATCTCAGTTCTATTAGCTATCCACAAAGATATGGAAGAAGAACTAGCAAAACGGCTATACGAATATGTGGAAAAATACAAAATCTTGAATAACAACCAATTCGGCTTTCGCAAAAACAAAAGTATTAATCGTTTGGTGGGTGATTTTGCTAACAAAATATACCAAAACCTGAACAAAAAGCACAGTTCAATGGTTAAGTGGTTCTATTTATTGATTTTAAGAAGCTACGACATAGATATACTAAAAAAGAAACTATGTCAATCAGCCTACGCTCTTTTTCATCTACGCAACCTCTGCACACAAGCAGTGCCTTAACAGTGCTATTTCGGGCTAATTGAATCTCATTTGAGGTATGGCATAATAGCGTGAAGAAAGTTGGTACAAATGCAATCTGTACAAAGAACGCATGAACGGCTGCAAAAATTTTTGTAAGGAGCAAGGGATAACAGCGAAGACGTAGCACAAACAATGTTTTTAAATGTCGACCAAATTTATAATCTTTAAATCGGTGCGAACTACTATAATGACAGAAATTACAGGAACCAGCTGCAGCATCAGCAAACACGAGAAAACGCCAACAGCAGTTATATGAAATAACGAGATACTGGAACAAATATAGCCAAAGGATGCCTAACGCTGTCAATGAACTTTTTCAAGAATTTCGAAATCTAACGAGAAAAGAAGCCTTGAAAAGAGCCAAGGAAATGTATCAATATTTATAAGTGTGTTTTTTATTAGAAAATTTTGTCGAAGGAACAAATAATTATGAAATATGTATTTTAATGTATTTCCTCCTTCAATTACTGTGTTATTTTGTATTGTCATATATCTCAAAGTTATTAGAAAAAAAAATTCTCTAAGAGAAATCCGATTTTTTTTTTAAATCTAAGTGAGATACTTAGAAGGGTCATCATCATATTTTTTAAGATGAGAAAACCGAATTTTTTAAAAAAAAAAGCTAACATGCGATATTAAGAAAATTCGCGAGTACTAGAACAGCAAAAGGAAAAAGTGCCGTACACATTCTTTGGGAAAAGAAAACCAAATGTTTTTTTTTTTGCTAACGTGCGATACTAAGAATGTTCGCGAGTGTAATAAAAGCATCAACAGCAACAACCAGAGAAAGTTTTAAAACACTGGCATTGGCAAGGTTTTCACACGACCGAAGTGACGTCTTCCTAATTGATTTCAGCAGCCCCAACAGCCCAAGGTAGCGTAATTGGTAAGAGCGCCGGCTAGTAACCTAGAGGTTCTTAGTTCAAGCCCAAAGACTAGCGAATCACTTGTTCTTTTCTGTAGTTTTCTCCATCAAGCTAGGGCATTAGACTAAGCGTTAAAGGCATAGTTAACGATAGATAGATAGATAGATAGACGATCGGTTCGGTTATACTGGAAACCCTAGGGAAATTCGTGCGCGAGTGACCATAGCTTTAGAGAAAATAGGCTGAGAAACGGGGGTGTATTAGAGACAAGCTAAACGTAACATCTGGACTTTCCCTCCCCCAACACGTCACGAGGTCGTCGAAGACGCTTTCAGAGAGGATTTGCAGGACGGATTTTTAACCTTTTACTTTTTACTACTGCTCTTTTTTTTGCTTTCGTAAATAGTTAATGAATAAAAATAATATATAATATATTTTAGTTTTTTTTTTTATTTTCAAAGCATGTTTATTAGGTTATATTCATTACTTCTTATATTCTATACAAAAAATGCTTAAAAATAAGCTTAAATAATTTTTGACTATCTTATTCTAACTTTCTGGCCCCATGCAGACAATTTAGGTTAAACCTTACAATTAAATTTTGTCTTTCGACGTGCCGTACAGATATTTATTCATTACATTAAATATAATTAAAACTAAAAAAAAAGTTTTTTTTTTTAAATTTAAAAACTTAGTAAATTAACATTTTTTATTATAATATAAGACTTAAGATTTAAAAACTAAAAACTATCTAAAATAAATCTTAATCTACTTAACCTACTTAAACTATCTTATTCACAAGTATTATTCCTTTTTTTAGAGAATGTTGCCCATTTTTTTTATAATTGTTTTTTTGTACTTTTTTATATTATTTCTTTTTGGTTCTACAATTTTTGTACTTAACAGCTACCTTAAACCTACCCAAAGCTATGGCTTAAAGATTAGGCTGACCAATTCGGCTTCTTAATGGAGCTATCCTGCACTAGAGGAATTCGACGACGTAGATTTCTCTCCTTCAACAAGCCACCTAAATTGTTGGTGCTCCCGAACAGTATCCCTCATGTCGCGATGTCCTACCGCCCTACTGAACCGGAGGCGCTCCGCACTGCCGTGTTCGACGTCTCTGTCGTAGTTGAGTCGGCTGTCCGCAGCTGTCCGAGCGACGTGGAAGATTTACATCACCGCTTATTTATCCTGGATCAAACTTGATTTATCTAGGTAGAGAAACGCTTCTGGAGGAATAAAGCCGCCAAAGTGCACTCTCTCGTGATACATATAATTGCGGTAGTAAGCCCCGGAGATCAGTTTATTCTACGAGGTCATTGCTCTTGCAATGTGCCCTCGAATTTATTTAATAACAAAATTGTCCACTCTTATTAGGTTCGCCCTATTGTACAAGACCTCGTCAGGATAGAATTTCATATACTCAGACTCTGGTGTGTGTTCTGTATAGGCGAAGACAAGCAAATACCCGATTCTATTCCAAAAGACATGCTCTCACGTTAAACTACACGGGACAACCAGATACAAGCATAGGCCGTGTAGCAGATCACCTTTTCCCTCTGATCAAGTTGCCTGCTATAAAACAGTCTCTTTCTAAAGGCAAAACCGCCTTTAGCTCTGGCCAGAGCAACATCTATATGTTTTCTAAAATAGAGATATTGAGCTAGCCAGATAACAAGGTATCTGACAACATTTCTACAAATGCCTGCCCCGTCCCACGATCTGAATCTTTTGCCGATTCTTTCTGGTATCCGCAGAGGCCCCAGCCAAAGGCGTCCTATGCAGAATGGTTTCCGACTTTTGAAAGTCGATTTTCAAAGTCACGTTGTAAAAGTATATTAATGACCTTAATATTTGGACCTGATCTCTACGCGATTAAGTCTTCCTTGTTGCAGACCGTTTTTAATGTGAAATGTACCAGTGGAAGTCACATCGTCATTTTTCACGGTGAACTGTCTATCTGTGAGCATATTAAAAAGAATATACAGTAGTGGTTTACTAATGCCCAAGCTGTTCAGCTTGTAGAAGAGTCTCCCTAACCATACGGTAGCAAAGGCATTCTCCAAGTCAATCAGGTCGACACCAGTGCTCTGTTTCTTTGCTCTGTTCCATTGGATATCAGAAACCAGTTCAGATGCGGTATGAACAACATCATACCATGCCTTAAAATTGATTATCCGGAACTATATTTTTGTCCTCAACCCACTCTATTGATTACTTTTTCGAAAACCTTACTGATGTTTGGAAGGAGACTGATCGATCGTAGATTTGGCGGATTGGAGGTGTCTTTATCCCTTTTGGGGATGGGTGGTATAATTGTCCACCGCTTCTAGAGGGAGGTGTCTATGCACAATGTTCGGTATTCCATCTGTTTCTACTGATTTCTTAATTGTGTCGAAGATTATTTGAAGCTATTCCTTTGAAATAAACGGGGATTGTTCCCTTTCATTAACGATGACATTATTTGCCATATTCTCGCCACTGAACTGGGTGAATCTTGAGTTCTCGATTTGATAGTTCATTATTTCATTTCGAAGGTAGAAATTGTGCACAAGGACTCGATTTTCCAGGTTATGGTTCGAGTCAATGGCATCAATGGCATCAAAAGTCGCTCTTATAGCGTCGATCTTCTCCTCTGAATCCTCGATTAAAAGAAGTTGTCATCATCAACAAACTCATTTGGATCTATCCGTGCTGTTGTAAGTATGCTTTCATTATCTGTCGTTCGGGCGATTTTTAATCATGAAAGCTCGTTTTGATCTTTTCTCCGAAATATTTTATTTATTTGCGGTGACATATTCGGGTTGTTGGTGTTTACAGCCCGAATTTTATTGTTCCAATATAAACTTACAGAAGCTCTGTAGTTTTCTTTTATTAATGTTTACAGGTTTTTAATCAACGACTTTAATGTCATGATACCCGAGTTATGTCTGTCGGTACACTGTCTGTACAAGTTTTTTGGTCTTGACAGCAGTCTTCTTTTATGAATTGCGGAACAAGTATTCGTTGTCAGTGTATTGATACCGATTTGTCCATTGTTCGTTTATTTGTCTCGTCCATTAGATATATGTCAATCTCCTCGTTTGACAAATTCTGTTGGTCGGTGGTTAGAGCGAAATCGAGGAGAGTGCTCTCGTTAGTGTTCTTGAGAAAAGTGTCCATGGTCCATTGTTCGTTTATTTGTCCCGTCCATTAGTTTTAGATATCTGTCAATCTCCTCGTTTGACAAATTCTGTTGGTCGGTGGTTAGAGCGAAATCGAGGAGAGTGCTCTCGTTAGTGTTCTTGAGAAAAGTGTCCAACGCACCCTACTATAGTTGTAGGAAAGCCTTTAAAAAAACTCTTCCAATTTCGCAGCTTCATTGGGAATAGTTATTTCGGTACTAAAACCGCAATGGTCACTGTCATACACAAAAGTGCGTAAACAGTTTGTAGTATGTTGGTTAGTACTTGTCAGTTTTATTCGTGAGTCGAACAGCAGGAGATCCAAATAGGACCCGTGTCTGGGAAACGACGGACTATCTGTCGCTTTGAGGCCGAGTCGATACATTACACTGTGCTGACCCCATTAATTGAATAGTAGGTTCGCTATAGTATTTGGTGTCTTATTTCCCCAATCACTATGTTTGGCGTTGAAATCTCCGCCGATAACAAAATAATTGTCTTTCAATTCTAACCTCAGGAATCGGGAAAGTGTCTCGAGCTCTGAGATGAATAAGATGGATTGAGTAGCCTTAAGTGCATAAACAGACACCTCTCACTACGGAGAGGGATGCGTCAAGTATGCATGCTTCCAGCACCTGGAACATACGTACTACACGACAGTATACTCTTTTAAAATGCAATCCTTTTTTTTACAAAGATCGCAACGCTTCCTTCTTTAGTGTAGTTGGGTTGGTTTCTTAGTAATATTTTATATCTTCTGTGCCTCATTTTGTGTCTTTTGGTAAGCTTTATTTCGCTTACCAAAAGTACATCAGTGAATTAATATTCATTGCAAGAACCTTCTGGGTTTCCTGCGCCATGTAAGTACCCATTACGACTGGAAGTGCGTGAGTCCCGGCAGCAGTATGTAGATTTGATCAACGTAGCGTAGCCTGTTCTGTTATCTGACGTTGGAGCTGAGCCATCTGCCCATCTGAGTAACGGCTGAAGTTTGTGTATGCAGCGAACAGATTGTAAAATGTTTTCACTCTTCTTTAATTTTTCCCATGTACAAGCAGGTATTCTACGACTTTTATACCCCTTATACCATCTATTTTGCTGTTGGGACTTAGCCGGACCAGGAAAACCAGTAGTTTCTGCTTCTCCCTTCTGGCTCTAGCCGTCACGAATGGCTTAACTCCCACGAACTTGAGTTGCTTTCATTTCTTCTCTTTCATCAGTGCAAGGAGCTCCTCCGGATCAGTCGACGGTTCTAACCCCCTTAGCAGCATTGTTTGCAGCTTCTCCCCCTTCGGGATGTAGGAGAAGAACTCCGTCGTCGTTGCCTTCAGTAAACTTTTTATTTTTTGGTAACGATCCACTGTATTACAGTGGATTGCGTGCCTATTTAAACTTAGTCTTCTAACATAAAAATTATTGCCTATAGCCGACTTACATAATTCTATTGTTTACTTCAACTCCATCTTGAATGTGTGATACCCGTGGCTTATTTGATTTATGATGTTGTTGCTGTTGCTGTTGTTTCTGATGTTGTTGTTGATGCTGTTGCTGTTGTTGTTTTTACTGCGTATGCTTTTGCTGTGACTGCGCATTTTTCTTTGTTAATTCTTGTACCGGTTTCTGTACACTTTGTTGTTTTAGTGACTGTTCCTTTTCTTGTTGTTGTGGTAGATCCATGTTTGAACTTTGTTGTTGCTGAGAATTCTGAAGTAACTGCTGTTTCTCCATCCCCCTCCTAACCACTTGCTTTGCTTTTATAGCAAGCACTTTTTTCTGTAGCTGCTTGATGTTGTTGTTAAGAGCTTCGACTTCGTAGTCTTCGTCATTTGACTCGGAGGCTAGGGATGCAAAGCTATCTTTTGATCCCATGTAGCGACCTTCGCCACCGTCTGAGACGTATGGGTAGTCGTCATCTTGTTCAAGACGTTTTATAGCTGCTGTTGTTGATGGCGTTGATTTCGCCTCTCTCCCTACTCCACCAGGCAGCTTCACAGTGGAAGTAGAAAGAGAGGGATGCTTTACTAAGGTAGGAGTTGGCCTTAGCTTTCTCCTTCTCCTCATAATTGGTTCGGCTTCTATTGCTGGTTGGCTTGATGTACTTGCCAATGTATCGCCTGATTTTTTAGCTGTCTATCCGGCTCGGAGTCGAACCCACGACATTTGGATTGACAACCGGGAACATTTTTTCCAATTTAAATGCATTTTTATTTCAGTTACTTCATTAATTCTTATCTGCTAGACGCCTAAAAATTAGCTTAATCACCTTAAAATTATTTTAGTCTAACTTACTGGCCCCACACGAGCACTCGTAATTAAACCTAACACTTAACAGTATATTTTTATTTTTACTTTAACATTTATTTAATCTAAAACTAAGAAAAAAATTTTAATGAAAAATTTATTTTTACTTAACCTACCTAAATCTAATATACTTAAACTACCTAAATATATGTACATACAATTTGAAATTTTTTTTTTACGGATTATTCCTTATTTTAGAGGAAGTCACATATTCCTTTGTTCCATTATAATTTTTTTTTAAACCTACCTAAACATAAGACGTTTAAGATTAGCGACACCGCCAATCTGTCCTGGATCAGACCTTTCATATCGAGGTAGAGGAACACTTGTGGAGGAATAAAGCCGCCAAAGCGTTCTCTCTCATAATACCTCCCATATAATTGGGGTAGTAACCCCCCGAGATCAGGTTGTTCGACGAGGTCATTGCTCTTGCAATGGTCCGCCCTATTGCACAAGACCTCATTAGAATAGAATTTTATGTACTCAGATTATGGTGTTCTATATAGCCGAAGGCAAGTCCAAGTCTTTTCCAACAAACTTGCTCTCATTTTGAACCACACAGGACATTCAAATACAAGCTTACAATCTCTTTGTAAGGGCAAAAGCACCTCTATATGTTTCCTAAAATTAAGATATTGATCTAGATAAATCCCAAAGTATCTGACTACATTTTGACATTTTGACGACTGCCCCGTCCTACGATCTAAAACTTTCGCCGATTCTTTCTGGTATCCGCAGAGGCCCAGCCAAAATCGTCCTATCCAGAATGATTTCCGACTTTCGAAAGTTGATATTCAACTTCCAGTCGTCGCAATATAACTTAATTTTGTTGTTATAGAGAAATTTTGTGACTTTAGACAAAGGTGAGTGAATTATTTTTTGTTTTCACTGAGTATTGCATCTACTAGCTGAGTGTGGTGGTGAATTTAATTTATTGAAGCTATAGGAGAGTGAGCTTGAGTGAGCTGCGCATAAATTAGGGCTTGACAGGTTATGCTTGGAGTCGAGTGTCCGTGTTGTGATCGTTAAGTGTCTTGTGTTGCATTAGTGGAATTAGGGGGGAACTTATGGTAGCGAAATTTGCAGCGTTCTTTCATGTATTTTGGGTGGAAATTTTTTTTGGTTGGAGAGAAGTGTTAGCTTGTGTTGAGCTGGTAGGTGCATTTGGTGTGGAAGTTTTTGTGTGTATAGCATTTTTAGCGATTGTAGATGTTTGTTGTTTTTTTGCTTGATTTTGTTTCAAAAATATTCGTTTTGCTTCGGTCATACTGCATTTGTAGGTTGTTTTTATCTTTAGTGTTTCTTGAAGAAGTGTTTTTTGAAGAAGATGGATGTTCTTCACTGCAGTTTGCAGTGGGCTGTGTGAGGGGAGAGATTGCAGGTTTTACAGGAGGACTTGACTTTGCACATTTTTGAGGTATGTCCCAGGCGTTGACAGTTACGACAAAAAATGGGATTTTGGAAGTATTCTTCGACCTTTAAATTATACCACCCAATGTTGACGGTGCTCGGAGGCTGGAAAAGGTCGAATGTGAATAGCACAAGACCTGTGCGCGTTGATTTATCGTCGACCATTTTCTTAAATTTGAAAACCTGTATCACTCCTTGGGATTCAATTTATTGGGCTATTTCGGCTTCTGGGACTTTAATGAGGCATGGAGCGTAGACAGTTCCTTTTGGTGAACTAAGGTGCTCGTGCAAGATCACAGAGATCGGCAAAGGTTGGATAGTGTTGTTTTATTTAAGAACAGATTGGCTATTTTTTTTTGGTTTGACAAGAATCAGTAAATTCCCGTCGCGTAATTTTGATGTATGTTCGTAGGTCTATGTACGGCATCAATCGCTTTTTTGAGCAAAAAACACTAAAATTTGATAAAGGTTGGTCCGTGTTTTTTTGGGGAGATCACAATAAAATTGGGCTTATTTGCTTCGGTGTGTTTTGGAATTACTTTAGTTAGCTCTATTCGAGAATAAGTAGGTTTTTTACGTTTTTTGCTGGATGTTCAGAGAGAGGCACTAGATAGAGAGCACTGTACCGATTACTCGACAGCACTTAAGGCCCAGAAGCCATGGTGGGTTTTATGTTTTTTTTTTCTGCTTTCACAAGATAACTGCTCACACGCGAGGGGGAAGCGAAATGAAGATGAGTAGCTGGGCTAATAACAAGCTAAGTTTACCGAAAACTAAGAGAGAACACTGAGCTTACAAATTAAAAATAAATCATTTTAGTAAAACATTCAACCGTAATCTTATGACTCACTGCACAAACTCCAGCTGATATGATATGATATATCATATTTACGTGAATATTAACATATATAAATGACATAGACTTTTCTTCTCATTTACTAAGCCACCAAAATGCGTGATTCCGCTAAGCAAAATCCCTCAAATCACGTCGCCTACCGCGCTACTATATCGGAGACGCTCCGCACTATCATGTGCGAAGTCTCTGTGGTATTTGAGTCGTCTGAATGCAACTGTTCGAGCATCGTAGAAGATAAGCTGCACCGCTAATTTGTCCTGGATCAGCTCTTTATTATCAAAATGGAGGAACGCCTGTGGCCATTAAAGCACACACTCTCGTGTTATAGATAATTAGGGTCATAAGCCCGGAGATCTAATTGTTCGTTGAGGCCACTGCCACAGCAATGTGCCTTCGAGTCAGCTTAATGACGAAATTTCAAGCGAAGACAAATCCTAAGATCCTCTCAAACACCCGAATCTTTTCCATCAAACTTGCTCTCACGTTTACCCACACGAGACATCCAATTACAAGCATATGCTAGATAAAGACTACGCAGCAGATTGCCTTCACCCTCGCATCGACTTGGCTGATATAAAACCCGGCGATTTCAATATACACAATTCTGGTTGGCTTCGACATTCTGGACAGACAACACCCGAAGGAAGGTGTGTTGAGATCTTCGCTGCAGAAAATAATTTAACCCAGCTTGTGAATGAGCCCACACGAATACCGCGCCAACACCCTGGACGTGTTTTTAACTTCTCACCATGACAAGTACTGTGTTGATGTGCTCTCCTCTCTAGGCTCGTCGAACTATTGTTTAACTGGTCGTTATGGATGCCGCTGCTGATATGATCACAGAAACTATTCTCTTTGGAATGAGATGTTTTATCTCCCATCGGTTAAAGAGTATCAACCCAAACGAAAAGGCATGGTATGACTCGAGCTGTAAAGAGGCTGTCAGGGTTAGAGAATTGTTTTTTCGGTCCTACAAGACCAACCCGACAGAGGAAAACCGAAAAAAGTTTAAACGAGCCAGAAGTGACAACGTCTTTCTCAAGTGTGTGAAATTCCAATGCGACCAAATGAGGCAACAATACTGCAATGTCCCAAAGGCAGTAAAAGTTTTTGATCATTCGTCAAAAACATTAAAAATTCTGCCTCATTCTCCATACCAACGCTCATTTACAATTACATTTCAGCTGTCAGCTCTTTGGACAAGGAGATTGCTGCATATTTTGCGGCTAGCTCAACACTACGAGATTGTGCTTTGTCCCCACCTACACTTGAGTGCGTGGAATCTACAATTTGACGAATTCACTTTCCACTTTCAGGAGTACTCAAAAGATCCTAACATGCATAAATCCGCTGGTCCAGATGGTATATAGCCCCTTGTTCTGAAGAGGTGTTCTTCCTCGCTGGCAAAACCACTGCGTAAGCTTTTTCATCAATCCTTCTTTTTAGGACTCTTTCCGAGCAGATGGAAAACAGCATTTGTCCAGCCCGTCCCTAAAAAAGGCGAATCTTCTTCTCTCTCCTCCTATAGAACTGTCAGCTCATGAAATGTCTCGAAACACGAAAGCTTCTAAATGACCGGCAATATGATTTTCGTAATAACAGGTCCACTGGTGATTTGGTGGCATGTCTTACTGAAAAGTAAAACCACAGCATACATCAATCTGGCGAAAGCAAGATAGCTGCACTTGATATTTCTAAGGCATTTGACAGAGTTTGGCATTTTTTTTATAATGCGCGCGCACCAAGGGGATATGAATACCCTTTAACTGGCTTTTCTCCAAGGCGCGGGCAGGTGGTGTAGTATTTTGAAACTCAGGTGTATTAGGTTTCGATATTTTTCCCAGAGGTGGTTGTCAAACTGGACGGGACGAGCAAGTGCATCCTCAACCAGTGGGTCTCAGTACGTGCTAGTTGTTAGTTCGTTACATTTAGCCCAGTCAGCAACCACTCCAACATCAGTGTTATGTCTTCATGTCAGAGTTGACGCCGACGGGTTTACATATAACTACATAGAAATTCCATGAAAAGGACTTTTTCAGAGAATTGCCTCGCATGGGATTCGAACTCGCGACCCTCTGCTTGAGGAGTATATGCATATGCCAATACACCACGGCCACCCCGTGGTTCTTTTGTCGAAAATGCGTGCTTTTGGATCGATGACTCTCTTCTTCAGTGGATTATAAATTACTTTTCGGATCGCTCAATTCGAGTTTTCTTGGATGGTTTCATGTTTCATATTCACAAAATAAATGTTTTTTTTTTTCGTCGAAACCGAAACTTTCCATTCTCAGTATGTGTGTCAGTGACAACTTACGTTGGAATGGCCACATATTCCGCCTAGATTTCCTCAAGTGATGTAACAAATATTTCACCCCATCTGGTCGGGCCTCAATATATAAGGCATTCATCCGCCCGAAACATCTCTGCACCTCCAAGATAAGATTCAAAACAGTGTGATAAAACTCATAGAAGATGACGTAATGTCTCGTGTCTTACTCTATTTTATTGCTATTTCTACCAACAGTGCTCCATTTTAATGTATTGCGTTAGCATTGCGCCCCTTCAAACTTTTAAGCGTAATAAACGCTCATCAGTACACACTCAGGCCCACTTTTGGACGTACTCTCAAATATCGTAGTCATTGTAAACTTCAAACATTTAAAACCAACGTTCATTCATCTCTTTCTTACCTCCCTGATTTTTCTTCGCCAGCACTGTGTGCAAGCAGTTTAAGGGGGCTCAAATCCCTTGTGCGTGCGCAAATTATAGAAAAAAACAATGAATGTCATTAATTTTAGTGTTTAGCCCTTTTTGGGTCAAATCATTGAACAGACATTGATAATGTAACTGAAAAGATCGCATACAAAAGAATATGCATCCTATATGCATTGGAGTACATCAGCATCTTCTGGTACTTTTGGCGATAAAGAGCAATAATCAGCAGCTTATCTCTTTATCGCCGAACTAAGATCCGAATTTCGGCAGAGCTACAAAAACTTTAACGAGTTGCATGAAGTCAGTTTTAATCACTCTAATGATGTAACATTGGACAAAGTTAGTAGTGAATTAAAATCATTTGCGAATTGTACGAGTGCACAGTACAATAAAATTAATGAACTAATGACGGACAGTAAATATTCCGGTGAAAAACTCAACTCTATTCTTTCTCCTTTTGGTGTTCAAGTGTTTAAAATTATTGTATTAACGAGAGTTTATTATCATCCTTCAATCTACTCAAGTGCATTACTTACTATGCAAGACAGCGTTTTATTAGTTATTAGAAAGATTAAACAGATACTTTGTTACCAATTCGCGTTATTGAAATCCATTGCCTCGATCTCGAAAAAATAATTCAATGAAACATTACGTCATTAAAATACAGCACTAGTAAGCTTGATGCTATATCTTGCGGCTTCAAACTCCCAATTCATAATATCATAATACATCAAAATTGTATGAAACTTCATTGAGCTTGAAGGAACCAACAAAACTACTGCTTCAACTTCTTGCTCACCAGCCAACCTAGAGGACACTAACCAACCAACAATTTCCCCAAGTCTTCTCACCGTCAAAGAAATTGAAACAAAATCTGTTTTTCATCTCGGGCATTAATGGACACCAACCGAATGGAATAACAGGCTTAACAAAATTTGGCTATTTGTGGCTATTTGCTACCGCGGATATCAATCACATAATATCCATACAGGAACCATGAGTGTAGAATAAACGTATCTGTAGTTTCGGATGTTTAAGGGGTTGCACACCACTTTATGACGAGCGATCGGTAAGACCGAGAGTGACGAATTCACTTTCACCAACTAAACTTGTTCAATTTTGTAATCAAGAATGGCACAAATTCGTCGTTGCCTCTACTTATTTTCCCTATGAGTCGCTGTTGCCGCCACCACCGGAGGCGATAGTAGAACTCATTCAATATTGCGATTCCAGAAAGATTTGACTCGTCATATGGTGCGATGCTTATGCTCAGAACACTTTCTGGGGCAGTAGCAAATGCTACTGGATTTCATACTACCGTCCGACCTGGCTGTCAACAACGTTGGCTCACAGTCAATTTTTGTTACGAGAGTAAGGCAGCAAGATCTAAAGGATACAGACGTTAATAGTCTCCTGCGCTTTATCGTAAGCTTAAATTGGTTCCATGAGGAAGAGGATCATAGATCCACGTGGCAGCACAACGTGGATTGGTTTTCCAACCGCCACTCTTACCTAACTTAACCTAACCTAAGGCAGCAAGTAATCGACTTAACTTTATGCAACAGTTATGCTAAGGAGATTACTGGCTGAAAGTACTATCGGAGATCTCGATGTCAGATCATAGATACATCGAATTCAGAATCGGATGCGAGGTCTCGAATTTGCTGAAGAGGAGGAATCCGCATATAACCAACTGGACACGATTTAAGGAAGAGCTTCAAAATACAATAGTGCTCCCCCTAAGCTCAGGACAATACAAAAGCTTAAGAAAGCTATTCAGAACATGAACGGCATCCTCACCAAGTGTTTCGAATGGCAGTTACCAAGCAAACCTGCAGATCGCCCGTTCCAGAAAACCTCTAAACAGGTCACTTAAGACTTATTTGGAGGAAGATTAAAATCTTTATAGATCAAAGCAAAAAAAAAAAATTAAGAAGCTAATTCGAACTTCGAAGAGCCATTTTTACAAATCTTTTTGCGAAAAGATCGAAACTATCGGTGAAACCAGTCGGTTTGTCAAAGCTCTCAAGAGGGCAAGATCAACCAAGCTGAAAACACTCAGAAAATCTGACTGTACATATACCGAGTCGAAAGCAGAGGTGACGAATGAGGCCATCAAACATGCTGTTACTTTCTTTGACGGCTTCAATTCCCCTGGCACCGTTGACAGCTCTGAAGAGAATTTTTTCTGCTATCCTGGGACTGGGATACATACCGAATCCCTGGCAAACGGTGAAAGCGTTCTTTATACCTTAAATCGGAAAGGATGACTACTTGCTCGCCAAGAGTTTCAAATCTATAAGTCTGACCTTCTTCATGCTAAAAGGCATCGAAAGAATGGTTGATATCCTTGTGCGCAACACCGCCTTGTCAATGCATCCTTTGTCGGCGATCGCGGAAGATCCTGCGAAAGTGCGATTCAAAATCTGGTAGGTAGAATTGAAGACGCACCTGACAAGAATTAATATGCCTTTGGCAGTCAATCCTTTCAAAACTGAGGTTTTTCTCTTTACGAGAAGGAGGAAGCTGCCTGGTGTGACCCATCTAATGCTTAAAGGCATCACCATACAATTTTTCAAAGAAGCTAAATATTTGTGTGCTGTTAAGATTTATATAACTACCATATACAAATTCTATTTTAGTTTGTCCGAACTTACAGTACAACCCATTTTCCTTTTTTCCCACCAGACTGTAAAATATAGTATAACCTCATGACTCAAATTAATACACATTCTAGTAGTATTCCCATATCTAACCTATTTTGCTACCGAATGTCACACATGCGTATATAAATCAGGCGTACTCCAGCAATTTTATTTTTCGCAAGGTGTCAATATCAGTTGTCCAACATACGCTAGCAACTTGATCATTCCGAGTTAATTCCCACACCAATACCCGGTTCTACTTCCACGATCTTCTTTTGTCAAATAGTGTATACTCGTAAGTTAGAATATATTCAGAATAAATTTCACTTCATTTCACCAGTTGTACTGGTTTATATGCCGTTACACAATCATCGGCAAGACATGGGGTCTGTCACCAAAAAGGGTCCTTTGGATCTACACGGCTATGATGAGGCCAATTTTACCCTATGCGTCGATTGAGCCAGGACGGCTCCAAAACCAAAATAGGATGTGGCGCTGGAGTCTTTCTGGAGGACGACAACGTTAGATCTCACTCCACGTTAGGAAAGCTTGCATCTGTCTTCCAAGCAGAAGTTTATCCAATCCTGATGGCAGCGAACTATATTGCGGAGAAACGATGGAGGAGTCGAAGCATTTGCATCTGCACCGATAACCAAGCTGCGCTTAGAGCCTTGCTAAACCCTCTTACGAATTCCAAGCTAGTTCGAGAATGCAAGAGATCACTGAACGCCGTCGGAAGGCTAAATTCAGTGACCCTTGTTTGGGTCCCACGTCATAATGGGATCACGGGAAATGAAATCGCCGACGAAATTACCAGACTCGGTTCAGAGGAGAGTTTTTCAAGACTCGAACTTACGTTGGGTCTGCCTGAGTCCTATGTTAAGACTTCCATTGACAGTTGGTCTCATACGAGCACATCATACAACACAACTGGCACAGCTTCGCGGAATATAGGCAGACCAAACGAATACTTCCCGACGTCTCTAGGAATACTTCAGCGACCTCTCTGCTGTCTCACAGCGAGAAAGAATGCACGTTGCTTACTGGTGTCGTGGCGGGATATTAAACTTTTGCAAAGCACTTAAATGCGTTGTGTATAAGTGATGCAACACGCTGCGATTCTTGCTGCGAAAGTGATGACGACATCGCGGAGCACTATCTCTGTGAATGTCTGGGTTACGCTCGCATCAGGCTACAGGTAATTGGATCTTACGTGGTGGGTGCTGGTGCTGTAGTTATCTTATCACTGAAGAGCTTACTTATCTTTCTTCGTAAGACTGAAAGATTTCAATAAAAAGGAACTTTACAAGGAGTAAAATGGACTAGTTCTTTGCTGAGTGCTCTGTTCCGACATTAAAAAATATATATATAAATAAAAGTTATCTTCAATCTTGGCGGCATGAAATTATTAAAATGGAATGAAATAAACATAATAAAACCAATTATGTTTTAAAAAAAACCTTAAATTAAGTCTATTATTACAACTAAAGTCTGGACTTTAAAACTGGATTGTTAACATTTAACCGTGCATTGCCTCAACAAGCATTGAAAGTATAAATTCATCCATTTTACGTACCACTTTCAAATCAGCTACTACCTCGCCTTAGCCCAAGCGCAACCAAGTTTCATTTAACATTAAACCCGCTTCCAGCCCCTTACTTTCAGACGCCTTTCTATCCTCGAAAAACCTGTCTTCAATCGAAACACCCATCCAAACATATACTCCTAAATATTCAAATTTTATACGCTCCCATATTCTCAACCCTAGTTCATCTAGGGTCTCCTAAACTGACAAAGCAGCTTACAGACAACGACGTTAAAGGTCGCTTTTTAATGCCTCGAGTCAGAAATCGTAACATATATGAGAATGTATGATTTTTTCTAGCATATCTCCACAATATCAAAACAAGTATCCCTGTCGCAATTCACTTAGATGGTCTCCCAACTAATCTAAAAGAGTTAAGGCATATTGCCCTTATGAAATTCATGAGGCTTTTAATATCTCTCTATCCGATGTTGTAAATGATCTCTCCGCATTTGCCTCCCATGTAAACCCAAATAAAAAAAAACTACTACTGCTCCTAACCACTCTTTGACCCCCTACTTAACAGCTCCTTACCTCATTGCTCTCTATTACTAAAACGCAAGAGAATTGTGCTATAAGATCTCCACCATATTTCTTAACTCAAAAATGAAACGAATTTACGTTCCGACATTGAAAAATAATGAAATTTTCATTTCAGATTTTGAAGATTTACGTAACGATGGTCTCGATAATATAAATAATTCTTATGGTCGGGGCGTTTAGTTGGCAATTCATACTAGTCTTGACCCTAAACCTATCAAAACCTCTTATCCGGGACTCTTAGAATACGTTTGTACAAAAATTACAGTCTACAAGCGTAATCTTTTCATAATATGGTTCTACATTCGTCCATCCCAGCCAAGTCATAGTTAAAATCTTGCTGTAGACTCTATTGACTTCATATACATATAGTATACCTCGGGGATATGGTAGTAATTTTGGGCTATTTCAACTTTACTCACCTTCAATTGGTACGTTCTGTTGACTTATTTTCTTGCTACCAACCCCACTTCAGATGAAGACATTTTTTTATTGATTGCCTCTCTGAATCTGCCTTTTTTCAACTGAGTGCCATTACTAACAATTTAGGCAGAGATCTTGATCTTGTTTTCTAGTCTGATGCCCATAATGATGTTGTCACAAAGAGCAAACATCTTTTATCTAAGCTCGACAGCTACCACCCACCTTTATCCCTAACTTACGCTTACAGCAGAGAAAATAAAATAATTCAGTCGCAGTATGCTCACCATTTCAATTTGAACAGGGCTGATTTCGGAAAATTAAACTACTTGTTTAGTACTTCTTATTTCGACCACATTTCAAACAGCTCCAATATACAATCCATACGTAATGCTATAGAACTTTTCTACACTCTAATCGTCAAACAAAATGAGAGATATCTAATCAGCCGGAAATTAACATGGCTGACAACGGAAAGGAGTGCCAACCGCGGCCCAAGGAAATAATTCTAAATAATGTGCAACTATCGAAAGGTAGTTGGCGTGCATGAATAATTTATTTATTCGGTCCGATTCACTATCCAATACAGCCAATTTTAAGACCGTACGTCATAAAAAACTCATCAAATCCTTGATGTACACGTCCCACTCTGGCTCGCCTCCACTGACGTCTCGAAATGTTGGGATCACAGATAAAGACTAAGTCTCCGATTTCGACTGCCTTCGTCTCTTGATATCACTTGACTCGGAGAGTCAAAGTCGGAAGGTACTCAAGTACCCACCGCTTCCAAAATTTGAATCGAAAAAGGCCAGAAAATTCTTCACTGCACAGCTTCTCGTCTGGTTCCAGGGTTCTCGGTGTCTGAGCTGTTCCTCTTGATCGACGATTAATGGCAGATGGGTTAGCGGCCGCAAGTTAATAACATTCTCTGTATCGATTATTAACCAACGAAGCGTGTGTTCTCGTGAGGAAATCTCATTGAGCGTTTGCCGTAAGACACGCTTAATGCTCTGCACTATTTGTTCCCAGGCACCTCCTTCAGACGGGTTGTTCAGACAGTTCAAAAATCAATCGACTTCCTTTGCGGATAGTTTGTTTGTATCCGAGGGCAGACATGAGAAAAACGCTTCGATTCTTGGTTGGCGCAGATTAAGTTTTTCCCGTTATCGTTGCGAATTCTTAGAGATACACCTCGGCGATTAATAAAGTAACGGGTGACAGGTCATGTGCTACTTCCAAGTGAATGGCCCTTATTGTTACAATCCACCGCATTTTTTTTTTTTTTTTTATAATTCTGCGCGCGCACCAAGGGGATATGAATAAAATATTACTGGCTTTTCTCCAGGGCACGGGCGGGTGGTGTAGTAGCTTGAAACTCAGGTGTATTTAGGTTTCGATATTATTCCCAGAGGTGGTTGTCAAACTGGACGGGACGAGCGAGTGCATCCTCAACCAGTGGGTCTCAGTACGTGCTAGTTGTTAGTTCTTTACATTTAGCCCAGTCAGAGTTGCCTTCATGTCAGAGTTGACGCCGACGGGATTCTCATATAACCTCATACAAATTCTACGAAAAGACTTTTTCAGAGAATTGCCTCGCACGGGATTCGAATCCGCGACCCTCTGCTTGAGGAGTGTATGCATATACCACTACACCACGGCCACCCCATCACCCACGCATTTTAATGCGTCGCCCAACTCTCACTGTGAGTGGTAAAAAGTAACCGAGACCAGTATACGGGAATGGTCTCAGGTAAGGTATGACACGGTCCCCCGGCAGGGCACCCATAATGGATGTAGTAGGCGTGACCCTGTGAAGTCTGTAAAGCCTACAGTTAGAGATGAAATTACGCATAACCTGGCGCAGGCGAGTCACACAATATTTGCGTCAAAACTCACAAATCGCAGCTTCGGTATTTTTATGCATCATTTTATCGTGATAATAAGTGACCATGAGCGTTGTGAGACGATGAACGGGTGGCATGATGATAGCTCAACGTCAATTCGACCAGATACTCAAAGAATGTCTTCTTTGTTTAGATAACGCAAAATGCTTCAAGTTGAGCTTGGCGGCAAAGCTGTTTTTCCGCAACATCCAGGTCGTCAGCTATTAAGGCTAATAGCTGTCAGCTAATGAACTTTAATATTGACTGGTCATTTCTCCTCGGGTTGGCATATGAAAGTTAAGCCATTTAACCACCTAGATGATGGACTAAGGTCGACATGACTTTTAGCCCTTGTGGCATCATCTGCTGGGCTCTCGATTGTGGGCACACATCTCCAGCGTCTCTGCTTCGTGGCATTCAAAATAAGCGTATGGCTTATATCTCTGGTTTTCACGTTGGATCCATTTGATCACAGTCGAGAAATTGCTCCAAGTGATTTTTTGGGTGACAACAACCGAATGTCCTTCAAGTATGGTCTTCATGAGTCGTAAGCCCAGAACAGTGGCCTGAAGCTCAATACGAGGCACGATCATCGGCTTATGTGGCGAACATTTATTTTTAGCGCATATGAATGAGGTCACGACCAAATCATCGTAATTCACTGTTCTGCAATATGCAACTGCAGCAAAGGCATCCTCACTTCCCTCGACGAAAACAAAAGGCTGCAGCTCTTTGGGGATACCGCCGCTGAAGGATCGATCGTGTTGGGTAACTGCAGGCGCCATTTGCTCCAAAGCATGCAGATATTTTCAGGAAGACTTCATCCCAAAGTAGGTTCCGTCGCCAAACCTCACGCATTGCCAACTTCGCGGCTACAACAAAGGGGCTCAAGAATCCTAGTGGATTAAGTACCTTTTTGTGTTTCCATTTATGACGTCCTTGCTCACTCAATCAAACTGTAGCTCGTGCTGGAATCTGTCGCTTTTTGGATTCCAAAACATGCCCAGAATCTTTTCAAAAACTAGTCGAAATTTCTGAGGCTTATTGGGGTTGAATACCCCGAAATGAGGCAAATACTATGTCCTTGGTCATATGACGGCGGCTTCTGCTGGCTGCAGATTACGGGCATGGCATTTGTCCACATAACCTCGCAAGATAAACCTAAAGGCAGTTACGTAATTTTCGTTCCTCTTCATCTTACGTTCCACACCCACAAACGCTTCATTGCCATGGAAAAGCTGGGTGGCAAGAAAATATCGTCAGCTTTCCGCAGCAAACCCATCTCGAGCCTTCCATTTATCTTCATCGTCATTAAATCAAGGATACTTCTGGCACGAGCATTCTCTTTTAATTCAACTGGCGTAAATGCTCGTACTCCAAAGCTAGTACTTAGAAACATTTTGGCCAAGTGCTTTGGTGGCCCAATTGCAGTTATGTATTCGCTCTCCTAGTCGTTCACAGACTTTAATAGAGTATAGACCTGTCTTGGCTTCTTTCAAGTGGAAAAGTGAAAACAGAATTTCATAAAAGTACAATTAAAAGCATTTTGGCCAAGTGCTCTGGTGGCCTAACAGTAGTGGTATCGGCTAAAAAAGTGGTGGTCGTGGGTTCGAGCCCCAGAACGCACTGGACTTTTCATTTTTAATAGTATAAAGTAAATAAATAAATAATAAAAAAATTAAACAGACAATGAGTGAAAGATGACCAACCAGGCCGTCTTCTCGGCCCATTCTTATTTTGGGAAACCAGAAATTACTGTTATGAGGGGAGAGAGCTGAAGCCTACTTCGAATCTAGTAAAGCGCCTTGCGTAGCGATGGAACGGCAAAAAGGCATGTGAATGATGACTTTCCCATATGTGTCCGAAGCCGACGGTGGGGAGAGGTATGCTAAGGTAGAAGCCAATAAACCTTAGCAGGAAAGAGTTCTAGCTTACTAAAGCTAAACAAATAGTAAGAAGAAAGAAGGGGCAGATAACTGAACTCCAATGTATACAACAGCAGCAAAAACAACAGCAACAACAAATCAAAAAAAAACACAAGTCATAAAAAAACAGCAGCAACAACAAAAGGCAAAGCAGTAGCAAAAAATTAATCTTCAAACTTCACAACAACAACAACAGCGGCAACAACCACAACAATAACAACGAAAATAACAGCAGCAACAACAACAACAGCAGCAGCAGCAACAACAACAGAAAAAGCAAAGGCTTCCACCTATAAATACTTTTCGGATGGAACTAAAGGAAACAATTGAACTGTGTACTCATAAGTCGGTCATTAGGTGTGGCCGTGGTGTAGTGGTATATGCATAGACTCCTCAAGCAGAGGGTTGCGGGTTCGAATCCCATGCCAGGCAATTTTGTGAAAAAGTCATTTAATAGAATTTGTAAGTAGTTATATGAAGGCACGAAGGCATAACACTGATGTTGGAGTAGTTGCTGGCTGGGCTAAATGTAACGAACTAACAACTAGCACGTACTTAAGACCCACTGGTTGAGGAAGATGAACTAGCTCGTCCCGTCCAGTTTGACAACCACCTCTGGGAAAAATATCGAAACCTATTACAGCTGAGTTTCAAACTACTACCTCACCCGCCCGCGCCCTGGAGAAAAAGCCAGTAAAAGGGTATTCATATCCCCTTGGTGCGCGCGCGGTATTATAAATAGACTCTAATTTTCTCATTAAGAGGCTTAGTGTAGATAGTCATAATAAAACTAAAAACTTGTTAAAGGATTTGACGACAGAGTTCTTCTCCTTTCACTCCGAAGATAGAGTGATTCATTATACTATAATCTTCCACGACCATAACCTCCTCGATGACAACCTCTGCCATAACCTCGTTGAGCACATCTAGGTTGGTAACGTCCTTGATTGTGTCTTCGTCGCAATGTCTCTTTTGTTGAGCATTCGTTTTGCTTTTTCCTGAGTTCGAAGCAATTTCCTCGCATGTTTGATGTAAAAGCATTAGAATTACTGTCTGTTTTCACTTTCATTTGTTTTTCTTTGTCTGATTTCATTTTTATTTTAGATTTTAAAAATTAAATAGTTCTGTCCTTTTCTGGTAATACGTAAATCAAGTCTACAACATAGCTGTATGACGATGGTAGGTCTTTCAGTATGCACTGTAATTTTTCCTTCTTCGTTATTTTTCCGCTTGACGCTTTTAGTTCAAGTCTAACCTTTTCGGATTCATCAAAAAATTTTATTATATCGTCGAAATCTTGCAACTTCACATTTTCTAAATTGTTTCTGTGTTCTATTTGTAAAGCCGCCGTTGATTCTGTAAAATATGTTTCATCAAGTTTACTTATGATTTCATATGGAGAACCAAGTTCCTCAACATACGATATTCTAACTGTTTATTAGTTATAAATACAACTATATAAGGGGTGATTATTTGCGAGATAGATCACGCGTGACTAATATCAAACTGTTTTGTCATTTTTGTTCAGTATCGTTTGGCAAGTCACCATGGAAAGACTCACACCACAACAGTGTCTTCAAATTGTTCAGCTGTATTACGAAAATCAGCGTTCTGTGAGAAATGTTTTTGTGCAATTCGACTAACTTACGGTGTTGATACTCGACCGGTCAGACCACATCCAGCACGTAGTGAAGAGACTACAGCAGCTGTAGCTGAGAGTGTACGCGAAGAGCGTGACGAATCGATTCGTCGTCGTTCTCAGCAGCTTGGCTTAGCGTATTCAACAACTTGGTGTATTTTACGTGGGGATCTCGGACTAAAAACGTACAAAATTCAACTTGTGGAAGAATTGAAGCCAGGCGACTTGAACTTGCGTCATATTTTCAGTAAATGGGCTCTGGAAAAACTCAATGAAAATCCGGTGTTTTATCGTGAAATTTTGTTCAGTGGTGAAACAAATTTCTGACTCAATAGATACGAGCAACCCGAAGAGTACCAAGAGCTACCATTACATCAATTAATAACAACAGTATGGTGTGGTTTATGGCTGGTCCATTGGTCCATATTTCTTCCAAAAATGAGGCAAATCAGAATGTTACCATCAATGGTAACCGTTATCGCGCCATGTTAACGGACTATGTCCTTCCTGAAATTCAAGCACATGTTCTCGGTGAGCTCTGGTTTCAACAAGACGACGCAACGAGCGTTGAGAAATGATTTTGGTGAGCACTTAATTTCAGGTTGCTACGGTAAATTGACCGCCTAGATCGTTAGATTTCACACCTTTGGACTATTTTTTCTGAGGATATGTAAAGCCTCAGGTCTTTAGAAATAAGCCAGCTACAATTGACGCTTTGGAAGCCAACATTACTCGTGTTATCCGCAAGATACCAGTCGCTATGCTCGAACGAGTTGCCCAAAATTGGACCTTCCGAATGGACAACCTTAAACGTAGTCGTGACCATCATTTACATGATATTTTCGAGATAATCAAAATTTTAAGTTCACTTAAAAATGTATGTGTTTTATTGTACATTATAAATTGAACCTCACGATGAATCACCCTTTACATATGAACATGTGTAGTTAGTTAGATTGATATCTGCACGTTTCCAATCTGCACCGTGTTTATACGCCGTGTTTTCTCTCTAATTACTGGTTGTTCACAGTTTTTAATTTCGAGAAATTTCACTAACTTTTTTTTCAAATTTATTTAGTTTTCTCCATAAAAATAGATATTACCACATCATCCACTTTTGCGTATGACATGTTCTTTCTTTTTTTATATTATTATTACAGTTATCTGATACACAGTTAATTCACACTTAATTTTTTTTTTTTTTTATTTTTTTTTTTTAGTCACAAATCACAGCTTTATTAACCACTCTTATTTTCAACTACTGCTTGCTACAAAATAAGTAATCTTTTATTGATTTCAACATACCTTGGCATCTTTCGAGAACGATCTGTATTATCTAGCGTTATACACAATTTTTCATTTTACTAGAATATTTGGTAAAGGTTCCCATTCTGCTATTCTATGTGGATATCACAAAATATTATAAACTTAAAGACTATGAGTGAACCACTCTCTTACTCCAATTATTTTTTACGAGCTTCATAGAAGTTGTACTAAGAAAAATAGTTGTAAATGTACACTAAGGCACAACAATTCCAACACGTTCTAAGAATCCTAAGAATTCTTTGAATCCGCTTAAAAATACGTCCATCTTCTACATATGCTGCTGAGGGGGTTACTGATACGGACGAACTCTTAAAGCTGCTCAGAGCGAAAAAGTGCGACGTATGAGTCAAGGGAGAAACGGAAACTACTGTTTTTTCTGGTTCAGCGATAGCGTTGTGATCTCCGTAAGAAAAGGTATACGTTTTAAAAGAATATACAAACGTGTAGTGTAGTGCATAGGTTTAAGGTGCTTGAAGCATGCATCGTGTATATCCCTCTCCGTAGTGGAAAGCGGTTATACATGGTGTCTGTATATGCACCAATCCACCCTATCCATTTTAGAGCTCGAGACAATTTTTTAATTTCTGGGATTGGAATTGGAGAAAAACTATTTTATTATCGTCGGAGATTTCAACACCAAAAGAGATTGAGGAAATAATACGTTAGAGGGAACCTACTATTCAATTGGTGGGATCAGCACCGTGTGATGTACCGACTCGGCCTTAAGGCGACGGATAGCCCTAGAAACGGCTCCTATTTAGATCTCCTGTTGTTTGACACACGGATACAACTGACAGGTACAAATAAAAAAACTTTGAACTGTCTTCGCATTTTTGTGTATGACAATGACCATTATGGTTTTAGTACCGCAATAACCATTCCGAACAAAACTGCGGAATTGATGAGCTTATTCAAAGACATTTCTACAACTATAGTAAGGTGCGCTGGACACACTTCTCCAGGACAACGACTAGAGCACTCTCCTTGAATTCGCTCTACCCACCGTCCAACAGAAATCTGTCAAACAAAAAGATATCTAAAACTAATGGACGAGAGAGTTAAACTAACAATCGACAAAACGATACCTCGATATCAATCACTGACAACGAAGACTTGATCCGTAATTCAACTATAGACGCAAAGCACCAATATAAAAGTAGACTGCTGTCAATATTAAAAACCTTGTACAAACAGTTTACTGACAGACATAACTCGGAGATCATGACATTAAAGCCGTCGATTAAAAACCTCCAAATCAACATACATACACCAACAACCCGAATATGTTCCCGCAAATAAGTAAAATATTTCGGAGGAAAGATCGAAAAGATCTTTCATGTCTTAAAATCCCACCGAACAACAGACAATGAACTCATTCTTTCAACAGCAGGCATTGATCCAAATGAGGCTTTGATGATGATGACAACTTCTTTTTAATCGAGGATCCGTAAGAGAAGGTCGAGGCTATAGGATCGACTTTCCGGTAAGTGTACAAGACGAATGACCTAGAAAATCGAGTAGTTGTGCTTAATTTCTACTTTTGAAATGAAATAATGAACTAGCGAATCGAGAACTCGGGTTTCACCCAGTTCAGTAACGAGAATATGGCAAATAATGTCATCGCCAATGAAAGAGAACAACCCCCGTTCATTTCGAAGGAAAAACTCCAAACGGTCTTTGAGTCACTTAGAAATAAAAAATTGTGGGAACCGATGAAATACCGAATATTGTGCTTCGACATTTCCCACCAGAAGCGGTGGATATTTATACCACACTGTTAAACAATGCAATAAATAACGCACATTATCCCCAATAGGAATAAGGGCACCTCAAATACGGCGCTTCTCCGTCCAAACATCAGTAAGGTTTCCGAAAAAGTTATCAATAGGGTCCTGACTAAGTAGGCTGAGGACATAAATACAGTTCCAGATAATCAATTCGGTTTCAAGGCGGGGCATAATGTTATTCATGCGGGGTCTAAACTGGTTTCTGATATCCAATGAAATAAAGTATGTTAGACTCTTCCACAAGCTGAACAGACAGGGCATTAGTAAACCACTGGTGTATATTCTTTTCAATATGCTCGCAGATAGACAGTTAATCGTGAAGAATGACGATGTGACTTCTACTGGTACATTTCATATTAAAAATAGTCTGCAACAAAGTGCGGTCAATTCGCCGATCCTTTTCAGCATTTACACAAGTGATCTGATAGGTTCACTTCATCATGCCATAGCGTACGCAGACTACTTAATCGCGTATAGATCAAGTCCAAGGATTGAGGTTATAAGCACTCTTTTGCAACGTGAATTCGATAAAATTAAACAATATTGCGACGAATAAAAGTTGAAAATCAATTTTCACAAGTCAGAAACCATTCTCTTTAGGACGCCTTTGTCTGGGGCCTCTGCGGATACCAGAAAGAATTGGCGTAAGTTTTAGATCGCGGGACAACACGGGCAGCAACCTGCTTATCAAAATGCAGTCAAATACCTTAGGATCTGGCTAGATAAATAACTGTATTTTAACAAACATAAAAATATTGATCTGACCAGAGTCAAAGGTGCTTTTTTTCTTACAAAGAAACTGCTATAGATGCGAGGGTAAAGGTGATCTGCTTCATTGTCATTATCCGGCCTATGCTTGTATCTGGGTGTCCCGTATAGTTTAACGTGAGAGCAAGTCTTTTGGAAAAAATTCAAGATTGAAATATCATGTTTAATTTATGGTAAATATAGTGCCCGCATGGGGTCAGTAATTTAGAATAAGATAACTTTAGGTAATTTAAGCTAAATTTTAAGCAATTTTTTTGTCTAGTATGTTAGAGTTAATGAATTACTCGAAATTGAAAAAAAAAAAAAAAAAAAAAACGGAATAACCACCGTGTGGCGCTCCAATTGTTCCGATTTAAGTTCTGTTTTTTTTTTTATCAAGTTGGTACATCTGTTCTTGGAATTCCCTCTAAATCTAAGCGTCATAGCTTGACATTTGCAAAGGTGGCCGTGGCCGTGGCCGTGGTGTAGTGGTATATGCCTACACTTCTCAAGCAGAGGGTCGCTGGTTCGAATCCCGTGCGAGGCAATTCTCTGAAAAGGTCTTTTCGTACAATTTGCATGTAGTTATATGAGAATCCCGTCGGCGTCAACTCTGACAGGAAGGCATAACACTGATGTTGGAGTGGTTGCTGGATGGGCTAAATGCAACGAACTACCAACTAGCACGTACTGAGACCCACTGGTTGAGGATGCACTTGCTCGTCCCGTCCAGTTTGACAACCACCTCTGGGAAAAATATCGAAACCTAATACACCTGAGTTTCAAACTATTACACCACGCTCCCGCGCCCTGGAGAAAACCAGTAAAATGGTATTCATATCCCTTGGTGCGAGAGCAGGATTATAAAAAAAAAAGGTTACGTAGCCAAGAGTATATCTATCTCTTTGTGTGTTAGCGATTTTTTACAATTTTATAAATGGATTTAAATTTGCAGCAACGAACTTGTATTAAATTTTGCGTAAAAAACGAATTAAATGGTGCGTGAAAATGGAAATGTTGGAAAAGTGTTTCGGCAACGATTCTCTAATGGAAACGGTCGTTTACCAGTGGCACGAGCGGTTCAAAAGTGGTCGTGAGTCAATTGAAGATGATGAACGCAGTGGCAGACCATCTACATCGAAAACCGACGAAAACATTGATGAAGTAAAAGAAATGTTGGCCAATAACCGCAAATTAACCTTCAGAGAGATAGCGGAGAACTTGAACATTGCCTATTGATCCGTCCAAGACATTTTGGTTAATGATTTGGGTTTCCGTCGTGTAGCAGCCAAATTGGTGCCAAAATACATCAATTTCATGCAAAAACAGACCGTGCTGACGTCGCAAAAGAGATGATTTGCGAGGCTGAATCCGATCCCACATTCATCAAAAAGATCATTACTGGGGACGAGACTTGGACGAGAAGGCAAAGCTCACGGTTTTCATGGAGTACAACGGTCTAGTGCATCACGAATTCTTGCCAGAAGGCCAGACAGTAAACAAGGAGTATTATTTGGGCGTTATGAGATATTTGCGTGAAGCAATTCGGCGAAAGAGACCAGAATTGTGGGCAGAAAACTCGTGGATTTTGTACCATGATAGCGCATCGTCGCACGAGGAGGTATAAGTGTGTTGCAGTTGATGGGAATTGCTTTGAAGACGACAATATAAATTTAGATGAATAAACTTGTATTTTTAATTTTCTGAATAAATTTAAATAAATTTAAAAAAAACTAATTTTTTTGATCAAGATAGTATGAGTAGTAGTGGGCGGTCAGCTATTCCTATAGCGGGATCAGAAGGTGGCATGTTGTCATCGGATGATCAAACCGTGAAGGCAGGCCCCAAGATAAGTACGACGTCAACAACAACCACAATAAAAAGGAGGAGAAAGCTAAGTCTAACTTCAAACTTCATAAAGCGCCCTTCCTTTTCTACTTCTACCGAAAAACTACCTGTTAAAGTAAGGGAAGAGGCACCAAAAACTTCAAGAATGGCAGCAGATAAGTCAAAACACGACGAATACTCATACGTGTCTGATTCTGGGGAAGGCCACTATATGGTTGCACAAAATAGCTTCCCATCTCTGGCGGCCTCCGAGTCAGAGGACGAAGAGGAGGAAGTTCAAGCTCTTAACGACAGCATCACAGAGCTACAACAAAAATTGCAGTAAATTAAAGCCAAACAAATGGCACGAAGAGAGAAAGAACAACATCAACAGCTCTTGATCTCGCAGCAACAATAAAGAACAAGCGAGACTAAACAACAAAAACAATAGAGTCATATTCTACAACAGCAAAAAATACAAAAAACAGAACAAGTTGTAACGAACAAACAACAGCAACAGAAGCAGAAACAACAACAGCAGCAGCAGAAACAGAAACAACAATAACAGCAGCAGCAGAAACAGAAACAACAACAACAGCAGCATCAGAAACAACAACAACAGCAATAACAAGGGGTTCCACATACTTCTAGGTTGGAAACAAAAGAAACAATTGAACTGTGTAAGTCGGCCATAGGCTCCAATTTTTTCATTTAGAGGCTTAGTGTAGATAGGCATTCGATTCACTGTAATAAAGTGGAGCGCTTTAATAAAATTAAAACCTTGTTAATTGATTCGACGACGGAGTTTTTCTCCTTCACCCCGAAGGGGGAAAAGCTGCAAATAATGCTGCTGAGGGGGTTAGAACCTTCTACTGATCCAGAGGAGCTCTTAAATCTGCTCAAAGGAAAAGAGTGCGACTTACTCAAATTCGTAGATGTCAAGCCGTTCACTACAGCCAGAGCCAAAAGAAAGAAACGGAAACTACCGTTCTTCTGCGAAATGCAGCCTCGATACGTCAATTGCGGAACTCTTTTGATTTTTATGTAAGAATACGGAACACACAGCAAATTATGGGGATTGTCCCAAATTTCAGTACATAAAAAGAGTAAATCTGGCTCGACAGCAAAAGATGGAAGTTAAGCGTCCACGGGTTCAACACAACAACATGACACAACAAGCGAAAGTTGCTTCTCAAACCCTAGCGCCTAAAGCACCTGAACCTGGAACTGTTCAGAATATACAGTCATGTAGTGCGTAGGTTTCAGGTGCTTGAAGCATGCATTATGTATATCCCTCTCCGTAGTGGAAAGCGGTTTACATAGTGTCTGTTTATGCACCGAAGGCTACTCAACCCACCCTATTCATCTCAGAGCTTAAGACACTTTTTCGATTTCGGAGACTGGAATTTGAGGAAAACTATTTTATTATTGGCAGAGATTTCAACGATAAACATAGAGATTGGGGAAAAAATACACCAAACATTAGAACGAACCTTATATTCAATTGCTTGGCTCGGCACAATGTAAAATACCGACTCTGCTTTAAAGCGACAGTTAGTTCGTTCCTTCTATTTGGATCTCTTGTTGCTTGACACAAGACACAAGGTTCACAATAAACTATGAACTGTCTTCGAAGTTTTGTGTATGACAGTGACAATTGCGGTCTTAGTACCAAAATAACCGTTCCGAACGAAAATGCGGAATTGAATGAGTTTGTTTAAAGCCATTCCTACAACTATAGTAAGGTGCGTTAGACACACTTCTTCAGGACAACGATTAGAGCACTCTCCTCGAATTCGCTCTACCCACCGTCCAACAGAAATCTGTCAAACGTGGAGATTGACAGACATCTTAAACTAATGGACGAGACAATTAAACGAACAATGGACAAAAGGATATAGACGCATTTCCCAACATAAAAGTGGACTGCTGTCAAGACTAAAAACCTTCTACAGACAGTTAATTGACAGAAATAACTCGAAGATAATGACATTAGAGTCGTCGATTAAAAACATCGAAACAATAATAAAAGAAAATTACAGAGCTTCTGTAAGATTGTATTGGAACAATAAAATTCGGGCTGTAAACACCAAAAACCCGGATATGTTCCCGCAAATAAATAAAACATTTCGGAGGAAAGTTAAGAACGACCTTTCATGTCTTAAAATCGAGCGAACAACAGACAATGAACGCGTGCCTTCGACAGCAGGCATAGATCCATATGAGGCTGTTGATGATGACAACTTCTTTGTGATCAAGGATCCCCAGGAGAAGGTCGAGGCTATAGGGGTGACTTTCCAAGGAGTGTAGTAGACGAATGACACCATAGGCCCAAACCTCGAGTCCTTGTGCATAATTTCTACCCTCGAATTGAAATAGTGAACTGGCTAATCGAGAACTCGGGTTTCACCCAGTACAGTGACGAGAATATGGCAAATAATGTCATCGCCAGTGAAAGGGAACAACCCCCGTTCATTTCGAAGGAAGAGCTTCAAGCGATCTTCGACACAATTAGAAGAAAGAAATCAGTGGGAACCGGTGGAATACCGAACATTGTGCTTCGACATCTTCCACTAGAGCGGGTTTATTATCAAGGTAGATGAATGATTCTGACGCAATGTAGCCGTAAAAGCGAACTCTTTCATGAAACATATAATTAGGGTAAAAAGCCCCGGAGATCAGGTTGTTCGATGAGGTCATTGCTCTTGCAATTTGAGCTCGAGTCAATTTATTGGCGAAATTGTGCACTCTTATTAGGTTCGCCATAACCTCAGAACTTAGACTCTGGTGCTTTGTAGAAGCAAGGACAAGTCCTAAGACAAGCCCTCTGATACAACCAATAAACTTGCTCTCACGTTGAACCACACGGGACATCCAAATACAAGCATGGACCTGATAAGAGCCATGAAGTGGATCACCTTCACCCTTGCGTCGAGTTGACTTTTGTAAAATAGTCTCTTTGTAAGGGCAAAAGCACCTCTGGCTCTGGCCAGAGCAACATCTATGTGTTTGTTAAAATACAGATATTAATCTAGACAGATCCCAAGGTATCTTACTACATTTCGACAAGAAAGTGGCTGCCCGTGCTGCTGGACAACCCCTATATTTTGCGGTGTTTAACGTGTTCCTACATAAAGCACAAGAGAGTTGGCTTTTTTCAGACGCTTCATCCTTACCTAGAGCGCATACCTCATACTTGTAGCTCTTTCCGCACTTCACGCATCGAGACTGCCTTTCCCAGTTCGACGCGGTGTGCTCGAACCTTTTGCAATGAACACATTGTAAAATGTTTTCGCTCCTCTTTAATTTTTACAGTGTACAATCTGGTAGTTCAGGACTTAGATACTCCTTATACCATCCAGTTTGCTGTTGGGACTTATCTAAACCAGGCAGGATGGCCGTTTGACGTTTTGGCTCTAGCCGTCAGAAATGGCTTTACTCCTACGAATTTAAGCTCTTCGCTTTCCCTCTCTTTCAGCAGTGCAAGGAGCTCCCCCGGATCAGTCGACGGTTCTAAGTCCCTAAGGAGCATTGTTTGCAGCTTTTCACGCTTAGGAGTGTAGGAGAAGAACTCCGTCGTCGAATCCCTCAAAAGGTTTTGAATTTTGTGGTAGCGCTCCACTGTCAGTGGATCGCGTGCCTATCTAAACTTAATCTTCTTATAAAAAAATGTTGCCAATGATCGACTTACACAGTTCAATAGTGTCCTTCAATTCCAATTTAAAAGTGTTAATTGGTGGCACCTTTTGTTTGGTTGATTTTTGCTCTTGCTGTTGTTGTTGCTTTTGCTGATGTTGTTGTTTTCGTTGTCGCTGTTGTTGATGCTGTTGATTTTGCTGCTGCTGTTGATGCTTCTTATTCAGCTGCGATTTTTGTTGTTGTTGTTCATGCTTTTGCTGTGTTTGTGAATCCGTTTTTTGTTAGTTCTGTGCAGGTTTCTGCATTTTTTTGTTTTTCCAAAGTTGTGTCTTTTTTTGTTGTTGTGGAAGCTCCACATTTTTGCAATGTTGCTCTGAGGTCTCCCTATTTGCCACTGGTTCTGCCTTTATTGCTAGCACTTTAAATTGTAGCTGCTTGATGCTACTGTTCAAAGCTTCGACCTCCTTCTCTTCGTCATTTGATGCAGATGCAGCTAGGGATGCGAAGCTGTTGTCTGCTCTCATGTAGTGGCCTTCCCCTCCATCAGATACATACAGTGATTCGTTACTCCTGCCTTCTTTTATTTATTGCTGCACTTGCCGAGGTCAATGCAGCTCTTTAAATCTTCTTCACTCTGCCACGCAGCATTTCCAGCGAAGTTGATTGTAAAAAAGCTTACCGTTAATTATTCCATCCCATAAAGTACAAAAAAAAAACAGAACACAGCTGTTTGTTTAACAAAAGATACAGATATTTATTCTCAGAAAAACACGTCCGAACTTCTTGGCGATTTAAATAGAAGTGAACATTAAATAAACACGATGAGCTCGAAATGCCCAAAGTGGCATATCCTCGTATGAGAATGCGTGCGTTATTATTTATTTTCTACAGGATACAGGAGCTGAACTAGCCTTCGTAATCTGTTTCCATCAGGAAAACGCACCTCGCATGACCGCATTTTGCCATCTCTTCCCAAGTAAGCACGCTCAACGATGACCATCTTCAAATGTATACGAGGTTTTCGTTGATCGTATAGTAGAACTATGTCGTTTTCTTTAATAGTCGCTGATGATTTAGAGTTACCATGATGAAATGAACGTAAAAGTTGAAAATATTCAGCTCTCCATCTTTTTGAAATTTGTTCGATTTGTCTCTAACACTCTGGTCTTAATTTACTTGGTTTCGTGCAGTTCATCCGATTAGGAACTTCGATGGTGTGAGAGATACAAGCTCCAAAGGGTCATTTATTTATTTATTTATTCATTTATTTATAAACTGACACAATATAACTTTAAATTCTATTTTAAATTAGATATTTAGATTAAGATAAATGTATGTACATAGGTATGATCCTTAGTTATGAAAAATTCAAAATATTATATTTTCTTTTTAATTGAAAACAAAATTTAATTGAACGTTGCTTTGAGAAGGAGGGAGTGGGGAAGTAATTATTTGCTCTGATTTGCAAAGAAGTTTTGTAGATTGTTTTTAAACCGCATTGTGTCATGTTCCTCTCGTAAGTTACGTGGAAAAGAATTTCAAAGACGAATGGCAATAATAAAAAACTGACGAGCAAGCCGATCTACTAGACACCGGAAACTGGCTTTTTTCGTATAGAGAAGCAGTAATGTGCGGAATTTGATATATAGTAATTTTCAAATGACATATTAACTATGTTTTTGGCCAGGTGCGAAACGTGTTCATATCTTCTGAGACAGTAAACATACCGAATGGCGCTATTGAATGCACTTTGTAATAAGTGAACGAACAACAAGAGTTTTAACCAATAGCAGTCTTGTTTTAAGTAGTGTAAACTTTTCAACACTGCGTAAAGTTCCTAGAACGCCATATGTCTTTCCCACAATGGAATTTATATAGTTGTTCCAAGTTATTGTTCTATTGAAAACTACTCCTAAGTTTTTAGATGACTCAACAAAATTAATGTTTGAGTTGTTTAACTTTATTCTTGGAAAACAGGAAAGTTCTAATTTTGTTTTGGAAATTACTATTACTATACATTTACATTTTTCAGGATTGAGGAGCAAACCGCATTTATGGTAGACGACCAATCGAAAATTCTCTGTAGATCTTCATTTAGTTTACTGACACAATCCTCAACTAGACCTAAGGCACAACTAGGATAAAGCTGGACATCATCTTGATGGCACCCCTTGTCTTGCTATAAAACGTCCTATAGCCATATAACAACCGTCCGTTGACATATTAGTTGTGAGTTCCAGATGAATTGCTTGGACTGCAGCACAGGTAAATATGGGAATATACGCCTTGTTTAAATTGGAGTCTCCAGGATATGTGTAGAGTAATGGACCCGCAAAATCGATACCAATGTTTTCAAAGGGTCTTCTAAGTATTATTCTTTGAATTGGTAAAGGAGCAAATTGCTGAGAGGCTGGCTGATCAAAAAGTTTCTTGCAGACAATGCAATTCCGTAACCTCTTCACCAGTTGACGTCCTTTAACAATCCAAAACTGTTCCCTGAATTTTGTAAGGACACGACTTACACCTCCATGACAAGTCAATAAATTTCGATCAACAACGAGTTCCCTGATCGGCCGATAGTATAATTGGGTGTTTGAATTCGAACACCTCTTCAGATATTTGCAGTCTACCACCTACCCTCAATAATCCATACTCATCTAGGAAAAGTGTTGGTTCATTTAGCTTCGACATTCTTAGTGACACATTGTTCTGCAAGGACAGTATTTCATTAGCAAAACTGCATAATTGTACATATTTGAGCCAGTATCGCTCAGTATTTTCAAGTTCGGCTGTTGACAATCATCTGCATTTTGTCCTCTGTTTTGCCTTGCATTGCACGATAAACCGTAAAACCCAAGCTGTTACTCTCAACATTTGTTTCCAGCTACTGAATTTTTGGCAGTTTCGTATTAAGTATTAGTATTAAGCCAATCTGGACCAGTTCCCCATAAGCTAAAATTAACGAGTTGTTCACCAGAGATCCCTCGCGTCAGTAAGTCAGCTGGGTTTTTTTTCGCACAGCAATGACTCTAGTCCAAGGTCGACGTATGACGTCGAATTTGCAATAGACGACTCTGCACATATGGCTTCCATCGTTGCGTCTGTCCACAGATTCAATGAAGGGTAATTTTCGAATACGACCAGAGGAAGAATTTTTGAATTGAAATTTGTAACGACTTCTTTATATAAGCACATAATCTAGCTATCAAGGCAGCAGTTAACTCAAGCTTTCGTAAGATCCATTCGTCTGATCTATCATGCATTAGCGGTGCAACTTGACTCTTTGCACAAAGAAATGAAGAACTACTTTTACCAAATTTAAGCGTTGACACTAGCATCAACAAATATATGGCACTGAACGAAATTTAAAACGGCAACTGATTGAACAATTCGGAGAATCGCGAAGTCCTTAAATTGCAAAATGTTACGAAAACACTCGGTCCATTGCTGCATTAGATCAGTAGTTAAAGCTTCGTCCCACGTTAGTTTCTCTTTCCAGGCGGACTGGAACGATATCTTTAGCTTTACTTTTGTTGAGAAAACAGTTCCCAGGGGATCATAAACTCTCGCAGTAGCTTGTAGAATGTTTCGCTACTTTGATTTAGTTCGAGGAAACTTTGAACAGAGTCCAACGGTACTGGCAATCGTCAGATACATGGAAACTCTTTCCGAAATTTCAACAGCCTGCTAGTAAAGTTGATTGCATTCATCTTCCGTATTCACGCTAACGACGAGATCATCTACACAAAAGCTCTTACACAAAATTAGATAAGTCTCCGGAAATTGTTGCTGTTCCTGCATCAAGCGAAACCTTAATGTAGCTGATAGTATAAATGGATAGCAATTATCTCCGAAAGTAGCCCTAGTCATGCAAAAATTTTTATACCAAGGTTGCTCGCCAACTTTCGGAAGGGAGGAGTACCACACAAAACGATGTGCATATCTATCAGCGTCATTCAGAAATATTTGCAGGAACGCCTTTTCGATATCTACTACGACACCAATACGGCCCATCTTGGCGATTCAAATAGAAGTGAACATTAGATACAAGCGATGAACTCGAAATGCTTAAGGTGGCATATCCTCGTATGAGATTCGGAGTCGGCTTCAGCTTTTTCTTCCTCTTTATGGCTATGTCTGTTGTTTTTCTTGTTGTTACTGCTGATTTTAGGTGGACTGGTTTAACGGCTTGATTAACAGACGACATCATGCCATCTGCTGATCCCGCTTTTGGGATAGCGGACCGTTACCTCCACTCATCGAACTTATTTGTTTTAATATTAAATTTTTTAAAATTTAAAAACTTAGTAAATTAACATTTTTTATTATAATATAAAACTCAAGCCTAAAAACTAAAAACTACCTAAAATAAATCTCAATCTACTTAGCCTACAAAAAACTATCTTATTCACAGCTGTATTATTCCTTTTTTTTTAAAGAATGTTAAATTAACTACACCTTCTTGCAGATCGTTTTTAATGTGAAATATACCAGTGGAAGTCACATCGCCATTCTTCACGATGAACTGTCTATCTGTGAGCATATTGAAAAGAATATACAGCAGTGGCTTACTAATGGCTTGTCTGTTCAACTTGTAGAAGAGTACCTCTATATACAATAAGGTATCGAAGACCTTCCCCAAGTCAATCAGGCAGGCACCCGTGCACTGTTTCTTGGCTATGTTCCATTGGATATCAGAAACAAGTTTAGACGAGGCATGTATAACATCATGCCTCGCCCATAGACCACACCATACACCGGATTTTTTTGAGTTTTTCCAGAGCCCATTCACTGAAAATATGACGAAAATTTAGGTCGCCTTGCTTCAATTCTCGCACAAGTTGAATTTTGCACGCTTTTAGGCTGAGATCCTCACGTAAACTACGCCAAGTTGTCGAATACGCCAAGCTATTATTTGGGCGTTATGAGATATATATGAGACCAGAATTGTGGGCAGAAAACTCGTGGATTTTGTACCATGATAGCGCACCGTCGCACAAGGGGTATAAGTGTGTTGCAGTTGATGGGAATTGCTTTGAAGACGACAATATAAATTTAGATGAATAAACTTGTATTTTTAATTTTCTGAATAAATTTAAATAAATTTAAAAAAACTAATTTTTTTGATCAAGATAGTATGAGTAGTAGTGGGCGGTCAGCTATTCCTATAGCGGGATCAGAAGGTGGCATGTTGTCATCGGATGATCAAACCGTGAAGGCAGGCCCCAAGATAAGTACGACGTCAACAACAACCACAATAAAAAGGAGGAGAAAGCTAAGTCTAACTTCAAACTTCATAAAGCGCCCTTCCTTTTCTACTTCTACCGAAAAACTACCTGTTAAAGTAAGGGAAGAGGCACCAAAAACTTCAAGAATGGCAGCAGATAAGTCAAAACACGACGAATACTCATACGTGTCTGATTCTGGGGAAGGCCACTATATGGTTGCACAAAATAGCTTCGCATCTCTGGCGGCCTCCGAGTCAGAGGACGAAGAGGAGGAAGTTCAAGCTCTTAACGACAGCATCACAGAGCTACAACAAAAATTGCAGTAAATTAAAGCCAAACAAATGGCACGAAGAGAGAAAGAACAACATCAACAGCTCTTGATCTCGCAGCAACAATAAAGAACAAGCGAGACTAAACAACAAAAACAATAGAGTCATATTCTACAACAGCAAAAAATACAAAAAACAGAACAAGTTGTAACGAACAAACAACGGCAACAGAAGCAGAAACAACAACAGCAGCAGCAGAAACAGAAACAACAATAACAGCAGCAGCAGAAACAGAAACAACAACAACAGCAGCATCAGAAACAACAACAACAGCAATAACAAGGGGTTCCACATACTTCTAGGTTGGAAACAAAAGAAACAATTGAACTGTGTAAGTCGGCCATAGGCTCCAATTTTTTCATTTAGAGGCTTAGTGTAGATAGGCATTCGATTCACTGTAATAAAGTGGAGCGCTTGTTAATTGATTCGACGACGGAGTTTTTCTCCTTCACCCCGAAGGGGGAAAAGCTGCAAATAATGCTGCTGAGGGGGTTAGAACCTTCTACTGATCCAGAGGAGCTCTTAAATCTGCTCAAAGGAAAAGAGTGCGACTTACTCAAATTCGTAGATGTCAAGCCGTTCACTACAGCCAGAGCCAAAAGAAAGAAACGGAAACTACCGTTCTTCTGCGAAATGCAGCCTCGATACGTCAATTGCGGAACTCTTTTGATTTTTATGTAAGAATACGGAACACACAGCAAATTATGGGGATTGTCCCAAATTTCAGTACATAAAAAGAGTAAATCTGGCTCGACAGCAAAAGATGGAAGTTAAGCGTCCACGGGTTCAACACAACAACATGACACAACAAGCGAAAGTTGCTTCTCAAACCCTAGCGCCTAAAGCACCTGAACCTGGAACTGTTCAGAATATACAGTCATGTAGTGCGTAGGTTTCAGGTGCTTGAAGCATGCATTATGTATATCCCTCTCCGTAGTGGAAAGCGGTTTACATAGTGTCTGTTTATGCACCGAAGGCTACTCAACCCACCCTATTCATCTCAGAGCTTAAGACACTTTTTCGATTTCGGAGACTGGAATTTGAGGAAAACTATTTTATTATTGGCAGAGATTTCAACGATAAACATAGAGATTGGGGAAAAAATACACCAAACATTAGAACGAACCTTATATTCAATTGCTTGGCTCGGCACAATGTAAAATACCGACTCGGCTTTAAAGCGACAGTTAGTTCGTTCCTTCTATTTGGATCTCTTGTTGCTTGACACAAGACACAAGGTTCACAATAAACTATGAACTGTCTTCGAAGTTTTGTGTATGACAGTGACAATTGCGGTCTTAGTACCAAAATAACCGTTCCGAACGAAAATGCGGAATTGGATGAGTTTGTTTAAAGCCATTCCTACAACTATAGTAAGGTGCGTTAGACACACTTCTTCAGGACAACGATTAGAGCACTCTCCTCGAATTCGCTCCACCCACCGTCCAACAGAAATCTGTCAAACGTGGAGATTGACAGACATCTTAAACTAATGGACGAGACAATTAAACGAACAATGGACAAAAGGATATAGACGCACTTCCCAACATAAAAGTGGACTGCTGTCAAGACTAAAAACCTTCTACAGACAGTTAATTGACAGAAATAACTCGAAGATAATGACATTAGAGTCGTCGATTAAAAACATCGAAACAATAATAAAAGAAAATTACAGAGCTTCTGTAAGATTGTATTGGAACAATAAAATTCGGGCTGTAAACACCAAAAACCCGGATATGTTCCCGCAAATAAATAAAACATTTCGGAGGAAAGTTAAGAACGACCTTTCATGTCTTAAAATCGAGCGAACAACAGACAATGAACGCGTGCCTTCGACAGCAGGCATAGATCCATATGAGGCTGTTGATGATGACAACTTCTTTGTGATCAAGGATCCCCAGGAAAAGGTCGAGGATATAGGGGTGACTTTCCAAGGAGTGTAGTAGACGAATGACACCATAGGCCCAAACCTCCACCTGGAAAATCGAGTCTTTGTGCATAATTTCTACCCTCGAAATGAAATAGTGAACTGGCTAATCGAGAACTCGGGTTTCACCCAGTAGAGTGACGAGAATATGGCAAATAATGTCATCGCCAGTGAAAGGGAACAACCCCCGTTCATTTCGAAGGAAGAGCTTCAAGAGATCTTCGACACAATTAGAAGAAAGAAATCAGTGGGAACCGGTGGAATACCGAACATTGTGCTTCGACATTTTCCACTAGAGCGGGTTTATTATCAAGGTAGATGAATGATTCTGACGCAATGTAGCCGTAAAAACGAACTCTTTCATGAAACATATAATTAGGGTAAAAAGCCCCGGAGATCAGGTTGTTCGATGAGGTCATTGCTCTTGCAATTTGAGCTCGAGTCAATTTATTGGCGAAATTGTGCACTCTTATTAGGTTCGCCATAACCTCAGAACTTAGACTCTGGTGCTTTGTAGAAGCAAGGACAAGTCCTAAGACAAGCCCTCTGATACAACCAATAAACTTGCTCTCACGTTGAACCACACGGGACATCCAAATACAAGCATGGACCTGATAAGGGCCATGAAGTGGATCACCTTCACCCTTGCGTCGAGTTGACTTTTGTAAAATAGTCTCTTTGTAAGGGCAAAAGCACCTCTGGCTCTGGCCAGAGCAACATCTATGTGTTTGTTAAAATAGAGATATTAATCTAGACAGATCCCAAGGTATCTTACTACATTTCGACAAGAAAGTGGCTGCCCGTGCTGCTGGACAACCCCTATATTTTGCGGTGTTTAACGTGTTCCTACATAAAGCACAAGAGAGTTGACTTTTTTCAGACGCTTCATCCTTACCTAGAGCGCATACCTCATACTTGTAGCTCTTTCCGCACTTCACGCATCGAGACTGCCTTTCGCAGTTCGACGCGGTGTGCTCGAACCTTTTGCAATGAACACATTGTAAAATGTTCTCGCTCCTCTTTAATTTTTCCAGTGTACAATCTGGTAGTTAAAAACTTAGATGCTCCGTATACCATCCAGTTTGCTGTTGGGACTTATCTAAACCAGGCAGGATGGCCGGTTGACGTTTTGGCTCTAGCCGTCAGAAATGGCTTTACTCCTACGAATTTAAGCTCTTCGCTTTCCCTCTCTTTCAGCAGTGCAAGGAGCTCCCCCGGATCAGTCGACGGTTCTAAGTCCCTAAGGAGCATTGTTTGCAGCTTTTCACGCTTAGGAGTGTAGGAGAAGAACTCCGTCGTCGAATCCCTCAAAAGGTTTTGAATTTCACAGTGGATCGCGTGCCTATCTAAACTTAATCTTCTTACAAAAAAAATGTTGCCAATGATCGACTTACACAGTTCAATAGTGTCCTTCAATTCCAATTTAAAAGTGTTAATTGGTGGCACCTTTCGTTTGGTTGATTTTTGCTCTTGCTGTTGTTGTTGCTTTTGCTGATGTTGTTGTTTTCGTTGTCGCTGTTGTTGATGCTGTTGATTTTGCTGCTGCTGTTGATGCTTCTTATTCAGCTGCGATTTTTGTTGTTGTTGTTCATGCTTTTGCTGTGTTTGTGAATCCGTTTTTTGTTAGTTCTGTGCAGGTTTCTGCATTTTTTTGTTTTTCCAAAGTTGTGTCTTTTTTTGTTGTTGTGGAAGCTCCACATTTTTGCAATGTTGCTCTGAGGTCTCCCTATTTGCCACTGGTTTTGCCTTTATTGCCAGCACTTTAAATTGTAGCTGCTTGATGCTACTGTTCAAAGCTTCGACCTCGTTCTCTTCGTCATTTGATGCAGATGCAGCTAGGGATGCGAAGCTGTTGTCTGCTCTCATGTAGTGGCCTTCCCCTCCATCGGATACATACAGTGATTCGTTACTCCTGCCTTCTTGGATTTATTGCTGCACTTGCCGAGGTCAATGCAGCTCTTTAAATCTTCTTCACTCTGCCACGCAGCATTTCCAGCGAAGTTGATTGTAAAAAAGCTTACCGTTAATTATTCCATCCCATAAAGTACAAAAAAAAAACAGAACACAGCTGTTTGTTTAACAAAAGATACAGATATTTATTCTCAGAAAAACACGTCCGAACTTCTTGGCGATTTAAATAGAAGTGAACATTAAATAAACACGATGAGCTCGAAATGCCCAAAGTGGCATATCCTCGTATGAGAATGCGTGCGTTATTATTTATTTTCTACAGGATACAGGAGCTGAACTAGCCTTCGTAATCTGTTTCCATCAGGAAAACGCACCTCGCATGACCGCATTTTGCCATCTCTTCCCAAGTAAGCACGCTCAACGATGACCATCTTCAAATGTATACGAGGTTTTCGTTGATCGTATAGTAGAACTATGTCGTTTTCTTTAATAGTCGCTGATGATTTAGAGTTACCATGATGAAATGAACGTAAAAGTTGAAAATATTCAGCTCTCCATCTTTTTGAAATTTGTTCGATTTGTCTCTAACACTCTGGTCTTAATTTACTTGGTTTCGTGCAGTTCATCCGATTAGGAACTTCGATGGTGTGAGAGATACAAGCTCCAAAGGGTCATTTATTTATTTATTTATTCATTTATTTATAAACTGACACAATATAACTTTAAATTCTATTTTAAATTAGATATTTAGATTAAGATAAATGTATGTACATAGGTATGATCCTTAGTTATGAAAAATTCAAAATATTATATTTTCTTTTTAATTGAAAACAAAATTTAATTGAACGTTGCTTTGAGAAGGAGGGAGTGGGGAAGTAATTATTTGCTCTGATTTGCAAAGAAGTTTTGTAGATTGTTTTTAAACCGCATTGTGTCATGTTCCTCTCGTAAGTTACGTGGAAAAGAATTTCAAAGACGAATGGCAATAATAAAAAACTGACGAGCAAGCCGATCTACTAGACACCGGAAACTGGTTTTTTTCGTATAGAGAAGCAGTAATGTGCGGAATTTGATATATAGTAATTTTCAAATGACATATTAACTATGTTTTTGGCCAGGTGCGAAACGTGTTCATATCTTCTGAGACAGTAAACATACCGAATGGCGCTATTGAATGCACTTTGTAATAAGTGAACGAACAACAAGAGTTTTAACCAATAGCAGTCTTGTTTTAAGTAGTGTAAACTTTTCAACACTGCGTAAAGTTCCTAGAACGCCATATGTCTTTCCCACAATGGAATTTATATAGTTGTTCCAAGTTATTGTTCTATTGAAAACTACTCCTAAGTTTTTAGATGACTCAACAAAATTAATGTTTGAGTTGTTTAACTTTATTCTTGGAAAACAGGAAAGTTCTAATTTTGTTTTGGAAATAACTATTACTATACATTTACATTTTTCAGGATTGAGGAGCAAACCGCATTTATGGTAGACGACCAATCGAAAATTCTCTGTAGATCTTCATTTAGTTTACTGACACAATCCTCAACTAGACCTAAGACACAACTAGGATAAAGCTGGACATCATCAGCATAAATATGCTTCGTTGAGCTTAAAATAATTGAAGCAATATCGTTAATATAAGCTGAGAACAAGAGAGGTCCTAAAATCGATACTTGGGGCACTCCTCGCAAGAGGAGAAATTGAAAAGTAGAATGCTAATTTTTTGATAGGAATAGTGTGATCTACCATATCAAAAGCTTTGGAAAAGTCTAATAATATTAAGAACGTAACATTGTCATTGTCAAGTTTATCCCTTATGTCCTCAACTACCTTTAATAAAGCTGTTGTACAGCTATGCTTAGCACGAAAACCTGACTGCACTGAAAGTAACAAATTATTTTCACTAAGAAACTCATTAAGCTGTTTGCGCATGATCCTTTCGCATATTTTCGAAAGAAAAGGCAGGATAGAAATTGATCGAAATTCGTCACCATTCGAATTTTTAGGGTTCGGAATTATTTTTGCTACTTTCTATTGGCATGGGAAAATTCCAGTCATAAAAATTGTATTATGGAAGAATGAAAGAATGGCTCTAACGAAAACTGGATGAATTTCATCTACTCCTATTGCACTTGACTTTGAAGACAGAAAACTTTCAACTATGTCTGCATCAATGACTCTTTTAAGAACAAACCACGTTTCAGTACGTGAAACAGCTTCTTCAGGAAATTGAATAGGAACTGAGGCACATAAAAATGGGTTTGATGAAAACTTGCGATTAAGGTCGTTGCGATCAACATTGCTCGTCAATTTAACTTCTGCTTTCCGACTCCTAATTGATGAATGTTATTCCAAGCTTTACGACTGTCAGAAGTGGAACTGAAGCGGCTGGAATAAAATTGCATCTTCGCAATTTTAATTTGACGAACAACACTATTTCGCAAGCTCTTATAAGATTGATGAAACTCGTTCATACGAAAACGTTTCCACTGACGATACGCCATGTCACGTTGTAACATGAGCTCTCTAATTTCGTTTGTTAACCATGCTTTTGTTTTGTCTGTTAAAGTACGTACATGTTTTAATTGGAACGTACATATCAAAAAGATGAGTGATGTTTCTGTTTAGAAATTCAACTTGATCATCTGATATAATAATAAACGCATTTTCACAGAATCGGGTTTATGTGTCGCTCAAGGGAGAACCTGTCAAGAGGTGGCCTTGGTGTAGTGGTGTATGCATAGACTCCTCAAGCAGAGGGTCACGGGTTCGAATCCCGTGCTAGGCAATTCTCTGAAAAAGTCTTTTTCATGGAATTTCTATGTAGTTATATGTAAACCCGTCGGCGTCAACTCTGACATGAAGGCATAACACTGATGTTGGAGTGGTTGCTGGCTGGGCTAAATGTAACGAACTAACAACTAGCACGTACTAAGGCCCAATGGTTGAGGATGCACTGGCTTTAGTTTGACAACCACCTGGGAAAAATATTTAAACCTTATATACCTGAGTTTCAAACTACTACACCACCCGTCCACGCCCTGGTGAAAAGCCAGTAAAAGGGTATTCATATCCCCTTGGTGCGCGCGCGGAATTATAAAAAAAAGTCCGAATCATAAGTCAGAAACAACAAATCATGCTTTGAAAAGCCAGGTGCTAAAATTTGGTCATATGACACGTCATTGGACACGTATGTAAATGGGTGAACATTGATAACTACCTTTGCTTCACTTAGTACTATAAGCAGCTCCTCAAAGCTAAACCTAGCTTTCCCGATGACAATTTTAAGAGTATTCTAAACTGTTCCGATGAGTCTCTCCCAAAACCCACCCCATCAAGGTGCACGTTCAATAATGAAGATTCACTTTATTCGGCGTTGCGACATAAAATCGAACAAGGTGTCGCTATCAGGCATGTTTTGGGTTGCACATAAATCTAAATCAGAAAATACGGTTGAAGGCACCCCTTGTCTTTCTATAAAACGTCCTATAGCCATATAACAACCGTCCGTTGACATATTAGTTGTGAGTTCCAGATGAATTGCTTGGACTGCAGCACAGGTAAATATGGGAATATACGCCTTGTTTAAATTGGAGTCTCCAGGATATGTGTAGAGTAATGGACCCGCAAAATCGATACCAATGTTTTCAAAGGGTCTTCTAAGTATTATTCTTTGAATTGGTAAAGGAGCAAATTGCTGAGAGGCTGGCTGATCAAAAAGTTTCTTGCAGACAATGCAATTCCGTAACCTCTTCACCAGTTGACGTCCTTTAACAATCCAAAACTGTTCCCTGAATTTTGTAAGGACACGACTTACACCTCCATGACAAGTCAATAAATTTCGATCAACAACGAGTTCCCTGATCGGCCGATAGTATAATTGGGTGTTTGAATTCGAACACCTCTTCAGATATTTGCAGTCTACCACCTACCCTCAATAATCCATACTCATCTAGGAAAAGTGTTGGTTCATTTAGCTTCGACATTCTTAGTGACACATTGTTCTGCAAGGACAGTATTTCATTAGCAAAACTGCATAATTGTACATATTTGAGCCAGTATCGCTCAGTATTTTCAAGTTTGGCTGTTGACAATCATCTGCATTTTGTCCTCTGTTTTGCCTTGCATTGCACGATAAACCGTAAAACCCAAGCTGTTACTCTCAACATTTGTTTCCAGCTACTGAATTTTTGGCAGTTTCGTATTAAGTATTAGTATTAAGCCAATCTGGACCAGTTTCCCATAAGCTAAAATTAACGAGTTGTTCACCAGAGATCCCTCGCGTCAGTAAGTCAGCTGGGTTTTTTTTTCGCACAGCAATGACTCTAGTCCAAGGTCGACGTATGACGTCGAATTTGCAATAGACGACTCTGCACATATGGCTTCCATCGTTGCGTCTGTCCACAGATTCAATGAAGGGTAATTTTCGAATACGACCAGAGGAAGAATTTTTGAATTGAAATTTGTAACGACTTCTTTATATAAGCACATAATCTAGCTATCAAGGCAGCAGTTAACTCAAGCTTTCGTAAGATCCATTCGTCTGATCTATCATGCATTAGCGGTGCAACTTGACTCTTTGCACAAAGAAATGAAGAACTACTTTTACCAAATTTATGCGTTGACACTAGCATCAACAAATATATGGCACTGAACGAAATTTAAAACGGCAACTGATTGAACAATTCGGAGAATCGCGAAGTCCTTAAATTGCAAAATGTTACGAAAACACTCGGTCCATTGCTGTATTAGATCAGTAGTTAAAGCTTCGTCCCACGTTAGTTTCTCTTTCCAGGCGGACTGGAACGATATCTTTAGCTTTACTTTTGTTGAGAAAACAGTTCCCAGGGGATCATAAACTCTCGCAGTAGCTTGTAGAATGTTTCGCTACTTTGATTTAGTTCGAGGAAACTTTGAACAGAGTCCAACGGTACTGGCAATCGTCAGATACATGGAAACTCTTTCCGAAATTGCAACAGCCTGCTAGTAAAGTTGATTGCATTCATCTTCCGTATTCACGCTAACGACGAGATCATCTACACAAAAGCTCTTACATAAAATTAGATAAGTCTCCGGAAATTGTTGCTGTTCCTGCATCAAGCGAAACCTTAATGTAGCTGATAGTATAAATGGATAGCAATTATCTCCGAAAGTAGCCCTAGTCATGCATAAATTTTTGTACCAAGGTTGCTCGCCAACTTTCGGACGGGAGGAGTACCACACAAAACGGTGTGCATATCTATCAGCGTCATTCAGAAATATTTGCAGGAACGCCTTTTAGATATCTGCTACGACACCAATACGGCCCATCTTGGCGATTCAAATAGAAGTGAACATTAGATACAAGCGATGAACTCGAAATGCTCAAGGTGGCATATCCTCGTATGAGATTCGGAGTCGGCTTCAGCTTTTTCTTCCTCTTTATGGCTATGTCTGTTGTTTTTCTTGTTGTTGCTGCTGAATTTAGGTGGACTGGTTTAACGGCTTGATTAACAGACGACATCATGCCATCTGCTGATCCCGCTTTTGGGATAGCGGACCGTTACCTCCACTCATCGAACTTATTTGTTTTAATATTAAATTTTTTAAAATTTAAAAACTTAGTAAATTAACATTTTTTATTATAATATAAAACTCAAGACTAAAAACTAAAAACTACCTAAAATAAATCTTAATCTACTTAGCCTACTAAAAACTATCTTATTCACAGCTGTATTATTCCTTTTTTTTTAAAGAATGTTAAATTGACTACACCTTCTTGCAGATCGTTTTTAATGTGAAATATACCAGTGGAAGTCACATCGCCATTCTTCACGATGAACTGTCTATCTGTGAGCATATTGAAAAGAATATACAGCAGTGGCTTACTAATGGCTTGTCTGTTCAACTTGTAGAAGAGTACCTCTATATACAATAAGGTATCGAAGACCTTCCCCAAGTCAATCAGGCAGGCACCCGTGCACTGTTTCTTGGCTTTGTTCCATTGGATATCAGAAACAAGTTTAGACGAGGCATGTATAACATCATGAATCGCCCATAGACCACACCATACACCGGATTTTTTTGAGTTTTTCCAGAGCCCATTCACTGAAAATATGACGAAAATTTAGGTCGCCTTGCTTCAATTCTCGCACAAGTTGAATTTTGCACGCTTTTAGGCTGAGATCCTCACGTAAACTACACCAAGTTGACGAATACGCCAAGCTAAGCTGCTGAGAACGACGACAAATCGATTCGTCACGGTCTTCGTGTACACTTTCAGCTACAGCTGCCTAGTCTCTTCACTACGTGCTGGATGCGGTCTAACCGGTAGAGTATCATCCACTAATGTAAGCTGGGACTTAAATTTGCAAATGATATTGGCAACAGTGGGTTCAGTAGGTAAATTAAGCGGACCGTAAGTTCCTCGAATCGCACGAAAAACATTTCTCATACGCTGATTTTCGTAGTACAGCTGAACAATTTGGAGACGCTATTGTAGTGTGAGTCTTTTCATGATGATTTGAAAAGCGATACTGAACTAAAGTGATAGAGCAGTTTAATAGGAGTCGGACGTGATTTGTCAAAAGAAGCCTTTTGAAAATCAAACCTCACGATGAATCACAGTATCCTATTCAAAAACAATGACATTTCACACGTATTCACAGCCAGGAACACACGGTAGAGACGACGATCTGGAAAATTTGCCATCTATGTAAGTTCATCTATGTAAGTTCATCTATGAACAAGCCAAGAGCTAGGAAAAATAATTGGAAAATAGTATGGTTCGAAAACACATGGTTCTCGCAAAAAAATCTGAAGGAGACCGTACTATTGAGATTCAAACAATCAACGATATAGGCAAAATGTCATAAAGAGATTTTATAATATCGTAAAAATACATTAGCGCACAAAAGAACGCAACAATTATGGAAAACGGGAGAAATGAAATAAATGAATTCTAAAATTAATTTTCAAAACGCTTAAATCACAGGATGAAACATACTGCTATGTACAAAAAATTGTAATAGTTAATTTTCTTGTATAGGGTTTTCTAATAACGTCTTGACAATTTTTTTTTTAAATAAAAGGCAAACCATTTGAGATATTTCAAAAACTTTATTTTTGGCTTGGAGTACAATCAAAACATTTATGAATGGAACTCGACTTCGTTCATATGCCCACAGCGGACTTAACGTAGCCCCACAGAAAAAAGTCAACCGGCGTTAAATCGCACGAACGAAGCGGCCAATCGACTGGCCCATGTCTTGAGATAACACGCTCACCATACTTACTCTTCAATAAATCGATTGTAGCGTGTGCTGTTTAGCTTGTGGCACCATCATATTGAAACCACATGTCGTCCAAGTCCATATCTTCCAACTCGGGCCAAAAATAATCCTTGATCATGGCGCGATAACGCTGACCATTCACAGTAACGTGACGATCGTTATCGTCGAAGAAAAAATATGGCCCAATAACGCCGCCGGCATGCAAATCGCACCAAACAGTTATTTTTTGTGGATGAAGTGGTGGGTGGGTTTTCACCCGAACAATAACGCATATTTTGCTTATTGACGAACCCATTGAGCCAAAAATGAGCTTCGTCACTGAAGATGATTTTGCGACTTCGAATATATGTAGAAAATGTTTATAATTTGCAGACTTTGCTCGTTAGTGTACTTTACCATGATGAAAGTGTTGAGCTTACTGAATAAATTAACAGTGACAGTTTGATGATTAGTGAAAGAGTGCGTTCACAAATTAAATTCAATGTTGTCAAGTCCCTATATAAGTCTCGTTAGAACAAACTGGAACGCATTTATGTTATGTGTATGAAATATCTTTGAAACGATGGACATGATTATGTTGTGCGAAATTAATATAAAAAAGGAAACAAATTTATATGAAATTGAAGGATAAGACAGTGTTCTTTACAAGAAGCAACTCAGGAGGAGGAGGAATAGTAGTATATGTTGGGTATATATTTTAATTCGTACGGTTTTTTTTTTTTCAAAATTTGAACGTTTATTTAAGAAAAACATGTACAATAGTATTATTCAAAGTATTGCCCATCTGAAGCTATGACTTTTTCCCATCTTTCTGGCAGTTTGTGGATTCAATCTCAAAAGAACTGCGCCGGCGTGGCAGCCAAGAATGAATCAAGCCAATTTTTGATATTCTGCTCTGATGTGAACCGTATCTCAGTTAGGGCGTTCTGCATCGACCGGAACAAATAGTCCGGGCTATAAAGCGGGTAGGGTAAGACTTCCCATCCACTGTTTTCCAAATAGTTCTTAACCGGAATAGGAACTTGGGGCCGAGCGTTGTCATGATGGAAAATTATTGCCTCGTGTCTGGTCGCATATTCCGGGCGTTTTTCGGCTACTGCTTTCTTCAAACGGATTAATTGTGTTCGGTAGCGTTGTCCATTGATGGTTTCATACAGTTTTAGCAGCTTATAATACAGCACACTCGTCTGATCCCACCAAATACAGAGCATTACAAGTAACAATCCGATGTAAAAATGACTTCTTGTGGCGTTCCAGCAGCATTTCGAACATGCAAAACCGCCTTTCGACGTCTCTCGGCTTGAGTTCATGTGGCACCTAATTTCCTTACTTTTGAATACATCTAGCTGCTTCTAAACCCTTTGAAATGGCTGCTTGAGTGACACGCAAAGATTCTGCTAGCTCTTCTTGTGTTTGGCAACAATCTTCATAGAGTAGTGCTTCCAGTTCTTCATCTTCAAACTTTTTTGTCTGCCCAGGACGTTCATCGTCTTCCTAGTCAAAATCACCATCGTGCAAACCACTTTTGGCACGTTCGCTCAGCTAGCGCATGTTCACCATAAACTTCCACCAAAATACGATGACTTTCGGCAGCAGTTTTATTCATATTAAGGTAATGAAGAAGAACTCCCCGCAAAAACACTTTTTCAGGGACAAAGTTCGACATATTTGAGCGAAAAAATTTTTTGTTATTTACGCTTCAAATGAATGATATATACTGAAATGACGTACAATAACAGTAGCTTTCCAACGCATGTTCCAATGGAATAATAACAATGAAATAATACAAGATTTAAAAAACGATATACTGTACGAAAAAGTAGAAAAAAACGAAAATATATGAAAACATCTTACTAAATGTGAAAAGGAGTAACTTTGATGATGATGAATTATATCGGTTTACAGATTATCAAAGACAAATATGAGACACTTCATTCAGGAATTAGAGTAACATATTGGTACAATTGACACAAGAAAAAAATTAATTGTTTTGGGCGATGTAAACATACCCATAAAAGACAAAACAAATACTGGTGTCTGTGATTACATGTCTATGTATGGTAGCATCGAAGGGTCTGAATTTTTGCATATGCTCGTACACCCGTGTTGATCTAATCAAACAATCTAAAACAGTGATTGATCACATACTGCTAAGAGTAAAAAAGTTGAAATAAAAGCAGCAGTTTTGGAAATAGCTATCTTCGATCATTACCTCCTATATTGCGGTGTTAAATCAGACATTTTAAAGATGAAGATAACAGAAAAAGAGCATCAAATATCAAACAAGTATGTAGCTCTAAAAATACAAGAGTTCAACTTGGAACGATTTCTATCAACACTTCATTGAGAGTATTAAAGCAATAGTAACATTGTCAACGGTTAGTAGGAAAAGAAGGAGCACAGAGCACAGTTGAATCAAAGAAGAGTTAAAAAAATAATGTAAAGACCGTGATAAATTCTACAGAAGATTCAAAAACAATATGCATAATGAAGATTACCACAAAGAGTACAGCATATCGTAGCGAACTAAGCCAGAAAATATTGAGGGCAAAGTCAAGTTTCTACAAGCGAAAAACTCAGCAATACAAAAACAACCCGAAGGAATTTTGGATGACCGTAAATTCAATATTAGGAAAAAATTAAAGGAATTTCGATGAAGCAATAAAAAACAACTTTGCAGGACATGAAGATTCGCGATCACGTTATCATCCGAAGTATTGAACACAGTGCATGATTGCAATAAAAAAACGTTTCTTGGTCAAAGTAGTGCAATCGATGTACGTAAAACACGTAATAGCTACGGTAATAAACAAAATCCTTCAGCAGTTAAAATGTAACAAATCTGCCGGAATAGACCAAATTAGACCAAGAGATCTGAAAATTTTTGCACCATGTATAACAAAATTTATGATTACTATATAAGCTAAGCACTCAAAACTTCAATCGTTCGACCGATATGTAAAAGCGGGAGGAAAAACGAAGTACTAAAACACATATCAATCTCAGTTCTATTGGCTATCGACAAAGTTATGGAAGAAGAACTAGCAAAACGGCTATACGAATATGTGGAAAAATACAAAATCTTGAATAACAACCAATTCGGTTTTCGCAAAAACAAAAGTATTAATCGTTTGGTGGGTGATTTTGCTAACAAAATATACCAAAGCCTGAACAAAAAGCACAGTTCAATGGTTAAGTGGTTCTATTTATTGATTTTAAGAAGCTACGACATAGATATACTAAAAAAGAAACTATGTCAATCAGCCTACGCTCTTTTTCATCTACGCAACCTCTGCACACAAGCAGTGCCTAAACAGTGCTATTTCGGTCTAATTGAATCTCATTTGAGGTATGGCATAATAGCGTGAAGAAAGTTGGTACAAATGCAATCTGTACAAAGAACGCATGAACGGCTGCAAACAATTTTGTAAGGAGCAAGGGATAACAGCGAAGACGTAGCACAAACAATGTTTTTAAATGTCGACCAAATTTATAATCTTTAAATCGGTGCGAACTACTATAATGACAGAAAATACAGGAACCAGCTGCAGCAATCAGCAAACACGAGAAAACGCCAACAGCAGTTATATGAAATAACGAGATACTGGAACAATTATAGCCAAAGGATGCTTAACGCTGTAGTCTCCACAGTACTTAATGAACTTTTTCAAGAATTTCGAAATCTAACGAAAAAAGAAGCCTCGAAAAGAGCCAAGGAAATGTATCAATATTTATAAGTGTGTTTTTTAATAGAAAATTTTGTCTAAGGAACAAATAATTATGAAATATGTATTTCCTCCTTCAATTGCTGTGTTATTTTGTATTGTAATATATCTCAAAGTTATTAGAAAAAAAAATTCTCTAAGAGAAATCCGATTTTTTTTTTTAAATCTAAGTGAGATACTTAGAAGGGTCATCATCATATTCTATAAGATGAGAAAACCGATTTTTTTTAAAAAAAGCTAATATGCGATATTAAGAAAATTCGCGAGTACGAGAACAGCAAAAGGAAAAAGTGCCGTACACATTCTTTGGGAAAAGAAAATCAAATGTTTTTTTTTTTTTGCTAACGTGCGATACTAAGAATGTTCGCGAGTGTAATAAAAGCATCAACAGCAACAACCAGAGAAAGTCTTAAAACACTGGCATTGGCAAGGTTTTCACACGACCGAAGTGACGTCTTCCTAATTGATTTCAGCAGCCCCAACAGCCCAAGGTAGCGTAATTGGTAAGAGCGCCGGCTAGTAACCTAGAGGTTCTTAGTTCAAGCCCAAAGACTAGCGAATCACTTGTTCTTTTTTGTAGTTTTCTCCGTCAAGCTAGGGCACTAGACTAAGCGTTAAAGGCATAGTTAACGATAGATAGATAGATAGATAGACGATCGGTTCGGTTATACTGGAAACCCTAGGGAAATTCGTGCGCGAGTGACCATAGCTTTAGAGAAAATAGGCTGAGAAACGGGGGTGTATTAGAGACAAGCTAAACGTAACATCTGGACTTTCCCTCCCCCAACACGTCACGAGGTCGTCGAAGACGCTTTCAGAGAGGATTTGCAGGACGGAGTTTTAACCTTTTACTTTTTCCTACTGCTCTTTTTTTTTTGTTTTCGTAAATAGTTAATGAATAAAAATAATATATAATATATTTCAGTTTTTTTTTCATTTTCAAAGCATGTTTATTAGGTTATATTCATTACTTCTTATATTCTATACAAAAAATGCTTAAAAATAAGCTTAAATAATTTTTGACTATCTTATTCTAACTTTCTGGCCCCATGCAGACAATTTAGGTTAAACCTTACAATTAAATTTTGTCTTTCGACGTGCCGTACAGATATTTGTTCATTACATTAAATATAATTTAAAATAAAAAAACGTTTTTTTTTTAATTTAAAAACTTAGTAAATTAACATTTTTTATTATAATATAAGACTTAAAATTAAAAACTAAAAACTATCTAAAATAAATATTAATCCACTTAACCTACTTAAACTATCTTATTCACAAGTATTATTCCTTTTGCCCATTTTTTTATAATTGTTTTTTTGTACTTTTTTATATTATTTCTTTTTGTACTTAACAGCTACCTTAAACCTACCCAAAGCTATGACTTAAAGATTAGGCTGACCAATTCTGCTCCTTAATGGAGCTATCCTGCACTAGAGGAATTCGACGACGTAGATTTCTCTCCTTCAACAAGCCATCTAAATTGTTGGTGCTCCCGAACAGTATCCCTCATGTCGCGACGTCCTACCGCCCTACTGAACCGGAGGCGCTCCGCACTGCCGTGTTCGACGTTTCTGTCGTAGTTGAGTCGGCTGTCCACAGCTGTTCGAGCGACGTGGAAGATTTACATCACCGCTTATTTGTCCTGGATCAGACCAGATTTATCTAGGTAGGGAAACGCTTCTGGAGGAATAAAGCCGCCAAAGTGCACTCTCTCGTGATACATATAATTGCGGTAGTAAGCCCCGGAGATCAGTTTATTCTACGAGGTCATTGCTCTTGCAATGTGCCCTCGAATTTATTTAATAACAAAATTGTCCACTCTTATTAGGTTCGCCCTATTGTACAAGACCTCGTCAGGATAGAATTTCATGTACTCAGACTCTGGTGTAGGTTCTGTATAGGCGAAGGGAAGCAAATACCCGATTCTTTTCCAAAAGACATGCTCTCACGTTAAACTAAACGGGACAACCAGATACAAGCATAGGCCGTGTAGCAGATCACCTTTTCCCTCTCATCAAGTTGCCTGCTATAAAACAGTCTCTTTCTAAAGGCAAAACCGCCTTTAGCTCTGGCCAGAGCAACATCTATATGTTTTCTAAAATAGAGATATTGAGCTAGCCAGATCCCAAGATATCTGACAACATTTCTACAAGTGCCTGCCCCGTCCCACGATCTGAATCTTTTGCCGATTCTTTCTTTTATCCGCAGAGGCCCCAGCCAAAGGCGTTCTATGCAGAATGGTTTCCGACTTTTGAAAGTCGATTTTCAAAGTCACGTTGTTAAAGTATATTAATGACCTTAATATTTGGACCTGATCTGTACGCGATTAAGTTTTCCTTGTTGCAGACCGTTTTTAATGTGAAATGTAGCAGTGGAAGTCACATCGTCATTCTTCACGGTGAACTGTCTATCTGTGAGCATATTGAAAAGAATATACAGTAGTGGTTTACTAATGCCCAAGCTGTTCAGCTTGTAGAAGAGTCTCCCTAACCATACGGTAGCAAAGGCATTCTCCAAGTCAATCAGGTCGACACCAGTGCAATATCGTTTAATTTTATAGAAGTCATGTTGCAAAAGAATGTTTATAACCTCAATTTTTGGACCTGATCTGTACGTGATTAAGTCGTATGTGTACGGTATGGCATGATGAAGTGAACCTATCCGATCATTTGTGTTAATGTTTAAAAGGATCGGCGAATTGACCACACCTTCTTGCAGATCGTTTTTAATGTGAAATATACCAGTGGAAATCACATCGCCATTCTTCACGATGAACTGTCTATCTGTTAGCATATTGAAAAGAATATACAGCAGTGGTTTACTAATGGCTTGTCTGTTCAACTTGTAGAAGAGTACCTCTATATACAATAAGGTATCGAAGACCTTCTCCAAGTCAATCAGGCAGGCACTCGTGCACTGTTTCTTGGCTTTGTTCCATTGGATATCAGAAACAAGTTTAGACGAGGCATGAATAACATCATGCCCCACCCATAAACCACACCATACCATCGTTTTTAATTGATGTAATGGTAGCTCTTGGTACTCTTCGGGTTGCTCATGAGCCCAAATATGGCAATTTTGTTTATTAACGTATAACGTGTAACAGTCTTCGCGTACACTTTCATCTACAGCTGCTTAGTCTCTTCACTACGTGCTGGATGCGGTCTAACCGGTAGAGTATCATCCACTAATGTAAGCTGGGACTTAAATTTGCAAATAATATTGGCAACAGTGGGTTCAGTAGGTAAATTAAGCGGACCGTAAGTTCCTCGAATCGCACGAAAAACATTTCTCACACGCTGATTTTCGTAGTACAGCTGAACAATTTGGAGACCCTATTGTAGTGTGAGTCTTTTCATGATGACTTGAAAAGCGATACTGAACTAAAGTGATAAAGCAGTTTAATAGGAGTCGAACGTGATTTGTCAAAAGAAGCCTTTTGAAAATCAAACCTCACGATGAATCACAGTATCCTATTCAAAAACAATGACATTTCACACGTATTCACAGCCAGGAAAACGGTAGAGACGGCAGTAGAAAACCGATTCTGATTCTCCAATATCTGGAAAATTTGCCATCTATGTAAGTTCATCCATGAACAAGCCAAGAGCTAGGAAAAATAATTGGAAAATAGTATGGTTCGAAAACACATGGTTCTCGCAAAAAAATCTGAAGGAGACCGTACTATTGAGATTCAAACAATCAACGATATAGGCAAAATGTCATAAAGAGATTTTATAATATCGTAAAAATACATTAGCGCACAAAAGAACGCAACAAATATGAAAAACAGGAGTAATGAAATAAATGAATTCTAAAATTAATTTTCAAAACGCTTAAATCACAGGATGAAGCATACTGCTATGTACAAAAAATTGTAATAGTTAATTTTCTTGTATAGGTTTTTCTAAAAACGTCTTGACAAATTTTTTTTTAAATTATTTTTGGCTTGGAGTACAATCAAAACATTTATTAATGGAACTCGACTTCGTTTATATGCCCACCGCGGACTTAACGTAGCCCCACAGAAAATAGTCAACCGGCGTTAAATCGCACGAACGAAGCGGCCAATCGACTGGCCCATGTCTTGAGATAACAAGCTCACCATACTTACTCTCCAATAAATCGATTGTAGCGTGTGCTGTTTAGCTTGTGGCACCATCGTGTTAAAACGACATGTCGTCCAAGTCCATATCTTCCAACTCGGGCCAAAAATAATCCTTGATCATGGCGCGATAACGCTGACCATTCACAGTAACGTGACGATCGTTATCGTCGACGAAAAAATATGGCCCAATAACGCCGCCGGCGTTATTTTTGGTGGATGAAGTGGAAGCAAATTTGTATGAAATTGAAGGATAAGACAGTGAATTTTTTACAAGAAGCAACTCTGGAGGAGAGGAATAGTAGTATATGTTGGGTATATATTTTAATTCGTGTGGTATTATTCAAAGTATTGCCCATCTGAAGCTATGACTTTTTCCCATCTTTCTGGCAGTTTGTTGATTCCATCTCAAAGGAACTGCGCCGGCTTGGCAGCCAAGAATGAATCAAGCCAATTTTTGATATTCTGCTCTGATGTGAACCGTATCTCAGTGAGGGCGTTCTGCATCGACCGGAACAAATAGTCCGGGCTATACAGCGGGTGGGGTAAGACTTCCCATCCACTGTTTTCCAAATAGTTCTTAACCGGAAAAGCAACGTGGGGCCGAGCGTTTTCATGATGGATAATTATTGCCTCGTGTCTGGTCGCATATTCCGGGCGTTTTTCGGCTACTGTTCTCTTCAAAGGGATTAATTGTGTTCGGTAGCGTTGTCCATTGATGGTTTTTACCCCGTTTTAGCAGCTAATAATACAGCACACCCATCTGATCCCACCAAATACAGAGCATTACGTCAGCGCCATGCATATTCGGCTTTGCCGTTGATTAACCTGGTTGGCCATGTTTCACATATGATTTTTTGCGCTTGGGGATAATGGATCCATTTTTCATCACCAGTAACAATCCGATGCAAAAATGACTTCCTTTTGTGGCGTTCCAGCAGCATTTCGGACATGCAAAACCGTCTTTCGACGTCTCTCGGCTTGAGTTCATCTGGAACCCAATTTCCTTGCTTTTGAATATATTCAGCTGCTTTTAAACGTTTTGAAATGGCTGCTTGAGTGACACCCAAAGATTCTGCGAGCTCTTCTTGTGTTTGGCAACAATCTTCATAGAGTAATGCTTCCAGTTCTTCATCTTTAAACTTTTTTGGCTGCCCAGGACGTTCATCGTCTTCCAAACCAAAATCACCACTTTTAAATCGTGCAAACCACTTTTGGCACGTTCGCTCAGCTAGCGCATGTTCACCATAAACTTCCACCAAAATACGATGACTTTCGGCAGCAGTTTTCTTCATATTAAAGTAATGAAGAAGAACTCCCCGCAAAAACACTTTTTCAGGCACAAAGTTCGACATATTTGAGTGAAAAAAATTATTGTTGCTTACACTTCAAATGAATGATGAAATGAGGTACAATGACATAAGCTTTCCAACGCATGTTCCAATGGAATAATAACAATGGACCAATACAAGTTATGCCATCTCTTAGCAAACCGCTAAGAACGAATTAAGTTATAGACCCAATATGTGTTGCTGATAAGATTCTGAATCAGCTTTACCTTTGCCATTGCCTTGTTGGTTGACATGTTTTAAAATCGATTTTTGTTTTTCTGTACTGTAAAAGGAAACTGGTTCCCCTCAAGGGATGCCAAAATATTAAACAGAAACCACAAGAAGTAAAAAGTCAGCCAAATTACAAACGAAATCGCAATTTTATTATGTTAAAAGCACATGCATGCGCAAAGTACAAAAGTCAAAATGTTAGTGTGAATCATGAGAAAAAAGGCGCCTATCAAAATGGCGTAATAAGTATATGAAAGTGTCATACCAAATGTGACTATCTTCAGACCTTAAGGGTCTGAGGCAACTTTCGAACACCTCAGTAATCTGTAAATTATGTTTGATGTCAAGGAAGTGATTATATACTTTTCAAAAAAGTTCGGAAAAGGTTGTTTTAGGAGGTGAACCACAAATTTGAAAAAAAAATCGATAAGTATCATTCCACATTAAGTGGATTTAGCCCAAATAGAACTATTTAATTATTTCACTTTAACTACAATTTATATTATTGTATGTACTTGCTTGTATTTTAAATTATTAACAGGGCTTCAAATAGTTTATTAAAAACTATTCAGATGATATCAAGGATGGCTCAGAGCTGTATATAAAAGGAAACACGGTAAACTGAAATTTGTTTTTCCGAAAAATATAGTATACAATTTAATAAATCAGTTTATATTAATTTCATAATTAAGTAATATTTGATAGACTCACCTTTCATAAGACAAATATTTAGATTTCACACGAAACTCCTTGTAGCAAGAGGAATGATAACCCTTTACCTCGTCTGCCTAATGTTCAGGCAGTGCTACGTCTTGATATTTGTGCTTATGATGTTTTCGAGCTTCTAGAAACATTTTTCAATATGTCTTTTTATTTCCTCTCTTATTTTCCCTGAAAAAAATGCACAAAAAACACTTCGTAATCACTTTTTAAAGACAACTTCCAAGAAAACAACTTGCAGCCGCAACGGATTAAGAAATCATTGCACGTGATGGGAGTATCCGAATATGTGAAATTCAATATGTAATATCTAATATCTCTTATTACCGTTGCAAGAAATTAATGTTTGTTTACATTTAGCGCTCGCCTAAGAGTCTACTAATTACACTTTAGCTGTTTCCAGGGCGCGGGTAAAAGAATTTTGGAGAATGTAGAAAGATATTGTGGTTTAATTTTTTAAGAAACTCAAATTTGTGTATGTAAATATAAGATTCGGTATTGAATACTTACTTCGGATTTCTGTCAAGATATATTTATTTCAAGATAAAGAAGAGAACAGGTATTTACAACTAGATTAAATGGGCATAATATATGCCGACACTAAGAATATATGCACTAAGAATGTAAATGATCATGGTAATGCGATTAATATTCATGATAAAAATATTCATGGTGAGGAAATGCAAATGTTTCACTTCAACGTTTGAACCTACTTTGTTTATATTAATTAACCAACAAATTCAAAGAAATCGATACCTTTTTCCTGTGTTTATAAAATACAGTTCCAGTTTATTTGTTTTTAATTCTTTTAGCCTGCGTTCGCATTATTGAACCCCCCTAACGATTCTTATATCTTCTATAACATTAAGCAAAGATTATAAATTGTACTGAAAATCTAAATAGACCAGAGTTTGAATTGAGCAATCCAAGAATTCACTTCGAATCAACTTAAATAAAACACTATTTCACACTCAGAAAAAGAGAGGGAAGTGAAAGAAAAAACGATTAAACATCCATTAGTATTATACCATAAATATGAGTACATATAAAGTGCATTTTATTAATTTTTTATCAATTTATCTGACTTTCTGTGTAGGACAGTAAAAAAATTTTGTTCCGCACTTTATTCCCAGATGAAAAATGCGAAAATAAAATTGTTATTAATAAAAAAAATATAACTGTAGAATTGACAATTTTCGAGCGTAGGACTGAGAAAACGTTACCGTTACATTTGTACGACAATGTGGCCATTTGATTAAAAAAATAATTACGAACCAACAGTAAACAATTCAGCTGAATAATTTTTAAGAACCTCAGTATTCAGACAGGTTGCTAGTGGGGGACGCATATATCAAACCAAACATTTTGTAAGACAGACGTGTTTTCTACTTTTTTATCACTTATCTTATGATTAAACTGAAAAACTAACTATTATTAATAAAATTTAAACAACCACCAGATCGATATGTTTTACACATGAGCGTTTTGTTAGGTCCCACTAACGGGAATTCTAGCAGGAAGCAGTGTGGTCGTCTCGTCAAAACAAACCTGCTCGAAAGATTCAGCCTGTTATTACTCACTTAAAAAAATGGCTGTCGTACTGTGGACTCAATACACTCACCTCCACAGAGAATTATATTTTTGAGCCTTTCGTACGGTGTGAACCCTCCCACGGTTGGAAAAAAATGCGAAAATATAGTATGTGAGAAAAAAACACTCATTCTTCCGCCGACAATTATATTGTGGAGTGGACTTGTAGTGGACTGAATGGATTTTCGGTGCAATCAACCACACTCTTTCAGACTCAATTAATACCTACAGTTCTCGCGCGACATGACATTCATTCCCATGATTATGTGGCCAGGCACTGCTGTTTTTCTTAGAATTTTCAGACATTTTACGAAAGGAATTTTGCGACAGAGTTGCACTCGAATTGCATATTCCCATTGCATGTCAAGCAAATTACAAATGCACCGTCAAGTGGTATCAGATCCTGACATCTAGTGCATTTATTACTCATCTTACCGTGTATAACGAAACCACTTATGCGTGTGTATCTTTAAGATTTTTGAATAAAGATAAAGATAAATAAAGGAAAACTGAAAAGGAAAAGTAAAATTCTTTCTGTGTATATTAACTAACTAACACAAAATCGCCGATCACACCAAAAGCTTCTAACCTTTGTACCGTAATTACGCGATTAAGAGTTAAAACACAAGACTAGTTCACGTATCTTACTGATTGCGCCAATTTTAATATAATGTATTTGTAAAAGAAAATAAGAAACTCTTTCCCTATATTTTCATATACTAATATACTAATATACTTTATTCGTTTGAATCTATCTTAAGACTTACTAACTAACTAAAAATGTATTCTTTTTTATACCCAATTGGAGATACAAGTATTTCCCACTCGATCGATTTCTTATACATTCTTGGAATTTTATGTACCGATATGCAGTTGATACCCTTGCATATTACTTAAATTGGCCTCGGTTGACTCAGAAAAGAAAAGTCAAAGTATGCTGTGTTATAGACACATAATTATTTATGTGCTGACATAGGTTTCGGAGTTCACGATGGATGCACTTGATATATGTTAACCTAAACATGTTTCACAAAGAATTGGAGTACAGAATTTGTTGGCATAATTATGTGATAACGAAATCATATTGGGTTCAGTTGGGAATTTGTGATCGATACACTTGTTGTGATCGATACTATTAAAGCGTGTTAATGTAAACGCGTATATTATTTATGTGACCATTGAATCTTCTTTAAATATTTGTATGATATATGGTACAGATATGCTTATCTGTGTTTGTATTATATGCTTAACTGTAACTATTAGACTCAATGCACTGTAAGAGCTTTACGAACATCCAACATCATCTACAGAAGCCGTTAGTCTACTCCTCGAATTCAGTGAAAACATTGAATTTATATAAATAATAAATAAAATGGGTGCCAATATAAAACCTTGAGGAACTGCCAAATTAAATAAGCACATCTCGCTTTTCACACCATCAAACTTCACTCTTTGAGATCTATTGGATAGGTTTGTTCGAAATCAATCAAGTATGAATCCATGAAAACCAGCTGTTTCCATTTTATCTTACAGTATAGAATGGTTGACCATATCAAAGGCTTTTTTAATATTATTAAACAATCCAGCAATGAACTTTTTATCGCCAAGGTTACAGAAAATATTTGAGCAATCTTCGGTATATTTACCGTGCTGGAAACCAAATTACATTGGACTGAAAAACGTAACCTTATTCAAATAACACATTATCCTCTCTTTAATAACCTTTTAAAAATCTTTGCTAAAGGGCGGCAGAAGTGAAATAGGCCTACAGTTTTTCAAATCGCCTACAGAACCTCTTTTAAGCAGCGGAACTCTATCAACGCAGATACCCAGGGGAAGTTTCCAGAAAACATACTGCGGTTAAAAATGATCGCCAGCACATCAACCACAAACCATGTGATGCGTTTCATAAGTATATCCGAAATACCACCAAAGCCACATGAGTTCGAGTTTTCTTGGAATCCAATAACATTTAAGAACTTCAGAGCAGTGATAGGCTCGAACTTTCTACATTGGTACATCGAGTGCATATCCTTTGGACTGTTTGTGTTGGTAGGCTGTTTGTTATTGACGTAAAATACCCATTGAATGTATTAGCAGTGTCAGAAAGTTCGCAGTTGTTCACGCAAATTGAAGGAGGTTTTCTGGTAGGAGGAGACTTGTTCAAAACATCATCATCAATACTTGCCATTCAAAATTTCAGGTTACCCTTAGCAGAAATGCGACAAAATGCAATCCCTTTTTTTAATTTAAAGCATATCTTTTTAAACTTATTTTTAAGCCTAAGGTTAAGGGGATTCTTAGAGCACTTTATTCTCATCTCATTTTGTTTGTTTACTTTTCCGATGAGTTGACTAGAGATACAGGGTTTCAGTCTCTTATTAGACTTTGTCAGGAGTTCTGTAGATGGCCAGTTTTATTTAAGTCTAGTTAAGAAAACCTTAAACACATCATTAAAGCAGAAGCATCACATTCCATTTACACATCCTCTCATAAAGGAGAGATTTTTTAGCTTTATGAAATTAATTTTTGTGTTTGTTTTTTGGAGACCATCTACTTCGCTACGGCTGGTATGTTTGCTTCGAAAAGAGTTTACCAACAGACCTGCCATTGAGTGATCCGCGATATGCAAGTCATTTGTGAACCTTTCGCAGGCGCTCTGTGAATCACCCATAAATATGATCCAAACACGTACCCGCAGCCAACATTGTAGGTTCATTAATGAAATAAGCTAAGCCACGGGTAAACAAAAGAGTCAATTAATTATTATTCACAGTTTCGCTACTGTAGTCGATAGACGGAAAACGAAAGAAAGTCTACCTGATTAAATTTAACAAAAAACTTCAGAATGTCTGCGCGCAGAATGTGGAAACACTCCGCCTTATTTACTATTATTTTTTTTAATCAGCAGACCACGCCTGCAGCATTATCTTCATTTGGATTCGCAAAGAAAACAAAACCTGGCAAATGATAATCGTTACTTTTGAGCCCACAAATCCAAATTTCAGATACAATAACAATATCCGGAATGCAATGAAAAGAATCAAGGTGGTATGACAAATAGTTTGTTTATGAGCTATTTCTAAAGATAAAGATATCACTATTCGCAAACTTATATCAAGAATAAAAAGGTCATCATTTGTATTGTAAATTCAGAATTTATTGAACCATTAAATAGATTTAGACTTTTCTATACTCATCCTTCCGCATTAGTATTTGGTTGTTTTTAAGCCACACAAATTTAAAATGAAGCGAGCCCGGGTGTATGATGTAAGTGAATCGTTGATATATATTCCGCTTTCCCTTCTGACGCCGCTGCTGCTGCTGTGGACGTTCTCGTTATCAGTCACGTTAGAAATTAGGTTTCCCTTCTTCTTCTTCTCGCTCGTGATCCACTGCTTCATCTACAGCTAAGTGAACCTGTCGATTTGTTTGAAGGTCTGTTGTTTTGTTCTTTGTTTAGCATCGGGAGCATCAATTGACAAAGAATTTTGGAATATTTGCTAGGCATACCAATAATTTCGATGCAGTTGGAGGGACGTTGTTGTAGCCAGTTTAGTTTACTTTCAAGTTAATTTACCCTCGCTCGTAGCTCGTTGAGTGAAGCCAGGAAGGAATTATTTGTGTTTTCCAGCTTGATTAGCTTCGAATAAATTATTTGGGGAGTAAATTCAGATTCTATTACTACATAGTGCGAAGTTTCACTTGCGATATCCATCAAACTCAGGTTTATTACAATTGTCTAAATATTTCAAAACTTGATGTTTTTATCGGGCCATTATGCTTGCAAACTGTTTAGAACCAGAGTTAAATGCTAAAACATAAATTATATATACGAGCATAAATACATACTTACAATATCAGTCAATTAGCACAAAAGCTTCGTCCACAAAACTGCACACATAAAGCTTAAGGCTGTAGAAAATAACAGCTCAATTAAAAAACCCTCCAAACGTAATGTGAGGGTTTCTTTATTTTTTTTTTTTAAGAACTTAACATTCAAGTGGATAAACTTATGATGCCAAAGCTTGTGTTAAGTTTTCCGGAAAATGTGACAGAAAGAGAATGAAAGATATTTGGATTCAGTGTCTTTTTCGCTCCATGGGCGGCATCCAACATCTAATGGGGAGACTAAATTATTAGTGTAATTAGACTTGTTCTTGTATTCTAGGCAAACACTCATCTTAAATGATTTTAGTTTTTTTTTTCAATTTTAATTCATTTATTTATTCTATTGGGGTACATAAAGATAATATCTTTTATAGTACTTAGAATATTAGAATTGAAGTTATATCAATTTAATTGCCTTAAAACTTAATTACAATATTTTATATAATCTATAAAATAAACTGCAGAAAAGTTGAGCGGAAAATAGTTATGACAGGCTAAGGAAGGCAGGGATAATATATTGTGAGAAGTATTAGTTAAGAGGTAACAGATGAAAAATAAAGAAGAATAGCACTTTTAAAATTTTTGATATTAGAGTGTTAACAACCCTGACGTCGAGGTCAAAAAATTCTCTACATCTTTCGAAGATGTTGTCATCATGACAACAACAATAAAAACCAGAAAGAACAAAGAACCAATAACAAAGGGAGCTGAAAATTGAAGATAGAGCGATAATAGCGAACGAAAAATAAAACCATAAAAAATTGTGTAAAAGAAAAGAAAAACTAAAAGTATGTATGAGTGTATTAAAGAATGTGTAAATTGAATTTTAATATCTTTAATAAAAATAGGAATTTTGTAGCCGTGGATAATGAACTTATTTGTGTTCCTGTTTTATTTAAGCCTCGTTACAAAATCTGAATTGGTAGTTGTCGATATCACGACAACAAATTACAAAATTCTCTTATCGTGAGTTGAACAATAAAATGGCAAGTTCAGACCCTTTCTCTGAGTCTAGAAAAATGCTTCGATCACCAATTGTCAACGCCAACGAGAGCCCAATATGAAATGAATCAAATCCTACTGAGGAGTACAACTGGCAACCTTGGAATGCTCCAGATTCACAAGAAAGTATGCTTGTAAGTATGCGAATCGTTGATAAAGATTGGCTTTGCCCACCATGTGTTAAACATACTGCTACTGGAGCCCCAGCTAGGCGCGTTTGCACAGGGTCGAAATTTAGGAGTTCCAAATCCTCAAAGGCTTCTTCACGTAAACGGCTCCAAATAAAGCTGGAAACGTTGGAAGAGGAACGTAAATTGGTGGAGAAACGCGACCGAAGGAACTTAAGCGATAAAAATGAACTTGAGTACATCGACAAAAAATATAAACTCCTTAGGCAAATGGAAGAAGATTTGTCCATAACTGAGGATGAGGCGGGGTCTATAGCCAAATAAAGTGTTAATCACTGGCTAGACGATCCGCGAAATAACACATATAGTTTCCCGCATTCGACGAAGGTAACAAGAGCCCCGGATTTCGTAAGTCAACAGCCAAACAATAACGATGGGCACGTAAAAGATGGCTCACCGATGGCTCGGTGCAGAAGGTTGTTTCAAAAAATTAGATATTATGCCCGAAACGTCACATGGCTTTCAAAAATATACCACCGATGCAAACGGCAAAACCGCACTGCAGGGACATAAAATACTGTTCCAACAATTGCCACTTACAAATGATGGCGTTCAAATCATCTCAGCTGTTCACCAGCAGCCATACACAGAGCCATTTAATCAGCGAAGAGGACAACTACAGGCTGCCGCTCATACGTCATTGCGCCACGTTTCTCAACTTCCGCACTCTGCAAGCTGAACCACTGGTGTACTAAGTAGACGCCAAATTGCAGCGAGACAAATCGGCTCTCGCGATCTACAAACCTTTGCAATAGATTCAGAGAAATGGTCTCTTTTTCTTTTTCGTTTTCGGATGAAAAAGATGTTCTACGTCTGCAAAGAGCGTTAAAAGGCAAAGTTCTACAGGCAGTTCGAAGTTTGTTGATACAATCAAACAGTGTGCGCAAAATAATCAGCACGTTTCAGTTAATTTTTGGCAAACCAGAGCGAATAATAAACTCTCTGATTTATCGCATACATATGATTCGACCTCTAAGAGCTGACAAACTTGACTGCCTAGTATACTTTGCAGTTGAGGTTCAAAATTTATGCGCTACGTTAGAGGCCACTGGATTAAATTTCCACTTTTTCAATCCGACGCTGCTCCGAGCTTTTAGATAAGTTACCACCAAGCATTAGACTCAACTCGGGCAATTATATTGTTAATGATCCACAGTGCACAATAGCTCAATTCAGTGAATTGTCTTACAAAATTGCGGAAACAGCAAATTGAGTGCACGTTCCAAGTTTTTCCACACAGAGCCACGATATCAAGGCGTATGAAAGTATGAATCAGACCAGAGTTCTTTTTAATGCACACTTAAATGATGAAGATAAAGATGTGGAGAAAACGGCAAAGACGGGTTGCACTATTTGCAGCGGCAAATGCTCGTCAGCAGCAAAGTGTACGAAATTTATAGAAGTTTCTAGATATGAGAAATGGGCTGCCGTAAGAGAATGTAAACTTTGTCGAAGATGTCTCACTAGGCACGGAAACAACAGATGTGCATCTTCTTCAGTATGCGGCAAAAATGGCTGTACATTTAAGCACCACAGCCACCTACACAACTATGACAAAGATGGTGCATTAGCCACAGGTGCAAAGCCACCGCGAGCGGTCTCATCAACGTCACAGTAGCAATGTAATACTCACGATCATTGGGGTGAGTCTATCCTGTTCCGGATTTTAGCTGTGATACTCTATGGCAAGAAGAGCGAAACCCATACTCTTGCTTTTCTGGATGAGCGAACCTCCGTCATTCTTATAAACAAAGAAGTTTCGAAAAATTTGAATATGAGAGGCACTCCACACCCACTTCACTCACAGGTATGAACATGATTCCCAAATTATAAATGTTCAAAATTCAATCACAGGGCACGGCGCCTAGAAACATCTAGTAAGCAACGTTCATACTGTGGACAGCCTTCAGTTTCCATCGCAAACAATTAACCCTTTAATGTCAAATGTTGCTTATAGGCAACATTTTATATTTCCGGTCATAGTTGCCATAGTTTTTGTTGTTTTTGCTAAAGGTTTTTTCAAACGAAAACTAATATGTCTGAACATTAGTTTACGAAGTTACATTTTTAAAAGCTTTACTAGTGTTCATTTGTGTGCTAGTTGAAGTGTTGTTCAGACGTGTTCAAAACAATAGTGGAAAAAGTTGTTTAACAAAAATTCAAATAAAAACTAAACACGCAAGAACTTTTTTATAAAAAGTGAATTTTATTATAAATAACAACTTGCAAAACTTAAAAAAAGTTTTTATTGTTGTGTCAGTAATTTCATGAAAACAATGTTGCTTACAGGCAGCATTTGTCCATAGTAGCAATAATTTTTGTTTTTAGAAATACGTCAAAAAGGTTAAATAGAATCAGAAATAAAACGAATGATCGATTTCGACTGGAATTATTAATGATGAAGAAGGTGAAGAAGAAGAAGAAGAGTTATATGATTCCAATTTGGAGAGAGTGATTGAAGAGACAATTGATCAGGTAAGCGTTATTACATTTTAGTTGTACTGTATCAATTGAAATCCCGTACAGGTAAGGAAAATAGGAAAAACATTGAAATAAATTTGATTACCAGAATTGTTGAAGAAGATATACATACATGCTAATGAAGAAGTTGAAAATGAAGAAGATACAGAAAACATCGTCACGGAAGTTTTGAAAAAATCAATCTGGAGAGATCGAGATGGAGGAACATGAACCTACCCGTTTGCGAAACTGCTTGGAAAGAAGTCAAAGATCCAGTAAAATATTTCAGTGAGTTCTTCGATGATGAAATTATAAACAAGATTTGCAACGAATCAAATCTATATTCGATGCGAACGAAAGGCATTGTGCTAAATTTTTTACCACTCGAGTTCAAACGATTCTTTGGCGTATTTCTTTATTTATGCGTAATACAAGTTCCAAATTTACGAATAGCTTAGATGCCAAACTTCAGATTATAAGCTGTTGCAGATTCTTTATCAAGAGTACGCTTTGAGAAAATCAAAGAAGCTTTTCACATAAATGATAATACTCAACAGCCGGAATGTGGATCTACTAATTACGATAAACTTTATAAAATACGTCCATTACTGGATAAAATGAAAGAGAAATGCAACAAAATAGGACAGGGTGACAGCAGAGCATTGATGAACAAATGATTTATTATAAAGAACGTCATAATCTAAAACAGTACCTACCAATGAAGCCCAATAAGTGGTGTTTTAAAATGTTCACAGGAGCTGTAGTTTCAAGTATCGTACACGATTCTGCTCTCTATGTAGGAGAAGCAACGTGTCCATCTTTTGGATAAGGGATCTCATCAGATATTGTGTTGCACTTAGCTTCTAATGTTCCACAAAACAAGAATTATAAATTATTTTTCGATAATTGGTTCACTTCCATAAGCCTGATGATTGCGCTAAAAGAAGAAGACATTTTAGCAGCAGCAACAATTCGAAGCAATCGAATGAAAAACTGTTGCCTTATGGATGAAAAGCAGCTTACGAAAAAAGGTCGTAGATCGTATGATTTCAAATTTGAGGCAGCACATAATTTAGTTACCTGCCGCTGGTACAACAATAAGAGCGTTCAACTCGTCACAAATTATATAGATGAAAATCCAGTTTCAGAATACAAACGCTGGTGTCGTAAACAAAATGAGTATATGAATATATCTAGACCTGCTATTGTCGAGTGTTACTACAAGCATATGGGAAGCGTAGACCTGACTGATATCTTGTGAGAGTTGTATAAAATCAACCACAGGTCCAAGAATTGGTATATATTATGCGTATTGTATACTGGTGCCTCAGCACAGCACTAGTCAATAGCTGATTGTTGTATAGAAGAGACCAAAAAAATCAAGACGGAAGAACTAAACATATGTCACTTTCAGCTGATGATAGCAAACGAGCTTCTACATTCGTCTAATATTACGCCAGTTAACCAACGCAAAAAAGGTTGTACATCGGCAATCATTTCAGGCACCCAATCAGATTTACCGTCACCAGCGTCTCCAGCACCATCTAACATTTCAAACGTTTCATCACAAAGTTCATCGTCGTCAACAAAACTTGCATATATATAGTATATCAGAACCTCCAAAAACTATTCGTTTTGATTAAGCCGGTTATTGGGTTGAATGGGGTGCAAAAGGAAGATGTAGATTATGCCATACCGGTATTCCAAAATCAAAATGTTCAAAATGTAAGGCACACTTATGTTGTTATCCACAAAAAAATTGTTTTGCTTCATTTCACACATGAGATGTATCAAAAATTAAAAAAAACAACATAAAATATCAATATTCGTTTGTCTTTTAAAATGTACTACCATGGCGCAATGTTGCTTATAAGCAACATACTATAACGGTAAAACCAGAAGTTTTAGAGCCTTAAAATTGATATCAGTTCATACTCAAGGCTCAACCAATCACCTAATATGTTCAAAATATTTTTAACCACGCCAATTTTAATTCTGACATCATATGGTTAATGTATCGAGCTACAACATAATATTAGGTTCCAGTATCTGTGAGGTCTTCCGATCGAGTCATATACGCGGGCAAGGCCGCGTTTGTTAAGTGGGCTTATTAACGCTAAGCTTGGTTTGCCATTAAAATATAAGGAAGGTTCAATTGCGCAGCCAATTGCCATTAAAACACGTTTGGGATGTACAATACATGGAGAAGTTGCAGTGCAGAATAAAAAAAGAACAGCGAAGAACATTCAGCATAGCTACTACACTTGTGAGTGTGAAACTCAATATGCCAACGCAAATTTTGAAAAGCTAGTTAAGGCTTCCATATATATTAATAACTTTGGGATTTTTAACCATACACATAAGTTGATATTTAGTGATGATAAAAATGCCTTAGATTTACTAAATACTCATACCTGTAGAAAAGATGGTCACCTTGAGACGGATTTGCTTTGGAATTTTGATATTGTCAATCCACCCGACAGCCTCCCTATGGCTTTAATTTAAAAATATCTCTAAGAAGCGGTGAAAAGATGGAAGAGACATTCCCGAACCCCGAAAATTCTGACTCAAAATCTATGTCTATTCAACAAACCCTTACTAAACTAAAATCGTTATAGGAAAATATCGGGGAATTTGACCATGTAAACGAATCAAGTGCTTTTGAAGACTCAGCTCAAATTCAAAACTCGCCAATACGACTAGAGTTACGTCCCATTGGCAAACCAATAGAATATCAAACTCCTTCTCCTACTGTGCGAACATTCAAAAATTCTCACGTTAAGATCGTTTATAATATTTTACAAATGGCCACGAGTTCTTCTAATTCATCTCACGCCATTAAACCTCTATCTGTGTTCGATGGATCAGCTAAAAGCCTGGATATATTTATTCAGTTAGTCAACGTGGATAACTAGAATTAATTGATATTGTGACGTCAAAACTAACTGGGCGAGCTTATAATGTTATAATTGTTATAATGAAATACAACGATTTTACAGATTTGCCTGAACTTAAGACGCACTAGTCAAACAATTTATAAAATGTCGATCTATACAGGTGATACAAACGGAGATTTTTCAATTCAGGCAAGGCTACAACAAGTCGAAAACCATAAAACCAATGGTTGTCCTAAAGCCAGAAACAATAACTCCCACTACCCTAACGTAGCTGGTAAGCCATTCACGAATAACACACACGCATTTACACCCAATCACCATCAAAAGGTATTAGTGGTAATACGGTGAAAAACATAATCTGCAGGTACTGTAAGAACCCAGAACATTCTATAGGAGAATGCCGTAAATTAACTTTCAAAAACAACCAGAACTCCGATAATCAAGTACACTCTAATCAAGAAAACTACCAGCGACCTGGCCCGTCCGACACCCGGAAGTGTCAGGTAAAAAATATCAATCTACGTTCGTAAGTGCCGTCAAGCCTCAAAGTCAATCACTGAATCAAATTCCAAATCGAGGAAATATTCCTCAAAATCAATCACTGAATCGAATTCTATATCGAGAAAATATCCCTCAAAATCAATCACTGAATCACAGAATCAAAATCGAGGAAATATCCCTAGCAATCAATCACTGAATCAAATCCTATATCGAGGAAATATCCCTCAAAACCAATCGACAAATGAAATTCTAAATCAAGAGGAAACTACTCAAAATCTAAAATCGCATTCAGTGTCTCAAATATTCAAATCTACCAAGCCGAAATGCGATTCCGAGCAAGAATAAACCCCGGAGCGAAGAAGCCAGTCACTGCCTCAAACGTCCAAGCCACTAATTCGAAAGTACTTTCCCAAATACAAAATCAAAATCAAACTCCTTCATTGAATATCAAGTTCAAAACCAAATTGGCTCTCTGAATCAATATACTAAATCCGACTCACTCACCGACGATAAGAACCCAAAACTACAAATCGAGTTCACAGTTTCAAAAACCTAAACCATTGGGATCCAAGCATATCGAAAGCGAAGTAACGAAGAAAAATTTAATTCAAAATCAAGCCCACACTAGCCATCGAGATCCGGAACAAACTACAAATGGAAACATACTAAACCAAATCTTTGCTGATGGACGAACTCAAAAACAAGTGGAAAGACTAAATAAATTCCTGAGTAAAATACCTAGTCCAAAAAATTAAATTGGACTAAATTTTAGTTCCATTACTTTAGGGTGATCCATCGTGTGGTTTGATTTTCAATAGACTTTTCTTGACAGATCACGAGTGACTTCTATACAACCGCTTTGTCATTTTTGTTCAGTATTGTCCGGCAAATCATCATGGAAAGACTCATACTACAATAGCGTCTCCAAACTGTTCAGCTGTATTACGAAAATCAGCATTCTGTAAGAAATGTTTTTCGTGCGATTCGAAGAACATACGGTGCGCATAATCGATATACTGAAACCACTATTGCCAATACCATTCGCAAATTTGAGTCCCAGCTTATATTAGTGGATGATACTCGACCGGTTAGACCACATCCAGCATGTAGTGAAGGGACTATAGCAGCTGAAGCTGAGAGTGTACGCGAAGACTGTGACGAATCGATTCGTCGTCGTTCTCTGCAGCTTGGTTTGACGTATTCGACAATTTGGCGTATTTTACGTGAGGATCTCGGCCTAAAAGCGTACGAAATTCGACTTGTGCAAGAATTGAAGCCAGCCGACTTGAATATGCGTCATATTTTCAGTGAATGGGCTCTCGAAAAACTCACTCACGGTGTTTTATCGTGAAATTTTGTGCAGTAATGAAGTCCAATGGACACGTTGATAAACAAAATTGCCGTATTTGGGCTGATGAACAACCCGAAGAGTATCAAGAGCTACCATTAAATCCATTAAAAACAACGGTACGATGTGGTTTATGGGTTGGTAGAGTCATTGATCATATTTCTTCAAAAATGAAGCAAATCAGAATGTTACCGTCAATGGTAACCGTTATCGTGCCAAATGGACTGTGTGCTTCCTGAAATTCAAGCACATGGTCTCGGTGAGCTCTGGTTTCAAGCGCGTGAAAAAATGCACTTGTTGAGAAATCTTTTTGGTGAGAACTTAATTTCACGTTTTGCTACGGTAAATTGGCCGCCTAGATCGTGCGATATCACACCTTTGGATTTTGGACACCTTTGGACTTTGGTCTTCCCGAATAAGCCAGCTAAGATTGACGCTTTGGAAGCCAACATCGTGTTATCAGCGAGATACCAGTCACTATGCTCAGATTTAATCGTGGCCAATATTTTCATGATATCATTTTTAAAGGGTAAGTTCCATTTATTGTTCTTGTGAGGATATATCAGCTGTCGTATTTTCAATAATGTGAATAATAAAAATAAGGTACGAAACTTTATATAATTAAAAAAAGACATATTAAATAACTTGTTTTCTAGGTGTGAGATGTGGTCAAATCTGCTTAGATTATAAAAATAGCGAAGAGTACTATGAAATGCTGTTTGAAGCTTCCTTTCAGTATCACAGTTGTAATATATTTCACAGCCATATATAAGTACTGGAATAAATTTTGTTTTTGGTGTTGTTAACTTTTGAGCAGCCCATAAAGTTCAGAGAACTTATGCTTTGCACACAATCTTATTTATGTGATTATTCCATGTAAGTGTTCTGTTAAATAATTCACACACAAATTCGATTTGTGAACAATCAAGCTTAATTGCTGGAAAATGAGAAAGTTCTAGCTCCTTTCTTGAAATGACTTAAACGAATTAAGCGAGAAACCATTATTTAATGACCATTTTAAGATTTTTTTGAGATCTTCGCTCAAATCATTGGCACAGTTTTCAATAAGACCAAAAGGGCAGCTTTTATAAATCTGAATATCGTCAACATAAAAATGCTTCGATGAGCTTAAAATAATGTTTTGAATATCATTTATATAAAGTACAAATAATAAGGGGCCCAAAATCGACCCTTGTTAGACGCCCTGCACTATACCTGCATTATACCTGCACTATACCTGCACTATAGGAAGAAATTCTGATAAGGTGTTACCCAGACACACAGCCTGTTTTCTTTCTCTAAGACACGACGAGAGTAGCTTTACAGCCGGAGAAGACATGTTAAGGCCTTGACGTAACTAATAAATGAGGATACGGTGATCAACCAAAAGGATAAGGGAAGTCACATGGTCTTCGTTTAGTTAGTGGTTTCTTATATCTTCTACTACGTTCAAAAGTGTGGTGATGCAACTATGTTTGACACGAAACCCAGATTGAATGGAAACCAATAAGTTATTACGTACAAAATACTCGCTAAGTTGCTTGTGAATAATTTGTTCGAAAATTTTGGACAGACAAGGCAGTATTGAGATGGGTCTGAATTCTTCACCTGTAGCATTCTTAGGAATTGGTGTTATTTTTGCCTTTTTCCATTAAGAAGGAAAAACACCGGTCATTAGAATGGTATTCATAGCGTGCGTTATATACGGAAGCAATAACGGAAGTATAGACTTTATAAAAACCGAATGAACTCCATCTATTCCTACAGCATTAGACTTTATGGTTAAGATACTTTCCACTATATCCGTGCTCTCTATTCTTGTGAAGAGAAATGGTGTATCAGTAGAGACATTTACAGGAAGTTCTATTGCCAGGAGATTCGATAAAATTGATTGATTGATTTAGTTCATTGCTATCCATATCTTTTATACAGATGACCTTCTATTTGCCTTTCCCTAATTCACGAAGATTATGATTCGAGTAAAACTGTGTCTTCGCGATTCTTATTGTCGTACTAGTAGGAATGGTTATGTCAAATTCAAATGTAAGAAAGATCAGGTCATGCTTAGAAAAAACGGGAGCAGATGTTTGATCATAAAAAATACCCTGTTAGAATTACTATCAAAAAATAGATCTAGAATAGTAATTGAGGTATTTGTAAAATGAGTAGGCGTTTGAGTATTTACTGAATGAAGATCAAACGCCATCATATTCTCGGTAAGATGATTTTCAACCAAAATATTGCTGTTGAAGTCACCGCATACAATAACATTGCTGCCTATAGTTGAGAGCTCTTCCATTAACAAATACAGGGGTATCAAGTCAATATTCCTATTTGGTATGTAAACGCTACCTATACGGACTGAATTTCCATCACCTTTTATGTCTAAAAAAAGGCATTTAAGAGGACATTCGTTGGGCGCACAACATTTAAGCCTATAATTAAGACCTTCTCTTACATAAATAGCTGCACTTCCATAAGGGCGATCGGTTCTATCTGAACGAAATATTTCGTAACCATTTAAAGAATAGATAGCAGCTTTTATATCTGGGGAAAACCAAGCTTTCGACACACAGATAGCATCAACTTAAGAATCTAAAAATTCTTCTCTGAATTCATCTATTTTTGGGAGTAAGTTTCGTGCATTAACATGACAAATGTTAAGCCCTTGCTTACGTAAGAAAACACACCATTCATTGATCGCAATACTATATATATCACTACTGTCACCCATAGATATCAATCCGCTTTTTGTGTAGTATAAACCACAGGAGAACCAAGTGACACACACATATCGATAAGCGATTTATCTTTGAGCTAATAACTAACATTGATGCAATGGGACAGGTATTAAAAAGGAAATAAAACAAAAACATTACAATAAGAATCACGTTAAAAAAGAGAAAATAAAAAGAAAGAAAAAGTTGAAAAAAAAATAGTATCAAAACAAAAATATACTTAGAGTACTTGTTGTGCGCTGACAGTCATAGTTGTTGCTGTTGTTCTTCTTCGTCTTCTTCTTTCTGATCACTCGTGGCTATAATATTCAACATTCTTTCGCTCTCCACCAAAATGCCTCGTGCACTTGCATTCTTTCTTACATAGACGGAACCAAAATGCGTAAAAACAGCTGTTTATTGTGATTGAGACGTGCAGCTTTGTAATAAATTGAGCGATTTTTCGTTGTCATACTCCCATACATATATGTGCCTATTGTTTTCTGCTTTGATGCCAACGTCTTCGAAACAGATCTGTCTTCCGTTTTTGCAAAAGAGTGCAACTGCTTGCAAAATGGTGTTTCTTTCTTTCGGAGAGTGAAATTTTACTATAATGGGTGTTTGTTCTTCTTGTCAATGTACGAGTATTTTTCTTTTACTTCGCTTTCATTTACATCTGTGCTCAGTGTGTTATTAATTGATTTAAATATGTCGAACGCATTTTCTGTGCTGGACATTGGAAAAAAATTTATTTCTATCTCGCAGTTTCCATGTTGTGCATCGACGGTGGGGTTCGCTTTTGGAGAATCTGCTGTTCTAGTTCGTTTTGCAAAACACTTATGCCAGCGCTTGATCCAATCCTCGAAACATTTTTTATATTCGGTTTTCGGTATGTCCATCAGTGCTCCCTGCGATTTTTCCATTACTTTCTCTCAGCTGCTGAAAGGCGTTCCCCGTACTGGTTTTTTAACTCAATTGAACAGAAAGAAGTCACAGGGAAGCAAATCAAGTGAATTCGTGGCTGTTGGATGGTATTTTACGAATAATGATAGCACTATGCGACGATGCGTTATCATGGCGCAAAGTCCACTAGTTTTCTGTCTCTTTGTTTACTGTTTCGCCTTCTGGCAAAAATTCATGATGCACTACACCGTTGTAATCCATGGAAACCGTGAGCATTGCCTTGTTTTTTGACTAATAACGACGTGGTTTTTTTGGTCTCGGCTCATTTGGTGAACGCCATTTACTTATCTGATGTCTAGAATGCGTGTCGCACTCGTAAGCCCACGTCATATCTCCAGTAATGATCCTTTTGATGAATGTGGGATCGGATTCAGCCTCGCAAATCATCTCTTTTGCGACGTCAGCACGTTTTCTTTTTTGCATGAAATTGAGGTCTTTTGGCACCATATTTGCTGCTGCACGACGGAAACCCAAATCATTAACCAAAATGTCTTGGACGAACCACCGGCAATGTTCAAGTCCTCCGCTATCTCTCTGATGGTTAATTTTCGGTTATTGACCAACATTTCTTTTACTCCATCGATGTTTTCGTCGGTTTTCGATGTCGATTATCTGCCACTGCTTTCATCATCTTCGATTGACTCACGACCACTTTCGAACCGCTCGTGCCACTGGTTAACGACCGTTTTCCTTCTAGAATCGTTGCCGAAACGTTTTTCCATCATTTCCAACGTTCGCGCACCATTAAATCCGGTTTTTACGCAAAATTTAATACAAGTTCGTTGTTGCAAATTTAAATCCATTTCTAAAATTGTTAAAAATCGTCAACACACACAAAGATAGATGTACTCTTGGTTACGTAACTTTTGCAAATGTCAATCTATGACGCTAAGACTTATAAGGAATGTCAACAACAGATGTACCAACTTAACAAAAAAACAGAACTCAAATCGGAAGAATGGGAGCGCCACACGGTGGTATATTTCTGCTTGAAAGGAGTATACTTAAAAGTTGGTACATGCTCGTACATATGTATTTATATCTGAATTGACTTTGAAACAATGTTTTTCATATTTCAGTTTCCAAGCAGCAATGCAGACTGGGAAGAGATTGCAACACATTTTTTTAATCAGTGGTACTTTAGCTTATGTCTTGGTGCCCTGGATGGTAAGGACATTGCGTTTAGAGCTTCCAAAGTGATGGTTGTCTTTACTACAATTACAAAGAATTTAATATTATTGTTTTGTTAGCGATGTGTAACGAAATTACACTTTTACGTTTGTTGACATCGGTTGCAAAGGCAGAGTAAGCGACGGAGGAGTCCTGAACCGAAGCGACTTTCGTAGTGTACTAAACAACTTAAGTCAATATTTTCCTCCACACAAGGTAGATAATAACAGAAAATTGCCATATTGTGTAAAAAGAGACGGTGCTTTCCCACTGCAAATGAAACTTTTGAAGCCATATCCGTACTTTTCTACCAAACGCAGCAAAAAAATTTTTAATTTTCGTCAGTGTATTGAACATGCTATAGTTTTAGAATTCTGGCAAATAAGATTAAAATTTTGCAAACAACTATGTATTGTACTTACGACCAGAAAAAGTTAAATGTAAAACACAGGCTTGCTACATATTTTTTTTGATACAAAATAGTGTTAATAATATTGATACAACACAAGCTGGTCCAAGCCTAACATATATAAACCATCGGAGGATAGCACTGCCCATATACAAAAAAAGGCCTCAGAAATTTGCTTTGTCAATTATAAACGAATTTGCGGCACAGGCTTGCTACATATTTTTTTGATAGAAAACAGTCCTAATTATATTGATGCAACACAGGCTGGTAAGAGCCTATATACCACATACCATTGGAGGATAGCACTGCCCATATATATATTCATTTACATTATTATATTTACATTATAATGTAAAATAAAACACATAAATTTGAAAGTGAACTTAAAATTTTTACTGTCGGTAACAGTAACCATTGACGGTAACATTCTGATTTGCCTCATTTTTAAAGAAATGCGATTTAGTAATTACAAATATTTCGGATTGTCAATTAAACGTAAACAAGTATACAAAAAAAAAACTTCTGCTTTTTTGTTTAAATCTATCATCAGACTAAACTGCTGTTTGCATGGTTACCTTTATGTAACCTATACAATAAAACATAAGTTGCAGTGGTTGCATAGGTGATCGTCCGGTAGCTCTTAGAAATGACACGAGCGGATACTGTGATTCAATGATCCCGCGGGTATCGTGTGTCGCTCGATTTGGTGAGAACTCGAACGGTCGCCTTTGCATTACAATTTTGATTTTGTTTTTTAGATTATGTTCTCGGATTTCCTTTTCGTGGAAGTGTTACCTGCAACTGTAACATTTAATCATAAGATAGGTCAATAAAAAGGTAGAAAAATATCTGTCTTACAAAATGTTTGTTTTGACAAATGCGTCCCTCACTTCTCATCTGTCTGAATAACGAGGTCCTTAAAAATTATTACTAACCAGCTAATTTTTTTACTGTTGGTTGGTAATTATTTTTTCAATTAAATGGCCACATTGTACTACAAATGCAACGTTACGTTTTCTCAGTCCTACGCTCGAAAATTTTCAATTCTACAGTTATATTTTTTTCATTAATACCTGTAGGACGAAGGTAAAATACGAAAGGTTAGTGTATTCTCTCCCAAATAAAATATTGTCCTGCAAAAAAATAGGTTTGTATCTCTAGTCCGACAAAAATTATTTAAGGGAACTAGTCCGTGCCTATATTATATTGCGCATTTAAATCCTTGCAACTACCGAACCCTTCACCCGATTACATTTAAATTTGGTCTAGGTTATTTTATTACTGTAAGTAAGTAAGCTGTAGAAAATTTTAAGTGATTTGGACTTCAAATAAATAAAAAAAAAAAACATTGCATATATTTGGACTACTTACTAGGAAAATTAGCCACTTTTCGGGTTCTTAGAGTAAAAAAAATGCATATCTTTAAAGTTCGCATAATTTTTGTTTCTTGTAAAAAAATAATACATTCATACATATAAAAAATTAACTTAATCTTCATAACATTTATCTGTTGACCATTCATCTTCTTCGTTACTTAAGTCGTTCTCCTCGTCTTCATCTTCTTGGCATCTATCATTTTCGTAATTTATATTATCTGACTCTGTAATGAGGTAAACAAAAGTAGTTGCAGAATAGTAACTTCTCAAACTTTGCCGAACGAATATTGTGACAAAAAGTCACAAAATGTCGCGAAGAGTACCAAAGGTGTTTGGGTACAATCCCAATGCAATTGTTCCTGACATTCTGTGACAATTTTCGCCTAGGTTTGGGAAGTACGCAAACAGACCTATTATTGATTTAAAAAAAGTGCTAACAGATTACCTTTTAAATCAGCAGATAATTCTCAAAAAAATTGACTTTTAGGACCATCGAACCAATAATATTGGTTTTATATATTGATATTGTCCATCCATAATTTTTTGGCGTACTTTTCGGTGGAGCTTCACATGTATGAATAACACCATACACTGCAGATGTATACTGTTTTTTATTTGTTGTAACAGTTCTTGTTTTGTTGGTGGCAAACTAAATGGATCGTATCCTACGATTTTTTTTAAGATTTCTTCGGTTTCGTTTTCACATTTGTAACCTTTTGCAAATAATTTGAACCGTTATTTATTTATGGTATTTCTCGTTTTTAATGCATAGATCCTGTACACAAACTCTTTAATAACTTGAAAAATCTTGCTCGATGTTGTTAATTCGGTATGTCGAAGCAGTTGCAAAAAAGACTCTTCAAATTTTATTTTTTTAAATATTAAACGGATTTTTTTTCCTTTACCGTAGAAAGCTGGGTTGAAATCATTTCCCGTGAAAATGTATGTATACAGCGAGTGAAGAAATTAATAATTCCCCGAGCTTGGAATAAATGTCATTTATATAGGGTGATTCATCGTACAGTTTAATTTTCAAAAGGCTTTCTTTGACAGATCGTGTATATCTGCTATCGAACTGCTTTATTATTTTTATTCATTATCATTTGGCAAATCATTATGAAAAGACTCATACCCAAACAGTGTCTCCAAATTGTTCAGCTATATTACGAAAATCAGCGTTCTCTAAGACATGTTCTACTTGCGACTCGAGGAACTTACGGTGGACATAATCGACCTACTGAAACCACTATTACAAATACCATTCACAAATTTGAGTCCCAGTTTACATTAGTGGATGATACTCGACCTGTTAGACAGCATCCAACACGTAGTGAAGAGACCATAGCAACTGTAGCTGAAAGTGTACGCGAAGACCGCGACGAAACGATTCGTCGTCGTTCTCAGCAGTTTGGATTGGCGTATTCGACAACTTAACGTATTTTACCTAAGGATGTCCGCCTAAAAGCGTACAAAATTCAACTTATGCAAGAATTGAAGCCATGCGACTACAATTTGCGTCATATATTCAGTGAATGGGCTCTGGAAAAACTCAATGAAAATCCGGTGTTTTATCGTGAAATTTTGTTCAGTGATGAAGCCCATTTCTGGCTCAATGGATACATTAAAAAACAAAATTGCCGTATTTGGGCTGATGAGCAACCCGAAGAGTACCAAGAGCTACCCTTACATTCATTAAAAACAACGGTATAGTGTGGTTTATGAGCTGGTGGAATCATTAGTTCATATTTCTTTAAAAATGAGGCATATCAGAATGTTTCTGTCAATGGTAACTGTTACCGCGCCCTGTTAGCGGACTATGTGCTTCCTGGAATTTTAGCACACGGTCTCGGTAAGCTCTGGTTTCAACAAGACGGTGCTACGAGTCATACAGCGCGTGAAACATTGGACTTGTTGAGAAATCATTTTGGCCGCCTAGATCATGCGATATCACACCTTTGAACTATTTTCTTCCGGGATATGTAAAGTTGCAGGTCTTCAGGAATAAGCCAGCTACGATTGACGCTTTGGTATCCGCGAGATACCAGTCGCACAAAATTGGATCTTCTGAATGGACCACCTCAGACGTAGTCATGGCCAATATTTACATGACATCATTTTTAAGAAATAAATGTTATGGATTGTTTTTTTAATCGGTTGTAAAAATTTTAAGTTCACTTTCAAATTTATGTGTTTTATTTTACATTATAAATCAAACCTCATATCATATAAAAATAGAACTTTTTCTTCCCTGAATTTAAGTTGAATATTATTTCAATTTTCACTCTTTTATTTAATTTTCACTGGAGACTTCATAAACATAGCACTAATCCTAACAATTTTTCAAGTGAACCAATGATATTACTCGTAGATTAATTAGTTAATTAATTATTTATTTCATCTTGAACATAACAAATCAACCTTTTTCGCGCATTTGTATGGAAATGTCTTTTAAAGTCCAACCATCAGATGGTGGTTGATTTAGCTTGCTCTGATCCTTGCTAAAATAATCGAGATTACAATTAAAAGTTTATCTCTTCATGAATATTTTGTAGCATACACATATCATTTAGAATTGTCGCATACTTTTTTATTTTCTTAAGAAATGCTGTTTTGTTTATTATTTGACGACAGTATATTCGTCGCACTTTGCGGCTAATAGAAATTTTTAAACAAAAAAAAAACATTTTTTGACAGATTTTTCATCGTTTAAGCCCAGTACACTAACATCGCAATCCTCGTTATCCTTCTCAGCCGAACTGTGTACATTTTCGGTATGACTGGTTTCAATGTTTATTGAACTCTCTTCAGTAAATCTGTAAATATATTTATGATATCAAGGAAGGGATTATATACTTTTCAAAAAAGTTCGGAAAAGGTTGTTTTAGGAGGTGAACCAAAAATTTGAAAAAAGATCGATAAGGATCATTCCACATTTAGTGGATTTAACCCAAATAGAACTATTTAATTATTTTACTATAACTACAATTTATACTATTGTATGTACTTGCTTGCATTTTAAATTATAAACAGGGCTTTAAATACTTTTTTAAAATTTAGAGTAATCGTGCGCAATTGTATAATAATTATATGGTACAAGCCGGCAAAACTGATGGTTTGGATAATATTTTGATATTATCTGGCTTAATAATTTGAAACCCTTTTTCTATTTAATTTGGTGTGTGATCACCCCTAAGTGAAGAAGAAGAGGTAAGCAGGTAAGAAGAGGTCTTAGCGCTTATTTTTTTTTTTTTTTTTTTTTTCAATATGCATGTACATTTTGCAATAATTAGTGTGAGTTAAAAAATTTATTTAATTAACTTATCTTGAAGTGGATGGTGATGGGTTTATTTCTACACTTGTAGAAGACGTGCACGATGATATCAAGGATGGCTCAGAGCTGTAAATAAAAGCAAACACGGTACACCGAAATTTGTTTTTCCGAGAAATATAGTATACAATTTAATAAATCAGTTATATTAATTAATTTCATAATTAAGTAATATTTGGTAGACTTACCTTTCATAAGACAAATATTTAGATTTCACACGAAACTCCTTGTAGCAAGAGGAATGATAACCCTTTACCTCGTCTTCTTAACGTTCAGGCAGTGCTACGTCTTGATATTTGTGCTTATGATATTTTCGAGCTCTAGAAACATTTTTCAATAGGTCTTTTTTTTCCTCTCTTATTTTCCCTGAAAAAATGCACAAAAAACAATTCGTAATCACTTTTTAAAGAGATAAATTAATCACTAACTAATTACTATTAAATAAATTATTCACTTGGCAATGTGTTAACTATATACATATAAAGGATAGCGCCTTGAAATTGGCACAAATTCAAAGTCGAAAATACGAAGATAAATGAGCTGCACGACGATCAAATAAAGAGTGCTTTCAAGAAAACAACTTGCAGCCGCAACGGATTAAGCAAATCATTACACGTGATGGGAGTTTCCAAATATTTGAAATTCAATATGTAATATTTAATATTTCTTATTACCGTTGCAAGAAATTAATGTTTGTTTATTGGGTATGTAATTTAATTCGTGCAGCTTTTTTTCAAAATTTAAACGTTTATTTAAGAAAAACATGTACAATAGTATTATTCAAAGTATTGCCCATCTGAAGCTATAATTTTTCCCATCTTTCTGGCAATGTGCGGATCTAATCTCAAAAGAACTGCGCCGGTTTGGCAGCTAAGAATGAATCAAGCCAATTTTTGACATTCTGCTCTAATGTGAACCGTATTTCATGCATCGACCGGAACAAATGGTAGTCAGAAGGGGCAACGTCTGCTCTATAAAGCAGGTGGGGTAAGGCTTCCCATCCACTGTTTTCCAAATAGTTCTTAACCGGAATAGCAACGTGGGGGCGAGCGTTGTTATGATGGAAAATTATTGCCTCGTGTCTGGTCGCATATTCCGGGCGTTTTTCGGCTGCTGCTCTCTTCAAACGGATTAATTGTGTTCGGTAGCGTTGTCCATTGATGGTTTCACCGCGTTTTACCAGCTCATAATGCAGCACATCTATCTGATCCCACCAAGTACAGAGCATTGCGTTCGCGCCATGCATATTCGGCTTTGCCGTTAATTTGGCTGGTTGGCCGGGTTTCACATATGATCTTTTGCGCTTGGGGTTGTCGTAATGGGTCCATTTTTCACTACCAGTAACAATCCGATGCAAAAATGACTTCCTTTTTGGCGTTCCAGCAGCATTTCGGACATGCAAAACCGCCTTTCGACGTCTCTCGGCATGAGTTCATGTGGAATGCAATTTCCTTGCTTTTGAATATATACAGCTGTTTTAAAACCTTTTGAAATAGCTGCTTGAGTGACACCCAAAGATTCTGCGAGCTTTTCTTGTGTTTAGCAACAATCTCCATAGAGTAATGCTTCAAGTTCTTCATCTTCAAACTTTTTTGGCTGCCCAGGACGTTCATCGTCTTCCAAGCCAAAATCACTACTTTTAAATCGTGCAAACCACTTTTGGAACGTTCGCTCAGCTAACGCATGTTCACCATAAACTTCCACCAAAACACGACGACTTTCGGCAGCAGTTTTCTTCATGAAGAAGAACTCCCCGCAAAAATACTTTTTCAGGCACAAAGTTCGACATATTTGAGTGAAAAAAAGTTATTTTTGTTTACGCTTTAAATGAATGACGTATACTGAAATGACTTACAATGACAATAGCTTTCCAACGCACATTCCAATGGAATAATAACAATAAAATAATACAAGTTACGCCATCTCTTAGCAAACCGCACGAATTAAGTTATAGACCCAATACATTTAGCGCTCACCTAAGAGTCTACTAATTACACTTTAGCTGTTTCCAGGGCGCGGGTAAAAGAATTTTGGAGAATGTAGAAAGATTTTGTGGTTTAATTTTTTAAGAAACTCAAATTAATGTACTTACATATAAGATTTGATATTAAATACTTCGGATTTGTGTGACGCCAGTCATATTTTTTTCCAGTATGCCACAATCTTCATTTATTTCAAGATAAAAAAGAGATCAGGTATAGCTTATGACTAGATTAAATGGGCAAATATTGACGCTAAGAATATATGCACTAAAAATGTTAATGGTAATGCGAGTAATATTCATGATAACAATGTTCATGGTGAGGAAATGCAAATGTTTCACTTCAACGTTTGAACCTACTTTGTTTATATTAATTAACCAACAAATTTAAAGAAATCGATACCTTTTTCCTCTGTTTATAAAATACAGTTCCAATTTATTTGTTTTCAATTCTTCTTTTTTATGTTCGCATTATTGAACTCCCCTTACAATTCTTATCTCTTCTATAACATTAAGCAAAGATTATAAATTGTACTGCAGATCTAAATAGACCAGAGTTTGAATTGAGCAATCTAAGAATTTACTTCGAATCAACTTAAATAAAACACTCTTCCACACTCATAAAAAGAGAGGGAAGGGAAAGAAAAAACGATTAAACATCCAGTAGTATTATACCATAAATACGAAAGTGCATTTTATTCATTTTTTATCAATTAATCTGACTTTCTGTGTAGGGCAAAAAAAAATTTTGTTCCGCACTTTATTCCCAGATGAAAAATGCGAAAATAAAATTGTTATTAATAAAAAAAATATAACTGTAGAATTGACAATTTTCGAGCGTAGGACTGAGAAAACGTTACCGTAACATTTGTAGGACAATGTGGCCATTTAATTAAAAATATAATTACCAACCAACAGTAAACAATTCAGCTGATTAATAATAATTTTTAAGGACCTCGTTATTCAGACAGGTTGCTAGTGGGGGACGCATATGTCAAAATAAACATTTTGTAAGAGAGACGTGTTTTCTACTTTTTTATCGACTCATCTTATGATTAAACTGAAAAGCTAACTATTATTAATAAAATTTAAACAACCACCAGATCGATATGTTTTACACATGCGCGTTTTGTTAGGTCCCACTAACGGGAATTCTAGCAGGGCGCAGTGTGGGCGTCTCGTCAAAACAAACCTGCTCGAAAAGATTCAGCCTGTTATTACTCATTAAAAAAAATAGCTGTCGTACTGTGGACTCAATACTCTCACCTCCACAGAGAATTATATTTTTGAGCCTTTCGTACGGTGTGAACCCTCCCACGGTTGGAAAAATATGCGAAAATATGGTATGTGAGAAAAAAACACTCATTCTTCCGCCGACAATTATATTTTGGAGTGGACTTGGAGTACACTGGATGGATTTTCGGTGCAATCAACCACACTCTTTCAGACTCAATTAAAACCTACAGTTCTCGCGCGACATGGCTTTTATTCCCATGATAATGAATGAATTCTGCACGATGTGCATTTCTAGTTTTTCTTAGCATTTTCAGACATTTTACGATAGGAATTTTGCGACAGAGTTGCACTCGAATTGCATATTCCCATTGCATGTCAAGCAAATTACAAATGCACCGTCAAGTGGTATCAGATCCTGACATCTAGTGCATTTATTACTCATCTTACCGTGTATAACGAAACCACTTATGCGTATGTATCTTTAAGATTTTTGAATAAAGATAAAGATAAATAAAGGCAAACTGAAAAGAAAAAGTAAAACTCTTTCTGTGTATATTAACTAACTAACACAAAATCGCCGATCACACCAAAAGCGTCTAACCTTTGTACCGTAACTACGCGATTAAGAGTTAAAACACAAGACTACTTCAAGTATCTTACTGATTGCGCCAATTTTAATATAATGTATTTGTAAAAGAAAATAAAGAACTCTTTCTCTATATTTTCCTTAGCTATTATACTTTATTCGTTTGAATCTATCTTAAGACTAACTAACTAATTAAAAATGTATTCTTTTTTATATGCGATTGGAGATACAAGTATTTCTCACTCGATCGATTTCTTATCCATTCTTGGAATTTTTTGCTGTACAGTTTGGCTTAGGTTTCGGAGTTCACGATCGATGCACTTGTTGCGATCAATGGACTTAAACATGTTTCACATAGAATTGCAGTACAGAGTTTGTTGGCATAATTATGTGATAACGAAATCATATTGGGTTAGGTTGGGAATTTGTGATCGATACACTTGTTGTGATCGATGCAATTAAAGTGTGTTAATATAAAGGCGTATATTATTTATGCGACCATTGGATCTGCTTTAAATATTTGTATCATATATGGTACAGATATGCTTATCTGTGTTTGTATGATATGCTTATCTGTAACTATTAGACCCAAGGCATTGTAAGAGCTTTACGAACATCCAACATCATCTGCAAAAGCCGTTAGTCTACTCCTCGAATTCAGTGAAAACATTGAATTTATATAAATAATAAATAAAATGGGTCCCAACGTAGAGCCTTGAGGAACTCCCAAATTAAATAAGCAAATCTAGCTTTTCACACCATCAGTCTTTACTCTTTGAGATATATTGGATAAGTATGATCGAAACCAATCAAGTATAAATCCATGAAAACCAGCTCTTTCCATTTTATCCAACAGTATAGAATGGTTGACCATATCAAAGGCTTTTGTAATATTAATAAATAATCCAGCAATGAACTTTTAATCGCCAAGGTTACAGAAAATATTTGAGCAAAAAGTTAGAAGGGCGTCTTCGGTATATTTACCGTGCTGGAAACCAAATTGCATTGGACTGAAAAACGTAACCTTATTAACACGTTATCCTCTCTTTAATAACCTTTTAAAAATCTTTGCTAAAGGTCGGCAGAAGTGAAATAGGCCTACAGTTTTTCAAATCGCCTACAGAACCTTTTCTAAACAGGGGAACTCTAGCAACGCAGATACCCAGGGAAAGTTTCCAGAAAACATACTGCGGTTAAAAATGATCGCTAGCACATCAACCCCAAACCATGTGATGCGTTTTATAAGTATATCCGAAATACCACCAAAGCCACATGAGTTCGAGTTTTCTTGGAATCCAATAACATTTAAGAGCTTCTAAGCAGTGATAGGCTCGAAATTTCTACATTGGTACATCGAGTGCATATCCTTTGGACTGTTTGTGGTGTTAGGCTGTTTGTTATTGACGTAAAATACCAATTGAATGTATTAACTGTGTCAAGTTTGTCAGAAAGTTCGCAGTTGTTCACACGAATTGAAGGAGGTTTTCTGGTAGGAGGAGACTTGTTCAAAACATCATCATCAATACTTGCCATTCAAATTTCAGGTTACCCTTAGCAGAAATGCGGCAAAATGCAATCCCTATTTTTAGTTTTAAGCATATATTTTTAAACTTATTTTTAAGCCTAAGGTTAAGGGGATTCTTAGAGCACTTTATTCTCAGCTTATTTTGTTAGCTTACTTTTTCAATGAGTTGACTAGAGATACAAGGTTTTAGTCTTTTATTAGATTTTGTCAGGAGTCCTGTAGATGGCCAGTTTACTTAAGTCTAGTTAGTAAAACCTTAAACACATCCTTGAAACAGAAGCATCACTTTCCATGTACACATCTTCTTACAAAGGAGGGGATTTTTTAGCTTTATGAAATCAATTTTTGTCTTTGGTTTTTGGAGGACATTTACTTCGCTACGGCTGGTACGTTTGCTTTGAAAAGAGTTTACCAACAGACCTACCATTGGGTGCTCAGCGATTTGCAAGTCATTCGTGAAGGCGCTCTGTAAATCACCCATAAATATGATCCAAACACGTACCCTTAGCCAGTAGAAACATCTACTAAGCAACGTTCATACTGCGGACAGCCTTCAGTTTCAATCGCAAACAATTAACCCTTTAGTGTCAAATATTGCTTATAGGCAACATTTTATATTTCCGGTCATAGTTGCCATAGTATTTGTTGTTTTTGCTAACGGTTTTCTTCAAACGAAAACTAATATGTCTGAGCATTCGTTTACGTTACATAACGTTACATTTAGTCACATTTTTAAAAGCCTTACAAGTGTCCATTTCCGAGCTAGTTAAAGTGCTGTTCAGACGTGTGCAAAAAAAAGTGGAAAAAGTTGTTCTACAAAAATTCAAATTAAAACTAAACACGCAAGAATTTTTTTTAAAAAGTGAATTTTATTATAAATAACAGGTAAGAAAATGAAATAAAATTTGCAAAACTTAAAAAAAGTTTTTATTGTTGTGTCAGTAATTTCATGAAAACAATGTTGCTTATAGGCACCATAGTAGCCATAATTTTTGTTTTTAGAAATACATCAAAAAGGTTAAACAGAATCAGAAATAAAACGAATGATCGATTTCGACTGGAATAATTGATGATGAAGAAGGTTAAGAAGAAGAAGAAGAGTTATATGATTCCAATTTGGAGAGAGTGATTGAAGAGACAATTGATCAGGTAAGCGTTATTACATTTTAGTTGTACTGAATCAATTGAAATCCCGTACAGGTAAGGAAAATAGGAAAAACGTTGAAATAAATTTGATTACCAGAATTGTTAAAGAAGATTTACATACATGCTAATGAAGAAGTTGAAAATGAAGAGGATACAGAAAACATCGTCACGGAAGTTTTGCAAAAATCAATCTGGAGAGATCGAGATGGAGGAACACGAACCTACCCGTTTGCGAAACTGCTTGAAAAGAAGTCAAAGATCCAGTAAAATATTTCAGTGAGTTCTTCGATGATGAAATTATAAACAAGATTTGCAACGAATCAAATCTATATTCGATGCGAACGAAAGGCATTGTGCTAAATTTTTTACCATTCGAGTTCAAACGATTCTTTGGCGTATTTCTTTATTTAGGCGTAATACAAGTTCCAAATTTACGAATAGCTTGGATGCCAAACTTTAGATTATAAGCTGTTGCAGATTCTTTATCAAGAGTACGCTTTGAGAAAATCAAAGAAGCTTTTCACATAAATGATAATACTCAACAGCCGGAATGTGAATCTACTAATTACGATAAACTTTATAAAATACGTCCGTTACTGGATAAAATTAAAGATAAATGCAACAAAATAGACCAGGGGGACACCAGATCATTGATGAACAAATTATTTATTATAAAGAACGTCATAATCTAAAACAGTACCTACCAATGAAGCCCAATAAGTGGGGTTTTAAAATGTTCACAAGTGCTGTAGTTTCAACTGTAGTTTCAAGTATCGTAAACGATTTTGCTCCCTATGTAGATGGAGCAAAGCGTTAATCTTTTGGATTAGGGATCTCATTAGATATTGTGTTGCATTTAGCTTCTAATATTCCACAAAACAAGAATTATAAATTATTTTTCGATAATTGGTTCGCTTTCATAAGCCTGATGATTGCGCTAAAAGAAAAAGAAATTTTAGCAGCAGCAACAATTCGAAGCAATCGAATAAAAAACTGTTGCTTTATTTATGAAAAAGCACCCACCCGTCACCAGCGTCTCCAGCACCATCTAACATTTCAAACGTTTCATCACAAAGTTTATCGTCGTCAACAAAACTTGCATATATATAGTATATCAGAACCTCCAAAATCTATGCGTCATGATCAAGCCGGTCATTGGGGTGAATGGGGTGCAAAAGGAAGATGTAGATTATGCCATACCGGTATTCCAAAATCAAAATGTAAGGTACACTTATATTGTTACCCACATTTCAGACATGAAATGTATCAAAAATTAAAAAAACAAAATAAAATATCAATATTCGTTTGTGTTTTAAAATGTACTACCATGGCGCAATGTTGCTTATAAGCAACATACTATAACGGTAAAACCAGAAGTGGAAGAGCCTTAAAATTGATATCAGTTCATATTCAAGGCTCAACCCATAACCTTATTTGTTCAAAATATTTTTAACATATGGCATTAAATGGTTAATGTATCGAGCTACAACATACGATTAAGTTTCAGCATCTGTGAGGTCTTCCGATTGAGTCGTATACGCGGGCAGGGCCGCGTTTGTTAATTGAGCTTATCAACGCTAAGCTTGGTTGGTTGCCATTAAAATGTAAGGAAGGTTCGATTGCTCAGCCAATTGCCACTAAAATACGTTTTGGGTGGACAAGTTGTAATGCAGAAAAAAAAAGAGCAGCGAAGAACATTCAGCATAGCTTCTACACTTGTGAGTGTGAAACCCAATATGCCAATATGAAAAGCTGGTTAAGTCCTCCATATATATTGACAAGTTTGGAATTTCTAATCCTACACATAAGTTGATATTTAGTGATGATAAAAGGGCCTTAGATTTACTAAATACTCATACCTGTAAAAAAGATGTTCACTTTGAGACGGATTTGCTTTGGAATTTTGATAATGTCAATCTGCCCGACAGCCTTCCTATGGCAAAGAAACGACACACTTGTTTGCTCAAAAGATGAAGCTCAGATCAAGAGCTTTCATATGCTTTCGATATTAAAATATCGGAGTAGATGTTCGTATTTACCTATAAATAGATTGCGCATCAGGCATAATATATGCCGCCAGTGCAGCACCTATCACCACAAGCAACAATCGGGAACCCACCGACAGCGCAGCTAGCATCACCAAAAACAACTTGAAATTTCAACATCATCTGGCTATATTAACACGTTGACGGACACTTGCGTCTATAGCCGTCAAAGCGAAGTTCACTATGTGGCATGACGAAACAGTCATTTTTAGACACTACGGCTATAAAGGCACAAATGTGCCTTTACCGGCGTACACGTAGAAGTTTGAATTTCGTTTTCCACCTGTTACACGACTTGCAGCTTCAGTATGCACGTGGTTGTGAAGGAAGTAGTCAGATCGTGTTTTCTCTTCAATTTAGAGTTGCTATTGATACATTTAACCATATTTATTGTTTATACTGTTAAGTATTTTTTTATTATTGATTTAACACTTTAAATATACTGTTTACTTTTTGTTTTTTTTATGATTTTACATTTAATATATAAATAAATAATAATAATGTTAATAATAAATACATATATACAATAAATAATACTATAAAATAAAATGTTTTGTTCAATATTTAAAGAAAATGGCCAGTTGGGAAAAAGATCAGGCTAGTCTGTTTAAGCTTTTTGAAGAAAGCAACAGTGAATCTCAATCTGATGCTGACAGTGCTGTTAATAACAGTTTGGGTAACGAAGATAATGAATCAATTACAGATGAGGAATATGAAGCACCAGAAGAACCAGAAAATGATGACATATGGGATACCAATACAACACCCATAAAAAACTTTTTTGATCCAGATGCCGCTAGGATTCTTTTGGATATAGATGACAATATTTCTCCAATTCAGGTTTTTGAAAAGATATGTGATGAACAATTATTGAAAATAATTATAAAATCTGCAAATGATTACGGCATAAGACTTTGAAAATCAGGAATTATCATTTGAAAAATCAAAAGTGACTTTCGTTTGACCTTGAAAATGGGTTTCAAAACCAACAACAAGCCACTAACAACAATTCATTAAGCGGTAAAACGTCTAATGCGTCCAAATCATCTGGTGCAAATAGAATAGAAATGCAATTAAGGAAGTTAGAAGAGCAACGTGATCGAGAGTATATCGTTAAAAAATATGTAATTCTAAATCAACTTAATTGCTATGAAGAAGAAGGTTCAATTGCCGCTGAACCGGTCGACACTAATCGAATTAGTGAGTGGGAAGATAAAACATTTAAAATGCCAGAAAAGAAGTGCGCGAGTGGTAACCCAAAAAATCACGTAAATTTCTTCAATCCGTGGTTCGGTAGTAAGCCGCAAGTAAGACACGAAGTGCGAGGAGTCTGTGCTTAACAAATCCCAAATCGCAGCGAGACAAATAATGTCAAAAGAACAGCTGACGTTTTCTGGGAGATCAGACGAATGGCCTCTCTTTATAAGCTGGTGGAGAATTTCCTCAGCAAGCTGTGGCTTTACCCAGTATGAAAACATGCTCCGTCTTCAACGATGCTTGAAAGGAGAGGCTCTGGAGGCAGTTTGCTTTAGGCTTCTTCATCCAAATCAGGTCGAAGATGTTATCAAAACATTAGAAATGTTATATGGTCAGCCTGAACTCATAATTCAGTCGCTCATAGAGAAAATTAGAAGGGCACCTGCGCCTAGGTACGACAAATTGGAAACGATGATTGACTTTTCACTCGGGATAGATAATGTTTGCCGCATGATGGAAGCCACTGGACTATGCGCTCATCTCAATAGTCCCTGCCTGCTACAAGAGCTAGAGTAGAGAAGTTGCCAGTGCAAATTTGATTAAATTGGGGAATGTACAAACCGACGGTGTCTTTCGTCGATTTATCCGTGCTTAGCGATTGGCTTTCTTAAGTAGCGAGTGCTGTGTCAGAGGTCACGTTCAAGGAAGCCCTGTCGGAACCAAGGACAAATAAAAAAACGAAAGCAATCATAGCTGTGCACCAAGAAACAAGAACTCAAGTTGAAAATAAGTGCTATGCAAGTTAGCGCAACTGTACGACGCTTGCTTCATGCAAACAGTTTTCAAAGATATCTTTGCAAGAGAGATGGAATCTAGTTAAACGTCTACACATTTGTCGAACGTTCTTACTTCGACATGGTAGTCGTCGCTCTCTCATCGGGATTATGCGGGATTGATGGATGTACCTACCGGCACAACTTGCTTTTGCATAGCAATGAGGCACTGCCGAGAGCATGGCACGATTTTAGCACAAACTCAGAAAAGCCAACTACGAGTAGAGATTCGCACGGTGGTGGATTTTACAGTGGTACAATTCATCATCTAGATGCAGCGATTACACTTTTCAAAATTGTTCCCGTAAGCGTGAACTACAACAACAAGTCAGTAGATACTTTCGCTTTTATTGTTGACGGATCATCACTTACACTCGTAGATGGAGAATTAGCAATAGCACTCGGTGCTATAATGGGGGATGATGAACCATTATGTCTTAGGTGGACGTCAAATACCAATCGCCTTGAAGAATCGTCTAAAAAGATAAACCTCAAATAATCGGCACATTGAGTAAATCAAAGATTTTTGCTTTCAAATGCGCATACGGTTAATTCACTTGATCTTCCGAAACAATCCGTTGATGCTCGCGCTCTTATGGAAAAACACAGCCACCTAAAAGGACTTGAAATAAAATCCTATCAGAATGCGAAGCCTCAGATCCTGATAGGTTTGCGACACTGGAAGCTGGGTATGCTTCTCAAGACAAGAGAAGGCAATGCCTCTAAACCAGTCGCCATCAAAACCAGATTAGGATGTACACTTTTTGTCTCATCTTCGGTGGATACCAAACCAAACCTGAAGAGAGAAAGTGCAATCAATATCCATATTTGCGATTGTCAAAGTTAAATCGATTTACGTATGCATGAGACAGTTAAGCAATACTTTTCCTTGGAGAGCGTGGGCACGAAGCCAATAAAAAGGATGATCTCAAACGAAGATGATAGGGCTGTTCAAATGCTGGAAGAGAAAGCAATCTTTTTGGGGAACAGGTATGCCGTACCTCTTCTATGGAAATATCATAATGCATGCCTACCTAATACGAAAGCGATGGCAGAAAAAAGATTAAACTTTCTTGAAAAGCGACTTTCAAAACAGCCTCACCAAATTAAAAGGTTAAATGATCAAATCGAACTATACGTAAAAAAAGGATACGCAAAAAGATTAGAGTAACATGAAGTTAACAACACTGAACCACTCATTTGGTACTTACCAATTTTTCCTGTCACAAACCCAAGAAAACCAGATAAGCTGCGCATAGAATGGGATGCTGCAGCGAAAGTCCAAGGAGTATCACTTAATTCCTTTTTATTAAAAGGACCGGACAATGTACCAGAGCTTCCATCTGTTCTCTTTCGATTTAGAGAAAGGAAGTTTGCAATATCGAGAGACATACACGATATGTTTCATCAGGTAAGAAAACTAGAAGAGGATAAAAACTTTCGACGATGTTTTTGGCGAAAAACTGGAATTATTGAAGTATTTCAATTCACAATTTCATTCCGTCTCAAAAACAAAGCTCTTAGAGGCATTGGTCGAAAAAGCCGATATAGGTGACCGGAAGATATCAGAAGTTTTTTGTTCCATAAAGCAACTAGCGGGTACTTTTTTTTATTGAAGAAAATATTACGAATTTCTGAATGCGGCGTTTACCACTTCATAAAAATAGGGTAGGCACTTGACGAATTTGTTGCCCTCGCAGACAAAATATACGAGGCGTCACAAAGTACACGCGTGTATAGAATTTCCACTTCACAGAGCCCAAGCTCTTCAAAAAGTTACCTCAACGACATTCAACAACGACTTAATGAAATTGAATCCATGATTGAGTCATTAGACTTATGTCCTCGTTCTCGTAGCAAACACCAGCCAAATTCCCAAAAAAGAGCGCTCACTTTGTCAAAGAAGGTTTATTTCCAACTCAGCATACTGCTGTTCTGCCGTGTAGTTCTCCAAGCAGATGTAATTCTCCAAGTGTAGTTCAACCAGCCCAAAAAAAGTTCGAATGTCTCAAGCACTGATAACCCAAACTAATAAAGACTGCTGTTGCAGCGGCAAACAATCAGTAAAAAGTTACTCGCCGCTTATTTTCCAAGGATAACAAAAATAAGCTATTATTCTTAATAGACACGGTGCCGATTTATCGGTAGTACCGTACAATACCAAGAAAAAATTTTTAAACCGCAACAATATGACATCCTTTTATCATCTACTAATGGAACAACCATTCAAACTTTTGGTACTTAACTGCCCAAAGTAAACATCGGGTTAGAAACAGATTTCATACATACGTTTGTATTAGCCTCAGTAAGTCGTCCAATTTAAGAAGCAATTTAAGCCACGCCTACTCCAGTACAATTTACAGTGAACAATGAATGCGGTTAAATACTAAGTACATCTAGGTCTTTAACACAACCTCCAATTTACTTTGCACCCGTCAATCATACTATAGTTCACCATATACTCACAAAAGGTTAGCTTCCCTTTGCGAGACCAAGAAGACTCGATTTAGTTGGACACAAGGCGGCCCAAACTAAATTTGAACAAATGGTTGAATTAGGCATATGCCAGCTATCCACTTGGATTGGAAACATTGCGTTGATTACTGTAGATTTAATACATTCACGGTACCAGACCGGTATCCAATTCCTCAAATACAAGATTTTTCAATGAACATAAGCGGCTTTAACATCTTTTCTAAAATAGACCTAGTCAGAGCCTTCCACCTGATACTCGTTGCTGCTGAGGATATATTTACAACCGCGTTAACAACAATCTTTGGGCTATATGAATTTCGTCGAATACCTTTCAGTCTGCGCAACGCAGCACCGACCTTTCAGAGACTTGTAAATGCACTCTGTCAAGGACTCAGCTTCGCATTTGCGTATATTGATGACATGCTCGTAGCAAGCTTAACCGAAGAAGAGCATAAACTATATACATTTAGAAACTCTCTTTAAACTTCTCTTTATTTTCCCATCAAGAGAGCGAGTTGAAGCAGTTCTCAGTTTTCCAACACCTGGGTCAATCAAATAGATTCACCGATTCGTTGAGATGATTAACTTCTACCACAGGTTTATACCAAAACTAGTCGAAATATTGGCTCCAATTCACAATCACTTGGCCTCTCTGTTAAAAATGCCTAATCCAACAACGTTTTCGTTTGGCCCGCCACATTTAAACGAGGCAGTTGGAAAAGCCAAAGACGCCCTTGCCCAGGTGACTCTTCTCGCTCATCTTCAGAGTAACGAGGAATACTGCATTGCGACGTATGCACCCAATACTACAGTAGGTGCTGATTTACAACGAAAAAAAGATAAGTTGTTTGAACCCCTATCCTTTTTCTCAAAGAAGCTGTTTAACGCTGAGACCAAATATTCCGCTTTTGACCGAGAGCTCTTGCCTATATATTTGGCAAAGAAATACTTTCGTTATTTATTCGAAAGAAAAGAAGTAACCATTTTTACCGACCACAAACCCCTTGACATATACCATGTCTACAAAAACTGAAAGAAGCCCGCGGCAGACACGCCAATTAGATTTCGTCTCACAATTCACTACTAATATCCAATACATTGAAGGCAAAGATAATGTAGTAGCCGATAGTCTGTTACGCGTAGGCGAGAGCGAAATAGCTACCACCGAAAAAATGCAAGAGATAAAGATGGACCTCGAAAACTTAGCAAAAACTCTAGCTGCAAATGAGGATCTAGCAACATTGTTGGTTGAACATTGAACAAATCGCAAAAAACTTCAATGTTTCGTCTGCAGAGATTTAACTTCCTCAACGTAAAACTTTACTGTGACACTAACCGGAACAGAATGTACAGGGTTTTCTAATAACGACTTGACAACATTTGAGATATTTAATAAACTTTATTATTGGCTTAAAGTACAATCAAAACATTTATGAATGGAACTCGACTTCGTTCGGCCGAAACGGCCGCTAGTTCGCGTTCAATAAACCACTGACTTAACGTAGCACCACAGAAAATAGTCAAACGGCGTTAAATCGTACGGACGAGGCGTCCAATCGACTGGCCCATGTCTTCAGATAACACGTTCACCGTACCTACTCTTCATTAAATCGGTTGTAACGTGTGCTGTGTAGCTTGTGGCACCATCCTACACCACCACCACATGTCGTCCATTATTTTCCAATTCGGGCCAAAAATAATCGGTGATCATGGCGCGATAACGCTGACGATTCACAGTAACGTGACGATCGTTATCGCCGACGAAAAAATATGGTCCAATAACACCGCCGGAGTTCTTCTCCAGAACTCAATCGGAGAACGTACGTCGCTTCAAATGGTCCATCGGCTTCAATTCTTGAGTCAGCTTGATCTTGTATGGCTGTAAACCAAGATCCTTACGCAAAATATGCCATAATGTGGTCTAATTATGGATCATTTGCTACGGACGTCTGAACGGCAGCTATATTTTCGATACTTCGACCAACCCGTTGTCTCACTTACACGGTAACACAACGAATATGTAGACTCAAATTTTTGCACTAAACTTGCTATTGCCTGTCTACTAGGGCGAGAATTACGACTAAAAATTGGAGTTAATGCTCTTAAAGTTGCAGTCACCGACTCCGAATATCTGTAGAAAATTTTTATAATTTGCAGACGTTGCTCGTTAGTGTACTTTACGATGATGAAAATGTTGACTTTACTGAATTAATTGACAGTAACAGTTTGATGATTAGTGGAAGATTGCGTTCACAAATTAAATTCAAAGTTCTCAAGTCCCTATTGGAAAACCCTATACGTTCCTTAAACACTGCGTAGACAAGTCTTTAAAAGTTTGCACAATGTTTCTCACCCTGGTATTCGCTCCACATGAAAATTAGTTTCGGGTCGCTATTTCTGGCCGAATACGAACAAAGTAATCAATGGTTGGGCTAAATCATATATGTCGTGTCAAAAATCTAAGGTCCACAGACACACCAAATCAGCCCTCGGTAGGTTCGATATCCCAACAGGACGTTTCGAACATATACACCTTGACCTAGTAGGACCACTTCCCCTCTCTGAAGGTTTCTTGTTCATACTGACAGCCATAGACCGTTACACCTGATAGCTCGAAGCGTACCCGTTAAAAGATATGACGGCAATCTCAGTTGCAAAAGCATATGTAGAAAATTTCATTTCGAGATTCGGCACTCCGTTAAAAATTACCAGTGACCAAGGTAGTCTGTCGAGGAAAAAAGCCTGATGTGTACATGATAACCGTGATGACATTTGGAGCGACATGTTCTCCCTGCACCGCACAGTTTGTAAAAAATAGAATTGCTGATGAATTTGAAAGTGAATTCTCTAAAGCAATAAAAGAAATTTATCAAAACCACTGCGATGATGATTTAATGGACAGCGACAGCGGAATTAGGAACAGAAAAGGTTTCTGGAATGTGGTGTACCAACACAGATTTCTTTATTTATAAGGTGTGTTCTAATAAAAAACTTGTTGCTTTCCAACTAAACGTAAAGTTTTAAGAACGTTGATGATCTTCTGGGAAATTCTTTAATGTTTCTAAAAGTCCTATTTCTAGAAATATGGCGAACCGAAATCGAATGGAACGAACAAATAAAAGACGAACAGTTTGAGAAATTTAGGTGCGTCTATTGCCCGAAGTTGAAAAGGTAAAGATACACAGATGCTGCAAAACCACCATCAAAAGCAGCTCGTTAGAACGACAGCTACGCATATTTGTTAATGCGAGCGAAAATATCCACGCCGCTTTTGGAATACTTAAGGTCTAGCTCAGGCGAGTCGATAGAATATATCCTAATTGCGTTCGAAACTAGAGTAGCACCTCTAAAGCTTTTTTCAATTCCTAGACTAGAACTACAAGCAGCCGTTCCCGGAACCCGACTAGCCCACACTATAGCATAGTCACATAATATCTGGTTTGAAAAGTGGTTTTTTTGGTCTAATTCAAAAAATGTTTTATGTCATAGAATCATAGAAAGTATATGCAATTCATATCCCTTACAAACTGAGCTTCAATCTGCCGAAAGAACGCTTTTAAAAGAAGCACAGTCTAGCACCTTTAAGGATAAGATTGCAGATCTACTGGTTCATAAAAAAGTGGATAAGACTAGCAAAATATATAAGCTATGCCCATACATAGATGCAAATGGGATCCTGAAGTCAAGAAGTAGAATACGCACACTGAATATAGCCATGGCAGATTTTAAAAATACAATACTATCACACTTTCTAAGAATCATTTTCTCAAAAACCTAATAGTTATAGACTACCAAACTCAATACAAGCACTAAAATCACAAGACCGTTGTAAATGAGCTTAGATAGAAATTTCATGTTCCCTCCCTAAGAACCGCTTTAAAAAGAGTACTAAGATGCTGTCAAGTGTGCAGAAGTTATTACGCAGTACCCGAACCACCATTGATGGCTGATCTTCTTTCAGCGCGACTTGAATCCTTTTGTCGCCATTTTCATACGTTGGGATCGACTATTTTGGTCCTCTTAATGTAGAGGTACTAAAGTGAACAGAAAAAAGATGGGGGGTATTGCTAACATGCCTTACTACAAGAGACATCCATATAGAAATTGCCTAAACGCTTTCTATCGATTCTTGCATATAAGCTCTACGAAATTTCATTGCAAGACGTGGAAACCCCTAAGAAATCTTCAAAGATAATGGCACGAATTTTCAAGGAGCCGAATGTGAATTAAGAGACGCATATAAAGACCCAAATCTGGATGGGATGGCGGAAGAATTTACTTCTACCACTACGAAGTGGAACTTTATCCCACCGGCTTCCCATCACTTCGCTTTCCCTGGGAGCGACTAGTTCGGTTCGTCAAGTACGTGCTGTATAAGATAATGCAAACCAGAAATTCGACTGGTTGTAGAAAATTGGAAGTAGAAAATATTGTTAATTCTCGACCACTGACATATATTCTTGTAGAAGGTGAAAATGAAGAGGCCCTGACACCGAACCATTTCCTTCTGGGATCTTCCAGTGAAATTAAGAATCCGGTAAATTTCGAAGATGATGTGCTCAAGAGGAGTTGGATGACATCACAGCAGTATGCGCAGAGCTTTTGGAAGCTTTGGATAAAGGAGTGCCTGCCCACAATTACTCCCCGGACTAAATGGTTTTCCAAAGCTAAACTACTTGAAATAGGAGATATAGTCCTTATTTGGGACCCGAACAGTCCAAAAAACATCTGGCAAAAGGATAAAATCGTAAAAATCAATTTGTCGAAGGATGGTCAGGTGCGCAGTGCCTTTGTAAAAACCCAGACAAAAATTTATGAAAGACCTGCCGTAAAGTTGACAGTCCTTGACGTCAGACTTAAAAAGGAGTTTGGACCACAGGCAATGAAACTTTGACATCGAGGTCAAAAAATCCTCTAAATCTTTCAAGCTTCGAACGTAAGATGTAAAAGAGATGGCAGTTGGCTCAAAAGTACTGTCATCATGACAATAACAATAAATACCACAAAGAAGAAAGAACCTATAAAAAATGGAGCTGAGAATCGAAGATAGAGCGATAAAAACGAACGAAAAATAAAACCAAAAAAATTATGCAAAACAAAAGAAAAACTGAAAGTATTTGAAAGTGTATTTAAAAATGTATAAATTGAATTTTAATATCTTTAATAAAAATAGGAATTTTGTAACGGTGAATAACGAACTTATTTCTATTCCTGTTTTAAAATCCTCATAACAAAATCTGAATTTGTAGTTATCGATATCAGGACAACATAGATATTGTTTTAATTCGCGCGTGGACAGGACAGTTGCCTAAAAACAGAATGCTTTCGGCCGCGGTGTAAATTGAACGTCAAACCTTCCGATTGGGAAGCCAATACACTACCACTTAAGAACCGCCCTCCTTTCAAAATTAGGGAATTCACTGTGAAGTTATTATGAAATTAGTCCCCATAATTATATATAATCAGTCCTCAAAGAGGTACGAAATAAGTCCCCGATTTTTTGAGTATTGTATTGAGTATGTACAGTATTTATTACTTTAGAGAAAGTTAATGTTATATTCCAGAGTTAATTGTTTATGATTATAGCAATATAGAAATTTAGTAATTATAAGCACATGTGGGTTTTCACCCGACCAATAACGCATATTTTGCTTATTGAAGAACCCATTGAGCCAAAAATGAGCTTCGCCACTGAAGATGATTTTGCGATGAAATTCATCATCTTGGCGCATCTTCTCCAGAACCCAATCGGAGAACGTTTGCAGACGTTGCTCGATAATGTACTTCACCATGATGAAAATGTTGAGTTTACTGAATAAATTGACAGTGACAGTTTGATGATTAGTGAAAGAGTGCGTTCACAAATTAAATTCAAAGTTGTCAAGTCCCTATTAGAAAACCCTTTAGTAATAAATATAGTATTTATCTGCATGGCCTCAAAATAATGTTTGGTGTCAAATCTTGTCAAAAGATGCATATAATTAAAGGACCTTCATATTCTGACGAATCTTTATCATACTCTTCTATAAAGAGCTCACGGTCATCATAATTTTTCTCAAAAATAACATCTAACATATTTGTATGCCCCATTGCCTTAGTTCTGAAAAGTCTTCCTCTTTAAAAACACCATGCTTCTTTTCCAACATTTCACTGGCCATCAAAATTTTAGCATGTCTGATGTTTTCTTTCTCTTTTCGCCACTGGTTTCCCCACTTTCTACAAGCAACTGAAGTTCTCCATATGTATTTAAAGAACCCTTCATCCGGAATAACTTTCACAAACTTTCTGTTTTTCCGAATGATATGCGCTAGTACACCGTAATAATCTTCAACAGTTTATGTGGTACATATTTCTTTTTTATAACCAAAAATTTTTTTTAATAACGACAAAAGAATATAATAAACACACTATTTGTATTCATTGTTGATAACCAAGTATTTATAAATTCTGTAAATTAAGTTTTCATTTCAAATGTATTAATCTTTACGTTTGATTCCATGAAAGCAGGAAGCAGGACTCTTTAGAAACTCTAATGTATTATAATAAGCTCTTGGATTTTGTCGATATATGTATTACGTCTAATGGCTTGACAGTATTGAAACCAGCAACCTACTAGTTTCACATCAAGATATATGCCATTTGAGGCTGCTCAAATGCCACCTTCGTAGCCCGTTATAAATATAGATGGATTCATCTTGAAAATATTTTGTTCGACGTTTTCGAGTATAATGATAAGTTAAGTTATCCTGTAGGGATAGCTATAAAACGCGAACGGAGAGGAATTATTCCCCACCCTAACTGTTCAACTCACGCTGAAATAAAAAAACGAACGTTATTTGTAATACAAATTTATTAAGCAATGTTAAGTGTGTTCTTCCATCGATAAATTAAAACTAACCTAACTAAAATACTTATTTCTAACTTATCGCCTACCTCATATATTCACATGCAAGGGTAATTGCTGCATCAGCATTATTTGACTGTGGGAAGCTTTGTCGTATGAAGAATACGCCAAACGGGTGCGATCATGTTCTTGCACACTTGCACATCCCAATGTTTGTTTCGAGAATGTATATGTATAAAATAATTGTATCTTGCGTACGCCCTCTTTCCACCCGTCTGGAATCTGATTTAAAATAATAGTAATTGTTGCCTTGCAATTGCTTGCTTGCTAATCCGGTTTTACAGCCCTCTTTCAGTCACATACGTCAAACAGAACAGTCATCCAAGACTGCATATGTTTAGTTTAAGGTTTGACATTTTATTGATCGTCTAATAATCGCTAAAGGTGTTAAAATATTGAAACTTACTACAAAAATAGTGAATCTCTAGTAAGTATCTCGATACGCGTATTATGAGCTATAGGCAAAACTGTAAAAAAAAAATTCGAAGATATTAGCTCTGTTACAGGTATTTTAAGGCCTACTCATCTTAATAAAGACTTTGTTTAATTTCAGGATGGTGCAACTTTTGGTGTTTGGAACAGTCAAAATATACGAATACAACACGCCCATAGTAACGTTGAAGTTGGGGAATGGCAAAATAGTCAGTGGAACCTTCAGAATGGTGGACATTATTCATATTACAACCTACGATGGTGTTGTCAAACAATTTACTCCTATGATAATAAATATAATCGATAAAACTAGTATCATAACCGCAACTAATCCATCAGCTTGAACATATTTATCAATTATTAGAAAGATCAATCAACTGGTTTGGGTCCGCTTGGAAGTCGATAATGAATCGAATAATGAACGCCTTACATCAGCTACTAGAGAGATATTGAAGGGTTACAACAGGATTATTAAAAGAGTCAACAATTCCAGCATTGATAAGTATAAGCAGATGCTTTATAACAAGCTTGGTTTAATAAAGGACGAACTTAGCGAAATAGTCTCGGCGGCGCACTTGGCAAAGAGGGGAATCATAAACACTACCCTCCTAAATAAAGAAGAAATGCTAGACGTGTTTTCGCAGATAGAAACCCTTCTGTATGACAAGGAGATAGAGGCGATAGAATACGTAGAACCTATAATGTTTTAAAAGGTCCTTACCAAAAACCCGACCTAGGGAATTTAATCACGTGCGAATCAGATCCACTTTAAGAAATAGTAAGAGAATACACCTTGATACAAACGAACTATATGTTTCGCATGAAGAAATACTCGCTGTTAAGGTGTTATGTTCAAAAATTAGGGATGCAGTAATTTGCAACGAAAATCAACTTCAGGGCTTATCCACGAATCACTGCATTAGTCGAACAATCAGAGGCAAAGATGTGGATTGCGACAACCAAATAAGAAACCTGTCATTGACTGTTTTCCTAACGAATTTTAAAGGAACCCTTCAATATACTAATAAAACCAAGAGGTTGAAAGGAACATTTCTGGTGCAATGAAACCATATCTATAGATGACAGGAAGTACACCAACCAGGAAATAACCTTGTTATTTTTTCCAGATCTTGAATTTTTGCATAATTTACACCTAAGAAATGTTAAAAAGTTAGATAAATTCAATATGATTACCGAGATATCAATAACTCCCGATTTAATTTTATATATTCTATTAATTATCAGTTTTTCTTTAATTGTTTATATAACACATGGGCTGCCGTGCCGTTTTATAGTAAAACACAAAATTTTTGCAAAATTCAACTTTATTTATCAATATAGTTGCCTTCGAGGGTGATACACTGATTGAAACGATTTTTCAATCTTTCGATACCAGTTTTGTAGTACGATTTCGGTTTAGCCTCAAAATAGGCCTCTGTTTCGGCGATTACTTCTTCATCGGTCTTAAATCTCGTTCCGGCGAGCATTCTTTTGAGGTCTGCGAACAGGAAATAGTCGCTGGGGGCCAAATCTGGAGAATACGGTGGGTGAGGAAGCAATTCGTAGCCGAATTCATTCAATTTTGCCATCGTTTTAATTGATTTGTGACACGGTGCATTGGCTTGATGAAACAGCACTTTCTTTTTCTTCAAATGCGACCGTTTTTCGATTTCGTTTTTCAAACGCTCCAACAACGTAATGTATTAGTCGCTGTTGATAGTCTGCCCCTTTTGGATATAGTCGATAAAAATTATTCCATGTGTATCACAAAATACGGATGTCATAACCTTGCCAGCCGACTGTTGAGTTTTTGGGCGTTTTGGACGAGGTTCGTCGCCTACTCGCCACTCAGCTGACTGCCGACTTGACTCTGGTGTGAAGTGATGGAGCCAAGTTTCATCTATTGTCACATATCGACGCGAAAATTCGGCTTTATTGCGGTTGAACAGCTTTAAACACTCCTGTGAATTATCAACACGTTGTTGTTTTTGGTCGACTGTGAGCAAACGCGGCATCCACTTTGAACAGAGCTTTCGCATGTCCAAATATTCGTGTAAGATACATCCAACACGCTCTTTTGATATCTGAGGCTCTCAGCTATCTCGATCAACTTCACTTTACGGTCATTCGTAATCATTTTGTGGACTTTTTTGATGTTTTCATTTGAAACAGCCTCTTTTAGACGTCCACTGCGTGCATCATTTTCGGTGCTTGTATGACCACTTTTAAATTTTTCAATCCGTTCGGCTGGTGCAGAGTCCTGGTAACACTTATCAAGCCATTTCTTTGCATTGGCTGCATTTTTTTCCATCAAAAAGCAATGATTAGTCAACACACGAAATTGCTTTGAATCCATTTCTTTTTCACAACTAATAGTCCGACAGCTATAAAATTTATACACGTATGGATTTAATTCAAATAGTGCCCTCTCTTACAAACGACACGGACTTTTCAGCCGTTATTAGCCGTGTATTATGTATATAAAATTAGAAATGTAAATGAGCCTAATCAAATTCAATTACCAAAGGCGAATGCTCTTTATCCTGAACTTGTTAAGGGCAATGCTGACCCGCGATTAGCAGATTTTAAAGAAGGGAGGAGCTATCACGTTGACTGCTGCTGATTCAGCACACGCGCCGATACAAGTCCCAAACGTATCATAACAACTTTTGCCAGGTCAGCACACGCGCCGACCCAAACCTTCGGTAACTGCAAGATAATCAACAACTTGAATATTATAATAAGATGTTAAGCAACAGAAATGTTTAGATTTAAGTGTGGCTTGAATAAAGAGACTTTTGTCTCCAAATAATAAAAAAGTTATATTTTTCTAAATTATCAACAAATACATTCGTTTACTTCAGCGTTGGACGTATAATATCTATTGGATGTAAAACGAATTTTTATATTTTCATCTTTCAGAAATTGTTGGAGTGGTAGGACTTTAATATAAATCTGAGTTTATTATCAACTATTATTTTATTAATGTTCCCTTGTAAAATTTTTGTCTTAAATTCTGGCGAATTAATTCTGAATTTGTGCATTCTTCGTAAATTTGTCTATGGTAGTTATAAAGAGTTGTTTTCCTAAAGTGTAGAAAATGTCGATGTGAATAATATCGTTGTATTTTGCTGATGTTTTAGTGATTTTTTAGGGTACCTTTCTGGGATTTCTATTGTTATTTTCCATACTACATACCTCGCAGTTATTGGAATACCCACCGTATGGCGCTTCCATAGTTCCGATTTGAGTTCTGTTTTTTTTTTTGGTAAGTTAGGGCATCTGTTGTTGACATTCCCTCTAAATCTTAGCGTCATAGCTTGATATTTGCAAAAGTTACGTAGCCAAGAGTATATCTATCTCTGTGTGTGTTGGCGATTTTTACAATTTTAGAAATGGGTTTAAATTTGCAACAATGAACTTGTATTAAATTTTGTGTAAAAAACGGATTTAATGGTGCACGAACGTTGGAAATGCTGGAAAAGTGTTTCGGCAACGATTCTCTAATGAAAACGGTCGCTTACCAGTGGCACGCGCGGTTCAAAAGTGGTCGTGAGTCAATCGAAGATGATGAACGCATTAGCTGAAAAGTAAAAAAAATGTTTGCCAATAACCGCAAAATCCACCATCAGAGAAATAGCGGATTACTTGAACATTGCCCATGGTTCCGTCCAAGACATTTTGGTTAATGATTTGGGTTTCCGTCATGTAGCAGCAAAATTGGTGCCAAAATATCTCAATTTCAATCCGATCCCACATTCATCAAGAAGATCATTACTGTAGACGAGACGTGGGCTTATGAGAACGACACGCAATCCAGACATCAGGCAAGTGAATGGCGTTAACCAAATGAGCCGAGACAAAAAAAACCACGACGTTTTCAGTCAAAAAAGAAGACAATGCTCACAGTTTTCATGGATTACAATGGTGTATGGCATCATGAATTTTTGCCTGAAGGCCAGACACCTTGGCGTAAAGCAATTCGCCGAAAGAGATCAGAATTGTAGGCAGAAAACTCGTGGATTTTGTACCATGATAACGAACCGTCACATGTTGCCATCATTATTCGTAATTTGTTGACGGAAAATGCAACAAATATCATCCAATAGCCACCGAATTCACCTGATTTGGCTTCTTGTGACTTCTTTCCGTTCAATCAAGTTAAAAACCACTACGGGAATCGCGTTTCAGCAGCCGAGAGGAAGTAATAGACAAATCGCAGGAAGCACTGATGGACATACCGAAAAGCGAATATAAAAAATGTTTCGAGGATTGGATCAGTTGATGGGGATTACTTTGAAGGGGACAATATATGTAGATTTAGATGCATAAACTTGTATTTTTAATTTTCGAACTCTTAGTTCTTTAAATTAACAGCACTACATCTGCCACTACTGATTGTTTCTTTTGTGTCCTTTTTCAATAAAATCTGTTAGTTTTTCTTCATTAGTTACATCCTCTAACTCTTTAAAACATATTACTCTCGACTAAGAAAATTCTTAGTAAACGTTTTATCGAAAAAGAAGTAAAATTTATTTTTATTAATTATAGCGGCGTTGAGTTTGTTTGGATTGAGGTGGTTCTTCAACAAAGTGATTATGCATCGTTTGTCTAATTCATTTGCGCTAATAATCTTTAGGTTGTTATTAAATATTTTAAATTTCTTTATTTTTGGTTATTCAGATGTTATTTTCTTTCTTATTATTTGGTTCTTAAAAATATTAATGGCAGATTGGCTATTTTTAATTCCTTTTGTTGGTGTTACATCGAAATAAATAAATATTTTGGCGCGACGGCCCGGTGTGGGCCAAGGCCTAGCTTGTCGCACTCATTTGTGTTTCTGACTTTGTGAATTTTTACACTCCTAAGCAGGGCTTCTTGCTTATTGCCGATACCGAACGACTCTACTGAGAAGCTTTATGCATAGGCAGAAATTTGATTTTTGGAGGTTTGCCATTGCCCGCTAAAACGGCGATGACGATTTTGATAATGCATCGGCCTGGCAATTTTTTACCTCCATTTTATACCTTAGGATATAGTCTTCATTTTAATAACTCTGAATTAGGCTCTTTTATGGAGAAAAGCCAAGTTAGCGGTTTGTGATGTGTTTCTATAATAACTTTCCGTTAGAACAGATACAGTCTAAAATATTTAGTATCAAATACGTATTTCACGCTTATTGAGTTTACGTGAAACGTACAATACCATATTGGGTGTTTTTCTTGACTAAGTATAGCTTCTAAAGCAAAATTAGAAGCATGGGTTGTTAACGTAAATTCTTTATCGAAGTCGGGGTATTGGAGTAGTGGATCTTTAGTAAGCAACCTTTTTAAAGTCTCAAAGCTGTTTTGATATCCTAAGTTTGCTATATCGAATTGGCTTTTGTCATAGGTTTAGAAATGAGTGAGTAGTCCTTTATAAATTTACTATAATAACCAGTCAATAATAAAAATTGTTCAATTTGTTTTACCGTTTTATATTAAATTTTTTGGGTTTGTCTTAATTCCGTTAGGGGTAAAAATGTGTTCGGGAAATTCCGTTTCATTCTTAAGAAATTGAGATTTGTCTAACTGAACCTTAAGATTGACTTCTTTAAGTCTTTTAAAAATTTTGTTTATTGGTTCTAAATACTCTTGCAATGAAGTTAAGAAGATATGTATATCGTCCATGTAAACTAAACATAATTCTCCTATATAATGTTTCAATAATTTGTCTTTTTATCTCTGAAATGCAGCTGGGGCTGTTCTTAAGCCGAATGGCGTTCTGGGTTTTTTCTGTATTTAAGTAATTTATGCGAATTTGTTCTAGGAATATAACACACTCTTTTCATTCTTTTTTTATAATTAATTTCTTCAGTCTGGGCGCACATTATATATAGAGGCAACTCGCATTCCTCTTCTGTGGGTTGCACTATCTATAATAAATTTGAGGTGATTTAATTTGGTTTTACTACTATATGTAGTAGTTTTCCGTTGAGGCCATTGAGAGAACATTTTCTCTTACCTCATGCTTATAAATATCCATCGGTTCTAAGGGTGTTTGAATTGTTCTGGACTGAACTTGGGACGGAGGTGCTCTGTTCCCATTTTTATGTATCTATTCTATGAAAAAGTCTTTTCATAGAATTTGTACATAGTATTGGGTATATAATTATTTTCGTGCGGTTTTTTTTTTTTTAAATTTGAACGTTTATTTAAGAAAAACATGTACAATAGTATTATTCAAAGTATTGCCCATCTGAAGCTATGACTTTTTCCCATCTTTCTGGCAATTTGTGGATCCCATCCCAAGAGAACTGCGTCGGCTTGGCAGCCAAGAATGAATCAAGCCAAATTTTGATATTCTGCTCTGATGTGAATCGTATTTCAGTGAGGGCGTTCTGCATCGACCGGAACAAATGGTAGTCAGAAGGGGCAAGGTCTGGGCGGGTGGGGTAAGACTTCCCATCCACTGTTTTCCAAATAGTTCTTAACAGGAATAGCAACGTGGGGCCGAGCGTTTTTCGAGGATGGGAAAAAGCCAGAGAGCTGCAAAACAGACGAGATAAGTTTCTCATGGCGCAACCCTTAAAAACTGTGCTCCGAAAAAAGCAAAGACTCGATAAAATAACAGAAGCAAAAGAGAAACCAAATACTAGGTGGAGTGAAAAGTAACCTCTTTGGCCGCCAGAATGCGCTGCTTCTGCAAAAACGGTTATGGTGCCCTGAAGACCGTTTATATTTAGGCAGACATGCCAAATTTCAGTGCGATTTGTTTTGACAGCTGATTGTTGTTGATGTGTTTGACATCATGTTGAGTATGGACAAAAACGATTTTCGCTCTCTCATAAAACATTATTTTTTGAGAGGCAAAACGGCAAAGGAAACAAAAGAAATATTGGATAAATATTATGGGGCTAATACTCCGTCAGATTACACCGTCAAATATTGGTTTCGAGAGTTTCGTGTTGCCCGCAACTCCACTACCGATTAAGTCCGCAGCGGCAGGCCCTCCGATAAGGTTACAGAGGACAATGTCAAAAAAAAAAACATAAAATGGTGTTGGCTGACCGGAAAGTGAAGGTGCGCGAGCTAGCAGATACCACAAAGATTAGTACTGAGTGCATACGCCATATTTTGGACAATATTCTGCATATGAAAAAGTTATCCTTCCGCTGGGTGCCGCGCATACTCACTCCTGACCAAAAACACGGACACGAGAGCACTACGAGAGAGTTTTTGGATTTGCTGATGCGGAATCGGGCTAATTTTGGCGTCGATTGGTAACTGTTAAACACCAGACAACAGACTGAACCCGGCACGAGTGCCCCGTAGTGGCCGAGGGAGGCTCGATGGGTCGGAGAGGTTATGGCGTCGGTTTTTTGGGATTGTCATTGCATACTCTTCGTGGACTACCTCGAAAAAGGAAAAATCATCAACAGCGAGTATTACTATGCATTATTGGGGCGATTGAAGGCCGAAATCGCTGCAAAACGGCCTCACATGAAGCGATGCACCGGTGCACAAGAGCATCGCAACCATGGCTAAAATCAATGACTTACGGCTCTAATTGTTGTCGCATCCACCGTATTCGCCCGATTTGGCTCCCTCGGACTATTATCTCTTTCCAAACCTCAAAAGATGGCTCATCAATAAAAAATTTAGCTCACGCGAGGAAATCATCGACGCCACGGAGGAGTATTTTGCAGACCTTCCGGAAAATTACTTTTCGGACGGGATCGCGAAGTTGTAAAATCGCTAGAATAAGTGAATCAAACTAAAATAGGACTATTCATATTGAATAAAATAAAAAAAAAACATTAAAAAAATTTTTTTTTCATTCCCAGGGAGGTTACTTTTCACTCCATCTAGTATCTCTGTTATTAAAAACATCAAAGCGAAAATGTCTGAAGAAAGACCACCAAGCGTTACACGTAAACTATCGGGCAATCCAACTCAAGCCAACTAACTAAATTTTAAAAGGGCAGATGAATCAGGAGATTCTGCATCTGAAGTATTTTCCATTATACTCGCGAAACTTGAGCAGCAAAACAAAGTAAATGATTTTATTTTGAAAGAGTTAACAACGGTTGAAAATAGGTTAAAAAACGAAACTACCCAAAAAAATAAAGAAAGGAAAACTGAAATTACGAACGCTAATGACGTTTTAGACAAACTCAATAAATTAGTGTTATCCTTTAGTATCAATGATATTGACGGTTGTTTAATTTCCCAAACCCATTTGAAAAGAATTACTACGTGTATCACCCATCGGGGAATGCTAGAGGCGGATCCTCCCTATACATCAAAGAGACGATCGAGCATAAAGAAGATATACCATAAGAACCGAACGCAATTCCTTTACTATTTCAGCAATTTACCTCCCTCCGCGATCCAAGGTCACAAAATATATTATCAAAAATATATATATTTCGCTTGGATCTGCTTTTATAATTGACGGTCACTTTAATGTTAAACACACTTTTTGGGCTCAAGATGTTTTTTTCCAAAAAGGTAAATTGGCCTATGAAGTTGGTATGGAGCACAACTGTGATTTCTATTCGACGGGTAAGCCGAATTATCGGCCGACACACACAATGAAAATACCCGATCCTGTTGATTTTTTCGTTTTTAAAGAAAATCATAACAATTATATAAACATTTATGAAAGCTTCGATCTTTTCTCCGACCATTCTCCAGTCATATTTCCAATGAGTGACACGTTCATTAAAAAACAAGAACCACTTCGACTAACTGGAAGGAATACCAATTGGGAAGGATTTAGGAAAGAAATCGAAGATAACGTGGAATTCAATGTCTCAATAAGATCACCACTTGAACTTGAAATCGAAGTTGACTCCCTCGTGGAAATCATTCAATGTGCTGCGTGGAACAACACACTTCACCACATCAACAACAAAAAACGGCCAGCGCTACCAATTAAAATCCATAACAACGAATGGGCAAAGGAGGATAAGGAGAAAGCGGAGCTCTTCGCAGATTATCTAGAAGGAACTTTTAAGCCCTTTGACGAGTAAACACTAGTACACTATAGTAGTATATCAGAAAGAGTGTCTGATAACTTTAAAAAAGCAAACGCAACTTTCGCTGAATTAAGGAATATTATAATGAACTTAAAACCGAAAAAATCTACCGGATACGACGGATACGGACCCGGAGAAGTCCTTAAAATGCTGCACTTAAAAACACTAACTAAGCTTTTACATATTATTAACGCGGCTTTTAGGCTAGAATACGTTCCGTCCCATTGGAAAGTTGCAGAAGTAACCAGATAAACCTCTGATTGATAAAAAATCGTAAAGACGGATTTCTCTCCTTCTGATCTTGCCAAAAAATTTTGAGAGGATCCTGTTCAAATGCCAATTATGGAAGACAAACTCCAACCATCAGTTTGGATTTCGGATTAAGTATTTAACTATTGACCAGGTGCATAGAATTACCGGCGTAATTGAAAAAGCTCTGGAAGAGAAAAAGATTTGCTCAAGCGTATTTTTTGACGTTTCACAAGTCTTTGATAAGGTTTGGCACGGAGGTTTAAATTTAAAATTATGGCAAATTTTGCCATCGAAATTTTGCAACATATTGACTAAGTATCTTGAAAATAGAATTGTTCGTGTAAGATACGGAAACGACGTATTACAGTTTAAAGATTTTTGAGGGGACTGTTCTTGCCACCTTTGCCGTCTACATTGTCATTTTATATGTCGGAAAAACAATAGAAAAATCAACGGAGAAACTGTAAAGCGCTCTTAATAAAGTATATGACTGGACAAAGATTTGGCGAATCATTCTTAACGAGAACAAATCTGTGCAAGAAAACTTTACTTACACAAAAATAAGTCATCTGCCCCTCCACATAAACTCGGTCTGTATTACGTTTGCTAATGAGGCTAAATATTTGGGCATGACACTCAATGCAAAGCTCAAATGGAAGACGAACGTGAAAAACAACCGTAAAGAACTAGAAACTAAATACAGAGAAATGTACTGGTTACTTAGTAAGTATACAGGGTGAGTTTTTTAACTTGAGGCATCCAAATTACTCGAAAAATACATGATATCGCGAAAAATGTTTTAGACAAAAGTCACAAGGTTCTGAAGGGGACATAAGATGGTGACCACTGTAAAGTGCTCTAAATAAAGTATATGACCGTACAAAGATTTGGCGAATCATTCTCAACGAGAACAAATCTGTGCAAGAAAACTTTACTTACACAAAAATAAGTCACCTGCCCCTCCACATAAACTCGGTCTGTATTCCGTTTGCTAATGAGGCTAAATATTTGGGCATGACACTCGATGCAAAGCTCAAATGGAGGACGAACGTGAAAAACAACCGTAAAGAACTAGAAACTAAATACAGAGAAATGTACTGGTTACTTAGTAAATATACAGGGTGAGTTTTTTAACTTGAGACATCCAAATTAAAATGTGACCATTCACTTCAATACACTTGTCCATCTGCGCTCTAAATAAACCAACAGAACTGAGAAGTATTTCTAGCGTAATCTCCCGGCAAGCTTTAGTTATTCGTCTTTTCATGTCCTCACGTGTTGTTGGCTTTTTTCTGTAAACTTCACTTTTTAAGTAGCCCCACAAGAAGAAATAAAGTGACGTAAGATCAGGTGATCTAGCAGGTCATTGCCTCGGACCCCCTCGTCGGTTCCATCATTTATGGCAAACATTGTTTAATACGCCCCGGCCTACTTGGGAATAATGTGCTGGACAACCATCATGTTGAAATCACATTGTTTGTCGCAACTCCACTGGCAGTTCTTTCAATAATACTGGAAGATGGTCCCGCAAGAAGTTTGCATACTTTTCGCCGATTTTCCTTCCACTTTCTCCATAAATCAATATCATTTCAATTTTCTCTTGAATCGAAATAGATTGCATTATTAATCTGAAAAACGATACTAATAATAATCAGTTCCTCAAAACAAATATCGAACTTCTTAATGAAGTACAGTTCCGTTCAAGTAGAAAAAAAAGGGCAGAGTGCACATCATACACTCTCAGATAAGTTTAGGAAAACTTGTCTCTATCTGAAATTTCTTTGAGTTTTAACTTCACTCGAGGCAATAATAACTTCCTCACTTCCACTTCTCACACCCTAACAACGTTGGAAACCGATTAATGATTTAGGCGTGCCAGTGCAGTGATATCTAGCACTGAATGAATAAGACCTTTGAGACAAAGTCGTGTGAACCATTGAGGAATACGACTAATGGGTCTCAAGGTCAAACTCGTGGTCACCATCTTATGTCCCCTTCAGAACCTTGTGACTTTTGTCTGAAATATTATTCGCGATATCGCGTATTTTTCGAGTACTTTGGACGTCTCAAGTTAAAAAACTCACCCGGTATAGGGTTTTCTAATAACTTGACAACTTTTTTTTTTAATAAAAGAAAACCATTTGAGATATTTCAAAAACTTTATTATTAGCTTGGAGTACAATCAAAACATTTATGAAAGGAACTCGACTTCGTTCATACGGCCACCGTGGGCACGTTTGCAGCGGTCGATTTGTTGGACCCAATTTTCAACGACTGGGCCACACATTTCGGCCGAAACGGCCGCTAGTTCGCGTTCAATGTTGGCTCTGAGCTCTTTCAACGTCGTCGGCGTGTTGGCATTAACCAATAAATTAACGTAGCCCCACAGAAAATAGTCAAGCGGCGTTAAATCGCACGAACGAAGCGGCCAATCGACTGGCCCATGTCTTGAGATAACACGCTCACCATACTTACTCTTCAATTAATCGATTGTTGAGACCACATGTCGACCAAGTCCATATCTTCCAATTCGGGCCAAAAATAATCGGTGATCATGGCGCGATAACGCTGACCATTCACAGTAACGTGACGATCTTTATCGTCGACGAAAAAATATGGCCCAATAACGCCGCTGACATGCAAACCGCACCAAACAGTTATTTTTTTTGAATGAAGTGGTGATTCATGAAGTACATGTGGGTTTTCACCCGACCAGTAACGCATATGATATTTTGCTTATTGACGAACCCATTGAGCCAAAAATGAGCTTCGTCACTGAAGATGAAACATGAAAACATGTAACAGGTAAACAAAATCAGCGGCATTATAAGCGTTACAATTAAGTTTTTTTTACCGAATGATGCAAAAAAGGCGATGAATATCTTAATCTACTTATCACGACAAAGGCTTACTTCATATATAAATTAATTTTTTGTCATTAGGTAAGCTCAAGCGAGGAAAAAAATTTGTTTCACCCTTAATGAACTAACAGCTAGACCCGTTACCAAAATCGACGACTGCAGAAGTGTACAGAAGTGGCACCAGCTCATTATCCCACCTCGCTATTCAGCTACCAACGGCATTAGCAACATCCCATGTTCCTTATTTTCTATGAACGTCACTCATTGTATGGTGAGTCAATGGATGATGCGATGAACTGGTGCCGGCTGAAAACATGAATGACAGTCGGTGGCTGCTGCTAAATGATATGTGTGTAGGTATGCTGGTCGATGAAGATCATCCACAATATCAGCTGGGTTCGCCGTTGAAGGCAATGGGTGAGAAATCAGTAAGGCAAACTTTATTATTTGAGAAAATATTTTGTCTATAACTTAACTCGTGCGGTTTGCTAAGAGATGACGTAACTTGTATTATTTCATTGTTTTTATTCCATTGGAACATGCGTTGGAAAGCTACTGTCATTGTACGTCATTTCAGTATATGTCATTCATTTGAAGCGTAAACAATTTGCAACGAAAATCAACTTCAGGGCTTATCCACGAATCACTGCATTAGTCGAACAATCAGAGGCAAAGATGTGGATTGCGACAACCAAACAAGAAACCTGTCATTGACTGTTTTCCTAACGAATTTTAAAGGAACCCTTCAATATACTAATAAAACCAAGAGGTTGAAAGGAACATTTCTGGTGCAATGAAACCATATCTATAGATGACAGGAAGTACACCAACCAGGAAATAACCTTGTTATTTTTTCCAGATCTTGAATTTTTGCATAATTTACACCTAAGAAATGTTAAAAAGTTAGATAAATTCAATATGATTACCGAGATATAATTTTATATATTCTATTAATTATCAGTTTTTCTTTAATTGTTTATATAACACATGGGCTGCCGTGCCGTTTTATAGTAAAACACAAAAGTTTTGCAAAATTCAACTTTATTTATCAATATAGTTGCCTTCGAGGGCGATACACTGATTGAAACGATTTTTCAATCTTTCGATACCAGTTTTGTAGTACGGTTTCGGTTTAGCCTCAAAATAGGCCTCTGTTTCGGCGATTACTTCTTCATCGGTCTTAAATCTCGTTCCGGCGAGCATTCTTTTGAGGTCTGCGAACAGGAAATAGTCGCTGGGGGCCAAATCTGGAGAATACGGTGGGTGAGGAAGCAATTCGTAGCCGAATTCATTCAATTTTGCCATCGTTTTAATTGATTTGTGACACGGTGCATTGGCTTGATGAAACAGCACTTTCTTTTTCTTCAAATGCGACCGTTTTTCGATTTCGTTTTTCAAACGCTCCAACAACGTAATGTATTAGTCGCTGTTGATAGTCTGCCCCTTTTGGATATAGTCGATAAAAATTATTCCATGTGTATCACAAAATACGGATGTCATAACCTTGCCAGCCGACTGTTGAGTTTTTGGGCGTTTTGGACGAGGTTCGTCGCCTACTCGCCACTCAGCTGACTGCCGACTTGACTCTGGTGTGAAGTGATGGAGCCAAGTTTCATCTATTGTCACATATCGACGCGAAAATTCGGCTTTATTGCGGTTGAACAGCTTTAAACACTCCTGTGAATTATCAACACGTTGTTGTTTTTGGTCGACTGTGAGCAAACGCGGCATCCACTTTGAACAGAGCTTTCGCATGTCCAAATATTCGTGTAAGATACATCCAACACGCTCTTTTGATATCTGAGGCTCTTAGCTATCTTGATCAACTTCACTTTACGGTCATTCGTAATCATTTTGTGGACTTTTTTGATGTTTTCATTTGAAATAGCCTCTTTTAGACGTCCACTGCGTGCATCATCTTCGGTGCTTGTATGACCACTTTTAAATTTTTCAATCCGTTCGGCTGGTGCAGAGTCCTGGTAACACTTATCAAGCCATTTCTTTGCATTGGCTGCATTTTTTTCCATCAAAAAGCAATGATAAGTCAACATTAGAAATGTAAATGAGCCTAATCAAATTCAATTACCAAAGGCGAATGCTCTTTATCCTGAACTTGTTAAGGGCAATGCTGACCCGCGATTAGCAGATTTTAAAGAAGGGAGGAGCTATCACGTTGACTGCTGCTGATTCAGCACACGCGCCGATACAAGTCCCAAACGTATCATAACAACTTTTGCCAGGTCAGCACACGCGCCGACCCAAACCTTCGGTAACTGCAAGATAATCAACAACTTGAATATTATAATAAGATGTTAAGCAACAGAAATGTTTAGATTTAAGTGTGGCTTGAATAAAGAGACTTTTGTCTCCAAATAATAAAAAAGTTATATTTTTCTAAATTATCAACAAATACATTCGTTTACTTCAGCGTTGGACGTATAATATCTATTGGATGTAAAACGAATTTTTATATTTTCATCTTTCAGAAATTGTTGGAGTGGTAGGACTTTAATATAAATCTGAGTTTATTATCAACTATTATTTTATTAATGTTCCCTTGTAAAATTTTTGTCTTAAATTCTGGCGAATTAATTCTGAATTTGTGCATTCTTCGTAAATTTGTCTATGGTAGTTATAAAGAGTTGTTTTCCTAAAGTGTAGAAAATGTCGATGTGAATAATATCGTTGTATTTTGCTGATGTTTTAGTGATTTTTTAGGGTACCTTTCTGGGATTTCTATTGTTATTTTCCATACTACATACCTCGCAGTTATTGGAATAACCACCGTATGGCGCTTCCATAGTTCCGATTTGAGTTCTGTTTTTTTTTTTTGGTAAGTTAGGGCATCTGTTGTTGACATTCCCTCTAAATCTTAGCGTCATAGCTTGATATTTGCAAAAGTTACGTAGCCAAGAGTATATCTATCTCTGTGTGTGTTGGCGATTTTTACAATTTTAGAAATGGGTTTAAATTTGCAACAATGAACTTGTATTAAATTTTGTGTAAAAAACGGATTTAATGGTGCACGAACGTTGGAAATGCTGGAAAAGTGTTTCGGCAACGATTCTCTAATGAAAACGGTCGCTTACCAGTGGCACGAGCGGTTCAAAAGTGGTCGTGAGTCAATCGAAGATGATGAACGCATTAGCTGAAAAGTAAAAAAAATGTTTGCCAATAACCGCAAAATCCACCATCAGAGAAATAGCGGATTACTTGAACATTGCCCATGGTTCCGTCCAAGACATTTTGGTTAATGATTTGGGTTTCCGTCATGTAGCAGCAAAATTGGTGCTAAAATATCTCAATTTCAATCCGATCCCACATTCATCAAGAAGATCATTACTGTAGACGAGACGTGGGCTTATGAGAACGACACGCAATCCAGACATCAGGCAAGTGAATGGCGTTAACCACAGAGCCGAGACAAAAAAAACCACGACGTTTTCAGTCAAAAAAGAAGACAATGCTCACAGTTTTCATGGATTACAATGGTGTATGGCATCATGAATTTTTGCCAGAAGGCCAGACACCTTGGCGTAAAGCAATTCGCCGAAAGAGATCAGAATTGTAGGCAGAAAACTCGTGGATTTTGTACCATGATAACGAACCGTCACATGTTGCCATCATTATTCGTAATTTGTTGACGGAAAATGCAACAAATATCATCCAATAGCCACCGAATTCACCTGATTTGGCTTCTTGTGACTTCTTTCCATTCAATCAAGTTAAAAAACCACTACGGGAATCGCGTTTCAGCAGCCGAGAGGAAGTAATAGACAAATCGCAGGAAGCACTGATGGACATACCGAAAAGCGAATATAAAAAATGTTTCGAGGATTGGATCAGTTGATGGGGATTACTTTGAAGGGGACAATATATGTAGATTTAGATGCATAAACTTGTATTTTTAATTTTCGAACTCTTAGTTCTTTAAATTCAACAGCACTACCTCTGCCACTACTGATTGTTTCTTTTGTGTCCTTTTTCAATAAAATCTGTTAGTTTTTCTTCATTAGTTACATCCTCTAACTCTTTAAAACATATTACTCTCGACTAAGAAAATTCTTAGTAAACGTTTTATCGAAAAAGAAGTAAAATTTATTTTTATTAATTATAGCGGCGTTGAGTTTGTTTGGATTGAGGTGGTTCTTCAACAAAGTGATTATGCATCGTTTGTCTAATTCATTTGCGCTAATAATCTTTAGGTTGTTATTAAATATTTTAAATTTCTTTATTTTTGGTTATTCAGATGTTATTTTCTTTCTTATTATTTGGTTCTTAAAAATATTAATGGCAGATTGGCTATTTTTAATTCCTTTTGTTGGTGTTACATCGAAATAAATAAATATTTTGGCGCGACGGCCCGGTGTGGGCCAAGGCCTAGCTTGTCGCACTCATTTGTGTTTCTGACTTTGTGAATTTTTACACTCCTAAGCAGGGCTTCTTGCTTATTGCCGATACCGAACGACTCTACTGAGAAGCTTTATGCATAGGCAGAAATTTGATTTTTGGAGGTTTGCCATTGCCCGCTAAAACGGCGATGACGATTTTGATAATGCATCGGCCTGGCAATTTTTTACCTCCATTTTATACCTTAGGATATAGTCTTCATTTTAATAACTCTGAATTAGGCTCTTTTATGGAGAAAAGCCAAGTTAGCGGTTTGTGATGTGTTTCTATAATAACTTTCCGTTAGAACAGATACAGTCTAAAATATTTAGTATCAAATACGTATTTCACACTTATTGAGTTTACGTGAAACGTACAATACCATATTGGGTGTTTTTCTTGACTAAGTATAGCTTCTAAAGCAAAATTAGAAGCATGGGTTGTTAACGTAAATTCTTTATCGAAGTTGGGGTATTGGAGTAGTGGATCTTTAGTAAGCAACCTTTTTAAAGTCTCAAAGCTGTTTTGATATCCTAAGTTTGCTATATCGAAACTTAGGTTTAGAAATGAGTGAGTAGTCCTTTATAAATTTACTATAATAACCAGTCAATAATAAAAATTGTTCAATTTGTTTTACCGTTTTATATTAAATTTTTTGGGTTTGTCTTAATTCCGTTAGGGGTAAAAATGTGTTCGGGAAATTCCGTTTCATTCTTAAGAAATTCAGATTTGTCTAACTGAACCTTAAGATTGACTTCTTTAAGTCTTTTAAAAATTTTGTTTATTGGTTCTAAATACTCTTGCAATGAAGTTAAGAAGATATGTATATCGTCCATGTAAACTAAACATAATTCTCCTATATAATGTTTCAATAATTTGTCTTTTTATCTCTGAAATGCAGCTGGGGCTGTTCTTAAGCCGAATGGCGTTCTGGGTTTTTTCTGTATTTAAGTAATTTATGCGAATTTGTTCTAGGAATATAACACACTCTTTTCATTCTTTTTTTATAATTAATTTCTTCAGTCTGGGCGCACATTATATATAGAGGCAACTCGCATTCCTCTTCTGTGGGTTGCACTATCTATAATAAATTTGAGGTGATTTAATTTGGTTTTACTACTATATGTAGTAGTTTTCCGTTGAGGCCATTGAGAGAACATTTTCTCTTACCTCATGCTTATAAATATCCATCGGTTCTAAGGGTGTTTGAATTGTTCTGGACTGAACTTGGGACGGAGGTGCTCTTTTCCCATTTTTATGTATCTATTCTATGAAAAAGTCTTTTCATAGAATTTGTACATAGTATTGGGTATATAATTATTTTCGTGCGGTTTTTTTTTTTTTTTAAATTTGAACGTTTATTTAAGAAAAACATGTACAATAGTATTATTCAAAGTATTGCCCATCTGAAGCTATGACTTTTTCCCATCTTTCTGGCAATTTGTGGATCCCATCCCAAGAGAACTGCGTCGGCTTGGCAGCCAAGAATGAATCAAGCCAAATTTTGATATTCTGCTCTGATGTGAATCGTATTTCAGTGAGGGCGTTCTGCATCGACCGGAACAAATGGTAGTCAGAAGGGGCAAGGTCTGGGCGGGTGGGGTAAGACTTCCCATCCACTGTTTTCCAAATAGTTCTTAACAGGAATAGCAACGTGGGGCCGAGCGTTTTTCGAGGATGGGAAAAAGCCAGAGAGCTGCAAAACAGACGAGATAAGTTTCTCATGGCGCAACCCTTAAAAACTGTGCTCCGAAAAAATCAAAGACTCGATAAAATAACAGAAGCAAAAGAGAAACCAAATACTAGGTGGAGTGAAAAGTAACCTCCTTGGCCGCCAGAATGCGCTGCTACTGCAAAAACGGTTATGGTGCCCTGAAGTCCGTTTATATTTAGGCAGACATGCCAAATTTCAGTGCGATACTGTCTTTAGTTTTGTTTTGACAGCTGATTGTTGTTGATGTGTTTGACATCATGTCGAGTATGGACAAAAACGATTTTCGCTCTCTCATAAAACATTATTTTTTGAGAGGCAAAACGGCAAAGGAAACAAAAGAAACATTGGATAAATATTATGGGGCTAATACTCCGTCAGATTACACCGTCAAATATTGGTTTCGAGAGTTTCGTGTTGCCCGCAACTCCACTACCGATTAAGTCCGCAGCGGCAGGCCCTCCGATAAGGTTACAGAGGACAATGTCAAAAAAAAAAACATAAAATGGTGTTGGCTGACCGGAAAGTGAAGGTGCGCGAGCTAGCAGATACCACAAAGATTAGTACTGAGTGCATACGCCATATTTTGGACAATATTCTGCATATGAAAAAGTTATCCTTCCGCTGGGTGCCGCGCATACTCACTCCTGACCAAAAACACGGACACGAGAGCACTACGAGAGAGTTTTTGGATTTGCTGATGCGGAATCGGGCTAATTTTGGCGTCGATTGGTAACTGTTAAACACCAGACAACAGACTGAACCCGGCACGAGTGCCCCGTAGTGGCCGAGGGAGGCTCGATGGGTCGGAGAGGTTATGGCGTCGGTTTTTTGGGATTGTCATTGCATACTCTTCGTGGACTACCTCGAAAAAGGAAAAATCATCAACAGCGAGTATTACTATGCATTATTGCCGAAATCGCTGCAAAACGGCCTCACATGAAGCGATGCACCGGTGCACAAGAGCATCGCAACCATGGCTAAAATCAATGACTTACGGCTCTAATTGTTGTCGCATCCACCGTATTCGCCCGATTTGGCTCCCTCGGACTATTATCTCTTTCCAAACCTCAAAAGATGGCTCATCAATAAAAAATTTAGCTCACGCGAGGAAATCATCGACGCCACGGAGGAGTATTTTGCAGACCTTCCGGAAAATTACTTTTCGGACGGGATCGCGAAGTTGTAAAATCGCTAGAATAAGTGAATCAAACTAAAATAGGACTATTCATATTGAATAAAATAAAAAAAAAACATTAAAAAATTTTTTTTTTCATTCCCAGGGAGGTTACTTTTCACTCCATCTAGTATCTCTGTTATTAAAAACATCAAAGCGAAAATGTCTGAAGAAAGACCACCAAGCGTTACACGTAAACTATCGGGCAATCCAACTCAAGCCAACTAACTAAATTTTAAAAGGGCAGATGAATCAGGAGATTCTGCATCTGAAGTATTTTCCATTATACTCGCGAAACTTGAGCAGCAAAACAAAGTAAATGATTTTATTTTGAAAGAGTTAACAAAGGTTGAAAATAGGTTAAAAAACGAAACTACCCAAAAAAATAAAGAAAGGAAAACTGAAATTACGAACGCTAATGACGTTTTAGACAAACTCAATAAATTAGTGTTATCCTTTAGTATCAATGATATTGACGGTTGTTTAATTTCCCAAACCCATTTGAAAAGAATTACTACGTGTATCACCCATCGGGGAATGCTAGAGGCGGATCCTCCCTATACATCAAAGAGACGATCGAGCATAAAGAAGATATACCATAAAAACCGAACGCAATTCCTTTACTATTTCAGCAATTTACCTCCCTCCGCGATCCAAGGTCACAAAATATATTATCAAAAATATATATATTTCGCTTGGATCTGCTTTTATAATTGACGGTCACTTTAATGTTAAACACACTTTTTGGGCTCAAGATGTTTTTTTCCAAAAAGGTAAATTGGCCTATGAAGTTGGTATGGAGCACAACTGTGATTTCTATTCGACGGGTAAGCCGAATTATCGGCCGACACACACAATGAAAATACCCGATCCTGTTGATTTTTTCGTTTTTAAAGAAAATCATAACAATTATATAAACATTTATGAAAGCTTCGATCTTTTCTCCGACCATTCTCCAGTCATATTTCCAATGAGTGACACGTTCATTAAAAAACAAGAACCACTTCGACTAACTGGAAGGAATACCAATTGGGAAGGATTTAGGAAAGAAATCGAAGATAACGTGGAATTCAATGTCTCAATAAGATCACCACTTGAACTTGAAATCGAAGTTGACTCCCTCGTGGAAATCATTCAATGTGCTGCGTGGAACAACACACTTCACCACATCAACAACAAAAAACGGCCAGCGCTACCAATTAAAATCCATAACAACGAATGGGCAAAGGAGGATAAGGAGAAAGCGGAGCTCTTCGCAGATTATCTAGAAGGAACTTTTAAGCCCTTTGACGAGTAAACACTAGTACACTATAGTAGTATATCAGAAAGAGTGTCTGATAACTTTAAAAAAGCAAACGCAACTTTCGCTGAATTAGGGAATATTATAATGAACTTAAAACCGAAAAAATCTACCGGATACGACGGATACGGACCCGGAGAAGTCCTTAAAATGCTGCACTTAAAAACACTAACTAACCTTTTACATATTATTAACGCGGCTTTTAGGCTAGAATACGTTCCGTCCCATTGGAAAGTTGCAGAAGTAACCAGATAAACCTCTGATTGATAAAAAATCGTAAAGACGGATTTCTCTCCTTCTGATCTTGCCAAAAAATTTTGAGAGGATCCTGTTCAAATGCCAATTATGGAAGACAAACTCCAACCATCAGTTTGGATTTCGGATTAAGTATTTAACTATTGACCAGGTGCATAGAATTACCGGCGTAATTGAAAAAGCTCTGGAAGAGAAAAAGATTTGCTCAAGCGTATTTTTTGACGTTTCACAAGTCTTTGATAAGGTTTGGCACGGAGGTTTAAATTTAAAATTATGGCAAATTTTGCCATCGAAATTTTGCAACATATTGACTAAGTATCTTGAAAATAGAATTGTTCGTGTAAGATACGGAAACGACGTATTACAGTTTAAAGATTTTTGAGGGGACTGTTCTTGCCACCTTTGCCGTCTACATTGTCATTTTATATGTCGGAAAAACAATAGAAAAATCAACGGAGAAACTGTAAAGCGCTCTTAATAAAATATATGACTGGACAAAGATTTGGCGAATCATTCTTAACGAGAACAAATCTGTGCAAGAAAACTTTACTTACACAAAAATAAGTCATCTGCCCCTCCACATAAACTCGGTCTGTATTACGTTTGCTAATGAGGCTAAATATTTGGGCATGACACTCAATGCAAAGCTCAAATGGAAGACGAACGTGAAAAACAACCGTAAAGAACTAGAAACTAAATACAGAGAAATGTACTGGTTACTTAGTAAGTATACAGGGTGAGTTTTTTAACTTGAGGCATCCAAATTACTCGAAAAATACATGATATCGCGAAAAATGTTTTAGACAAAAGTCACAAGGTTCTGAAGGGGACATAAGATGGTGACCACTGTAAAGTGCTCTAAATAAAGTATATGACCGTACAAAGATTTGGCGAATCATTCTCAACGAGAACAAATCTGTGCAAGAAAACTTTACTTACACAAAAATAAGTCACCTGCCCCTCCACATAAACTCGGTCTGTATTCCGTTTGCTAATGAGGCTAAATATTTGGGCATGACACTCGATGCAAAGCTCAAATGGAGGACGAACGTGAAAAACAACCGTAAAGAACTAGAAACTAAATACAGAGAAATGTACTGGTTACTTAGTAAATATACAGGGTGAGTTTTTTAACTTGAGACATCCAAATTAAAATGTGACCATTCACTTCAATACACTTGTCCATCTGCGCTCTAAATAAACCAACAGAACTGAGAAGTATTTCTAGCGTAATCTCCCGGCAAGCTTTAGTTATTCGTCTTTTCATGTCCTCACGTGTTGTTGGCTTTTTTCTGTAAACTTCACTTTTTAAGTAGCCCCACAAGAAGAAATAAAGTGACGTAAGATCAGGTGATCTAGCAGGTCATTGCCTCGGACCCCCTCGTCGGTTCCATCATTTATGGCAAACATTGTTTAATACGCCCCGGCCTACTTGGGAATAATGTGCTGGACAACCATCATGTTGAAATCACATTGTTTGTCGCAACTCCAATGGCAGTTCTTTCAGTAATACTGGAAGATGGTCCCGCAAGAAGTTTGCATACTTTTCGCCGATTTTCCTTCCACTTTCTCCATAAATCAATATCATTTCAATTTTCTCTTGAATCGAAATAGATTGCATTATTAATCTGAAAAACGATACTAATAATAATCAGTTCCTCAAAACAAATATCGAACTTCTTAATGAAGTACAGTTCCGTTCAAGTAGAAAAAAAGGGCAGAGTGCACATCATACACTCTCAGATAAGTTTAGGAAAACTTGTCTCTATCTGAAATTTCTTTGAGTTTTAACTTCACTCGAGGCAATAATAACTTCCTCACTTCCACTTCTCACACCCTAACAACGTTGGAAACCGATTAATGATTTAGGCGTTCCAGTGCAGTGATATCTAGCACTGAATGAATAAGACCTTTGAGACAAAGTCGTGTGAACCATTGAGGAATACGACTAATGGGTCTCAAGGTCAAACTCGTGGTCACCATCTTATGTCCCCTTCAGAACCTTGTGACTTTTGTCTGAAATATTATTCGCGATATTTCGTACTTTTCGAGTAATTTTGATGTCTTAAGTTTTATGGCGCCCTCCGACGGGAAAAGAACGCATTTTTGAAAAAAGTGTTTCATTTAAAATAATTGTAATTTTTCACGCAGATTACGAATCTGTCAAAAAAATATAGGTTCCAATTAAAAAATCAAAAGTGACCTTCGTTTTACCTTGAAAATGGGGCTCAAGGTCAAACTCGTAGTCACCATCTTATGTCCCCTTCAGAACCTTGTGACTTTTGTCTGAAACATTATTCGCGATATTTCGTAATTTTCGAGTAATTTTGATGTCTTAAGTTTTATGGCGCCCTCTGACGGGAGAAGAACGAATTTTTGAAAAAAGTGTTTCATTTAAAAGAATTGTAATTTTTCACGCAGATTACGAGTCTGTCAAAAAAGTAGGGGTTCCAATTAAAAAATCAAAAGTGACCTTCGTTTCACCTTGAAAACGGGGCTCAAGTCAAACTCGTGGTCACCATCTTATGTCCCCTTCAGAACCTTGTGACTTTTGTCTGAAACATTTTTCGCGATATCGCGTATTTTTCGAGTACTTTGGATGTCTCAAGTTAAAAAACTCACCCGGTATAGGGTTTTCTAATAACTTGACAACTTTTTTTTTTAATAAAAGAAAACCATTTGAGATATTTCAAAAACTTTATTATTAGCTTGGAGTACAATCAAAACATTTATGAAAGGAACTCGACTTCGTTCATACGGCCACCGTGGGCACGTTTGCAGCGGTCGATTTGTTGGACCCAATTTTCAACGACTGGGCCACACATTTCGGCCGAAACGGCCGCTAGTTCGCGTTCAATGTTGGCTCTGAGCTCTTTCAACGTCGTCGGCGTGTTGGCATTAACCAATAAATTAACGTAGCCCCACAGAAAATAGTCAAGCGGCGTTAAATCGCACGAACGAAGCGGCCAATCGACTGGCCCATGTCTTGAGATAACACGCTCACCATACTTACTCTTCAATTAATCGATTGTTGAGACCACATGTCGACCAAGTCCATATCTTCCAATTCGGGCCAAAAATAATCGGTGATCATGGCGCGATAACGCTGACCATTCACAGTAACGTGACGATCTTTATCGTCGACGAAAAAATATGGCCCAATAACGCCGCTGACATGCAAACCGCACCAAACAGTTATTTTTTTTGAATGAAGTGGTGATTCATGAAGTACATGTGGGTTTTCACCCGACCAGTAACGCATATGATATTTTGCTTATTGACGAACCCATTGAGCCAAAAATGAGCTTCGTCACTGAAGATGAAACATGAAAACATGTAACAGGTAAACAAAATCAGCGGCATTATAAGCGTTACAATTAAGTTTTTTTTACCGAATGATGCAAAAAAGGCGATGAATATCTTAATCTACTTATCACGACAAAGGCTTACTTCATATATAAATTAATTTTTTGTCATTAGGTAAGCTCAAGCGAGGAAAAAAATTTGTTTCACCCTTAATGAACTAACAGCTAGACCCGTTACCAAAATCGACGACTGCAGAAGTGTACAGAAGTGGCACCAGCTCATTATCCCACCTCGCTATTCAGCTACCAACGGCATTAGCAACATCCCATGTTCCTTATTTTCTATGAACGTCACTCATTGTATGGTGAGTCAATGGATGATGCGATGAACTGGTGCCGGCTGAAAACATGAATGACAGTCGGTGGCTGCTGCTAAATGATATGTGTGTAGGTATGCTGGTCGATGAAGATCATCCACAATATCAGCTGGGTTCGCCGTTGAAGGCAATGGGTGAGAAATCAGTAAGGCAAACTTTATTATTTGAGAAAATATTTTGTCTATAACTTAACTCGTGCGGTTTGCTAAGAGATGACGTAACTTGTATTATTTCATTGTTTTTATTCCATTGGAACATGCGTTGGAAAGCTACTGTCATTGTACGTCATTTCAGTATATGTCATTCATTTGAAGCGTAAACAACAATAATTTTTTTTTCCCCTCAAATATTCGCCCGGTTTGGCTCCCTCGGACTATTATCTGTTCCCAAACCTCAAAAGATGGCTCATCAATAAAAAATTCAGCTCACGCGAGGAAATCATCGACGCCACGGAGGAGTTTTTTGCAGACCTTCCGGAAAATTACTTTTCGGAGGGGATCAAGAAGTTGGAAAATCGCTGGAATATAGTAAGTGTACCAAACTTAAAGGGGACTATATTGAACAAAATAAAAAAACATTAAAAATAAAATTTTTTTCATTCCCAAGGAGGTTACTTTACACCTCACCTAGTAATGTTGGGGTGGATTTTAATGAAATACAAGCAGAGTTATATTGCGAAAACTCAAAGATGGAAGGATTGTTGTTATGAGAGATGCGACTTTGGTTGCTGTTATTCATGCCACATTTGTTAATGTGTTGCCATCGTCGTCATCACTTTCGAATTGTTTTAAAAACGGTCTTTGGTTGTTATAGAGAGATTTTGTGACTTTAGACAAAGGTGAGTGAATTATTTTTTGTTTTGACTGAGTATTGTATCTACAAGCTAAGTGTGGTTGTGAATTTAATTTATTGAAGCTATAGGAGAGTGAGCTTGAGTGAGCTGCGCATATATTAGGGCTTGACAGGTTTTCTAAGCGATGGCTTGACGTAGTAGTGAGTAATGCTTGGAGTCGAGTGTCCGTGTTGTGATCGTTAAGTGTCTTGTGTTGAATTAGTGGAATTAGGGGGGAACTTATGGTAGCAAAATTCGCAACGTTCTTTCATGTATTTTGGGTGGAGATTTTTTTTGGTTGGGGAGAAGTGTTAGCTTGTGTTGAGCTGGTAGGTGCATTTGGTGTGGAAGTTTTTGTGTGTATAGCATTTTTAGCAATTGTAGATGTTTGTTGTTGCTTGATTTTGTTCCATAAATATTCGTTTTGCTTCGGTCATACTGCATTTGTAAGTTGTTTTTGTCTTTGTCTTTGTCTTTAGTGTTTCTTGAAGAAGTGTTTTTTTGAAGAAGATGGATATTCTTCACTGCAATTTGCACATGAGATGCGTGAGCATTTTTCTGGGCTGTGTGAGGGGAGAGATTGCAGGTCTTACAGGAGGACTTGACTTTGCACATTTTTGAGGTATGTCCCAGGCGTTGACAGTTACGACAAAAAATGGGATTTTGGAAGTATTCTTCGACCTTTAAATTATACGACCCAATGTTGACGGTGCTCGGAGGCTGGAAATGAAGATGAGTAGCTGGGCTAATAACAAGCTAAGTTTACCGAAAACTAAGAGAGAACACTGAGCTTACAAATTAAAAATAAATCATTTTAGTAAAACATTCAACCGTAATCTTATGACTCACTGCACAAACTCCAGCTGATATGATATGATATATCATATTTACGTGAATATTAACATATATAAATGACAAAGACTTTTCTTCTCATTTACTAAGCCACCAAAATGCGTGATTCCGCTAAGCAAAATCCCTCAAATCACGTCGCTTACCTCGCTACTCCGATATGGAGACGCTCCGTACTATCGTGTGCGAAGTCTCTGTGGTATTTGAGTCGTCTGAATGCAACTGTTCGAGCATCGTAGAAGATAAGCTGCACAGCTAATTTGTCCTGGATCAGCTCTTTATTATCAAAATAGAGGAACGCCTGTGGCCATTACAGCACACACTCTTGTGTTATAGATCATTAGGGTCATAAGCCCGGAGATCTAATTGTTCGTTGAGGCCACTGACACAGCAATGTGCCTTCGAGTCAGCTTAATGACGAAATTTCAAGCAAATACAAATCCTAAGACAGACCCTCTCAAACACCCGAATCTTTTCCATTAAACTTGCTCTCACGTTGACCCACACGAGACATCCAATTACAAGCATATGCTAGATAAAGACTACGCAGCAGATTACCTTCACCCTTGCGTCGACTTGGCTGATATAAAACACGGGCGATTTCAATATACACAATTCTCGTTGGCTTCAACATTCTGGACAGACAACACCCGAAGGCAGGTGTGTTGAGAAAATATAGTTTAACCAAGCTTGTGAATGAGCCCACACGAATACCGCCAACACCCTGGACGTGTTTTTAACTTCTCACCCTGACAAGTACTGTGTTGATGTGCTCTCCTCTCTAGGCTCGTCGGACCATTGTTTAACTGGTCGTTATGGATGCCGCTGCTGATATGATCACAGAAACTATTCTCTTTGGAATGAGATGTTTTATCTCCCATCGGTTAAAAAGTATCAACCCAAATGAAAAGGCATGGTATGACTCGAGCTATAAAGAGGCTGTCAGGGTTAGAGAATTGTTTTTTCGGTCCTACAAGACCAACCCGACAGAGGAAAACCGAAAAAAGTTTAAACGAGCCAGAAGTGACAACGTCTTTCTCAAGTGTGTGAAATTCCAATGCGACCAAATGAGGCAACAATACTGCAATGTCCCAAAGGCAGTAAAAGTTTTTGATCATTCGTCAAAAACATTAAAAATTCTGCCTCATTATCTACACGGCTATGATGAGGCTAATTTTACCCTGTGCGTCGATTGAGCCAGGACGGCTCCAAAACCAAAATATAATGTGGCGCTGGAGTCTTTCTGGAGGACGACAACGTTAGATCTCACTCCACGTTAGGAAAGCTTGCATCTGTCTTCCAAGCAGAAGTTTATCCAATCCTGATGGCAGCGAACTATATTGCGGAGAAACGATGGAGGAGTCGAAGCATTTGCATCTGCAGCGATAACCAAGCTGCGCTTAGAGCCTTGCTGAACCCTCTTACGACTTCCAAGCTAGTTCGAGAATGCAAGAGATCACTGAACGCCGTCGGAAGGCTAAATTCAGTGACCCTTGTTTGGGTCCCACGTCATAATGGGATCACGGGAAATGAAATCGCCGACGAAATTACCAGACTCGGTTCAGAGGAGAGTTTTTCAGGACTCGAACTTACGTTGGGTCTGCCTGAGTCCTATGTTAAGGCTTCCATTGACAGTTGGCCTCATACGAGCACATCATACAACACAACTGGCACAGCTTCGCGGAATATAGGCAGACCAAACGAATACTTCCCGACGTCTCTAGGAATACTTCAGCGACCTCTCTGCTGTCTCACAGCGAGAAAGACTGCACGTTGCTTACTGGTGTCGTGGCGGAATATTAAACTTTTGCAAAACACTTAAATGCGTTGTGTATAAGTAATGCAACACGCTGCGAAAGTGATGACGACATCGCGGAGCACTATCTCTGTGAATGTCTGGGTTACGCTCGCATCAGGCTACAGGTAATTGGCTCTGACGTTATGGGTGCTGGTACTGTAGTCATCTTATCACTGAAGAGCTTACTTATCTTTCTTCGTAAGACTGAAAGATTTCAATAAAAAGGAACTTTACAAGGAGTAAAATGAACTATTTCTTTGCTGAGTGCTCTGTTCCGACATTAAAAAAAATATATATAAATAAAAATTATCTTCAATCTTGGCGGCATGAAATTATTAAAATGGAATGAAATAAACATAATAAAACCAATGACGTTTTGAAAAAAATCCTTAAATTAAGTCTATTACAACTAAAGTCTGGGCTTTAAAACTGGATTGTTAACATTTAACCATGCATTGCCTCAACAAGCATTGAAAGTATAAATTCATCCATTTTACATACCACTTTCAAATCAACTGCTACCTCGCATTAGCCCAAGCGCAACCAAGTTTCATTTAACATTAAACCCGCTTCCAGCCCCTTACTTTCAGACGCCTTTCTATCCTCTAAACGCATAAACAACACTTTCCCGAAAAACCTGTCTTCAATCGAAACACCCATCCAAACATATACTCCTAAATACTCAAATTTTATACGTTCCCATATTCTCAACCCTAGTTCATCTAGGGTCTCCTAAATTGACAAAGCAGCTTACAGACAACGACGTTAAAGGTCGCTTTTTAATGCCTCGCCTCAGAAATCGTAACATATATGAGAATGTATGATTTTTTATAGCATATCTCCACAATATCAAAACAAGTGTCCCTGTCGCAATTCACTTAGATGGTCTCCCAACTAATTTAAAAGAGTTAAGGCAAATTGCCCTGATGAAATTCATGAGGCTTTTAATATCTCTCTATCCGATGTTGTAAATGATCTCTCCGCATTTGCCTCCCATGTAAACCCAAATTAAAAAAAAACTACTACTGCTCCTAACCACTCTTTGACCCCCTACTTAACGGCTCCTTACCTCATTTCTCTCTATTACTAAAACGTAAGAGGATTGTGCTCTAAGATCTCCACCATATTTCTTAACTCAAAAATGAAACGAATTTACGTTCCGACATTGAAAAATAATGAAATTTTTATTTCAGATTTTGAAGGTTTACGTAACGATGGTCTCGATAATATAAATAATTCTTATGGTCGGGGCGTTTAGTTGGCAATTCATACTAGTCTTGACCCTAAACCTATCAAAACCTCTTATCCGGGACTCTTAGAATACGTTTGTACAAAAATTACAGTCTACAAGCGTAATCTTTTCATAATATGGTTCTACATTCGTCCATCCCAGCCAATTCACAGTTAAAATCTTGCTGTAGACTCTATTGACTTCATACTAAATATAGTATACCTCGGGGATATGGTAGTAATTTTGGGCTATTTCAACTTTCCTTACCTTCAATTGGTACGTTCTGTTGAATTATTTTCTTGCTACCAACCCCACTTCAGATGAAGACATTTTTTTATTGATTGCCTCTCTGAATCTGCCTTTTTTCAACTGAGTGCCATTACTAACAATTTAGGCAGAGAACTTGATTTTGTTTTCTCGTCTGATGCCCATAATAATGTTGTCACAAAGAGCAAACATCTTTTATCTAAGCTCAAAAGCTACCACCCACCTTTATCCCTAACTTACGCTTACAGCAAAGAAAATAAAATAATTTAGTCGCAGTATGCTCACCATTTCAATTTGAACAGGGCTGATTTCGGAAACTTTAACTACTTGTTTAGTACTTCTTATTTCGACCACATTTCAAACAGCTCCAATATACAATCCATAGGTAATGCTATAGAACTTTTCTACACTCTAATCGTCAAACTTAAACGTACACACCGCAGCTTGCACTTCTTCCCATGGCTTAAAGAAGAAAATGGGAGATAGCTGATCAGCCGGAAATTAACACGGCTGACAACGGAAAGGAGTGCCAACCGCGGCCCAAGGGAATAATACTAAATAATGTGCAACTATCGAGAGGTAGTTGGCGTGCATGAATAATTTATTTATTCGGTCCGATTCACTATCCAATACGGCCAATTTTAACCCTACGACATAGAAAACTCATCAGATCCTTGATGTACACTTCCCACTCTGGCTCGCCTACACTGACGTCTCGGAATGTTGGGATCACAGATAAAGACTAAGTCTCCGATTTCGACTGGCTTCGTCTTTTGATATCACTTGACTCGGAGAGTCAAAGTCGGAAGGTACTTAAGTACCCACCGCTTCCAAAATTTGAATCGAAAAAGACCAGCAAATTCTTCACTGCACAGCTTCTCGTCTGGTTCCAGGGTTCTCGGTGTCTGAGCTGTTCCTCTTGATCGACGGTTAATGGCAGATGGGTTAGCGGCCGCAAGTTAATAACATTCTCTGTCTCGATTATTAACCAACGAAGCGTGTGTTCTCGTGAAGAAATCTCATTGAGCGTTTGTCGTAAGACACGCTTAATGCTCTGCACTATTTGTTCCCAGGCACTTCCTTCAGACGGGTTGTTCAGACAGTTCAAAAATCAATCGACCTCGTTTGCGGATAGTTTGTTTGTATCCGAGGGCTGTCAAAAACATGAGAAAAACGCTTCGATTCTTGGTTGGCGCCACCGCTTCTTTTTTTTTTTTATAATCCATCGCGTGCGCCAAGGGGATATGAATAACCTTTTACTGGCTTTTCTCCAGGGCTAGGGCGGGTGGTGTAGTAGCTTGAAACTCAGGTGTATTTAGGGTTCGATATTATTCCCAGAGGTGGTTGTCAAACTGGACGGGACGAGCAAGTGCATCCTCAACCAGTGGGTCTCAGTACGTGCTAGTTGTTAGTTCGTTACATTTAGCAAAGCCAGCAACCACTCCAACATCAGTGTTTTCAGAGTTGCCTTCATGTCAGAGTTGACGCCGACGGGATTCTCATATAACCTCATACAAATTCTACGAAAAGACTTTTTCAGAGAATTGCCTCTAACGGTATGTGTATGCATATACCACTACACCACGGCCACCCCATCACCCACGCTTTTCAATGCGTCGCCTAACTCTCACTGTGAGTGGTAAAAAGTAACCGAAACCAGTATACGGGAATGGTCTCAGGTAAGGTATGACACGGTCCCCCAGCATTGTACCCATAATTGATGTAGTAGGCGTGACCTTGTGAAGTCTGCAAAGCCTACAGTTAGAGATGACTTTACGCATAACCTGGCGTAGGCGAGGTACACAATATTTGCGTCAAAACTCACAAATCGCAGCTTCGGTATTTTGATGCATCATTTTATAGTGGTAATAGGTGACCATGAGCGTTCTGAGACGATGAACGGGTGGCATGATGATAGCTCAACGTCAATTCGACCAGATACTCAAAGAATGTCTTCTTTGTTTAGATAACGCAAAATGCTTCAAGTTGAGCTTGGCGGCAAAGCTGTTTTTCCGCAACATCCAGGTCGTCAGCTATTAAGGCTAATAGCTGTCAGCTAATGAACTTTAATATTGACTGGTCATTTCTCCTCGGGTTGGCATATGAAAGTTGAACCATTTAACCACCTAGATGATGGACTAAGGTCGACAGGACTTTAAGCCCTTGTGGCATCATCTGCTGGGTTCTCGATTGTGGGTACACAATCAAGTGGCATTCAAAATAAGTGTATGGCTTATATCTCTGGTTTTCACGTTGGATCCATTTGATCACAGTCGAGCAATTGCTCCAAGTGATTTTTTGGGTGACAGCAACCGAATGTCCTTCAAGTATGGTCTTCATGAGCCGTAAGCCCAGAACAGTGGCCTGAAGCTCAATACAAGGCACGATCATCGGCTTATGTGGGGATTTTTTATTTTCAGCGCATATGAATGAGGTCACGACCAAATCATCGTAATTTACTGCTCTGCAATATGCAACTGCAGCAAAGGCATCTTCACTTCCCTCGACGAAAACAAAAGGCTGCAGCTCTTTGGGTATACCGCCGTTGAAGTAAAAACGAGGCAGACGGATATTTTCAGGAAGACTTCATCCCAAAGTAGGTTCCGTCGCCAAACCTCACGCATCGCCAACTTCGCGGCTACAACAAAGGGGCTCAAGAATCCTAGTGGATTAAGTACCTTTTTGTCAGTTTCCATTTATGACGTCCTTGCTCACTCAATGTAACTGTAGCTCGTGCTGAAATCTGTCGCTTTTTGGATTCCAAAACATGCCCAGAATCTTTTCGGCTTGCAGAAGAATTCTTCATTGGCTGGCTTGGAACATTGAAACCAGTTGCTTCGTGAATCTCCTTTACTTAAGCCGATATTAAGGTTACTCGTTCAATGATCCGAAGCTGTCGGCATAATGAAATTCGCTGATGGCTCTAACGGCACGGGGTTTAAAGGTACTGCTGTGGTTTAAGAAGTTCTGATGTTTAACCTGTTTTAGGAGAGCAGGCAGCTCCAAACGTCATTTCTTTCATCTCATATACGTCAGGCGGCTTACTGTCATCTCCATCACGCAACAAAAACCGTTGGGCACATCTGTCTTCTGGACGAACTTGGATTTGGTGAAACATCTTCTTGATACTCCCACACACGGCGATGGCTACTTCTCAGAAGTTGAAAAATACAGATGGCAATGACTGGTAATCCTGAGAACCCTTGAGGAGAAAGGTGTTGATTGACACCCCATTCACCTCAGCGGCGGCGTCAAAAACTAGTCGAAATTTCTGAGGTTTATTGGGGTTGAATACTCCGAAATGCAGCCAATACTATGTCCTTGGTCATATGACGGCAGCTTCTGCTAGCATGGCATTTGTCCACATCGCACGATAAACCCAAAGGCAGTGGCGAAATTTTCGTTCCTCTTCATCTTACGTTCCACACCCACAAACGCTTCATTGCCATGGAAAAGCTGGGTGGCAAGAAAATATCGTCAGCTTTCCGCAGAAAACCCATCTCGAACCTTCCATTTATCTTCATCATCATTAAGTCAAGGATACTTCTGGCACGAGCGTTCTCTTTTGATTCAACTGGCGTAAATGCTCGTACAGTACAAGTGCTTCGGTGGCCCAATTGCAGTGGTGTACTCGCTCTCCTAGTCGATCACAGACTTCAAAAGAGTATAGACGTGTCTCGGCTTCTTTCAAGTGGAAAAGTGAAAACAGAATTTCATAAAAGTACAATTAAAAGCATTTTGGCCAAGTGCTCTAGTGGCCTAACAGTAGTGGTATCGGCTAAAAAATTGGTTGTCGTGGGTTCGAGTCCCAGAACGCATTGGACTTTTCATTTTCAATAGTATAAAGTAAATAAATAAATAATAAAAAAATTAAACAGACAATTAGTGAAAGATGACCAACCAGGCCGTCTTGTCGACCCATTCTTATTCTGGGAAACCAGAAATTACTGTTATGAGGGGAGCGAGCTGAAGCCTACTTCGAATCTAGTAAAGCGCCTTGCGTAGCGATGGAACGGCGCTAACAACATCATCGACCAACAAAACCAAAAGGGGCAAAATGATGAGAGGTATGCTGAGATAGAAGCCAATAAACCTTAGCAGGAAAGAGTTATAGCTTACTAAAGCTAAACAAATAGCAAGAAGAAAGAAGGAGCAGATAACTGAACTCCAATGTACACAACAGCAGCAAAAACAACAGCAACAACAAATCAAAAAAAAACAGCAGCAACAACAAAAGGCAAAGCAGTAGCGAAAAATTAATCTCCAAACTTCACTACAACAAAAACAGCGGCAACAACCACAACAATAACAACGAAAATAACAGCAGCAACAACAACAACAGCAGCAGCAGCAACAACAACAGCAGCAACAACAACAGAAAAAACAAAGGCTTCCACCTATAAATACTTTTCGGATGGAACTAAAGGAAACAATTGAACTGTGTACTCATAAGTCGGTCATTAGGGGTGGCCGTGGTGTAGTGGTATATGCATAGACTTCTCAAGCAGAGGGTCGCGGGTTCGAATCCCATGCCAGACAATTTTGTGAAAAAGTCTTTTAATAGAATTTGTAAGTAGTTATATGAAAATCCCGTCGGCGTCAACTCTGACATGAAGGCATAACACTGATGTTGGAGTGGTTGCTGGCTGGGCTAAATGTAACGAACTAACAACTAGCACGTACTTAAGACCCACTGGTTGAGGAAGATGAACTAGCTTGTCCCGTCCAGTTTGACAACCACCTCTGGGAAAAATATCGAAACCTATTACACCTGAGTTTCAAACTACTACACCACCCGCCCGCGCCCTGGAGAAAAAGCCAGTAAAAGGGTATTCATATCCCCTTGGTGCGCGCGCGGTATTATAAAAAAAAAAAAAGAATCTAATTTTTTCATTAAGAGGCTTAGTGTAGATAGGCATAATAAAACTAAAAACTTTTTAAAGGATTTGACGATGGAGTTCTTCTCCTTCACTCCGAAGATAGAAAAGATGCTGCTGAGGGGGTTACTGATACGGACGAACTCTTAAAGCTGCTCAGAGCTAAAAAGTGCGACGTATGAGTCAAGGTAGAAACGGAAACTACTGTTCGTTCTGGTTCAGATAACTCCCGATAGTTGCGATAGCGTTGTGATCTCCGTAGAAAAGGGTATACGTTTTAAAAGAATATACAAACGTGTAGTGTAGTGCATAGGTTTAAGGTGCTTGAAGCATGCATCGTGTATATCCCTCTCCGTAGTGGAAAGCGGTTATACATGGTGTCTGTATATGCACCAATCCACCCTATCCATCTCAGAGCTCGAGACAATTTTTATTATCGTCGGAGATTTCAACACCAAGAGAGATTGAGGAAATAATACGTTAGAGGGAACCTACTATTCAATTGGTGGGATCAGCACAGTGTGATGTACCGACTCGGCCTTAAGACGACGGATAGTCCGTCGTTTCCTAGACACGGCTCCTATTTAGATCTCCTGTTGTTTGACACACGGATACAACTGACAGGTACAAATAAAAAAACTGTGAACTGTCTTCGCATTTTTGTGTATGACAATGACCATTATGGTCTTAGTACCGCAATAACCATTCCGAACAAAACTGCGGAATTGATGAGCTTATTCAAAGACATTTCTACAACTATAGTAAGGTGCGCTGGACACACTTCTCCAGGACAACGACTAGAGCACTCTCCTTGAATTCGCTCTACCCACCGTCGAACAGAAATCTGTCAAACAAGGAGATATCTAAAACTAATGGACGAGAGAGTTAAACTAACAATCGACAAAATGATACCCCGATATCAACCACTGACAACGAAGACTTGATCCCTAATTTAACTATAGACGCAAAGCACCAATATAAAAGTAGACTGCTGTCAACATTAAAAACCTTGTACAGACAGTTTACTGACAGACATAACTCGGAGATTATGACATTAAAGCCGTCGATTAAAAACCTCCAAACCAACATACATACACCAACAACCCGAATATTTTCCCGCAAATAAGTAAAATATTTCGGAGGAAAGATCGAAAAGATCTTTCATGTCTTAAAATCGCCACCGAACAACAGACAATGAACTCATTCTTTCAACAGCAGGCATTGATCCAAATGAGGCTTTGATGATGACGACAACTTCTTTTTAATCGAGGATCCGCAAGAAAAGGTCGAGGCTATAGGATCGACTTTCCAGTAAGTGTACAAGACGAATGACACCATTGGCCCGAACCACGACCTAGAAAATCGAGTAGTTGTGCTTAATTTCTACTTTTGAAATGAAATAATGAACTAGCGAATCGAGAACTTGGGTTTCACCCAGTTCAGTAACGAGAATATGGCAAATAATGTCATCGCCAATGAAAGAGAACAACCCCCGTTCATTTCGAAGGAAAAACTCCAAACGGTCTTTAAGTCACTTAGAAATAAAAAATTGTGGGAACCGATGAAATACCGAATATTGTGCTTCGACATCTCCCACCAGAAGCGGTGGATATTTATACCACACTGTTAAACAATGCAATAAATAACACATTATCCCCAATAGGGATAAAGGCACCTCAAATCCGGCGCTTCTCCGTCCACACATCAGTAAGGTTTCCGAAAAAGTTATCAATAGAGTCCTGACTAAGTGGGCTGAGGACAGAAATACAGTTCCAGATAATCAATTCGGTTTCAAGGCGGGGCATAATGTTATTCATGCCGGGTCTAAACTGGTTTCTGATATCCAATGAAATAAAGTATGTTAGACTCTTCCACAAGCTGAACAGACACGGCATTAGTAAACTACTGGTGTATATTCTTTTCAATATGCTCGCAGATAGACAGTTAATCGTGAAGAATGACGATGTGACTTCTACTGGTACATTTCATATTAAAAATAGTCTGCAACAAAGTGCGGTCAATTCGCCGATCCTTTTCAGCATTTACACAAGTGATCTGATAGGTTCACTTCATCATGCCATAGCGTACGCAGACTACTTAATCGCGTATAGATCAAGTCCAAAGATTGACGTTATAAGCACTCTTTTGCAAGGTGAATTCGATAAAATTAAACAATATTGCGACGACTAGAAGTTAAAAATTAATTTTCACAAGTCAGAAACCATTCTTTTTAGGACGCCTTTGTCTGGGGCCTCTGCGGATACCAGAAAGAATTGGCGTAAGTTTCAGATCGCGGGACAACACGGGCAGCAACTTCCTTGTCGAAATGCAGTCAAATACCTTGGGATCTGGCTACATAAAAATATTGATCTGACCAGAGCCAAAGGTGCTTTTTTCCTTATAAAGAAACTGCTTTATAGATGCGAGGGTAAAGGTGATCTGCTACATTGTCATTATCCGGCCTATGCTTGTATCTGGGTGTCCCGTATAGTTTAACCTGAGAGCAAGTCTTTTGGAAAAAATTCAAGATTGAAATATCATGTTTAATTTATGGTATATATAGTGGGGGGTCAGTAATTTAGAATAAGATGACTTTAGGTTATTAAAGCTACATTTTAAGCATTTTTTTTGTCTGGTATATTAGAGTTAATGAATTACTCGAAATAAAAATGCATTTAAAATGAAAATGATAAATAAACGAGCAACACAGTGGTGGTTAACCAAAGATCTGGGGTCGTGTGTTTTTAGGAATACTACCTTGATCTTTTTGATCAAAAAAAAAAAAAAAAACAGCAAAAACAGCAAAAACAAAGGGTTTCACATACTTCTAGGTTGGAAACAAAACACACGATTGAACTGTGTAAGTCGGCCATAGGCTCCAATTTTTTATTTAGAGGCTTAGTGTAGATAGGCATTCGATTCACTGTAATAAAGTGGAGCGCTTTAATAAAATTACAACCTTGTTATTTGATTCGACGACGGAGTTTTTCTCCTTCACCCCGAAGGGGGAAAACCTGCAAATAATGCTGCTGAGGGGGTTAGAACCTTCTACTGATCCAGAGGAGCTCTTAAATCTGCTCAAAGAAAAAGAGTGCGACTTACTCAAATTCGTAGAAGTCAAGCCGTTCACTACAGCCAGAGCCAAAAGAAAGAAACGGAAACTACCGTTCTTCTGCGAAAAGCAGCCTCGATACGTCAATTGCGGAACTCTTTTGATTTTTATGTAAGAATACGGAACACACAGCAAATTATGGGAATCTCCCAAATTTCAGTACATAAAAAGAGTAAATCTGGCTCGACAGCAAAAGGTGGAAGTTAAGCGTCCACGGGTTCAACACAACAACATGACACAACAAGCGAAAGTTGCTTCTCAGACCCTAGCGCCTAAAGCACCTGAACCTGAAACTGTTCAGAATATACAGTCATGTAGTGCGTAGGTTTCAGGTGCTTGAAGCATGCATTATGTATATCCCTCTTCGAAGTGGAAAGCGGTTTACATAGTGTCTGTTTATGCACCGAAGGCTACTCAACCCAACCTATTCATCTCAGAGCTTAAGACACTTTTTCGATTTCGGAGACTGGAATTTGAGGAAAACTATTTTATTATTGGCAGAGATTTCAACGATAAACATAGAGATTGGGGAAAAAATGCACCAAACATTAGAACGAACCTTATATTCAATTGCTTGGCTCGGCACAGTGTAAAATACCGACTCGGCTTTAAAGCGACAGTTAGTTCGTGGTTTCCTTCTATTTGGATCTCTTGTTACTTGACACAAGACACAAAGTTCACAATAAACTATGAACTGTCTTCGAAGTTTTGTGTCTGACAGTGACAATTGCGGTCTTAGTACCAAAATAACCGTTCCGAACGAAAATGCGGAATTGGATGAGTTTGTTTAAAGCCATTCCTACAACTATAGTAAGGTGCGTTAGACACACTTCTTCAGGACAACGATTAGAGCACTCTCCTCGAATTCGCTCTACCCACCGTCCAACAGAAATCTGTCAAACGTGGAGATTGACAGACATCTTAAACTAATTGACGAGACAATTAAACGAACAATGGATAAAAGGATACCTCGGTATCACACTAACAACGAAGACCTGTTGCGCAATTCAACTATAGTCGCACTTCCCAACATAGAAGTGGACTGCTGTCAAGACTAAAAACCTTCTACAGACAGTTAATTGACAGAAATAACTCGAAGATAATGACATTAAAGTCGTCGATTAAAAACGTCGAAACAATAATAAAAGAAAATTACAGAGCTTCTGTAAGATTGTATTGGAACAATAAAATTCGGGCTGTAAACACCAAAAGCCCGGATATGTTCCCGCAAATAAATAAAACATTTCGGAGGAAAGTTATGAACGACCTTTCATGTCTTAAAATCGAGCGAACAACAGACAATGAACGCGTGCCTTCGACAGCAGGCATAGATCCATATGAGGCTGTTGATGATGACAACTTCTTTGTGATCAAGGATCCCCAGGAGAAGGTCGAGGCTATAGGGGTGACTTTCCAAGGAGTGTAGTAGACGAAAGACACCATAGGCCCAAACCTCGAGTCCTTGTGCATAATTTCTACCCTCGAATTGAAATAGTGAACTGGCTAATCGAGAACTCGGGTTTCACCCAGTACAGTGACGAGAATATGGCAAATAATGTCATCGCCAGTGAAAGGGAACAACCCCCGTTCATTTCGAAGGAAGAGCTTCAGGCGATCTTCGACACAATTAGAAGAAAGAAATCAGTGGGAACCGGTGGAATACTGAACATTGTGCTTCGACATCTTCCACTAGAGCGGCTTTATTATCAAGGTAGATGAATGATTCTGTCGCAATGTAGCCGTAAAAGCGAACTCTTTCATGAAACATATAATTAGGGTAAAAAGCCCCGGAGATCAGGTTGTTCGATGAGGTCATTGCTCTTGCAATTTGAGTTCGAGTCAATTTATTGGCGAAATTGTGCACTCTTATTAGGTTCGCCATAACCTCAGAACTTAGACTCTGGTGCTCTGTATAAGCAAGGACAAGTCCTAAGACAAGCCCTCTGATACAACCAATAAACTTGCTCTCACGTTGAACCACACGGGACATCCAAATACAAGTATGGACCTGATAAGGGCCATGAAGTGGATCACCTTCACCCTTGCGTCGAGTTGACTTTTGTAAAAAAGTCTCTTTGTAAGGGCAAAAGCTCCTCTGGCTCTGGCCAGAGCAACATCTATGTGTTTGTTAAAATACAGATATTAATCTAGACAAATCCCAGGGTATCTTACTACATTTCGACAAGAAAGTGGCCCCTATATTTTGCTGTGTTTAACGTGTTCCTACATAAAGCACAAGAGAGTTGGCTTTTTTCAGACGCTTCATCCTTACCTAGAGCGCATACCTCATACTTGTAGCTCTTTCCGCACTTCACGCATCGAGACTGCCTTTCGCAGTTCGACGCGGTGTGCTCAAACCTTTTGCAATGAACACATTGTAAAATGTTTTCGCTCCTCTTTAATTTTTCCAGTGTACAATCTGGTAGTTAAAAACTTAGATGCTCCGTATACCATCCAGTTTGCTGTTGGGACTTATCTAAACCAGGCAGGATGGCCGGTTGACGTTTTGGCTCTAGCCGTCAGAAATGGCTTTACTCCTACGAATTTAAGCTCTTCGCTTTCCCTCTCTTTCAGCAGTGCAAGTAGCTCCCCCGGATCAGTCGACGGTTTTAAGCCCCTAAGGAGCATTGTTTGCAGCTTTTCACGCTTAGGAGTGTAGGAGAAGAACTCCGTCGTCGAATCCCTCAAAAGGTTTTTAATTTTGTGGTAGCGCTCCACTGTCAGTGGATCGCGTGCCTATCTAAACTTAATCTTCTTATAAAAAAACTGTTGTCAATGATCGACTTACACAGTTCAATAGTGTCCTTCAATTCCAATTTAAAAGTGTTAATTGGTGGCACCTTTTGTTTGGTTGATTTTTGCTCTTGCTGTTGTTGTTGCTTTTGCTGATGTTGTTGTTTTCGCTGCGATTTTTGTTGTTGTTGGTCATGCTTTTGCTGTGTTTGTGAATCCGTTTTTTGTTAGTTCTGTGCAGGTTTCTGCATTTTTTTGTTTTTCCAAAGTTGTGTCTTTTTTTGTTGTTGTGGAAGCTCCACATTTTTGCAATATTTCTCTGAGGTCTCCCTATTTGCCACTGGTTTTGCCTTTATTGCCAGCACTTTAAATTGTAGCTGCTTGATGCTACTGTTCAAAGCTTCGACCTCGTTCTCTTCGTCATTTGATGCAGATGCAGCTAGGGATGCGAAGCTGTTGTCTGCTCTCATGTAGTGGCCTTCCCCTCCATCGGATACATACAGTGATTCGTTACTCCTGCCTTCTTTTATTTATTGCTGCACTTGCCGAGGTCAATGCAGCTCTTTAAATCTTCTTCACTCTGCCATGCAGCATTTCCAGCGAAGTTGATTGTAAAAAAGCTTACCGTTAATTATTCCCGATCCCATAAAGTACAAAAGAAAACAGAACACAGCTGTTTGTTTAACAAAAGTTACAGATATTTATTCTCAGAAAAACACGTCCGACCTTTTTGGCGATTTAAATAGAAGTGAACATTAAATAAACACGATGAGCTCGAAATGCCCAAAGTGGCATATCCTCGTATGAGAATGCGTGCGTTATTATTTATTTTCTACAGGATACAGGAGCTGAACTAGCCTTCGTAATCTGTTTCCATCAGGAAAACGCACCTCACATGACCGCATTTTGCCATCTCTTCCCAAGTAAGCACGCTCAACGATGACCATCTTCCAATGTATACGAGGTTTTCCTTGATCGTATAGTAGAACTATGTCGTTTTCTTTAATAGTCGCTGATGATTTAGAGTTGCCATGATGAAATGAACGTAAAAGTTGAAAATATTCAGCTCTCCATCTTTTTGAAATTTGTGCGATTTGTCTCTAGCAGTCTGGTCTTAATGAACTTGGTTTCGTGCAGTCCATCCGATTAGGAACTTCGATGGTGTGAGAGATACAAGCTCCAAAGGGTCATTTATTTATTTATTCATATATTTATAGACTGACACATTAAAAGTACACTTATATATTTTGTGACAGTGATAACAATATAACTTTAAATTCTATTTTAAATTAGAAATTTAGATTAAGATATGTGTATGTACATAGGTATGATCCTTAGTAATGAAAAATTCAAAATATTATATTTTCTTTTTAATTGAAAACAAAATTTAATTTAACGTTGCTTTGAGAAGGAGGTAGTGGGGAAGGAATTATTTGGTCTGATTTGCAAAGAAGTTTTGTAGATTGCTTTTAAACGGCATTGTGTCATGTTCCTCTCGTAAGTTACGTGGAAAAGAATTTCAAAGACGAATGGCAATAATAAAAAACTATCTTTCAGATGTAAGGTATGAAAAACGCGCAAGTACTAAGCAAGCCGATCTATTAGACACCGGAAACTGGATTTTTTCGTATAGGTATACAGGTGGCCTACTTTTAAGAATACTAAAGAGAAGCGGTAATGTGCGGAATTTGATATATAGTAATTTTCAGATGACATATTTACTATGTTTTTGGCCAGGTGCGAAACGTGTTCATACAGTAAACATACCGAATGGCGCTATTGAATGCACTTTGTAATAAGTAAACGAACAACAAGAGTTTTAACCAACAGCAGTCTTGTTTTAAGTAGTGTAAACTTTTCAACACTGCGTAAAGTTCTAAGAACGCCATATGTCTTTCCCACAATGAAATTTATATGGTTGTTCCAAGTTATTGTTCTATTGAAAACTACTCCTAAGTTTTTAGATGACTCAACAAAATTAATGTTTGAGTTGTTTAACTTTATACTTGGAAAACAAGAAAGATCTAATTTTGTTTTGGAAATTACTATTACTATACATTTACATTTTTCAGGATTGAGGAGCAAACCGCATTTATAGTAGACGGCCAATCGAAATCTGTAGATCTTCATTTAGTTTACTGACACAATCCTCAACTAGACCTAAGGCACAACTAGGATTAAGCTGGACATCATCAGCATAAATATGCTTCGTTGAGCTTAAAATAATTGAAGCAAAATCATTTATATAAGCTGAGAACTAAATCGATCCTTGGGCACTCCTCTACTTATTGAAAGGAAGTCGGATACGATACCCTCAAGCAATACAGCTCATTTTCTTTCACTTAAGTGTGACAAGATGAGCTTAATCGCAAAAGGAGAATTTGAAAAGAAGAATGCTAATTTTTCAAGAGCTTTGGAAAAGTCTAATAATATTAAGAACGTAACATTGTCATTTTCAAGTTTATCCCTTATGTCCTCGACTACCTTTAATAAAGCTGTTGTACAGCTATGCTGAAAGTAACAAATTATTTTCACTAAGAAACTCATTAAGCTGTTTGCGCATGATCCTTTCGCATATTTTCGAAAGAAAAGGCAGGATAGAAATTGATCGAAATTCGTCACCATTTGAATTTTTAGGGTTCGGAACTATTTGTGCTGCTTTCTATTGGCATGGGAAAATTCCAATCATAAAAATTGTATAATGGAAGAATGAAAGAATGGCTCTAAAGAAAACTGGATGAATTTCATCTACTCCTATTGCACTTGACTTTGAAGACGGAAAACTTTCAACTATGTCTGCATCAATGACTCTTTTAAAAACAAACCACGTTTCAGTACGTGAAACAGCTCCTTCAGGAAATTGAATAGGAACTGAGGCACAAAAATGGGTTTGATGAAAACTTGCGATTAAGGTCGTTGCGATCAACATTGCTCGGGAAATTTAACTTCTGCTTTCCGACTCCTAATTGATGAATGTTATTCCAAGCCTTACGACTGTCAGAAGTGGAACTGAAGCGGCTGGAATAAAACTGCATCTTCGCAATTTTAATTTGACGAACAACACTATTTCGCAAGCTCTTATAAGATTGATGAAACTCGTTCACACGAAAACGTTTCCACTGACGATACGCCAAGTCACGTAGTAACATGAGCTCTCTAATTTCGTTTGTTAACCATGCTTTTGTTTTGTCTGTTAAAGTACGTAAATGTTTTAATTGGAACGTACATATCAAAAAGATGAGTGATGTTTCTGTTTAGAAATTAAACTTGATCATCTGATATAATAATAAACGCATTTTCACAGAATCGGGTTTATGTGTCGCTCAAGGGAGAACCTGTCAAGAGGTGGCCATGGTGTAGTGGTGTATGCATAGACTCCTCAAGCAGAGGGTCACGGGTTCGAATCCCGTGCTAGGCAATTCTCTGAAAAAGTCCTTTTCATGGAATTTCTATGTAGTTATATGTAAACCCGTCGGCGTCAACTCTGACATGAAGACATAACACTGATGTTGGAGTGGTTGCTGGCTGGGCTAAATGTAACGAACTAACAACTAGCACGTACTAAGGCCCACTGGTTGAAGATGCACTGGCTTCAGTTGACAACCACTGGTAAAGTTGAATGCATTCATCTTCCGTATTCACGCTAACGACGAGATCATCTACATAAAAGCTCTTACATAAAATTAGACAAGTCTCCGGAAATTGTTGCTGTTCCTGCATCAAGCGAAACCTTAATGTAGCTGATAGTATAAATGGATAGCAATTATCTCCGAAAGTAACCCTAGTCATGCAAAAATCTTTATACCAAGGTTGCTCGCCAACTTTCGGAAGGGAGGAGTACCACACAAAACGGTGTGCATATCTATCAGCGTCATTCAGAACTATTTGCGGGAACGCCTTTTCGATATCTGCCACGACACCAATACTGCCCATGCGGAAATTCAGAAAAATGCCAAAGACTTCCGGTAGAAGATTTGTACCAGGGAAACGTTGGTCGTTTAGTAAAAGCAATCGTGTCGACGACGGTTCAACAAACAATTTTGCCTTTTCCGCACATGGTGATAAATGTAGTCTGTCCACAAAACTCTGTATATGTGTTGGATTCCACCATCGATAACCACCCCGATAAGTAAATTACTTTCTTTAACTGCAGATACACATCACGCTGTTTTCAAAAAAAACGTTTGACGCATTACAAATACGCCTACATAGAGTGCGTCCTTTTTCTTCAGCGCTACATTTTTTGTAGGAAGGATTGCACATAGAAGATATGTGTTTTCCACTCCATCTCAAAAATTTTCCACACAGATGTTCGTTTAACAAAAGACTTACATATTTATTCTCAGAAAAACACGTCCGACTTTCTTGGCGTTTCAAATAGAAGTGAACCACGTCCGGCCTTCTTGGCAATTCAAATAGAAATGAGCATTAGATACAAGCGATGAACTCGAAATGCCCAAGGTGGCATATCCTCGTATGAGATTCGGCTTCAGCTTTTTCTCCCTCTTTATGGCTATGTCTGTTGTTTTTCTTGTTGTTGCTGCTGATTTTAGGTGGACTGGTTTAACGGCTTGATTAACAGACGACATCATGCCATCTGCTAATCCCGCTTTTGGGATAGCGGACCGTTACCTCCACTTATCGAACTTATTTGTTTTAATACTGATCACTAATTTTTTTTTTATATGAATTACCATAAATAAAGAAAAAGAACAAAAAACGTTTGCAGAGACTGGGAAACGAGCCCGAAACCCGAAATTTGCTGCCCGGGTCTCAATTTTTTTCATTTTCAATTTACTTTTTTGGTTCAACTCTTTAATTCTTATATGCTATACAAACGCTTAAAATTTAGTTCCAATAACTTAAAAACTATCTTATTTTAAATAACTGGTCCAAGGCGCTCACTCTATGTTAAACCTGTAAATTAAATTTTGTCTTTCGACGTGCCGTACAGATATTTATTTTTTATATTAAATATGTATAATTAAAACTAAGAAAAAAATTTTTTTTAAAATTTAAAAACTTAGTAAATTAACATTTTTTATTATAATATAAAACTCAAGACTAAAAACTAAAAACTACCTAAAATAAATCTTAATCTACTTAGCCTACTAAAAACTATCTTATTCACAGCTGTATTATTCCTTTTTTTTTAAAGAATGTTACCAATTTTTTTTTTTATATTATTTCTTTTTGGTTCTACAATTTTTTGTACTTAATAGCTACCTTAAACCTACCCAAAGCTATGTAGGCCAGCCACGGCTAAAAAATTAGGCTGACCAGCTCTGCTCTTCAATGGAGTTATCCTGCACTAGAGGAACTCGACGACGTAGATTCCCCTCGTTCAACAAGCCACCTAAATTGTTGGTGCTGCCGAGCAGTATTCCTCATGTCGCGACGTCCTACCACCCTACTGAACCGGAGACGCTCCGCACTGCCGTGTGCGACGTCTCTGTCGTAGTTGAGTCGCTAATTTATCCCGGATCAGACCTGATTTATTTAGGTAGAGGCACGCTTCGGGAGGAATAAAACCGTCAAAGCGCATTCTCTCGTGATACATATGATTGGGATAGTAAGCCCCGGAGATCAGGTTATTCGACGAGGTCATTGCTCTTGCAATGTTCCTTCGAATGTACTTAATAACAAAATTGTCCACTCTTATTAGGTTCGCCCTATTGTACAAGACCTCGTAAGGATAGAATTTCATGTACTCAGACTCTGGTGTTTCTTCTGTATATGCGAAGACAAGCCCTAAGACGAGCCCTCTCAAACACCCGAATCTTTTCCAAAAGACTTGCTGTCGCGTTAAACTATACGGGAAAACCAGATACAAGCATAGGCCCGATAAGGGCCGTGTAGCAGATCACATTTACCCTCGCATCGAGTTGCCTGCTATAAAACAGTCTCTTTGTAAGGGCAAAAGAACCTTTGGCTCTGGACAGAGCAATATCTATGTGTTTGTTAAAATAGAGATATTGAACTAGCCAGATCCATATGTATCTGACTGCATTAAGACAAGTGGCTGCCCCATCCTACGATCTGAAACTTTCGCCAATTCTTTCTGGTATCCGCAGAGGCCCCAGACAAAGGCGTCGTAAAAAGAATGGTTTCCGACTTGTGAATGTTGATCTTCAACTTCTAGTCGTCGCAATATCGTTTAATTTTATAGAAGTCACGTTGCAAAAGAATGTTTATAACCTCAGTTTTTGGACCTGATCTGTACGCGATTAAGTCGTCTGTGTACGCTATGGCATGGTGAAGTGAACCTATCCGATCATTTGTGTAAATGTTTAAAAGGATCGGCGAATTGACCACACCTTCTTGCAGATCGTTTTTAATGTGAAATATACCAGTGGAAGTCACATCGTCATTCTTCACGATGAACTGTCTATCTGTGAGCATATTGAAAAGAATATACAGCAGTGGTTTACTAATGGCTTGTCTGTTCAACTTGTAGAAGAGTACCTCTATATACAATAAGGTATCGAAGACCTTCTCCAAGTCAATCAGGCAGGCACCCGTGCACTGTTTCTTGGCTTTGTTCCATTGGATATCAGAAACAAGTTTAGACGAGGCATGTATAACATCATGCCTCGCCCATAGACCACACCATACACCGGATTTTTTTGAGTTTTTCCAGAGCCCATTCACTGAAAATATGACGCAAATTCAGGTCGCCTTGCTTCAATTCTCGCACAAGTTGAATTTTTCACGCTTTTAGGCTGAGATCCTGACGTAAACTACGCCAAGTTGTCGAATACGCCAAGCTAAGCTGCTGAGAACGACGACAAATCGATTCGTCACGGTCTTCGCGTACACTTTTAGCTACAGCTGCTTAGTCTCTTCACTACGTGGTGGATGCGGTCTAACCGGTAGAGTATCATCCACTAATGTAAGCTGGGACTTAAATTTGCAATTGATATTGGCAACAGTTGGTTCAGTAGGTAAATTAAGCGGACCGTAAGTTCCTCGAATCGCACGAAAAACATTTCTCATACGCTGATTTTCGTAGTACAGCTGAACAATTTGGAGACGCTATTGTAGTGTGAGTCTTTTCATGATGACTTGAAAAGCGATACTGAACTAAAGTGATAGAGCAGTTTAATAGGAGTCGGACGTGATTTGTCAAAAGAAGCCTTTTGAAAATCAAACTTCACGATGAATCACAGTATCCTATTCAAAAACAATGACATTTCACACGTATTCACAGCCAGGACCACACGGTAGAGACGACAGTAGAAAACCGATTCTGATTCTCCAATATCTGGAAAATTTGCCATCTATGTAAGTTCATCTATGAACAAGCCAAGAGCTAGGAAAAATAATTGGAAAATAGTATGGTTCGAAAACACATGGTTCTCGCAAAAAAATCTGAAGGAGACCGTACTATTGAGATTCAAACAATCAACGATATAGGCAAAATGTCATAAAGAGATTTTATAATATCGTAAAAATACATTAGCGCACAAAAGAACGCAACAAATATGAAAAACGGGAGTAATGAAATAAATGAATTCTAAAATTAATTTTCAAAACGCTTAAATCACAGGATGAAGCATACTGCTATGTACAAAAAATTGTAATAGTTAATTTT